>CM053786.1:873343414-874718414 GCA_028749045.1 Cupressus sempervirens
CTCACAAAACTAATGTATCTAGTGACCACTAGATCTAGAAAACCAAACCCTTCTCAAATCTGTTTTTAGCAGAAATGTTGATCTTTGCTACTTTTTCACTAACCCTTTCTTCCCATGTTTCATAACTCCCTTTACCTATCAAAACTAACCCTATGATTATATTCCCATAGGTGGGTTTGCATTCCCACAACCCATCCCTGTCATTGCATTCTCGTAACTATAGATTGTAGTGAGAATGCATCTCACATTTTTACTCCCTAATCAAACTTACCCTCATTCCCATATTGACTTTCCCTTAACTTGCAGGTCTGCATTCTTGTTAATGGGAATGCTTTCCTACATCCAAACCTAATAATTTGCATAACCTATAAGCCATATTCACTTTCCCATGAAAATAACTTAACACCTCCCTTTTCACCCTTACCCTCTACCCTTGTGTGGGATCGCAATCCCGCTGATCCCTTAAGTGATCCCGTCAGACCTATGCCCACAAGAATGCACTTTTTCTTTTTTGGGAATGCTCTAAAACTAAAAAACAACATCCAAAGAGAAAATTTTTGGTGCCTATCAAGTAGCTTGGTGTCTATCATGTTCGCATGCAGTGTACCACGTCTACCGATGCTCTAGTCATCCCTGCGTAGCCATCACATCATCTAATCTAAATCTCATAAATGATAATATATAGCTATAAATATGAGAGCAGTTATTCCTTTATGGCCCTCATAGACCCTCTTATAGGCCCCTTGTGGTGCCCTACTTCCCTCTTTAACCCTTCTAGCATCCCTTTTCACTTTAAGCTTGTTATTTTGCAATTTTATTACAATTTTAACCATCTTTTAGTCCCTCTGCATCCTCTTGATCAACCCAACTTGTTGTACTTTTTCAAAAACTTAGTGAGCCTCATCTTCTCTCCCTTTCATCTTCTTGAGAGGGCATCACACAATCTAGTCTCTCCTCTTGCTATTCAAGACTGGGAAAACTTTGTTGCTTTAAAAAAAAAATCTTTTGTGTGTTGTTTATGTTCGAACCTCTTTGAAATAGTGTTGTCCCAACACTACATCAAAGAGGGGAAAAATATAAACACCTAAATATGATTACATCACTAAGTAATCTTATTTAGTCATCTTTTTGGATATTATTGATTAAATATTAAATATTTAATTAATTAATTGTCATCCTCCAATTAATTAATTAATTTAATTAACTATAGTCCAATTGATAAAATCAAATGACAACCCAAAGTCAAATTATCAATTAAATCCCTATATTCCATTAAATTAAATAATTATAGTATACTTATTTAATTTAATCTCACATCCCCTTTTATTAAATAAATCAATTTCCAACCCCTAACCATTTCTAAACCCTATCATTATCCAAATCCAACCCATTCACCCATGCTAACCTCACTTAGCTAGCTAATTAACCTATCTCATTAATGTCAACTTACTTTCATCCCAATCCCCTCCTAAGCTAAGCCTAATCCCCTTCCTAAACATGTTCACAACTTTAACCCAAGGCTAAGACTTCCTAACCCAAACCAAAGTCAAACTCTCATCCCATCCTTCTTACATTCCAGACCAAAGGACTTTAAGGCTCTTACATGTCTTAATGAATCTTTAAGGCCTCTTTACATCCCTCTTCTACTCTCATTCTCCCTAATAAATCCATTTGACCCTTTATTTTGACCCTCTTCCCCATCCAATCCCCTTTTGACACATGTCACAAGGCTATAGATTTGAAGAAGCACAATCCATGGGCTTCCCCTTCCTTGCATCCTAGCCCTCCCTCATCCTTTTCCATCATTGCATCCTAGCCATCTATCTCACCACCCATTAGCCTATAAATTAGACCCTTCCCTTCTCATAATATATCCACTTCTCATCCAAACTTATAATACTATTTTGAGAGCTTAGAAACTATCAAAATACCATCTATAACAGAAAAATCCCTCCATGTTCCCATTGTTAAACACTTCACTCACCCTCGTAATTGACCTTGATCCATCACTTGAGGCTTGAAGAAAATTTGACCATACATCTCCATCATCGGACACATCTACATAGTCAAGCAGGCTTGTTGGGTGCTCTCCCTCTGGTTTGCATTTCCTTTTACACTTCCTTTTGTCTAATCTACATGTGAGTTTCAATGTTTGCTTTGTGAATGTTATAATTGTTGTTAAATGTTCTTTGCATACTAAATTGTGTATCTCTACAAAAGTAAACTAAAGATTTCTATGTAAACCTTTGGAAACCTTTAGATTTTTGCACCAATGGATAAATCTAATCTTTAAGTGTATTTTAACTCACAAAATTTTGTTTCTCATAAATGGCTCACCGGAAGGGTTTTTTTAGTATCTCTAGAGGAATTACGCAAGGAGGTCCAATCTCACCTTTCCTATTTATCATAATGGTTGAGGCTTTCAGTAGATCAATAAAAAAGGCTCAGCAAAAGGAAAAATCAAAGGAGTTACAATAACAAAAGGTATACCCAATATAACACATCAACAATTTGTAGATGATACCATTCTCCTAGGTACAATGAAAGAGGCACATAACTTGAAACACATTATAAAATATATAAGGGTAAAAAGTAAATGTAGAAATTTTTTTTTTAAAATTGTTAAACATGCTTCCAGATATAGAAAGAAGCCTTTGTAATCTAATGGGATATTAAAAAAAGGTACCTTTCCTCGTAAATATGGAGGTATTAATGGATTCATGGAATCTAATTACTAAAAAGATAGATTAAAAAATGGAAATATGGAAAGGGAAATGGCTAACAAAAGTTTGACAAGCAACTAAGATAAAGTCAATACTATCTACTATTCCCACATATCAATCATTACGCCTTCCACTCCTTAAAGGTATTAAATGAACCTAGACAACAAACTTAGGAGTTTTTTTTTTGGAACATGATTAAAGACAATAAAAACCAAGTCATGATAAAATGGTATAATATATCTAGACCTAATGAATTTGGGGGACTAAGAATTAAAAACTTAAGTTGGCAAAACAAAGCTATCGGTGCAAAACTAGTCTTGAGTATGTATCATGAGAAGGAAAGAAAATGGAAAAAAAAATCCTTTACCAGAAATATTTAAATAATTCAGATCCCTTAGCTTTGTTTCGTATCAAAAATCTACCTAGAGGCTCTAAAACATGGAGCTTTGTGGCACAATGTCGGTCCTTGATTAGAAACAAGCTAACATGGGATCTTGGTTAAGGTAGAGAAGCTTTATTTTGAGAGGACTCATGAGATGGGCTTCCATAACTAGGTAGTTATAATTTACCTAGAAACGTAAAAAACATCTTAAAGAACCTATGGGGCAAGAACATAAGTGATTACAAACAAATAATAACTAACGATCAATATGAATGTTGGAAATGGAAATATGTAGAAGAGACAAATTTATGAAAACAAGAGAAACAAATCTAAAAGCAATTTCTTAATCAAAAAAAATCTATTCATAAGGAAAGAAGGGATAGATTGAATTTGGGAGAATCCAAAAGTGTGACTTATAGTTTCAAAAGGAGATATGATTTGATTATTAATTCACATAATTGGGAGAGAGTAGACATCCCTCTCAACCTATTTTGGGTTTCAACATGTTTTTCCAAGGTTGACATTTTCCTGTGGGCTACAATGCAAAATAGAATACTCATAGCAAATAGATTTAGAAAATTGGGATTTGAGGGACCCTTGAGATGTTCATTATGTGAAAATGATTCTAGGATA
This sequence comes from Cupressus sempervirens, assembly GCA_028749045.1. Taxonomy (NCBI): domain Eukaryota; kingdom Viridiplantae; phylum Streptophyta; class Pinopsida; order Cupressales; family Cupressaceae; genus Cupressus; species Cupressus sempervirens. The sequence goes on from CM053786.1 coordinate 873,347,153, forward strand.
GGAGACCACTTATTATTTTAGTGTCATTTTGCCCAAAATTATTGGCAATAGCTATGCTAGAAACTCAATTGGCTATTAGCTCTTCCTGATAACCTATGAAATCATTTTAAAAGATAACCCAAGATTTATAGAAACTTGTGTAAAATCACTCCTTCTATCCTTTTATGATAAATATGGAAGGAAAGAAATAGAATATCTTTTGCTAATAAAAAAATGACAATGACCTTCTTTCTCAACGAAGTAGAAGCTAGTGTATTAGAGGTATTAAACAATGATCTTAGGAATTCATACAAAGAAGAAGGGTCATTTTTTGGATTGGGATGCATTTATGCACAAAAATTGGAGCAATCTCATAAATCCTTTGATGACCTACTGAAAAGATAATAAACAAGAAAGAGCATAATATAAATGGGAACCCCTACCAAGAGGTTGGACAAACATGAACTTTGATGGTGCATCTAGAGGCAATCTAGGAGCTGCTAGAATAGGTTGTATCATCCATTTGGATAAAGGTTCTTGGATTTTAAAACATACTAAATCTCTAAGAGAAATGTTGAATAATTTAGCAGAGTTAGAAGCCTTGATCAAAGGTCTAAATCTCTACTTAGAGTTAGGAATAAAGAAACACATTATTGAGGAAGATTCACAAATTATACTACATGTAGTACATAAAAGAAGAACTCAATTCAAAATTAGAATACCCTTTAATTCTAATAGAAAAATTTGAAGAAATTAGAACTATTATATCTTTCATGAAAGAAACAAAGAAGTAGACAATCTAACTAGCAAAGGGGCAAATGGCGAAGAATTCTTAATGAAGAACAAACAAAAATATTTCAGAATTTATAACTCATAAAACTAGTAGTATTAATATATATTAAATAATTTTGTATATCTATCATATTTTCAAGCACATAGATAAGTTGAGTTTTACTAAATGGATGAAAGTAGAAGAATTAACCCCTGTCAATATAGAACTCTTTCTAACAATCTAATGATAAGATTTGACAATCATTTAAAAACATGAATTTTGTATGCTAAAAATGTAATAACAAATTTTTTAAAGCTATAGATGGACCAAAAGACTCGTTTCTAATAATTATTGTATATTAAATATTTAAATGATCAGATTGTTAATAAATCTTGATTTCAAATTATAAGATATAATAAGGAAGTGTCATTAATAATCTCAAACTATGTAGAAGACTTAAATATTGAATAAACCAACTTAAGAAATCAAAATAAAACTAGATTTAAGAAATCTTTATATCCTTTTATGAAATCATTATATCATTTTATGAAATCATTATATCAATGCTAGATTTTTTAAACATAATATTGGTTAAGAAACAAGATAATCATATAATTAGGGACATGGATCCTTTGTTATCTTAACTACATTTTCTTAATGGATTCTAAAGACTAACTCTTAAAAGTGAGATTGAATTGTGTCTGAAGCTGCAAGAATCAAAAAGGGAAAGGATTCCAGAAACTTAACATCAAAAGAAGCCAAAATAATCAAACAATGCAATAGAACAAGAAAAGACTCTAATCCAAAATCTAGGAAGTTTCACTAAAAGTAATCAATCAGTCATAAAAATTTCACTCTAATCCCACTTCAAGGATCTTATTAAATGTATAAATAAAATTTGGAAAAGGAAGGCATGCCTTCCTAAGTACCCAAATCATGTTAGGGAAAAATAATGTAAGAGAGGGTGTGCCCTCTTAAAGACCTATGCCAAGAAACATAGGCGAGTGTATCAAAATATATAAAGGACATTAAAACTCCTACATAATACTAGGGGTTTTCTTCCCCATTCTTTTTCTTCTAGTGCCTGCACTTTGAACAAGGTAAAAATACTTTGTAAAATTATTTGGAAATATAATATATAGGGCATTATGCCTCTTACCAAACAAAAAAAAAATTAAAAAATAAGTTTTCTTCCATTATAATTCTTCTCCAAAATTATTGTCTCTTAAAAATTTGAATTGTAGAAGAAAATTTGTATAATTTTAAATCATATTCAACCACCTAATCAACCTAAAACTATTAATCAACAATTTTTAATAACCTTTTAAAAATTTGTCATTAAGTTGCAAAAGTTTTCATGACAACTTCTGAACAACTTTTATAATTATTTCTCAAATGACCTCAAACTTTCCCTTAAAATTTTTAAAATGATAAAAATGAATTCAAGACTCAAATTACATCAATTCCACTCTATTTTTATCTATTTGAGTGTTTTGGCAATATTTGACTTTTTCAGTACCTTTTAGGTCACTATGTTTTTAATGGCCTTAATAGCCTTATAAAATGAGTTCAATGGATTTTAAATGGTCTTTAAGACCTCACATATCCTTTAAATAAAGTTAAAAACAAAAAAAATATCAAAGTCTTCATGACACATCTAATGAATAGGTGAGATTACACCAAGGTTGCTCTAGATCAACAAATGATCAAGTAGGCAAAGATAATTTGCATTATGATGGATATACACAATCAAAGTTCAAAGAAAGAGTGTGCCTAAGTAAGAATATGATGCATTATAAGATGATATATTCTAATCAAGGATGATAATATGGTATTACACTCAAATATGACAATGGTAGCCAAAATATATGATTTAGATGAAGGATAACTTAGGATAAAGTTGTCTATAATATTGTGTAATAAATATAATTTGCATGACTATATTAACTTTGTGGTGCATACTGGCTAGTGAAAGAATGCAATAATAGGTTGAGAATAAGCTAAACCCAACAAAATAATCCTTAATTAATGGTTCTTGGAACTGGTCTCTGATAAGCACATGTGTGAATATATAGGTCTAAGATATTGATAAGTATAGAGATCAGGTGTTGAAGGCTAGTAATTGGTAAAATATGAGACCTTATGACCAATGAATTGATAGTGATTTTTAAAATGAAATGAGACTAAGTAACAAGGGTTGGTAATTGATTGACAAAGGATGCGTAAAAGTCATAACTATAAGTGGCAAGCCCTATTATTCTTATTTTGGAACATATGTTTAGGTAAGTGCAAGCATTAATGTGTTGGCCTAGGCACCAAAATATATAGTTACTAAAGTACAAAGTGCAAGCATTAATGTGATTTTTTGTGATCATTTTTCCTAACATATAAAGTTTTTGTTGTGAATTCTAAATTGGTTATGGTAGACTTGAATTGTTTGTGATAGATCCAACAAAAACCAAACACAACTAATAGTAAGACATAATTGATTTTGATTTTTGAATTAAGAAGATTATGGTCAAGGCTCCTCAAAACCTGAATTTTACTAGTTTGACATAGTTAAAAAACACTTCAATCATGATTCTATGACCTACAATCAAGATTTAAATCTAGGAAAGTGAGGTCTAGGGGCTAATACTTCATTAACTCAAATATATGACACCCTAAGGAGTATTTTATGTTCATTTAAACAAAAAAATGAAAAATATATTTAAATAATAAAGTAAGGGATTGACAAGTTAGTTAAATAGATAATAAATATATATTTGATTAAAATATAGATTATGGTAAAACAACTAAATACATGAAATATTCACTTAATTAAGCGAGAATAGATCTGGGCGTATACATTGAGTGGTATCCTTTTAATTACAAGTTATTTAAACTATGTTGGATAAACTCATAACATTCATCTTATAATATTTCCTTGATTACCACTTTTTCATCCAAATCTCATATAGACCATGAGAAGCTTTTCCTGTTTATCATACATAGGAATATCACCATTACATTGAATGGCCAATGTGGCCATTTCTAATTCAATATTATTTTCATCATCATATACCTCATGATATTTTTTAAAAGATGACTTTATTTTGTTAGGAGCAAGCAACACTTGGGGGTGGGGGGGCTCAGTGAGTGTTGCAACACTTTTAAACCAATATAGTACTTTATTAATTAAACATATGCAACCATAAACCATAATGCATAAAAGAAAAGCATACATCAAAAGAGAACTCATAACACCATGATTTGGTCTAGAGGAAACCCTGGCTAGGGGAAAAAAATGAGTGCATAATGAACCCACAAGATGATGCACTAATATAAAAATATATGCGTTATGAGTTTTGACCTTGTTAGCGGTTTCTACATAGCATTTAGTACAATAGTCCATGACATCACGATACATGGTTAGTTCCACTTTAGCTTACATCTAGATTTTTATCCAACATCAAGGCTTACATATAGCATCATATAGCCCATACATCACATATATTATCCTCACATACCAAATAAGAATTTCCTTTATACCATTATGTATTATTGATTCAATTGACTTACATTGAACATGACCATTGAATTACCAATATAAATAATTAGACCACTCTATCCAAGAGTTAAGTACTTAGATGTCATCCCACTATAGATAAGCAATTTAATTGATAAGGCAATTCAATTTGCTAAGCCAAATTACCTGATCTCATAATATATCTTGAAACTTTGTCATACTCAGTCTACTCTATTAACATCAGAAAAATAAATATTATTAATCATATAAACACTAGAAACCATACCCATAGCTCTCACACACTGCATAAACATTGTTCCCAAAGTTATAGTCACATTTGATAATTATGTTGTCGTCAATGACCAAATTGTGTGACTATATCCCTTATTTGCTTTATAGACTTGGCATTTTTCACATACATATCATTATAAAACTTATTGTTAAACCAGGATATCATGTAAGTCAGATACATTTCCATCAATGACAATATCTGAATACTCATGTCACATTCACTTGTTTACATATTTTACCCAACTTCGAAGAAGTCTAACAATCCAAAACTATAGCCTTATCTTTAATTCCGTATAAAGAATGGACTTCCACCATTTGGATTAACAATGGGAATTATTTTACTTATGTCTTGTGTGACAAAGGGACTAATCACTATAGAAGTTGAGAAATCCAAATTCACAGATCCTCAAGAACACCTGCATGCAAATATCATGCAATGAAGAGAAGCTAGAAAATGGAAAAAATAGAGCTTAGAAGTTCTCAAGAATGTGAGAGCAAAAATGTATTCTAAGTTATATTGAAAACAAAATACAAAAGTTCAACCTTTTAAGGTGAACAAAATCCTAAAGGAAAGAAAACTAGGTTTGCGCATTATAATTAATATAAAATATTAATTATATGCACCTAAGAGAGCTAAAGCAACTAGATTAATAAATGACTTACTCTAACAGCCCCCCTTAAGTGAAGCTCGGGAGGAAGCTAACCTAGCAAAGCTATGAAAGTAGAAAAAAGGGTCCCGGCAACAAGGCCTGATCAGGTACCTAATACAAAGAAATCTTTGTGAATTGGAGACAAAGGAGAAAACCCAGTGGGAAAAACCCCCCTCCAAAAAGAGATAGAACAAACAACAAAAATAAAATGGTTCAAGAGACTCTCTCAAAACCATAAACAACCCCCCCATGAGAGAAAGATGAGACATCAAAACCCCCCCCAGAATGATGAAGTCCCTGTAGAAATGAATGAACCAATGGAACTCCAATGAGGAAGGAACAAGGGCACAGAACAAGGAAACCACTGAATGACAGGAAGGTCTAACTGATGCTCAAAGGAGTAGACATGAGGATCCTAAAAAGGAATCCCCAATGCAAGTGTGTTGACACTGTCATGAAAGAGGAGATGAACGTCCTCTATGGAATCCACAACAAGTGCTCCTGAAGGCTCGATGAGTGGAGGTGGAGAGTCTGGCAGAGCTAAAGAAGAAAAGACTTCAACAGAATGAGGTGTGGTGATCTCAGGAACAATACAAAGGTTCACATGTCCTGACTACACCACATGATACTCTCACAAAAGAGAAGAAGTATGCTCTAATAATGGAGTGGTGGACCAAAGTGCGAGAAGGTGTAGAGATGGGTGGTATGATCAACTGTCCCTGTAGCAATAAGGCCTCCTGTTGCACTATCCTGAATGTAGACTGAATCTACAGTGAACTCAACTGACTTCCCTGATCCACTATGTGTAATCTGATACATCGAGAGAAGGTTTGCAGAGAGAGATGGAACATACAATACATCATTGAATGTGCCATCCTGAATGCGAACTGAACCTTTCTCGCAGACTGTTAGAGCAGTGTTATTCCCCATGAGAATATGAGGAATTGGAGAAGCCTCAATAGAGGAGAAGACCCCTTGAGAAGATGCCATATGGTGAGAAGCACCTGAATCCAATATCCAAGGGACCTGGGAAGGGGATGCAAGGGAAGCTTGTAATGCATAACCCTGTCCAAAATCCAGTGAAGATGTCAAAGAAGTGGATGAAGACTTAAAGGTAGACCCCTGAGAGGTAGAAGAGGATGGGAATAAAATAGAGCGGTTTAGAAGAAGAGCTTGCAAATCTGCAATCTATTTCTCATAGCCATCAAATTTCTTTTGAAAACAATGTGCCTCATCATGAGCTCCTTTCTGATAATAGGAATAGGAAGGAGTCTCGGTCTTCTTTTTCTCCTTCTTCTTAGAAGAAGAGGATGGACCAATAGAGTGTTGAGAAGAGGAATTAGATATCTTCTTCGGCTTCTGCTCCTGTGTATCCTTGGCAAGTAATGCTTGTGATGGTGAACCTGTAAGTGAATCCATTTGAGTGAGCTTGGACTGCTCATGAGTTAACCTGTCACAAAAAATTTTAAAAGAGGGCATTTGATGTATGTTACCCAAGGCATCCATAGTGGAGTAAAAAGTGGAAGAAAAGATCTGATACTATCCTCACAACTTTGAGAGTATCAAAAAAATACACTCATCATCTATTTTGTTTCTACCACATCCCTGCAAAACTGTGTGCAGAGATTTGAACTTCATCAAGAAGTCCTCAATGGTGGGAAAGCTTTCAAGTTTCAAAGAAGTCAACTCTGCATCAAGTTGAAGTGTCTGGAACTCATACACTTGGCCAAAAAAAGTCTAAAATTTGAGCCAATAAGCTCGTGGAGTGGTCAAACCATCCAAGTGAAATAGTATACTATCGAAGATGTGCAGTGTAATCAGTCCCATGGCTTCATCCATTTTGTTTTTGTGTTGAAGGACCTCATAAGGGCACTACAAAGAAGGTTGGTTTGCATCTATGCATGACCATAAGCCTCTTGACATGAGAAGCCTAGTCATTTGTGTCTTCCAGGTGTGATAGTTGTGCGGCACGAGTCGGATCATAGAAGGATCTGACATTGAGAGAAATAAAAGACAGAAGTAGAAGGGTCTAATTTTAAAGCAAATTACAAAATAGAAAATTCTCCCCCCGACAACAAATAAAAATATCCCCCAAAACCAAAGCAAGAACTAGGGAAAAAACACAAAAACTGAGAAAAGAACCTAAAATTCAGATGTAGAGAAGAGGAAAATAGAAGCCTCTACTTCAACACCAAATTTGGAAGCTCAAACAAACTTAGAATCAAACAAAACTAGCACCATTGTCTTTGTCTCTGAGTCATCTTTTCAATGCTTCTTTCGGATCGCAAAAATACGTCTATATGCTCAAGTTATGAGCAAAAAACCAATTACAGGTCTAAAAAAAGCGCTCTCTAGAAAAATACAGTGACAAGCTTAAATTTGACACCAGTTTGGCCATCACTAGGCTGTCGTCGGTAAAAAAACTAGTGGTCAAAAAAATGACATCATCAGTCGGTAAGTGACATCACTATGTCAAAAAATGACATCATCAATTATCAGAAGAAATTGTCGTGAAGTGATGTCACTAGTCGAAATGCTGACGTCGACAGACTGAATGATGATGTTAGCTGGCAATTTTTAATTTTGGTGGCACCACTAGAGAGGTGGTTCCTGGGAGGTGGCGCGGCTGGAGGAGTGGAGCTGCGGTGGCGGCAAGGCGGCACGCCCGCGATGGTGGCAGCGGGGTGTTGAGCGGGCGACACTACCCTCCGGAGCAGAGCGCAGGTGGAGTGCTAGTGAAGCGTGGGCGGCCCCATAGTGGCACACTAGCACTGCTGCGGCGACGCCTTTTTTTTATAAAAATTTTTGCAATAAATGCAAAATATCATCTGTATGGCCTCCCGAGGGAGCTAAAAAAAAAATTCCAGACGTCAAAAATGATAAGTTTAATATGTATTTTGATTGTAAACAGCCTTCTAAATCCAATGGTTGTGTCCATTTGAGCCCAAAGTGCCCCAAAAATTTTCCCTTCACCCTTTTGAAAAAAAAAATACGAAAAAGCTGGGGTTTCTGACTGTGAATCATGGCTTCAAGAATCTTCAGACAAGGAAGCAGCAGGTTGGCTCTGATACCATGTAGAAGTTGAGAAATCCAACTTCACAGATCCTCAAGAACACTTGCATGCAAATATCTTGCAATGAAGAGAAGCCAGAAAATGGAAAAAATAGAGCTTATAAGTTCTCAAGAATGTGAGAGCAAAAATTTATTCTAAGTTATATTGAAAACAAAATACAAAAGTTCAACCTTTTAAGGTGAACAAAACCCTAAAGGAAAGAAAACTAGGTTTGGCATTATAATTAATATAAAATATTAATTATATGCACCTAAGAGAGCTAAAGCAACTAGAGTAATAAATGACTTACTCTAATAATCATAATGACATAAAAATTTGTATGAACATTACAAAACAATCAAGCTATAATTAAATGGGATTGAGAGTCAATGCCTTGGAAGTTATAATTGTGGAAGTTTTTAGGTTTCCTTCAATAGGAGACGAGTTTCTAGTCTTAATGGATGTTGTTCTAGTTCAAGATAAATTTATATATTTGCGCTATGGAATCTATTTTTCCACACAAAGTACTAAACACGTCTCTCTCACCTACTTATGGGAAGCTATAGTTTTGTATCTAAAGAGATACTTAACATCTTGTGGTAAATGATTATTTTTATGCATAGTATATTGTAAGTTGTCATCTTTTCCATTAAAGGCCAGTAAATGTCCTCAATTTCTTGTACAATATGCAAAAAAAGATGGTTTTAAGCATATAAAGAATGGAACCAATTAGCTTCATTTCATCATTTTCTAGTGGTCTAGTTGATAAAAAAGAGTGTAAATGCTCAATTACAAATGTTTCTTATATAGAATTTTATGGCTATTGTAGTGCCCTAGATAGAGTTTATGTCTAGGAATAGATATTCCTTTACTCAGGGATTTGACCTCTCAACTAACAATCAAATTATAACCTAAGACATTATCTAATCATCAACCTAGGGATGTTAAACTTGAAATGGGTTAGCACGATATGCATTAAGTTCCTTTTTTCAGACATGGATTCTACCTAGAACTATCATACTGGAATGTAAATGAAGAGAATGAAATTAATCTAAATTATATTGCATGGAATAAAACCTACACTCAACTTTTAGAACAAATGCTACTCTATTCCTAGTGGTTGTAGGAACAACATACAACTCTATGCTTCTATCAGGTGTAGGAATAATCACACTAAGATTCTCATGAAAACAATACAGAAAACATAACTAAAAATATTGTTAGTTAACCTAATTAATGAAAATAAAAGGAGACAACACCCTAATGGGCCCCCTTAGGTAGTGTCCAAATTAACACAAAAAATTTAGGAGAAAAGCCTCATTACTTTATTGATAAGAAATTTGAAATAGTACATTAGCTTGCTCATAAACTTAACTTCAAATACAATGCATATCAATCTATCATTGTTGTTCTTCTAAGAATGAACATGACCCTTTTATTCATAAAAACTTAGCTAACTAACTAACTAACTGCTCCCAAGGAACAAGTAGGCATTTATTACAATTTTATCCCTTTACAATGAAGAATGATCAACATGAGAAGGACAAGAAGTTAGGGCAATTGGGGGAGTTAATGAACCGTCATCCTAGATTGATGGACCATAAAGGAGCACTATTGTTGGATATGTGGTGAACTATAAGTCTTCTTTTAGTAGCTTCAATGCATCTCACCAAGTGGTGGATAGTCTATCAACTGCTTCCTTACATGTTGTTGAAGAGTCCTTATTTGACACGGTCCTACAACAATCCTTAAATGATATCTACATCTTCTCCTCATCTTCTAGTACATGCATGATCTAATTGATAATCCTATAACCATGAATTTACTCAACATAAAACCTCACATATGATTCATCATTCCATCTACATATTTATTCAATATTAAATAGAGTTAAAGCAACAATTCTCATAGTGGTTGTAGGACTCATAATAACAATAGCTACAAGAAATATGTAGGCACGGAATTTCATACCACATTCCATACTATCATTAATATAATAAGTATTCAACTATGGCATAATAAAAGATGTAATTATATTATAATATACTACTAATTATAAAATTCCACATATTGTCTATAATTAATATTTAAAGTCTGTATAATAGCATAAAAGGTCTTAAAAGGCTCTTGAAAGTATATGCAAAGTATCCTATCTATAAGCCTAACTATGACAAAATTGGGACTCATCCCATATAATAACATCAATTTCAAACCTTTAAGGTTTGTGTTAGATGAGTAAAATAAGGAACACGAGGTAAATGAGACACCTATGGTGAATGTGCAACTTGAGGTTAGTGAGACACCAAAAGTAAATGATCAACCAAAGGAAGAGATAAGAATATGTGATCTCTTCTCCGCCAAGTGAATCACCTACTTGTAATAATTGTGAATAACCAGAGACAATTTTTTATTTAGGAAAACCAACATGCAACCTCTGGGAACAACCCAAAACATTAAAAAGGTTTGTGAATCTTATTTCAAGAAACAAAAATATCTATCTATAAAACATAAAAGAATAAGTGCATATCTTCCTTGTTTATATCCAAGAAGAAGCAATAAAAATATAAGCATTAGAGAAGTGTCCAGATTTCTCAAGAGCAAAAGGTAGTATAGAAGAACATATGCATTCTAAATAAAAGGATGTACTTGCACTTGATATTGATTTAGAGAGGGATACATTATTTAACATCCGAGCACAAACAAAAAGGGAAAATTTGATGGGATGTGTGGACCTCACTTGGGACTAGTTCCCTAATACTGTGGATAAACTATCCTCCCCTTTAATAGTTTCCTCTCCTACTAGGGTTTCTACCAAGGATAATATTATACCTAACCCCTTGATTGTGTAGGATGTTACTAAGGAGCAGGTGGATGGCTACCAATGCAGCAAGTAGGAGGTCACTGAAGAGGTCTAGAGGATGGTTGGCAATGAATTACAAGAGAGAATCTATGCCTTGGAGGAAAGAATGTGTCTCTTGACTAAATTTTCTATTAAGGTGACACATGCTACTACTACCATGTTACATATGCTAAACGACTAGGAGGATGAACTAACCAATGAGGAATCTAGAATGTTGTTCAACTTCCTTGTTGAAGACTGGGCAAAAATCCTTCTTAAGAGGAAGGATGCAAAGAAGCCTTAAGGCCTTTTCCTCTTGGATCTCTATGTTTTTAATTTTCTAGTTGTTTAACTTTGTTGAGTTTAAGGCAGTTGTGCCTTTGTTTTTATGCTTTCTTAGTTTCAGTAGTTTTAGTACAGGCAAATAGTTATTTAATGCTTGTTGATACTTTTATCTTTATACTTTTGAGCAATGTTTTTGTGTTAACAGTGGTAGGGGGTAATTTTGGTTGGTGGTAATCTGTTGGTTGTGGACCAATTTTTTCATTTTAAGGGCCAATCGACTTGTTTTGGCTGCTTTTCAATTCAAAAACAAACAAAAAACATGCAACATATGTATATAAGTGCAAGCCTAGAATTAGAGTTTGAGGAAGACTTTCACACAATGAAGATAAAGTTTAAACCTCTTATAATCTAAGACATAAAGAGGACATTCTTCCTTTGCTAAGTTTGATAAAGGCATGCATGTGTATGGTGAAAATGATTTATTTTATGAAGAAGGAATTAATGACTTACATTCAATTCTTCAAACAAGTAAGGAATGAGATGAACAATTAAAAGCATACCAATATAAAGGGGTATTATTGAAGGATAAAGTTGACAAATTTGAGAACCACCTAAAAATTCATAAAAAAATTGGAACAAGGTTGGATAAATTGGGTCAAATCATCATTGTAGAAATAAATAAGGTCAGTCCAATTCCTACCTAGAAAGAAGCTCTTTAAGAGAACTTGCAACTCCAACTTTGGTTACTTTTAAGATGAAATTTTAGAATGCAATGGAAGGTTTTTCTCAAATGAAACAAGAGAAAAAAAGAGGAAAAAGAAATTGCAACAAGGCATGAAAGGGGAGTTGAATAAAAATATCTTAGATTTTTGGAAATTGATGGTAAAAATTGAATAGATAGCAAACACAATTTTTTCACTTATCAGATGTAAACCACTTTCTATGGTCTATGCCCTATTTCTATAGGAGCAATTTTTTAGTTTCTAGTTTAGAAAATTAATCAATAATATCATTATTCTTTAAGATCCAAATTCATTTCTAGCTACTTACTAATAGGCCACCCTGAATATGCATGATCATCTACAAGAACCTTATTTTCATGATTTGAATGTTTTAGATAACACTACATAAAGCCCATATTTTTGTGGGGAATGTCCAAATAATAACACTACCATCATACATTAAGAATGAATATTATAGATGTTTATTATTGTTACACTATCATGAAAGGGACCATTTACTCCCCTCTGGAGTCAAGGCAACTGCAATGGATTCTAATAGGGAAGTGGAGGAATGGATTGATATTTTATAAGTAAAAAGTAGGGAATGTGATCATAGAATGTATAAAGAATGATTATAACAAATTCAAGGAATTAGCTTCAAGAGCGGCCAAAGAGTCACTAGAATTCTCATAGAAAAGGTTGAATAATCTCATGCATGAGTTAAAGATTTAAAAACCCCACTTCACTTTCAACTATATAACATCGATCTCCAGGGAACATTGATTCATCAGAGCATCTCTTGAAAATTATTAGTTTTCTCCCACTAACATTTCTTTCTCCCCTTCATTTGAATCCAATTACACATTAGCTTAGAAGGAAGGACAAGCAATAGCAAAATAAAATGAACAAGAGATACTAATTGAATAATAAAAATTATACCTGAAGTAAAGAGAAGTGACTAGATTAATGGATTATAAAATCATTACACCGAGGCCTTGAATTTCTTGAGGACAAAAGAAATTCTTAGTTGGGAGGTGTGATGAGTCTTATAATGGTTCTCATTTTCTCATTTTAGTATTATTTTTATCATGTAACTTTTAATATATACAAGGCATTATTCAAAATTTCCTAGTCATCTTAAGCATTTAAGCACCATGGATAGTATATATTATATTGATAAATACAAAAATTACTTTTGTGAATATCTATGGAATTTTTTAGAGTTTAATATTGATAATGACAATTAGTGTTAATGAGATGCTTTTGACTAAACCAACTTACAAGAATGGGAAATTATCAACTTGTAGTAGAAGGATCATCACCTAAAGTATGTTTAGACCTTTTCCAGCTGATAGAGATTGAAGAATATGGGAATGGATTATTTATGATTATTTGCACATCTACAAATGTTATTTTTAGGAATAAATGACATTATAGGAATAAGGATAATCTTTTGATTATAATAGAATGTGGCTTGTAAATTACTCTACCTTATTTCTATACATCATATGCAATAACTATTTCCTCATTAGTTCATGGAGTTCTAAGAGAATTAGGAAACTCTCATCTTTCTATAAATAGATTCATATGATTGTTAAGGCTATAATGAGTCTTCTGCATGTATTCTTGAGAGTATTGACATTTTCTTATATGTTGTGAGTATTGAATTTATTACAAGTTGTTTAGATTTTGCAAATAAATTGACTCTTGGCATTTTATATATACAGTTGTTCCTATAAGAATTGGTATTTAGTTACCATTTAGTCACTATATTTTATTATCAACACCTTTGTTGAAGCAACAAGTGTATTACCATTCTGTGCACTCTTTTTAAATTGTAATAAGACGTGAATTTGGTTAATGGATATTGTAGTTGATGATTGCATACTGATAATTTGGTTGTGTTTTCTCAAGCAAGGGCCACATGAGGTAGTGCAATACTCCTAGTAGCTTATATTGTTAATGATACAATAAATATTCTACTCATTTTTTTAATTTTAAATTAATGCACTTGGTGGTTGATAGGCCAACATTGGGACAAATAATAGTAAAGAATTGATGATTTATAATAAAGTTTGGTTGGTCTATACATGTCAATCCGAGAGTGTAAGCTTGTGAAAGGTGTCCGAGCAGTATGCTATCAAGGGGTGCAGCTTGTGATATGAGCAATTATGAATGCAGCTAAAACACATGAAAATGAACCTATAAAGAACTGAAACAAAATTGTGACAGGAACTGTCACTTCCTATGACAGGAACTTGACTGAAACCTACTAAAATGATTTGGAGAATAAAAACATCATAAACAAAAACATCTTTCTACCAGCAATAACAACATAATTATTTCTATTCACTAAATCAAAACTACTATAAACCATTAGTAATTATAAGAAAATGGTAATCATATTATATTAATGCAAATCAAATTACAAACTGTTACAGGAACAACAGGCATAACATATTAATACGAATCAGATTACTAACTAATACAGAAACAATAATCAAATCAATTACCTGTTCAAACAAAACTTGATATTAATCAAATACAAACATACCACACTAAAATAAAAACTAGAAAACACACCAGACATTCTAAGAAGTGGGCCCCCTCCTCAATCTATCAGGTGGTGAAGTATAAAATGTTTGAGCACGAGATTGATCAGCAGAAGTGTTAATCTTTATTTCTTAGCGAAAGAATATAGAACTGTCTCTCTTGATATTACATATCACGTATATTTATATGTGTTGGACATTATTGTATTGCTTTACAGCTGCAACAACATCACTTATTTTAATATAAACCACCTCTTTTGTATCGAATACAAAGATAGTATAAAACAGAATGAATCTGTTGTGCTGAGAACAAAGAAATATGGATGTACATACACTATTAATTTTTTACTACAAATTAGAAATGAATTTGTTATAACAGCAAGTAAACTCATTAATGGTTTTCCTACCCACATGAGACTTGCAACCGAATTTTACCTTGGTGTTTGCTATTGTTTCCCTTGCATGACTAGATGTCAACGTGTGCAAACTGAAACCACCACTATTTCAAGCTATGGTACGTTCAGTCAAAAATGATTTTGTTTTATGCAAATTGATCAGCACGTGAACCTCCACCTCAAATCCATGATCTCCTTGAAGATGATCAAGCAATGGCGTGGCATTTAATCACCGATTTCCTTTTCCCACAAATCTGCTTTTAACTTGGCATTTAAATTAAGCAGCTTTTGTAATAGCCAACCTGCATTCAACGTGCTTCAATAATGTTCTAATCACCACCAGTTAGCATAGAAGGAAATAGGAAGATATGCGGGTCGATTTAGGTCCTCCATGTGGATCTATCTGTGTATACCACAGATATAATGCTTGACAGTTTCAACAAACTGACTCCGAATAATATGAAACATAATTCCATACACCCAAATGGAATCAAAGCACAATTTTTCTTAAACTGATCTTCTAGATTAAGATTGCAATGACAATTATTTGATCGATGGTGAAATGCAATGACCACGTTCTGTTGGAAGATTAATAGTTTACATCCAAAATGCGACAGGAAGTTACAGTCCCAACTGGCAGGTGACAGGAAGTTCTATTGTGCATATCAACATGCTACAATATAAAAGATTAGTAAAACATAATCAATGATGAATTTTCCATATTTTAATCCCAAAACCTCATTAAATACTACTTATATATATTAAACCATATGCAATGTAAAATGGTAAAATTGGTGGTAATGGAATGGAAATGGAATATGGAAATGAGTAGGTAAGTGCATAAAATGGATTAAAATATGGTACTAAATGGGTCGTAAATGGCTCTCATCAGTGGTCATTGATGCATGTTTAAGATAAGTGGTTAAGTTGCAACATAGTTCATTTCAGTAGGTACAATTACCTACAATAATTGTTGCCCTGATAGGTTCTACTTTTAGAACAATTAAATTTTCAATTAAGTTTGTTGCTCAAGTTTAGTTCCCTCCAAACAATCAATAAGACAACTTAGAGTCACATGAATTATACATATGCTAATGACATCATCCAAGAGAATACACTTCTTTGGTTGATAATTAAATGTAATACATCTAATAAGAAACAAGTACAAATCTATTAAGAATAACAATAAATTTATATATACTATAAAATCAAATCCAAAAGCATATGACTCTTTGTTGAGTAGTGCAAAATATTTTGATCTTAAGACAAATTTCAAGCCTAATTTTTAGGCTTGACCAAACACATAATATGTGCACAATATTTTGATCTTGAGATAAAATATAGACTAACACATTCTCTTATTATTTTTGAAACCTTAACATCATATTGAAATTGTATTTGTTCTTTGATCTTAAAATAAATACATTTATTAGTCCTGCCTATTTATAGGCGGAGACTATAGTTTTCAATCTACTATTTCCTATTAATCCTTGCTTTGGTAGTTGTGCAATTTGTAAAAAAAATTATTTATACTATGGTGCTACTAAATTTTCTCATTTAATGAAATTTATGAATTTAATTTTTTACAATTTGATTGGATGAGGCCATTTTTCCAAGTAGCTTTTTTCATTTTCTTGTGTAGGAAATTTAAGTGAAAATGAAGTTTGGCATTTGGCAAAGGAACCAAACTTGTCATTTTGGAAGTTCTGTGTGGCATTATGCTACATGCCTAATGACATATGTAATCACACTATCCTATGTTTAAACTACCTCATCCTCACAATTATGCACACAACTTCTATTTTGGTGAAATAGCAAAATTGGTTGTGGATCTAAGTATACAAACTTGCCATCCTTCTGTAATTTTGAGCTTCAATATTTCTTTTGTTAATATGATTATTTTCATTTCAAAAGTATATGACTATTTTTCGTAGAAAAAATTAAAATGGTGATTCCTAAGCTCGCTTCAATTTGAGAATTATTGTTTCTCATTTATTTATTTTCAATTAATTCAAAGGATAAGCTACAAAAGCTTTAGAAAACTATAGTTTCTAAGGTTAGATTTGAAATGATGGCTTTTTTATGAAAGATATTGATAAATTCAGGGTGTCTCCCTTTCTTTATACCTTTTTCATTAGCAAGTAACTTAAATGTTTATAATGCCCTATAAAAAAATGTTGATTTGTTTTGAGAAATTCTCAAATGGGAAAATATTTTACACTACCTTGTTTGGAAAAAATTAATGATTTTATTGTCTATAGAGTCTTCTATTTTCTAAAGTCTCCAACTCTATGAATAATTGTAGTAAGAAATCTACACTACTACATAAGAGGGTGTTTAAAGACATTTTTTTAGGACAAAATTAATATTTTGTCTTAGAAACATAAAATATTTTTAAAGTTAAAAAATATTATTTTTTAATTATCTTTCATTTTAAATTAAGACAAGTTACAAAAGGCATTTTCTATTCAGGTGATCCCACAATAGTGGGTGCCACTTTTTGACCAATTTTGGCACTGAAATCAATATTTTTGAAACAAACCTCACAATCGACTAAATATATCTCTAAAACTATGAATAATTTAAAGATGATGTAAACTAGTGATTTCTAGTACTATGTTCCTACTTTGTAACCATATTTTTTAATTTTTTTAAAAAAATAGTTAAGTCAAATTTTTCTTCTCCCTCGAAATGTGGTACATATGAAAAATCAATATTCTTAAAGAGTGATAGTCATTTTTAAAAGTATAACTTTTTTTCTAGAAATAATAATAAGGTAATCCTTTCGGTGTTGGATTTGTAACATCAATATCTAGAGGATGCATTTGGTATGATTCAATTTCATTAAATATTGTATAGTTTATGAAGTTTTGAAGTGACATCAATTGTAATTCAGACATACGTTCATTTTGACACAGATAGCTTGAACTCAATTTATCATAAATCAAAGTTTCTTTTTTTAATAGAAATATATCTTAGTAACCTATTTCCTAGATATTTTTCAAAAAATAATTGACCTAATTTACCATTTTTCTCGAAGTGTCAAATTTAGTTGATGTTCAATTATTAATCAACCTATAATGAGTTTAACTCATATTTGAAAGTCTTAATGAATATAATACATATTAAAATTATAGTCATTGGAAAGCTTGCTTCAAGTAGCATAAATTGACATTTTTTGATTTGTTGTAGTAGATCATTTGATCTCATTTTTTACGGCCAAAATATCAAAAAATAAAATAAAATAAGAAAATAGCCCAAAAATTTGTAAAATCACATGTTCGTGTGAATATATGAACACATGTTCACACAAACAGATGAGTCAGAATAATCCTATGGCTGAAATTTTATTTTAATGTGTTCACATGAACATATTGAAAATCATTATGTTCGGGCAAACATGCTTAAAACATCATGTGCTAGCATCAACTAAGCATTGAGGACAAATGTTTGAAAGTGAAGTCAAATTTTATAAAGTAAATGCAATTTTTTTAAGGCAACGACAATTTTTTTTTTTTAAATTCTAATGGGAAACAAGAAAGGAAGACACAACAAACATGCAAGGAAGAGATCTCATGAAGCAGAACAAAGAAATCTTCACAAAACTTTGGCACATTATCATCAAAATAAACAAGATATATATATATATATATATATATATATATATATATATCTATATATAATTTATTTATTTTCATGATCTTGAATTTAATTATGTATCAACCTTGTTTTTTGTATCTAATTTGATTCATTTATAAGTGTGTTGCAAATAATCAACAAAGTGAAGGTGAAGAAAATGTTGAAGGAGGCTCAATAGAAGTAGAAGAAGTGCATATTGGAGAAGGGTCAAGATCGCTCCCTAAAAAAGTTCAAGTAACAAAAGTCAGAGAGCGATCAAAATCTTTCCCTATAGAATCTCAAACAATGAATGTTGGAGAAGGCTCAAGATCACTCCCCATGGAAATTCAACTAACAAAAGTCAGATAAGGGTCAAGATCAGGTGTAGGAATTGGTATGGACAAACTCATAAATATTGCTCAATCTGTAAAGAATGGAATTTCTCATAAAAATTTGGATCATTTACTTAAAATGGATGTGGATAAATTGAGAACACTTGCAGCTACTATTCAACCCTTAAGTCTATCTAAGAAAAGGTAAATGAATAAGACAATAAGAGAAATAATGAGTAAATTTGATAAAACTAAAATACTTGAACAAGCTCAGTTTCTTTCACTTTTTCTTACATAGAAGAAGTTGAAAGAGGCATTAAAATTGTTAGGTGTAGAAACAACATCAAAGAAGAGAAGATTTTCTAACATGTAAATTGATGTTATTGAAAATGTTAAACAAGGTTTGAGAAACATAGGAAAGTAGTCTCGAACTAAAGATAAGTCCATGGCAAGAAAAGTGATGTTGATGCCTATTGTAAATAAGAATATGACCCAAAGTAGACAAATATCTTGAATTCATCTTAAGTGGGTTTTAGTAAAAAAATAAGAGAATATGTTAAGAGAAGATTAATTATGGATGACAGTACTATGGAAGGCGATTGAGTAATCATGTGTAGAGCACCTCATTTTGATAGGATCGATGAGGGATTTAAAAATTTATTCATATCATTTTAGATTGATAATACTCATCCTTCATCAAACATTAGAGTTGTTATCAAGCATAGGATTGCATTTGGTCAATATGAACATCATACAAAACATTGGTTGGACACAACACAGCATGAGTTATATGTGTCATTTTGTAATGAATATGCCAATGTAAAAATAGGGCAAACGTTGTTTGAAAGATTGAAACCATACTTTGTGAGGTAAAAAAAAGTGCTTGAAATATGTTGTTGTTGTCATCATATTGAGTTTGATCTCCACTATCAAATATTTCGAAAGTTTACAGAAGACGCATATGGTTTTCATGTTGCTCCTCCTAGTAGGCAAAGTGAGTTTATCTATTCCATTTTATGTGACAAAATAGATGATCCATTTGGTCAAATAAATTGCATCAAAGGAATATGTGAAACATGTGATGAATTGACTCTATTTCCTTTGAAAATTGAAAATATTAATGTAACAAAAAAGGTGAATTGTAAAAGTTACAAGTATGTGAAGAATAAAACAAAGTTGAGGAAAGAGACGAAAAGGTTGGAATATGTTGAAGAGGAGTTACCTATTGTAGCATTTATGGACAAATTTAAGAATTTGATTCAACCTTATATTCATCATGCATATTTTGCAAAATGGCAAGCACAATAATTTCAAACTTTGAGAGATAATTTCCTACTTGGAATGATTGTATCAGTCATTGATTTTGCAAAGAACTATTCTTTTGTTCATTAGAAAGAAATTCAATTAGATTATTTCTTTTCTAAGTAGGTCACTATTATAGTACATGTTTTTTATGGACATGCACAGTTAGATTTGGATGGTGTTCAGAGTACACTTGAAGCACAAGTCATTAAAAAGGAATATCACTTTTATATAAGTGATGATAAAGAACTTGAAATTCACTATTTAGAACACTGATTCAATATTTTTTTTCTTATTTGAAAGAAAGAGACATAAATGTTGATAAACATTATGTTTGGTTTGATGGATGTGTCGCACAGTTCAAATCATCTAGACCATTTTATGCATAATGTAGACATCATCATAATGAGAATATAAAACACATATGGAGTTTCTTCAAGAGTGAGCATGGAAAAGGTGAACATGATGGTGTTGGAGCTTGCATCAAACGTGCTCTGCAAAAGTATCAAATGAATTATAAGGGAGTTCATATAAATAATGCACATGATGTTGTTGAATGGTGTAAGACTCGTTTTGCATTAGACAAGGTTGGGACATCATCAAGATCGAGTTGATAGGTACCATATAAAGTCTTTTGGGAGATAACAGGTATGGATGTGTACATTTCTTTAAATTTTATGCAATTAAGTTTTAAAATTTATCTTGGTATGTTGAAGTTTAAATTTACTTCAAGTCCATATTTTTGTAATGAACTTTTAGATGTTAATAGAAAAAACATGCATGTTTGCAAGAGGATAGAAAAGATACATTCCTTAAATTCGGTCATGAGTACAGATAATCACAATTGGACATTGAAGACAAGAGAATACTCATGTTTTGTGATAGTTGCATTGATGAAGACTATCAAGAATGCATTAATCAAACACATGGATATATAGGTGCATGGATTTTGGTACCACTTGATGTTACCAATACATTTGATAAAGATGATGAAAATTTTGATGATATTCCATTGATTTCTAATGATTATAATCATATCTCTGGATTGGTAAAAGTGGGTAAGTATCATAAAAATTAATCTCAACTTGTTATTTAATTATAATGAATTGTCTTATAAATGTACATGTATGTATACTTATTATGCAAGAGATGTCTTTGCAGTCATTGTTGAGCCTAGAATTCATGAAGTTGTTAGTTATTATTTATTATGATGCATTACAAAGAGGACAAAGTTATATGATCCTGAAGAAAGGGATGAAATGTTGTTCCCCATAGGTATTATACATACATGTGCACATACATATATGAATTTATACATATCTAGGTAACTTTATATCTATCAAAATTTAAAATATTTAAATTCGTGGTGTAGGTTCTATTGTGATACAGGGAACATAGTTGAAGCAAGACAAAATAGTCCAACATGGAATACACTTTGTTGATTATCAACCTAAAAACAAGGTTTTATAATGCATCCACCTGGTTGTTGCTAAGGACTTTGTCTACATCCAGTCAAATTTAAGCATGTACGTTGCAAGTGGAGACTGGACAGTGAAGATCATGAGAAGATATTACATGTAATAAGTGTACATCATGGTTGAACTAGACTTTGAGATGGTCTAATTAAATTTAAATCAAATTTTAGGACCTTTAAATGTAGACAATTAGAAGGGATGAATGTTGTGTTAATTTAATAATATTATCTTAAATAGATATTAGTTCTTCTTAAGATTTGTTTTATAATAATTTAAATTAATTTCAAGTTGTTTGCCATGATATATCAAATTTCAAGACCTTTAAATGTATACATTTTTATAATATTAATTACCATGGATGAAGATTTTTAAGAATGTTATATTTTGTAAAAGTTTTTTTAAAATAATGTATTGGCTTACCTACTAGCATATTTTTATCCACATAAAACAAATATATATCTTTAGTCCTACTAATTGATTTAACAATTAGAAGGGATGAATGTTATTCTTAAATAGATATTAGTTCTTCATAAGATTTATTTTATAATAATTTGAATTAATTTAAAGTTGTTTGCCTTGATATATCAAATTTCAAAATCTTTAAATGTGTACATTTAAATTATATTAATTACCATGGATGAAGGTTTTTAAGAATATTATATTTTGTAAAAGTTTTTTAAAATAATGTATTGGCTTACCTACTAGCATATTTTTATCCACATAAAAAAAAATGTATTTTTAGTCCTACTAATTGATTTAACAAATATATATCTTTAGTCCTACTAATTAATTATTTTAAAATGATTACAAATAAATATAATGTTTTAAATCTATAATCTAATTCATTTGGGTTAATTTAGTAGTTTTAAGCACCTATATTAATATATTTGGCATGAAAAATAATTCAACTTGGTTCATCAATCAATTTGGAACTTCTTCATATTTAACTATTGAAGTAGGTAAAAAGAAGTCAATTTGACTATTTTATAATGATCACAAACAAATCTAAAGTTTAAAATCTATATTCTAATTCATGAAGAATGTTATACTAAAATACAAAAATATGCACATACATACATCTCAATAATGAACATCTAGATCTAATATCTATACTGAAATACATGTATGCAAACTATAAGTCTCGAATAAGCATGTATACGTAAAATATAAATAGTCAAATACATGTCATCCAACTATTGAAGTACTAAATAGTCAAATAAATAGTGAAATGTACATGTCATCGAGGTACTGAAATACATGTATGTAAGTCTCTAGAATAGGTAAACATGTATACAAAATCTCCAATATATAAATCTATCAAAATATACATATATCTAGTACTACTAGAAGGACCCCTCAAGATGCATATGAACAGAACAACCCTATGATCAAGTCTCCTATACATCCTATGGCCAATGTGCAACAACCAAGCCCTACAAATATATATACATTAGAAATATCTAAACATATATATACGTGTGTAAATGAATACGAGTGCATATAGTTTGAAACATAAATAACTTTGCAAACTATTTAAAACTTGTACCTGAGCACTATTGGGTGTCTCAATAGAATCCTCTCTCTAATGTGCATGCCTTGACCCAACACTAGATGTAACAATGTGCTCGACGACCTATGCCTGCACAATTTATTATAACTTTTTTAATAACTATCTAAACTATTTTTAAATTTCATATATTTAAATTTTAAAATATTATATATGTACCTGGGTCTCAGGAGCTAGAGGATGATCATCAAACTCCATCATATCATCTATTGATGCACCTCTAGTGTCAACATCCCATCCTAATAAACCAACGTCGTCTCTTGAAACTCCAACACCTACTAAACCACCCTCAACACCACAATCTCCTAAAGCACCCTCAATGCCGCAATCTCTAACTACTAGTAATGATGAGTGAAGTGGTGTGTTTAACTGGCTGGATAATGGTGTAGAATTAGTGTTGGGTTAGAATAGCATATCCATTTATGATGAAAATCCCATGCTCTAACTAGTGTCAATCTCAGATAGCCCTCATAATTGCTCACCAAAATCATTAAGGCCCTCAGTTGTGATCTTGGCATCTCCAACACGTATGCCCAAGTCATTTGTAGAGCATCATGAGCCTAGTGCAAAATGTTGTGAGCTATGTTGTGTGGCGATTGTCACTGGCATGGTCTATGCCTATGGAACTATAGGGATCTTATGCAATCTAATGTTGTCCATCATTGAGTGAACTAGTATCCCCTATGTATAAGAAATATAACTGATACCCTGCAATAGGTCCTCTAAAAAATACAACACTAGATCCATATGTGTGTTTTGTCCACAAAGAATGTGAACATCACCTAGTACTGGTAGTCCAACAACTCTATATGCCTCATCAAGGGAGATGCCTGAAGTGCTACTCAATGCCTCTGAAGATGCTTGACCTAGACAACTCCGTCGAGTGTGAATATAGTGACCAAGAGAGTCAAATGTGATACTAGCAGCCACAAATGTAATGTGTCCAATATTGTCAATTGCTCCCTTTTGGGAAGCAATGAAAACTCTATCGGTAATAGGAGCTAGTGTTGGAGTCATTAGAGGAAGTCCCTACCTAACAAATAGTCTAGCATCTAGAGGTGGTAGACATTGTGCACTACAATACTGGTCACGATCTGCAATCTGATCATGCCCCTAGCTATAATAATATGAAATATTTAAGTAGTTGACATTGAGCCTCGTGCAAAACTCATCGTACAATTGTTGTGCAAAATAAAGAGGTATATGATCATTATTAGGATAATGACCATGTGCGGCTAAGAAATGATGATAGATCATATTGATGACAGTAGGATCTCTACAATGTGTCACTCTATAGCCCCTCACCCTACCCTCGATACCCTCATATGATGGAAAAAAATCTCATTTGATGACGTCTTTAGGGGCCACCCTCTTGACATCATCAAAAGATGCATCTCCTGAAATCTCAGCTCTAGGCTTCCTAGATATGACAGCTAATACATCAGGGGTAAATGAATGATGTGCTCTAAAGCTAGTAGTGAGATCTTGTAAACTCCTACATATGGTTGCACATATGTCTCTATATAAACCATCATCGAAGGATAGTATAGACTACTCTAATCTAATAACCTCCTACTCTACAAATGCAAATAATGCATCAATATCAATGCGTGGAGCTGTTGTAGCAAGACCTCCAATAGGAGCAGCACTACGACCTCTAGTAGGAGCCACACCAGGACCTGCACTAGGAGCTGCATCAGGAGCCACACCAGGAACTATAGTAGGAGCCACACCAGGAGCTATAGCATGAGCCCCACCACAAACCCTACCACGAGTACCACCATGAGCAACACCATGAATTGCACCACGAGCCACAACAAGAGCCACAATAAGAAGAGTCACATTAGGAGCCTCATCACCCTCGGATTGATGAGAAGGTTGATCATGTGAAGTCATATCTATAATGATCGAGCTAATATATATTGTAAATAAACATATACATACATGTAGTCTAGTACACAAATTTTTATTTAAAAGATATGTAATCATAGATCATCTAATCTACACATCAATATATCATACATGAGAGTTAGAGTTAGGGGTAGAGTTAGGGTTTGAATTAGAGTTATGACTAGGGTTAGGGTTACGATTAGAGATAGAGTTAGGACTAGGTTATAAGGGTATAACTGAAGTTTGGGTTAGCAAAATAGGGTTAATGTTATGTAATTACAACTTTATAATTAGGGAACTATAGAACTACCTAGGTTATATATAGGGTAAACTAGGGTTAGGGTTAGGGGTGGAATTAGAGATAGAATTATGATTAGGGTTAGGGTTAGAGATAGAGTTAGGGTTAGAATTAGAGCTTGAGTTTGAGTCAGGGTTAGATTATGGTTTAAGCTTGAGTTAGGGTTAGATTAGGGTTTGAGTTAGGGTTAGGGTTAGATTAGTGTTTCAGTTAAGTTAGGTTAGATTAGGGTTAGAGTTTGAATTAGGATTACAATTCTAGGGTTTGAGTTAGGGTTAGGGTTAGATTAGGGTTTGAGTTTGAGTTAGGGTTAGATTAGGGTTAGAGTTTGAGATAGGGTTATATTAGGGTTTGAGTTTGAGTTAGGGTTAGAGTTTTCAAGTTACGATTAGATTAGGGTTAGAGTTTGAGTTAGGATTAGAGTAGGGTTTGAGTTAGGGTTATGGTTAGATTGGGGTTGTGGTTCTAGGGTTAGATTAGGGTTTGAGTTTGGGTTAGAGTTAGATTAGGGTTAGGGTTTGAGTTTGAGTTAGGGTTACATTA
Organism: Cupressus sempervirens; assembly: GCA_028749045.1. Classification (NCBI taxonomy): domain Eukaryota; kingdom Viridiplantae; phylum Streptophyta; class Pinopsida; order Cupressales; family Cupressaceae; genus Cupressus; species Cupressus sempervirens. The sequence continues at coordinate 873,373,223 of CM053786.1, forward strand.
GGGTTAGAGTTTGAGTTAGGGTTAGATAAGGGTTTGAGTTTGAGTTAGGGTAGATTAGGATTAGAGTTTTCAAGTTAGGGTTAGATTAGGGTTAGAGTTTGAGTTAAGGTTAGATTAGGGTTTGAGTTAGGGTTACAATTCTAGGGTTTGATTAGTGTTGGTGTTAGGGTTAGGGTTAGATTAGGGTTTGAGTTTGAGTTAGGTTTATATTAGGGTTTGAGTTTGAGTTAGGGCTAAATTAGGGTTTGAGTTTTAGGGTTACAGTTAGATTAGGGTTTGAGTTATAAGGTTACAGTTAGATTAGGGTTATGTTAGATTAGGCTTTTAGTTAGGGTTAGGGTTAGATTAGGGTTTTAGTTAGAGGTAGTACAATCCTTTGTGGGTTAGAGTTTGAGTTAGGGTTAGATTAGGGTTTGAGTTTGAGTTGGGATTAGATTAGGGTTTGAGTTAGGGTTAGGGTTAGATTAGGGTTAGATTAGGGTTTGAGTTAGGATTTAAGTTTGAGTTATAATTAGTTAGAGTTAGGGTGTAGCTTAGAGTTAGGGTTAAGAATTTGAATTGGAGTTCTAGGGTTAACAATAGGGGTATATAGTTAAAGTTTGAGTTAGCAAATTAGTGTTATTGTTATGTAATTACAACTTTATAATTAGGGTTTGAGTTTGATTTAGGGTTAGATTAGGGTTTGAGTTTGAGTTATGGTTAGATTAGGGTTAGAGTTAGGGTTAAAATTTGAGTTTGCGTTAGTTAGAGTTAGGGTTTGGCTTAGGGTGAGGGTTAAGAATTAGAATTAGAGTTCTAGGGTTAACAATAGTGGTATAGTTAAAGTTTGGGTTAGCAAATTAGGGTTATTGTTATGTAATTACAACTTTATAATTAGGGTTACAAAACTACCTAGGTTAAATATATAGGGTGAACTAGGGTTAGGGTTAGGGTTAGGGGTGGAATTAGAGATAGGATTACATGATTAGGGTTATGACTAGAGATAGAGTTAGGATTAGGGTTAGGGTTAGGGTTCCAGAATTAAATGGTTATCTAGTTAGGGTTTGGGTTTGAGTTAGAATTAGAGTTACAGTCAGGGTTAGAATCAGAGTTAGGGTTAGATTAGGGTTTGAGTTTGATTTACCTAGTTAGATTAGGGTTTGAGTTTGAGTTACTTGGTTCGATTATGATTTGAGTTTGAGTTAGGCTTAGATTAGAGATTGAGTTAGGGTTAGGGTTAGATTAGGGTTAGGATCAAGCTTAGATTACGGTTAGACTTAGGGTTTGAGTTAGAGTTAGAGTTAGGGTTAGGGCTTGGCTTAGGGTTAGGGTTAAGATTAGAACAAGGGAACTATATAGGGTTAGGGTTAGGGTTAGCATTAGGGTTAGAGTTTTTAACAAGTATTATTATGTGTTTTTTCATGTTAAATACTATTTTTTTCTAAATTTGTTTCCTAATCTTAAATTAATAATTTTCTAATATTCTAGAACTCTTAATATTTTTTAATATTTTCCTATGTTTTTATAATATTTTCTAATATTCTAGAGTATTGTTTTTTAATATTTTCTATTATTTTTTCTAATAACACTAATATTTTCTAAATTTGTTTCGTAATGTTATACTAATATTTTTCTAATACATTGTTCTAATATTTTCTAATTTTCTCTCTAGACTAATATTTTTAAAAAAAAATTCTAATATTTTTCTAATATTTTGTAATATTTTTTGTAATATTTTTCTAATAAGACTAATATTTTTCTAAATTTTTTCATAATGTTATACTAATATTTTTCTAATATTCTAGATTAACAATTTTTTAATATTTTCTAATCTTTTTCTAGTATTCTAGACTATTGGTTTTTTAGTATTTTGTACAATGTTTTTCCAATATTTTGTAACGTTTTTTAATATTTTCTAATATTTTCTAATTTTCTAGACTAATATTTTTTAAAATATTTTCTTATATTTTTTCTAATATTTTTCTAATAAGAAAAATATTTTTCTAAATTTGTTTCATAATGTTATATGTAGTGGGCACCCTGGAAATGCCCAAGAACTAAACCAACTGTTAATAAAAAAAATTAATGTTTTTCGCATAGATTTTAAAACCACATAACATGAACAAGAAGGAATTTATGCAAACTAAAGATTGAACTACTGCTGAAATAATATTAGCTTTCAAACTAATAAAATTAAATATAAGCAAACTCACTAATTACTCCAACATTATAAAAATCAAATACATAACAAACTCTTCAACTCACTAATTACACCCAATCTGCTTGTAGTTAGAAATGCACCCAAGCTGCCTACTAATGAAGTTGATAGCAATGAATTCCAAAGGTCAAACCCCAAGAGAATGACGTATAGAATTTCATAAGAGAGTATAGACGTCCTCTAATGCCAAGAACAGATCTGTAACTCACACATCCATGTTCTTCTCATATTCCACCCTACCTAACAATAGCTACAAGCTCTCCTTTTATTCCTACTTCATAAGTTCAACCACTTTACACAAACAATGTGGGATAAATAAATTTTAAAAAATAAAAGAAAAGGTTAACGGTCACACAACTTGACAACTACTAAAGTGGGAACATTATAGTTTGCCCTCCTTGAAATTGATTGTCCTCAAGCAATCTCAATCTTGTTTGTTGTAGCACTTGCTCACTCTCCCAAGTAGCATCTTCCTCTGGCAGGTGTCTCCATTTGACTAAATACTCTTTAATCACCCTGTTTCACAGAGTCCTTTCCCTAGTATCTAGAATAGCCTTAGGAATCAATACAAGCTTCCCCTCCTCATCTAATGGTGGCAAATATGTAGAAGGCACAACTCTCTAACTGATGGCTTTCTTAAGCTTTGATACATGAAACACATTATGCACCTGACTTCCCTTTGGAAGCTCAATCTCATAGGCAACCTTGCCCACCTTACAAATCACTCTGTAGGGACCATAAAATCTAGGCTTCAATTTCTCTGCTTCGTTCTTCTTGGGTGATGATTGTCTGTATGGTTGTAGCCTCAAGTAAACCATATCCCCAACCTTAAAGTTGTGCTCTATCTGGTGTTGGTCAGCATACAATTTCTACTAATTTTGGGCTTGATGTATGTTCTCCTTGAGCACCCTCAAAAAATCTTGACTATCCTGCAAGAATTTTTTTGCTTTTGCCACTCTACCGTTGGAAATACAAATGGGAAATGTATACTTCTAAGAGGGGGGTGAATCATAAGTACTAAATTCTAACCAATAAAACTTTTAACTTTAAAACATTGCATGCATAAACATATAACATGTAAAGTAAATGCATTCACATAAACACTTGACACCAGATATGATTACCCAAAAACCCTCCAATGAGAAGGTAAAACTAGGGTGGGGATGACACCCACAATTCTTCACTACTACAACAATAAAATTCACTTGTTAAGGTTACATATTTTGACAATTCTCATGATTTTCCCTATGAAAGGCTTGCCTTGTTAAAGGCTTACAAAGGATTATTAGATCCTACCCTATTAAAGGATTTTAACACCCTGTTAGAAGTGTGCTTGTCTAAAGGACTTTAGAACACTCACTTGGAATGTCACCCTATTAAAGGATTTCTCTATGACTGTTAAATCAACCTTGATACAAGGATTTCATCCTACTAATACAGTTGTTAGAAAGTACAATAGAATGTTAGATCTGATACACTTACAATCTTGTATTACTGATTTTAGATCCCAATTTAGTTCATCTCGATCCTCTCTGATCTGATATGTAATTATTGTAACCTTGATCCTCTATTCTTCTAACTAATTCTACAATTTTTTCCTTCTTCTAAGTCACCTTGATTGTATGTTGATCAATTCACCCCTTTCATTGCTATCATCACCTTCTTGCATGCATTTTCTAATGCTTTCTCTCATACATTGTAAATTATGAGGCTTCGTCTCTCTTCAAAAAGACTTTGGTGGCTTAGGGTTAGGTATGAATCTACGATTGAGATTCATCCAACTTTCCCACTCAATTCCCTCCATTTTTCTGATTGGTTGCATGTTGATCACATAGGAAATCCAAATATATTCAATCTTATCTTCAAAAATTCAAGATCTATCCATATGTCAACTCAAAAATGGTTTACCTAGTTGTTTGTGCCATCACAAATAACTAGGTCATTTCTGTGCTACTCGGTACTTGTTGATATTGATGCTTGGCACATACTAAAATTTTTTTTGGCTCGACACTAGAACTTGCTCAACATCTATTACTTGGCACTTGAACTACTAGTCTTAGTCTATTTTCTTGGCACTTGATTTGTTCAGCACATGAGTGACTCGACACTCATTGCAACTTGGCATCTATACATGTTATACTTGGCATACGTTACTAGCTCAGCATGAACTTAGAAAACTTCTTAAGTGTGCTAACACTCAATTGTCAAAACCAATTTTGAGATCAATGACATCCCCCTTTGACATGAGTGGCAAAAACACTTAACTGCACATGATGAATCTAATCTCCTCAAGTATAATGTACATCCAATTTGGCAAAACTTCAAAATTTTGTGAAGATCTATATACCTCAAAAAATGTATAACTCCCCCTGAGTTAATGTGTCTTTTTTATATCCAAAATCTCTTTGAGTAGATTGATTTGCCTCTACTGATACACTTTATGTTCATTTTGATACTCGTTATCTGATGTGCTCTAATATGATGCCTAGTTTCCTATTGTTTGCTCGTTGTTGTTTGCTCCCCTTTCTTCTTTTTGTTTATTGTGTAACTCCCCCTCTCACATGTCTCCCCCTTGGATAGATATTTCTCCCCCTTTAAATATTCCTCCCCCTTTTTGACATTGATGTCAAAGGGCTTATACACTAAGTGTGTATTTATCCAGAAAGTTCTTATTAACTTCCATAACAATTTTGACAGCAACATCCCAGTTGTCTATGGCAACATCCAGCGATTTAATTTGGATTGTTGTCTCTGCTACAAGGCTAAGCCATCTAATGTTGAAAGATTAGGATCTTTCTTTAGTACTGTCTCAACATAGGCTAGTTCTTTTTGTATAATCTCCATGTGTGGGGTTAGGAAGGCTTGAAATTGAACTAACTTGGCTCTTGTATTAGCCTCTTCTACTATCAATACAGCTAGTTCCTTCTATTTATGAAGCGTGGAGTGAAAATGCTTCTCACTTTGTGCTAGATTCTATGGTAATTACATACCAAATATTTTCAAGTCTCTCCAAACTCATAATCCTTTGGCTTGTTTCTTGTGTGAAGATTGTGGGGTTACACAATTTAGTGTACAATGAAAATATATTCTCAAGTACCTTCTTCACCTTTTCTATTTTTGTAGCCAATTCTACCTAGGATAGTGCTATTCCACTTGATATTCTCTTATTTACCTTACCTTGAAACTTCTTTTCAGACCATTCCATGAGTTTTACATTAGTCTTTTGGACTTCATTGGTCACCTGTTCAACAATTTCAAACAATTGTTCTAATATGGGTTTGGTTGCATCAGGTGTTTGCAAGCTGAATGCATTTTAAAAGATGTCTTTTACCTCATGTAATGCTTGCCTTTGTGTGTTCTCTTTCCTGAGTATCTCTTGGTTCTTTTTCCTTTCTAATGCCTCCTGCATTTCATTTATCTGTTCAATGTTCATGGTTGCATAATCATACTTAGGTATGAAAATTTCTTCATCCAATGTTGGGTCTCCATAGTGTAGTACCCTTGCAACCTTTGTGGAGCTCAAGCCTGGTGTTGAAATTTGGAGTGGCATTGCTTTAGTGCTCGTCTTTTGAAGGATTTTGGTAGGAGTTCCAGTAGTTGGTAGATTAACCAATGTTTGAATTGCTTCCTGCTCCTTTTCCTTTGGAATCTCCTTCTCCTCTTGTGATCCTCCTTGATCAATCACTATTATCTATGGTGTACCTTGTGTTTGTGCAATAGGAACAAATACCTCTGTTTTTCATGTTTGTTCCTTTGTTGGCTCCTCGGTAGTTATAGCAACTTTAATTGTGGCATCAACCTTAGCCAATGTATCTGTTTTTGTTTGCTCTTAAGGTCATCCACTGGTAGTTGTAGGAATGACAGAGGATATTTCTTGCATAGCCACCTTATCCCTAGTTAGGTTAGCTACTACTTTTTGCAACTCATCTACAATGACCAATACTGGATTGTCACACAACTTTGCTTGTAAAGTTGATTGGTCAAGGATCTTCTTTAGATCTTTTGTAGTGAGTGGGTTGATGTTCTGAACTAAGTTATCAGGAACATCCTTTACTTTGATCATCTTTGCAAATGTGTTGTTTTCATGTGAAGGGCTTGGTGGTGGAAATTGTGGGTCTTGCACACTCTAATCTATTTATTGCTCCTTAGCAATTGCCATATCATCTTCTTTTTTTGTTCCCTCCTCTATTGTGTTGCCTTCCTTTTCTTTCTTAATTTCTCCTTCTTTGTCATTCTCTTCCTCTTCTTCATTATTTCTTCCCTCAAAGGGATCTTGCTCTCCTTCCCTAATAGTGGTTAGCCCATAAATCAACTTCCAAATTTGAGTGGACTTTTTGACAACATCTTCAATCTTATTTTGAAGTATATTGAATGCTCTATACTTTGATGCAAACTTGCTGCCATGTTTCTTGTTTGTTTTTTTTATTTGTCCTTTTGATAAGTCTTGCATCACTTGTGCCAACATGGACTCCCTTATTTCCTTTTCCATATTTAGGCGATAATGCCATTTATTTTCAACTATGGAATATAAATCCTTAGGCATAGTAGTGTCAAATTCAAGTGGGGTATTCTTGAATTTTTCCATCATGGCATACACTAACTCCTCAATCTTATTTTGTTCCTCCTTATTTAATTTATTGAATTAAAAAATTTTCAAGCCAGTCAATTCTACATCATCCCTAATATTTTCACAAATGTTATCAATATTGGACTTGGGTACATGACTTGCCACTCTGAACTGGCTGTTGCCATCTAATTCAGTCCTTTCTTTATCAAATTCAAGTCATGTAATGTATTTCCTTCTTATCTTCTTCTACACTGGACATGTTTTCTCAGTAACCTTCTTCTTGTCTTTTGTTTACTCTTTTTCATTATGAGTGGTGGCCCTTGTAGTTTCTCTTGTGGTTGGAGCAGTAGGCTTAGTAGGACTAGGTTTTGCAATCTTTTTTCCCTTGGGTTGAGCTGCAGGCTATTTCTAAGCTTTTCTCTTCTTAGGCTCTTGTTTAGCTGGTGCTTCCTTGGCTTGTTCCTCCTCAACACCTTCTTCTTCATATTCACCCATTCCTTCTGTGAGGGCAAGAGGTTCTTGACCCTATCCTTGTTCTTCTTCTTCATCATCATCATCATCTTCATTATCACCTTCTACTCCTTCACCAAATTTTTCTTTCAGCTTCTTGACCAAATTATCCTTCTTCTTTAGAGTTGAGGCAGTTTTCAACTCCATTTCCACCTTGGATTTCACAACATCATAGTTTCCAAAAATCTTTGTTGATTTGTCAATGTCCTCTGCAAGTAATGCAATGATGGCTACTGATGCTTCATCTATATTAATTTCATACCCCAAAGGTCTTAGCCATCTTACTCTAGGTAGTGCAGCCTAGATAAATGTGTAGTCAATATCTACTAGGAAGCAAATGTCATTGTAGTACTTCTCCACTAGGGAAACTAGGATTCTCAATCTTCACTTCATGGTTTTCTTGAAATCCTCAAAATAACTAGTCATTATAGACTCAAAATTGTCTCCCATTTGCTCTATGTACTCATTAATTTGTACAGCTACAGACCTATTGGTCTTCCATCCTACCTTACCAAAAGAAGGAAACTCATTCTGAACATAGAAAAATATACATATCAAAATTGAACCAAATTTACATTGAGCTCCTTTTGATCTCCTTATAGCTCCTAGGTTCTCCATGATTTGTTGCAACTGTAGCTTAGCCAAATCATAAGTGTGATCTTTCTTTACAATCTTGTACCCTACATCAACTGCAATGCATGGTATATTGTTCAGTTAGCTTGACTGAGAGAATTTGTGAGATGTGGCCTTCATCGCAAATTCTAAAAGTGGATCCTTAATGGTGTTAATAGTCATTCCCCTCTTATTCCACTTTGCCCCTGTATTCTATTCTATTGCTTCTTTTGAGTCACTTCTTAGGGTTTTGAGTCATTCTAGGGTTGGAAATCATATAACTCTATGTACAATCCTTTTTGATAACTTGATAGGTCCTCCCTCCAACCATAAACATCCATCATGGATTCTACTTAACACAATTCGTATCTATTCAATCTTAAAGATGGTAGGGAAATTTAGGGCATGGGTTAAGCCCTTTCTCTCAACGATTTGGAATTCTTCCTTCAACACTCCATTCTCACACAATTTTTCATATGCCTGTTGAATTTCCATATCTCCTATCCCTCCAACCTTGCAATTGTAACATTTTCTTACATCTTGAAACATTACGACCTTGGATGGAATGATTAATAGGGCTCCTGCTGGGTCGTTCTTATATGCAACTTCAGGAATTGGCCTAAAATCTTCAAAAGGTTACTTGTCCTTGGGATTTCTAGAACTAGAGGCCATTTTTGCAAGCTAGGGTTTCAAATGATGTTAAACTACAAAACTGCATAACTCGGCTCGTGAGGAATACCTTTCAAATTAATGAAACGATGCTTAATATTTGTTGAAATTTGTGTAAATGCTTCAATCTCTAGTTGCCAATCATTTCTTCACTCTTCTTGCTCTTGTTCTATGTTTTTAATGATGAATAATGAGTGAAAAATTGCCTTATACCTTTTCAAAAGATCACATTTAATGCATGGTTCATGTATAGTTGTAAACTCAGCTTCTATGTAATTCTTTTTCACTCGGCTTCCATTGATTTTCCATCACTCAGCATCCACTAGAGTTACCTTCACTCGGCTTCAATAGAAATTTTATTTTACTCGGCAACCACTACTAACTCGGCTTCAACCGGCTCTGGTTGACAACTTGGCACACACTGAAATTTTACTCAGCAATTGAAGAGAAATTTTCACACCTGGTAATAAGAAAAAAAATAAAAAATTAAAGATTTGACCTTGGTTTTTCCTTGTTAACTTGCATCCTTATTCATGCTAATTTACCCTTTTCAGTACTAGCTTATCTTGGAATTGATGTATGATGAAACATTAAATATCAATCCCTCATACCTCTTTTTCCTTAGTTTGATGAGATGTGACCACTTAACGCTTTAGGTAAAGTGATCCCTTTATTTGATTTTTTGCATCCATCTTTCTTCTTCCATGCCTTTTTCATATCTCCTCTAATGTGCTCAATATCTACCTTGTCTTTTCCTTTGTTCAACTCTGAACTAGGTGCCTTTGTCCTTGTTGGGCAGTGCTTGCTAATATGACCAGTCTTCAAATAACTAAAGCATGTAGTTTGACTCAACCATCTACTATAACTACCTCTAAAATATTTTTTTATGCAATTTTTAGGGATGTGTCCATACTCTTGACAATAATGATAGTTGTTCCTTGTATTGTAGTCCCAATTGTAGGTATTTTCATGGTTTCTTCCCTTGTTTGATGACCATTTGGACTTGGATCTACATTCAAAGGCTTTGTGTCCAAACTTATGACAATTGTAGCAGCGTCCTTCAAATTTTGGTGCATCCATGGTCCTTGCTCTGCATTCATGTGCCTGATGACCTTGTTTGTTGCACTTGTAACAATGTGTCATGTTCTTTGGCTTGGCATTCTAACTAGCATTCTTATTCCTACAAACATTAGTTGTGTGTCCCTTCTTTCCACAATGATGACAAGTAGGCTTAGATTTCTTACCTTTATTTCTTCCTTCCTCAGCAACTTTGGATGATTCTCCTTCTTCAGTGCTTGTATAGCCCAATCCTGATGTATCTTTACTAGATCTGGGGGATTTTAGTAGTTGCTCAAAATACTTGATGGCTTCATTTAGCTTGTTGAAGCTTTCAACAAACTCCTTCTCCCTTTTCAAATCATTTTGTAGTTGTTCATTTTGCAACTTCAATGTACTTATCTCAAGGCCCTTGACATTCAACTCATGATGTGCATTCATCATTTGGCTTAGGGTTTCCAATTGCACATTTGAGATCCTAGATAGCTCTACTAATTTTTCTTCCAATCTATTTAACAAGATTCTCTTATCTTCTTCAATCATGGCCTTCTCTTCTATAGCTTTCTTCTTTTGCTCAGTCACCTCACATAGCAGTATAGCTTGTGATTCTTGCTCCAACTTGAGATTTCTAACCTCCTCAGTTTGTGGTCTATTCTTGTCCATGAGATCTGTAATTGCTGCATCAAATTCACAAGAGTTACTATCTGAAAATAACTTTTTAGTGTCAATCTCTTTGTATTGAGTGTCATTTTCTACTATGGCAATCTCTTTCCTTCTCTTTAGTGAACTTCTCAAGGCATCTTTGGCTTCATTCAGTTGTTGTAGTAAGAGATGTATTTCAATCTCCTAATTCTCAGTAGTCTTTCCCAACTTGTGAACTTCCATCTCAAGATCTTTTCTCCAAGCTGTAAAGTTTCTCCTGATGAGAACTTAGCTCTAATACCAATTGTTGGAAATACAAATGGGAAATGTATACTTCTGGGGGGGGATGAATTAGAAGTACTAAATTCTAACCAATAAAACTTTTAACTTTAAAATATTGCATGTATAAAGTAAATGCATTCACATAAACACTTGACACCAGATATGATTACCTAGAAACCCTCCACTAAGAAGGTAAAATTGGAGTGGGGATGACACCCACAATTCTTTACTACTGTAGCAATAAAGTTCACTTGTTAAGGTTACATATTTTGACCATTCTCATGATTTTTCATGTTAAAGGCTTACAAAGGATTGTTAGATCCCACCATATTAAAGGATTTTAACACCCTATTAGAAGTGTGGATGTCTAAAGGACTATAGAACACGCATTGGAATGTCACCCTATTAAAGGATTTCTCTATGATTGTTAAATCAACCTTGATACAAGGATTTCATCCTACTGATATAGTTGTTAGAAAGTATAGTAGAATGTTAGATTTGATACACTTACAATCTTGTATTGCTGATTTTAGATCCCAATTCAATTCATCTCGATCCTCTCTGATCTGATATGCAATTGTTGTAACCTTGATCCTCTATTCTTCTAACTGATTATGCAATTCTATCCTTCTCCTAAGTCACTTTGATTGTATGTTGATCAATTCACCCCTTTAACTTCTATCATCACCTTCTTGCATGCATTCTCTAATGCTTTCTCTCATACATTGTAAATTATGGGGCTTTGTCTCTCTTTAAAAAGACTTTGGTGGCTTAGAGTTAGGTATGAATCTACAATTGAGGTTCATCCAACTTTCCCGCTCAATTCCCTCTATTTTTCTAATTGGTTGCATGTTGATTTTATAGGAAATCCAAATAGATTCAATCTTATCTTCAAAACTTCGAGATCTATCCATATGTCAGCTCAAAAATGGTTTACATAATTTTTTGTGCCATCACAAACAACTAGGACATTTCTATTTTACTCAGCACTTGTTGATACTAATGCTCGACACATACTAAAATTCTATCTGACTCAGCACTTGAACTTTTTTGGCACCTATTGTTCACTCGACACTTGAACTACTCAGCTTAGTCTATTTGGTTGACACTTGATTTGCTCGGCACATGAGTGACTTGAAACTCATTGCAACTCAACATCTATACATGTTATACTTGGAATATGTTACTAGCTCGACATGAACTTAGAAACTTCTTAAGTGTGTTGACAATCAATTTTCAAAACAAATTTTGAGATCAATATCTACTATCCCCAAAACTAGATCCATGAAACTAGGTGCATCATAACCACACAGTGCTATGAATGGAGTCATCTTGATGGACATATGATAAATGGTGTTATAACAATACTCTCCCATATGTACCCATTTGACCCAAGCCCTCTATAATGCAATCACATAGTTCCTCATATATCCTTCCACCCATTTATTCATAATCTCCATATGCCCATCTATTTACAAATGATAACTAGTGCTAGGTGTAAGATTTGTGCTCCATAATTCAAATAATTCTCACCAAAAAGCACTCATAAATTTACTATCCTAGTTACTAAAAATGAAACTAGGTAGCCCATATAACCTAAATATCTCTCTAAAAAAATATTGGCCACCTATGCTATTGTGTAGGTGGATGGAATGGCAAAGAAGTGAGCAAACTTTGTTAGCCAGTCAGCTACCACATAGATGAAATCTCTCCCTTGTACTGATGGTAACCCAATGATGAGGTCCATAGAATTACTTTCCCATTTCCTATTTAGAATGGGCAAAGGTTGTAATAGCCCTGCAAGATATATGTGTTCTCTTCCTTATTCTGCTGACGAACTACACACTCCCTGACATGCTTCTAAACATCATCCTTGAGCCCTTTCCATGTGAACCACTCATGGATATGCTTGTAGGTCTTAAAGACCCTTGGATGTCCAGCTATAGGTGCATCATGAAATGCCTTCAGTATTACCTCCCTAAATTGTGATGAAGGAATCAAATATATCCTACCCTAGAACTTGATCAATTCATCCATCACCATATAATGATCATCCTGTATGGTACCTACAATCACTCTAGAAGCCCAAGTGTCCCTCACATACTCTGCTATAATATTATATCTCCAATCTCCTATAATCTCAACTAGAGTACAAATATGAGGTCTCCTAGATAAAGCATTTGCCACCACATTACTCTTCCCTTTAACAAACTCAATGTCAAAGTCATAAGCCTACAACTTTGTAATCCACTTTTCTTGTCTATCATTCAAATGATGTTGGCTCATGAAGTATTTGATGTTGTTGTGATTAGTCTTGATAACAAACTTCCCTCCAATTAGGTAGGGCCGAAACTTGGCCAATGCATGCATAATGGCCAACATCTCCCGATCATAGATTGAATAGCTCCTCTCCACTCCACACATCTTCTTGCTCTCAAAAAAAGGGGATGCTTCTCTTGCATGAGGACTGCCCCAATCCCATCTCCTAATGCATCACAATGAAGCTCAAATGGTTGTGTGAAGTCTGGTAGAACTAGTACTGGACATGATGACATCACCTTCTTGAAATGATCGAAGCTTCTCTAAGTTGCCCTTGTCCATGCAAAGGCCCCTTTCCTAGTAAGGTTTGTCAAGGGTTCAATGATCTATGAAATCCCCTTATCAAATCTCCTATAAAACCCACATAGACCAAAGAAGCCCTTAAGTTGTGTAAGGTTCATAGGAGTAGGCCAATCAATAATAGCTCTAATCTTTTTAGGATCTACTTGAACTCCATCTTCGCTGATGATATGCTTGAGGTATAGTAGCTTAGTCAACCCAAACTCACCCATAATTTCTTTGGCATATAGTGACTCATTCTCTAAAATGGACAAACACCATCTCAAGATGTTGTAAATGCTCCTCCCAAGTCTTACTGAAGACGAAAATGTCATCAAAGAAAATTAGGACAAATCTCCTAAGTTGCCCCCTAAATCCCTGATTCATGCAACTCTAGAATGTAGTAGGGGCATTGGTTAGTCCAAATGGCATAACCAAAAACTTGAAGTGGTCACAATGACATCAAAAAGTTGTCTTCTTAATGTCCTCTTCCCTCATCTTGATCTGATGATACCCTGACCATAAATTAGTCTTCATAAAAAAGCATGCACCATGCAATTCATCAATATTCTCATCGATCTGTGGGATGGGATATTTGTTCTTAACAGTCTTCTTATTTAATGCCCTATAATTGTTGCACATGCACATCGTCCCATCCTTCTTCTTTACCAACACTATTGCTGAAGCAAAGGGGCTCTTACTAGGCCTGATATGCCCCATCTCCAACAACTCCTTGATTGCCTTCTCTATCTCATCCTTGTGTTTCTTAGGATGACAATAGGAAGTAATCGTAACTAGTCTGGCTCCCTCCTCAAGCTTAATAACATGCTCTATCCCCCTGTCAGGAGGAACCCCATGCAGAAGCTTGCCAAATGCCTTAGTGTGCCTATCAAGTATCTCCTGGATATCTAGTGGATGACTCTTCACCTGTGGCTCCCGTAAAGCTGGTATAGTGAAACATTCTGCTGTGCACTCTATGTCATTATGCCAAAAATGTCTTTGAATCCTCCTCAGGGAGACTACTCTGCAACTCCCATCTGAAAGTCCTCTAAATACAATAGTTCTCCCCTCATGTTGAAACCTCATCTCCAATTTTGCTAGGTTGAGTGTGAACTCGACTAGCAAGGCCATCCATGTCATGCCAAGGATGATATCATAGTCTCCCATGTCTACTACATAAAACTCATCCTCCAACTCAGCCATCTCCAAAATTGATGTGAAGATTAGATATCTTCCATGTGCATAATAATTTGTCCCCGTTAGCTACCATGACTCTAAACCCAATGTGCTCCTCAATCTATAAACCTCTCTTGGCTACCAATTGTGCATTTATGAAATTATGTGTAGCCCCAGTGTCAATGAGTGAGATCACTTTCTGCCCCTGGATAGTACCCCTAAACTTAAATGTGATTGCCTTTTGAGCCCCCATTAATCATGCCAATGAATTCTCATCCTCAGGAATGCTACTCTCCTCTATAGTGCTATCCTCATCTGAATTAGAGTGTTGATCCTCCCTCTCTGACTGTGACTCCTCTGCTAAGAAATACTCCATTTGATTTGCCTTAACCTTGAGAGGACACTTATGAGATAAATCCCAACCCTCTCTACAATGAAAACATAGCTTCTTCTTTCTCAACTCATTCAAGGTGCCATTATCCAACTTATCCCTTTTTGGCTGAGCATCCTTGTGAAAAGAATTTTTTTTTTCTCCTTGTCCTTTTTCATATATGAATTACTATGCTAAAATCTACTCCTAAAAGAAGAAGGTGCTACGTAACGAGCCTTTTTAGTGGCCTCCTGTAATGTAGCTAGGTCATGCCCCTTCGACTCAACCTCGCAAGGGATCTAAGAGTCCATCCATAAATAACACTACTAACCTCCTCTCTGAAATATTTGTGACCAACATAGCTAACCTTTTGAATTCATTGATATATGTCTCAACTAACCCCTACTACTTGAGTTGTGCCAACTCCTTAAACTGTATCTTGGGATCCCTAGTATCAAATCTTTCTATGAGCTTCTCAGTGAACTCCTCATAAGATGTGATTTGATTATTCCCCAAGGTTACCATGCCATAGTGCCACCACTCATGCGCCAGTCCATCAAGTGAATAGTCGCATACTTTATAGCCTCCTCCTCAGGCATAGGATTTAGCTACATGTATCTACCTTCTACAACCAAGCTCATGCGGTCATCTTCTCTGAAGCATCATAATAAGGTAAAGAAAGTTTCCCAACTTTCTGTCTCAGCTCAAAGTTTTGATTTCTCCCTCCTGATCTGGGCATGTGTCTCATCCTCAAGTCCATATAATCTATGAAGGAAATATCCACCTGAAACTCTGGTCCACTAGCCTCCTAGTCCCTCCTAAATTGATCCTATATCTTAGTAATTTTTGGTTCGTTAATTGGTTGAATTGGATCTCTGGGTGGGAAGGTGGGTAGCAGAGGTCTCGAGCTCATTGTTTGAGCTAGGTGTGCAACATGTCTAAATTTATCAGCCTCATTCCCATTGTTTCCATGTCCATTTTTACCATTAATGTTATTCTCAGGACCATTGTTGTTGGCTTGGCCGCCCTATTGTTGTCATTTGCTCCAGTGTTATTGTTTCCATTGTTGACATCATCTGGATTAATATTGATACCCATCTGTCTAGCCATAAGTTGCAACATCATATCCATTCGCCTATTCTGCTCCTATTACATACGTCGCCGCTCCTCTAATGTACCCAATAATCGTATGAACATTACATCCTCTTCATCTGGACCAGTATTCCTACCTCCACCTAATCCTGTATTCATGTCATCTCAGTCACCCATACTGTTGTCTTGTTTAAAGAATATCTCCTCTATGTCTGTATTATTGGATTGTATGTCCCCCTATGTGGATGAACTAGCCTATTCATTCTACAATTCTGAACTCCTACTTTGTCTTGTTCGAGTATTGCGAAAAATATAAAGCCTTTGTCGCTTGCTCAAACATAAATGCTTAGCCATTTTAAATTTTGATTTTAGTGTTTTAACATTTTGTCAAACACTTTTCCCTCTATCCAGCTGTCCCAAATTCCCTATAAGACCTCCACAAGATGGCAAGACTTATAGCTCTGATACCACTATAATGGGCACCCTGGAAATGTCCAAGAACTGAACCAACTGCTAATAATTATTTTCATATTTTTTGCATAGATTTTAAAACCACATAACATGAACAAGAAGGAATTTATGCAAACTAAAGATTGAACTACTGCTAAAATAATATTAGTTTTCAAACTAATAAAATTAAATATAAGCAAACTCACTAATTACTCTAGCATCATAAAATCAAATACATAAAAAACTCTTCAACTCACTAATTATACCCAATCTGCCTGTAGCTAGAAATGCGCCCAAGCTACCTATTAATGAAGTTGATAGCAATGAATTCCAAAGGCCAAACCCCAAGGAAATGACATCTAGAATGTCACAAGAGAGGATAGATGTCCTCTAATGCCAAGAACAGATTTGTAACTCACACATCCATGTTCTTCTCATATTCCACCGTGCCTAACAATAGCCACAAGCCCTTCTTTTATTACTACTTCATAGGGTCGACCACTTTACACAAGAAATGTGGGATAAATAATTTTTTTAAAAATAAAAGAAAAGGCTAACGGTCACACAAATGGACAACTGTTAAAGTGGGAACATTACAAAATATTTTTCTAATATTCTAGATTAAGGTTTTTAAAATATTTTATAATGTTTTTTCTAATATTATAGATTATTCTTTTTCTAATATTTTGTAATATTTTTCTAATATTTATCTAATTTAACACTATTTTTTTCTAAATTTGTTTCCTAATGTTAAATTAATATTTTTCTAATATTCTAGTCTAATGGCTTTTTAATAATTTCTAATATTTTCTAGTATTTTCTAATGTATTTTCTTATAACACTAATATATCATTAACAAATACCAAAAAAATATAAATGAAAAATTCATTTAATTAAAACTAACATCAATAAGCATAAAAAAAAATTCAAATAATGACATTAAAACATTGAAAACATTAAAGCATTAAATATTCTTTGAAAACATTAAAAAAAAATTCAAATAATGACATATAAACATACCCAAAATAGCGCAATGACCAAAATCTGGAGGAAAGGGACGCAAAATCATGCAACTCGCTCAGCACTCTGATACGTTCACTCCAACATCCAAAACAAATCTACAAGCTGTAAAAATTAACAGTAAAACGAAAAAATGGGGGTTTTAAATTGTAAATAGCCATAAAAATATGTTCGTGTGAACATAATTGAATGATATGTTCATACTCACATAACATATTTTACACATATATGTTTGTGTGAACATATACCTCTATTATGTTCACGCAAACATATAACTCTATTATGTTCATGTGAACATATAACTCTATTATGCTCGTGTGAACATAATAGATATGTTCACGTGAACATATGAAAAATGGGAATTGTCATTTTTCTAAAGTTTGCAAAATTTCTTCATGCCACAAAAGTGGCACCCATTATTGTGGGATCGCCTCGAAAAGAAAAAGAGACATTGCACATGCATTTTCACTTTAACAAAACGAGTAGTGAGCGGGAAGGGCAGAGGAATAGCGGGGATGGTTTCTTTTATTTGGGGATTTAACCTATTGAGCCAAATTAATTTGTATCCTCATGATTTTATCTTACCCACATCATGAGGGCATTTTTGTTAATCTTTGTTTGAGAGAATAACTAGGTGAAATGTTTTCTGATTTGTGAAAGAGGTTTTTATCAGGTAATACAGAAAATCAAGTTGTTTCACTTTACTACCACTTTTGATTACTCAATGGCTAATTTTTTTAGGTGTTTGAAAATGTTCATGTGTAGGGTAAGAGTGATCTTCTTGGTCCTATTTTGTCTCTGAGAGCAGCTTCTTGGAAATTGGGGTTTAGATGGAGAAATGCTAAAGACTTGCACACCACACCATACATTTTAGGTACCTGTATTTTGCTCTTGAAATGGCTCAATAATTTTTATGCTAATCTAATTTGTGTATTAATGAAAATGGAAGAAAGAGCTATAACATTTAAAGGTTTTGAATGGTTTGATATAAATTTCCTTCAGAAAAATATCAACATGTATTCTATTGTATTTTGAAATATGACTACATGTTGGATTTTGGACCACAAAAATGAGAAAAATAAATTCTTGGTCATTTCTGGTCTTCTTCGTGGGCATGGGTGGAGGAGAGGGTTCAGGGGATTTGGGTAAGCCCCATAGATATGAAAACTTCACTCCCACCTAATAAGCTCTTCACTATCCAAGTTGTTCATCCATCTCCATCTCCTCATTTGGGAAAAAACCATCAGATAACTAGGATAGAGAAAGGATTTTGGGGGAGAGTTGGGCAAAGTTGAGTATGGTTAGAGGGTTTATTTGGGCATTTGAGAGTTTTGCAATTTTGATCATTGGGGCTTTGCGCATTGCCTATATACCGTGTGGAGTGCAACTGAAGTGGATCCAGTGCTCTTGAAATGTTACGTGTTACATTTACTTTAGATTGACTATGCTTTATCCCATTATAATATTGTAAACTAGAGGTAATATTTAACTAAAGTTAATGTAGGCATTTCCTACAATTTTTATTCTTTGTTGTGATTTTCTATTAAGTCACACTATTTTCTCCAGTAAAAGATAAGTATTAGTGGAAGCACAGCTAAATTTTAGATTCTAAATCTGGTACCTCAGACTTTGAAATTTCACTTTCTTATTGTCATACTTGATTTTCAAGTCTACATACATGTTTTTTGATTCTTGAAAAATGTAACTTCATATTAAAGACTAGTGTGGGTTCATTCGAAAAAATCACTCAACATAGCCTTTCATAATTCCATCTATCTATAAAAGCAAACTTATTTCTCTTCAATTATGTTCTTCTGCTTCACTGCCTTGAAAGTTAAAATAATGGATAGTTAGAATATTTTTTAAATTAAAATTATAAAGAACCTTCAAAAATAATTTAAAACAATATCTTGACAAAGAGAACTCATTCACTATCAAGTCTAGTGAAACATCATCATAATGTTTCTACGCTAAAGTATATTAAAAAATTGATTGAGCTCTTGAAATTTTATAGAGCATCCCAATAATCTAATAAGAGACTAAAGCCAAAACTTCACATTGCAGTAGTAATAAACATATTAACACTCATTCATTTTAATATAACCTTCCTATTATTAGTTTGGTTATGCCAAATCAACCCCTCTAAGAAAGATCTAGCTGGAGTAACCTATCCACTAGTAATTAATACATTGACTTATCATTGGTAATATAGAGGTTGTGTTCTACTTCTATATGCACTTAGATTTTGCCACTAATTATTACAAAAGCATACATGAAAAGAAAATGACTTCAAAATCAATGATCAATATACCAAACTCAATATAGTAATTAGTCATGAAGTATGCAACTAGTTAAATATTCCTCTATGCTACCACAATCAAAGCCAACCCAACGACATCTAATTTAGTATCTTTAATTGCACAAAAAGTTTGAAGATCTGCATGCACACCTATTGTTAACCATGTCACTAGAAATAGATGCAAAGGAGTTTGACTCAACATGAAATAGATTTTTAACTCTACATAGCCTAAATATAATTAGAAATAAACAATTTATATCACATAATATTGTAGTTAAATCTCACTATTGGACACCCAAAATGGAAAGAAACACAAATTATGCAACACGAAAGAATTCAAGTAAAACATAATTTAATTTGGCATGCAATTAACAATAATTTTCACCATGTTAGCTTGGCTAGTTAAACAATTGTTATATTCTGGATAGTTGTATTAGTTTAGTTATCTTGAACATGGGTTTTTTTGGATAAATTTTGCTAATAATATTTTTAAAATGATTGTTTTGGCAGAAGTCATACTGGACTGTTGTTTGGTTGTAATGGCCCTCCATAGTGCTAACTTGTAATTCTATTTTTTTGTTTCTTCAAGTTTAGGGCCCATAAAAAAAATTAAAAAAAATTCACTAGATATCTGTAGTTGTTCTTGACTTACAAATTAAGGAAAATGATCTAAGGTCTGGTTTCAACAATCATCTTAGTGAGAACTTAAGTTTGTAATTTGTAGATTTTGCACTCAAAGAGTAAGTGTTGGTATCGTTCATAACTGAGCTATACACCTATGGCTCATGTGTTAGAAAGAGTTTTGGTATGAGTCAAATAATTATTGTAGTCATGTTCAAGAATGTCATAAGGGTCTACAATTAACCATCAAACTTATAGTTTTCCATCAAAGAGTCCATAATTAGCTACCATTAACTAACAAAGGATGTTAGAGTAAATAATTAATATCTAATTATTTATTCTATTGCTTAAGCTTACTTAGGTCATGCATTTATTTAATATTTTATATTTAATGCATGTTGTGGTTAGTTGGTGACAACACGGGAGTTTGTTCCCTTCTTGTTGTCATCCTTATCTTCTACCACCTTCCAGCTTGTTCTACAAGCTTCCATGAGGCCTTTTTAAACGGTCTCTCTCTCATTGTAAATCAATCCATTCACATAGCAATTTCATTTTCTTATTGTGAAATATTTTCTCTTGCATTATTTGCTTCAAGCTCTTGCTCTTTCGGTTTCTCTTTAGCAAGCTATTTGCATGTAGGTGATCTTGGCGACTGCGGAGTTGGATTTCATTAACTCCTACATGGTATCAGAGCCTCCCTACTGCTTCTTGTTTGAAGGATCTTTGAAGCCGTGATTTGAAGTCACAAACCCTAGTTTGTTTGTGCAATTTTTTTTCAAATCAGGAGTAGAACAAATTTTTGGAGCACTTTCAGCCCAAACAGACATCACCATTGGATCCGAAAGCCCGTTTGCAGTCAGGACTGATATAAAGCTTTTCGTTTTTGGAGACAGAGCTTTGGGAGGCAAATTTTTACCCGCAGGGCCTTCCGTATAGATCGTACGGACACACGGCGATTTTAAAAAATTAAAAAAAGGGGCGTAGGGCCGCTCCACCGCGGCACCACCCAGCGGCCACCGTAGGGCCGCCCCCGCCTACCTTTTTCGGCCTCCGCCGCCGCCGTTTTCCCGTCGTCCGCCTGCCCGACGCCGCAGCAAGGTTCCTATTCTGGCAAATGCCACCGCCTCCGCTCTCCGCAGCCGCAGCGGAGCCTCCGCCACCGCCACGGAAGCGTTAGCCCCGCCGACGACAATCGCGCCGCCGGGTTTTCCTCCCAGGCGCCACCACCGTCGGTGGATATTCCTCCGACGCCGCTCTGCGACTTTTTCGAGAACGACGCCACTTTTTCGATGCTGACGTCTTTTTTTGAACGGTGATGTCACTTTTTCGACGCTGACGTCTTTTCCTGACAGTGACATCACTTTCCCGGCAGTGACGTCTTTTTCCAGTAATCAAATTTTTTGCTGGCGACAGGTTTGTGACAGGCATACGGCCGTCAAAGTTATGCCCGTGTCTGTAATTTTCCAGCAAGTGCTTTTTTGGAGCAACAGTCGATTTTTTGGCTATAACTTGAGCATACGAAGGTCTTTTTCCAATCTGAAAGAAGCGTTGGAAAGCTGACTCAAAGACGGACACATTGGTGCTAATTTTGCATGATTTTGAGTTCGTTTGAGCTTCCATTTTTGGTGTCAAAGTAGAGGCTTTTGTTTCCTCTTATTCTGCATCAACAAATCCAGGTTCCTTTCCAGTTTTTTGCTTTCCTTAGTTGTTTTTTTGTGGTATTTGGGAGATATTTTTGTACGATTGTGGGGGGGTGTCTTTCTTTTCTGTAATTTACTTCAGTTAAGACCCTTCTACCTTCGTCTTCTTCTTTCTCTCAATGGCGGATCCATCTATATCCCGTCTCACACCACGCAACTACCACACGTGGAAGGCACAAATGACTAGACTTCTCATGTCAAGGGGTTTATGGTCATGTTTGGATGAGAATCAACCTGTTCTTACACGAGCTTTTGAAGTTCTTCAGCATAGGAACAAAATGGATGAGGCCATGGGGCTTATTGCACTCAACATTTCAGACAGCTTGTTGTTTCACCTGGATGGTTTGACTACTCCACGGGCTTATTGGCTGAGATTTCAGACTTTGTTTGGACAAGTGAATGAGTTTCGGGCACTTCAGCTAGATGTAGAATTGACTTCTTTGACACCTGATAACTTTCCCACCATTAAGGACTTCTTGATGAAGTTCAAATCTCTACATACACTTTTGCAGGGATGTGGGAAGAACAAAACAGATGATGAGTGTATCTTTTTGATACTCTTAAAGTTAAAGGGACAGTATCAGATCTTCTCTTCCACTTTCTACTCCACTATGGATGCCTTGGGTGATAGACATAGGATGCCTTCATTTGAGATATTTTGTAATCGGTTAACCCGTGAACAGTCGAAGATTACTCAAATGGATTCACTTTCAAGTTCTCAGTCACAAGCATTGCTTTCCAAGGATACACAGGAACAGAAGTTGAAGCAGATATCAGATCCCTCTTCTACTAGTTCATCATCTTCTAACAAGAAGGAGAAAAAGAAGACCGCAACTCCTACCTGTTCCTATTGTGGGAAAGGATCTCATGATGAGGTACGTTGTTTTCAGAAGAGATGTGATGGCTATGAGAAACAGATTGCTGATTTGCACGCTCTCCTTCAGAAGAGCACTATTTCCTCTCCATCCTCTTCTACCTCACAAGGGTCTTCTTTTCAGGCTTCTTCCACCTCTTAAACATCTACATCAAATCTTGGAAAGGGTCATGCATTACAGGCTTCCATTGCATCTTCTTCACAGGTTCCTTGGATACTGGATTCAGGTGCTTCTCACCATATGACATCTTCTCAAGGTGTCTTCTCCACTCTTGAGGCTTCTCCTATTCCTCACATTTTCATGGGGAATAACACTGCATTACCAGTCTGTGGGAAAGGTTCAGTTCACATCCAAGATGGTATATTCAATGATGTATTGTATGTTCCATCTTTGTCTGCCAACCTTCTCTCAATTTCTCAGATTACACGCAGTGGATCAGGGAAGACAGTTGAGTTCACTACTGATTCAATCTTCATTCGAGATCGTGCTACAGGAGATCTTATTGCTACAGGGGCAGTTGATCCTTCCACTCATCTCTATACCTTCTCACACTTTGGTCCACCATCTCCATTGTTGGAGCACACTACTTCTCTTTTGCAGGAGCATCATGTGGTGCAGTCAGGATACTTGAACCTTTGTATTGTTCCTGAGATCCCTATTTTGACTGCCACGCCACATCCAGTTGAGGGCTTTTCTTCTCTACAAAATTCTCCTTCCGCTCTACCTAATCTTCTAGCTTCATTTATTGAGACTCCAGGTACACTTGTTGCAGATACTTCAGTGGACATTCATGACAATGTCATCACACCTGCCTTGGGGATTCCCTTTTCGGTTCCTCATACATTCTCTTCTGGACATCAGCTAGGCTTTCCAGTTGCTCCTCTCATGCAGGGATTTCTTTGTTACGTGCCTTTGTTCCTTCCGAATTGGAGTTTCATTGGTTCGATCATTTCTACAGGAGCTCCATCATTATGGGGGGGCCTTGGTGTCTATTCTCATAGGGGGCTGGTCGTACTTATGGTTTTGAGAGAGTCTCTTGAAACATTTATGGTGGAAGTTGTCCTTGGGGGGATTGGTTGAGGCCTTCCTTCCTTCACTTCATGTTTTTTTTAGCATATTGTTTTTACCTCTTTTTGGGGGAGGGTTTTTCCCATGTGGTTTTCTCTCTTTCCCTGCTTACAGAGGTTGCATTTTCTTGCATTGTACTTGGGTACCTAAAATGGCCTCGTTGCCGGGACCCATTATGCATTTCATCTTTGTTTTGTGAGCTTAAGGCATTTTCCTAAGTTGCACTTAAGGGGGGGTGTTAGAGTAAATAATTAATATCTAATTATTTATTCTATTGCTTAAGCTTACTTAGGTCATGCATTTATTTAATATTTTATATTTAATGCATGTTGTGGTTAGTTGGTGACAACACGGGAGTTTGTTCCCTTCTTGTTGTCATCCTTATCTTCTACCACCTTCCAGCTTGTTCTACAAGCTTCCATGAGGCCTTTTTAAACGGTCTCTCTCTCATTGTAAAGCAATCCATTCACATAGCAATTTCATTTTCTTATTGTGAAATATTTTCTCTTGCATTGTTTGCTTCAAGCTCTTGCTCTTTCGGTTTCTCTTCAGCAAGCTATTTGCATGTAGGTGATCTTGGCGACTGCGGAGTTGGATTTCATCAACTCCTACAAAGGACTTAGTTGAATTACTTATAAGAAATACATTATAGCTATAAATATGTATGTTGTGTTTGATTAAAGAAAAAAATAAATCACCTGAAAGTAACTTCAGCTGAAAGTAACTTTAGCTATCCCTTTCTGTACTTGTCACCATCCTCTATTTTCTAGCTAATGTTTTGTTTTTAAAAATGTGATAGGTGCAATTCTAGGACCATTAATGGAATATTCAAATTTCCTATGGTATGATCTATCTGAATACTGTTAGGTCTTCATAATTTCTAAAAAAAAGTTACATAGATCAATTGGACTAGAGTTCCTTTCATGACAGGGTGCACAAATCACACACAATCTCCTCATTAATTTTTCTAGTTGATATAATACAATAAATTTTCCTTTGATATAAAGCTCAACCATTTAAGAAAATTTATAAATATAAAATCATGTGAGGTTCAAATTAGTTAGAGGTAAATCTTGTTAAGTTGCAAGATTTTGTTGAGAGCCAAATCTTTGGCTACAATCTTCTATGAGACATATGCATGCTTCTAGTTACAAATATCCTCTAGGTGGCCAACCTTAAGAATTATTTGATAAAATTGTTAAATTAATAATGAAAAAACTTTAATGTGTATTTGATTGAAAGAAATGAATATTTTTTAGTGTATAATATGAAGTAATTGGGACGAAGAAAGCTATAGATAATATAAGACTTACATATCTTACATCATGTGAGATTTGAATTTGAGAGTCTTTTTATCTTATCATAACTATCACTTATATCAGAGCTAATATGTTGGATGCACTTAATTATTAAAGGGCATTAGAAAAACATTAACATCACTGTAGTTTGCATGTCAAACAAAAAACACAAAAAAAACTTGATATAAAAACTTATCGTGTTCTTTTTGTATTTACTGTTCATTTTTTGCAATGAAAATAGTGTTTGTACCATATACTTTCTAGTCTAGTTGGTGTGAAAATTGTTGATATGTTTTTCGGAAATGTTTTCACTGCCATAATCAACTAAAAAAATAATTTGTTTTAGAATTTGCATAAAAAGATGTGTTAAGTCTCATATATCCTCATGTTATGATTCAAATGCCAAATACATTTGCCTTAGATCAAATGCCATATATGTCAATGCACCCATTGAATATGCTTAGAGATTACACTAATGAATTTATGTAGTTTGTGAACTCACTTTGCAAGTTTTACCTTTCTAATCATTATTGTTTAACTAGGGTATTTCTATCATATGAAGGATGTTTCATCAAAAATAATATAATTTTCCCAACAAGGCCCAAGAGCAGTATGCATTCTTTCAACAAATAGTGTTATTCTAATGTGACACTTCATCGTTTTGCAAGTTCTAGTGGCACTATGACATATGAGGTTTGCTTTGGAGTTAACATCTAACTTGTAATGTCCCTCTTATAGAGAAAATTTTGCAAATCTTTCCTCACTGTTTAAATGACAAAACACTATGGTTATTACTTATCATTAAAACTAGCGTAAACATCTGAGCATAAGAAACAATACTATCTAATGTTGACTATGACTAAAATGATAATGATGGCTTACTAAAAAAATATTATTAATTTTTTATCTACTTGATTCCCTCTTTTAGAAAATTGTAAGAGTAGTCTAGAGTCACTAATTAGCCTATTTACTTCCCATAGGATAATGTTAGACTTATATATGGGTAATATTATCTAATTAATTTTGTAAGTGCTACAAACCAACTTAGGTGGATTATTGAAGGAGAATTAATAGTCACTTTATTTCCAAGACCAAATATAATATTAAAAGAGTGGGAAAAGAAATCATAATTACTTCTAGGCATTGTAAAAATAACATCTTGAAGCTCTTCTTATAAGGATCTTGAGAGCCTTTTTGGAGCTTAAATTTTAAAACAATAGTATAAATAACTTAAGGGTAATTGGATTACTCTTTGTTGTGGAGAGTACCTAGTTTTCCCATAGTGGTTTAAAGTGATTTGAGTTCATAAAATTTATTTAGTCTCTTGCAAAGACATATTTTTAGGCATTTCAAAGATTATTTCATTTGATGAGAACACCAAAGCACAAAAGAGAAGAAATTGTTAGATCAAGTCCATTTGGTGATATTTCGTTGGGTTTATTTGGGGGACATGCTTAAATGATTATTCTTTATTAAATCTAGGCAATTGGAAAGAGTGTATAATAATAATATTAATAGTAAAAATAAGAGTTCATAGCTGGTGGAAATGGTGATTGTTTGGTTGTGTTGGTGTTTGGAGAAATATTGAGGACTAACCATTATTGGATGACATACATATTGGGCACCTTAATAGGTTTTTGGGTGGAATATTATTGTTGAAATCACTTAGATATGTTCATAGCTAGTGGAAATGGTGATTGTCTAGTTATGTTGGTGTTTGGAGCAATATTGAGGGCTAATCATTATTGGATGAGATACGTATTGGGCAACATAATAGGTTTCTGAGTGGAATATTATTGCTGAAATCACTTAAATTTGTTTTGATTGTGTATTTTTTAAGGGATGCTTCAGTAAATTCTTATATCATACTTGGTGTGAAGGTAAAATCCTTCTAGATATTGGGGGTGTTTTTTTGGTCTTAGGAAGGGTGTGGAGATATCCTTTGCACATCTTTGGAAGGGCATGTATATGTCCTTTGAATATCCTTGGATGGTGTAGGGGCACCCTTCCAAGGGCTCCCACCAACAAATTTTTGTTGTGTTGAACTTCTCATAAGAAGTATATAATTAGAATAAGAGCTTAAGATCTCATTTGGTGTATCTAGGTTCTAGAAGTTCAAGTTCAGTTGGTTACTCTTGGTAAGTGCCACAATACCTCCATGAATGCATAAGGAGTTTGTTGATTGGTTAAAAGCTTAAGGATAGGTGTTTGGTTTGATTTTAAGCACATTTTTGCTTTAGGAGAACCTACAATGGTCATTGGGAATATGTGAGCAAAAGTTGCTCAAGCAACAAAAAGTTGCTAAAAAGTTGCTAGCAACTTTTTAAAGTTACTTAGCAACTTTTCTTGTTTTTTGTTTTTCCAAATTTACTAAGAGGATAAAAAGCCCTAACCAAACAAAAATACTGATGGGAAGGATATAAACATGATGTGAAATCCTAAACCAAGGGTTGGTGAAAGTCATTGTACGACTAAAGTTTAGAACAATAGACTGTATGCAACAATCTTTGAGGAACAGTCACTTTCATGACTGATTTCTTGTGAATAGAGTGGAGTTTTTGTGTAGCTCTTAAATGAATTATTGTTTAAGAGTGTCTTAGGCTTCATTTGTGTGCATTAGTTTAGATTCTTATAGTTTTGGTAGTGTTTTATAAAATTATTTTCAAATTGTAAAGTATTCTGCCAGTTTTGGCAAAGCATTTAAATAAGGGGTTGTATCTTTGGTTTCCACCATGGGAAAACCATGGAACCTTGGAAAATTGAAGTGCATAACCCATTTTTTTTGTAAAAAAGTGCAGGGCCCTTGGATGAACATGCAACATTCTTTTTGAGCTTTCCCTAGGCGAATACAACAGTATCTGACTAGGAGTGGACAACACCAAATTGGCTCTAGGATGTAGAGGAGTGGGTTTGAAGTTAAGACCTTTGGATGGATTCAAGAGGAGTACTAGGAGGTTTTATTTTGTGAAGGATAAGTTTTGATAATATTGGGAAGGTGTTTAAAAAGTGAGTATAGCAAGGAACCTCCAAAACCCTCAAAAACCCTTAATTTTAGCATAATTGCTATACAACTTTTTGGTGGCTCAAAACCCCAAAAATACTTTAGGTTTGGTCATTAGAAACAATTTTTCTTATTACCATATTTTATGAAACCTTAAGTAAAAGTTGGTAAAAGCCCTAGAAATCCACAAGGAGGCCTAATTGGGGCTCCTTTAGTTGCCTTGTTTATAAAGGAACTATTCAATCGGGTATCAGCCCAACTTGACTATCACTTTGATCATGTGGAATAGGTTGTAAAACCTCTGAAAAAGTCCTCAAAATCCCTACTAGAGCTTGTGTTGGTAGAAAAACCTAAATGACCCTTATAAGCTTGTAGAGAGTTATTTGTTAGAGAACAAACTTGAAAAGTTAAGGAGTTTGAATTCTTGATTGGTGGGTAGGCTTGGGTAGGTAGGGGGATCCTTGAGTGTGAAGGAATCCTAGAGACCATTATATGTGTTAGAAGAATACTTAGATCTAGTTGAGGATCTATCCCAAGCTTCCCCATCAAATTGGTATCAGAGCCTACAAAGGTGTGCGACAAAGCAAGTGCAAAGCAAGGTGAATGCAGTCACCTTGTGAATCTAGTGATTTCAAAAAAATGGTAACCAATGTTGAATTGGACAAGAAGGTTGAAGTATAAGAAAGAAATGTAAAAGAGCAAGAAGAAGACAACAACTCTTTGAGAGAAATATTGGCACAACTTGAACTATTGTTGAGCGAGGTCCAAGACACCATAGATAAAGTCAAGGACAAGATAGAGTAGAAAGAAGAGAAGGAAGCTAAAGAGAAAGACATTGAGTTGGAAGAAGAAACTCCAACACCAGACCTTTTTTAACCAGAAGAGCCTTTCTTAAAGGCAATCAAGGCAATAAATAGCAAAGCCTTGGAAGGGATTCCTCTATTCAATGGCAAGATGGATCCTGATCTCATCATGGAATGGATTGAAGGAATGGAGAACCATTTTAAATGTGATGGTGTCTCTAATGCTCAGAAGGTAAAGGTGGTGAGGACAAGGTTGAGAGGTACTACTCTAACCTGGTGGAAACTTGTTCAAATAGAGAGTGAAAAAGAAGGAAAAGATCCTATTGTTAACTAGAAATGAATGGTGGCTAAAATCAAACAAGCCTACATTCCTGAAGATTATAAAATATAGCTGCATAGGAGGATAAAAAATATGAGGCAAAAATATATGGATGTGCACTCTTATACTAAAGAATTCCAAAAGCTATGCTTAAGGTCTAAAGTGGTAGAAGATGAAAGTATCAGGTTGGCGAGATATTTGAATGGACTCAAATGGTCTATTCAAGAAGACATGAGCCTTGTCACTCCTAAAACAATTCATCAATGTTATCAAATGGCCCTAAAAATGGAAGAGAAAGGGAAAAAAGAAGAAGCAAGACCATACTTCTAAGAATAGAGGAAGAGGTAGAGACTCTAGAGGAGGTTAAAGAGGTGGCCCAAGTAGAGGTGGTGAATCAAGAAACCAAGGGGAGAGAAAACTCTTAGAAAAAAGTTCTAAAATCATAACAAGGGGATCTTTTGGTAGAGGAAGAGGATCTCAAGGAAATAGAGGAAGACGAGCAGGAAGAAGTAGCTCTTACTTTGCTACCATGAAATGTTATCAATGTGGATAGCTTGGACACTCTGCCTACAAGTGTCCTGATAAACCATCAACCTCGAGTAATGAGAAGATGGTAGCTTGTGCCCAAGAAGATAGTAGTAGCTCATGCACTAATGAAGTCACCAAATTAGAATCAGAAATGGGTGAGAACTTGATGATTAGGAAGGTACTTATAAGGAAACCTAATCAGAGTGAACCCAAACAAAGGAGGGCTCTTTTTAGAGTCTGGTGCAAGATCCAAGGTAGAATTTGCAAAGTTATAGTGGATTCAGGGTCAATGGATAAAATCATATTAGAGGAAGCAACAAAGAAGATGAAACTTACAAAGGTTCCCCATGCAAATCCCTACAAGGTGACTTGGTTGAATCAAAAGCAAAGTGAACTATTTAATGAGTAAACATGGGTAGAGTTTTCTATTGGAGCTTATAAAGATAGAGTGTTTTGTGATTTCTTACCCATGAATGCATGTCATCTTCTATTGGGAAGACCATGGAAAATTGATAGGAAGATGATCTATAATGGATAGGAGAATGCCATTTCTTTCAAGAAAGATGGAAGGACTTTCAAAATTTAGTCCTTAATAGAGAATGAAGGAGAAATTTCTAAGACACCTAGTGTGTTACTTAGTGGTGGCAAAGAGTTCTTGCAAGCTTTATAGGATGAGGAGACCATAGGATGTGCTATTATGGTGAAGCCAAAGGAGGAAGACAAGAAGTTGCAGTAAATACCTCTTGAAGTGCCAGATGGTACACCAGTAGTACTACCACCTAAAAGAGCAATTAGCCATCAAATTGACTTTGTACCCAATGCATCTCTTCCTAACAAAGCAGCCTATAAGCTTACCCCAGATCAAAATAAGGAAGTGGCAAGACAAGTGCAAGAACTATTGGATCAAGGGCTAATTAAGAAGAGTATTAGTCCATGTGCAGTCCTAGTGGTCTTAACATCCAAGAAAGGAGGAAAATGGAAACTTTGTACAGATTCAAGGGCTATTAACTAGATCGCCATCAAATATAGTTTCCCAATTCCAAGAATAGAAGACTTGATGGATTGTTTAGGAGGTTCTATGTACTTTACCAAGTTGGATTTAAAGATTGGTTATCACCAAATTAGAATCAAGGAGGGTGATGAGTGGAAGACCGCTTTTAAAACCACAGATGGATTGTATGAATGGCTTCTAATGCCATTTGGGCTAACTAACGCCCAAAGTACCTTCATGAGATTAATGAATGAGGTCTTGAAGGACTTTATAGGTAGATTTGTGGTAGTCTATCCATATGACATACTCATCTATAGAAAAACAAAGAAAGAGCACCTTGAACATTTGAGGTTAATTATGAAGGGACTCTAGGAACAACAACTATCCATTAATCTAGAAAAGTGTGTGTGTGTGTGTGTGTGTATGCAACAAGAACTAGTTTATTTGTGCTTTGTAGTGTCCAAGGGTAATCTGAAAATGGACCCAAGAAAAGTGGAGGCAATATTGGATTGGCCTACTCCTAGAAAAGGGATTGAAGTCCAAATTTTTCATGGCTTGGCATAATTTTATAGGAAGTTTGTGAGGAACCTTAGTGGGATTTGTGCACCCATACTAGATACCATCAAAGGAGGACTAAAAACAAAGTTCAAATGCATTGAAGTAGCAAAGAAGCCATTTCAAACATTGAAACAAGAGGTAGCTACAAAAGCTATCTTACTCTTACCTACTTTTGATAAGTTGCTCACCATTGAATCTGGTGTAAGTAATGTAGTAGTAGGGGGTGTATTGAGTCAAGAAGGAAGGCCTATGGCATTCTTCAATGAGAAACTCAATGAGGCAAAGAAGAAGTATTCAGCCTATGACTTGGAGTTGTACGCATTGGTACAATCTCTTAAGAAGTGGAGGCATTACATTCTACCCAAGGAATTTGTTGTCTTTACTGATAATCAGGCTTTAAGATACATAAATACTCAAGAGAAGCTTAGTAACAGGCATTTGAATTGAATGGAGTATCTCCAATCTTTTACCTTCATAATTAAGCATAAGAAGGGGCAGCTCAACAAGGTAGTGGACGCCTTAAGTAGAAAAATTTTGACTGTCCAAGAAGTGCAGCTGTAAAGCATTGGAATAGTAGGTTTCAAAGACTTATATGAGGAATATGAAGACTTCTCCCAAGCCTACAAGGTATGCCTAGAGTTTGAGAACCATTTTCATAGTGAGTTTGCAGATTATACCCTTCAAAATGGATTGTTGTTTAAAGGTAGTCAACTATTTGTACCTAAGGGATCCATGAGGGAAAATTTGATTCAAGAGAAGCATAATGGTAGCTTGAGTGGACATTTTGGCATAAGCAAAACATTGGAGTTAGTATAGAGATACTACTTTTGGCCTAAGCTAGCAAAGGATGTATGAAGATATGTTGGACAATGTGGAATATGCCAAAGAGCTAAAGGAGGTCCATGCAATGTAGGACTCTACCAACCCTTGCCAATTCCAAATAAGCCTTGGGAATGTATTGTTAGGAATAAGGTGTCTCAACCTTGTATAATTCCTATTCTTATTATTTGTTTTGTAAAATGTATTTCTTGCAAATAATGTTGATGTGTCGACATCTTGAATTTTTTGTAAGGAGATCATGACTAAAACGGTTATGATGGATTCCTATGACACGTAAGAGCTATGTTAGGAAGATTCAATGATAGGTGAAGACATGTGGCAACTAAGATATTTGAATACTATACACTTTACCCCAATAGTGGGGTTCCCCGAAATTTTTTTTTGGGGTTCCTATTTCCTCAGAGAATGGTAAAACCCTAATACGGTTTACCTTTGGGAGTAGCCCTAAAGTGAAGCGCATGCTATAAGTGTTTTTAGGGTTACGAAGAGATGCGATGCATGAGAGTGTATTGTTGGTACTGCAAGTAGCTACTAGAGTCTTATGTTGTTGATGTTGAACTTGCATTGCAAGTGTATTGTAACCTTGTGTTGAAGATAATACATTGTGTAGGTTCTGAAGCGGTGGGGTTGTTTTACCAAAAGGTTTTTTCCCACCGGCAAATCTTTGTGTTATGTGTTCCTTTCTCTGTCTATTTTTTGTATGCATGGTTGGCTGCAATATTGTTGTTTACATGATATTGAATCTATAAGTGAAGAAGGTTTTTAATAGGATTTCCATCATACTTTCCTTATGAGATTAGTGTAGGAAGCTGTTTCCACACCTGAGTTTCCTTACAAGTGGTATCAGAGCTTGATTTCATGGTTTGGACTCCCTAAAACAAAATTAGGTATGGATAACATCTATGTTGTAGTAGATAGGTTCTCCAAAATGAGTCATTTCATTCCATGTAAAACTACTCATGATGCAAGTTATGTAGCACATCTCTTCTTCAAGGAGATAGTTAGGATTCATGGACTCCCTTTGAGTATTGTGTCTAATAGGGATAGAAAGTTCATGGATCATTTTTGGAAAACCTTATGGAAAAGGCTGGGAACTAATCTCTCTTTTAGTTTAGCATACCATCTTGGTCAAATTGAGGTCATCAACAGGGTGCTTGGTAACTTGCTAAGGTGCTTGACAAAGGAGTATGGACAGACTTGGGATCTTGTTGTATCTCATGCTGAATATGCTTATAATGATAGTGTCAACAAGACCATAACAAGAAGTCCTTTTGAAATAGTATATGGAAGACACCCTAGAGGAGTGAGTGAGTTAAGAGACTTAGGTTCTATGGAATTAAAAAGTGGACAAGCTGAAGATTTCACTCAAAATTTCAAAGAGGTTCAAGAAAAAGTGAAGAAAACCATGTTGGAGTCTACTCAAAGACTCAAGGCCAAAATGGATGAGAAGAGGAAAGAAGTACAGTTTCAGATTGAGGACTATGTCATGGTCCACCTTAACAAAGCAAAGACGTAGCAGGGTATGCCCACTGAGCTCCAAATGAGAAGAGTTGGCCCATGCAAGGTTCTAGCTAAATATGGAGAGAATGCCTACAAAGTGGACTTGCCATCAGACTTAGCCATCTCACCAATGTTTAATGTTGCAGACCTGATCAAATACAAAGGAGATATTAGTCAACAAGGTACAACTCCACCAAGGCTACTACAAGACATTGACACTAATGCAATGCCCAAGAAGAAGCCAGCCAAAGCAAAGAAAATCTTGGAATCCAGAGTGAAGAAAGCTACAAGGCATCAATTCTACATGAAGAATCTAATCAAATGGAAGGATCAACTTGAATCTGAAGCCACTTGGGTTGAGGAAGGACACTTCAAGAAGTTACATATTGATTTGACTCTTCTTGACCCCAAGGTGCCTTAGTTTGTGCTGGGGGGAGTATGGTGTAGGAGCACCCTTCCAAGGGCTCCCACAAAAACATTTTTGTTGTGTTGAACTTCTCATGATAAGTATGTAATTATAATAAGAGCTTAAGATCTCATTTGGTGTGTCTAGGTTCTAGAAGTTTGACTTCAGTTGGTTACTCCTGGTAAGTGGCACAATACCTCTATGAATGCACAAGGAGTTCATTGATTGGTTAGAAGCTTAAGGATAGGTTTTTGGTTTTATTTTAAGCACATTTGTGCTTTAGGAGGACCTACAATGGTCATTGGTAATGTGTGAGCAAAAGTTGCTCAAGCAACAAAAAGTTGCTAGCAACTTTTTAAAGTTACTTAGCAACTTTTTAAAAATTTTTGTTTTTCCAACTTTACTAAGAGGCTAAAAAGCCCTAAACAAACACAAATACTAATGGTAAGGCTATAAAGATGATGAGAAACCCTAAACCAAGGGTTGGTGAAATTCATTGTATGACTATAGTTCAGAACAACAAACTATATGCAACAATCTTTGAGGAGCAGTCACTTTCATGACTGCTTTCTTGTGAATAAAGTGGAGTTTTGTGTAGCTCTTCAATAAATTATTGTTTAAGAGTGTCTTAGGCTTCATTTGTGTGGATTATTTTATATTCTTATAGTTTTGGTAGTGTTTCATAATTATTATTTTCAAACTGTATAGTATTCTGCCAATTTTGGCAAAGCATGTAAATAAGGGGTTGTATCTTTGGTTTCCAAAGTGGGAAAACCATGGAACCTTGGAATATTGAATTGAAAACCTCATTTTTTTTGAACAAAAGTTTAGGGCCCTTGGATGCACATGCAACATTTTTTTTGAGCTTGCCCTAGGCAAATACAAAAGTATCCGGCTAAGAGTGGATATCAACAAATTGGCTCTAGAATGCAGAGGAGTGGGTTTGAAACTAATCAATTTGGAGGGATTCAAGAGGAGTATTATGAAGTGTTATGTTGTGAAAGAGAAGTTTTTATAAGCTTGGTAAGGTGTTTAAAAAGTGAGGACAACAGGGAACCTCCAAAACCCTCAAAAACCCTTAATTTTAGCATAATTGTTGTACAACTTTTTGGTGGCTCAAGACCCCAAAAATCCTTTAGGGTTGGTCATTGGAAACAATTGTTCTTATTACCATATTTTATGAAACCTTAAGGATAAATTGGTAAAAGCCCTAGAAATCCATAAGGAGGCCTAATTGGGGCTCCTCTAGTAGCCTTATTTATCATATGGAATAGGTTGTAAAACCTTTGTAAAACTCAACACAATCCTTGCAAAAGTTTGTGTTAGTGGAAAACCCTAAATGACCCTTATAAGCCTGTAGAGAGTTGGTTGCTAGAGAATAAACTTGCAAAGTTAAGGAGTTTGAATTTGACTTGGTGGGTAGGTTTGGGTAGGTAGGGGGATCCTTGAGTGTGAAGGAATCCCATAGACCATCAAATGTGTTAGAAGAACACTTAGATCCAATTGAGGATTAGGAGCATAGACTAGCTAGTCTATCCCAATCTTCCCCATCAGATATCCTTTGCACATCTTTGGAAGGGCATGTATATATCCTTTGGATATCTTTGGATGACTTTGATATTTTTTTTGGGATCTTAAAGACTAATGTTTATTAGCAACTTTCTATTTTTTCAACATTGGACATGGGCTTTGACTAGTCTATTTGGACTAAATGAAGACCCATTATATTTCTAATATCATTATGATTGAATAAATCTGAGTTATAACTTCTCTTTGTTCATGTATTATTGTATTGATTTCAGGGTAATGTGCTTACTTAACCTATGGGTTCCTCTAGCACCCACTCAATTTATAAAATGATTAACTCGATCTACAATAGAAAATTTATACCATAGCAGCAAATCCATAAGGCATCATGGGTTCATTCTTATTTATTGTATATCTTTCACTACATTCCTTTACCATAGCTCCCTTCAATCCAACGATCACCTTATATCCTTGTAACAATAGATAATACCCTGCTCAAGATCACATATGAGATCTCTACTCTATATATATACAGCTATTCAAGGTGTTCATTGATAGATTCTTCTAGTACCAATTAGTCTATCAATTTCTCAAAACATAATCAGTATCAAAGAGCTTATTGGCTTCATTGTGCTATTAGAAAAGTTAAGTTGTTTGAGGGTATGCAATAAATCTTCTCTTTTCATTAGCTTGGATGAAATTATGAATCTTTATGATCGAGAACTCCCCATGACTTTCCTTTGTAAAATCCAAAGATAATCAGGCAATAGGAAGCTTAATATAATATATTTGATGATATTGTAGCAGCAGTTCCATATTCTTTAGCAAACATTGAGTCACACATGCTAGTCTTCTCTTTGTAGGCGTATGTACATTGTGCATATTTGATCATTTTATTTCACCTTTTCTTCTTATCCACCCAAGTTAATTAGTTTTCCCCATCAACTGTAGGTTCATCCTTTCTCTTATTTACTTTGTAAACTTCATTTTGCATCCAACTTAACATGTTTTCTTAATTTTATTCGACCATTCTATAAGAAGAAAATATTTTTTGATGAATTATGCTCTTTCCTTTTTTAATGTCCCTTATTCTTGAGAATTTGTCAAAAGTATGGGACAAGTTGTTTACTAGGATTCAATTTTTACAAGGTTCTTATAAAGCTAATCTTGAATATTTTATATAAAAGTTCTATTTTCCACTATTTTGGGCGAGTGTTACCTTTTTTTGGGATACATATTTTTATATATTTCAACAACTATTTATGTAATGATCCTACCTAGAATACATCCAAATATATGAACTAGGAAATTCAAAAACTCTTCCCATGAAAGGAGGTATGCACTTTTTTTCTTATTTTTATTGTATTATGTGATTTCTATTATTTCTTAATAGTATTATGCATGGTAAAATATTGCTCTCAATGACATAAACAATAGTTACCTTGCAATTTGATAGAGATGCTGACTATGGGAATGCATAGAGGTTGGGATGCATGAAACTATGTAAGTTTTATTCTAATCTATCACAAATGAAAATTAAATTAAAACAATATATATCAAGTAAATCAACATTGAACTTTTATATTATTCTATCATTATTTTTGTATTTACTTACTTTACCAGCAAAATAGTCATTTAGAAACTCTATATGGTTGAAACAATCTAACAATAGTTTAAACGAAAGCATACCTATATCAATGTCTAATTTAAAAAAATTGAAAGAACTAAGAGTATATTCTTGGACTATAAAACTTGATGAATTATTTATCCTCTTATTTCCAACAATATTTAATTGCAAATATCTTTCTTTGAGTTGTGGATTTGAAGAACATGTAAATGAACTTATACTGTGCCATGCCCAAAATACAAGGGCAAAAACACACATAAATTATTTTTTTTTAAAGTTAATTCCATTAAGTTTTAATATTTTTGTTTCGCAAGAGAAAGTATGGGTTCACTACATTTCATCTTAAGTTTATAATCACCATACATGAATAAATTGTTAATGTTAACTTTCATTCAATAGATTAATTAATTTAAACAACCCAATTTTCAATTACTTAAAATTAAAAGATTTAACACATTATCACTTTTATTTACTTTTAAAATATTAATGAACAATACATTAACTTATTCGCATAACAATTAAATAAATAATAAATAATAGATCTAAATATTTCGAACTATTTAAATCATAGAACTAACTCTAATTATTCGAAACGTTCGAAATAAAAAGAACTCACTAACTTAAGCTTTTAAAAACGATCTAATAATTTTATTACACTAATTTAGTTGTTAAATCCAAAGCTTTAACTAAACTAATAAAAATATTTAACATATAACTAAACTAATAAAACATAATAATTTAAAGATTTTAAAAAATAACTAAAACTAACCACATTTTACTAATAATGAAAGTAAAATTCTAATATTTAAGCAAGTTAATATTTAAAGACACATTAATTACTAATTAAAAAAAACATTTAAATTAAATTCATATCACATAATACTTAACTAAAACAAAACAAAAACTATCTATACTATCCTAAACTAACTTTAATTTTAAAACAATTAAATTAATTTACATAATCCTAAACTAATTATTTTAAAAACATACTTAACTAATACTAATTCTATCTAACAATTTTAAACTAACTCTAAATTTAAAAAAAACTTTATTAAAAATAAAACATACCAAATATAACATTACTAACTTAACCTTTTTAAAAAAAACCATACTAACTTTTAAATGATACTAAACTAAACATTACTAACTTAACTTTTTTTGAAAAAAACATGCTAACTTTTAAAGGATACAAAACTCACTCCCTACAAAAATACCACCCACGTCACATCTCTCCAAACCCCAACAAAAAGGTATGCCTAGGGAAACATTTCACAGGCCTAAAAGGGAGGAAGAAAAGTGGTAAGTTTTGACTTCGGAGGTGTCCAGGGGTTAAATAAAAACTTTATTAAAAATAAAACATACCAAATATAACATTACTAACTTAACCTTTTAAAAAAAAACCATACTAACTTTTAAATGATACTAAACTAAACATTACTAACTTAACTTTTTTTGAAAAAAACATACTAACTTTTAAAGGATACAAAACTCACTCCCTACAAAAATACCACCCACGTCACATCTCTCCAAACCCCAACAAAAAGGTATGCCTAGGGAAACATTTCGCAGGCCTAAAAGGGAGGAAGAAAAGTGGTAAGTTTTGACTTCGGAGGTGTCCAGGGGTTAAATCCCCATTAATAGCATTTTGACTTTTTTAAAATTAAAACTCAAACCTACCCTTTTCAAAGACTGACGCCTAGGAAAGTGGAAGGGGCAGTAATAACATAAAGTAAATTTGGTGGGAATGGGATAACTTAAGAAGATATTTTATTTAAGATATTTAGTTATTAGTTTATATATTTTCTTTTTTTTGTATTAATAAAATTAGAAATCAATTTTTTTAAGGGAATCAATATGGAATATCTTATGTTCCCAAAAGGGAATTTATTTGTTTCCTCATACAAATCGAGAGTTTTTACTCTTGGGAAGTTTTTTTTTTTTTTTTGCCAAAGTCCATATTTTTCTAAATGCTATTTTTTTGTGCAAATTTTTTATTTACAAGAGGGTTTTTATATTTTTTCTTTCTAATAGAAATTTCCAATGCTTATTTAACCAAGGGGTTGATTTATTCGTTTTAACCACAAAGTAAGATTATTTTGTTTCCCAATAATCACGAAAATAAATCAAAGTTCCAAACTGTTAATGTTTGGTAGCTTCTGTCAGATAACTCTGGTTATTCATATAAATTATAAATGAGATATAATTTTATGTGAGATATAAACTTATTATATAGGAGAAATATATTTATGTTCATATATATATATATATATATATATATATATAAACAATAGTTAAATTTATATAAAATAATTATTTGATTATTGACATGTCACATGAAGGGACATGCCTATTCATGACCTATGTTCAATATAAATGAGAAGATGTTGCATATGGAAAATATATACCTCATTACAGGCAATGCCATTACATTTGCAGCAGATCCGAGGAACATCAACATGGTATCAGAGCCAAACTACAAATATAATCAAACATCTAGAATGGTTAATAGTTATTTATAACTGACAGTCAAATTCATTTCCAAAGATGAAATGGGAAGGAAATAAAAGT
The DNA here is from genome assembly GCA_028749045.1 of Cupressus sempervirens. NCBI lineage: Eukaryota > Viridiplantae > Streptophyta > Pinopsida > Cupressales > Cupressaceae > Cupressus > Cupressus sempervirens. Next base: position 873,412,993 of record CM053786.1, read on the forward strand.
ATGAATCGATCAACAATACATAAAACTATCACATTAATAATAATGTTTCAAAGATCAAATATGGTTATAAGAGTAACTGGCTAAGACGAGAAATATATCTAAAAGCATTGTTCCGCAAACAAGAAGAAATTTGAATCAAAATATAATGTACGCATAGGAAGATCTATTACATGTTTGGAGTCAAAAACTTTGCACCATGATTCGTGTGCAATGAAACATTGAAGAACACAGTTTGGAGATGTCGCACTTCCCTTTGCTATTCTTTGTTGAGGACGCCAGCGTGTAATGGGTTTGTCTGGAGAACTGTAATGGAATGTTTCTCCCTTGCCCAGTTTTGGCATCATTTAAATGTACGAGAATTGTAAACAAAAATAGCAAGAGACATATAGATTTCAAAGGAAGATAACGAACAAGGAGTGAGAATTTTGATCACTTTATGTGATCTGTAATTTATGAATTCATGTACCTAAGTCATATCACGCAACAATATTGTTATGATTGATTAAAACTAAACAAAGACATGACGTGGAGGAAGGTTGACCAGTCCCACGCACCTAGGAAGTATGTGCATAGAGAATAAAGTCCACAAACCATGGATAAGCAGTTGGAAAAATAGAAGGTAGCATCCATGAATGTAGAAGGGATGGAAGCATTAAGTATCATTAATACTGGTATCATCTATGAAGAAGAAAAGCTTGGTGACGTGGAGGAAACATTGTCCGTTGGAAGAGTACAAAGCTAAGAATATCACCCAGCACCCTGTCTGATACATCCAACGTGGACAATCCTTGAACATAGTTTAAGCAGTGATATAGGACAAGGACGTACAGTTGTAAAGGATAACACCCAATTAAAATAGCGAAGGAGATAGCACATAGATATATAAGTTATAATCATATTAAAGAAAGGGTAAGGCCCAGTTTGTGCTTAAAGATTTGGACTCTGCACATGTAAGGTAATGTATTTCCTTTATATTATAATTATTATAATATCTCTATTTTAAATTTATGATATTTAATAATTTAATATAATGTTTATTAAATATGAAGAGAATCATTATGGGAGTATGAATGGTAAAGTTTGAGTATTTTATTATCTTACTTCTTTTATTGAAAATATAAAATGAAGAGTTGTGTTAGAATTGTTTATGCTATTGTTGGTAATAAATGTGAGTTAAATTACTAACATTTTAATTAATGTTAACATTCTTATTTATATTTTTATATGAGTTATTTGCCTTGATCTTTTCCTCTAAGAATGTTCTTGCAGGAAAAAGAGGGAGATTAAGATTCAGAGGGAGAAGACTGAGGATGCTATTTGGTTAGCCTTCAGTGAACCCGATTTATTGATTAAGAGGGAGTAAACCATGCTGAGATGGTTTCTATAATGATCAATAAGTTGTCACGGTCAAGAGGACTATGACCATGTGACTTTTATATGGGCCTATCCCCTATGTGCATCATGAGGAAGTGACGACTTCCAAATGATAATCACTTGTATTTGGAGAAGTTGTTGTAAGGTGACAATCTTACAATAACTTGTACTTGAGATAAAATAAATTGAGTAAATGGTGAATGTCTTGTATCTCAACATTCTAGGAGGCCATTACTCTTAGAGTACTTGGTGAATATCATTGATATTCTGGGAGACCAATACTCTTGATATCAAATGTGGTATCTAAAAACATTTTGACTAAGTGGTGAATATCATTGATATTCTGGGAGGCCAATACTCTTGATATCAAATGTGATACCTAAACGTTTTGAGTAAGTGGTGAATATCATTAATATTTTGGGAGGCCAATACTCTTGATATCAAATGTGATATCTAAATGATTTTGAGTACTTGGTGAATATCAGATGTCGATATTTTGGGAGACCAATACTCTTGATATCAAATGTGATATCAAACCTTGTTTTTGAGTAATTGATGAATATCATATGTTGATATTCTGGAGATCAATACTCTTGATATCATATGCGATATTAATGATGGAAATCTTCTAAGATATTACCAATGGTGTAATATTTGTCTTGTGTTTATCCTCCCTCGCTAAGAGGGAGTGTTAATGTTTGGTAGCTTCTGTCGGATAACTCTATGGTTATTCATATAAATTATAAATGAGATATAATTTTATGTGAGATATAAACTTATTATATAGGAGAAATATATTTATATTCGTATATATATAACAATAGTTAAGTTTATATAAAATAATTATTTGATTATTGACATGTCACATGAAGGGACATGCCTATTCATGACCTATGTTCAATATAAATGAGAGGATGTTGCATATGGAAAATATATACCTCATTACAGGCAATGCCATTACATTTGTAGCAGATCCGAGGAACATTAACACAAACATAACATATTTTTTTTAAAAACATATTTGAACTTAAATTTTGCATAATTGAATAACACTATTTTATCTATTTTTTAATAAAACATGCATATAACTGAATTACAAGGAGAACTCAAATGCAAGAATATTACTCAATCTCTTTTTCTATTTAACCACATGATTCAAAGGCTCCATTGAGAAAGAACCAGTAAGAAAACTCAACATCGTTGCCACTTCAATAATAAGTTAAATACATTTTACATAGGATTTCAATCCCGAGGAGAAATCTCCTCAACATAACTGAATTTCAATAACAAGTTGAATTTCCTTCTTGGCCCTTAACAAGGGATCCATTTCAAGATCTAAAAAACATTATGGTGATCATGGAGAGAACAAAAACCGACCGGGAGACAACCAATCATAATATGAAGACAAACTCAGGCATTCACTCCCATCTTGGGTTAACACAACAGGTTCGACATTGAACTAGACTAGGGAGAAGGTGGATTTTTCTAACAAGAGACATCAGGCACAACACCAAATTAGGTGCCCTTTTGGGGCTATAACTCAAGAACTTATGTTCTTCATTCTTACATTCCAAAACTCATACATGAGTTGTGTTGACGAGTAGGGGCCCATAACACCCTACCCTCTCTCCCTCTTCTCATCCTAAGAAGAGACTCTACATTGTTGGAGTCCAACTAAAGACCTTCCCCCATACATGGCCACTTCTGCCCTATTTGAGGGTGAGTAATGCTAATACACCTATACAATCCCTTCAAAAATTCAAAGCAAAACACAAAGGAAAGACATTAAAGAAAATCTATTTCAATCCCTCCCAACATACTCAACACACACACGAACATACATATGCAATAAAACATGAAACATGAAACATAACATGAACAAAAAGAGGTGAAGTATTCCTACCTTCAAAAATTAGGTTATGGAAAATGAACAAGTTTGAGATGAGCTTGCTTTCCTCTCCTTCTCTTTCAATTTTAAAATCCTCTCTAAAACTAGAGGTTGGGTGAACACCCAAAACCCTCTCAAAATTGCCTCTAAATAAGATCCTAAACTCAACCACCTCTAAAAGAAATAACTCCCCCACTTGCCCAAAAGTTCTAGAGGCTTCTAACACAACTAGACCTAAGGCTAACATCAAGGTGGAGTTAAAGTCATTCAACTCATGAATAAAACTATTAGTTTTCACAATAAAGCAAAAATCAGGATTTTGAGTGACCATAAAAGCCAACAAAAGGGGCTAGGGGTGAAAAATGCCCCCAATCCATACCCATACCTCTTGTGTACTTAGATCTCATTATTTTAGGCCTTTAGGATTAATTAGGGACCTATCAAAAGCTAGGAAATTTTAGGACTATCTAACAACTTTCAAAAAGTAGAATAAACACTAATCCAGATTAGGGTAATTAATCTCGATTATAAACTAATTAGCAATAGGGTCACTAACCTAGTTTGACTTAGATCTTAAGGTTACTCGGTTAACCCTAACTATCATGCTAGAATGCATATACAATTCACAAGTGTCAAGCGACACTATAAAAACACTATTACGAAACATTAACATTTACTGATTAGAGAATGATACATTCATACATCTCACGATACAAATAAAATATAAACAACGAGGTTTCCACAAATGGTACATAGGGTTCAGTTTCGTTTCTCCATTTGGTTTCTCGACTAGAATGTCCTACACACTCATTGCACACATCAATAACTCAAGAAAATCAGATGCATATATGTATATAATGTATCAGGGAAATCACATAAATGAAAACATTCATCTTTCAAATAATCAGTTGTTTATCTCATTCTACTCATATTCTTAATCATTAAAATTGCATAATCAAAGTGTTAATTTTGCATTCACTTACTTCATCAAAATACATGTTCATAAAACATTAAATGACGTAGTCAAATATCTGAAAGTAAAACATCACACAACATGAAATAATATAATATGTTCAGTGTATCTGATAGTGTCTCGACATATCGAGTCATGAGTATCAAAATAATAAAGTATCAACTATGCTACGAAGGGTCAAGGCGAGGCCCTCACATACTAACTATAATTTTTCTTGAATTGAACTTTCTTTTAGTAATTTAGAGAACAACCTTATTGTGGGCATAGTACCTGTGACTTTGTCAAACAACAAGAACCTAAAAATCAGTAACTATTGCAAAAACCATTACAAATCTAGTATTTTCTTTACTTGTAAAATCTTCTTATATTGTTAAATGACACATTATTTTGTTAGATAACAAAGTATTCCAACATTTTAATAATGGGTCATGTTTTTGTGCAACTATGGTAATGCCAAGCAAAGTGAGTAAAAGTATATTTGATAAATCAATACTTTCTATAAACTATAAAGCTTTGATTGTGGTAGTGTATAGTATTTTGATATACAAACCATTATTTGGTATTTTAGAGACTTGCAATACTCTTTTATGAAATCTGTTGAAAACAAAAGAACTTTAAGAAGAAAATGTTTACATCACCAAGTGTTGTGAATCTTCTCTCAAATTCCATCTTCTCAATGTTAGATCCAAATAGAAATCAATGAGTGGATAGTAAGAGTTAAAATCTCAAAAATAAGTTTTTGATTGGTTAGAACCAAGAACTATGTTTTTATAGAAGAAACTTCTATAGTTCTATTCAAGTTCTGTATAGTAATTTTGAATATTGCTTTTTTGATTTGTTAATGTTTCTCTTTTGGTGTGGCCATTAGGCATGAAGAATAGTTACAAGATTATTCCTCAAAGAATATATAAAGAAGTGAAGTCCCAAATTATCCAAAGTAAAATAATGTTGTATCCAGTGACTAATTTTGACAAATTTGCTAGCATTTAAGCTTCATCTATTGGGGAATATTTTGCAATTTTAAACTGTTAATATTGTTTCAGCACAAGTGGAAGTGTAAGATGCCTTGTTTTTTAGTTCAAGTTAATGCTTCATCAATCACAACCACCTTTGTTTGTGCTTCCAGATTTCTTTTAAGGATGCACTTTTTTAGATTGCAATATTTTCTCATGCTCACCATTTTCTACCAATTTTGTGATCTTTATCTTCTCCTTGGCTAGAGATGGTGGGACATAAGAAACATCATCAATTATTTCTTGAATTTTTCTTAGTGCATCATTAATATTGTCCTTTTAGGATCAAATTTTGATGGATGAAAAAACAATTTCTCTATTGTTTATTCGATTATTTTCCATTTGTAATATATTTTCTCTAACTTGTAGAGGCATCTAGCCAATACCCATGGTATTGAACTACATGTCCAACATTGTGCTTAATTGACAATTTTAGTATTGCGAGTCATTTTTATTTTCATTTTTGTTTGAAATATGATAGTATTTTAATTTATGTGTTTTGGTAGTCTTCTTGAAAATGTTAAGAAGAAAGTCATCTTTCCTTTTGTATTTCTCTTTCTTTTTAATAACATTACAACTCTTGAAATATAAGCATTGTTAATAATGAAAGTATGCTTACGTGACAATAACTCTTATTCTTGCTATGCCAAAAGATGTAATAGCACCAAGTTCGAGAGAATATAACTACAAAGAAGAAAAAATGACTAGTGAATTTACAAGGAGGATTGGGCAAGGCGTTTATGGACCTATGTTTTATGGTTGCTTAAAGAATGGATGATAAGTTTCCATAAAAAAAATTCAGTAGCATCTAAACAAGGATCACACGAATTTATTGAAGAGGTTTGTTTGGGTCTCTCTCTACTTAGGTCTTTGCCTTTCACATAGCATAGGCATCTATATAATTTTGTATTGAATCTCTCTAGGTTAAACTAAAAATTATAATTTGGAGGTTGTGTTGCTTTCAAGAGTCTGTAAAAATTTAGTTAATTTTTTTGCTACTGCTACAAAGATGAACAAATATTAATTTATGGGTTTATGACAAAGGGAAACTTAAATCAACAACTACATGGTAACCTCTTGTTATATAAATATATAAACTACTTTGTGTAATAGTTGTTTATGGAAACTACAAAAATCTAAACTTTCCTCCCCTATTTGCTCTTTTTTTTTATGTTGATCTCTAGGATAGCATGTCATTTAGTGATTTATGTACAAATGTTGTTTAGAAGGAAATCATTTTCATGGAAAAGTTTGACCCAACTAATATTTGCCTATCTTGAATGAATAACAACACAATAATGCCCATTATCTCTTCTTTACAGTTGCAACCTCTCAATAAAAGCATGTATTGACCTATTACTCATGATCATTCACTTCTAGCATTTAAACTGAGCATTTTTTGAGCTAAAATAGTCAACAATATCATAAGGTAAGATTTATGTAAAATATGATAAGATGTCGTGATAGTTTCCATAACATGCATTGGACTTGTATTACATTATATTCAAATGAATTTTTTACATATTTTGTTTAACATTTGCATAAATAGATATCCAAGTCATTTGTTCGACATACTCTAGTTTGCTAATGTAGAAGAATTTACGCTTATTACTACTAAATAAAATGTATCTGTAGGGATATCTTATGATCAACCTCACTCTCTTGTAATGCATAAAGCTCAAACAAGGTACCTTCTAGTTTAGTAGGAAGAAAGGTGTTTAACTAATGAATCCTTCATGGTTTGGAACGATTTTAGGCTATGTAATATAACGAGATGCCATGTTGCCTCTATTGACTATTAACTAAACCTTGATGTTTAGTGCAAGATTGAGGCTTTTGCATTCAATGAGGAGAAAGGAACCAAGGTTGAATCCCTGCTAATTGAAATTGGTCTTGCGCATGGCTCAAATACATGAATTTATGATGAATCTGTGCAAACTAAAATTGGTCTCGTGAATGTCATTTTATGAGAGGAGGGTTTCAATAGAGGTGGATGATATATGATCTCGTGGTCTTGCTATTGTATGAATCCACATGTCATTTGTATAGTGCATTACCTTTCAATGTTTTAGAGATGCTACATGGCATGACCAAACACTCCTACAATATTGTATTTCAAAGATATGGTATTTTTGTTCTAGAATTATTCAGATAAATAATCTTAGTTTTGTTAACAACATATTGATTTTACTTTTCCATTTCTACAATGGCATGTACAAACAAAAATGGAGTGTAGTTATACACAATTCTTTAATAATAAACCTCATGACGTTCCATGTGCAAGCAAGAGCTATTAGTTTCCTTCTCATTGTTGTACATCATTTTATATGTAATGGATTGTTAAAGCTTGTAAGTTTTTTATTATTAGATAATTCTCTGTTGACTCATGCTAAAAGTTTTGTGATAATTAAATATTCCAACAAAGAGATGGAAAATAAATTTCATTTCTGGATTGTATGAATTTTACGGTCAAGTAAACACAATTTCATTTTTAATAGTAGAGGCAAGAATGAGAGTATTGAAAGAGGGAGGGATGGTTAAAGATATATTCTTAGACAATTTTTTAATAAATTCTCTTCATTGGAGACAAAAAGAAAGTTGTGTATTGTCTCCAATATGTCTTAAACCCAATGTCTTACGTTCGGTTCGAGACATATTTGAGACAATACACAACTTTCTTTTTGTCTCCAATGAAAAAAAATATTAAAAAATTATCTATGAGTTTGTCTTTAATGTAGTAGTGATAATTCTATTTTTGGCCCAAGTTTATATGGTATCCCCTATTAGGATTAACAATATATTCTCAAATTTTGTCTAAAAATATAACTCTTTTCTAAATTCAATACAAGGAAATTATATCAAATAGTTTAATGGTATGTGTATAATTCCATGATTAGAATATTTGTAATAGCAATGACTTCATAAATGCAGAGATCAAGCACTTGTTTATTTATTTATTCTAATGTCTATCATCACTCAACAAAATTTCTCTCAGTTACACTTCTAAGAATTCGTTAACAAGATTGCTACTAACTATAGACCAGATCAATTTGATAATTGAGGATTATTTAGAAAATATATTAATCATTTATGATTGTAGCATTTGTTGATAACTTAACCTATTACTGTGATTGTTGGATGTGAGTTTCTTATTTTTCTAAATGTGTATTGTTGGTTCCTCAAGACACTTATATTATACTGTGATTATTGCTTGTCCACATAAAACTTGCACTAGTTCCCCACAGAATCCACATGTTAGGTCATGGTGTATCTTATTATTTTCTTCCTTGAGAAATTATATGAAATTTGGTCTTGGTGCCAAAATGTTTGACTTAGTCTTCTATTCCATCCCTTTTTTACTACTTCCATTGTTTCGGGTCAATACTTCAACTGACTTGAAATGCATAGCTAGTTGGAACATAATATTTGCTAATATTGGTACTTGTGATTTGTTCCCTTACATAGTATCTCGTTATGAAGTTCTTCCTACCTTTGACAAAGTATGAATGAATGGATAGCCTTCTCTACTAAATTCACGTGATATGTTTTCATTCCACAACGCATTACAGCCTTCGATATTTGCTCCTTGTACAATGACTGTAATATATAAAGTGATGAATCTACTATCTTCTTAGTAGATAATTTTCCAATTTAAACTTGAATTTCCTTTAATTTCATTCATATTCTTCCATTAGGATTCTTCACTGCCCTATTAATATGAGTGTTGTTCATGTAATCTCCTTAGATTATGTGTATCATTCTTGGCACATGCAACCTCTATTTGTGAATGCACTCTCTATGGATGCAACATCTATGCACTTTGAAAATGTGATTCTTTATTTGCAACTGACTTAATATGTAGAATACTATTTTCAGAAGTAGTTTGGAGTGATAATATATCACGATCACAATCTCATAATGGCAAGGATGGGCTATTGAATTACTATACATTAATTTACTATTTTAGATAGAATAATTTTAGGTTTAAAAAATATTTTTGAGAATCTTCTCCATGGTAACAAAAAATATGTTCCCTTCACTTTTGAAGAAATTAAGTGAAGTAGTTTACAATTGGAATTTTTATAAAGTTGTAGTTCTGCATTCAATTTTTCAATGCGTGAATATTTATTGGGTATAATGTTCAATATTCAATATATAGTTATTACCTTTATTTTTACTATATAATTTTTTTCCTTGAGTGAATTCTCTTCAAACAACAATGTAAATGAATTATATTCTCCTTTATCACCAAAAGAAGAGACTATAGCTCTATAAATCTCTTATTTTCCTATTCACATCTTCGATATTCATACAACTATTATATATCTACAACTCTCATACATTAAATCTAAGTTAATTGACAATATAAATTATTATTATTTAAAATATCTATTTTAAATTTACATCTATTATTTTTTATTTTTATTTATATCACTTTATTGTTGATTTGGCCAAAATAGCACATTAGACAAATATATTCTCAAAGCCTCTTGTAAGAAAAATGACATATTAAATGGATTACTAGACATCTTATGATGAAAATTAACCAATGTGGTATTTTTACATAAAACATTTGTTGAGCCGTACATTGAATTTGGACTTTTCCATCACATTCCAAGAAACATCCATAACGAGAATATTTGGGCATTTCCTAGACTTTGTTGGCCAAGGAAAAGTCAAATAACACAACAAATTCCTCAATCCATTGCATCGAATTATATACGGACAGGGAATTATTCGTCAGAAACCGATGCATTTTCGATTATGTTCTAATCCCATTAATCCTCCCCCTTAAATAAAATAAAATTTCGTTACCTAAATTTCCAATAGCTTTACCTGCTTTCAGATTTCACCTTTAAAACTTTTCAAACCCCTCTGCACTTCAAACAAACAAACAATAACTGTTCAGGTGCGAAGTCTCTGAAATTGCTAAGCACAGATAGTCGGCAAAGAAGCTGTAGAAGTAGAGGAAAGGGGTTTGTTATCATGGATTTGCTCGGAGAAACTACAACGCCTTGGAAAGCTCATAAATTCAAGTCACTGAAGCTCCTGAATGTTGAAACGGACCAGTCATTTCCCCAGGATCCCTTTGGAGTTCACTACGGCGTTCTGGAAAACGGACTGCATTATTACGTGAGGAAGAATGCTAAGCCGCGCATGCGTGCTGCCCTTGCCCTTGGTGTGAAGGTCGGGTGAGTACAACTGATTCTACTTTTCCTTTCAGATATTGCAGAAAAAGATGCAATGCCTTTGCGGATGGGGAAAAAAGGAGAAACAAGAGGATGAAACCTAGTTGCCAGTAATGTGATATGTGGTTTATTTTGGGGCATTGTTGGATTGTGGAACTGGGCGCGAGCTTTCTTTTCAGTCATAACCTAGTCCACATTACATGAAATGCACGCAATTGTACTCGTATTCTGATTCATAATCCTTGCAATTATATGTATACTGCATTAGCATTTTAATTGGTGAAATTGTGCGTACATTTGCTTTCATAACCTGCTGGATGGTACATATATGAATCATTGGGGAAGAAAAAAACTTTCGAAGCCGTATTTATAGATTAATCTAAGTAGGTATCGTATTAAAGATTAACCATAATGAATCGTGTACAGCTGTCAGGTACAACTATAAGTTCGCTTTCATTCTGCGCCCAACTAATGAGCAAAATTATACATCTCTCTTTACATTCTGCACTTTGGTAATATTAGGCACAAAGTGTAGGTTTGTTTTTTACCTGGATGCCATGTGAGATATATCAGACACACTTTTGGGTTTATTTTCACTTGCGCGCTTTATGATGATATCATGCAGAAATATAGACGCAATTACATGGTCTTCTTTCATCATGGAACCTTAGAGCAACAACGTTTGCACATTATTTTTTCACCAGCACACAGGTATAAGTTGAAACACAGTCGCTTTTCACCTGTGCTTTATATAATGATTTGGGACACAATTCAAGCACAATTACACGCTCCATCTTCGCCTGCACGCCATTCTGTGACATTAGCACAATTGTCAATTATGTATCCTCTTCATGCATGCATAATATGCGATGATATTACACCTACATGTTCTTTCAATACATGCTTACAACTATAAGATTAAACACGGTCGTTTTCCACCTAAGCATTATATAATTATATTAAGTATAATTAGAGGCACAGTCATGTGTTCTTGTTTCACCTGCATAGTATGTAATGAAATTACGCACACTGATATGTTATTATATCCCCTTCACGCTCTATAATAATATTATGGATAACTTATTGCCTCTTTTTGGTTATATGCCCATACTTTAGGATGAGAAATAGACCATTTGTTACTTTTTATTGTATGATGAAATCATGTACATTGTGCAATCATACGTTCCCTTGCCCTGTACCCTAATATCATGGAATTTGGCACAGTTACACATACATTTGCAGTCTTATTCAAGTACAGTCATATTCTCTTACATGACATATTAGTCGAAAAGATGCTATCCCATTGCTGGGATAGCCCTGAAATTTAGAAAACCTAGTTTGTGGTAGTCTACATAGATGCTCTATTAGAAGATGAATTGCATTCCCTTTTCACCTGGCCACTACATAGGAGGCACACTTGTAAATCCTTTTTAATTATATAATGATATTGGTCACAATTATTTTCCTATACATATATTTTTGGTCCTATCCTTGTGCTTAGTATATAAAGGCAACTGAAACCTTGCATATTTGTGATTTGAAGTCATAACCTAATGCATGGTACAACATTTGAGAATATATCCTGCCTTCACAGGGAAATAATTAAAAAAAAAAATGCAGATTAAATTATTTTTTCAGGGAAGTGATAAATGTTAGAAAACTTAGATTTGTGACTGATGAATGCCTAGTTTACATGAATCCAAGTAGCTATTGTATTATTTTTTCATCTGCTCTCTTAGTGACAAATGTACACATGCACGTAAACGAACTGGAACAAAGTGAATGTTGTCGGGTTCACCATTGCTCACTTAGGATTTAGCCTTTTAACAAAGTATTATTTTCAAATTAAGACAAAATTAGAGAGTTAAGGATTACAAATTAAAAAATTAAGATATAATATACAACTTAAAAGATTAAAGATTATTTATTTTATTTTTAATTTAACTTGTGATTAAATGTTGACTCCAAGATTTATTAGGTGAATTTATGATTGGTCATGAAAGTACCACCGACTAAGAACATTGACCATATATTGGTTTCGAAGAGAATCCAGACCACAAATGTTGGAGCATTTGAAGCCAATGAATGCACCCCTCATTGCATCACACATGTCATGATCATTAAAGAGCTTGTGAAGTGCCACTTTGTACCCTTGAGGGACTTTAAGCATCTCTGTATGTGACAGTTCTTGATGTCACATAATGAAGTTGAGAACTATAATAGTTGGAACTCAATGCAAGGGCAAGAAGATGGAACAAAGTGGTCATTTTGTTACTGTTCTCTTTGAAGAAATCTTCTTTAGGATCTTTGTCCTTTTGCATTTATGACAACTTTCATTTTCTCAATCATTGAGTTGTTGTCATCATATATCTGACCGAAGCAATGACTATCCATGTCGATGAAACAAGTTGTGCTTATATGGGCATAATAAAATTAGGGAGATAGCACGATCCCACTAAATGTTATCTATGATCATTTGCTCAATCTTTGCTGCCCTTGTAATGCTAGATTGTCTCCATATGGACAAATTTGGGCTGGTGTCTATGGTTGAAAGTGCCTCATGAACCTTCACAAACCATGCCAACTCAATTTTGTTCGAGGCAAAATGGGACAACCACGTGTCCGATAATCAAAGTAATTCTTTTTACAAATAAGTTAATAACTACAGCTAAAATTAAAATAACTCACCTTCAAGAGCTCCAATTTTGAAAATGTTCTAAATATGACTAGTGACATATGGTGGTTGTCGATTAAACATCTGGATCTCTTCAGCCTCAGCATACACCTGCTCAATCCAATAAATTTTGGTGTGTTGATTCTGAATAAGACTGGGCTGGTTGGTCAACACCTCTTCATTTGCTTTTTAATTCATATTTAAATAAGTAAATATTTACTTAAATAAAATAAATTAATGCGGGTTGGCCCTCTACCCAATTTGTGTTGTTTAAAATAATTTTAAAATAAAATGTCTTTTAATTTCCTTTTTGGGCTGACTTTTGCTCACCTTGGTAACAATTGCATATTTAAGCTGAAGGTTTTGCTTGTATTAGACATGCTGGAATAAACCTGAAATTGGCCTTTTGAACAAGTAGGGAGTTGAGACGGCACACTTCCAGAAATCAAACTAAAGACTAAGGAAGACTGACACAGATTTCAAGTAGTGGAATGGCAGTGGCAGATAATGACACCACCACGATTTCTAGGGAAAAATCACAGTGGCAGATAAGGACAACATCACCATTTGAAGAAGGCCCTTTTCCCATTATAAGAATTCCTATTGGTGAAAGGAATCTTTCAGTGGTATCAGAGCTAACAGTCTTGCCAACCTGGAGGGTTGATTGATGAGAGAAAGAGAACAAAGGTACCGACAAAGAGAAAAGAAGGGTAAAAGTATGAGTGACAAAGATGACGACCTTGCTAAAACCCACCTTAAGAAATTTGAAGAGTTCCATGCTAACATGTTTGAGATAATGAGGGAGGTGTTACAATTGTTAAGAGGACTCAGTCAACAACCACATTCTGATAAGTCTGCAGATGAGAAGGGTGAAAGTAGCATTCGGAAAAATCTACTGCTGAAGGAGGAAGATCATCAACCAATTCCAGGTCTTTCCGAACCAAGTTCTTGACATGAAAAAATTGGGATAAAGGTCAACGCAATCAAGCAAATGAAATGGACCAACTTCATGCCAAAGTATCATGCCCTAAGCGAAGCAGTAATGGACACAACTTCTATCGGATATTGCAGATTGACAGAAAAAGGAGGGTATGGGAGAAAGGGGTATGATGAAATGAATGATATGCAACAGTGTTTGGGAAAGACCACAATACCCAATTTTGATGGAACAAGCAACACACCAGCAAGATCATGGCTACAAAGTCTTGATACATATTTCTCTTTGAATCCAATGTTCAAAGAGGAAGCTATCAAAATGGCCACTTTGCATTTGGAATGGATATCTTATGAAATATCATGGTATGTTGAGTCAAGGACACGATTCCATTACTATCATGGAGGATTTTTGTCAGTGATTGACTGAAAGGTTTTATAGGAAGGATTTGAAAATCATTTTTAGAGAATTAGCACATCTGAAACAAGAAGGCATGGTGGAGGACTATGTGGTGGAGTTTCAAAAACTTTCTGTGATGGTGCCTGATGTGTCTGAAAACAGGCTTGTTGTGCTCTTTGTGGAAGGACTAGTTGAACCCCTCAAAGGGATGGCCAAGGCTTTCAATCCATGCATGCTTCAGGAGGCTACTACAAGGGCTCTCAATATGGAAGAATTAGTGGTATGGGACAGCTGTAGAACAATACCCCTTGTACCACCCAAAAAACCCTTTCAAAGAAATACAGTGATTCCCAAAGCACCATCAGCCATGCCTAAGTTCTTTGGTGTATCTAAGAATGGGCCAAGAAGAAAGAAGTGCTTTCAATGCAGGGCACCATGGCAGCCAGGATATTGTTGCTTAGGAAAAGGGCAGATACACAATATTGAAGTAATTTCTGATTAAGAATCTGAAGCTGATGAGACTGGTTCTGAAAAGGAAGCAGAAAATTTTGAAGGATCTGCTGGAGGCACTCTTGCTGCCCTCACAGGGGAACTATGCTACAGTGCATTCTGCATTAAAGGGGTCTCGAAAGGATAGAAGGTAATCGTCCTTATTGACAGTGGAGCCACTTACAACTATGTCAATGAGGGATATAGTAAGGAGGTGAGACTGAATACAGTTCCAATTGGAGGATTTGATGTAAAGGTAGCTAGTGGATCTAACCTTTCTTGCACTTGGAAGATACCTCAAATGGCACTTATGTGATTGATATATGGAGGTAGTCTTGGGGTTCAATGACTGCATGTAATTGACAAATATGAGACCAGCCATCAAAAAATGGAAATTTCTTTCCAATGTAATGGAAAAATATACATGGATTATCCAGCAAAGGGATAAGGGAGATATCACCCAAAGGAATGGAAAGAGTTTTTTGTAAGGGACAACTACCATGGGCAGCTGAATGTATCATCACCAATACAAATGCTGCTAGAAAAGAAGGAACTACCAATGTTCAGATTCAATCTATTTTGGACAAACATGGAAAAGTGTTCAAAGACATACCCCTAGGGTCACCCTCTAGTAGAGGTTTTGAACATATCATCGAGCTTAAATGAGGAGCGAAACTAGTGATCATCACTCCCCACTGCCATCCAAAGGCATACAAGGAGGAACTTCAAAAGGCAGTCAAAGAATTGTTGGATGTGGGGGCAATATCGGGTCTAGTTTTAGCCCTTTTGCATCTTTCGTAGTGTTGGTCAGGAAGAAAGATGGAGTGATGAGGATGTGTATTGTTATCGAGCTCTTTGAAGAGTATCATTAAGAACCATTTTCTACTGTTTGCACCATAGGATAAAGTTCAACACATAGGAGAATGTAACATAACATATGTAATATAAGAGAACTCACATATGCCTATTTATTAGCCTCATAAATGCTTACAATGTATCTTAGAATGACATCGATAGTACTTCTATTTCATGATGACAACATCATATCTTGGAGACAACACATGAACATATATAGGGGTGTCGAGTAGATGCGAGCGCAAACTGTCGCCCAACTACTACACCTTGACTAGCAAACACTAATTACTTGACAACATCATTCCCCCCCGACCCCTTGCCTCAAAAAATAAAAGAGTCGTCTCCTGATAGTACACAACAAAATGGGAACTATTACAACTATGCAAAAAGAAACCAAGAAGGGGGTCGAGGGAGTGTTCTTCATGAGTTAGGCGGTGGTGTCGAGGTTGCCAATTGCTTTCTCAATCAGTACACTTGCTCCTTCCATATCCGTAAGTCTTTCTTTGCTAACATCTGCCATTCGTGAGCAGACTTCACCATGAATGCCACCTTCCAAGATCGTCTTATCCTTCTTCTTTCTCTTCCATAGCTACAACAAGGCGAGTGTCTACCATTGCCCACTTAGCTTGCTCTTGATTCAACAACTTCATCATGCCCTCTTAGCTCTCTCCTAAGCCAATTGTTCCTCCAACTTGGCCAATTAACCTTTGTGTTGAGCCAACTCCTTTTCTACCCCCTTGGAGTCGAGTGACCAACTCCTCTCGAACGATAATGTTGCTATTCGTACAACAGCAACCCCTAATGCTATGTGCTGGGTTCTCATGAGCTCATAGTACCCCTTGTAGAGTGCCTGCTCAACCTTCCTTAACAAGGAATGAATCCAGCTATCTCTCACTAGCTTTGGAAGGCCCCTGTCCTCCAACATTGCCAAGGTCTCCATAGCAAGCCATCCTCGAAACTTAATGCACTACATAGACTCTTGAATGCATTTTCCTCTAGCAAACACCAACAATTGCTCAACATCATGATCTAGCACATCGTGGGCTCGTAATCGAGTACTCTATGTGCCTCCCTCCATATTGACCAAGTATTATCATGCGCTAGCTGCAATGTTTGCCAAGTACTAGTCAAGGTCACTAGACTCACCTTGAGTGTCATATAAGTGTTTGAGCGATACATGAATCCTGCCTGCACACTCTTGTTGTACGCTTGTGTCACGCTAGGGATCTATCTCTATGATGCAGGAGCATACCTGGTTGGCTTGCAATCTTGCAGGATGGTGTGGTTTGGCTTTGGAGTTTGGGAACTCGATTGAAGAATGAAGTGTGACTCGGTTGATATTGAGTTGGTTTGGTTGTTGTGTTAACCGAGTGACTCGGTTAATGAAGACATTCGACAAAGCTTGGGGCACTTGATAGATAGTGGGAGCTTGGTTGGGAGCTCGTCAGTAGTGTTGCAAGAGTGAGCTCATTCGATGAAGGAACTCTGTTGATACTAGGAGCTCAACATGCATTGTGGTGCTCGACAATGCTTGGAATTTGCTGATGCTCGGTTTGGTCTTGGTTCTTGTTTGTGCCGAGTTGTTTGTGAGCCGACTTTTGGCTTTCGATTTATCTATGGGTATTTAATTTGTGTCGTAGCTGACTTGTGGCTCAACATATATTTAATGTGAGAGATTTAATTTAGTTTGTAATGAACTAGGCCGATTTGTGGCTTAGTTGGGTATGAGTAGGGGGTTTTGTGGAGTCTTTAGGACTATGATCATCCATTTTTGAGAAGACGATGAAGGCTAGATGCAAACTTTGAAGAGCTAGTAGTTGTGGCTTGAGAACCAGAGGATTTCTTGGTGGACTTGAGGGTACAAGTGTGGGTTCTTGGTGTTCTTATCCAGTTGTGGACTTGGACTAGATGGGATAGGGATTGTAAGTTGGATCTTGTGGGATCTTGCAGAACCCATGTTGTAATTGTTGTTTGTATTTGGCCCTAACCCAGAAGGCCTTACAGCCGGGCATATTGCATGTAATTAATTATCTTATGAATAAAGAGTTGTGGTTTGGTATCAGATCTTGCATTGTTGTTGTGTTTCCGCTGTGTGGTTATTTGTTGGGGGCTAGGACATCTCCATTGGGGATCCTCGTGCCTTGTACTACATCACTCTAACTCTCTCACAAGTGAACTCCCTTCATCCAAATTCACAATCTAGTTAAATGGTGGTACCTGCTGTCATGGTGAAAGGAGTACAGGTCCAATAGGTGCGATGGGCATGAGTTAGAAACGGTTGAGCCAAGCATCCATGGTCACCTTTGACTTAGTACACGTGTTACGAACAACTCAACGACTCCATCCCTCAACACATCTTCGACTGAATGCTCCATGGTGACCACCTTTGGTCCAACCACCTCTTCGACCTCTATCTTGATCACCTTTATCTCTACCTCTACCGCCTTTGGTTCTCTGGCATTGTAATTGTTGGTGGGGGCACAATTGTTGTTTCTATACTCTTATTGGGAGTTATGAAAGTAACTGGGGTCCTTGATTGCCTAATGCTAGGTATGGGAACAACTGCCATTATCATAGCCAACAAAGGCGAGGTCAATTTGCTTCCCCATTAGGAGTGTTGGAGCAAAAATAACTCTCCCTTGTGAAGATGTGACACCCAAGGGTGTGGTGCATGAGAGGGTGGTACGATATCAATAGGTGTGAAACCACCAAAAGGGATGACAATACTCGCGAGTGTGACTTCTGCAAGGCCTCTAACTTTAACCTCTAAGTCCAACGCTTCTTCCTCCATTGGGTGACTATCAACTCACCATCCCAAAAATTCTTCCACTCGCCCTCAATTTATCCCCTAAGTCCTTGTAGCCATTATTGTCATCCTCCTCTTTATTTGTCTTAAACCTTGTTTTAGGCACAATTATACAACGCTGGCTTTTTTAACTAGACTGAAGATTACCACCTATGGCCAAGGTGTCTAAGTGTCTCTAATAAAGAGTGGGTAGGTGACATAATTCCACTCAACTTTGCATTTGCAATTCTAGTAGGTCTGAAGGTACTTGTGTCCATGTAGCCTCCATGAAGAATCCAATAGCTAGTATTGACGCCCAGTCATAGATGATGCCATTCCTTAACCTGTTAGGGCTTTTCCCCATCAGCAGTTTGTAGGAGAGATACAAGGGGCTCAGTGACCTACATATAAAGTAAAACAAAAATTTGAGTCAAAACTTAAATATACAATAATATAACTTAAAGTAAAACTAAATCATTAAACAATTAGCATAGTAAACTGTAAAATACTAAATGTTAAATTGCAATAAATTTACCTTAAGGATTTCTCTAGTAGGTTTCGAAAAACCATCATCATCAAATATGCAATCCACCACATCTACCCCTGTAGTGGTCGCAGCATAAGAAAATGAAATCCACTCCCGCCCAACAAACATGCTTCTCAAATCGTCCCTTGATGTCAACAAGGACTGCAGGGTGATGAAATTCGAGGCAAACCTCGTGATGCTTGGACGAGCTAACTCCTTTCCTCCTGTGTACTTCCTCATTGTGCTAAGGACAAAAGAATGATTATAAATAAACTTGCATATGTTTTTTGCCCTTTCCACACATGACTTGACCCACTCAAGTTTGCCAATTTCCTCCAACATGAGGTCAATGCAGTGTGCTGTACAAGGGGACCAAAATATAGTGGGGTGCCTCTCCATCAAAAGTTTACCTACAACAATTTTAAGTTAATTAGAAATTCAAATTTCAAACATGTTAGAACTTAGGAAACTTAGAATTAGAAAAAGTTCAAAATTCAAATAAATTTATTTTCAAAACTTGAAAAGATAAAAGTTTACCTGCAGCAACATAACTTGCTGCATTATTCGTCACCACTTGCACCACATGTTGTTCCCCCACCTCTGCTATGACTTCCTCAATAACCTCACATAAGTATGTGGTGTTTTTTGCATGAGCAGAAGCATCAATGGATCTGAGGAACATGGTATATCTTACAAGTACAAAACAATGAATTATAATGTTAAATGGATCATCAACAAATTAGCAATCAACAAATCAAAAATTGAAATAGTCAATCACGATTCACAATTATGTATGTAGGAAAGTAGAATGATCAATCACCTCCACAGGATACAAGAAAATTGAGGAGTGTTCTATTCCTCCTATCTGTCCAACCATCAATCATGATGGTGCGACCCTTTTCGATCCACTGCTTCGGTTCTCCTCAAGCTCAACCCTTATATCCTCTACCATTTCATCCAAGAGGTATCCACTCAACTTAGCCTCAGTTGGGGCTTAAAACCCCGAACCACAAATAACAATTGCATCTATCATGTTCTGCTAATAAGGAGCCTTGTCACAAATAGATAATGATTAGAAATTTAGATGTCAAAGACCCAAATCATAAAACAAGTAGATATAATTAAAGTTTTACTTATACTTTTAAGTTTAACTTAAAAGAAAACAAAGAAAAAAGAATCAATTACCTGGCTGCAATAAATGGAATGTTGCAAAAGTACCAAAATTTGCAAATCTCTTTTTCTGGTAGCATCATGAATCTCCTTGTTCAAACCCATGCCCTCAAGCGAGGGTTGGGAGCCAGGAGTAGTGCGGGGCACATAGTAACTATCCATTCTGTTTTTTCACACTTTAGGCCGCAATAGGTTGGTGTTGGACTCTGTCTCAGTATAAGATCGACTAGCACTAGCACTCACATGAGCACTAGAACTAGGACGAAAAAGAGGCTTGAAAGAACCCTCTCCAACACAACCTACGAATGCAGATGCAAATGTAGATGCGGCTGCGGGAACATGGGAGCCAATACCCCTTAGCCCTTCAAGTTGCATTTTCTTATTCAATTTGTCTTGTTCAATTTTTTCTAATGCCACTAAACAAGTGCGTTTTGCCTCAGCAGTTTGTTGAGTGCAAATTGTAACATTATGTCCAGGTATAGCAACAATGTGGTATTTCAATCTATAAATACCTCCAGAATTTATTTTTTCTTTACAAAATATACATTTTGTTTGAAATTTGGTTCTTCCAAGAAACTCTTTGTTATATTTCCAACATTCATCTTTTTTACCCATTGTGGAAAATGAAAGCAAAGGGCTGCTGCAATAAAAAATTTGTAAAATATCAAAGTTTGAAACTAATAAACAAAAGCTACAAAACCACAAACCCTAGTTTGCAATTTAGTAAAACTAAAAAACATTCAAGATTTGCAAATGAAAACTAAAAAAATTTAACAAAAAATGCATTATCCACTAACATGCAAAAAAAATCAGCACTTACCTCTTGCAAATGAGTTGAGGAGTGTTGATATTGACTCCTTAATGCTCCCAATGCAATTTATGGCCTCCCGAGATGGACTTTTGATCTCTTTGGTGCTCTTTCTTCTTGCCGGTTGGAAACTTGTGGTTTTTCTTTTCTCTTCTTCTCTATCACTTTTCCTCTCTTCTACTCATGCCTAACAATTAGAAGGCCCTTTAGGGTTATAACAAAGAGGAAAGCCTAAAAAGAAAATAATAAAAATATGCAGTTTTAAAAAATTGAATGCAACTTTATGGCTGCCGTAGCCGATTCACGATGGAGATTCATTCGATTTTTGGCATGAATTGCTTGAATCCCAAAAAATCACCGATTATGATGCAAGATTCACAAAAACTCGGCTAGGTTGAATTGTATCGCGATTCACTCGTTTTTATGGCGATTTTTGGAACTATGGGCCATAGTGACATCGAAAAGCTGTCTTCTCAATGTCCTTCCTTATCTTGATCTGATGATACCCTGACCGTAGAGCAATCGTTGTAAAAAAGCATGCACCATGTAACTCATCAATCAGCTCATCTATTCGTGGGATGGGGTATTTGTTCTTAATGGTCTTCTTATTTAATGCCCTGTAATCAATGCACATGCGCATCGTTCCATCTTTCTTCTTTACCAACACTACTACTAAAGCAAAGGGGCTCTTACTAGGCCTGATATGCCCCATCTCCAACAACTCCTTAATTGCCTTCTCTATCTCATCCTTGTGTTTCTGAGGATGACGATAAGGAGTAATCATAATTGGTTTGGCTCCCTCCTTAAGCTCAATAACATGTTCTATCCCTCTGTTAGGAGGAACCCCATGCGGAATCTCATCAAATACCTTAGTGTGCTTGTCAAGTATCTCCAGGATATCTGGTGGATGACTCTTCACTTGTGGCTCCCGTAAAGTTGGCATAGTCAAACATTCTGCTGCCCACTTTGTCATTATGCCGAAAAAGTCTTTGCATTCTCCTCAGGGAAACTACTTTGCAACTCCCATCTGAAAGTCCTCTAAGTACACTAGTTCTCCCCTCATGCTGAAACTTCATCTCCAATTTTGCTAGGTTGAGTGTGAACTTAACTAGCGAGGCCATCCATGTCATACCAAGGATGTCATACCAAGGATGACATCATAGTCTCCCATGTCTACCACATAGAACTCATCCTCTAACTCATAGCCATTTGCAAACCTGATGTGAAGATTAGATATCTTCTGAGTGCATAATAGTTTGTCACCATTAGCTACCATGACTCTAAACCCGGCATGCTCCTCGATTTGTAGACCTCTCTTGGCTACCAATTGTGCATCTATGAAATTATGTGTAGCCCCAGTGTCAATGAGTGAGATCACTTTCTGCCCTTGGATAGTACCCCTGACCTTAAATGTGATTGCCTTTTGAGTCTCCATTAATCGTGCTAATGACTTCTCATCCTCAGGAATACTGCTCTCCTTTGTAGTGCTATCCTCATCTGAATTAGAGTGCTGGTCCTCCCTCACTGATTGAGACTCCTCTGTTGATAAATACTCCATTTGATTTGCCTTAGCCTTGAGAGGACACTTATGATATAAATCCCAAGGCTCTCTGCAATGAAAACATAGCTTCTTCTTTCTCAAATCATTTAGGGTGTCATTATCCAACTTATCTCTTTTTGGTTGAGCATCCTTGTGAAAAGATTTTTTGTCCTTCTCCTTGTCCTTTTTCATATAGGAATCCCTGTGCTGAAATCTGGTCCTAGAAGAAGGTGCTAAGTCATGAGCCTTTTTAGTGACCTCCTGTAACATAGCTGGGTCATGCCCCTTGACCCAACCTCGCAAGGGATTTGAGAGTTCATCCATAAACAACACCACTAACCTTCTCTCTGAAATATCTGTGACCAACACAACGAACCTCTGAAATTCACTGATATACGTCTCAATTGATCCCCACTGCTTGAGTTGTACCAACTCCTTAAACTATAATTCAAGATCCCTGGTATCAAATCTCTCTATGAGCTCTTAGTGAACTCCTCGTAAGACATGATCTGATTATGTCCCAAGGTTACCATGCCATGGTGCCACCACTCATGCGCCGATCCATCCAAGTGAATAGTTGCATACTTTATAGCCTCCTCCTCAGGTATAGGATTTAGCTGTAAGTATGCATTTATCTTCTGCACCCAAGCTCATGCGGTCATCTTCCACCGAGGAAACCTTTGCTCCTGTCGCCAGATATACTACTGTTAGAGCTATCTTAGCAATTGCTGCCTCTAAGGGATAGAAGGTACATCAGATGGATGTAAAGACAACATTTCTCAATGAGAAGATTTCTGAAGAAGTCTATATAGAGCAGCCAAAAGGATTTGAAACACATGATCCAAATGCCTTTGTTTTCCGACTCAAGAAAGCTCTTTATGGGCTTAAACAGGCTCCGAGGGCCTGGTATGAAAGGATTGATAAATATCTCACTGGCTTAGGATTCTCTAAGAATGAAGCCGATCCAAACTTGTATTATAAAAGAGATAAAGATGGTATGGTAATATTGATATTGTATGTTGATGATTTATTAATCACAGGTGATGATCATCTTATAGATCAGTGCAAGAAAGATCGTATTAGAGAATTCGAGATGAAAGACTTGGGTCTTCTCCATTACTTCCTAGGATTGGAAGTGCAACAAAATGCTGATAGTATCATACTGAATCAAAGGAAGTACACTTCAGATATCTTGAAGAAATTTGGAATGTGGAACGGCAAGACCATGTCTTCTCCAATGGAGACCAATTTGCATAAACTTAAAGAAGCAGCTGCAGAATCACCTCCAATAGATTCTACTCTCTACAGGTAGATAATTGGGTCTCTGATGTACTTAGTAAATACAAGACTTGATATTTGCTATGCGGTCCATGCTTTAAGTTAGTTTATGTGTGAACTTAAAGAGATTCACCTAGTTGCTGTTAAACACATTATGAGATACCTACAAGGTACTCTTAATTATGGACTCAAATATGAGAGATTTGTTTTAGATTTGCATGGATTCACCGATTTAGACTGGGTGGAAGTGTTAAAGATAGAAAAAGTACTTCAGGATGCTGTTTCAGTTTAGGATCAGCTATGATTTCATGGATATGCAGAAAGCAGACTCCAACAGCTTAGAGCTCCACAGAAGCCGAATACATTGCTTCAGCAATGGCCTCTCGAGAAGCAGCATGGTTGAGGAAGTTGCTTGTGGGATTATTTGGGCAAGCCATGAATCCTACAATCATTCATTGTGATAATCAGAGTTCCATCAAGCTCTCAGTGAATTCAGTTTTTCATGATAGATCCAAGCATATTGAAATTCCTTACCATTATGTAAGAGATATGGTAGACGGGAATTCTGTGAAATTGGAATACATTTGTACTGCAGATCAAACAACAGATATACTCACCAAACCTCTATCTAGAGTAAAGATAGAACATTTCAGAAAGAGACTTGGTATGGTTGAGTTGTAATTCATTTTTGTACTATTTGATTATTAATAAAGATGATAAAATGATAAATTTTTTTTTGTCAGGCTACTGACTGTTATGGGCTCCACCATATGTAATCATTATTTAAGAGGCGACGATCTCTGAAATAATGAATACTTGTGCAATAGGCATTATGAGAGGTGACGATCTCTTAGATAATGTCCTAACAGTAGATTTTACTGTAAGATCCAGGTGAATTCTAGATCGTCTTGTGACATTGATTTGTTCATGGGTCACAAATTGGATAAAGAAAGAAATCTAGAAATTCTTCAAGTTTATCCTATATTCTGGTAGATCTTAAATTTAGGATCTAGTTGTGATTTAGAAGTACCAGCTTCTATGAGTCAACATGTATTTTATCACTAGTAGCAGTGATTTGTCATATCACAGGTTTAGTAATATGACTTTGTATTATATGTATTATAATACTGTGTATTGAGAAGAGATAGACAGATATAGAGTATTAATTCTTGGTTAACATCTGTATTGATGTTGCTAGATATAATATCTCTCTGTAGGATTATCAGGTTAAGAGGGAGTGTTAAGAAATTAACCTGGTAATCCACAGGTCTTTGGGTACAGATCGTACCTTACTCTCATAACTATATATTCCATTGCAAATGGCATTTTATAATTATTTATACTAGTTCTAAGGGTGCCGGCGATCTGGGTATAATAGTCTTTAGTTTTGTGCCTTAACTAACTTTAGCTAAGATCAGACTAACAACTGTTAGTTAGATGCCGACTTAGGGATAAATAATTATTAGTTAAATGCTGAGGGTTATGTCCCTTGATGGACATACCCTCTGAAATGGATATATTAGTGGGCTGTGAAGACAGTATGGGGACACACAGAAAACATACAGTTTGATCTCCAAGTCTGCATAGGCTCACGAGTTTTATCTGCAACTTTCAGTACTCCAGTTCGTACTTGTACCAGGATCTAAAATAATTCCATCAGCATATTAAACCTAAATATCAGTGTTATTGCTGAAGGTTATTCTTGTGCCTATCTAGTCTTTACATTTGAAGACTGATCTATCCTCAGAATCTGCAGAACATTATACAACTTACTAAGAATAATTAGACCAATATTCTAAGTTGGTGATATCGAAACATAGTTCAAAGTGATTTCAAAATTTTAATCAAGTAGACTTACACAAATGTTTCAAATGATTTTTAAAAAAATGATCGTCTTAATAATAGTAAAATTATATCACATATATGTACTAACTATTAAACAAACATATATTTCAAAATATTGAAAAAATCTGGAATTGTGCTTGCTGCGGAATTTATTGACAGCAGTAAGATTGAGTTATAATATTTAGTCCGTGGGATTTCTGAACTACTATTGTAGAGAATAGTTGAGGTTCATGTACACAAAAATACAGAAACTGTATATTATTTAGATGAAATGTTCATGCATACAAAAATAGTAAAATACAGGTATTTATTGTTATAATCACTTAATCATTGATGCATATATTTGGTGCTTTAACGGTCTGTCTCAAAGTCAAAGCTGGTGTGAAATTTTGATATTGTACTCTTATATTGTAGTTTGCATGTTTTTTTTTGAGCTTTTTAGCTTTTATAGGGTAAGAAGATGAATTTTTGAAAAAGCTGTAGAAGTCTCTTTCTGGACTCAGATTATTTACTTTGAAGCCTAGCCCAATTTTTAAACTTTTACTTATTAAAATGTATTATTTTTGGAGCAGCTCAGTTTTGGAGGAGGAGGATGAGCGGGGTGTTGCCCACATTGTTGAACATCTTGCATTCAGCGCAACTGAAAAATATACAAATCATGACATTGTCAAGTTCTTGGAGAGTATTGGAGCAGAGTTTGGTCCTTGCCAAAATGCATCAACATCCTCCGACGAGACAATTTATGAGTTGCTTGTACCTGTTGATAAACCCCAGCTTTTGTCTCAGGCAATATCTGTCTTAGCAGAATTTAGCACAGAGGTAGCAATGCCTTTTATGGGGTTTTCTTTTCTCAGTAGATGCTCAGTTCAGAGTGTCATTGTACCTTTTTAGTTGATATGATTTGTCAGAGTTTTTTATTGTTAATGTAAAGATTCGTATCTCAAATGAGGATCTGGACAAAGAAAGAGGAGCTGTCTTGGAGGAATACAGGGAAGGACGGAATGCCATGGGACGTATGCAGGATGCTCACTGGCTCTTAATGATGGAAGGTTCAAAGGTAAAATTTATCAGAGAATTACTTAGAGCAATTATTATGTTGTGGTGAGTACCAGCTGACTATCTGTAATAAGTGTCTTTCCAAAACTAACCTATTATAACGTGATAGATGGGGATTGATAGAGTTGCCACATCTTCAAGATCTGGGATATGCTTGCCAACTCATGATATACCATCACATGGTATGGCCAGAATCTTCCGAAATGACATTTTATTTGTTACCTGGTACATCCTAGGAGTCTCGTGTATGTATCCTAGACAGGTTTGCATCCAGGTTAGGGCTGAGTACACCCTGGTTAGTACACTAGGCAAACCAGCAGGCTGTTTGGCTAAAAAGCTGCACCGAAGAACAATTCAATAAAAGAAAATGTTATTAAAAAAAAATCAAAAAGGATAAAATGCAATAAAAAACTGAAAATAAAAGGTAAAACATACCGTTATAGATATTAATATCTATCTATAGTATGTAATTTTCGATAATTAGTGGGGATTCTACAGTGGGCACTAATCACAAAGAAAAGAATTTTTATAATTTCCTCAATTGGACTGTTAATGTTTTGCTCAGAAATATAGATATACACAAATAAGAAAAGTAGAAAATTGGCACAAAAAGATACAACTTTATCCTGGGAAAACACTCAAACTTGAACTTGAAGGAAAAACCCAGCCACACTAGAAAAATAACTTTTTTTGAAAATAATAATCTTCAAGTACAATGCTTTCTCTTGATGCCATGCATCATTACACTAAGTGATCACATAAATAGATTGAAAATGAGAGTCTTCATACTACTCTCGAAGGTCTCTTCAATTTTCAAATATAAAACTCTTCATATATCCATCATACACATGCCTCTTTGCATGACACATGTCTGTAGATATTATTTTGAATATTATCATAAATGTCTTTTTAAGCTGTTTATACAAAATGGAGGTAAGTTCTCAATAGCAAAAATAGAGATAAAGATCTCTATTGCAGCTACAATCTTCAACGCTCCCTCTTAGCAAAAGAGAGATCTTTAGTATGGTTGGCATGCATAGCTGGAAAAAAATGCTAATAATAATTTTTCATCACGTATATTCTCATTAAAACATGTTATCTCAACATAACTTAATTCACCATATAAGCAAAAATTTAAAGTTACAGAGTCTCACACATGACTTCTACCATGCCTTCTTGTAGAGAGTGGTCCAACATACCTACTCGTAGAGAGTGGGACGAGGATTTTCACCTTAGACTTATCCTAGAGAAGATTGCATTTCAACCATGCCTACTAGCAGAGGGTGGTGCATTGTACCTACTTGCAAAGGGTGGCATGAGGGCTTTCACCTCAGACTTCTCCTAGAGAAGAATGTATTTTCACCATGCCTATTTGCAAAGGGTGAATCCACCATGCCTACTCGCAGAGGGTGGAACTAGAGATTTCACCTCAATCTTCTTTTGCGGAGAAGAGCTCATTAACAACATGAATAAGAACGATTGAGATTCTCTCTCTACAGAGACTCCCTCTCAACAGGGACAGTTTTGATCACAACAATAGAATAGCTGATTCCAATTTGACCAAACAGGAAGCTTTAGCAGTTACAGTGCCATGTAAGCATGCAGAAAATTAAACACAACCTCCCTCTGAATCAAAATAGTCGCCCTCTAAATATCATTTCCTGTATATGACCATTCTCTTTTAATGAAGATAGACATCATCAATTCAGTTTCAGACTACAACCAGCATCCTCATACAGTCTGCATTACTTTGCATATAATCTCTCACCATCCCATTGCTTCCTGATTGGTCCTGCAATCAAGAGAGATTAATAATTATAGAATAATTATCTCTTTGGAGTCTGTTTTCCTCGAGAAGAATCTCAGCACGCACACAAATATGGATCAATATAGAATAATTTCTTTTAATGATATTGAGTAAATGCAGACCAGCACCTCCAACAATATTTAAACACCGGCACAAATCCAGACAAAGGTTTCTTTTAAGAATCAGCAGAATTTGGAAACATGCTTGATTCTGTTTTGGCATAGCCTGTTACAGGCATACATGTGAAGACAAAACAAAGATCTTGGCAGATCTCTATAGCCAACCAGCAACACAGAAACCATTCTCAATATGACAATAACATGGTGTATTTTCAGCAGATCTTCTGGCATAAGAGACAGGGAGCACCTTGCATAGTCCAATCTACATATGAACTATGCTAGGAGTTCTGCCATAAATATCAAAAGGCAAACCCAGTATGTTTCCAGAAGCATTCGACTGCCCAAATCTCTTCCCAGGACAATTGGTCCTGTCACTAATATAATTTTATTTATAATAGAGGGAGTAAGGAAAATTATAGGCTTTCACTTTTGACCATCTGTTATGTTGTCTGGTATCTTAATTTCATACGAACGGAATAATTCCTTCAAATATAAGAAATAATGCTGCAACAAACAAGAGTATTGTGTTTTCTCTTTGAGTTATGCCTTCGCCATATAAAAGTGTGGCAATGAGGGTAGTGCCCATCATCATGATGAGAATATAAAAAACAAAAACTTTGCAAAAATGAGAGTCATGATAGATTTAATGTTTGTGATTCAATCTCTTTTCAGAAGTTTGTACAAAATAACTAAAAACCCTTTGTAACAAGGTTACCCCAGCACAACCAAAATATATATTCAGACAGTGTCAATCCATAACATACAATGATAAGCTCTAGGTCACCAGCGGTAAACATAGGAACCATATCAGTAAAGTGCTTGAAGTGACCGTCATTTGCCCTTGAATTCTGTGCAGAAGCAGATGAAGGCCCTATTTCAGGTCCGCTGGAAGGAGGACTTTGAATCACATTAAGGGCCCTTTTGTTTGTTTCCTTGAATTTGAGCATCACTTTGGGCAAGGTTCGATATATTTTGATATTTTCGTTTCAATCTTAAGGAAACAAAATCGAGATCAGGTCTGATAAAGGGCACTGTGTTAATGTGCATTTGTCTAAGCCTTTTGCTTTGCATCCTTTAATGGTGCTTCTGTGGGGCATGAATTATCCATAACTCAACTTTGATCGATGCCCCTCATCGTTGCAGTGTGGTTGAACTGCAATCGACTGTTACAATGCTCCAAGAAGCCCCACTGCAGATTATTGCTAAACAGACAGAAAGACAAACAACGCATAATCAAATTGATATCTTATTTTTTCTCGAGTTAATCCTGACAATCTTCTTTATCAAAACAGACTAATGAAGAGAGAGTCTTCTGATAAAAGACAAAATGCCACAGCACTGACTGTGATGCCAAGTCATCTCTTAAACATGAACCATATGAGATACGCGCCAAATAAAAAGCGTTGCCAAAGCAAGTAAATGGCACACACTTATACAATGCTGACGGTATACACAATTCTCAATACAAAGGTATACTGAGCAGGGAACCATGAAAGTTATAATTTGCAGATAACAGGGGCCGCAAAACATAACAGCAGCATTAGGGAACAAGGAAAATGAAATAGGTATGCACAAAACATCTCTGTCGCTACTACCATCTTCAACACTTCCTTATATGCTGTTATCTAACCTTGCTCTGATACCATGTTAATGTTTTGCTAAGAAATATAGATATACAGCAATAAGAAAGTAGAAAATTGGCACAGAAAGACACAACAACTTTATTCTGGGAAAACCAGTCAACTTGAAAGGAAAAACCCAGCTACACCAGAAAAATACCTCTTTTATTGAAAATAATAAATGTTCAAGTACAATGCTTTCTCTTGATTGCATGCATCATTACACTAGGCAATCGAATAAATAGATTGAAAATGAGACTTAAAATTCCACCCGAAGGTCTCTTCAATTTCCGAATATAGAACTCTTCATATATCCATACGCATGCCTCTTCGCATGACACATGTCTCTACATATTATCTCAAATATTATCATAAATGTCTTTTTAAGCTGTTGACACAATATGGAGGTAAGTTCTCAATAGCAAAAATAGAGATAAAATCTTTATTGCAGCTGCAATCTTCAACATGGACAACCCTAGGAAATTAACAATTTTTCATTTTCCTAAATGTGCAATACTGAAATGATGAACAGATACCAGATGCTTAATTTTAGATGCCAAAATCCTACTGAATTAGATGCTGATTAACAATATATGATAGTTGCAAACCTTTATCAACCATCTATTCAACTTCAAACAAGAAATACAAACCTTCATAGGCTGGTGTTAATCCTAAGTGCATTACAAACTGGTTAGAATGTAATGTCCCCTTTTTCTGGGACATTATAATTCTTTGTGGCCAGCACACTTCGCTTAGGCTTTAGGGGCGAAAAGGTTCTATACGGGGTTCAGTTCGAGATTTGGCCTAGACATTTCCAGTTCTAGACCCATCGGAGCAGTTTGGGCAGGTTGTCCAGATACTTACTATTTTTAGTAAGTAATCAGAGCTCAGTATTTTCAGTACTTCAGTGTTGGGTTGGAAGCGTCTCGCCGAGAGCTTTCCAACGAGCTATAGCATGAGCTTATCCGAGTTCGTTTGGTCAGTTATTTTAATGCCTGAAGATTTTATGGTTTACTGGCTAAGTGACTTAAAGGTTTATTTAATTTGTCACTTTATTTTAAAAAGGTGCTATGTTCACTTAAGTGACTAAAGGACAAAAAGTTGCTTTATCCCACATTGCTTGAATGAGTGTGCATCTCATTGGAAAAAGTAATAAAGGTACAACAAGCTCCACTTGAGAGGAGATATATGAAGATTATATTATTGAAAACAAATATTAATCTGGGAGCTGGAAACAGTTGTTGGTTATTTCTTTGAGGACGCAAACCCTTGAAGAAACTTTGAAGGTTGGACACAAACTTAGCTTTCTTTCAGGTTCTATCTATATTGCCAATCTGACTGTTATTTTTGTTTGTAAGATTGGATATTCTGAATTGTTGCACGTTATTGTATTGCTGATGTATAATATAGTAACGCATTTTGGGTTATTTGTATTAATCTGCTGGTTTATGTATAAGTCTGGATATTGGAGGAAATAAACACATTTTTCTGGATTTTCTCATTTGTATATTTGCTGGTTATATATCGGTTTAAGTTCTGAATTTTGTATCAAATATTGAATTACTGTTCGGATTTAAAATTTGTAAGTTTTAATCGAGGCTTTTAGTGAATATCCGGAAAGGGATATGTCAGTGGTATCAGAGCCAAAGATCCTGCCATCCTATGCAAGTTTATTCAGAAAAAAAAAATCCTTTTTGAAGTTCACGCATATCTCAGGCAGAAAATCGGCAAAGATAAATGTGGTTCCTGTTCCGACATTTGAAGTGAGTTCAGTTAGATTTATGCAGTAGAATGTGGTTAAATGCAGTTTTGGTATTGCAGAACGTGAGGAGTTGCGCAAAGATATTGAACAGTATGTATGCAACAAGCAGGAACTGGCTACATAGGTATTATAACAAGGATTTAGGCCCAAAGGACTGCAGGTTTGGAGCAGGAGATTGAAACATTGAAGCAGAAGCTAGTTGCATGCAAACGGGATAATCACACTCTTCAGGAGGAGCTTTCAGAAGTTTTCAAAAGCCATTTTGTAGATTTATACAAAGTAGAGCTCGAGAAGAATTCTGAGGCAGAGAAGCAAATAAAATTCTTTCAAAGTCGAATAGCAGCTGCATTTTCTGAACAGAGATACTATCAGCTAGATAAATTAATGTTGGATTGAGAGGCAGTTAGTAGAACAGTCTACCCAACTCATCTTCACATGGAGGGCATCCTACAACCAATCACCTCGACTCACGCATCAAGGAAGTTGCTACAGGTTATCGACATTGTACAGATTGGAGCTGCGGGCTGCTACACAAGTTACTGGGTCGGGCCTTCACCAGTTTGAGGTATCTCTCCACCCACATCCAGTAAGGAGATCACGTTGTGGAGTAGAAGTTGCTGACAGTCTTGCTGCCCTTCCATACCAGTTCATGGGCCAGCCATTTTTGACAATACGCCATTGCAGACCTGGGTCACGAGGTGACTTTTTCCCTCCAAGCGGATTGCATACACTCCACCAGTAGCCAAGGTAGCCATAGAAATATCGTGCTCGGGTTGCGGGTGAAGCACTAGTCAAGGCGACAGACATACAGACTGCCGTTAACGCATTCAAGACAGTATATACATGCGGGAATATTAAAATTTCTCACCATTCACAGGAAGCGAAGACCAAGACATCTCTTGTCTTATACGGCAGAAGAGACCACTATCGACGGCAAAGCACGTAATATTCAGAGGGAACACGATCTGTAGCTGCGTGTTGGAAACTCATTTCCAGTCGCGGGCTCTCCTCAGTCCAAACTCACGGGTGCCGGCTAACTCCACAAGCGACAGACGGGTTAACGCAAAGAGAAGCCGTGACAATTTTAGTAATACTCGGATTCAACGTCTGCAACAACAGGGATCACAAATACACCCGACTAAGGGTCATGATAGAACATGTGAAGCTGCCATTCAGTTAGCCGCCGGCTTATATTCAGTCGGGTACCATTTCTGGAGCCACGTATTTCTGGTTGTTTTTCATTTTCATGTGTTTGGAGGGAAGTCGGGCTAGCATGATCTGAGATAAGTTTGGGTCATGATATTAGACAGGGTTTTTTTTTAAACGCAGGAAATCTCCATCCTGGAAGGCATTACTTGCAAGAAGCTCGGCTCTTAGTGCGGCAGATTGGCCTAAACTGTTGCTTCCAAGAGATGAAAAGGCTGTAGAAAACTTTGAAAGCCTGCAAACTTTGGTTAGATCCATTCGTAATGCCAAGAGCAGAATATTCTGTAGAGCCTGCAAAATGGATTTCAGCACTGTAGTTGCAGCACCTGAGATATTGGGTTATATTTCTGGTGAAAAGTGAACTAAAAAATTATTTGCTCTCCAAAGGATTGTTCTTCTTGATTATTTTGATTTGATGGAAGCAATCAAACCTGGAAGTGCTCTCTGCAGCTCTGCTTGCACTAACTTGATATCTTCTGCCAAGGCCAGCAATATTCACAGATTAGCTTTTAAAATTACCAAATACAAATTCTGAACTTGTGATTAGTGCTGGTGAAGTTTACTATTCTGGAATCGGAATATATTCAGGATTGTCTAAGAACTGTTTGACTAAATTCCAGCATTCTTCCAATTGATTAAAATCT
This sequence comes from Cupressus sempervirens, assembly GCA_028749045.1. Lineage (NCBI taxonomy): Eukaryota > Viridiplantae > Streptophyta > Pinopsida > Cupressales > Cupressaceae > Cupressus > Cupressus sempervirens. The sequence continues at coordinate 873,446,946 of CM053786.1, forward strand.
GGGACTCATCACAAGGATATACTTAATAATATCATTTAATCTTGCAACTGAACTGTTTGACTAAATTCCTTCATTCCTAATCGATAGTTTGCATTAAGAAAGTTCCGTGAGACTATCACAACGATATCAGAACTTTTCTAGGCTGCTTATCAACTGTTTGAATTAATGCCATTTATTAAACATTCAGCATTTCTGAGAAAAAAAATTAAGTGCAGAATAGTACAGTGGTATAGGATATACAATGCTGAGTAGAGAAGGAAGTTGCATTACATCTGAAGATTCACACAGGGAAACGATATATACAGGTTCATTCAACAGTCAGTCTGGGAGTAAGAAGGAAGGTACAGGTACGGCTGAGTATTCTTGTTCACACATCAGTTTTGTTACATCAAATGAAGGTGAAGTCATGGGCAGTTTGAAGTGAGTTATTGCATTGTAAAATCTCCACATGGGTCTAGTATTCTGAACAGATTTCCTCATCGTTTCACGGGTTGGAGACACAAAACGAGTGGTCACGTAATCCTCAGCATTTGAATCAGTTGGTTAATCATGTCTACTTCAAGTACCCAGAAGCAGCGGGACAAGAATATGGAGAAGCTTAAACAAAAGTTTGAAAAGGTTGGATGAAAATCAGAAAAGGATGAATGATTTGATTTCAGACCCTGCAAAACTAGATAAAGTGGCACGACGTATGGTTTCCATGATTAAGAGGACTACATCACAGAACAAAGAGAAAGACGAACAAGAGGTCTCTATAGTATCTAGAAACCTCTATGATGAATTCCCAGCAGTTAGTGACCATCATACAACTGACCTTATAGAGAGCAAAGATCGGATCTTGGAAAACGAATCAGAAAATTCATTTGATGACAATGAATCCCAAGATAATGATGTGGATGGACACGCAGTCACCTTGGAAGTGGAAGTGCGCCAAATGTTTACCGTACAGGTAAAGAAATCAACGCATACAGACAATAGAATAGAATAGCAGAATTTATTCGCATATGCCAGACATACATTATGCTTGATAATATTCGTAATAGTAGATGATTGATGATTTACAATGATCCCAGACGGGATATAAATACTACTGCCGAACCTTCCCGAAGGAGTCCGTCGGCCACAACATTACATCCGCTACAAACTATTTACCCGTCGACTACAAAATACAAAACACCGACGATAGTCAATCCGTTGACTACAGAAACACCGCCGGACCCATCCAGTCGGCTAACAAAAATATTGTTATATCAGCAGCTTCTACTTCGCCAGTTGAGCCATCCTATGAGGTGCATAGTAACAGAACCCTAGATATTGTGGAGTGCCTAGATGATAGCATAAACGATGCTGTTTATCATATGGTGAGTGACATTGATTCAGCCTCATATCACAGTGCGGATGACAAATTGGAAGATTTGTGTGGAAATGTTTCATCACGAGGGAATCATCATTTAGCAAGCCAATTGAAGGTTAATGATAGGATGGTTGTCACAACTGTTAAGCATTTTGATGTTGCTCGTCAAATGTTGGCCACCTATGGTTGGGGTACTCCTTTGACAAATGAGTATGGTGATAGTGTTTTTTCCCTTGCAGAGGTACATGTACTTCGAGAAGCAATTGGAATGATGAAACAAAATTACCTACAACTACTTGTAGATAGAGATTTTCTTCTCGAGGGGGATCACATTTGTTATGTTGCATTGCAGGGAAATGAGGAGAAGGTTGATAAGCTCACTCATGAGCTTGAGGTGACTATGGACTCTTTGCAGAGTGCTCAGTTGGCCCTTCAAGAGTCACAATTACAAATTGAGAAGCTTACAGAGGAGTTGAGTTTGGCACAGTCTCTACCAACTGCAGATATAGTACAATTACATACAAAGGCAGTTGATAAGAATTTTATATCCATGGGTTGTAGTAGGGATGTGGTTACATCTATCACAGATATTTCAGCTGGGATGAGTACCTTGGTGGAGAACAGTAGAGAACCACTAGTTGTATCGAGTTCTCTTGAGGTTAGTTCCGTGACAGTTGATACGAGACACTTTCCTGGCAGCTCTTGTGTCACAATGGTGGATTCTCCTGAGAGTGGGGTGGTAGTACACGACGCTACTCCGTCATCCACACAGGGCATTCGCAGAGTGTCATCCAGTTGGGAGTATAGCTCTCATGTTGATTTGTTTCCATCTCCTGGAAGCAAATCAGTCACTTCACTCCATGCAGCTGATATTGGACACCGGCTAGTTGATTTTCAGAGTCAGAGGGATCAGCTATTTGATGCAAGTGTTTTTAATGATGAACCATTGACAGGGGTTGGAGCATTTTATCGCAAATACACAGTGAGGAGTGCTCATAATTTTTCTTTTGACCCATGCACGGAGGACTTGATGATGCATCAGTGTGTGTTGGTCCCAAAATTATATCATCTTTTGTGGATGGGTATTCACCATCTTCAGAAGGTGGGATTAGCGGATGCAAGCATCCAACTCAGCTGTTTGTGCGAGATTACTTGCAAGGAAAGCTATTAGTTATACATCATGCTGATATGTATCCAACATGGTTTGCTACTTCTATGTCACAAAGTTCTCTTATGGGTACATGGTTACAGGACGACTATGGTGCTAGTTGGCATGATGGTTTGGTTAGTTATCACAACCATGGGAGTTTAGCGGGAGTTGTAGATGGATGTTGTGTCATAGATGCTACCAAGTATTTTTACCTTTATATGGTGAATGGATGTGGGGTTCGATTGTTTTGGGATCCAGGTGGCGACAGGTTTGACCCGATGTATTGGTTGATTGGGAATCTAGGGGATCTAGTGGATTATGCTATGAATATGATTTGTGTGTTTCAGCCTTCTGACACATCAGAATTCCAGAGATTAGGCTTACTCAATTTCTACAAGGGTGATATAGTGGTGGAGTTGGATCGGCTAGATCTACCATTGGCATCGGTACGAATATTGCCGGAGTGGTACAACAGTACAGTGGTGCAGATACTACAGGTGCTGGTCAGTGGTATCTCAGTCAGTGCACAAGTCCTCATTTGGGATCCAGGGGGAGCATCCCTGTGCATATTATCATCTTGGAGTGGATATTGGTATCTTGCCGAGCTCCCATCATCACTTGTTAGTAGAGACTCGCAGGGGCACTCATGGAGTGAGGCATTCATTCTAAATAAGGGAAGTGGCACTCGGGGCAGTAGCACATGGCCGTTGGTGTCCCTTTATGGTGAGACTTGGGATCCTAGCATTCAGTTATCAGGCACATTGATTCCTATTGTACTGTTTCACCATTTTGAGTTCGGGAAGATGCATGCTAGGGTATAGCGGCTGAGGAGTAAAACCGCATTCTCAAGGCAAGTATGGGATCCTAGCATTTGGTTTCTACAGGTATGAGCGGATTGCTTGAGGGCAAGCAATCTTTGAGAGGGGAGGCTTTGTAATGTCCCCTTTTTTTGGGGCATTATAATTCTTTGTGGCCAACACACTTCGCTTAGGCTTCAGGGGCGAAAAGGTTCTATACGGGGTTCAGTTCGAGATTTGGCCTAGACATTTCCAGTTCTAGACCCATCAGAGCAGTTTTGGCAGGTTGTCCAGATACTTACTATTTTTAGTAAGTAATCAGAGCTCAGTATTTTCAGTACTTCAGTGTTGGGTTGGAAGCGTCTCGTTGAGAGCTTTCCAACGAGCTATAGCACGAGCTTATTCAAGTTCGTTTGGTCAGTTATTTTAATGCTCGAAGATTTTATGGTTTACTGGCTAAGTGACTTAAAGGTTTATTTAATTTGTCACTTTATTTTAAAAAGGTACTATGTTCACTTAAGTGACTAGAGGACAAGAAGTTGCTTTATCCCACATTGCTTGAATGAGTGTGTGTGTGTGTGTATTTTAAAACATATATTCTTGTACAAATGAACCCAAAACGAATCTGAACCCAACCTAAAAAAAATTGAACAAATTTTGAATCCAAATCTCGAACCAAAATCCGTACCTGAATCAGAACGAGCAACTTAGTTTAATGTTAATGTTTGTACTATTCAGCTACTTGAATCTGTTAAGTAATTGGTCAAGTCTCATGATGTGTGTTCTCAACAATTGATGCTTTGCAGTTGCTGATCCTGTTTGGATCTGTCAATATTCTTTGTTATGTTTTGCTTGGAAATGGGTGGAAGTGCCCTTCACGATCCATATAATTGCGACCTAGTTTTGCTTTTAGTAATAGATCATCAATTTATAAACACTAGGGACCCATTTTATACACAACTTTGATTGATGGTTAAAAAATTAGAATATCTAAACCCTATGTAGCCAACCAACAATAATGTGTGATAATAAATCTCCTTGCGGGAAATTATCTGATCACTTGACTGTCGGACCTTACTAAATATTCCTATAATAATGTTAGTATAGAATTTATCAAATACTGCACCTATAAATCTAATTTCTAAAGTGATGCACAGCTGTACCGAATTAAAACAAAACAAATATTAGTCACAAGCACCAACTTGTATGGTAGCCCCACTACGTAAATAGAGATGCTATAGTTTAATTTGTGATTGCTACGATAGGTATCAAGCATTGCAGGAACCTCAAAGTTATCTTTCATGACTTGTATGTGGGGTGGATTGTGTAAACAAGAGAATGTGTCCAGAACTTGCTCCCCAAAAACAATGTCAAAGCTACTTGGTAAGCACTTAAAAATTTTGATGTAAAATATATAGTCATAGATAACTTTTCAATTTTTCAACATAAAGACTAGAAACTCTAAATATAGCTGATCTAACAATGGCACACATTTTACTTGCAAATATGAATCTATTAGATTATTTATGGTGTCCTTAGTTCTTGCTAATGGTCGTTTAGGGTCCAATTTTTAGTTGTCTTAATTAGTGTATTTTTAGTTGTCTATATTAGGACTTTGCTTTTTTTCTTTTTTTGTTAAAAGCTTTTGCAAACTCTATATATATGGGTATTTGAAAATAGTCATTCAATTTTTTAGAGTTTCATAGTATCAAAGTAGGTGACAAGGCATTAAAGTTTTTGTGCACTTCTACCTATATATGGTTCCCAGAATTCTTTTTACGAAAAGATTTGTGTTGGAGAATTTATGAAAAAATAATCCCCACAACATCATTTTGGCCAAGTTTGGTGCTCATCCGTTTAGGCTTGGAACCATCTTTGACATGGTATGGTTCCTTCATTGCCTTAATGGTTTTGGAGATTCTGCTAATGGGTGTCATAGATACTTCCACTTGGGCTACTGCTCTTCGGTGACTAATGCTGGTTTTGACCCCAATGACTGGGCTTATTGTTGGTACGCCTAGGCTTCTGCTTTACTGAGCTTGTTTAGGATTGTAATTGATTATCTCTCTCCCTTCAAGTTCTCTCTGGATGCTCCCACTCACCCTCCCTCATAGCAGGAGTTGAACGATCATGTCGGACTTGACATCTACAGACAATGCATTATTACGACCTAGTGCAGCCCTTGGGTGGTCTCCAACCGAGGATGGCCTTTTATGCCGAGCACTTTTTGGATATTTAGGATGGGGTCATTGTGCGCCCTTTCTACTTGTCTTAGTGCTAGAGCCATGCCCTTAACATCTCTTTGGGTTCCTTTAGAGTCAGTTGCCACTGGCTCTGCGTCTAGATTGACCACCAAATTGATAGAGCCGATCGGGTTTTCCGCTTTTGTACCTTGGCCGAGGTCGAGACGGAGATTCACTTTATCTTCCGGTTTCCCACCTATTACTAGAATAGGGGGAGGTTTTACTGCCTATTCATAGTGTAGGGCCCTTTTATCTTTCTTTAATTACAAAACAATGTCTTGCTCTTTACCTCCAGGAGGCCGTGCGACTTTGTGATCATACTTTGTAGGATCTATTCCTTTGAGGTATACTTCGGATCAGCTTATCACTTCCTTTTTCTTGCTGAAGTCTCTAGTTTAGGCGACAAAGTGACTGCTTGATATTTCTACTTCTTGTCACGCCAGGCTTATGAGACCTTGGAGTGGATTTACTTGACAACGACACTTCATCTCCATTGGTACTCTCAGATGGTCCAGAGCTCATCCCTGCCATGGACCTTATCCTTCGGTGCTTGACTTTTTCCCACCTGGGAAGGACCCTTAATCTTCCTTCATGTATCTCTTGCTTTCTTGTTTATTCTTTTTACGGTCACCATTTGGTGTTCCTGCTGTTGGTTGTTGCCTTTGTTATATGCTTTCAGTCCCTTAGACCCTTTTGTGGTCTCTTAATGGACATTAATAAATTTATCCTATCTTATCTTTAGCTTATTTATGAAGGTTTTGGAGAATGATTTTTTGGACGATTTTCTACCTGCTCAATTTTTTTTGCATTTTATAGGGTTTTATTAAAACCATGGTTATCTATCCGTGTGAAATCAGTTCTTTTGCCTAGTGGAAGTTTTTTCATTTTTTGGGTTTCCTTGATAATTTTCTTGCAACCTAGGGTTTGCAGATTTTTTTTAGGGTTTTCAGCAAAATTTGTGCTTTTTGAGTTTTGCATGATTTTGGAGAAAAAACAATTTGTTTTCTGCAAGTTTTTTTTTTTTCAAGCGGTGCCTCAACATTTGTACCAGCTATTCACTGAATGTTTTTTACTGATTTTTGACAGGAAAATCAGATCTTTCAGTTTGCTGAGAAGTTGATCTAGTTGAAAAACGGGATGGATGGTGTTGTTTACCAACATCATTTTGGAAGACAATCAATGCTTCAATGACAAGAGCTATAATACATGGAAGCAAAGAATGCTTTCATTTTTTGAGTATCTATGGTTAGATGCAGTTGTTCTAGGTACTAGTACTCGTCCTCCAATGGTGGGCAATGACCAAGCCAAGTTTGATGAGTGTAATTAAGAGACCGTAATGCTAATGAAATTCCCAGCCACCAATGACATGCTTCAAGAAGTGTTATCAGGCAAGACAACTAAAGAGATTTGAGATCACTTAAAGGGTCTTCATGAGATGTCTGACAAGATATGAGCATTCTTTCTAAAGAACATGTTGTTTTCCCTAATGATGGATGAGAAGACGACTCTATGGGAGCATCTTATGAAGATCAAGAATATGGGTCTTCATGAGATGTCTGACAAGAGATGGGCATTCTTTCCAAAGAACATGTTGTTTTCACTAATGATGGATGAGAAGACTACTCTATAGGAGCATCTTATGAAGATCAAGGATAAACATGGTCAACTAGAGGCCATTGTTCGCAAGATGGAAGAGCAAGACATGGTGGCATTTGAGGTAAAACACACTTATGTACTTACAGCTTGTTTTGTGTCTGAAAGCCCAAAACATGGATATACACTTTTTAGAATGTTTGAGGCAGACTGTCAAGTACCTTCATCTCAACCAAGGAGATGATTATTGATTGATGATAAGGTGGGATCTCATGGCATTAATTGAGAGTCTATGGGTGATCGGGGGTAAAACACACCAGATAAAGTGAAATGTCCCTTTTCTGATTTTATATGATATTTCAAGCCTCTAATCAGATCTTTAAGATCAAACAACCAATCTTTCAAAGATCTACCAATTTCTCAATAAACCCCAAATCGGGTATGTTGGAAATAGTGCCAAAAACTTCACAGCTTCACATATTATTAGTAAATCTGAAAGTGGACATTTTTATAGAAATTTCAGCAGCATAACAGCCTACAAAATGACATTTTCAGATCTGTATAACATTTACACAACAGCTCCCAAATGGAGGATAAAAACAATGCTCATCGGGCTCCCAAAAACAACATAGAATAGCCTGAAAACACCACAAAAACACTAATAATCTATCACAGAAGTATAATCATGACCAAATACATATATTCAGCTCTATTTTAACATTTAAAAGTCTGAAATACAGCAGCAACCCAAACTGATATGAAATACTCAACCGGAAACACCAAACTCTTACAAAAACACACCCGAAAAATCACAAATCTGCACTGTTCAGCACAAAGAAAAACTCTGCATGAGCATGCACATGGAATGGCTTCAAACTCCCGTCCTTAGCCTTCCTGGAAACCTGCAAACTCTCGTTCTTGGGTCTCCTCCACAGGTTTGGCAGCCTCTGAAGAATAACAAAGAAATGAGCAAAAATCAAGTTCTGGAATGAGCCCAAAATGCCTCCAAACCCCTTAAAAGAGGGCATAACCCTAACTCACGTCCAAGAGGGGTTAATAAAACATATTTTAATAATAATTTTCATTTATTAGTCCATTAGCTTCCAAAGATTATCCCCTTTTTCCAAAACTTCACCTTTTTGGGCCTGCCTGCTTTAGGAAAGATTATTATTTTTAATTATTTGGAAAAGGGACATGACAAGTCCTCCCCTCCCAAATATTGCTTGTCCTCAAGCAATGGCTGAACAATAAACCAATCAATCCACCTGGATCCCAAATGTAGTCATGAACTATACTACTATCAATTAACATAGGCTCCTGCAATACCCTCTGCAATATGACCAAGAGGAATCCATAACCAAACTGACAATTATAGCTCAACCAAACTCCAAAATCAACACTACCACAGTTAGAAACCCATGGGACACAAACTCTTAGAACATTAGAACCCAAGTAAAGTGGATAAATCAAACTGCCAACATAGTAAATACCATCAACGCATCCCACTGGCCTATACGGAATTTACAATCCAACTCTGCAACAATGGTGAATGCTCCTGAATGAAACTATACCATGTATGGAGAATCCACACACTGTACAACTCCTGCAGTCAACACAACTCTGCAGATCACCGACCACTGTCTCATAACCATAACTCCCATGCACTGCATGAACAAGTGATACAACCCACTGTGACTGATCACCAGTTAAGTCAGGAGATGTCATAGCCAAAGAAGTAGAATCAATAACAACACCCGCTGAAGCATCACTCCAAAACTCCTGCTCTAAGTCATGTATTATCAAGCTGTCAACTGCAGAACCTATCGCCATGTCGTGCCCATCACAACTCTCATCCCGAGGCGTCAAACTATCCCATAACTGATGATAAGCATTAGGAACCAAAATACATCTCTGTATCATCATCTCATCAACATGGTCATCAAAGGTGAATTGATGAGCATACCTCACAATGTAATGTTGATAGAATGCGCCAATCTCAGTCAGTGGCTCAGACTGCAATCCAGATGAAACTAACTGCAATTGATCATTAACCATGTTGGTACTAACTACTACCTCTGAAGATATCACCAAGGGAGTAGTATTACTAGTAGGAACCATGCCAACTGCCGGCTCACCAACATCACACATGATCTTTGATACATCTCTAGTCTCCGTGCCATTAGTAGTAGAGGCCACCACCATGTCAGGCATACAACAATCTGCTACAGCACCCAACTCAACTGAACCTGACTCTAGTGGGAATGAACCTGATATGCCAATGTTAGTATCAAGGATGGATGCATCCCCATCTCCACTATCTCTGACAATCTCGGCCATGGACATCCTCGGATCACCAAACACAACAGCTTGTGACTGTATAGAATCAGGTAAAGACTGTAGTCGCTATAATTCCATGGTCACCTTAGCCAAATGAAACTGTGACTCCTCGAAAGCCAATTGTGTACTCTCAAGAATCTCAGAAGTCACCTCGAGTTGCTGAGTAAGCTCACTCACCTCATCTTCCTTGGCCAATAATGCATCGTATGTTGTACTCCCCCACTCCATAAGATAATCTCTATCGGCTACCAACTGCATATAATTCTGTCTCAGAATCTGGATAGCCTCCCATAAAGAGTGGAACTCTGTCAAGGAAAGATAACTACCTCCCTGCTCATCACTAGTAGGAGAACCCCATCCATAAACTGCTAACAACTGACGAGCAGCGTCGAAATGCTGGCAAGCGATAGAAATGTCTCGCTCACTAACTCTCAACTGATTAGACACATGATGGCACTGTCTAGACTGTCTCCTACAAACCTCCTCTGATGCACTGTCTAAAGGAATATCCTCAAAGTTACTAGTCTCTAGAGTATTACCATCCATATCCTGTGAATCAAATCCAAAGCTCATATCAACATACGGAGTATCAAAAACTATAGCACTGCTGTCCAACTCCTTTGTACCAAAAGAAACTGCCAAGGAAACTAAGTCTTCAAAACTGCCCATTGCATCCTCTTGGATGCCATCAATGCCAATATGATCTTGGGACTCATTTGTACACACTGCCAAATATGAAAGATCATCAACACATTCTAGTAAGTATGGTCGACTGGATATATGAACAAAGCCCAACACCGGTGTATAAAAACTAATACCAACGTCAGACAAGCTGCTAGCACAAGAAAAGACAACACCGTGCAATCTGCTAATCAAATCCATGATAGCACCCAAACAAACACTGCTACCAAAAAGTGTTAAAGATCTCCAGTCAACTGAATCCCTAACGCCAATATAACAATCTCGAGTCCATATCCGTAAACTAGAATCAGCTGGTAACTCAAGCAAACTCCTCACCTGAGTAATATGACCAATACCAACTAACTCCACATACCTGTCATGATGAGATAATGAAGTCACAATACCCTCTTTGTTCACTTTCGGCTGGCTGGACAAATCATGTGAAGTACTACCAGCCTCAACCTCATGTGATGAAGCATCTAACTGTGCCTGGTACTCTTTCTCAGCAAAGTCATGAATGCTCATCTCTATCAGGTATCTCACCATCATGCACAACAACATCCTCATAATCATCATCTAAACCCACTACCTCCTGTGGCAGAGTAGAATTTGAGACCTCTGCCTGGCTATAAGCTAGTTTCTCAAACTCCTCATGCAAGTTCTTGGTAATTGTGTCAACTGCCCTGTGAGAAAATCTGCCAAATAGAAATCTAGTCAACTTATCCACCTTAGCTGGGTCGGACAACATGTCATTCATCATACGGTGGTGCTCAACCAACTGTTCAGACATGTCATGGCTTATTTTCCTAAGTTTATCTTGAATGTCTAAATAACCATCCTTTCTACTGTTCTGACTCTAGATATCAATTGTCCAAGATCGTGTCCTCTGAGACTCTGTACTATACCTGTTCATTCTGGATAAAGTAGAGTGTTACCCCACTAGGTTATAACTTCTTCAAACACCAAGAACTAACATGCAAATGATTAGAAGTAGCATGCAACCATAGATTTTGACATGCAGCTGATTAGAAGCAACATGCAACCACCAAATTCACCAAGAACTAACATGCAAATGATTAGAAGTAGCATGCAACCATAAATTTTGACATGCAGCTGATTAGAAGCAACATGCAACCATAAATTATGACATGCAAGATTTAGGTAGTTCTCAAAACTGACATGCAAACTTCTACAAACCCTCAGGCTGGCAAGATCATAGCTCTGATACCACTGAAATGTCCCTTTTCTGATTTTATATGATATTTCAAGCTTCTAATCAGATCTTTAAGATCAAACAACCAATCTTTCAAAGATCCACCAATTTCTCAATAAACCCCAAATCGGGTATGCCAGAAATAGTGCCAAAAGCTTCATAGCTTCACATATTATTAGTAAATCTGAAAGTGGACATTTTTATAGAAATTTCAGCAGCATAACAGCCTACAAAATGACATTTTCAGATCTATATAACATTTACACAACAGCTCCCAAATGGAAGATAAAAACAATGCTCATCGGGCTCCCAAAAACAACATAGAATAGCCCGAAAACACCACAAAAACTAATAATCTATTACAGAAGTATAATCACGACCAAATACATATATTCAACCCTATTTTAACATCTAAAAGTCTGAAATATAGCAGCAACCCAAACTGATATGAAATTCTTAACCGGAAACACCAAACTCTTACAAAAACACACCCGAAAAATCACAAATCTGCACTGTTCAGCACAAAGGCAAACTCTGCATGAGCATGCACATGGAATGACTTCAAACTCCCGTCCTTAGCCTTCCTGAAAACCTGCAAACTCCCGTTCTTGGGTCTCCTTCTCCACAGGTTTGGCAGCCTTTGAAGAATAACAAAGAAATGAGCAAAAATCAAGTTTTGGAATGAGCCCAAAATGCCTCCAAACCCATTAAAAGAGGGCATAACCCTAACTCACGTCCAAGAGGGGTTAATAAAACATATTTTAATAATAATTTTCATTTATTAGTCCATTAGCTTCAAAAGATTATCCCCTTTTTCCGAAACTTTACCTTTTTGGGCCTGCCTGCCTTAGGAAAGATTATTATTTTTAATTATTTGGAAAAGGGACTTGACATAAAGGCTTACTGGCTTATGAGTCAAAATGGTTTATGACACTCAGAGAACAAAAATAATAATCAGAGTATAATGGAAGAGGATGAAGGAATGGTAGAACATAATACTAGAATTATAAAGCAGCTTTGTGTCAAATGAGAAATCTGCAAATTCTACACATTAAACCAAGAGTTTGAATTAATCAACAAATCTTGACCTTTTAGAAGCTTATTTGAATGATTCTAACATTCATAATGTCACACGTATGCGAGTATAGCTGATGGCTTTAAGTTTAAATACAATAAGAGCAAGTGCTTGCCTTCTGCCAGATTAAACTTCCATATAAAATCATTATTTGAAGATATTGTACACACAGATACCATTCTTGTAGCCTTTTGATATCAGATATGGAAGATACGGGTTTATGGATTTTGTCCACTTGTTCTTGGAATGATGATGAAGCTAGTGGTGAAGACAATTTAATTTGGAGAACCATTGTGATACTGTGAGATGACCATGGTTACAGAACATCTTGTATCAGTCACCAGGTCTTGGGAAGCCACGTTTCCCATTGTGGAAAGTTGAAAAATGTGAGGAATGACTTCTACAACTTGAGCTCTTGTCTACCATTTCTCTTGACTAGGCACATGATAGAATTAAACAATAATGGTAGATTAGAGTTGCCTGATTCCTTGTGTTTGACCCATTTGTCAATGACTTGATACTCCTCTTCTGGCATAATGGAATCAGGTTTGATTTTAGATGGTTGGGATTCTTTTGTTGCATCTGGTGTGTCCAATAAATTTGAAAATAATGATACAGAAGTTCTGCATTTGCAGTTTGTTGAAAACCTAGGTAAGCTAGATTGCTTAAGCCTAAAACCTTATCTCCAATCTTCTTAGTGATGGTCTATGGACTATAAGGAACATGGAAATTGTGTGAAAGCATCTACTTCTGCAAATATACATGTACTATATCGCCAACTTTGAATTGATGTGGCATCTGATGTGGGTAATGTACTACTCATGTCTACCTCTGCGGAAATGATTGTGGTTGGTGGTGAATTTGGCATCTGATGCTTCTTGTTTCACAGCTGAATTTCCTAATGCTACCCACAAATTTCATGACCCTCATATCTATCACCAACATTCAATTTGAATGCAATCTTGTGCTGGTTATGTTTTGCATTGATCTTCTGTAAAATTGTTTGCAATTGCTGCTGAATGTGGCATCTAATGTTGGACATGGCCTCGCTGAATTTTATAAGTATACATGAGACATTCTACATCTCTGTGCGGCACAACACTCAACTTGGTATTCTGATAACCTGTTAAGGAAAAATAAAGATAATTTTACTGTTTTTTATTAAATGAAAACAGGTTTTGAAGGGCCCTTGAAACCCTTTTGCAAAAAGCATAAGATTTAAAACATTAACTCCTAGACCAGTCCAATGAAACATGACAGAACAGGCCCGCCAAGAACAAAATGCCAGCCTAACAAAGGGACAGCCATAAAAGACAGGACCCAAAAGACAGCGCAAAACAAAACAGAACAAGACCCACAAAACAAAACACAATTAACCCATAGACTTCAAAAGACAATTTTACTGTTGGGAGGATGATTCTGCAACTATAGTTATATTTGAATAAGAGCCCATATGAATTAATGTGCCAGGTGCAAGCTCAACTGATTAACAAAATCTATTTTAACACTATACCTAGGAGCCCAGGATTAAAAAATTTGCTAAATTTTAGTCGCTTGTTTTATCTCACATTTGCAAAACCTTCCATTATGCCTTTTTAGTTTTCAAGGCATTTATTGTTTATTGTTTGGATCTGTCTTTACTGAAGGTAATTCACTTAGTTATTCTTTTCTGTCTTATTGACTGGTTTTTTATTTTAGTATATTTTATGAGTAAATAATAGATAACATTGTATTGCTCAGTTCATCTTATTAATGTCTTAGCTGGATTCTAGGAGCTAAACAAGCAAGAATGTACTGAAGTCTGCACCATAGTGGATTTACAAATTTAATTTATGCATGTTATTACAAAAAAAGTGTTCTATCCCATAAAGCCAGATATTGGTGGATGTACCATGCCATAAAAAAAAGATAGATTTGTTCTGTGAAAAGGGGACAAGATTAGAGTTTGTGTTGTATAAAAGTTTTAGGGTGACTTCATTTATTTTAAAGTGCAAACTAAAGCTCTTGTACTTATGCTGATTTTTAACTGGGCAGTATGCTGATCGCCAGCCAATTGGACTGGAGAGAGTTATCCGAACTGTATCTGCTGAAACAGTTAAGGGTTTTTATCGTCGCTGGTATCACCTGACGAATATGGCTGTTGTTGCAGTAGGGGATTTTCCTGATACACAGGTTATAATGTCATGAATGCTGTTTGATACATTACTGAACATTGATTTCAAGGTGGCAATTCAATGTATTTTGCCCTGGGATAAATGCTACTAAAATTCGTATCTATGTGCAGGGTGTTGTTGACCTGATTAAACTTCATTTTGAGCACAAGCAATGTCTACCTAGACCCCCTCCTACTATTCCTGTTTTTAATGTGCCCTCACATGAGGAGCCTCGATTTTCCTGTTTTGCGGAGGCTGAAGCAGGAGGGGTAAGTGTTTCTAAGGCTCTATTTCTTCTTTATTGCCAACCTTTTGATCAATTAAAAAATGGAGTAATGGGATTTTAGGATTTGGACTCATATTAAGTGATATCTGTCAGTCAGCAGTAATGGTGAGCTGTAAGATTCCGTTTTCTGAGATGAAGACTGTAAGAGATTATCGAGAATGGCTTGCAGAAAATCTGTTTCACAGTGCATTGAATCAAAGATTTTTCAAAATTTCTCGCCAACGAGATCCACCATTCTTCTCCTGTTCATCATCTGCTGATGTTTGGGTTCACCCTGTAAAGGCTTATGTCATATCGGCTAGTTGCAAAGAAAGAGGAACCCTTGAAGGTGTTGAATCTATTCTGACAGAGGTGACATATTAAAATGGTTGAAATTGGCAAATTTTTTCCGCATTGTCTCTTTAGCAAATATTAATAAACAATAGGATATCTGTCAAGTTGGATTTGATTCTTGGTCTTATAGGTAGCAAGGGTTCGTGTTCATGGATTTTCGGAACGTGAAATTTCAATAGCTCGTGCTTTCATGATGGCAGATATAGAATCAGCATACCTTGAACGTGATCAGAATCAATCTACAAGCCTGCGAGATGAGTGTCTCCAAGTAAATTATGGACTCCAATTTCCTTTATTCTTGCTTTCCAGAATCCAAATTAATTATGATATTTCACATCTTTGTTTTATTCTTGTTTATTCAGTGCTATTTCTCATTTTATGAATCTAAGAAAGATTACATTTGTGTTAATCATAAAGAATTCAACACACAAAATGTAAGTTATAGACATTCGCTGGGTTTTAGCCTATCACTATATAAACTATGATTATGCAGAGAATACTTGGTCTCATCATTTAATTATATAAATAAAAACTTAAAAAGCTAGTCAGTTTATTTTCTCTAGTTTACATATACAAAACTGAGAATTTAATCAGTTGGAATATGATTTATTTGATGTGTCAGTTGTTTGGTCTCTGCTGATTTCAGTAAGTGAATAATTTGTGGAATAAGCTCTTGCATCAAGACTTGCAAAATTAGTAATCAAGCTAGTTATCTTAAGGAATTTTAAAGATTCAACTGTATGCCAGAAAATATGTTTAAATATATTGTGATCAACTTCATTGTTGTTAGAGATAAACTTTTTCTGTTGGTACTCTAATAGTTAGATTAATTAATGCCAATCCATCCAGTGTTATGGTCTATTATCTTTATGTTCATGAATACATGCTATAAGTCAGAGTGTTCGCCAAATTTTCGGCTTCAGGTTTGAATTCAGCGAATCCTTAAAACTTGAAAAATATTTGTTGAAATTCGATATGAAATTTGTAGGGCAGCAGTTTGGTGTCATTTTTTTCTGGAAACATCGGCAAAAAAAAGCTTAACAAGTGAACCCCTGTTATATAATAATGCATCAATTTCGGAAGGCATCTGATGTTTGCATCTCACATCCTTGTTCATCGTCCCTATCCATGTCTGTGCATACATTGTTGTGCATTTGTCTGTGCATCTCACATCGCTGGTCATTACCGTGGAGAACGGCCATTACAAGTCTTAGTGACCTTCCTTCGAGAGCTTCCCGGTAGGAATCTTCGATTTCATTTTTAGGTTCCATTAGTAATTATATGGATGTTAATTAGGTTTGGATAGTTTATATGTATGTTTATTAAACAATATAAATATTAATAGTATATTTATTATATTCAAGTTTTTCTTAAATCTATTAGTTTTGTTTATTTATAATATTTATTCATTTATTCATAAATTCATTATTTAGTATTATTTTAAATGAAATAATTATTATTGTTTTAAATAAAATAATAGGTATAATAATTATGTTTATATATAGAAAAATTTAAAGAATAAGTATATTTTATGTGAGAAAAAACTTTAGCATTTCATGTATATTTTATTTATTTTTTAGTAGTAAAATATTAATAGTTGGTATGTTTATTTATTATTATTAATTTATTATTTATTATTTATATTTTAAAAAATTATATAAGGCGAAATTAATTTCGATTTTTTTTCGAATTTTTGGACCGTGCCGAACTTCATCCGAACTTCGTAGTTGTCAAACTCAAACTCGAACTCGAACCTTGTGACTTAGAATACATGTAATCAAAATAGATGCAATTGTAATGTTTTGGTAATAACTGGCTTTTATCTTGTACTTGTTGGCTTTGGTTGAAATCAAGTGGTTTATAATATATCTTAAGTGATAATGGTTCACTTTCCCTTATTTAACTTGACCACTTGCAGATAGGGAATGTCTGATCCTTTGCTGATCGTTACTAGTCTACCTTTAATGTAAGAAGCTAATATGAATAGAGCCATAAATTTCTTACTCACTCTTGTATGTATTGAGTTTAATGCTTATTTATGCAAGTACTTGTCTTATCAGAAAAAGAAGTAAAAATTGGTACCATTGCCTCTAAGAAATTGGATTGGATCTAAAAATATCAATGCTGGTCTATAAAGATGACCATGTAAAGGGATGCTTAGTTGAGGATGTTTATCGCCTAATTCATTATACTCTTAATATAATAGTTTAAACATTGTAGGTGAGTACAAATGGCTGATGAAATCGATTATAATATTTGCGCAAATATATAAGAATGTATCTCATTCATAAGCATTTATACAACCATTTAAAGGAATTTTCATAACACATGTTCTCTTTCACTACTAAAATTAGATTATATCATTTAAACAAGTGTTGCTAAGAACTTCTAACCCTGGGGAACTACCAAGAGTAACTGTATATAACCAATGAAGTGAAACTAATTTTGCTGACTAAAATATTATTAAAATATGATTGTATGTAGCGTTGTCTAACTACATTAGTGCCGTACACCTTGCCTACCTTCCTCCCCTCAATCTTCTTCCAAACGACAACAGAATTGAAGACTAAAAGTAACAAAATTAAACATCACTAATGGGTTGGTGGAGAAGGCATCCTTGGAGTTGTGTAAACTAAGGATGGAGTGGACTTAGGGAAAATGATCACCACAAGAAATAGACTTATTGTGTCCTAAATTGGAGATAACGGGCTGTCATAAGCTCTTGAACTTGGCAATCTCTTTATGCTTTTTGACCAGCCAGTTGCCCTTTTGCATTGACTTTTGATCTTTCTCAGTCAATTCTTTCTCATTCTTAGCAATCTTGGCTTTTTAAAGTTTCAATAGGTGAGATTGTTGAGATAATTTGGTTTGAAACCTTTGATTTTGCACATCCACCACCTCAGTTTTTTTGAAAAACTTGTGTTGACTCGTCCACATGCTTCGTGACTGGGTGATGAGAAATGATATGTTGTTGAACCATTTAGAAAGCCTCCTTATAGACAGACTCGATGGAATAAAAGGAGGTGATGACATGACTATTGCATCTGTCAAAAGAATGGATTATATAATCGGCTTGCCACGTATTCTTCATTTTTGGGTTTGACGTAGTGTGTCAACATTTTTGAGATGACTTTTTTAGTAAATTCTTCATGACATCCTTCTTCATAAATTTCTCTAAGGCAACCCTCTTAAGGGACAAGAGGGTAATTAGTGCTATCCAAATGTGTGGTTGTTACATCCCAATTTTTTGCCCTAAATTTTAAATTGAACTTAGCTGTTGATTTAATGAATCAATATCATGTGAAAGTGAGTTAGTTAATTATAGCCGTTGTATCAATTTATTTCTTCTTGATCACGTGAAAGTGAGTTAGTTAATTCTAGCCGTTGTATCAATTTATTTCTTCCTGATCATGTGAAAGTGAGTTAGTTAATTATAGCCGTTGTATCTTCCTGATCATGTGGAAGTGAGTTAGTTAATTATAGCTGTTGTATCAATTTATTTCTTCTTGATCATGTGAAAGTGGGTTATTTAATTATAGCCGTTGTATATAAGATGAACATGTGAAAAGAGTTAGTTATTCTTATGTTGATGAAATCTCTAATGGTCACTAGATGATTTTGAATTAACAATTTATAAAATCTTGAATTGATGTCTTGGCAAGAATGTTGTTTTGAATGATTACAGGAAGAAGACTAAAGAGAGAGGGGAAGCATTGCTAAATGGGGTCATTAGAAGGGGATGGTCGAATAGTCCAGTCATCAGAATCGACAGGTTTGACCTAAAACTATCTTGGCAAGGTTACTAGGACTTGACAACATATTACATGGTGGAACCGCATGAGCTATAAAAGGAACATTATAATAAATAATGTAAAATAAACATAAATTCTTTCCTTTAAATAATTATCAAATATTATTATTATTTAACTATTATTTTACATTCTTAAAGACGAACATATGTATATAAAAATAAGATGGCACCAATACATTATAAATTATAATCTAATGATGCCACCTTATTAATATGTACACATGAACGTAGATAAAAACATATAATAATAAAAAAATAATAATAACTTTTTAACTTCCTATTTTTCTTTCTTTCTTTCCCTCCATTTTTTGTTTTCTTTTTAAATTGATTTGAATGGCTTTCGAAAGGATTCTTGTAACTGAAGGAAGTTGTAGAGTCAAGCTCTTCTCTATATTATAGTTTTTCATAATTGTATCACCTCATTCATTTTCCATTCTGCCTTTGAACACATTGGTGCTGGTATCTCTATCATAGGTAAATAGTGTAGCCGATGGGTCTTGTCGGGAAGGTTCTTGTTATGTAGCCGATGGGTCCCTTCGGGAAGGTTCTTGTTATGTAGCCGATGGGTCCCTTCGGGAAGGTTCTTGTATGTAGCCGACGGTTCCCTTCAAGAAGGTTATTGTCATGTAGCCGACGGACCCCTTCGGGAAGGTTCTTCGGAAAGTATTTATACACCCTTTGGGATTATTGTAAATCATGATGGAAGCATAATGTAATGTCTTTGGCAGATGCGAATAAAATAAGAAGTTCTGCTATTCTGTGCGTTGATTTCTTTACCTAGTATGGTAAACATTTGGCGCCGTTGCCTGATGGACTTGGTACACAGACAGACGGATGAAGATTAAATGCCGAATCAGTTGAACAAGAATAAGAATAAGTTGAAGGAAAAGGATGAATTACGCGCAGCGTAGGAAAATTTAATTTTGGCACAACAGGCTGAACGCAGACGGAGATTTCAGCAAGTTACCAACGGACACAAAAGCACTGGAAAATTGTTGGAAGAGACTCGACAACGGCTCGATTTGGTGGAATAAGCAAGGGAGGAGTTTCTAAACTTGCATACACCGAGGGAAGAGAATCTAGATGGAAGGGGATCGACTCGCACGGCTCAGAGTGCCGAGGGAGCACGAGCGTGGAGTGAACTCTTCGCTCGAGATATACTTCCGGAACAGATAGCTTCGGTTGACAAAAACCCTTCTTTACCAAATAGCGTGATTCTCGAAAACAACACGAGTATTGAAAACAGCGTTGGTGTTGAAAATAGCGTGGGTGTTGGAAACAGCACGGGTGTTGCAAACAACGCGGGTGTTGAAAACAGCGCGGAAGCCGAAAACAGCGCAGGTGTGCAAAACAACGCAGGTACACAACAAAACCCACAACATCTAGTTATGATGGCAGGATCAAAGGAGAAACTGCTGAAGTTCGATGGCGATGGTACCACGGATCCCATTCGACATTGCAAAACATGTGAAACGATCTGGAGGGCAAATGGGATAACTGATGAAGACGACTGGATGAGACAATTTTCGGCCACCCTACGGGGTGTGGCAATTGACTGGTTTACTAGTACAGATCCGTAGAAGCTGGACAGTTGGAATAACATTAAAAAGGAGTTTCTTGCTGAATTCCAACTGTTGTGTGACGATAATGAAATTGTAGCAGAGATCTTCAATACTAAGCAAGGGAAGGACGAAACTGTCCGCGTCTACGCCAGGAAATTAAAAGATTTGATAAACAAAATGGAAAATAAGCTGGCGGATGGACTTCAGAAAAGGTGGTTCGTGGAAGGTCTACGCCCAAACTTGCGGAAGAAAATGAAAATTGTGCCGCCGTCGTCATACACGGAAGCTTATAACAGAGCATTGAACCTCAAAAGTGAGCAGAAGACAAAGAAGAAGAAGACTAGCTCATCTGATTTGGATGATGATGAGCTTTCTGGAGATGTTTACCGTACTGGTAAAGAAATCAACGCATACAGACAACAATAGCAGAATAATATTCGCATATGCCAGAACATATATTAGGCTTCATAATATTCGCAATAGCAGATCATGATTAATGCTTTACAATGATTCTAGACGGGCTATAAATACTATTGCCGAACCTTCTCGAAGGAGTCCATTGGCCACAAATATTCTATCCGCTACAAACTATTTACCGACGACGTCGGCTACAAAATACAGAAACATTGCCGGACATCAGCCCGTCGGCTACAGAAACATCGTCGGGACCATCCAGTCGGCTGACACCGTCCCCCCCAAAAAGAAAAGTCGTCTCCAGACGACAAAAAATATCTTGATAGCCACCTGTGCTGCTTTCTCTGTTTTCAATTCCTTGGTACCCTGAGCCAAGTGTCGCTGCACTGCCTCCAACTGGATGATCAACTCCTCCTGAGCTCTCTACGCATCCACCAAGACAGCCTCCCGGCCAACACCTACTCCCAGTGCCTCTGGTACACAGACAGTCCATGCCTGCAGCCACTTCAACTCTTCTCAACTAGTCAGACTCCCACAACTGATATCCGCAACGACTGGGGGTCCAGGGGGCAACACCCCCGCGGGGTCCTGGGGCTCGCAGTACAGGGTGGCGTTGAGGGGCAGTGCCCCTCGCCGCCAAGACCAAATTAGCACTTCGCAACCCACACAGAAATGCACGGAACACACCATTTCTGTCATTTTCTGCCGACTCTACACTCTTTCTGGCAACCACTGATGCGTCCCCTTCCCTTTGGCACCATCTGTAACTCATTCTGAACAACTTGAATCTGTCGTCGTTTTTTTTTAAACTGCTTCCTCTACAATCCACCACAAATCCCTCTGCACACAGAAATTCTTCTCCTTCCCTACATAGATTCCATCTTGGCTCCTGCAATTTTACTGTGCTGCCGCTAAACTCAAAAGCACCCAAACTAAATATGCCATATTTTTTCCACTCCTCACAAAACCCTGAGCTTCTCCTTTTGGTAGAATAAGCACTCTTCTTTATGTCTCTGTTTCCCTGCGGAGAAATCTGGCTGGAGGAGGGAATGGAGTTTGGCGGAAATGTTTTTTATCCGCGGCCTTTTTGGCGGAGGAACTTAGAAGTTTTATGCCCGCGGACAGGCTGCCTGCGGGGCTTTTGGGCCATTCCCTTTCATGCCCGCGGACAGGCTGTTTCCCGAGGGGCCTTTGTCTTCGCCTGCGGGACTTTTTCAACCGCGGATAGACTCTGCCCGCGGGGCTTTTTCCATCCGGGGTCCCTTTTTTTTTTTTAAAAATTTTGTTCAATTTTTTTTTTTTGACAAAAATAAAATAAAATAAAAAAACAACACCTCAATTTTGCCTCTAGGCGTCGCCATTCTGCAACGATGACGACAAGGGAATCATCTGATCATTTTGTGACGGTGACGGCATCTTCTTGGCATGGTAGGATTTGTTGATTGCGTGAGGTACCTCTTGCCCGCCCAATGTTCTCAACTTTACCACTCGATTGTTGCCGACCTCCCGGATCTGATATGGTCCAAGCCATTTGGCCTTAAACTTTTCCACTTTGATTTCATTCCGACCGTCGTATGCCTTACGTCTGTTCTGTGCCACCTCCGTCGCCCACTGTGCCTACGGTCGTGGCGCAACTGGATTATTTCCTTGCTAATTTTATGCTGCAGTGTAACCTTTTCTTTCCGCACGGTCCATTCACCATGTACTAGATAGTGGGATCTTTCGTTTTTCTATGTTTAGACTGTATGTTCTTCCCCTCAGCTTCAGCCATGGAAGCTTTTCCTTCTTCCACTTTCCTGCATTCCTCTGGACATTCATTTTCCTGTGTTTTTTCACGTTTGTCGACCATTAACATATTGCAACTCGGACACAGTTCGTAGTCTTCTATCTGCTAGTGGAACAGGCCATTCACCGAGTCGAGGTCGTCATCATTCAATCCTCCGTCAAGTCTCAATACTCCTTCGTCTGGTTCCATTCTCCTCTTTGCTTCGTCGTCACTTTCGCCGTCACTTTCTGAATCTGACGATGCTGCCTCCTCATCGACCATTTGTGTATGTAGGTCAATTGTGAATCTTTTGCCTCCGCTCTCCATTGATAGGGTATTTCGTTTCCAATCATGTTTTACTTTTGCTTGCACCAACCAATCCCGTCCCAGAATAGCATCATATATTTTTCTTTTTAATGGAATGACCACAAAATCCAATAAAAATGGTTGCATACCAATTGTTACCGGTTGCGCTTTCAAGATTCCCAACGGTTTGATTCCATGTTGGTCTACCGTGAGCAACTGAAATGTAGGTGGCCACAATGTCGGCTTTCCCATCTTCTTCAAAGTATCCTCCGGCAACACATTCACGGCGGACCTTCTGTCGACAATTGTGTTTGTCAAAACATTTCCCAAAATCCCCATCTTGACGACTGCCGGGTGCCGTCCGGATGTGAGTGCCAGCAGCATTGGGTCTGTTGTCATCACTTCCCTACTATCCCTTCCTGTGTCCTTCGGTGCTTTTGAAAACGGTGTATGATTCAGAATGGCCGTTCGTAACTGGGGCATTGTGAGAAGGAGGTCACTTATCTTGACCGGTATCTCCGTTTGTAAGATCTGTTGTACAATGTTGTGTTCTGCGAAGTTTCTTGCCAAGGTGTCGGTGATGTCCTTCAATTGAGATGTCCTCGCCGATGATGCCTTTGCAATTTTCGCTTGCGCTTCCCTCAATTTCCTCTTTTCCTTCGCTTGCCTCCGTGTAATTGCCAGAACCTTCTCTACATCTGTGCCGACAGTGATCAAGTTTACTCCAGACTTTGGACACTTGGAATCTTCGTGATCGCCGGGTCTGCACCATCTGCATAATAATTTCGGTGTGTTTGCCATTGTACAATCCTGTGCAAAATGACCCCACAAATTACACGCTTGGCATTGAACGATTGGCCGTCTGTTTGCATCATACTGAGTTCGACTTCGGCTCCCATTATTATTGTTATTGTTTGCATTGTTGTTATTTTGCCCTCTGTTATTATTCCTGTATCCTCCGGATGTAGCACCGGTGGTATTCGTGTTTCCGCTACTACCCAACGGGGAAGCCTCCTTTGTGACAAACACCTGCGGAGATCCTCTTGTGTTCATGTTAAAGGGGTACTCTTTTGTCGAATGGCCCATGATCTGACAAATTTCACAGAATTGGTTCTTTGGACACGATCCTCACAGCTCACTACCCTTTGGCTCCTTCTGCATGTTTTTAAACTCCTTCATCATGCGAACCATATCCTTCTGTAGGGCACGAACTTTCTTGCTGCTGCCTTCGTCGTCGCTGCTATCATCTCCGGCAGACTTGTCGTCATCAGAATCAAAGGAGCTAGTTTTCTTCTTCTTTGTCTTCTGCTCACTTTCAAGGTCCAGTGCTTTGTTATACGCGTCCACATATGACGACGGTGGCACAATTTTCCTTTTCCTCCGCAATTTTGATCGTAAGCCGTCCACGAACCATCTTTTCTGCAATCCGTTCGCCGGCTTGCTTTCCATTTTGTTTATTAAGTCTTTTAATATCCTGGCATAGACACAGACAATTTCGTGCTTCCCCTGCTTGGTATTGAAAATTTTCGCTACGATTTCATTATCATCCTGCAAGAGTTTAAATTCCGCCAAGAACTCCTTTTTAATGTTATCCTAGCTATTTAGCTTTTGTGGATCCGTATCCGAAAACCAATCAATCGCCACACCCCGTAGGGTTGCCGAAAATTGTCTCATCTAGTCGTCTTCATCAGTTATGCCATTTGTCCTCCAGATCGTTTCACATGTTTTGCAATGTCGAATGGGATGGCCGTACCATCGCCATTGAACTTCGGCAGTTTCTCTTTGGGTCCCGCCATCACGACACTAGAGGTCTGTACTATCACACTGAAGGTCTGCACTCCCGCACCGGCGGTCTGTACTCCCACACTGGCGGTCTGCAGTCCCACACTGGAGATCTGAACTCCCACACCGGCGGTCTGCACTCCCACACCGGAGATCTGAACTCCCACACCGAAGGTTTGCACTCCCACACCGGCGGTTTGCACTCCCACACCGGCGGACTACTCTCCCACATCGGAGGTGTCGACAACTGCGAACTTTGGTGAAGAAGAGGGATCTTCTGAAGTTGTTTCCCGCGGAAGTCTATCTCGGACGAAGAGGTCACTCCACGCTCCTGCTCCCTCTGCACTGCGAGCCGTGCGAGTTGATGCTCTTCCGTCTGAATTTTCTTCCCTCGGCGAACACAAATTCAAGAACTCCCATGCTTCTTCCACCAATTCCACCCGTTGCCGAGTCTCCTCCAACAAGTCCGCAAGCTTTTGGAACCTCCTTCGGCGGTCTGCCTGCTGTGCCAAAATTAAATGTTCTTGTGCAGTACAGATTCCATCTTTTCCCTTCGCCTTATTTCGATCCTTGTTAAGCTGATTTGGCATTAATCTTCATTCTTTCCACCTTCCAGATTCATAAGGCAACGACGCCAAATGTTTACTGTACTGGTAAAGAAATCAACGCATACAAACAATAATAGCAGAATAATATTCGCATATGCCAGAACATACATTAGGCTTCATAATATTCGCAATAGCAGATCATGATTAATGCTTTACAATGATCCCAGACGGGCTATAATACTACCGCCGAACCTTCTCGAAGGAGTTCGTTGGCCACAAATATTCTATCCGCTACAAACTATTTATCTACGACGTCGGCTATAGAATACAGAAACACTGCCGGACATCACCCCGTCGCCTACAGAAACACCGTCGGGACCATCCAGTCGGCTGACAGAAGATAGCAGCGACGATGAAGGCAATAGCAAGAAGGTTCGCGCCCTACAGAAGGACATGATCCGCATGATGGAGTTTAAAAATATGCAGAAGGAGACAAAGAGCAGTGAGCTGTGGTTCACAAAGTGTAAAACTGGCGGTCATACTAAAGGATCCTGTCCAAAGAACCAATTGTGCGACATTTGTCAGATCATAGGCCATTCGACAAAGGAATGCCCCTTTAACATGAAAACCAGAGGATCTCCGCAAGTGCTTCTTACACAGGTAGCTTCCACGTTAGGAGGGAACGAAAATGCAAACATTGATGGTGCCACTTCAGGTGGGTACATGAATAATAGCAGAGGGCAAAACAACAACAATAGCGGCAACAACAACAATGGCGGAAGGAGTCGAATTCAGTATGATGCGAACGGTCGGCCAATAGTTCAATGCCGCGCATGCAATTTGTGGGGTCACTTTGCCCGAGAGTGCACAACGGCGAACACACCGAAGTTGCTATGCCGATGGTGTGGACCTAGCGATCATGACGATGCTAAGTGCCCGAAGTCCGGAGTAAACTTGATTACTGTCGGGATGGACGAGGAAGAAGTTCTAGCAATCACTTGGAAGCAGGCGAAGCTATACCTCGATCCGACGGAGGAAAAGAAGAGACTGGAGGAAGCATGGGCAAAGATCCAGAGAGCAACGCAAGTAGAAACGACGCACCTGAAGGACACGCCTGGTATCTTCGTACGGAATTGCGCAGAACAGAACATCCTACGACAAATATTGCAAGCCGAGATACCCGTCAGGATAAATGATTTGTTGCTCACTATGCCTCAGCTCCGATTGACACTCACAAACATCGTTTCCGCTGCTAAACTACCAGGAGAACATGGAAGGGAGCAGGAAAATGGAGCAAGTACAGCAGATAAAAAGGAGAAGGAAAGTGGCGCAAGTGCAAAAGATCCGATGCTGTTAGCCCTCTCATCCGGACGCCATCCGACAGTTGTTGAAATGGGAATTCTCGGGATTGTATTGATGGAAATGATTGTGGATGGAGGGTCCGGTGTCAATGTGTTGCCTGAAGACACTTGAAAAAAGTTGGGACAGCCGACATTATGGCCGCTTACATTCTAGCTACTAACGGCCGATCAACATGTAATCAAGCGATTGGGAGTCCTAACAGCACAACCAGTGACGATTGGAACATAGCCACTCTTGTTGGATTTTGTCGTGATCCCATTGAAGCGGAGAGGATATGATGCCATTTTGGGCCGGGGGTGGTTGATACAAGCCAAGGCGAAGCACGATTGGAAGAAAAATACTTTATCACTTGAAAGTAAAGGGCGGAAGTACGTCATCGATCTACACACAAATGGTCGGGGAAGAAGCTCTATCGTCAGATTTCAAAGAGCAAGAGGATGAAAGGAGGCAGAATATGGAACCAGATCAAGAGGGAGTCTTGCGGTTGGAAGGAGGATTGACAAACGACGATTTGGATTCAGTGAACGGTCTTTACCACTGGCAGATAGAGGACTATGAGCTCTTTCCGAGCTGTAATATGTTAAGATTCGACGAAGGTAAGAAAGAAGGAAATGAATGTCCGAAGGAACACAGAGAAGCCGATGGAGGAAATGAATGTCCGAAGGAACACAGAGAAGTCGAAGCAGGAAATGAATGTCCAAAGGAACATGGAGAAGCCGAAGGAGGAAATGAATGTTCGAAGCAACACAGAGAAGCCGAAGAAGGAAACGCGGGTATGATTGAAGTTGAAGGAAAGAACATACAGTACGAACTTGAAAGAAGGAAAGATTCCATTGTATGACCGTGCACGAAGAAAGTATTACGTTGAACCACAGATATAGTAGAAAGGTGCTAGCAGCAAGGAAGACACATCATACGGTCCGCACAGGAAACAAAGCGAAAGGGTTTAATAAAAGTTGCAGCAGTATGAAGTGAATGTGTTATTGACGGACAGAAGGGGCAGTTGACAGAGTCCATGGTAGCGAGCTTCGGGAATAAACTGGGCGATATGGAGATGACACAGAACAGGCGTAGCAAGTTTCAACTCGGACAGTGGGTGTTGAAGTACGACGACCTGAATGAGATCAAACCAGGCAAGTTCAAAATTAAATGGGTCGAACCATATCAAATTCGGGAAGTGGGTGATAACAGAGCCGTAAAACAATGGATGCCAGACGGAAAGGAAGTGTTTGATGTAGTGAATAGGTCAAAGTTGAATGTTTGCCATGAAAGAAGTAATGCACCTCCGTGGACGAACAATTGAGAGAAGATTGAAAAAAAAAAAGAGACCGTACGGATTTTCTAGTCTAGCAAGAGCGTACGGAATTTTATATTAAGTCTGGAATTGGCATAAAGTTGTACGGTTTCCTTCACACATGAATGTATGGATTTTTAGCTATTTTAACCATGCACTATATGAACTTTATGACAATTGCCGTACGGTATCTTAGTACGAATTTTCAACAAAACTTATGGTACGGATTTTTAGTATAGTGACCGTACGAATTTTCTTGGGGTTTTGATTAGTATGGATTTTGACATGTGCTGTACGGATTTTGAGGAAAGCCACTGGAACTGTACGGATTTTGGCTGTACAACGTACGGAATGTGGAGGAACTTGGAAATGAAGGCAGCGTATGAAAATTGCAGTTTGGATGTAATGTACGGATTTTTAAACGAGTGGCTAGCACATGAGTTTTGACAAGCAGAGTACAGTTTCTTTCATGTAGTCATAGTACGGGTTTTCACAGAGTTGAGGATGAGGAAGGATATTGCTACAGTACGGATTTCAATGGATAAGTTCCCTGTGTGCTTCAATATGAATTTGCAAATTTAAAGCTTCCAACGGCGTACAGATTTTGCAGAAGGGAATGTGTACAGATTTTTGAAGATTGAAAGACTTGGTGTACAGTATTGAAAGATTAAAGTTTTGTTTTAATATTCTTAAGGCTTGGCGTGAGGAAGAGCCTTCCAAAATTTGGTGTGTGGATTTCATTATATGCTTGAAATATTGTTGCTGTACGGATTTTGCCTTGTGGGGTTTGAGTTTTGCATAAAATGTTGCACGGGTTTTTATGGCGTATGGATTCTACAGGTTTGGATGTACGGCTTCTGCATGTTATTGCATTTAGATTTTTGAATGACATTATAGGTTATTACATAAGGAATTGGCGTACAAGGTTAAGGTTGTGATGTAACAGAGGGTGGCAGGAAGCTTTCCAAACAAAAATTTAAAAAAAAAAAAAAAAAAAATAAAAAAAAAATTCATCGAGAAAACAAGAATGCTCAGAATGAGTATCAGATGATGCCATAGGGTAGGGGAAGCACCAGCGGTTAGTGTAGGATTAGGAGAAATTGCAGAAATAGTGTGTTCCATGCATTTTTTTGTGGGTTTCGGAGTGCCCCGGGACCCCACGAGGGCGCTGCCCCTCGACCTCGACGGGGGCGTTACCCCCTGGACCCTCAGTCATTGCGGATATCAGTCATAAGAAGTGTGACCAGTTGATGAAACCTGGAGTTGTTGCAAGCATGGACTGTGTGTGTCAGAGGTGGCACTCAGAATAGGTGTTGGCCGTGAAGTTGTCTTGGTGGATGTAGGGAGAGCTCGGGAGGAGTTGATCATCCAGTTGAAGGCAGTTCAGTGTACCCAGAGTTGGAAGCAGAGAAAGTAGCACAGGTGGCTATCAAGGTCAGCTTGACTAAGGAGATAGTGTGTTTTGGAGACCAGTTTGGTTTAGGCACAGAACGAATTTGAAAGTGATGTGACAGAAGCAAATTTATCTTGTTGAAGTTAGTCAGTTAATGTATTTTGTTTTGTAATTGTCGTCTGGAGACGACTTTTTTTTTTGGGGGGGATGATGTCGTAGGTAAATATTGTGTAGCCGACGGGTCTTGTCGAGAAGGTTCTTGTTATGTAGCTGATAGGTCCCTTCGGGAAGGTTCTTGTTATGTAGCCGATGGGTCCCTTCGGGAAGGTTCTTGTATGTAGCCGACGGGTCCCTTCAGGAAGGTTATTGTCATGTAGCCGACGGACCCCTTCGGGAAGGTTCTTCGGAAAATATTTATACACCCTTTGGGATTATTGTAAATCATGATGGAAGCATAATGTAATGTCTTTGGCATATGCAAATAAAATAAGTTCTGCTATTCATATCTATGGTCTGTGCGTTGATTTCTTTACCCAGTACGGTAAACAATCTCTCAAACAACAGAGCTTCAAATTCCTATTACTTTATTGTCCAAACCATTCTTCTTCATACCTAGCCGCGGGTCTCAGAACAGGAACTGGCATCTTCTTTCCATGCGCAAGCTTTTTCTGGATTTCATTAGAGGAGTCATGTAAGGCATTTGCTGTAACATGAGTTTTTTTATGTTCTTTTCCATGCTAAGTTCGATACAAAGCAAACAAAATATATATCCCTTACATCGCCAATTCCTCTGTTTTTTACTTTCCTCATTATAACATCAGTAGTATGGTAGTAGTGACACTGAATTCGTAACATGATGTCTGTTGTTTCATCCAAATTCATGGGATAATAAATAGATTTATTCTGCAACATGTAATATTGATGTAATCCATACCATGGAAGTTTATCAATTATGTAAAAATCAATCATCTCAATTTAGATTCAATTACATCTAGTTATATCTCACAATGGAGAAAATGATATCTTGAAATCAGAACACCAAGGAGTTCACCAGGCGATGATGCTAGTATGTGTTGAAGAAGGTGTGAAGTAATACTGTGATTATAATATGATAGCACCTAGGAATCACCGGCTTGGTAGCTTGAAGATGGTGAGGAGGTCTAGAGAATCTCCAAAATAAGATTGGCATTAGAATTAATAAATAACATGTTAAAGATTTCATTAGCTCATGCATGTTCCACTCATGTAAGGTGTTGTTAAGTTGAGTCGGTGGAGATAAGGTTTGTAGACCCAATTTTGAAATCCTTGGCCAGGGTAGGATTAGGCAGTTATGCCAAACGAGTGATCTTTGTTGATTGTCCAGACACTTCAGTTATTTTGGAGAATAATTGGTGGGACTTCAACCCACCTGATTACTCTGATGGCTGGACTTCTGAACATCCCGAGCCTGATCCCGAGGTAGGGAGGGCCATTCTATTAAATTAGAATATGTGGAGATAAGTAATGGTCCGCGGTTGGGAGGTTAAGCCTATGTCAATGCTTCTCCTCTCACTGATGTCGAGGCCTAAACAACAAGTTAAAGAAATTTCTCCAATTATACTGTATGTTCTTTTAACCTCTGAATGAATAGATAATTATTTCATTTCAAGATAAAGAAGTCATTTACATATGAATAACTGTTGCTTTATTTTCAGTTGAATATTTAGAAGTAGTTAAATGTTAGTAATACATAAATATCTCATTTTTTAATTTCGGAAATTCAGTTGAATATGTAAGATATATTGAAAAGAGTTTTCTTTCGGTTATTGTCAGTTAATAGAAATCAATGTCTTGTGAAATGAAATCAGTTAGTTATTAAAATAGTTTGATTTGAATTAGGTTAGAAAAATCGTATGTTACAGTGGCTATATCAGCAATTTGACTTATAATGGATTCCATGGGATTAGGCCTTGAATGTACTGTTGGATATTGCCCAAAGAATCTTTCTGGCCTAGTTTAGAGATATGTATAGTAACATACTCATCACTACTAGATTCTTCTTGGGATGGTGAGCCATTTGATAATGTCGGCTGATCCAATAGCCTGGAAGAATTGCCATAGTGGTCATGTAGTGTGGGAGGACCACCTTCTTGCAAAAGTTGAACACCGTGTGATTTTTTGAGTGGTAGGAAGCAAATTGAAAGTGTTTTGTAAGTCTATGTATGCCGTCTACTAGGAACTGTCCATTTAGCATGCAACTGTAAAGTTTTTACAAAATTCTGTTATGAATCAGACTTAGATTGTACCTTTTATGCTTGCTGTAGATAATCTTCAATATACAGTCTTGTTTGAATGGAGAAATATAATTCTGGAAATGCTTTTAACTTCTGCAAGTCTTCTTAGGGTAGTATTGAATAAGGAGCAAATTCTATTAATTGTGTCCTTGTCAACCACACCCTACCTAAATACTATACCAAAAGGACATGTCCCTTGAAGGGACATGACCCTATCTAGGTTGGCCAAGAATGCTTCCTCATGATTGCCGCCCAATCAAGATAAAGAAGATGTAAATAGACTTAACTAAAACTAGTTAAGGTTAACACAATCTTTTACAAGAAGGGACGCCGATCATGTCTAGAAAGAACAATATAAATCTTAGGCATTTCATAAGGTATTTCAAGAATGCTAAGGTCTATGTGATCTGCATAGTGAGATCAGTATGTGATCAGAGTTATAGTTTTAACACTCCCTCTTAACTTGATAATCATACTGAGAGATAACATATCTAGCATCATCAATTACGATGAATAAGCATAGAATAATACTCTATATCTATCTGAATCTTCTTCTTAGCATGTGGTATTATTAAACGCATGATCCTATGTCATATTACTATATCTGTGATATGACGCATCACTTATACTAGTGATAACAATATTGCAATGAATACAATATACAAGATAACATCTAGAGAATAAGTAAATTCTTCATTTATCCAAGTTGTGATTCATAGATACTGGTATTCCTATATCACATGATCCTCAGTTAAGATCTACTAGAACATAGGATAAACTCCGAAGAAAAATAAAATTCTTCCTTTATCCAAATTGTGACTTATAGGCATAACGATGTTTACATCACAATGTGATCTTGAACTCATCTAGATCTGACACTAGATCTCTAATGTTGAGTGCATTATCTAAGAGATCGTCATCTCTCATAATATCTTTCATACAAGTGTTCATTATCTCGGAGATTGTCACCTCTAAAATAATGAATACAAATGGTGGAGCCCATAACAGTCAATAGCCTGACAAAAAATTATTTTATTAATAATTTAAAGAATATAAATGAATTACAATTCAACCATACTAAGTCTTTTCCTGAAGTGATCTATCTTCACTTGAGAGAGGTTTGGTGAGAATATTTGCTGTCTAATCTACAGTGCAAATGTATTCTCATTTTATAGTATTCCTGTCTACCATATCTCTTACATAATGGTAAGGAATTTTGATATGTTTAGACTAGTCATGAAAAACTGGAGTCACAAAAAGATTGATTGAACTTTGATGATCACAATGAATAATTGTAGGATTCATGGCTTGACCAAATAATCCCACAAGTAACTTTCTAAGCCAAACTGCTCCCTGAGAGAGGCCATCGCTACTGCAATGTATTCGGCTTCTGTGGAACTTTGTGCTGCTGAAGACTGCTTTTTGCATATCCATGATATCATCGTTGAGCCTAAACTGAAACATCCTGAAGTGCTTTTCCTGTTAGTAACACTTCCAGCCCAATCTGAGTCTCTGTATCTATGTAGATCCAATTCAACCTTCTCATACTTGAGCCCAAGGTTAAGAGTGCCTTGTAAGTATCTCATGATGTGTTTGACTGCAACTAGGTGAATCTCCTTTGGCTATACACATAAACTGACTTAATGCACTAACAACATAGAAAATGTCAGGTCTTGTATTTACCAAGTACATAAGGGACCCAATCATCTAGCTATAAAGAGTAGAATCTGTGGAAGGTGATTCTGCTGCTGCTTCCTTAAGTTTATGTAAATTAGTCTCCATGGGAGAAAACATAGGCCTGTAGTTCCACATTCCAAATCTCTTGAAGATGTCTAATGTATACTTTCGTTGATTGAGTATGATGCTGTCAGAATTCTGCCATACTTCCAGTCTTAGGAAGTAATGAAGGAGTCCTAAATCTTTCATCTCAAATTCTCTGATTAGATCTTTCTTGCATTGATCTATGAGATTATCATCACCTTTTCTTAGTAAATCATCAACATACAGTATCAAAATTACCATATTATCTTTATCCCTTTTATAATATAGATTTGGATCAGCTTCATTCTTAGAGAATCCCAAGTCGGTGTAGTACTTATCAATTTGTCCATACCATGCCCTTGGAGCTTGTTTAAGTCCATAGAGAGCTTTCTTGAGCCTGCAAACAAAAACTTTAGGGTTATGAGTTTCAAATCCTTCAGGTTGCTCCAAATATACCTCTTCTGTAATCTTTCCATTCAAAAATGCTGTTTTTACATCCATCTGATGTACTTTCCATCCCTTCGATGCTACGATAGCTAGGACTGCTCTTACAGAGGCGTATCTGACAACAGGAGCAAAGGTTTCTTCATAATCAATCCCCTCTTTCTGAGAGAATCCTCTAGCTACAGATCTGACTTTATATTTTTCAATGCTACCATCACCAGCATGCTTGATTTTAAATATATACTTGGAATAAACAACAGATTTTCCTTCAGGTCTTGGAACAGTTTCCCAAACATCATTCTTCATAATGGATTGGAATTCTTCCGTCATGGCATCCTTCCAAGCTGTAGGTTTAATAGTATCCAAAATATTGGTTGGTTCTGAATTAGACAAATCATTCATGTTTGTTGGATAACTAGAAAACCTTTTGGGTCTTTTGCTTTCTTTGACTGTTCTAAATGGTGCAACGAAGTCTTGTGCTTCCTCTAGTGTCTTAATGGCCCAAAATGGTCTTTTCTTAGAATTTTGAGTTTCTTGAAGATTGAGATTTTGAATTTCATCTTCAATTTCTTCAATGTTCTCCCTCTGAGACTCAGATTCAGTATTTCCTTCAGAGCTAGGTAAGGGAGAGGGTTCTTCAGAACTTAGAGCTCTTTTGAATGCTAAATTTTCTTCAAAAATTACATCCCTACTAAGTTCAATATTTTTCTGACCAGGTATGAAAATCCTATATGCTTTAGATGTTTTCCTATACCCAACAAAAATACCTTTCCTTCTAGAGGGTTCTAACTTAGTTCTCTTTTCTTTTGAAACATCAGTATATACTGGACACCCAAAAATCCTAAGATGACTTATATCAGGTTTAACCTTGTAAAGACTTCTTCAGGAGTTTTCTCTCTAAGGTAGGAGTGAGGAATTATATTTTGAATAAAGACAAGAATACAAGAGGCTTCTTCCAAAGATAATATTCTTGATTTTGATCAAATATCATAGCTCTTGCAGCTTCTATAAATGTCCTATTCTTCCTTTTTGCTACCCCGTTTTGTTGTGGGTTATAAAGAACGATATACTCCTTAATTCCTATTTCTTTACAAAACTCTTTAAATAAATCTGAGGTATAATCCCCTCCATTATCAATCCTAAGAGTTTTAATTTTATGTCCTGATAAGTTTTCAATTAAGGTTTTAAATTCTTTAATCTCTTAGGGATTTCTTCTGATTCTTTACATTTTAAGAAGTTAATCCAAGTTTTCCTAGAGAAGTCATCTTTAAAAAGTATATAGTACTAGAATCCTCCAAGAGAAGGAACAAACATAGGTCCACATAAATTTGAGTGAATTAATTCCAAAACATTGTTAGTTTTTCTAGTGCTATCATGAAATGGACTTTTGGTGTTCTTACCCAGAGCGCATCCTTTACATATGCTTGAGTGATCTTTATTCAGTTTGGGTAAACCAATAACTATCTTCTCCATAGTTAATAAGGTTTTGAAATTAGACATCCTAACCTTCTGTGCCATATTTCGTTTATATCAGCAGCTTCAGGAATTAAGGCTTGAATAGGTCAACTAGGTTCTGAATTTAATTCAAACAAGTACCCTTTTCTTTGACCAATCAATTTTGCTTTCTTAAATGAGGAGTTGTTAGCCCAAGTTATTACTTTACCGTCCATGAATGCAACATTATGGCCATCATCTTCAAGTGCTGTAATTGAGATTAGATTCCTTTTTCTTCCTGGTACATAGAGTACTCCTTTGAGAAGAAGAGAACTGCCAGACTTTAGTTTCAAGGTGCAATTTCCAATTCCTTTGACGAAATGTGCTGAATTATAACCGATGGTGACTCCACCATTAATTTTTTCTAATATAGAGTCTAGTGCTTCTCTGTATCCTGTAATATGTCAAGATGATCCACTATCAATTACCCATGCCTTACTTGAGACTTGATTTGATAGTGCTGAATACAACACACAATTCTCAGGATCATAGATATCTTCTTCCCTTGTAATGTTTGTACAGTTCACTTGTTGTTTAGAATTCTTAGGGCAATTAGATCTGTACTGTCCAAACTTTTCGCATTTGAAGCATTTTATTTTGGATAGATCT
This sequence comes from Cupressus sempervirens, assembly GCA_028749045.1. Classification (NCBI taxonomy): domain Eukaryota; kingdom Viridiplantae; phylum Streptophyta; class Pinopsida; order Cupressales; family Cupressaceae; genus Cupressus; species Cupressus sempervirens. Next base: position 873,482,979 of record CM053786.1, read on the forward strand.
TTCTTAGGTTTGTGATTCCTTTGATTACCCTTTTTCTTCTTGAAGTACTTCTTCTTGCCCCTATAGAAATTTGTGTTAAGAACATGAAATTCTTCATCTTCAATTTTCAACTTTCCCCGTTTCTTAAGTTTTCTGAATTCTTTCTGAAGACAATCTCCCTTAAGTCTATTGAAGTTAGTAAGATTGTCTCTGGCACTTACTCCTTGTGCGAATGTTTCCCATGAATCTGGTAATCCATCTATAGCCATCAGTGTTAGCTCCGTGTCATTAATGATGGTTCCTATACTTGCAAGTTCATCTCTTAGACTAGCAACCATTAGGAAGTAAGAATTCATCGATTCTTCTTTCTTTATTTGTATATGATTTAGTTGCCTTTTTAGTGCGAGAACTCTTGTTGCAATGTTAACCTCATATGCATTTAATAATGCATTCATCATATCAAATGCTGTTTGATGTTTTGTTAGCATGGGTACGATTTCATTTTTCACTCCATCTAATATGATCTGTATGGCTTTCGTGTTTCCTTTACTCCAAATAGTTTTATGAGGTTCAACAGTAGGTTGTTTGTATGCTGAATCAACATATTGTTTTACATCATTTTCTTCAAGAATCATCATGATTCTGAATTTTCAAGCATCAAAATGTTCATTGCCATCAATCTTGTCCTCAGGTCTGATTGTGTATGCCATTGAAGATAGGAGAATGATGCTAGATATATATCAAGTCCGATTATTGAATTTGCAGAGCCTAGGTTCGACTACCAAAGCTCTGATACCATGTAAAGTTTCTTTAAAATTCTGTTATGAATCAGACTTAGATTGTATCTTTTATGCTTGCTGCAGATAATCTTCTATATACAGTCTTGTTTGAATGGAGAAATATAATTCTGGAAATGCTTTTAACTTCTGCAAGTCGTCTTAGGGCAGTATTGAATAAGGAGCAGACTTCTATTAATTGTGTGTCCTTAATCTTCAACCCTCCCTAAATACCATACTAAAAGGGCATGTCCCTTGAAGGGACATGACCGTATCTAGGTCGGCACAGAATGCTTCCTCATGATCGCTGCCCAGTCAAGATAAAGAAGATGTAAATAGACTTAACTAAAACTAGTTAAGGTTAACACAATCGTTTACAAGAAGGGACGCCGATCATATCTGGAAAGAACAATATAAATCTTAGGCATTTCATAAGGTATTTCAAGAATGCTAAGATCTGTGCGATCTGCACAGTCAGATCAGTATGTGATCAGAGTTATAGTTTTAACAGCAACATTATACATTACTATGGAATATGATGCCTTAACTACATTAGGTGATATTTGATTTTCTATTTTACAAACTTTAACTTTTATATTTAGATCTCATCTTCTTTCCTAAGCCTAATGGAGGAAGGGAAACTATTGTCACAGGTTATTGAAACCTTCTCCATAATTAAGCCCAATAATTTCATCTACTCCTGCCGATATCACCACTTGGTCCAAGAGGTCATGAACTCCTGTTTTAATCACCATCTCAAACATTTCCATCACTCAACAAACATTGCTTGAGTAATATATGTGCCTTTATTTGAAGCTGAGTTGGCTCTGAAACTGTTATCCAGTTTGCTATGGATTTATATTGTACAAGCTTCTTGCCATCATGGTATTGTGAAGAGAGAAGCAAAGCCCACAAAGCACAATAATCATATGCACAATAAGATGTAACAGCTTCACCAATTAATTAATTATATTCTGACATGACTATCAAGCATTAACCGCTTGCCTTTGTCATTTGAATATATGTGATGACACATCTAATGCTTTGTCAGTCATATTCGTTGGGCATTAATATTTTAAAAGCTATTGTAACCTTTAATGGTCTGGGACAAAAATTCCAGCCCCAGCCATTTCTTGGTAATTAGATAACTTAAGCTCACAAGCTGATAGGGAACCTACTTTGATACCATATTGATTTCCCTGATTGCTGCAAATGTACTAAGCACTGCCATGATATTTTGGTATGTGTTTTTCAAATGGCAGCGATCTCTTGTATTTTTATGAGGAATAATCCAAGAGGAGACATGTCCCTTCATGGGACATGTCTGTTCATTAATGTAATTAATATAATGATAATCTATTTATCTATCTCTCTCTCTGTATATAAATCATTATTATATTAATTAATCTCACAGGTTTATCCTACTAAAGCTATCAAACATCAACAGAAAATACTGAACGTGTGCTTCCCAAGATCTCTGGAAACCAGGTAGCCTATGAGAACTGAGGAAATAGGCCAGTGGCACCATAGTAAATTGGCTTGAGAAGGGGACATTACAAATATATTGAATGATGTTTTTACCTTATAGGCAACACTCAATGCTTAGCAATGGAAGGGCTATCCTTAAATGAGCACTGATCCCCTGGCAGAAGAAGTGCTATTTTATCTAACAACTGTTGTTGGTTAAGACACAATTCTTTGTCTATCTTTTTATAGCAACCTTATCAGAGTCAACAATGATAACAACATAAGTAACTCTCAAAAATGCATGTATTAACAATAGCATTTTAAAATGTACTCAAGAACATTATGAGAGAGAACATCATGCATCAGAGTAGCATGTTAAGGACATATTGCCACTGGAAGGAGATTCAAGACATGCAAGAGCTGAAGCAGCATCGTTTGAAAGGAGATTTTAGTGAAGGTTGAAGACCATTTCAGAGTAGCTACTTAAACACTGTAGTTTGGAGGGATTTAGGGATAATCTCTATTTGATTGTTCTCTTAAAAGTATTTTCAAGTTAGGCAGAACTATGTATTGTCAAATATCACAAATATCAATTTATAAATATATGTCATGTAAGCTGTTTGGTTGTTTTGTCTCTGTTTTATATGCACATATGCATTATTTATGATAGGAATGTTTCTGTTGAGAGTATGTGAACAATTTGTTTTTAGTTGAAAATAAGTAACAATTTTTTCGAAGTGGAGAAATTTTACTCAAGGTTTTTAAGTGGAGTACATATATTGTTAGAAGAAGAGCGGAGACAAGATGACATTTTCTGTTACTGTTACCAGGTGCAGGCAAATGTTTTAACTTTTAACAACTTTTTGACTACTGCTATTTAAACTTATAGATGAGACATGGATCTTGTTTTTAAATTTTACCTCTATGATCATTTTTCTGACCTTTGTAGTGTGGTGCAGCATTTTTTTCGTGGAGAACCTGTGGTTGGGATTGATTATGAGGCACAGCTACAGAAAACTCTTCTACCCCGTAAGTATCATGTATATAGAAGGTAGCCTTGGATATGTTATTTTTCATTTTACATGATGTCCATTTAATAGATGGTGAGACTCTCAAAAGAAGAAAGTGCACTGTCATGTTGCTCAAGATCCTTTAGCTGTGGGGTACTGTGATATTTAATTTGTGTTGGGATACCTGTTAATAAAGGAACCGCCTGTTTGTTGAGAATGATTCTATACTGCCTAATGAGAAATTTAGATTGTATTTGGACTCTTTTAACGATCTTATGGAGTTGCCACTCAAGCAGGAATTATTATCGCAAGGTTTCACCTGCTGTGCAATATTACACTCTGATAGGGAAGGCAGAGAAATATAAGGGAAGAAACCGTTTGTTGATAATGATTATATAATGCCTGTTAAGAAATTCAGATTGTATTTGGACTCTTCAACTATCTTAAGAGTTGCCACTCAAGCAGGAATTATGATTGCATGGCTTCATCTCATATCTGCAATATTATGCTCTAATAAGAAAGGCAGAGAAATATACTCACAAACTTACTAGGAGCAAAATTTACAACTAAGTTCAGATATTAAATGAAATAAATATATAGCTACATTCTACAGTAATCTAAGAGGACTAATTTGCAAGTTATTTGATCTAAGAAACTCTCAGAATCATGTCAACAAGTAAAACAACATTTACAAAAGAACAAGTATTAAAGATAAAATGAGAAGAAGAATAGAAAACTTTAATAACCACCATGGTGAGTTAGCTCAAATCAAAACACGGCATTTTTGCAATCGTTATAATCCGAGCTCTTTCTAATCCCCAATTTTCTCATGTGGGCACAGTGAGAGCATATAGAGGCCAAAGGGAGAAGAAAAGATTTAAACTGTAATAGTGACTCCAAAGAGTTATGACTTCAATTCTGGACGTTTGACATTTTGTTAAACACTTCGCATGTAAGTCCTGATACCACTGTAAGAAACCTGCTGCACAAATTCTGACAACACCAAATTGCTTCGCTTATATATGTTTGACACTTCATCAAACAGTTGGCATGCAAGGTTTGAATTCTGATTTTTGAGTGTGTAAGATTTGTTTGTTTGTATTTAAATGATTCTGCAATTACAAAACTTGTAGCTATGCATGCAAATAACTCTTCTTTTCGGAAGTCCAACAGTAGTATTCTAATTTACTCAATATAAAATCTTTGCGTACAGCATGCAGTTATTGGAGTTTGAGAAAAAACATGTATAAACAATGATGTTAACCTGGCGAAAATCTGAATATGGAATTCACTGGTAAATCAGCTACAGGCAACTCTGCATTGATGGATTTGGCATTTATCATTCATTTCGATGCTCACAATCTAAACCCTTAACTCTCACGCTAGAATAATTTGGTGTGGTCTTTACTGGATGTTGTGAGTCTTTCCATGGGATGGTACATTAAGAAGCTTCTCCATGCAGCCTCTATATGCTGCAGTAAATGGTTTGTAATTTCATGTTTTCTGGTGTAATTTTGCCAGCACTGATAAACAATCAAAATGTGATTCAGAACCCTTTGTTCAAAGCAAATTCATGGTCACCAAGTGCAGCCATCGATTGCACAATACCACCTAGTGTTTCACAGATTCAGAGTTACCTGAATTCTTACAAGTATTAAAATTCTTGAAGACAATTTCTGAAACCCTTGCCTCTCAGCCTGAAGCAAGACAATGAGGAAAGAAATAAGCATCTAGAATGAATTAATCTTTGCAATGAATGCATTTATAATCTCAAAGGCAAATCGGCTTGAAGCTTCAAGTTCACTCTCTGCATAACTTAAAGAACATATTGCTTTTGTTGCAAAGTTTGAAATATAATCATTTATTATATTTCCCGTCATTTGGCACACAACAAAATAATATAAAATATATGTTAATAAACACTTATGACTCTCTTTAAATTGGCACTTAACATTATTCCATGTACGCACTTTAAACTGACTTTATAATCATTAAATACCCCCTTGTAATATAAAAGTCAAATAACATTTAATGCCGTGAATTTTTAATTAAATTATTAATGAAGTATTACTTTAATAATAATTAAAATGTCACAAGTCAAAAAATACTCATTATTTTGATGAATCATCTGAACCAGAGAGTCAACCATTGCATCATCTGTCTGTATGACTGCCCTACTGAAAATGGAAAGGGACCTTCTTTCGATCAACCTTTGACTCACTATAAATAATAAGTGTATGAAACCGAGTCCAATTAAAGTCCAACTTGAGCCAGACAAAGACTAAACTAGAACATATGTAATTCAAGAGAAGACAAAAATCTCCATAAAACAAACCTTTACCTCAGAAGACCTTCTATCCACAATAATTAGCCTACGAGGGACACAATAATGGGTTAATCCCTCAAACTCCAGTACTCATAAAAATGGGAACATTACATAAACTGCAATATATTGGTGGCTAACCGACCAATTTACAATGCATGCAAAGCAGAGTTGCTGGAAACTCCTTTGTCCTGCCTTGTGTGTGTGTATCCTTGTATCCGTTACTACCTATTTTCATGACAAATATTCTACCCATGTCTGCTTAAAAAAACACGATTTTCCAGCTGTGCCAAATGCTATGTGATTTGATTTTTTAAAATATTTGACGTAAGTATTCCACAATTTAATTTAAAATAAGTTTATTAATGCAATTAAAAAAAAATGGCATAAACAAAGCACTGCACCAATTGAGAAAGACAAATAAAATGTTTTTTTAATTTCAGTAACCCATTTTTTTGGGTTATCTTCCAATGTGACTCTACTATTGCTTACCGCATAGATTAATTATGGCACACACAGATAATGAACACGAACAACAACAACAGTTTTCCTTTATTCGCATATGCCAACAGATTACATCCAGAGCATACGATAAGATAAGATAAGATGATTTACAATGTACCCAGACGGGGTATAAATACTTTCTGTCGAACCTTCCAGAAGGGGTCCGTCGACCACATACAATACTAATCTATTCGTTGGCTACAAATTTTTACCGATGACATGAACCCGTCGACTCGTCGGCTACAAAATCTTTACCGATGAGATGAACCCGTCGGCCCGTTGGCTACAAAATCTTTACCGACGACAACACCCTGTCGGCTACAGTTTCTACTGACGACATCATCCCCCCCAAAAGAAAAAGTCATCTCTGGACGACAATTACAAAATACTCGAGACAAATTAACACAAAATATATTAACTGACTAACTATAACAAGATAAATCTGCTTCTGTCACATCCCTTTCACATTTGTTTTGTGCCTGCCCCAAACTGGTCTCCAACCCACGATGCATCTGTAGCCTCTGCCAACACAATACTATCTTCTTAGTCAAGCTGACCTTGATAGCCACCTATGCTGCCGACTCTAGGTACACTTAGCCAAGTGTTGCTGAACTGCCTTCAATTGGATGATCAACTCCTCCCGAGCTCTCTGTGCATCCACCAAGACAGCCTCACATCCAACACTCACTCCAAGTGCCTCTGGTACACAGACACTCCATGCCTGCAGCAGCTCCAGGTCTCATCAACTGGTCACACTTCCCGGACACCTTTGCTGTGGAAGGTGACGCACGGGTGAAACAGTTCAGAAGTCCTTTTGCTGCGGAAGGTGACCCACGGGAAGATTGCAGTACACCGGTAGACGCAGAAGAAGGGAGATTTAAAAAAAAAAACGTCGACAGATTCAAATTGTTCGGAATGAGTAACGTATAATGCCAAAGGGAAGGGAAAACATTAGTGGTTGCTAGAAAGAGCGTAGAATCAGAAGTAAATCACAAAAATAGTGTGTTCCATGCAGTTTTGTGTGGGTTTCGGAGTGCTCACACACAAATAATGTACACGAACAGCAACAATAGTACTCCTTTATTCGCATGTGCCAACAGATTACATCCAGAGCATAAGATCAGATAAGATAAGATGATTTACAATGTACCCAGATGGGGTATAAATACTTTCCGCTGAACCTTCTAGAAGGGGTCCGTCGGCCACATACAATATTAATCTATTCATCGGCTACAAATCTTTACTGACAACATGAACCCGTCGGCTTGTCGGCTACAAAATCTTTACCGACGACATGAACCCCTCGGCCCGTTGGCTACAAAATCTTTACTGACGACAACACCCTGTCGGCTATAGTTTCTACCGACGACAACTATTTTAGCATATTGTAAAGTGTTAACTTATAAATAGTTATGTAGCATTTATGTGTCAATGAAGTAATAAATTCTCCTCTAATAACTTAGAAACCAGTGTTAAATATGTGTGTCTTTTTTATTAATATTGCATCCAATTGTATCCATATTGGGGGTCTTTAAACAATAGTCGTATCTGTACCCAACACTTGATTTGTATCCTTATCTGTATCCATGCAACTTTGATGCAAAGTCATAGGATTTATTGAACCAAAATAGTTGATAGTGAAATGCAAATTTTGAGCAACCAAACTGGTTGAATCAAGCAGAGTTCCATCTATTCCAAACTGGTAAATTACTTCACTTGATTCCAATACATTTTTTAATATATTAAAGTAGTTTATCAACAGTTTGAAACAGAGAGCCAGTATAACAAAAGTGTCAGCCAACCAATAAAAAATACTAACCACTACCGAGCTAAAAAAAATTACAGTACCATGAGTATAATTGATAGATACAAAACTATACACATAGTATCAGCTGTTACAAGATTGACCAAAAAGGAACTACAAATTGATTGTATCTCAGTTCCACCCATCCTCATTAGCTGTGATGTCCTCGGTCCTGTCTTCAAAAGATACTTGTCTATCGTCAGATCTGTCATCTTCCAACCTAGTGTCCTAATTACTTCTGGAACTGTCTAGCATATGCGGATTAACATTGTTTATACTGGTGCTGATTGGAACAAGGTCCTCCATTCCAATATAGAATTGGATATCTTTCTTGAAAATTACAATGGAACCATCTTTGAGCATAGATAGAAATCTTTTCTTCGATATTTCCAATGTAACTGTAACCTGTGACATGACATAAAAATGTATCAGTGTCAGATTAAACTCAGTAAGGTCCCATTTTTTACCTTGTCTGTTTCCAAATGATCCACAGTAGATGAGAAGTAAGCACAAACCATAATTTTTTCAATTTTATTGTTAATGTTGTAGCTTTAGTCGGATTGAATTAACCTTGAGATTATCCTTCTCTGATTATTGCTTAATCATCAATTAGACAAACCCTCATATATATATATATATATATATATATAGTCTAATTGATGATTAATTTATTACCATAGAGACACGTCTCTTCATAAGACATGTCTCTGCTATGGATGCACAAATATATATATATATATATATATATATATATATATATATATATATATATATATATATATATATATATAGTCTAATTGATGATTAATTTATTACCATAGAGACATGTCTCTGCTACAGATATTTATATAACATTCAAATCTGCTGTTGGAACGCACAAAAATATGGGAATGTTATTACATTTGCAGTAATCTAGTCCCTTAACATGGTATTAGAGTGTTATGCTGCAAATATATAGAAGATTGGAAAAGGATAAATGGATGGACACAACAGAGAGGAGAAGAAGTATAACATCCGACTTGAGCGAAGTCATGAATAAAACACCGAAAATGAAGATAAGTCCAGACAACCATAGAGGAAGATATGGGGGTCCATCACAAAAGGTTCCATATAGAGTCTGCATATATCATTCGACAGTTAGCGTACAAACTATTATGGTACCAACCACAATGAATGCTGGCAAAGAATGAAGGTTCCAGCTTTACACTCGTCAGATGCATATTATTGAAAGTTCCTAAATACTTTTCAAACTCCATCGTGCCATTCCCTACAATCATGATATTTAGTCAAATGATTCATGGACTTTAAACACAGTTCTCATGGATTTGGATAAACACAGTTCTCATGGATTTGGATAAGTTCATATATTTTAATGCTCTGAGAGGCATTCTGACATACAGTTTACATTCTTAGTCTGCAGTTCCACATTTTGCATACATTCGACTTTACTTGTCAATTGCACCTTGTAAAATAATCGTGATGATTATCGAGCAAGCTTATTTTGTGCATATCCTGCTATCAACATATTCCACAGGGTCATTTTTTCTTTGAGGAATTTTATCAAACAATTCACGTACCGTCTTTATGCTTCCATGTTCCTCATGAATTTCTATACTCGAACACATCTTCTTAGGCATTTTGACAATTTCTCCTGCAATGTGTCCAACATCTAAATAAACCCACAAGTCTTCTTTCATGATGTGATGTAAGAGCAATTCCATGACAAACATTTTGCAACATATTCCCATGTTACACATCTTCTGCAACTATAGCGATCTCGTTTCATGAAAGCACATTTCATTGGGGCATTGTGTCAAACACCTCGCATACAATGTGTAATAATTGGAACATGCGTGGGTAAAGGAAGAGTGGCGGACTGACTTCGATTACTTCTCGCGTTTGTATTGGGTGGGGGATTCAGTCAAACACTTGCGATGTAGTCTATGCTTCCACAATTTTCATGCATGTCCATTGCTGAATTTTATCAAACACGTCATGTGCATCATCCAAACATTCACATTTTGCCTACATTTATGATAATAACCTATTCCAAATATTACTGGTTTGCATATGGCCTGCAACTGCAATAGCGAATTGAATTTAACACTAAATTGGAGATGGTTAGCACCAAACTAGCCATCATCGAAAATCATAATGAGTCTAATAGCAAGCATTACCCATGGGCAAGGATTTGGAACTAACTGAGGATAGAGGAGATCTTATGGTGAGATTAATGAGCTTTGTAAATCCCTATGAATTATTCTCGGTAGATTACAACTGGATAGAAGAGTGAGTCATTGGTTTTGTGAGTGAAGACCTTTATTGCATCCACTGATGAAATGACATTGTGCTCTATTGACAATGTCAAGATCATGGTTATGATGCAAAATTCTCTCTCTATATATAGAAACTTACAAAAAACAAACAAAAAAAATGGATAACATACATAGATAATAATTTGAAGTTGATTGATATTGCATAAGGAGATATTTATGATGAGGTCAAATTGAGCCATAACATTGAGTCTCTTGAGAAATGATGTCGTGAAATTGAATTAACTCATCAACTATCACTGTGTTGAATGCTAAGTGGATAATACACTACCTTATGAAGATGTGAATCAAGAAAGAGGCTAAGTGACATTTTTTTTAATAATACCCATAGGAACAAATTCATTATAACAGTGAGATATTTGAAGTGGAAATAATGAAGATGGATATATGAAGTGGAAATAACAAATAGAAATAGGGATTTAAGCTGCAATCAAAACATGAAGGACAATAATGTGGTTGCCCCATGCATTCTAATGGCCCTAAGTTAATGGAATGATCTAAGGCATAGATTCTGCCATGATTTTTTAGAGAATGAGGAAGCTCTTGTTCATCATCTCAAACAATCATTATGAAAAGTATTTAAGGTTTGCATGCATATGACTGTGGCTTCAAATATAGAGGTTGATATCATCCATGCATGATTGATTCTCTTGGGCTTGATTGAAAACTCTATAAACAATGGAATAGGTGGGAATTTACATTGGGGGGGGGGGGAGTAATAACAAACGTTCTATTCCCACTTGAATCATCCTTAGAAAGGGTGATCCATTCTCAAATGTCTACCCTCATGTGCAGATAAGTATTCTTATCTTTTACATTTATCTACTCTTTGTAGTCTCTCTCCTATTTGCAATTCTGTACGTACTATAAAAAGCTATTTTCCTTGATCTTTTCTTTTGTGTTTGGAAATCTTCTTGCAAGAAAAGGTCGACACTTTATACATGCTACCAAATATTGGGAAGAACTTAAACTTATGATAAAGAAGTTTTGATCTAGAATTTATTAGTCATCTAATGATCATTCTAGATAAAGTGAGGCACTTGAAGTGAATATCCTCGATTATTGAGATTGTAAAGTATCCTCCTATATCAAGAGGGAGTAACAATGCATTAGAGGCAACCTTGGACATATAGACAAAGCAAATAGAAGATATGCTTCAGTCAAACTTTTGGTGATTTCGATCATATTGATTGAGATGGAGTATACCATGTCGAGATGGATTTTCTAGTAACCATGTATGCAGGTTGGAAGGCCTTATACTATCAGGATACTTGTTGAACTGGGGAAGCATGACGCAACTTGCTGCCATGAGATTAGAAAGATGATATCAGATTTAGAGTGAGTAACACTTAATTGGAGACAAGCTGTACGAGGAGGTCAAAAGGTTGATATCAGTTTCAAAGGGAGTTTGACATTACCTTGGAAGCAACCTTGGACCTAAAAAGTCTACAGATTGAAAGGGAGAAGTTTGAGGTAAAATTCCTTGTAATATGTTCTTTTCTGTGAGAGAGAAGTTTCGGGTGAAAACCGTTGTTCCACCCTTTAGGAGCAGCTATGGTGGCTCCACCCTTTGACTTGTTTGATGGTGGATATCATGTGAGTTACTACATGACTTTATTGGAAAACATCATGAGAGGTGATGATCTTTCATCGATGTTTGTGTTGTGAGATTACTATTGTAAGATGAAGATACAATGGCTTGACCTGTTATCATGATGGAGACTACATTAAGTTGTTGTCCTGGAATGTGTCAGAGATCATGATAACGAATGTATCATGATATACTAATTAAGCTGCTGTCTTTGAATGTGCCGGAGATCATGATACTTGTCATGATGGACTATGTTAAGTAATTGTCCTTGAGATCATGACTGTTATTTGATAGACTATCTAGTTCTCTCAGAGTGTGTCGGAGATTAGACATATCCTTCTAGGATTTTATTTTAAGATGTTGAGATCATGACTATTATCAGATAGACTACATCCATTTGTTGTCCCAGAGTGTGTCGGAGATTAGATAACACATATCCTTTTAGGATATTACTTTAAGTTGTTGAGATTATGACTGTTATTTGATAGACTGCATTCAATTGCTGTCTTGGAGTGTGCCAAAGATCAGATAACACATATCCTTTATAGGATATTATTTTAAGTTGCTGACATTATGATTGTTATATGATAGACTATATTCAATTGCTGTCTTGGAGTGTGCCAAAGATCAGATAAACACATATCCTACCTAGGATATCACATATGCTTTTGGTAGGCATCATGAACATGATACCAAGAGAATATAAGTATGATTTATATCATATGATTGATATTTCTTGTTGGATCATACTTCAAATGATAACAAAAGATAGCATCTAATTTGATGGATATATGTTGATATCCTTAAATATGTCATTCCACGAATATCATATTGAGATCATATCTCTCTATATACTTGAGAGTATAATGTGTTCTACAGTGTAACCAGGGTGTGTGCACTTGGGTCAAAAACTCGAAGCACCCGATGCACGTACGCACTTGAGTACCCCTGTCGGCCAAAAGAGCACCACCACACCTCGGCCACACCGGTCAAGCACCCGGGTGCGATGCGAGACTTGGGTGCGCGTGGGGTGCGACCGACTAACTGGCCCAAAAAGTCATTAAAAAATACTTTTTGCATTTCTTTATTAATTTTTTTATTTTAAGCAAGCTAACCCTTGGGATGATTAGGATTTTGGTATAGGGCATGATTAGAGAGCACTTAGTATGATTCCATTCTCATTATTGACATTTTGTCATTTTGTTGATTCTACTCACTTTGATATGGCTATGATACGTTATTTCATTTCACTGTTTCATGCTACTTGGCTCATGGTCATCATGAGCATCTCTATGATATATGATATTCATATTTGAACAATGAATTTTGAATCTTACATCTTGAACTGAGTTAATTTGTTAAATGATCATTGGTAATAGTTATAAAGTTTCAAGTTTGAACTTATGGTTTGTGAATCACATTTCAGTTTTCTTTATTGAATTATATTTGGTATGTTATATAATATATTGAAGTATTATTTCATAATTAGCATTTTCAGTCATATATATACTATGCAACCCCCTCCCCCCCCCTCCCCCCCTCTGCACCCTTGCCACTGTTCCTCTGTCGTCCCCAAATTGAGGCCCTTTTCTTTCCCACACTTGAAACTCGTCTCGACGGCCCCCCGTATTGCCGCACCGTGTAACACTGGTCTTCTATAACAATCCTTCCTACCTAAGAGAGATTGTGCTATAAAAATCCTCCCTATATACTTGTAGCTTTAGTTGGATTGAATTGACCTTGAGATTATCCTTCTTTGTTTATTCGTCCATCATCAATTAGACACTCACACACAGACATATATATATATATATATATATATATATATATATATATATATAGTCTAATTGATGATTAATTTCTTACCATATAGACTTGTCTCTGCTACGGATATTTATATAACATTTAAACCTGCATTTGGAACACAGAGAAATATGGTAGTGTTATTACATTTGCAGTAATCTTGTCCCTTAATATTTTTATATAACTCAGCTACAAAGCCAGCCATAATTTCATGCCAAGCAATGCTGTTTTTGGTTTCTATGTAATAGGTTGCCCAAAAACTAGATGCTCAAAAGTTTCATGACAATTGCAAACAGAATAACTAATAGACTGTTGACCAACATTAGAGAGATATGAGCCAACAGCAAGCTTTTTGAGTAGTATCCATCTAAATCAAGCAATCTTAGGTTCAATAGGTGAACGTGAAAACAATTCAAAGATAAAGTGCCATATAGAGTTTGGCCAATTAAAACCTTAATGATTATTAATTTTTTTCGATGATTCCCACATCCTGCTTGAGTATAATAGATATGTTTACTGGTACATTTAAATAGAGAGTTCCCATCCTTCCACTTACTTTGCTCAAGCATTTGATGAGAATTCAAAATATTACTGTGGTAGAACTTGCTCACAATCTTACATAAGAGTATAAGTTTTCTTTTAAGACAAGGGGATATTATACTTGTTACTAATTTCCTCCTATGTCCCCATCTGCTTGTCAACCATTATATCCTGTATGAGAGATATGCCCTTCTTGTGCCACTTTTTTGCAAAACAACATTGAGTTAACACTAAGCGTTTATTATTAAGGTAAATACCCCATCGAATAGATCTATCTGCAACATTATAATACACGTTATTGCCAACAAAATTCCTAAAATAGATCATAGGTCTAACCTAACACCAAACCTTCCATATAGTCGAGAACACATTTGAGCCATACACTTTAATAACAAAATCACCAAATACAATATCAATCAAGGGAGTATTATCCTAGTGTTTCTGTAGCACATAATAAAGTAATGTAATTAGAGCTAGTTAAGCTTTGTTGGGTTGGGTAGTTAGAAGCGAGGGGATGCGTCGGTTGGTTTTCCCAACTAGCCCACCATTATATAAGAACTTTGGAATATGGATGATGTACTCATGTTTTTTGGTAATCAATAAATTAATAACATTTCGTCGCTATTTTGGTATTTTGGTACTAGTGATGAATACTATGCTGGTATAATTGAATCCATGTTATATTGCTGGGTACATTCTGTGTTGTGAACCATTCTACCTTTTAGCACCTTTGCCTAAGTCCAAACCTAGAGGTTGTCAACTAGGGATGATGGAGTAATGGGAAGACCGTTCCTACCACGTATACAAGTAACAAACAACGACATAGAAGACCTCTCAATATCCACTTTTTTAAAGGGTTGGGAGGTTGAGATTACTTCTTATACTTAAGTTCTCCGGGTCTCGTTTTAGTTTGAGATATACCATGCAACCCTGGGTTAACAAGGGTCTGGGTTCACTTGCTAAGCTTGAGTGAAAATGCTTCAGACACCATGACCAAGATGTCTCTTTTGGACTTCTTGGTTAGATTGACTATCCTCTACGGTTCTACTATTTGGGGGTTGTCTCTCCTAGAGTCTGATTGGGCTTCAGTTGAGAGAGTTCTGACCCTCATGCTTTGGCACATCCTCGAATGTCATCGGTCTACTCCCTACAGTATCACTTTGGCAGAGTTCAGTGCTCATCCCTTCATGCTTGGGACTTGGGATTATTGTTGACTTGATTTGGCTTATCCATCGATAATGCGGCTTTGTTGACTCCTTGGAGGGCTCTGACAGATATTCTTACTTGGCATACTGCTCTGCCGTGGCGATTACGAGGTCCAACTTGCTGGTAGGGCTTGTTTTTGGTTCACTCAGGCTTTGACTCTTCTTGGCTTGATTGGGATCTCAATTGATTGTCTTCCCGCTTTTCACTTCTCCCTGGATGCCTTGACTCACCCCCTTCCTTCTCGATAGGATCTGAAGAGGATTGTCAAAGCATATATCTATAGACAATACATTAGTACGACTTGGATTATCCCTATTGGGGGGGGGGGTTCTTTAGTCACAGATGGCCTTCTTCGTTGAGCACTACATGGATATTTAGGATGGGATCATTGTTCGCCATTGGTACCTCACTCACCATTGGACCAATGCCCTTCACATTTCTTTGGGCTCTTTTAGGGTGGGATCGCATCAGCTTCACATCCAGACAATTCATTAGATTACTAGAGAGGATAGGATTTGTCGCCTCTATTCTCTTAGTAAGGTGGAGTCAGAGACACATTTTATCTTTCATTGCCCCATATACCATGAGATCAGGGGGAGATTGTACCACCTTTTTAGAGGGTGTGAGAGTCGATCCTCCTTTTTCAGATACATTGACTAGTGGTGCCTTGCACTCTACATGCAAGAAGCCTTGCAGCTCTAGGCCCACTTTCTTGAGCTTTAGTGTTTGAGTTAGGATTCTCACCAGCTCATCAACTCCTTCTTTGCTCCTGTGCCTCTTGCCAAGGGGGACGAAGAAGCCGCTCGACCGTCCCTTTGCTTCTCAGAGTGTAGATCTGTGAGACCTTGTGGTGGTACTTGTACTTGCCTTTGTCTTAGGCCTTATCACCCTGTTCTTGGTTACTTCTAGCCTATAGGAAGTACTTAGGCTCTTCTTCCCTCTTGTTCTGTCCCCTTTCTTTTTGTTTTTTTGCTTTCCTATTTTGTTCTTTTTTGCGGACATTGTTTGGTGTTCCTGCTACTGGCCAAGGTCCTGATATCTTCTTTACATTTGTAAGATCTGTTTGTGGTCTCCTGTTGGACATTAATAAATTTATATTATCTTGTCTTATAAAATGAGCTAAAGAGTTACTCCCATAAATTTAAAATTTTACTCTCAATATAGGAAGCTGATTCTAAACTTGAAATGCATTGACTCGGCTCCTTAAATAAAAGCATTGCTCCATTTAAATGAATTGATTCCATGTTTTAGAACAAACACTCATGCCCTTTAGAAAACTCAACTGTTAATATGGCAGATAAATCTGACATGGCATAAAACTCTAACTAAGCAGCTGAAGTAGATACACGAGTAGGTCCTTTTGTTTTGTGTTGCTTTGGCTTTTTTTTTTGCTTCGGGTACTATTTGGTGTCCTTGCTGTTGGTTGGACCCTTGTGTTTTGCACGTCAGTCTCTTTGATGCCTTTAGCTGTCATTTGTTGGACATTAGTAAATTTATCGAATCTTAGCAACCTATCAAGGAAGCACTTCAAGCAAGCAAGCAAGCAGCTGAAGCAGCTCAACTGAGCAAGCAAGTAGCTCAACCAAGCAACCAATAAGTAGCTAAACAAGACAACCAAGCAGCAGAATTTATTTTTTTGTTACTTAGAATTGTCCTCTGACATTTATACAACCTTGAACATCTATCTGTGACATCAGTGATAACACACTCATCAATAATGACCCTTACGTACTAACCTTTTCTTTATGAGCATTGTAGTTATAATGTCTGAGTTATTTAGTTAATATTGCATTGTGTGGATTTAGGCCACATTCATCAAGTTGTAATTAAGTATTTTCATAATAACTATGGTTTGATCCCATCCGGATTGTAACATTGATGTTGTAATAATGAGATGATAATTTGGGTATTTTAATTGGTATTGGAGATTTTTTCTTAAGGAGGTTGCCCACTCAAGAGGCTTGTGACAGTTGGAGATCCCTAAGTAAAAGCATAATGCAGCTATTTTCTAAGAAATGTATTATTTTTTTCTTCTTTCTTCAGGTAGGTACCTAAGAAGAAATGAAGGGAAGACATTTAAGGGAATCCACAAATAGATTATTTTCACTTGTATATCGTAGATATTTAGTTTTCCTGATGTTTGCAATTTCTTAGTGGTATTACTTAGCAATTATGTATAGCATTATCTATAAAATCAGTTAAAGAGCAAATTTGACATATGAAAGTTTTGCCAACAGATATTTCAGTAGCAGAGGTATCAAAATTTGCACAAAATTTTCGAACCACTTGTAGCTGTGTGATCAAGACAGTTGAACCCTTGGCATTTGCTACAATAGACGAAGTGAAGGCGATTGTCTCAAAAGTTGAAGACATTGAAAACAATGGATCCATTTCACCATGGGATGAAGAGCACATTCCTGATGAAATAGTGACAAGGAAGCCAAATCCTGGGTGAGCTTTATATATTGCCTAAAATGTAAAGTCTGTATCTTGCTTCTTGACTTGAACTAGTTGTTATGACGTGATATACTCGCAATGAATATTACGTTTTGTATTCTTAAGCAGATAATATCTTTGACCATTTGCTAAAATTCAGGTGTAGCATCATTGGAGCTACTGTCCCTCCCATTTTTGTTTTACATTTAAGGGTCTTTTCTTGATCTAAAATTCTAAACGTGTAGGACTTGATTTCTAATTTATCCCGATTAAATCTGTTACCCATGGTAACTCAACCAGCTTTGCATTATTACATCAATTTTATTTGAATTCTATATATTGGCTTGATATTAACTTTATTACGCGACTGTCATATAGAGAATTGTGCTTTCTACTGGTATGAAAGTTGAAAGTTTCATGGTTGCGCAAGTTAGTTCTGCCAGTGTAAAGCCTGTGAGTTGTCCTATTCCTTCTTACAATCTCACCATTGGAATTTATAGTCCCGTCTTTCTCAACCGTTCACAATTAAAGCCAACTTTTCTGTGGATGTCTAATTCTTTTAGGCTTGATGGTTTTGCTTCTGTAAGGACAACTTTTAGTTTTCCTAAATTCTGAAGTTAGTCTTGCCCCAGTTCTATTCTTGCATTTGTTAGGAAATTTCAAGTTTCAGTAACATTCAGCTCCACTGAAAAAAGCGGGAAAATGGTAATACCAAAGTTCTCATCATCCTCTGCAGATTTCAATGTGTCTTTTATTTTCTTTATGCTCCTCATGAGTATTTTTGATGCCTTTAACACAGTCATGGATATGGAGTATTTTTGTTTCCTGATGCACTGAATATTTTATGTTTTCAGTTCAGATTTAGAAACACAAATGAACTATCAGTAAATAAATACTCAATATTTCCTTAGAGACCTTTAGAAACTCATCCACTCTCTTATTTACAAAATCCGAACTGAAATTTTCCTCTTTCTGGAAGTGTCATCTAGCAAAAAGAAAAGCTCCTGATTAGCTCGATACTTAAAAGCCGATCTAAAGATTGGTTTTCTAGTGTTCAGTTTTATGTCTTTTCACACCCAAGGTGACTGTTTATATTTTAATCTCTGAACGTTCTGGCTGGCTATTTGTATTCTTGTCTGACTGCTTGCATATGTGAGTCTTCACCTTCATTCATGTAAGCTGATTGTGTATGCTGACTCTTGGCTTCCATATGATGACTATCCCTTTTGGGTTTATGCAATATTGGACTATCCCTACCTAGCTACTGTGTAAGCTGACTCTTTGCTTCCATATGATGACTATCTACTTCCACATTGTTGCTTTCTACTCCAAATGGTCCCCCGAGCTTCTCTAAAGGTAAGCTGCTTCTTATAATGAAGAAGATGACAATACTAGTCAACTATTAGAGAATTTTCTTTAAACTCCCTTTGCACATTAGGCTATGCAAAACCAGATTGGGTTTCCCTTTACATAACATCATCTTGAGAAGATATTTTAATCCATAAATGAAGCAAAAAATGTTTATTTCACACAATAAGGGGAGCATTGATAAGGTACAATTTAATTTTCTCGGAATGCTCTAAGGTTCTTTTCATTTGGTTCAAAATGCAAATGAACTAAACCTCTAACTGTAAATTGGTGTTGCGTTTAAATTTTGATGATTCTTTACCAGGTTTGAATAGAAAATTCAACTGAACTGGTGCCTAATGCATTACGTAGTCTTGAATCTTTAACCCCTCTTGATAACAACCTAAACATTGATTCAATGGTTAATTATCACAGTAACATGGGGATGTGTCCCCCACCCCTTTCTGCCCCACACACTGGGGACTTGGGGACTCCGTTCCCCCCATCCCAAGTGGTGCAACCAGATTCCACCACCTCCGCTAAGGATGGGGTGCTAACTATTTGCTGATTTAACTGTTTATGTTCAATGTTTAATTTTCTAATTCAATGCAATGTTCAAGTATTTACTTTTTTACATCTTTATATCTTATATTGCAATATATCTTTTCATAACTAACATTTTAAGTACCATATGTATATAAAATATACAACCCCAACCCCCCCTCGCCATGTCGTCCTCAAATTAAGGCCCCACTGTACCCCCTCCCCTAGGGTGGTGCAACTATATTAATTATGCTTTATTTCCTTACAATAATATAATTTGCTACTAGCAAAGAATGTTATTCTTCTTACGAATCCTAAATATAACAATGATATCCTCAATGTTTAATTGAAAGCAAAATTATTCCATTCCTTAAATAGAAGCTATCAATTAATTATCCATTACAGAAAATGTGCAATGAAGACCTCAATCCTTGATTGTATTGATGAAAAGACACTCTATCTACCTCTATCTACCGGAGCCATAACACAATGGGATGCCATTACATACTATAAAGAAGGTTGTAATATTCTCCTCCTTTTGAGCTTCTAAGGACTACCAAAACAGCTAAACTACTTGTCCACAAAGACAATTCTCTGATTCAAAACCATTTACAGAGAAACAAAAGTCCCATATATTGAAGGATGAGCATGTAGACTCCAAGCCACATGATTCATGCGATTGTTTACAATTGCTTTTCACTTTCCGTATTCATCAAAAAACAAGTGGGATTTAGACTCTCACAAGATATGATTCCTTTTCTTGAACAATTTCATAGGCAGTTGAAACTGCTAGAGTGGACTGGGGTTGATGCCGATTGTGCTAAGAAGGCAAAAGGTAGACCAAAAATGGTTACACCATTAGAGAAGTGCTAAAGACTTGAAAACCATGTCATTAATTTAATAGGATGCTGAGTGTACAAACTTGATGATGCATTGAATTGCAAATACACATTAATCATTATGCTTTTGTATGAAATATCCCCTGCAGGATTATACCTTCTTCCCAATACCCAAAATCTTACTATTTCATAGGTTAGACATTTCGTCAAATGATTAGCAGACAAACTTGAAACCACTGATATGACTCAAATGAAATCTGATATGAAACTAGGAAATCTTTGTTGTGACTGAATAAGCAAATCAATGTTATTGATATTAAAATCTAACTCTGCTATGGAAAGATCATTCAATAATTACGGCAAATGATATAGTAAACAGTTTGCACATTTTTATTCATTCTCCAGTGTAAAAGCCTGACGTTATATTGACAAAGAACATGAAATAAACCTTTTGGGAACCTGGTCCGTGGTGAATGCCAATGGAGTCGATAGGAGTAAACTTGCTGTGATAAGGTTCAGACCCGCAGGAAAAAACCTCTCGACATCTGCTGTTTAAAACCCGATTGGGGTTGCTGCTTAATAACACCTTGAACTGCGAATCGCGTGGCGCTGGCTCGACCTTGATTAAAATCGTTTGCAAGAACAATTCCGCCGTTTTTCGTTTCCTGCAGTTGACCCGCGGACCTGCGATTTGTGATGTCTCGTGCCCTATATGACCATGTGCGGCCCTGCAACAATAGGTGACGAAAAATGCCCACCGGTGGAGCGCCTGATCTGACGGGAAATAGTGCTGCAAAATCCAAACAATTTCGCTGTCTCTACTATGAATTTCGAACTGAAAAATGATGCATCCCTATCAATGGCAAATCCTTAAAATATGTCTTGCTTAGCTCGTCAGTTTCTAGATGAAGAAATCCTTTCCACACTGCAGTAGATTTTCACAAGATATGCAATCCAACTCCTCACAATTAAATCCTTTGAATGTTGGCCCTAGGCCACGAAATTCGCCCAACTCGAAATAGCTGAATGCTACCTCCAAGTGCAATAATTCGGGTGATATTCCACACCCTCAAAATTGCTTATCAATGGGAGTTATTGTTCCCAAAGATAGTCTGAGAATTTGCAGACCAGATGGCTACAAATCGCTCCAAGTGGAATAGAAATCGAATTCACAAACCCCTTCTCCCCAATGGGTACCTTATGTCCTCTATTTATTCACTTTGTTGAGAAGTTACTGGAAGTTTCCCGGAACTATCTTTTATAATGTACTTTCATTATTAAACTTTATAAAATTAAATAAATAACTTTATAAAGTTAAAGTACAACCTTAATTTAATATTAGAAGAAGTAGGCCCCACTTACTGAATTGTTATTCTCCGAGAGCAAAATGAAATCATCAGGAAATAAAATGACTCTCTTTCCAAAATCATTTGCCTACGAGAGTCGTTGATAGGCAAATTCCCTGTTGGAGTTATGTCACTAGAAAGGGGACATGACATTGTACCATCCTACATACATTTTCAAGGCCACTAGAAATAGTGTAACTCAGCTACTCTAATGTTATGCATTCTATATTTTGAATCCAATATCACTTTTGTTTCTTACACACATTTTCTTTGAAGGCCACTAGAAATAGAGCAATTTTGCTATTGTATTGTCCCTTGTTAGGGACCAGTCATGATTGATACTTATTTAGTCAATCATTATGTGTACAAGTCTGAAGAATATGTCCATGATGATAATTCCAATTACCTAGTCATATTATTATTTGTTTTATGGATGGGTGATGTAGATAGTATCCAAGTTGCTTAGACACTAGCTGTGGAATCCATCAAAGCTTACAGGGCCAAGTCCATATCTCGAAGGTTTACAGATTGCTGACCCCTTCCCTTTATTTGGATATGATCCATTAGCTCGGATTTATACAAGCCCCTCCTTGGTAACACCATACTACAAATCTTGTTGGAAGCATTTGTCATTGTACCAAAATCTCGAACCATTAATGCCTGATACAAATGCCAGATTTACCTTGATCCATGACGTGGTCCTCAAAGGAGATGCTGACCACCAAGTCATCAATCTCAACAACCTCCCCCTTAGCATCAACTGAGCCTTCAACAACCATTGTAGGGTGACACAAACCCATGACATAAGGCTTTGATACCCTTGTTGGAAGTATTTGTCATTGCACCAAAAACACGACCTTTTAATGCCCAATACAAATGCCATATTTACCCCAATCCATGACATGAATCTCAAAGGATGTGCTGACCACTAAGTCAACAATCTCAACAAAGTTATTTTTAATGCTTATGTCCAACCTTATTACTATTTCATTTCATGGTAGAAGCAATGGCTAGTAACCAAGTTGCCTAGATACCATTCTTAGTAGATTTTGTCAAACATTATGGGACAAGTCTGTATCACAAAGGCCTATGAAACATTGACCTCTACCTTATCTTGTGACAAAGATCCATTGCTTGGAATTTACACAATCCCCTACTTGGCAACACTTCAGTCTTCCCTTCTTAGCCAAATAGTAGTAAGATTGAATTAGAATATATATTTCTGATTTTTCTATTATAATTAATGTTACAAGCTCATTATTGTAAATGATATTAATACAGCAATAATTATGCTTATCAATATAGGATCAATATTCATATACATAAATATGTATATCTTATAGATATATATATCTTTGAATCATATTTCCTTTTGAAGAAAGCCCATTGTATTTACATTCTCCTTTATAATCATAATCCGTTCGAGAAGTCACAACCCTTCATAATTAGAATCCATATGAAAAGTCACAACCTGTCATAACTACAACTCTTCATAATGACAACATCCTTTCATAATTGTTGTCTTTTGCAAAATTTAATTCCTCATATTCTTCACATTACTTTCCTCTTGTATTAATCCTTGTTTAACTCATCTGTTCTCCTCTTCTTTTCTATTTCATATTAAATATCCACCCTCTTATATGTTATTTTGAATGGGTCACATCTCTTTATTATATATCTCTTGACTTTGCATTAGATTTAGTTAATTTATATTGTATTGTTTCTTTACTCTAATTTTATTATATGTTTATTATCATTTATTATTAAATCTTATTTTGAAAGTTAACATACTTTCTACAATATTATCTCTTCATTGTAATTTTATTTTATTGATAATAGATTTTATATATTTGTTATTATTTATATAATAAGAATAATTTATTATTATATCATATTTTTATATATGATTTTTTATTTATTTATTTAGTAATAGTGTATTATCTAATTAGTATTAAAATATATTTTTAAATATGGATGTGACAGCTACTTTGTTGTTATGTTTAATTAATTTTTAAATAATATTGTATTGTCCAATTATTATTAAAATTCCAGCTTAAAGTAGGGATGTGACAACTACTTTGTTGTTATGCTTAATTTATTTTGCTACTTGCATCAAATAATGCTTTTGCATAATACACAGCCTGAGTTGGGCAGTGGTGGAAAACTTGTGATTTTGAAAGGGAGGTCACAAGTTCAAATCCCAGAGGGGGTAAGGTATGTATGCATTGATTGTAGTACTAGTAGGTTCCTCCTACAATGAATATGGGTAGTCCCATATTATTGTTACCATGTGCAGACTCAGAAATAGATAGCTGGTGTTGTGGACTATAAAAGCTCCTTTCCTTTCATTTTCTTTTCCTTTGTGAAACTGTCAAGGCCTATTTATAGTACACATAGTTCATCCAATGTCCTTTTTAGTTAATTTGTGTCAAGTTTTTGATTGGTGCATATGAATAAAGACAAAGAGGGCATCATTATGTTGTTTTTTTCCCCTTTCATTTATCTGATTGCTTCGTGATACCATTATTATCCTAAATATCTGGCATAATTCTCTTCTTGATTGTCTACAACATTTCTAATTTGTTTTTTATTTGCTTGTCAAGCCTAGACATGTATGCAATGACCTCTCCTAGCATAATTATCATTTCATTAGACTTAGCAAGGTCATCAATCCTATAGGATCAAATTTCACACATTTCTAAATTTGATTCACACTTGAAGCTCTAGGAGAGCAGCATAACCCCAATTAGGACAGCAACCATCCCATATAGAACTTTGGAATTATAAATCATCAATCAGCAAGTAGATCACTTCCCTATCATTAGAAATCAGTTGTGCAATCAAAGATGGGTTATGTGTATTTTCAATGTCCATTATAGACAACCCTTGAATGACTGATCTATTATGAAAGTCACCAAACATCTCATCAACTCTAAGTGGGATGGAATCAACTTCACACCTAACCATTGCTACCTCAATGTTCTGAATTCAAGGGCTCAAACACAACTCATGAAATGAAAGAGAATTGCAGATCAGACTTAGAAAATGAAGCTTATGCTTACCCCTCTTCAACATATCTTTGCTGTTCTCTTCCAACCTTCTTTCAACTGTGCTTGAACTTCCTCAAAGGTTGGTTACCTTCCTCCTTGCTGTGCCTACGTCTGTGGAGGGAAGGTTGGCATGGAAGGTTGAGAGCGTGCCGAATGAGGATTTTCCTTTCTTGAGAGTTAATCGTCACTGTGACCATTTTGTTCTCCAGATATATTATTGTTCGCTAGGTTCCAGAGAGTTTCTTCCATAAGTCGTTGAGTGTCATTGATCTATGCTTCATTCTATGAAAGATCCCTCAGTGGTGCTATCACTTCCGCCAGAGTGGGTTCTTGATCTACCATTGTATCAATTGAGTGGGATCTCTTTCATTTCCATCCATAAACTTTCATTCACTCTCCACAGACCAGCAAGATCACTCGCTCTAATACCACTGTAATATACCCAATTTGGCAAGGAAACTTTTTTGTCGTACAGAAAGATGAATGTGGGGGTTGTACAATGTAGATTCTATACGGATGGGAAAGTGAAGGAGTGGCGTACAAATGGGGAAGTGAAGGGAGTGATGTACGGATTTGGTTTTTACGATAGATGGAAGGAGTACGGGTTAAGGAGTTTGACGTATGGAGTTGGAGGAGGGGTGAGTGAAGTGTGTATGGTGGAAATTAGAAGGGTAAGGCTTGACGGCCATACGGTAGGATATGGGGGGTTGTATGGTGATTGGGAGATGTACGGGGGTGGAAGGAATATGTGACTGTACAGTAGGAAGGGAAGTATGGTTGTATGTTCGGAGGAGTATGTGAACGTATGGTAGTAGGAGATGGATAACCGTACGATGGAGAAGATGGATAGTTGTATGGTGGGAAGGAGTTAGAGATGATAGGCATACGAAGGGTGGAGGATGTATAGTGGAGGGAGTCTAGTGAGGGGTACAAAGAGAGAGGTGTACATAGGAGGAGGTGAAGGGCGTACAAATTGGAGGGAACTAGCTAGTCGTGATGGATGGAGATACTAGACTTGGAGTGTGTTGTCGTTAGTGATGCAAAACCCAATACAGGTGAAATTACTAATATAAGCCAAATATTCGCCACTTGTACAGATTAATGCTAATTGCACAGATATAGACCAAATACAAATAATATAGTTCCAATCATGAAATATACAATTGCAGACAAAGATGGTGCTCTAGATGTGCCGGATCCAAATCAAAGTAACACACAATGGGAATAGGGTGAGGGTTGAATCCCACCAAAACTGGAATAGCCAAATAGGGAAGGTCTTCCACTTCCGAAATGACGAAGAATACATAACACTAACAAGAATTCACAGTACAAACAAAATAATCCAAATTGCCTATCAATCACTACTTACATGTCGTACTTAAATACCCTTCGGAAGATCTTCTGAAGGTTTACAAAGAGAGCCGACAACATCACATATAGATGCAATTAATATAAAGAAGTGTCCAAGATTACTAAATTAATCGGCCCATAAACAAAGTTTTGATCATTTATTTTTTATTTGACAAGAACATTATATGCTGATCGAGTTGATCAAGTTGTTGAAGGAATAAGGAAGACCGACCAGAACAATATTGTGAAGATCAAGCAAAGGAAGCGCTAAGTTGACACATGGAGTGTGTGAATCAGTAGTAAGAGATCATAAGACAGAGATTGAGCAAAACAAAGATCTGACCGAGCAAGGTAGTGTTACACCTAACAGATCATTTCACTATTACTCTCTAATCATTGTAATAGAACTAAAGGAAAGTTTCTAAAAGAGGAGAGAACTACTAGGGCATTCTATTGTAGTACTAGTTAAAGGAAAGTTTCTAAAAGACACATCGTCAAGAACCTTTCCAAACAAGAGAAAGGAGTGCAGCATCTGTGGTCAAATTTGGTAAAATATTTCCTTGACCCTTTCTTATTTCAAATTCTAAAAAGGAATCTAACAAAGTTTTAATATGTATAATTTGAGTCTTCATCAAGTCTTCGTGCATTAATGTGTTTGCTTTGTGTCTACATCGTGTTTGCATTGTGTCATCATGCATTAATGTGTCTACTTTGTGCATGCTTTGTATCTTCATTCATACGTTCTTGCATGGGCCATCATAAACTAGCATGTGTACTTTTGCAAGTGTTTAACACATATCCAAAAAAGAGAATGAATCCAAGCTATGAATTAATGGAGATAAATCAATTGCTTGGTGACAAGCAAAGTTGATAGGGGAGGACTGCGATATCCCTGTTAAAATTTAAATTAATAATTAATAAACAAGAATATTTTAATTACTATATATATATAGTTATGATAGAGTATGTTAATCATATGTAACATCATAGGATGTATTATATTATAATAATAATAATAATATTAAAATATTAAAATAAATCAGATAATTAATAATTGAAATTAGAACGATAATCCAATATAATAATAAGTAAATAGTTAAATAATAGTATAATATTATATATAATCCCTTATTCAATATTAAACTAACAATATAAAATTAATTAATGTTACATAATTAATATGTTATAATACTAAAACAATAAAAGAATAAATGATATAATGAAAGGAAGATTACCTATAGTTAGTCATGAGGAGGTGTGATTAAAGAAGAGGTGTGTCCATTTTGGAGGCAGTCACTCCCATGGACAGTATATAAAACGAATTCCAGATTCATTTCATGGAATATCATCTAAGAATTATTATCATTCCTTACTCAAAATTTATCTTATCAAATAGGGACAGAGAATGAGGACATTACACAATCCACCATATTGTAATGTTGAGCCCTTCCTGTTGATTGTATCATCCTTCCATTTGCAGAGCAATTTGCTTCCTTGTAGGACCTGATCTTTATTCTCTTTTCCAAATTCGAAATCTTCTGTTTCGTTGCATTATCTTCAATCTTCCTTTGTTTGCTTCCTTGGATGGCTTGACTTCTCCCAAGCTGTGTAAGTCTCCTTAAGTTGTCATTCCTGCAAGAAAAAATTGAAGAACCTAAAATAATTTTTAAGGTAAACAATTCTTCAAGGATTGGGATTTGCGATATTGAATTAGATTTACATTTAGATGAGGAAATCTAACTTTATTGTTTCAATCACAAACTTTTGATTTGGAAGCCCTTAAAATTCTTGTTGCAAATCTAACTCAAACCTTATATCTCTGCTCCAGAAATGCCTTCAACTCTGCCCTCATTTATGTCATAACTGCATTGACATCAATGACAATAATCAAACACAAAAAAAACCGTTGTAGAATACCTTATGTTTTTCATTAGAAACCTTTATTTTTGAGAATCAAAGCTATCTTTGATCATGAGTATTTTGTATATTAAGGTACCCATATATTATTTGATTAGAAATGTATGATGTATTAATTTACTTTTTCATTAGAAACCTCTATTATGGGGACCATCTAATTTGCTTTTCCACCAAGCAATTTGTGAGTTTACTTTTAGGAACAAACATGCAGATATGTGTATGTGTACATATGTATGGGTTTTATAATTGACTATTAAATTCTGCTTATGGGGCTTCCTTCATCTTAGATGGCATGATTGACTGCTATCTCTTTTAAATTCAACCTGGACATGCACTTGGTTATGTACATTTGGTTATGGTACACAAGTAATTGGATGTAAAGTCTAAAATCTCTAATAGGGACTTGAATTGTGAACAACCATTGCTATTATTAAAGTCTTGACTAG
This sequence comes from Cupressus sempervirens, assembly GCA_028749045.1. Taxonomy (NCBI): domain Eukaryota; kingdom Viridiplantae; phylum Streptophyta; class Pinopsida; order Cupressales; family Cupressaceae; genus Cupressus; species Cupressus sempervirens. The sequence goes on from CM053786.1 coordinate 873,511,589, forward strand.
TTCCCTCTTTGAGCTCATTTCATTATATTTAGGTGTCCATATATATATATATATATATATTGGTCCGTGGGTAGATAAGGAAATGCACTAAGTAGTTTCTGGATTAGATTGTGTATATATTTTTTTATCATCAATGTTTCGGATGACACTTTGTGATCCATCATCAGGATGAGAGAGCCAAGGAAGGATATGGAGATAAGGAAATCTCAATTTTATCTAGTAACTTTGTGGGATTTCTTCCAAGTAACATTTCTGTTAACTGTTTCTTAATTTCAATGAAAAAAGTGGCCACATAGTGGCATACAACTTGCCTTCAATGATGTTTATAGCTTTCGGTTCATATTATAACTGTCATTTGTGCTATTGATAAAGTCGTTAAATTATTTTCTTAATCTTTCATTACTTTTAAAGTTTCAAGTCTTTTGATCATTGAAATTGGGTACATCATTTTGAAGATTTCAATAAGAGTTGGCAACATATGTCATAGTTTGGGATTCACATGTTAGCCATCTTAAAATTACACTTTGAAGGTTAACCTTTCCTAAGTGTTTTTCCAATGACACTGGCCTCTTATGTTGCAGGAGTGTTTTTTCAAAAACAGAGTTTCCAGAATTTGGGGCTACCGAATTGCTGCTTAGTAATGGAATGACTATATGTTATAGGTGCACGGATTTTCTTGATGACCAGGTAAAGCATCTCTTGTAGTAGGTTTATTAATTGTATACATTTTTTCTGGATGTCATTGGTATGGTTAAAAGTTTAAAATTTGTTACATCTGTGTTGTTCGTTGCTATAGCTTTATATGTGCATGTGAATTTCCCAGTTTTCTTTTGTTTAAAGTTTTTTGTTAAGCTCTCATTTAACTCTAGTTGCTTTTGCATGATTAGCAGTTTTGGAGTATAAATTTGACCAATCATGAGTGTAAAGTTTGTTATTTAAGGTTTGACAAGTAATGCCACTTGATATTCTAAGCCTCTTATTCTTGTTGATTTGGTGTTTTATTTGTGAACCATCTTTAGTAAATTTTCTCCAATAGCCTTCATATGAAGTGGTTTCTAGCCATTCTAAAATCCATCCAGCAAATTTATATAGTTCACATCCGAGGCCCAAAATAGACATCATTGTATAGTAATCAAAGTTTGAGTTCAAGAGGTCTGTCTCATTGAAGAAGAGCTCTTAGGAGTTTTCAGCTTGGTCTCTCTTTGATCTGGAGAGCAGTTTGGTCCTCTAGGTTGCACTTGTGAAATTTTCCCAACTATTATATGTTGGTATATTCTTGATTTGCTTGATTCACAAATATCTCCTTAATTCTCGAACATAGTACCTCTTCTTTCTTTCACTTATGAGAGGCTTAGACTGTAATACCACTATAATAACCCTTACCAAGTCTTGCCAAAGAATTTTCACTTCCTTGTGTTTATCGAAAAGTTCCAGTTTTTGCTAATAATTGGTAATGTTTGAAAGTTGTTCAGAATGGAAGAAATACAACTTACCAAATTCCTTTCACAGACACACACACAGAATTGAATTGGTTCGTAGATACTAATTTTCTTGTTATTAAATATTACTTAGGGAATTAATAATTATGTATATCAGTTTGAAACAAAGCTTTCTGTAATTCGAAAGTAAACTTTGTGTACCTTATTATCATCGCTCAATTCTTCCTTATTACCTTCTTGATGAAAATTCGCAAACCACTTAATCAATAATTTTGCACCCACGATCCAAAACCTCACTGCCGCTCATGTAATCTCCAATCAGTTTGCTAACAATGCCATAAGTTTTGCATGTATACAATGAAACTCAGTAATAAGTGTCAATATAAGGAAAATTGGAAAGCGATGGAACTTTTGAAAATGAAACTTGGAATTCATAGCATTTCTGTTCTAGATTCTTTCTTTTATGACTATGCATTATGTCCTTTTGCTTTTGATGAATTTTTCATGTGTGTGGGTGTTGTATCAACTAGGCTTTGATACCAGATGCCAAAGAATAATAACCAATTAATAACTGACAATCATCAATAAGTCCCAACCACCAACAATAAAGATTACCCAACAATAATTACACCCACTAGAGGCAAATACCAAAATCTATCGTGGAGATTCAAGCTACATACGAGGGAGTGTCATCACATAGTCAAACTACTTGAGTTACCCTGGACTAGTCTCTCACTAGACCCTAGATCCTCAACGTAAAACATGCGGAACCAGAATACCCTCACATGAAGACGAGGAACACTAGTCATACCTCTTAGTAGGTATCATTCCATTCCCATCCTTAGCCTGTACAAGCACTCAAGGCATGGACGAGCCAACATCTCTATTTATCTTTCTAATGTTTTTCCTAAATATTAATTACTAGAGTATCAATTATTACACAACTTACGATAGGTTATCCTAGTATTGACTACTTTTGGCCTTGAATCCCTATTGTAAGCCACCTGCGTAGAAATGCACCTAGACAACCTCTTCTAAGCTCAAAAATCACAATTGTGTCTCATACCACAAAAACAACAATGATCAAATTCGGATCTTAATAGGAAACCTGAAAATGCATTGGTTCTCAAAAGCCAAGTCAACGTAAATGCTCAACAAAATAAATCCCATGAACATAAATTTCAATTTGAATCATAAAATACATCATAACATCTAGTTGAATGATCATCATAAAAGAAATCTCAAAAGCCTCTGGTGTACATCCTAGTTTGCCAAACTAAACAACTCACATAAAACTATAATGAAACAAACATCACAATAAAATCCCAAATCCATCATAACATAGGACAAAACCCCAAATAGAGCATATAGAAAACCAAGAGTTTCAATCATATGGTTTAAGTTCCATTGTTTTTTGATGTTTAGTTTGGGCCTTCAGGTGTGTTCAATTATAACACTTTACATGTTTTCAAGCTATTGTCTTCATGATTAAATATTTCAGATTACATAGTGATAATATTAATCCATGAATAGAAGCAATAAGAACATATTTATAATTTACTAATGTTCATATTTTTAAAAAATCAATATAATAATAATATTAAATTCTAACAAAACATATTTTAAAATTAAATCTCTCAACCAAGATAATAACATTTTAAAATAATAAACTTCAATTAAATAATTCTTAATTTATAAAAATAACATTACATAACTTTTTAAGGGTCAATTGCTACTGGCATCTAAGCATTGAATAAAAACTAGAACAACCGTTGAATTGGAAAGGCGTTCAACCCCAACTCAAGAATTTCCTTTTATTCATGTATAGTGATTAATCACCAGTGACTAGATATATTATCATTTATAGAAAAATCCATATTCCTTTTTCGAAAGATTCACACCAAACACATGAAACACTTCAATATAACATAATAGAAAATCTCAGTTCCTCAATAATATTGCACTTGTTAGAATTGATTTAGAGCCAACAGGAATATCCTAGTGCCAGATTTGTGAACTCTTATGCCCAATGCATATGCACAAGACGATAAATTTTTTTCCGATACTTAGGAAAGTTGATGTGAAGCTTGTAATACCATTCTCAAGAGTCAGAGTCACCAAATAAGAAGAAATGAATTAATCCACTCAAGTGTAAATGGTCGCAATATTCACTTTATTGCTGTTTCTGCTCTAAATGCCATAGTTTCAAGAGATGTGATATCGGGTGTTTAATGTCACAAGCGTATGCTCTTTCAATGAACTCTTTGTACTTGATACGAATAGGAAGCCCATGATGAATAAAGGATTATCAACTCAACTATTTGAAATACACAAGGTATTGGAAATATTGTGGCATCTAAAATGAGAACAAGTCACCTACAAGCATAAGCGAAAATGCAAGCAATTAGAGGGAATAAGAGCAGTGGTTAGGTTTTGTATTCAAAAGCCAAAATTAGTGATTTACATTAGGAATAGTGAAAGGCGATTTCAATGATTGCATTGGCAAGACTTAACAAACCATTAAGAATAAATAATAAACAATAACAATATTCTCATCCTTCAACTGAAAGATGGTCTACATAAAATATTGACACCATAAAATATTGAGTAAAATGATCCTGGTTTAACTTCACAAATACGATTGCATTGAATATAAATTGCAATCTCAATTTCATAGGTACCTGATGCCTTCATAGATTTCTGGTTTAATATTATCCTTCTATCAACTTGTAAACTAAGCCAACTTTGAATAAAATTGGGATACTTTACTTTTTCTCTTCTGTAAATCATTTCCAATCCCAAATGAATAATCTGTGTGACCCTTCCTCTAGCTAGGGCAGGCCTCTCGCTGCCACAAATGGCTTCTGTGCGTATCCATTCTAAGAATACAAAATTTGAAAAATGCTTGATCAAATTAAAGAGAAATTATTTATCCATTCATACTTCATCTTTCCCCAAAGTTCTTTTTATAATCATATTATTTACTCTTTTCCCATATCGTTATTATAGTGACTTAAATTAGGTTTTATTAAAGTTGTTTAAATTAATTTCTAATCATACTACCTTTTAATTTAAATCCTAGGTAATAATATTAATTAATTAATTAATTTTAATATTTTTTCTTCATTTAACTCTAACAAATAAAACGGGGAACTACATAAGCAAAATTAATTGTATTTCAAAATAAATAGATATCAATCAATCAATAACCCATATTTGTAATGTCCGCTTTTTAGTAGTGCTCGGACTTTAGAGTTAGGCCTATCAATCAATCCTCGTGGGCCAAGGAGTTGATAAGAGGGCCATTTGTGTAATTACTTTGGCTTGTCACTTGGTTTTATATGGTTTGGATAAGACATTATATTTTTATAATATAATGTAATCTGTGCTTTATATTATCATGATATTTTAATATTATTAAAGTGCAACTATAAAAATATTATATTAGAAGGGGGAATACTCTAGAAAGTTCAATTAAAAATTATTTTATGTCCTCCTGAAGGAGGCTACACTCTTCGAGGAAAATAATAAATAGAAGGGGAGCCTTATTATTGATCATCCAATATTTGACATCTTTTTTGCTTAAAAGTTTGTGGAGCCAAGGGTTTCTATAGGTTGGTACATTGATAATTGGGAACAAACACTCCGATTGATTCACATAACTAAGTTTGTGAAAGATCCTTGAAAGGATTGTAGTTATTGCAAGAGATAAATCAATGTTCTCATCGCGCCAAGTTTGTGTCCTAGGGCTGACATTGTGAACAAACAATAGAAGAAATAATTCTGATGCCAATCTTCGTCATATTGTAATGATGTTGAGATCTTGCAATTTTGGTCATGGAGGCTTGTTTATGCATCAATTTCTTATGGGTAGATGGATGCTCTATTTTGTGAGTGTTTGCAAATTTTTTTTGGGTGGGTTTGAAGGCTTTCCTAAGATTAAAGGTGACATGATGTAACTTCCCACTCGAGAACCCGAGAGAAATTAACCTATTATGCTACAATGTTTACGAAACTAGTTCTTTCTTAAATGTTTATACATGAATACATAGAGACAACATTTGAATAGAAAGTCTCCAAGATAAGAATAAAAATGATAATGGTACAGATGCATCAATGAATATCCAATATCAGTCTCAATTTGAGGGAGACCCAATGGTAAGAAGCGACGACCTCCTGACCTCGTGGTAGCTCAGTCAGGCACTACTCCCATCGCGTAGGGGAGATAATGTACGATATAGACATAGATATGAAATCACAAAAATCAAATCCTGGGCAAGGAATCTTGATAGCTCAGTCTACCTCAAGGGTAACAAACAGCTCATAAAGAGAGAACAACCAAAGTCGAAAAGACAATCAACCAATCCCAACGTTACATACCCAAGCCAATAACAAACACCAAGTATAAATGAATTAGAAAATTGAAGAGATACAACCATGGAAGGAATACCGACTTCTAAATTAAATGTTAATAATCAACAAATAAATAACTTTCATCAATGAGAATAAATCACCGATCAGTAATTCCAATAGTAATACATCACTAGAGGAAAATACAAAATCTATAAAGGACACTCAGGCTACATACTGAGGAGTGTGATCACATGGTCAAACTACTTGAGTTACCTTGGACTGATCTCTTAGTAGACCCTGAACCCTCAAGCGTAGAGTTACCTTGGAGGAGTCACTCTGGACCCCATACCTTCAATACGGCATTTGTGGAACTAGAAATACCCTCTCAAGAAGATGAGAAGCACTAGTCATACCTCTCATTAGGCATCATCCCATTCCTCTTAAGTTTATATCATGCAACTCTGATAATATACTGATCTAAGCTTCTAGATCGATCAAGATCAGTCTATATAGGCCTATATATAATTGCTGTTTCCCTTCTTATAATCGGCATCTCTTTAGGGCAGTATTATTAATAACTAAATTAATAAACAAAGTTAGTTTAGTTACTAACCAATAGTCATCAAATAATAGTCGCCGATTTCTTGGAATGAAGTAAAGCCGACCGAGAGAAGGACATGCCTTTTTAAGGACACGCCCTTTGGTTGTTGTATTAAGGTAGGGTGTAGATGTGGATAAAGGACACACAAAAAATACAAGTCTGCTCCTTTAGCATCTACAACCATATACAATTTATTGTAGGGATAAGAACATTTTCCAGAATAGATATTATACTATTGGTAACACTTCATACAAGTCTGATATACAAAAGATCATCTTGAGCAAGTAGATTGAAGGCATTGTATCAGTTTGATTGTTCAGAATTTGTAGAAACTTTACATGGTATCAGAGCTCTGGTAGTCGAACCTAGGCTCTGCAAATTAACAATCAGACCCAAGGACAGGTTTGATGGAAAATAACACTTTGTTGCTTGGAAATTTAGAATCATGATGATTCTTGAAGACAATGACGCAAAACAGTATGTTGATAAAAAATCCAAGTAACCTGATGCTGAACCTCATAAAACTATCTGGAGTAAAGGAAATAGGAAAGCCATTCAAATCATATTTAGATGGAGTGAAAAATGAAATAGTACCTATGCTAATGAGGCATCAAACAACATCTAATATGATGAAGGCATTATTAAATGCAACGAGGTTAACAATGCAACTAGAATCCTTGCACTAATGATGCAACTAAATCATATACAGATAAAGAAGGGAGAATCTATGAATTCATACTTCCTAAGGGTGGCTAGTCTAAGAGATGAACTTGCAAGTATAGGGACCATAATTGAAGACAAAGAGCTAACACTTATGGCTATAGATGGATTACCAGATTCATGGGAAACATTCTCACAAGGAGTAAGTGCTAGAGACAATCTTCCAGAGTTCAATAGACTTAAAGGAGATTGCCTTCAAGAAGAAGAAGGGTAATTAAAGAAATGACTAACCTAAGAAAGATTTATCCAAAATATTATGCTTCAAATGTGAAGAATTTGGACACTATATATCTAATTGCCTTGAGAATACAAAGCAACAAGTAAATTGTACAAACGTTACCAGGAAAGAAGAAAACTATGATCTTGAGAATCGTGTATTGTACTCTACACTATCAAATGAAGTATCAAGCAAAGCATGGGTAATTGATAGTGGATCATCTCAACACATTACAGGATACAAAGAAGTACTAGATTCAATATCAGAAGAAGTTGATAGTGAAGCTTCCATTGGTGATAATTCCTCTCATTCAGTCAAAGGAATTGGGAATTGCACCTTGAAACTAAAGTTAGGTATTTCTCTACATCTCAAAAGATTACTCTATGTACTAGAAATAAAGAGGAATCTATTCTTTGTTATAGCACTTAAAGATGATGGACATAATGTTGCATTCATAGACGGTAAAGTAATGACCTGGTCTAAGAACTCTTCGTTTAAGAAATCAAAGTTGATTAGTCAAAAAAAGGGATTCTTGTAACAATTAAATACAGAACCTAGTGAACCTATTCAAGCCTTAACTCATGAAGCTGCTGATATAAATGAAATATGGCACAAAAGGTTAGGACATCTAAATTTCAAAGCCTTATCGACTATGGAGAAGATGGTTACTGGCTTACCTAAGTTGAATAAATATCATTCAAGCATATGCAAGGGATGCACTCTGGGTAAAAACACCAAAAGTCCATTTCATGATAACAGTAGAAAAGCTAACAATGTTTGGAATTAGTCCACTCAGATTTATGTGGACCTATGTCTGTTCCTTCTCTTGGAGGATTTTGGTACTATATACTTATTATAGATGACTTCTCTAGGAAAACTTGCATTTACTTCTTAAAATGTAAAGAACCAAAAGAAATCCTTAAGAGATTTAAAGAATTCAAAACCTTAACTGAAAACTTATCAGGCTACAAAATTAAAACTCTTAGGACTGATAATGGAGGGGAATATATTTCAGATTTGTTTAAAGAGTTTTGTAAAGAAGTAGGAATTAAGAGGGAGCATACTGTTCCTTATAACCCACAACAAAACAAGGTAGCAAAAAGGAATAATAAAACAATTATAGAAGCAACAAGAGCTATGATATTTGATTAAAGTTTAGAATATTATTTTTGGGCAGAAGCCTTTTGTATAGCAATCTACATTCAAAAGAGAAGTCCTCACTCCCACCTTAGAAATAAAACTACTGAAGAAGTCTTTACTTAAGTTAAACCTGATATAATCCATCTTAGGAGATTTGGGTGCCTAGTATATATACATGTTCCAAAAGAAAAGAGAACTAAGTTAGAACCCTCTGAGAGGAAATTTATTTTTGTCTTGGTCCTTCTTTACTTTATCCTTTGTCTCCTTAAGTCCTTTCTCTGTTAGCAAGATCATTTTTGATTTGAACTGCATGCTCTGAAGCCATTCGAACAAAGGTTCATCTCCCTTGGGCAAGATCTTTGCTTCGACAGCTTCCTTTGCCTTCATTTGAATAATCATCTTCAGAAGAGAGATACGATCATCACTCTTCACTCTTTCTCTGGCCAAAGTATTTCTATTTTGTCGAGATGTTATCCTTCTCTGCTTCTAATCTTAAGATGACATTACAAATTTGCTCTATAATAGAGACTCCCTCCAATTTGAGCTTCCTAGTCCAGTCCTTACCAATTTGGCCAAAGTGCTTATCTTCCTAAAGCTGAGAGATAAGGGCTTGAACTTCGGTAGTAGTAGGATTACTTGTCACTGGCATTTCGGAGATACTTGCCGATGGAGTGACCAATTGTCTAATAAATCTGTTCAGCTCTTCTATCTCTGCCTTCATCCTAATCTTTGACAACTTGAGACTCTCCAGTTGTCCTTCAATTACTTCGTTGGTTGACTTCCACAAGCCAACCTTGGTGTCATGTCTGGCCTCTCCAAGATCCACTGAGTGTAGAGTGAAATCATCTATGGACATATCTTCAATCCGTCCATCCTTGGTGGGTTTTGCAATTTCCATTGTCAGGTGCCCTGTTTCTGGATCTTGTCCCAAAATAGGCAAGGTCTTCTGCTTCTTAACCTTATTCAAAGCAGATCTAGAACGAACTGCAAGAAATAATGTATCCTTACTGGGAGCACCTTTGTAATGCCCCCCACCCCCAAGATATTATAAACACTTTGGGACAAGTACTTGAATTCTTTAATCTTCTTCCAAAATTATCAATATTACCATTAGATTGGAATTATAATAATGTGAAAATGTACTCTTAAAGAAGTAGAAGAATTGTATCTAAGGACCAATTCCTCCTATGTTTGAAATATGCAATTCATAATATTTATGGTCTTTGACAGGACAAAGCGTTGTGTTGCAGTTGATGGAAAAATATCTTGAAGACTTATACTATAGAAGGAACTATTATGATTATTAGATCCTTCAGTATTAAGTATGTGTTTTGATAATGCTGTGTCCAATTGGGTACCTCACAATATAGAAATGGTTGAATGGTGTCAGTCTAATTATTAGTTGACACAGATTTGTGCCTTCTTGATATGAGGTGTATTTTCAGCACATTATATATTGAACTTGTGCTAAGTAGACTTGCGTTGGAGTATAATTGGGTACCTCACAATATGGAAATGGTTGAATGGTGTCAGTCTAATTATTAGTTTACACAGATTTGTGCCCTCTTGATATGAGGTGTATTTTCAGCGCATTATATATTGAACTTGTGCTAAGTAGACTTGCATTGGACTATATTTGTTTAAATATGGTCAAGTTTTATTGACTATGTAGTATATTCCCCTTTTCGATGATTGTTGTTGCTGCACGTATGCTATATGTCGTTCATAGTTGCAGAGTTTTGAAAGGATTTAAGGTGGTGCATGGGAAGTGTTCTTTCACGTCGAAGGGAGTGCACAATTTGTATTTGTAACGTTGCCAAAGTAATGTTTGCCACCTGTCCAAGGTAATCAATTATATTACTGCTCCGCTATTTCTTTATTGTAGCTCCTCTGATCACCCGTCCTCTGTTTTTTTTTTGTTCTCCCTCGTATATTTTTCGTAACATCCTTGCTGGTGTCTTTTTATATATTCAATGATAGAGGAGACGCCCTTTAGAAAGGTGGTGTCTGTTCATAGGCTATATTTGAGATATATATTTCACTTGATTAAAAATATTATTATTATTAAAATTATAATTATCTATATTTTATTATAATATCAATTAGAATTTTCTTTTGTTTGTTATTATTATTATAAGAATAATAATAATAATAATTAATATGATAATGTTTTATTGTATAATAGACCAATGATAAATTATTTTGGATATGTATTTATACTATTCATTAGAAAATTATTATTTATTTAATAGGATATTATTAATTTATTTTTATATTGATTATTAAATTTTATTATAGAAATGGGGTCATGACAGCCTTCATCCTTCCTCTTTCTCTTCTTCTCCAAAGTGTCCTCCAACCAGGAATCTGTGACTATCACCTTGGAGGCCGTCCCAAGTGAGTCTATGCTAAATATCTTTTTCTTGACTGGAGTGATTGTCACCGCAGTCGAGCAGAAGGGGTTCTTTGGGGCTTGAGAAGAGCTCTGTCTTTTCTCCGCCTCAGAGGTTTTCTTAGCTGCCTCATCAGATTCAGTAGATTCAGTGCTACTGCTTCTTCCATGTCCTAAATCCACTATCTGCGCTGGAGAGCTACTTGGTTGCAGAAGTGTAGCACTTACTTGCGAAACTGGGCTATTATGAGGCGAGGGAACTGGGGTGACATGAGGAGAGGAGATTGGGGTAATAGCACTATCTTTTGACTTCTCCGTCTTCTCCTTCTCAGCATTAGTTTGGGTTCCAATAACTGGGAGGGAGCCATCTTGACAAGTCTTAGCCACAGGGATATTCTTGTCTGGAGGTTGATCACCTCCCCCTGATGGTTGGGTTGGTCCTTGAGTGATGGCTAAGGTTGCACCTATTGTGCCACCTTGAGAGGAGGAAGGAGCTACAGCTGCTAGTGAAGCTTGAGCTGGTGTGCTTTTACTTCTACTAAGCTACTCGTAAGACTCACAACATAAAGGAAAACCACTCGGCTATGAAATGTGGGGGAAAGGGAAAGATGAAAAATCTAATGAAGACTCTTTCCACCTAAGGGAGCTTAAAACTAGACTTGGACATACCTAGGCTTAACTAAGACACAAAACTCTCCACTTTTATAAAATGGTCACACGGTGAAAAGTGGGGCAACAGATAGATCACTTCAGGAAAAGACTTGGTATGGTTGAATTGTAATACATTTGTATTCTTTAATTATTAATAAAATAATTTTGAGATAATGAACACTTGTATAAAAGGCATTATGGGAGATGACAATCTATTAGATAATGTGTTCAACACTAGAGAACTACTGTTAGATCTGGATGAGTTCAAGATCACATTGTAATATAGACACTTATATGGCTATAATCACAACTTGATAAAGGAAGAATTTAATCATTCTTCGGATTTTATCTTATGAATTGGTAGATCTTAACTCAGGATCATATTGTGATATAGGCCTCTCAGTATCTATGAGTCACAACTTTGATAAAGGAAGAATTTAATCATTCTCCAGATTTTATCTTCTATATTGCATTCCATGCAATACCATTATCACTAGTATAAGTGATAAGTCATATCATAGGTATAATAACATGACATTGTATGATGTGTTCAATGATACCACATGCTTAAAAGATTTAGATAGATATAGAGTATCAATCTATGCTTATTCATCTTAATTGATGATGCTAGATATGTTATCTCTTAGTATGATTATCGAGTTAAGAGGGAGTGTTAACTTTATATCATGTGACTCTGATAATATACTAATCTAAACTTCCAGATTGATCAAGATTAGTCTATACAAGCCTATGAATAATTGCTATTTCCCTTATAATCGACGTCTCTTTAGGGAAATATTATTAATAACTAAATTAATAAACAAAGTTAGTTTAGTTACTAACCAATAGTCATCAAATAATAGTCCTCGATTTCTTGGAATGAAATAAAGTTGTAGAGAGGGACATGCCTTTTCAAGGACATGCCCTTTGGTTGATGTATTTAGGTAGGGTGTAGATGTGGATAAAGGGCACACAAAAAATACAAGTTCGCTCCTTTAGCATCTATAGCCATATATGATATATTGTAGGGATAAGAATATTTCCAAAATAGATATTATACTATTGGTAACACTTCATACAAGTCTGATATACAAAAGATCATCTTCAGCAAGTAGATTGAAGGCATTGTATTAGTTTGATTGTTCATAATTTGTAGAAACTTTACAATTCCCATCCTTAGCCTATACAAGCACACAAGGCATGTGCGAGGAAACATCTCTATTTATCTTTTTAAATTGTGTTTAAATAATTAATTTACCATGTTATCACTTATTACACAACTTACAATGCGTTACCCTGGAAGCCTCTTTGGGTCCCGACCCCCATTGCAAGCCATTCCCATAGGATGCACCTAGGCTACCTTCTCAAAACACACAAATCACAATTGTGTCCTATACCACAAAAGTACTAATAATCGAATTTAGTTCCATGGCAAGCAACTCGAAATGCATTGGTTCTCAAGGCTCAAATCATCATAAATGCTCATGAAAATAAATCTCAATTTGAATCATAAAATTACTATAGTAATAGATAAGTCGTCTATTATTAGTTAATGGTTATCTATTGAAAATATCTAATTAGCTTTAGTTTGCTTTCGTTTTTTTTGCTTTCTCTAGAATAGAATGTTTCTATTCTTTACGATCATTTCCTAAGGAAACATTGTCTCATTCTTTTGTATAAATTGATTGTCTGGTCTCTATTAATAACAAGCAAGTATTTACCAGTTACTTCGTAATATGGTATCAACGCTAATACTTAAATTTTTTTAAAGAAATTTATAATTTCTTCTTGAAATTATTTGTTTAAATTTTTTCAAATTTTTTTAGTTAATTTCTCTAAAACCCGCCTAGGGTTTTCTGCTTGGAGAAATTTGAATCAGCCAAAACTCGGGTTTGAAATCTCTGTGCAAATCGTGGTCCATTTTCTTTATCCAAGTATTTACAAGGAGCTCGCAGATATTTCTTGGCATTTTTTTTGCTTGAAAAATCACAAAACAAAGTCTAGTTTCTTCTGCTACGGCGCACGACCTAGTCGTTCTTGGTTGTCATTTTTAGATGGCTCAGCTCCTGTCGAATCCGCATTTTTTTGAGGTCAAACACAGTCGTTTTCAGAGCGCTTTGTGTTTTTTTAATCAAAACAAACACACTGCCATTGCCAAATCAACCATTTTTTTCTAGAAAATCAACATTTTTTTGCAGATTCGACCTCCATGGCCACCGACTGAATTTTTTGCTCGAAACCCTAATTTTTGGAGTCGAAAAAATATTTTGATATCAAATTCTTAATGGGATTTTCGAGAGCTCAATTGGGTTGTCATCCATTTTTTTGGGTGCCTTGATCTTTGTGCCTCAATTTTTGAGCCAGTGGATTCAGAAAACGATAGCTTATTTCTTCTGTGTTTATCGAGCTCTCTTCAAGGTCCTCTGATTTTTCTGGGTCTTCCTTTTTTTGCCTTGAAGAATGTGCCTTCACAGATTTTCATTGAAAAATGTGCCATGGCATCTTTGACAAATTTTCTGCTCAAGCATAACTCCAAATCTAATGGTCGAAATTATGGCACTTGGAAACAATGGGTCATCGCAATTTTTGAATATTTGAACACCAATCAACTTGTTCTGGGTGTTATGAAGCATCCGACTTCTCCGAGTCCTGATTAAGATACATGGGATCTGAATAATCGAGAGGCAGTGATGCTTCTCAAATTATCCGTGGTTGATGATCAACTTTCTTAGATTCCACCTGGCAAGACAGCTTCCGAGATTTGGAAACATCTAAAAGGTCTTCATGAGACTTCTGACTAAAGCAAAGCCTTCTTTCTGAAAAACATTCTGTTTTCTATTGTCGTAGATGAGCGCACATCGGTTCAGGCACACCTGAATTGGATTCAGGAAATCCATGATTAGTTACTTGCCATCGGTCGCAAGATGGAGGAAGAGGATATTGTGGTTATCACTCTTCAGAGTTCCCCAAAATCCTATGAGCATTTTATTGAGACTCTCAACATCACATCTTTTGGTGTTGATTTGAAGTTCACTGATCTCTGCACATTGCTGCTTTAGCAAGATCAGTGGAAATGACAGTTCGATAGTAGCTCCAGTTCCACCTCCACAGAGCAAGCCTTTGTTGCGAAATCCTTTGAGAAGGATAGAGGCAAGTTTCGGTAGCCATCTCAGCAGAAGTCTTCTGCTCCAGCATCAGATGGTTCCAGAAAGAAGAACATTCAATGCAACTACTGCCACAAGTTTGGACACATGAAGGTTGAATGTCGGAAACGCTTGGCTGCATAGTCTAAGCAATCAAGTTTGCAGCCCAAAGCAAACAATGTAGAGCACATTGAGCAGGCAGAATCTGCCTTTTACGCCTTCATGGCTAAAAGACCTACAGATCATGTGAAGTCATCTGTTTGGTACATTGATCCAGGTGCCTCTCGTCATGTCACTCACTACAGAGACTGGTTTACTGACTACTAGCCTTATTCAAACTGTATTATTTTTGGTGGCGAAGAAGAGTACACAGTTGTCGGTAAAGGCAACATTCAGATTTAGTCTGTTGGGAGGAATCTCATATTCCTTGATGTGTGTTACATTCCAGGGATGGAACTAAATCTACTCTGAATCAGTTGTTGCGACATTCTCCATAGTTGGTAATCACTATTAGTTCACATCAGTGCACCATCACTGATTGAGCGACAAAGTCTACTATTGCAGTGGGTCTTGAGGATCATGGTCTTTTCAGACTTAACAATTCTAGTGATTCTCAGGACTAAGCTATGGCTATTCGATGGTCTTCTGTTAGCACACTTTGGCATCAACAATATGGGCACTTAAATGTGCATTATCTCTCACAACTTGCTTGAGATGAGCTTGTTCTTGGATTGCCAAAGATTCAGACTCAATAGCTTGGAGTTTGTGATGCATGCTAGGCTAGAAGCAACATCGCACACCTTTCACCAGTGGTGATCAATGGTGAGCTTGTCAGGTACTTCAGCTTGTTCATGCTGATATCTACGGCCCTATGACCACTCCTTCTGTTCTTGGGTCTAGGTATTTTCTGTTGTTTGTTAATGATTTCAGTAGAAAAATGTGGGTGTATTTCCTTAAAAAAAAGCATATTCATTTTCTGTATTTCAAAAGTTTAAACCTTTAGTTGAAAACGAGTGCAAAATCTATTATTACTCTTAGATCAGACAATGGGGGGGAATTTTGTTCTAATGCTTTCTCCAGCTTCTTGGATACACATTGCATCAAATGCTAGTTAACCACACCCCACATGCCACAACAGTACAGTGTAGTTGAATGTTGGAACGGGACAATCATCGAGATGGCTTGTTCCATGCTCGAACACAAACATGTTCCGAAGCAGTTTTGGGCAGAAGTAGTTAACACTGTAGTTTATCTGTTGAACCGGTTACGCATAGTGGCGGTCAAAGGTAAAACTCCGTAAGAGGCCTGGTTAGGTCGCAAGCCCAGAATCAGTCACTTGAAGGTTTTTGGCTCTCTTGCTTTTGTTTGGATCCCTGATGTGTCATGCATGAAGTTTTATGCCAAGAGTCAAAAACTCATGCTTGCTGGATATAGCAGTCTTCACAAAGTTTACCGCCTGATCGATGTCGAGACATCTTGTCTCATCTCCAATCATGTAATCTTTGATGAGTAGCGATTACTTTTCATGCTTGTTTCTCCTATTCCTAATCCAACAGACTAGCCTATGCAGGCTCATGATTTGGGAATTCAGCTTCCATTAGGTCCACCTGATGGGAAGGCTCCAGTAGCTCCTGTAGCTCCAGTTATACCAGTGATACCTATATAGACACCTCCAGCTTCTCCTACAGGATCACCTCGCTTTGTAGATGCTTCACCTGAGTTTGATCCAAATTCTTCTTATGAGGATCTTGCTGATCAAGCATCTCCTAGTACTAATTTTGGTCATTCTCCTATTCGACCTAAGTGGTGGGCTAAGGTACTTGCTCATTTTCATAATGATGAGCTCATTGATGGGAGAACTACTCGAAAAAAGAGCAAAACTACAGATTCTATTAACTTTGCTTTCATGGCCAACATTCATAGTGTGTTTGAACCTCAAACATATTCCGAGGCTAAAGGAATTCCAGAGTGGGAACAGATCATGACATCTGAACACTAGAGCCTGTTGAAAAACAACACCTGGGTCCTTTCTGATCTTCCATTAGGGAAGAAACCCATTGGTTGCAAAGGGTCTACAAAATCAAGTACAAATCAGATGGTACTTTGGATAAGTACAAAGCTCGTTTAGTGGTGAAGGGCTTTTCTTAGCGTCAGGGCATTGATTATGAGTAGACCTTTGCTCCTACTGCAAAGATGAGCACCATCAGATTAGTCCTAGTCATGGCAACACAGTTTGGCTAGAAGGTTCTTCTGGCATAGTTGGACTGACAAAAAAATACTGTTGTCAATCTGCCAAACCTCAATACCTAAAGAATAATGAAGCAATCCGAGATCTGTCATATCAAAAGTTTTGGATAGATCCTGTTTGATTTTTGAAATCAAATGTTCTTAACTCCCAGTGATGATCAAATCATCCACAGACAACAAAAATAAGAATATCATTACCAGAGTGTTTAATATACAGATTACTGTCTGACGAGCTATGCTGAAATCCTTGAGCAACCAACTACTGATCAATCTTTATGTACCAAGCCCGAGGGGCCTGTTTAAGACCATAGAGGGCCTTTTGGAGTCTACATACTTTTGGTTCTTAATCGGCAACCTTGAAACCTGGGGGTTGCATCATGTAGACTTCTTCCTGTAATTCACCATTGAGAAAAGCACTCTTCACATCCATCTGATGAACTTTCCAACCATACTGAGCTGCAATGGCAAGAAGTAGGCGAATAGTGCTCATCTTGGCTGTTGGGGCAAAGTTCTCCTCATAGTCAATGCCTTTGCGCTGAGTGAATCCTCGAGTAACAAGTTTGGCTTTGTATTTGTCCATGGTACAATCTGCATGGTACTTGACCTTATAGACCCATTTACAGCTAATGGGTTTCTTCCCAGGAGGGAGATTTGAAAGAACCCAGGTGTGATTCTTTTGAAGACTTTGAAGCTCAACATCCATTGCTTGTTCACATTTTGGAATTCCTTTGGCCTCTGCATATGTCTAGGGCTCAGGGATACTGTGGATGTTGGCCATAAGAGCAACATTAATTGTGTTGTGCTGAATGCTCTTATTTCTGGAGGTTCTACCCTCATTGAGGTCATCAGGACGAAGATCACTATTCGTTTGAGGCCACCATTTTGGCCGAAGAGTCGAGGAGCCAATATCAGATGCTATCGGAATAGTTGGATGAGGAGCAGGAGTAGGAGCTATATTCTTTGGAGCTAGTTGAGGTGGTGTATTAGTAGCATCATATGACTCATATAAAATAGGACCCAAGTCAGAGATTGCTGAAGATTGAATCTTAGAATGTGGCGGGGAGGAAGAGAGCTGAAATGATCCGAGTTCCTTATCAAGAACATCATCACGATTGAAGGTTAAATGATCAGTGTTTACATCAATCAGTCTGTAGGCCTTATGTGTGTGACTGTATCTTGTAAACATGAGTTTCTGGCTTTTGGAATCCAACTTAGTGCGTTTGGCATAAGGAATCCATACATATGCTAGAGAGCCAAAAACTTTTAAATGGTTGATCCGAGGTTTGCGACCAGACTGGGCTTCCTCAGGAGTCTTATGATTAACTGCAAAGGGTGGGTGATCGGTTAAGAAGGTAGACAGTTGTGGATATCGCTTCTGCCCAATATTTTCTAGGAACATTTCTATGTTCTAGCATAGCCCTAGCCATTTATGTGATGGTACAGTTTCGACGCTCTACAACACCGTTCTGCTGAGGGGTGTGAAGTGTGGTGAACTGATGTCTACTGCCATGAGTAGTATAGAAGGAAGAGAAAGTAGAAGAACAAAATTCCCCCCCCCCCCCCATTATAGGTCCTAAGAGTACGGATGGGGGAACCAAACTCTTTTTCTACTAGGGCTTTAAACTGCTAAAATATAGGAAAAGCATTGGATTTTGCTTAAGGAAATATATCCACATTTTGCGACTGAAATCATCCACAAAGAGTAAGAAGTATCTGTTCCCAGAAACAGAAGGAGTATTCATAGGATCACATACATCAGTGTGGACCAGCTGGAGTGCTTTAGATGCCCACCATGATTCACCATTTTTAAATGGTGTCCTATGTTGCTTCCTTGCTTGGCAAGCTCTGCAAATGCGATGGTTTTGGGTCTGGCTATCAGGTAGGCCATGGACTAAATTATCTCGAGCAAGTTGTGCTAGATATTGAATGTCCAGGTGACCGAATCGTTGATGCCAAAGGCTGTTGAGAGTTGATGATTTGGCAATGTAGGCACGCTCAAGGGAATAGCTTGAATCTACAAGTCTATAAATACCATGATCCTCAAGACTGACATCAAGTGTAGTGCGAGAAGCATGATCAATAATCGAACACTTATGTCCACTGAAAACGACATCCAGCCGAGGGGAGTGCTTTATAATCTGACTAACAGACAGAAGATTATGTTTCATGCCGGGAACATAACATACATTGAGGAGCACGAGTCTTCTTCCTTCGGACTGAATCTGAACATTGCCCTTGCCGACAATATTGTATTCTTCGCCGCCTCCAAAGATTATTGAGTCAGAATAGGGAGTGAATTCAACAAACCAATCACGCCTGTGAGTGAAATGTCGGGAGGCACCGGAATCTATATACCAGGCAGAAGATTTCACATGATCTGTAGATATGTTGGCCATAAAGGCATGGTAGATAGATTCTTTTTGCTCTGTGTGTTGGGCAGCATTGGCTTGCTTTTTAATTGAGTCTGACTTCTGATGCTGCTGATACAAATGCTCATAATATGTGAATATCTCAAATGGCACAAACTTTGAGGGGAGAAAATGAAAGACCCAAAAAAATTGGAGAACTACCCATAAGAGCTCAAAAAACCCGAAAATAATACGTTGTCAGTATACAGATCCGCTGGCTCAAAAATTGAGGCACCCACAAAAATTTGATGAAGACCCATTTGAGATCTCGAAAAACTCACTAACAATATGAAATGGAAAAATATTACAGACCTGAAAAATTAGGGTTTCAAGCAAAATAATAGTTGGTGGCCAATGAAGGTTTTGAGGGCAAAAAAAATGGTGATTTTAGTTAGAAAGATGCCTGAGTTTTTTTTTAGAAAATAAAAGTTTTGATTGAGACGACTGGGAACATGAAGATTTGATATAGAAACATGCAGATTTTCACCCCAAAATCGCGAGTCTGCTAGTTGCGCGGCTGCTAGAAATGATCTTAAAAAACGTCTTAGATAATGATCTGAACAAAAACTGTGGATTCTGCGTCTTTGGTAGGAAATATAAAACCTTGCAACTACAACATGAGCCTGCAAATTGCGTGGGTATAGGCTGAAAATGCAAAAATGGAGTGTAAAAAAACGGCAGGCAAAATGTTTGAAAAAAATGTGAGCAGGAAAAATGACCAAAGCAAGAAAAATCGTGATTTGCAGAGGATTTCGGGTAAAAGAAATCGCGATTTGTAGATACTAGTTGAGAATGGTAAAAAACGACCACGATTTTCACTCGATTTGCAGACCCGAGTTCGGGAAAATCTCCAAGCAAAAAACTCTAGGTGGGTCTTAGAGAAATTTGACTTGAAATAATTTTGGAAAAAATTAAACAAATAATTTCAAGAAGAAATTATAAATTTTTCCGAAAAAATTTAAGTCTTAGCTCTGATACCATGTTATAAACGTAAATGGCAGAATACTTTTTTGATCAGTTAGAGATCAAATGATCTATATATACAAAGAGGAGAGTTGAATAGAATAGAAACATTCATTCTAGACTACACCTAAATATTATAAACATTCTAATATTTACAGATATACAATAAGATACAATAGTGAGCATTAAAAAGAAACATAAAGACTATTCTAATAAAATAACCATCATAAATGAAAATCTCAAAAGACGCCTCTGATGCACATTTTTGTTTGGCCAAGTAAATAATTCACATTAAAGGTATCATAAACTAAAACATCACATTAAAATTCTAAATCTCAAGTAAACACAAAAAAATACAATATTTCATCATTTGGTTTGGATTAGATTGTTTTCAAAAGTTTCCTTTTATTTTAAAATCAGTTTACGTTATGTAGTTGAGTTTAATTACAAAGGGTATATAAGTTTAGATAAATTCAATGTTATTTACTTAATAAGTTTAAAATTAATTAGTATTATTTTTCAACAATAATATTTGACAATAAAGAAAAAACAATTTCATAATTCGTAATAGTGAGTTTTTATGTATTTTCTCTATGAAAATTAGTTGGTAGTTTAAATGGTATAATCTCATATGAAATGATATGGCTCTGCAACTTATATCAATAGAAAGATAATTTAATTTCAAATATTTTTAATTATTACTAGTCCTAAAGAAAAGGTCATTTGAATGGTGTAAAAAGTAGGTCTTCCAAGCAACACTATTCAGATTTGAAGGTTACCATAACTTTTGTTTGAATTGTTGGATCTTTATGAAAGTCAAGAAACTATTCAAAATAGACTTATTTACAATCACAAATAAGCGATTTTCGTAATTATATATTTTGCAAAATTTAAAAGTGACTGTTCATGAGTCTCTATTTGAAAAATCAAGTTCAAATAGGCCTAGTTTTAGTATGCTGACCAATATTTGATTGTCCATACAAAACAACCCTACTTGATTTGTATATATATTAAAAAAAATTCAAATGGGTGTCTAAAAATATCTTTACATTTTTTTTTGATGGAGGGTTCAGACTTGCGAGGCATAGCAAAATCACATGTTTCAAACCCTCAACTTGACACACAAGTAACTAACTGTAAACAAATTTGTTCATAATCAAGAATATAATTATATATTTTAATTAAATTTATATAAAATAATAATAATAAATACCAACACCATGATTTATTTTAAATCTTTTCTCGTAAGGTTTCCAAACAAACTTTTTCAGAATATCAATTATGTCATAAACACAATTTTTAATAAAAATATACTAATAATCTCTATTTTTCAATAAATTGAAGGTCATTCAAATTCAAAGCTAAATTCACAATCAAGAAAACATAGAGAAGACAATCTTCCAATAGAAATTGCAAATAGATTTGTAAACCCCTACCTTGAAACACCAAGTAGATTTGTTAAGAACGAGGAAACCCAATTATAGACTTTATTCTTAAGCTTTGAAAAAATTCTTTTACTTCAAAATCTAAATGCATAACCTGTAACTTGCTCCTAAATCTCGTTTCAAAATTTACTTATTTTTTTCCAAAAATCTTGTCTCTCTTTCAAAAAGACCAGAAACCTCTAATAAAGAAAAATAAAACCAATAAAACTAAAGTTTATAAAATGATTAAACTTAAAAAAAGGCAACTCTAACTTAAAAGAAAAAAATTAGTTTTTCTTTTTTTTATATATATTTTTAAAATAAATAAAATCACTTTACTTTATTTTTAAAGAAAACAAATACACAATTTTTGTCCTTTTTTTAATATTAATAAAATAGATCTTTATTTATTCACTTTCTTTCTATAAAATAGATATTATAAAGTAAATGAATATCCTTTCTTGTTTGAATTAAATAACTTATTCCCCAATCAAAAATCTTATTTTAATTAATTAATTAATATACAATTAAATTGCATATAATTATTTTAATCATTAATAATAATTAAAGCCCACTAATTTATACAACTCTATTTTTTTTTTTCATTAATTAATATTCATGATAAAATGATATTTAATAATATTAATTTCATTTTTTTTTTCAACTTTCACATTTGTTAAATTAAAAACACATATTTAATTAATACTTAATTAATTAAATGTCATGATATTATAATTCCTCCTAATTAAATAATATTCAATAATTCTAATGTTATATGATTAATCCAAATATCATAATTAAATCTTTTACAAATAAATCACATAGTCAAATCCACATAATAACCATACAAACAAAATCGACCAAGCCCTGAAATCAAACAACACACACAAGGTAAATTTAGGGGTTTAGAAAGGGTAGGCGGTCAGATACATGTCCTTCTCAGGGCAAGTAATTAGACTTTGGCTGGGATTGGACCTGATCATTATCTCCCCATTCTTACTTGAGTTATTGGGATAGGGCACGCTTATTCTGACAATTCAAGGAAGTGGATGCCCGGTACTTGTAACCTGCATAAAAGACGAGCATGTACATATGCATAAATATAACTAAACTAAATGGACAATGATATATCGTGTAGATCCCAATTAGCAGGTGACTACGATTCTCTCCCACAACTACTTCATACATGTCAAACAGAAAAGAACAAAAACAGACATGCACACCATATGCTTGCAAGTATGTGTAAGTACCATAATAAATTAGGAGTATAAATAGCATCAAATTTTAATAATTTTTTTTTTATCATCATGAATATATAGTAAACTGTAATTTTCATTTGAAGACATCAAATAACATCATCATGGAAGTAATTATATTTACTAACTAGGAGCAATTAAACCATTATTCTTGCAAGTAATCATTGATATAAACCATTATTCTTGCAAGTAATCATTGATATAATCCATTACTCTACATGTCAAAGTATCACATTTTAAGGATTTCTAAAAGCCAACATGTACACCGACGTACCTAATAGAGTCTAACATAGAAATATATAATGATAACAAAAGGGATGAGTATTATAGGTGCATTGTGTAGATCCCGACTAGCAGGTGTAATGTCCCCACTATTAGGGTTATGTTGGGACAAGTAATACTTGCAAAATAAACTTGTTTGATAGAATTTAAAGTGTATGGTTCCATCAAGATGACTTGAGCCTTTATAAATTGTAGGACAATGAAAATAGTAACGATGATATAATTTTCTGAAAATCATTGTGCTGATATATAAATTAAATTAAAAATTGTCAACTCCCCATAAATCTCAACCACAACACAGTTGAAACTTGAACACTACAAACTTTTGGCATGTATATGACTCTTGAATGGTACAGCCTTAGGGAAAATTGAGAGGAATTTTGTCATTCAATTTTTCACATGAAAGAGTTTGCAGTTGGGTGTGGAGATGAACAAAATGCTCAAGCTCTAAATAGGGTTTTATAACAGTAGTTATATATGCTTTCCTCCCTTCCAAACTCTTCTTTATTTTCACTCTTTTTAAATTATGATTTACCTTTTTAACCTAGAAACCTTCCCAGATGTGTTTGTAAACACTATATCTATTGCTAAAATATTTCATTAGGCCCCTGAGTTGTTTTATAAAATTATAAAATAAGATCATTTTATCACTTAAAATATTGTTATTAATCTGGTTACCTATCTTTATCACTTCTAGCCATTGAGAAATAAAACACAGGTGACAGTATCCTGAATGAATTAATTCTGAAAAGGGGGAATGACATTACAGAAATCAGGGTGAAATCTTTCGAACAATTAATAAAAGCACCAAAACAAGTGGATCCTATATATGCAGTAGGAACATTTGTCTAATTGCTTCATTTACTTTTTGAGTTGTTAAATTTTGTAATCAGATTGACACATGTTATTTCTGTATGTATGTTGTTGATATTCTTATAATAATATTGAGTACATTGTTTGTATTCAACTGCATACTGTATTGAATAAATCCAACTTCAAACTGAATACCAACATAAATATTAAATATTATTGATTGAATGTGCAGATCGAATATTCAGAAGACTATAATAAAATGCCAATATTAAATGGCTATGGACTGCAGATGATTAGTCACTTGATGACTGTTAGTAATTATTCACTGTGATTGACCGAAGGCATAATATTGATTGCAGACAAAGTACTTTGGAAGGCTGCTTGATGTATGTGTTCGTCGTGATTTTGTCTGCTAAATTTCTGAATGTTTATAACCCACCGTAGAGTCACAATCCACTGTGTATCTGGTCTCCATAAGGAATTGCGGTTCATCATGAACATAAGCAACCCTCGTAGGATGAATGCTGCCCAGGCAAACACTTGCTCGGTGAAGCAACTTGTTCAGTCAAACATTTCATTTGATCAGTTTATGTTTCATTATTAATATCCTAATTAATAAGCATTAAACACACACCCTAAGTTACTAATTCATGTTCATAGCGTTGAGCAGCTGAGGCTTTAGGAGGGGTTTTAGCAACCCTATGGAGTTGCATTTAATAGTATCCTACTTAGGCTTTTAAACCTGCAAACTGGACGTGATTGTGTGCTGCTAACTTTTGTTATCTTCTGCAAACTGCTGCCCAGATTTTGGAGTATCTGTGCCTGCTATCAATCACCTGCACTGCAGCATATTAGGCAATTGCCAATAGGAAAAATCAGTCACTGCATTCCCTGCATTAGTGTCTCATCTGATTGGATGGCAAGCTGTACTAGGGCTGCCTGATATATTTCACGGGCTCTGTTAGTTAGACACCATATTGGGCATCTGTTGTGTTCTAATTAACTCTCACGATCTGCCGTGAGCCTGCTCCTCCAGCGTTGGCAAATGCAAGTGGAAATTGGTCTTAGATAATTGCCAGAGGGGGGTTATTGGACAATTGCTGCAAATCGTCTACCTCCAGTTAGTCACAACAGCTTTTGTGTTTTCATTGTAAAGACAATTAAGCATTGTTTGAGTTTCTAATTATACAAATGTACATATATATACATATACGTGTATGTATATATATATATATATATATACATGTATATATATGTATATATATACATATACACATGTATATTCATACATACATATATGTTTGTACATGTACATACATATATGTATGTACTTGTATATACATGTACATACATATATACATACATGTATACATGTATATATATGTATGTATCTACATACATGTATATATGTATGTATGTATATATGTATATATAGATATACATACATACATATATATAATGTATGTATATACACACACACACACACACACACACACACACATATACATTTCCAAATTCATCCGTATCAAAAAAACAAATTCCTACATCCGAAGCCCATATTCAATGTTATATGTTTTCGAGTATACATACAATAAATATACCAAGTATAAATATATATGTGTGTTCAATAGTTTTGACTTGCTTTATTCAGCTGACTGCAGCTGCAAAATACAAACATCAATAAACTTTCTAACCATTTATTTTCGTGGATGTGATGATATGATTTAGGTTCTGTTCAGTGCATTTGCATATGGTGGACTATCTGAATTGCCAGAAGGTGACTATCTATCATGTTCCATGGGTACAACAATTGCTGGAGAAATTGGTATGTTTGGATATAAGCCATCTGTTCTCATGGACATGCTTGCTGGGAAGAGAGCTGAGGTTGGCACAAAAGTAGGGGCTTACATGAGAACATTTTCTGGTGATTGTTCACCTTCTGATCTGGAGACAGCTTTGCAGGTTTAATTGAATTTATATTTCTTGCATTAGATTTGTTGTTTTATTATAGTTCTAAGAAAAAACATTTACTTTATTTGTTATTTTTTCTTTTTCTGTGATTGAACTGTTATGGACCCAATGCTCACTTTCTTTCTGCCTTATATCTGTATGTTGATTGGAAGCTATAATTTGTGTTGAATGCTAATCAATTTTTGACCAGGAGCATCAAATAATCTTAGAGAAATAGAGATTCTAAGAGTGCTGCGTTTTCCCCTAATATCTTTGAAGCTCAATTTTGATGTCTCTAGACACGTTACCTTGGTGGACATTATTGGTAAACTGTCATAAAAAAATCAAAATTTATACTGTTTACATTTTCCTATATTTTATTTCTGGTCTTCTTGCTGTATTTGAATTGCATTCCTATTTAATCATATTTTACTATCGGATAATCCATTATGGAATCGAGCTGGTACATTCTTTCTGAAATTACTTTGGTTCTGGATGGACCATTCTACTGTGGAAAGAGAATGGAACAGAAATTTCATAAGAAGTTTTGGAGTAAATTTGTACGTGGTAAATAGCCAAGCGTAACACTTTGATATGCTAAGTTTCAGGGTTTTCTTATCAATAATTTGTCACAATTTATTCACAGTTTGTGTCTATTTTGAAGTTGTCACACTACATTTGTTCAGCTTTATTGATGTGCCTGTGGGCTCACATAAAATATTTGTAGTTATTCCTTAACAATGGAATATTCCAACGTAATCCTATCATATTTATACTGTCATTTGTGGTTCTCTTTTGCTTTTCATCAAGTTTAAGTTGATAAATGTCTTAGAATAAGAGTTTTGTCATATATGCTATCATTTATTTTAGGCTTTAGCATCTGGAATATGTGTTTTATTGGGTTTATGACACTGAAAACTGCTCCAGTGAAAACTGACAGAATACAGCACAAATCCTGAAAATCACTTGTTAGAGAGAAACAAAATAAACAATTGTATTAATGTTCCCCTGTGAGAAAAGGTGAATTTTTAAGAGTGAGTGATAGCCCTAAAAACGAATTTTGTAACAGTCACAAATAAGAATATAAAATTAAAACATCAAACGATGCTAGCAAGACAATAAAACAAATTTGGCAAGGCCTACACAAATTAGTGTTGAACAATCTGTATAATACAAAAAAAGTTGTAAATGAATCTCTTTTCGTAAAATAATCCATCAATAAAGCAAAGATAGGGACAGTGAAGATAAGAGCTCTAGTCTATACCAGAATTAAAGGTAGAATGATACCTGGCACTTCATCAAGCATTATCAAAGTGCCACTACAGAGTTTGATGCTGTCCTCGAGTTATTGCCTTTGCCAGCATATTGTAAAACGTAAAAACCAGTTAATTCTTCTTGAAATTTTTACAGTGTATCTTGAAATATATAAAATGTGATACAAAGTGCTAAGTAATACTGGTTAAGTTGGCAAAGTTGAGATATTTTTATTGGACATAATGTAAAGCCTCTAAGCGCTACTTTACTTAGGAAATTATATGCATAGGCTGTTTTTTCCCTTCATAGAAATCCTTGCACAGTATGATTGAATAACGATAATAGATTCAAAATTGGGGAAATTATATCTACATTTTATCCAAAATCACACACAACTCTTCCAAAATCATCCTAACATAAAAAATAAATGAATTTTTTTAAATATATCATATGAAGTATATTTTAAGTCATTGAGGCCAAAATCTTGAATTTTGTTTTTGTTTTTCTCATTTTTTTCAAAGTTTAGGGTAATCCATGATAGCCTGAATAAATTTCATCAATACAACTATGACTACTACAGAGTTAGACTGGTAGGCTGAGTGATTTTTGAACAATGGAGAAACTGCTACATATACTCAGGTGGCAGTTACATTTCTGTTAGTGGCTTTTCTGAATGTGACATGGTGATTTCTTCATTGTTATTTGGCAGTTTCACAGCTAGCAGTCTTAAATGTGCCATATGGATGATATGGACGTGTACAGTTTTTTTCTGACAATTGGCAGTGTCATCTCTAATTTCTGAACAGAGAGAAATAGAGGTGACACTTTCCTTTCTGAGTTGATTGAGACTCCTTGTGGACACTCTCACAATTCTGATTAGAGAGAAGTCTCAATGCAGTAGAAGAGTGTGAGATTGCAAAGTTTGATAACTCAACTGGTTTTAGAGGAAGAAAATTAGTACAGAAGTAGTTTGAATGAGCATTATGGCTGTAAGATGAATGGTGCAGCATGCTATATCTCACTCTCTAGTTTTTTTGGCCAAGTTAAGAAATGCAAGTTGAACCATTGCCTTTTCCAGCTGATTTGCTCCATACTGTGGTTTCTAGGATAAAATACTTGCATCAATTTTGATGTGGTTTGTCAATTCTTGATGTCTTGTGTTTTTTTCATTTTATAGTAAAGATTCACCACAAAGGATATGTGTGGTGGTTTAATTTATCAACATCATTTAATCTTTGTTCAGTAGCGTCACTCCACTCTAGCCACTTCACTCAATATCATTCCCATTTTCTTTTCTTTGTTGCTAACCAGGTCTTTGTGTGGGATGAGTAATGTTGGGGAACACATGATCTCCTATTGGTCTTGTGGAGAGAAGGCCCATGCAACCACCCCTCAATATTTGTGATGTATAATGAAATTCACTTGTCCTGACGAGCAAAGAGGCTTAGAATGTCTGTTATTAATTTTTCTTAGGGCAGCCGATTTCAAATGTTATCAGGCCCCATTCAACATTTAGAGTGCTCAATAAAATTATTTCAAGATCTGATAGGGATCAACTAGAATCAATATAATAAACTTATTTAAAAGTTGATTTTCGTTTTAAATTCTTATGGTAACATATCCAGTTACTTATAGATCTGCAATGCCAAAAAAGACAATTCTTTTCTGACATTTTCTTGTCTTTTTGAACATTCAGCACAGGCAATTTCTATGTCAAATTGCTTGGACTGAATTTGTGGGGGTTTTCTGAATTTCAATTTTTCTATAAATGTGTGAACTTTAAATGATTCCATCTGTAAATTGGACAGGATAGATCTTTAACTACTGCAACGAATCTTCATTGTACGGTTTCTTCTTCAAGGGTGGAAAGCTGAACAAAAACTGCCTCCCAAAAACTGTTTCATCAAAATGAACAATCCTTAATAGCCAAAGTTGCATGGACATGGATACAGATTCAAATATAGATACAGCATCGGATATGGATATGACCATTTTTTAAGACCTCCAATATGGATACAGCTAGATACAATATTAATAAAAAATACATACACATATTTTGCACAATCTCCTAAGTTATTAGAGATGTTTTCATTACTTCAAAAGCAATATAGAGACATAAATGCTACATAAATAATTTTAAGTTAGTTTAACACTTTACAATATGCAAAAATAGTAGAATTGCATTGGAAATTATCCCCAAAATCCAGATCACTGAAATAGAAAAAGATTTCCATTGTCTTTCTCATTTGTCGTTTGTAATAATCCCTGCTTAGTTTGATCAAAGAAGTTGAAATATGGCTGGTGAAATTTTGTCAAACAGTTGACGTGTTACCCAGATCTTAAGCTCTGACACTACTGAATTATTCCAGCTCTTATTTGACCAAGAAATTAGAATTGGATTAATGGCATATTGACAAAAAATTCACGAGCAGCCTGGTATGAGAGTTCTGATATCGCTGTATACATCCAACAAGGGCAACTGCTGATTCTAATTCAATATATATTCTTAAGTAGAACCGATTGTATTTCAGACAAGATAATCCTCTCATAATAAAGATCTTAACAGGAAAACAGTATTCACGTGGAGTGCTCAGTAATGTAAATATGTTCAGAGATAACAATGGGGTAATGAGACTACCCAAATTTCAACAAACAGTTGGCATACTCATGTCTGATGTCAACTATTGATGTCACTGTTATACTGTTAATGATCATAACCAAACTAACAAATAACTGTCCCACAAATTGGATTTATTGTTTGCAAGATATTACAGCGTTGGTGTGTCAATATATATAAAATTGCAAGACCCGAATTATGGAGATTAACCAGGTAATATTCTCCACACTGTTTGAGTCAGAGTCAGACCTCTACGCACTAAGGAAATCATGCAAAAATCAACGTATCTAATATGCAGAACAATGGCTAGATAACATACAGTTTGAACTCAACAGTTGAATTATGCTGTCTGCTGGAGAGGGAGTACCCATGCTGCTGTAGGATATTGAACCTGAGCTGCTAGGGTAGGTGATACTTATGCTGCTGCAGTATGAAGATGTTGTTAGACCACCAGAGCGTCTCCCACAATCACTTCCAATCTGCGTGCCCCGCTTCAGCGTTATTATCTGCCCTTGTAGCCAACGTTCTGCATGATGTTGTTGCTGCGTGAGTCCACTATGGAGCTGAGAATGGTGTGGGCCTGTTGCTTCCTAACCCCACGCTAATCCAGGTGACTGTTCGCAGCTAGTAAGATTCTGTCTTGGGCATGAACCAGCATTAAGGAGAACTAACACCCTGTCTTGCATACCTTTGTTATCATGGCTATGGTATGACTGTTGTCCAGCCTGCCTACTAGCTCACGTCTACTGCTGCTATGACCTGTATGTACTATCACAGCTGCTCTCTTCAATAACCAACTTCCTTATCCCTGCTTAGTAACTTCAATCTTTACTTCGAATGCAGAATGTATCTATCCGAACACTCAATCTAGAATGAAGTGTGAGTCACTGGGTTTGTATCCAGTCTCACTCTTTTCTCAAGCGGTTTTGTCCTCAAGGAAAAGCCAAGTCACAATAAAGCAATCTTTTGGAATTTTGAATAACATAATATCTCATGGTAACAATCCCAATGCAAATGCTTCCTTTATAACTTCAAAATGAGGAGAGGCTCGAACAACTCAGCAATGTGGGATAAAAGACTATTTCGTCTTTTAGTCACTTAAGTAACTTTATAACTTTATAACATTAAAATATTTAAATAAATCACTTAAGTCACTTGAAAATATCTCTTGAAATACTTGTCTGATTGCCGTGCTGTTTGAAATAGGAATCTCTCCTCATAATTCCCCATGTGACCAAATACACTTTCTAAAAGTAGAAGGGGTCCATCTCTATTACCCCCGACTTACTATAAATAGTAAGTATGGCAAATGGAGTCCAAATGATTTTGAACGAAGGCCATATCCATAAATTGTTGAATGTTGGAGATGAATCAATCCTCAGAAGACCATCTAACCATCCTTATTAGCCTACGAGGATCCAATATTAGGCTAATCCCTGAAATTCTGCTGCTGGCAACTAGTGGGGACATTACATTGTTAGTTTTGTTTATGCCAAAAAAAAAAAAAAAAATTACATATGTGAAGTTTTAAAAAAAAAATCTGGGAAGATTCATGTTAAAATTTCAAATCACATAGCATTTAACATAGTTGGAAAATCAAGGATTTTTGGGCACACATGGGTACAATATAAGATGTGTATCCTAGCTGTATTGGATATGCATCCAAATTGGATAAGGGGCTACACGGGTCCGAGGAGGGACAAAGGAGTTTCTAGCCACTCTATTGATATGGCAATGAAACTCAACTAGTCAGCTGATATATCTAAGTTGAGATGAACCCCCACATGTGAAATTAGAACATTCCAAGCTCGTGTGACCAACTTGCTAAAATTGGTAAGGTTCCTCAAATAACATCTCTAAACTAAAACAACCCTTATTGGAATGACAAAAACAAAAATATTTGTTGGGCGATTCAAGATTGCCCTTACACCCAGGATGCTTTTGCATCAGACACTTGAGGTAATTCGAGAACTGACTGTGTCACATCTTAGTTTTTTAGAGGAAAACCAAGATGGTTAACTTCCCCCCTTGTCAATCATGATGAATTTTTGATAGGTTGCCTTTTCGATATGACCAAATACTCCTCATATGTTTTGTTCCTTATGCTTCTACCAACACCACCATGCAAGATATCCTCAATCTCTTTCGTAGTTGAAGTATTTGCAAAATACTCCTTTATAGTGCTTTGACCTCATCTTCAACACCTACTTTATGATACTTTGAAACATTAAATATTGGTGAAATATTCATTTCAGTAGGCAACTCTACTTCATAGACATTTCTTGAATCATGCTTCTTCGTTATCTTACATGGTCCAAACTTCTTCAGTTTCAACTTGGTATATGTATAGACTAGAAATTGCTCCTTCCTGAAATGAACGATTACTTCATCCCCAACTTGAAATTCCTTATGGCTCCTTTTTGCATCTGCCTTAGCTTTGTATGTGTATTTGTCTTTGTAATGTGCTTCCTCACCTCCTCATGGATGTTCTTCAAGTGTTTTGCAAAATCTTCAACACCAACACTACTTATCTCCCCTTTGTGCGAATGCTCAATTTAGAAGTGTTTCTGCGACTACTTCTATATACAATTTGGAATGGTGATTTACCAGTGCTCTTGTTGACATAATAATTGTATGCAGATTCTGCCTAGGGTAAAATCAAAACCCATCTCTTTGGCTTATCTCCAACCAAACATCTTAGCAAATTCCCCAAACTCTTATTCACTACCCCTATTTGTCCATCAATATGTGGAAGATGTGATGAGCTGAATGTCAAATCTGTCTTTAATTTTTTCCACAATGTGTGCCAGAAATACCCAACAAACTTGGTGTCTTGATCTGAAACTATGCTCTTTGGTAGACCTTGTGTTCACACTACTTCTTTGAAAAACAATTATGTCAGTAGCAATAGCACAAGCTAAATTTTGTATCTAAGAAGCATCAACTCTGCGCTCTTCTCCTTTATGTATGACAAGTTCCTATCTATATACATCAGGTGTATGCTTTTAGGGATAGAACTGCTATAATTCCTTTGAAAGGGAATGCTCAACCAATGCCAATGCATAACACTTTTATGTTGTGTAAGATATGTTGTATCTTTGACTTGAAGTATCTTCTAATTTCTCTGGTACTTGATATTTACCCATTGTGGTTAAATTCAAAATAGCTCGCACAGACAAATTTGATTAATAAGAATCCCATGACTATCAACAGTCTCCTAGGATATACCCAAAGTTGGAATAGCCAAGTGTAAATGGGTGAAGAGGATAGGTATTCCTACAACAAAGATAAACTATTAATTAATGTCTTCATTTTATGAACATTTAAAGAAAGAAATTGCTTAGTCCAGGTCAACTCATGGTAGTCCAATATTTCGATCTTGATGCCTAGTTGAGTAGTGCGATTGATTCTCTAGTACCAGGATGATCAGTGGTTGGACAAGGTGTTCCATGTCTATTTCTGGGTAGGTAGGGCTTTTCTTGGATGAGATTGTGTGTGGATAATTAAGGGTCCGCAGTTGGGAGGTTAAGCTCGTGACAATGCTTCCCCTCTCCACTAGATGCCAAGACATGCACAAGACAGAGATAAGATATGCATTCAAACATCTATTGGTAATAGGTATTTCACTTTTATGATATTTGAAATTACAAGTTGAAGATATGTTAGATTGATTTATATCGTTGAATCAGTTATTCCCTTCAATGAAATAAACTTTTCTCGTCAATGTAATTGGTAACTACTTAGATTAGTTGATCTTCCAATTGAACATGAAATATATATGTATGCTTGAGATAGGCCTACTTGATGAATGTTATAACTGTCCTTTTATATGGATAATGAAAGTGAACCTATGTTTTAACTATATTTTATTGCCATAACTAGCAATCTGAAAGAAAACGATGATACAGTGGTATT
The DNA here is from genome assembly GCA_028749045.1 of Cupressus sempervirens. NCBI lineage: Eukaryota > Viridiplantae > Streptophyta > Pinopsida > Cupressales > Cupressaceae > Cupressus > Cupressus sempervirens. The sequence goes on from CM053786.1 coordinate 873,545,374, forward strand.
TGATGTCCTAAATGGTAATTGACATTTCGATAATGTTGTAACTATTTGTGCCCTAAATGGTATATGTAGACTAACTTGGGTTTTGCAGAAGCTTCCCTAGGCGGATTCCGGTTTCAAAATTTAGTTAATGGAAAAGTTAAATCCTCTATTTAAATTTATTGATGATGCCTTCAATTGTAAGTTGTGATATTTCAGTTTAACTGATTCTAACCATTAATCTCTTTTGCATGAACATAACTGTTATAACTACTTTCTCATGAACGTAAAGTAGTATCTACATTTCATTTGCTAGTTGTTAGCTAAGGCTCGAAAAAAATGGTTACACCAGAGCAATGATTTTGTCTCGACCAAAATGTCCATCCCATCCTCCACTATTCATCTCCTTGATGAGGTTCTCTGTCATAGACCTTCTTGGAACTCAGAATTGACATCCTTTGAATTGCATTCAATCCTGGATAATGAAATCTAACTAATTTCTTCTTATGATCTTCATTTTGGCCTCCATAAGACCGTCCACCACGACCTCTTCAAATTTGCCTTCTCTCAAACTTCCTGTTCAATTTTCTCTCTACTTTTAGGGCAAATTGGTATGCCTCTTCAATATTGGTCATTCTAACTAGACTTAACTCTTGAATATTTGGCCTCAACCCATTAAGGTAACTAGCAACTTTCTCCTTGTCAGTTTTCTCATGGATCATTTTGATGAGTACTTGGTAGAACTCTTTTATGTACTCCTAAACATATCTTCCTAGTTGCTTCAATCGATGCATTTTCTTAAGTAGATCAAGCTCATAATCTATGGGAATAAATTGTCGCTTCAATTTGTCTACCATTTGATTCTATCTTGTGATTTTCTCGTTTCCTCTTGTATTTTGCTTCAATTGAATTTCCCCCCACCAAATCTTCACACTTCCCTTCAATCCGGCATTCATAAACTTGACCCTATCAAAATCCTCAATATCTTCATACTCAATTAATTCTTCTAATTCATTGATCTAGTCAACCAATTCCTTTGGGTTAAGATTTCCCCAAAATGTGGGAATCTCAATCTTACGTCTTCTTCCAACCTTGGAAATGGCCCTAAAAAGCCTTTCTTCCTCTTGGTTCAAAACTTTTCCTTCTCCTTCCTGATTAACGTTTGCTTCTTCGTCAACTTCATCCTTACTTTCATCTCTTACTGCAGTATGCATCCCTTTGCTAATCTCTTCTTACAATGCTCACACTTGTCTCTAGAGGGCTCTAACCTCAGGTGATACACCTCCAGCTCCTTGACCACATTCCCTTTGAGAAGGTATCTTTGTGCTTATCACTGAAATCGTAAATCATGGTCACGGTGCAAACTGCCTCACAGTTGGCGATCTATCTACACACTCATGAACTCTTGCTCTGATATTACTTGATGAAGGGTACTCTCCTTAATACCACAAACACATAATAGAAGTAGAGAAACAACAATAATTTACACAACAAATGTGCTGCTTATTATCTTGAAAAATATTGAATCACAAATTTCAGAAATACAATATGCAAAGCTAGATGAGTACTTTTCTTACAATATTCTATAAGACAGAACCACTAACAACCACCCAGAATTGCCCTAGACAACCCTATGGGCCTTTCTTATATAGGCAATTTTCCACCACTTGTGAGGCTTCTAGACATTTAGCCCAAACCCTTAAAACCAACCAATCATATTTATTTCTTTAAAGTACGCTCAAAGCAATTGCAAATTATATTTTCAGGTAGCCCAACTTTTGGGGACCATAAATTTTTAATTGTAGACTCGATTGGCTATTATAACGACTTTTTAGAAATGACAATTCTTGATCTACTAGAGTTTGGTCGCACAAGTGTTGATCCGTTGAGATTTGACCTTGTTTCGTAGCTTCTAAGGTTTGTAAAATGAGTTCAAAGTTTTTATACCAAAAAAACTCAATAACTTCGCCAATGCATATGATATGGCAATGAACTTCAACTTTTAGGTTGATATGTCTAAGATGAACCTCCACTTGTTAAATTAGAACATTCTAAGCTTGTATGACCAATTTACTAAAAATGGTAAGTTCCCCCAAATAGCATCTCTACACTGACACAACCCTTATTGAAAGTATAGAAACATAATTTGTTTTTGGGAGATACAAGATTGCCCTTACACCTAGAATGCTTGTGTATCATTAACACTCTCATATGTAGTGTGTTTTGATGGAGGACTATTACATTGATATGGTTTCGTATAGCTTTTATTGTAGTACACTCTTGGCTTCTGACCACAATTACCTTCTTGCAATTATGGTGGAGGTTCTTCTTTCCTTAGCCATTGTCTTTCTACTTTTGCTTTGGCTCCTTGGAATCGTTCTTTCTTTGTTATGGTAGGATAAAAGTGCTTTCTTTACTTGATCTAGTAATTTGTTAAACTTCCTTGTCTTGTTCCTCCATGTCCTATATGTTTATACCCCTTTGCTTTGAGCAGTTAGTGTCTTCATGGTCACTTAGTGCACACTATTTGCATAACATTCCCACGCTTTCTTAATTGTTGTGACATACTTAGGTGAAGTAACTTATTTATTATATTTGTGGGATTGGATTGAAGTAACCCATTTATTATATGTGGTATTGGATTATCTATCTTCCCTTGGTTTCATATTGCTCTACTTTGTTTTCCATTGTTCTCACACCAATTGTTATTTCCTTGTTTATTATCATATCTCTTGGGACATGAATTAATATTATTATTTTGTGGTTTTTGTGATATGGTCAAAGAGCGTTGATTGTCCCCCCCAAGTAAAGAGCAACTGTGTGCTTACCTTTAAATTGTATGGACCTTCCTTGATGGAATGGCCAATCCCTTGGTAGATGTGATAATTTTTTTTTAAGGCAATTCACTCCATTGCAATCTCAACCTTGTACTCAGTGCACCATATTCTTTTTTTTTCAAGCAATTTTCTTTGGTCTGACCACCTTCGCCTTGTACTTGATGCACCATATTTGTTAGTCTGTTTCAAAATTTCTTTGTTTGACTTGATCTCTTTCATCATTATCATCATCTCTTTGTTTGGCTTCCATCATATTTTTATTCTCTATTATTGCCGTCTTCTATCATCTTATCATCGTCCATCTTTCGCTTCCCTTGGGAGGATTTCTTCTCCTTGTTGTGAATGTCCATTTCCCAATTTTATGCATTGAAATACGACGATAGAGAACCCTATTGATTCGCTTCCCTTGGTAGGATTTCTTCTCCTTGTGAATGTCCATTTGCCAATTGTACGCATCAAAATATGATGATAGAGAACCCTATTGATTATGCCTCTTCAATTTTGACATTGCAAGGGTTTTCGTCTTCATAGTTTCGAGAATACCGATATCTCTATGAAGAATGAGCAATATCAAATATCTATTAGAATATTTTAATGCTTCATCAATTGTCATCTTATTCTTATTACTAGGTAACTTTTTTTTTTTTTTTGTGTTCAGTTCGTGATTGCTTTGTTTAGAAATATCATCTTTGTAAATTTAAACAAGGAGCTTTCATCTCCTCTTGTTGAATACAACATCGATTTACCATAACATGGTATAAAAACAAGTCGATGGGAATTTACAAAGTTGTCAAATTTTTGTAAGGAAAATTCAAGTGTCTTCTTATTAGGATTTTTTTCTAGGAATTTGTGCTTCGATTTTCTAAAATAAAATAGTTGGACATAATTTATGAAGATCTTGTGCTTTGTCGTCGAAGATTTCTACTGACAATTGTGAGCCTCATTAAGGATTTTGTTCGTGCAATTTCCTGATTTAAGCAAAAGTCTTTGATTTTCGTAGGTTGGATGTAATTACACATTTGTTGCATGTTTCTTACATGTAATGTTACCATGCAAAGTCTCCTGTTTTATTGCATGAAGGTTTCCTTGATTGGTTATTATAATTTCTTCCGTTGAATTTTTTTAAGGGTTTCATAATTTTTCCCTTGAAAACTTTGTATGGGTTTTCAAAATTTTTCCTTGAAAACTTTTAATAGATTTTCATAATTGTTTTGGGTTTTAATAGTTTAGTCCCTTGAAAAACTATTATTATGGGTTTATGATTTTTTCCTAGTAAATTAAGGGTTTTTTCCTGTTAGGAAGGGTTATTGGTTTCTAGTAGGTTCTACCATAGTTTGTAGACTTAGACTTGGAGAGTACTTGACAAGCCCAATTTTTTTGACTTGGTAAAAACCAACGTAACACCAACATTGGGGTATGTTGAGATGATAGGACGAGTTTCCGAGACAAGTGGAGAACAATGGGCCTCAATTTGGGATGACAGGGGAATGACCAGGGGATGGCAATGAGGGGACAATAGGGGAAGGATGGGTGTTCTTGTTTGATGATATTCCTATGGGGGAGTATATTAGCATTGTTGGAGACATGATTCAATGGCTATGTGTTGCAATCATGATAGTGTTTGTCATTGATGTCAACATATTGCTAATTCTGTGAAGACGAACAAACTTACAGAGGAAGAAACATTTGGTGTGGTTTGAGGATTGAGGATCAGCTTATGTGCACTTGCAGTTATGTTTTACAGTATGTCTAGATGCTACAGCTAGGAGTGCATGCAGAAATATGAAGATTGGATAGAGTTATGAGGATTTTACCAAAGGCAGCTCTCAGACAACGTTTCTAGAAAGCGGATAGCGTTGTTTTTAATTTTATCTCCTTATAGGGATAGAATTGGCTTAAGGGGATTGAGACAGAGGTTAAAGACATGTCAAAGATGCCATGGTTAAGAGGGCATAATCAAAAAATCTAGTGGAATGTTATGTAGACCGTGGGCTGAAAGTTTTCTTGTAATCTAGAAAGACGTAAAATTTTGATGTAACATGTATTGTAATATCTTAAGATTATCCTATATTATTAGTGTAAATTGGGAAAGTCTTAAGGCTGACTCAATACTTATTCTTTAGGACTTGGTCTAAAGGAAAGATTATTTCCTTGTGTTAAGAGTGTGGTTTGTGAGGTCAGTAAGATCATCGTTGGTTATGTGAACTTGAAAGTGAAATCTAATGCAAATAGTTATTGTATGAGTGAACTTGAATGCGAATATCTTTTGATTAGAGCAGAGTTTGGTGTAGTTGATGCACAATGAGCTTAAAAGCAACTGATTAGGCAACATATGTTGCCGGTTGGACAATTGTTACATTATGTTTGTATTATTTAGTGAGAATGGTACTAAGGCTATTTGGATAGTGGGTTTAGTTGTCCTTCTTTCAACTCTTAATAGGGTTTGCACAATTCCTAATAGGGTTGGAATCTCCTAACAGGTATTCAAAGTCCCATTACAAGGACTCATATGTACTGATTGTATTTCATTGACTCCTAACAAGGTCTATGTACTGATTGTATTTTATTGACTCCTAACAAGGGGGTGATAGTTAGCATGAATGATGATGATATTCTTATGGGGGAGTATATTACCATTGCTAGAGACATGATTCAATGGTTATGTATTGCATTCATGACAATGTTTGTCATTTATGTCAACATATTGGTTATTCTGTTAAGATTGACAAAGTTACAGTGGACGAAGTGTTTGGTGTGGTTCGAGGATTAATAATCAGCTTATGCGCACTTGCGGTTATGTTCTACCGTATGTCTAGATGCCACAGCTAAGAGCACGTGCGGAAATATGAAGATTGGATAGAGTTACGAGGATTTAATAGAAGGTAGCTTTCAAATAGCTTTTCCAGAAAGTAGGTATTGTTTTTCTGATTCTGTATCCTCATAGGGATGGAATTATAATCAGAAGATCATTGTGTGGAAATTTATGAAGATTGTAAGACGACAGTTTGCTTGTATCTTGAAAAGATGTAAAATTGTGATGTAACGTGTACTGTAATATCTTAAGATTGTCCTATATTATTATTGTAAATTGGCAAAGCCTGAAGGCTGACTCAATATTTATTCTTTAGAACTTGGTATATAAGGAAAGATTATTTCCTTGTAGTAGAGTGTGGTTTGTGTGGTAAGTAATATCATTGTTGGTTATGCAAACTTGAAAGTGAGATCTAGTGCGGAGAGTTACTGTATGAGTAAAGTTGAATGCAGATATCATTTGATCAAAGTAGAGTTTGGTATTGTGGATGCACCGTGAGGTTAAAAGGAACTTATTTGGCAAGATAAGTTATTGGTTGGACAATTGTTACGTCATATTTGTATTATTCAGTGAGAATAGTACTGAGGCTATTTGGACAGTGGGCTCAACTGTCCTTCTTTCAACTCCTAACAGGGTTGTTACAACTCGTAATAGGGTTTGAATGTTCTAATAGGGATCCTAAGTCTCCTAACAGGGATTCAAAGTCTCTTAACAAGGAGTCATTTGTATTGATTATATTTCATTGACTCCTAACAGGGTCTATCCTTCCATAAGGAACTTTTATATTAGTACACCATTCCCACCAGGGTTTTCCCTCTGAACAAGGGCTTCTCTAGTTAACATATCTAGTGTTATTGTGCATGGTTATCTTTCTATGGTTGTTGCATCTATTATTTACATGTCTCAAAATTAATAAAGATATTGAGAGTTTTTTTAAATGCATAAGTGATCCACCCTGTCCTCACCCCCCTCCACCTCTGTTATCTTGGTACACTTTACTTTCTAATAATTGGTCTTAGAGCATCAGGTCCTTGAAAGAAAAGCTTAACATCTTAAGGAGATCTATTGCACATTTTAGACGAGAAAGTCTGAAGTGTGATGAGTTAACTATGACAGTTCGAAATAAAAGATGAAGACACGTGCTATTCATGGGTCCAAAATTCTGGTGTGTTATAGTGAATAAGAAGACTGTAATTGAAGAAGATAAGCTTGTTGGATGTGAAGAAACAAAGAAAGATCTATTTATGCATAATATGCTTGCAAGAGAAGCACTATTGACACTCCTTCCTCAGGTAGACTATTGTTAGGAAAAATCTTTGAGACTTGCTAATGAGATTTTGCTTGCTTTACAATTTTTTTTTGAAGGTTATTATCATGCAAGAAAGGCCAGATTGCAAAGTTGGATATGCTTATTTCAAGATGGTAAGATGTTGCAAAAAAATTTGAATGTGATGATCATGTAAGAAAGTTAAGATTGCAAAATTGGATATGTTTATTTCATGATGGTAAGATGTTGGAAGATGAAATTGTAAGCAGTTATTTTGCTAGAATATTAGAGATTGTTACAAGAATTGGAGGTTGCAGAGGTTCTAAAACAGAAGATGAAGTTGTGTAAAATATATTGAAGACTTTGACACCTGCTTACAAATAGACAACACATATCATTGAACAAGTTATTCCTTGTACAACTAACTTTACATGAGTGACTCTTCTTGTGATATTACAGACAACTGAGATGTGGATTAAACAAAATGGAGAATCGCAGAGTTGAGATTACTTTCAGTGTACAAAGAGAGATCTACATTGACAAGGAGTGCAAGTGCAAGTGGAGATTATTGCCAGGAGTAGCGAAGCAAAAGAAGACATGGAGATTGAAGGTCTTCGCTTGCTTATGAAGAGAGAACCTAAAGGTAAAAAAATTCTTGTTTGTTGGACATGCAAAGAACTTGGTCATTATTTTCGAAATGTCCTAGGAGAGTAGAGAAGTTTCAGCCTAGAAAGCCTTACAAGTCAAAAGTATCTAAGGATTGTTTCTATGTTGATGAGGATGGTGAAGTTGATTTTAGGATGATAAATTGCTTAGAAGATAGTGATAATGAGGATGATTAAATTGGATTTGTTGCTATTAAGGAAGAAAACCCTAGTATCACAAATTGAAAAAAAAAGTCTGATTGATTATATATAGCGGTTGTTCCCATCATATGATTAGAGATATGAATAAATTTGTTGAATCTAATAGTTACGATGGTGGAGTAGTTAGAGTTGGAAATGATGCAACATGTCACATAAAAGGAAAAAGATCTATTACACTTTGATGGAAAGACTTAACATTGAAGGTGTTCGCTTTGTGGATGGTTTGAATTTTGAAACATAATCTTTTTAGTGTTGGACAACTTGTTGATGAGGGATATCAGTTGCAATTTATAGAGAAGACTTGCATTATCAAGGATAAAGATGGTAAATTGATTGTTACTGGTACAAGGACAAGAGGTAATGTATTTCAATTGAGTCCTCTTGAAATGACATGTTTAGTTGCTAAAGTGGATGACAATTGGTTATGGCATAAGAGATTATGTCATATCAACTTTAATAACATTTTAAAGGTTAGTACTACATTTGCAATTAGAGATTTGCCTAAGATTGTGAAACCTAGTAACATGATGTGCATAGAATTTATATAGGCAAACGAGAAGAAAAATTCATTTCCAAGCAAGACATTTACCACTAAAATGAAATTGGAGATTGTACACACAGAGTTGAGTGGTCCTACAAGAACAAGAGTATTCTATGGTGAAAGTTATTTCATTCTTCTTATTGATGATTTCACTATAATGACATGGGTTGCATTTCTAAGAGATAAATCTGAAGTTTTTAAGAAATTGAAACTATTCAAGAGTAGAGTTGAGAATAAATCTGGTTTAAAGATTAAATGCTTGATACTTGACAAAGGGGTAGAATTCATTTCAAATGAGTAACAACTTTTGAGAAGATAGTGGTATACAGAGACATGTTTCATCCCCTAAGACAGCACAACAAAATGGAGTAGCAAAAAGAAGGAACATATTTATAATAGAAGCAACAAGAGCAATGCTGTTTGAGAACAATGTATCACATATATTTTGGAGAGAAGCGGTGAACATGGTAGTATACAATATGAACAGAGTGCAAATTAGCCAAGGTACTCATAAGACACCTTATGAACTTTTGTTTGGACATGCACCTTTTGTAATGTATTTTAGAATCTTTGGAAGTAAATGCTATATTAAAGAGATGATGATAAGTTTGATTCAAGAAGTGATGAAAGAATGTTTCTTGGTTATTCATTAAAAATAAAAGCATATAGATGTTTTAGTCAAAGATCAAAGATTATTGTTGAAAGTGCTAATGTAAGAGTCAATGAAAAGTTAAGAATTCAGGAAAGGATACTTGATTATGATTATGATGGAGAGAATGATTAGAGAACTAACATTTAGAATACTGAGCAGGAATTATTTTATGAAACTGACATTGATTTGTAGACTAAATAACAAGTAGAAACATAGAGAGAAGAACCTAGATCAGAGCCTAGAGCAGAAATTAGAATTGAACATATGACACCTAACAGAAATGTGGCAAAAAATCACGATGCATAATAGATAATTGGAAGTAAGTACAAATGAGTAATGACAAGGAACAAGGTAAGTGAAGAATTATGTTTGATTTCTCAAGTTGAACCTAAGAATGCTAATGAAGCTCGCAAAGATGATTATTGGATTAAAGCTATGAAAGAATAACTAGCATAGATTGAGATGAACAAAACTTGGGAATTGGTTCCTAGACCTAAAGATAAGAATGTTGTTGGAACTAGATGAGTATTTAGAAACAAAATGAATGAACAAGTTGAGGTTGTGAGAATCAAAGCAAGATTGGTATGCAAGGGTTATTCACAACAAGATGGAATTGATTTTGAAGAAACTTTTGCACCTGTTGCTAGAGTAGAAGCAATGAGAATGATTTTGGTATGTGTAGCTAACAAGAACTTTACAGTTTATCAAATGGATGTGAAATCAACTTTTCTAAATAAAGAACTTGAAGAAGAGATATACAATGAGCATCCTGATGGTTTTCCTATATGGTTTGCAGATTGTAAAAGGCACTGTATGGACTGAAATATACACCTAGAGCCTGGTATGCAAGATTGGACAAACATTTGACAAGTTTGGGATTTGTGAAAGGTAATGCTGCAATAACCTATATTTGAGAAAGAATAGTAATGGCTTACTAATTGTTGAAGTATTTTTGGATGACGTTTTTTTTGGAGGTAATGATGAAGCAAGTAGGATATTTTTAGAAGAAATGAAGAAGGAATTTGATTACGAATTTGATAGAACAAAGATGAAATTTTTATATCACAAACTAAGTATCTTAAAGACTTGTTGAAAAGATTTGGATTCGAAAGTTGTAAACCTATTGGAACACCTATGGTAATTAGTTGTAAATTATTTAGCCTTGATGAATCCCCTACTATTGAATAGAAAAAGTAGCGATCTATCATTAGTGGATTGTAGTATTTGACACACACTAGACCTGATATAGCTAATGGGTTGAAATTCTGGCAAGATTTTAGGTAGATCCAAAAGAGACACTATGCAACAGTTAAAAGAATTTACAAATTTGTGTAAGGCACACCTAATTATGGATTATGGTATGACAAATCACATTATCATACATAACGTGCATACACTGATGCTGATTAGGCAAGAAGTGTAGATCATAGAAAAGACACCAGTAGTGGAGCGTTCTTCTTAGCAGAAAGATTGGTTTCTTGCCTGAGCAAGAAACAAGACAACATTTCACAGATCATAGTAGAAGCAAAATATGCAGCAGCAACAAATAATTGTAAGCAGATTATTTGGATGAAGCAGATTTCAAAGGATATTGGAATAAAGTTTAATAAACCTATTATCATACATTGTGATAATATAAGTACAATGAGTATGTCAAAGAATCCAATTTTACATTCAAAGACAGTATATATCTATTAAGTATCACTTTTTGAGAGAAAAGGTTGTAGAAAAAGAAATCAGATTGGAATATGTTAGCACAAAGGAGCAAATAGAAGACATATTTACAAAACCTTTGGCTAAGGATACAATTGAGTACTTAAGAGGTGTGCCTGAGGTTATGCCCCAACCTTCTCCTAAGTAGTTGATGCAAAGATTGCATTAGTCTAGCTAGTAGTAGAGCACTATTCTTATTTGGACTTTGATGCTTGATGTTTTTCCTATGGGGGAGTATCTGTGTTTTGAGCTGAGTCCTTGAGGACTCTTGTTATTGGTATTTAATAGTGTCTTTGGACACTGGAGCTTGAACAAATTGTGTTGGAAATGATTGAACTTAGAGAATTGACATAATGATACCTTTGACATTGAGGTCAATGGGGGAGAGATAAGTACATGAAAAACATTGTACTTTATACATCTTGATACATCCTTTGGGAGAGATATGTGTATGCAAAGGAGAGATGGTTATGTATGGGGGAGATTAACACCTTCCTTATATATGTTGTTTGTTGTATGGTTATAACATTCATAGGCAGCATGAATGGGGGAGCAAAGACAAATAAGAAAGAAGTATATTTGGTATTCTTGGAACATAGGTGTTTTTCATCTATGTTGCCATCGATGCCAAAGGGGGAGATTGTTAGCATGAATGATGATATTCCTTTGGGGGGAGTATATTAGCATTGCTGTAGACATGATTCAATGGTTTTGTGTTGCATTCATGACAATGTTTGTCATTGATGTCAACATATTGGTTATTCTGTTCAGAGTGAAAAAGTTACAGTGAAAGAAGCATTTGGTGTAGTTTGAGGATTGAAGATCAGCTTATGTGCACTTGTGGTTTTGTTCTATAGTACATCTAGATGTCACAACTAAGACTGCGTGCGGATATATGAAGAGACAGAGTTATGAGGATTTTACCAAATGCAACTTTCACAAAGTGTTTCTGGAAAGCAAGTATTGTTGTTTTTGATTCTGTATCCTCACAGGGATGGAATTGGCTTAAGCAGAATGAGATAGAGATTAAAGACATGTCAGAGATGTCATGGTTAAGAGGGCATAATCAAAATATCATTGTGTGGAAATTTATGAAGACTGTGAGCCGTCTATTTGCTTGTAGTCTTGAAAAGATGTAAAATTGTGATGTAACGTGTATTGTAATATCTTAATATTGTCCTATATTATTATTGTAAATTGGGAAAGTCTCAAGGATGACTCAATACTTATTCTTTAGGACTTGGTATAAAGGAAATATTATTTCCTTGTGGTAGAGTGTAGTTTGTGTGGTAAGTAAGATCATTGTTGGTTATGCAAACTTTAAATTGAAATCCAGTGCGGATAGTTACTGTATGAGTGACCCTGAATGCAAATATTGTTTGATCAGAGAAGAGTTTGGTGTGGTTGATGCACGGTGAGGTTTGAAGGAATTGATTTGGCAAGATAAGTTGCTGATTGGACAATTGTTACATTATATTTGTTTTATTCAGTGAGAATAGTATTGAAGCTATTTGGATAGTGGGCTCAGTTGTCCTTCTTTCAACTCCTAACATGTTTGGCACAACTCCTAATAGGGTTAGAATTTTCTAATGGGATTGAAAGTCTCCTAATAGGGAGTCATATGTACTGATTGTATTTCATTGACTCCTAACAGGGTCTATCCTTTCACAAGAAATTTTTATATTAGTACATAATCTTGCGGGCACCATTCCCACTGAGGTTTTCCCTCTGATCAAGGGTTTCCCTAGTTAACATATCCGGTGTTATTGTGGATGGTTATGTTTCTATGGTTGTTGCATCTATCGTTTACGTGTTTCAGAATTAATAACGACATTGAGAGTTATTTTAAATGCATAACTGATTCACCCTCCCCTCTCAGTTATCTTGGTGGACTTTACTTTTTAAGATTTGTATACTATATATATAGAATTTGAAATGCTAGTTATGAAACAATGATTTAGTATAACATACCAAATTGAAATATTTGAACATAGCAAAATTGGAACACAAATTAGAAACATTAAACACTCAACATAGCAAGATAGTACATACCCAATGTTAACATTAAAAAATGAAAATTCAAATAGAAATTCAAGTATCCATATTGACGACGATGTGGTTGTGGTATGGCGGAGGTGTGGGTACTTGGGTACTCCAAGTTCTTGACACGGGAACGCCTTGCAGATGGATACTTTGCGGTCTAGAGAGGGGTGTGAATCCCCAACTTTCACTAGTAAATGCTCAACACTCGAGAACAACTTGACAAGTCACAAAGTACTAAAAATTAGAATTTCTCAAGGAACTTATTTTTTTGCAAAATTCAATTATAAAATGTTTTTAAAATTAAAATTTGACATCTCAAAAGAGAAAATACATGGTTTCCTTTTACTTACATTAGCAATCTTATCTATGTTTTTCTTGTGCCTACCAAAGTTATAAATAGGTGTGAGTTAAACTTATAAAACCTCGGGAAGCAAAAAAATAGAGTACTAAACAAATTGGAGAGTACTTGCAGAGTTTGCAAATTTTTCCTTAACAATGATGTTTTTCATATTTGTGCCAGCTATATGTTTGGCTTTTCAATTTTATCTTCAAAAGTCATTTCTAGATTCTTTAGTTCATAAAGTTGCGTTGGATTCCTTTGTGATTTCTTACCCTTTTTTGTAAAAAAATAATGATGATTCTTAATCTTCGGTTTTCATGAATTTTGGATTCTATTTTGGAGCATTATGCTCTTCTACATAATTTTGTAGGGTTTGCTGATTTTTCCTAAAAACCATGGCAGTTGTTGGTGTGTCTCTGGCTACAAGGAGGGACAAATCTATTATCCAACATCTGGTTCGACATTCTTTGATGATTTTTGGTCTGAAATTTTGTAGATCCTAAGAGGCTAGTAGTAGACACATCTCAGTGGAAGAGTAAATGACAAACATGTCTCTTGTTACAGAGCATTTTGAAGAAAGAGGTAGGTTTCTCTCTATGTTTTGGATAGGTTTTGGATGCTCTTGGTGTTCAACATTCTGTAGAGCCAAGGAGGGTCTTAGCAACAACTTGTAGTCTTATTGGGTTAGATTATTGAGAGGGGGATGAATTAGTATTCAACCAACTAATCAACTTTTCAACCCTTTAAACCCTTATCTTAAGAACAACTTTACAACAACACATAAAACCATTCAATAAATAAAGACATCCACAAGTTTGACATAGAGATATTGGTATTGTGGAAACTTATCTTTGGTAAAAACTGTGGTGGGGTTTAGCACCCACAAATTGTGCGCTCTTGTGAAGTGAATCCTATTAGGAGCTTAATCTTGTTAGGAATTACATAGACACTATCAGGTGTCGCCATATTAGAGGATTTGTCGCTAGCCCTGTTAGGAGTAGCCTTGTTAACGGACTTTAAACAGTAACTAAAGGGCTACCTTGTTAAAGGATTTACAACAAAGGACCTATTAGGATCCTCCTAGTTAAGGGATTCTGATTGTTGTAACTATTAGTGAACATAAAAAAGAATGACTTGTGAAATAACACTACCTCTACTTGATCAAATATATGGAAGCTCAAACACACTTTAGAACATACTCCTTGCTTTATCACACCTTGCACCCTTCATTGCACTTGCTCAACCACAATCTACAACAAGCTGTTCATTCTCCACCTCTCTATATTGGACTTTGAAGGCCACCATCATAATCAAGCCCTAGAATTTTGAAATCAATATGTATTTCAAATATCTTACTCAAATCCAGTACGCCCATGACAAATGTTAAACCGAAAAACATGTTTACAACACCGCACCAACCATTTCATGAAATTTTGTGCCTAGAGGTCAAACACATTTTGACCGAACACTTGCTTCCTCCAGAATCTTCTCCATGCACTTTCATCAAGCAATGTGATGCCAGATCATCACCTCCAATCATGAATCCACCTCACCATATCATGACTGACTCAACTCAATTCATTGCAATGTTAACACCTATCACCAATCTTCTATTTATTATCACCCAAGAACTCAATACTGTTTAATAACATTCTCACTGCTTCATGGATCTCATTCGTATTCTTTCATTGCTTCATTGATCATCGTAATAAGTTGTCGTAACTGAATCATATGAACTGTCGTGTTTATAACATTATGAGATCACTCTCTCTTGACTCAATGTAGATTTGACAAACCAATCAAGTCACCTATCGCTTGTCATTAATTGTTCTAGCAATTTGACTGATAATTCACTCAATCATAGATTTCTTCGCTTAAACAATAATTGTCGTACCATGGACTTTCACAGACATTCCTAGTGTTCTCTTAATGATCATAACCACTAAATTGCACTACAACGCTTTGCTCATCATATTTATACTTGCCAACATACTAGGAACACTAGTTTAGTAGCTGACATCAATGACAACACAATAACTGATCATCATGCAAATAATTTGTACCACGAGATTGCTAACATCACATGCCATCACATTATCAATTATGCCAACAATCTCCGCCTTTGGCATTTATGGCAATACTTGCTATACTTCTAAGCTTTTTCGTTGTGCACAAACCTATTCATCAACAATCAACATTAGGAAACACAAAATGTTTCTACTTCTGTCTCTCACCATAGCTCAGGCACCCCTTCTTTCATTGAACTTCACTCTTCTAGAATTCGTCATGCACATTCGCCTCTTTTGTCAGCATGTTGTTCTCCCCTTTTGCTAGCACATTCTTCCCTTTCTGCAAATTTTGACTTACCAATACACATTACAACTGCTCTCTCTACAGAGTAGCCACCAAACATCAATTCAAAGCATAAATGTATTCATTGACCACATTTGAGTTGATGCAACTGCATCTTCTACTTGAATTCAGTAAGAGAATGACCCCTAACCTATTTGTTAGATACTCAAATGTATCCTTAGGCAATGGCTTTGTTAATATGCTTTCAACCTATTCCTTAGTTGGTTCATACTCCAACCTTACTACCTTTCCTTGAAACCCGTTCTCTATGAGAATTGATATTTTATAGGTATGTGCTTCGTTTTAGAGTACATCAATTAGTTCTTTGACATGTTAATCGCACTTGTATTATCATAGCAAATAGCCACCGATTTAGTTTCTATCTCTTGAATTGCTTTCAAAATTTGTTCGATCCATATTACCCGTGTTCAATTAATTGCAGCAGCCACATACTTAGTTTCGTTTGCTGATTCAGATACACAATTTTGTTTCTTGGTAGTCCAAGATAGAAGCCTATTTCCAATAAAGAATGCATCTCCACTTGTGCTTTTTTGATCATCTACATTTACTTGCCCAATCAACATCGGTGAATACATTCAATGTAAAATCACCTATTTTCCATACCCAAAGCCAACTTCTTCAGTCCCCTGAGATATCTAAAGAGTATATTTATTGCAACCAAATGAGATTACTTGCAATTGGAGAAAAATCTAGCCACTTGTCCAACTGCCTGTGCTATATCCGGGCTGTTATATATTGCATATTGCAGCTTACCTATCTGATGGGGAGTCCTAACTCTCTAGAGCCCTCTTCCTACTGTTTTGTACAAGCACATAGCCAAAATGCTCTTGCACTCGCCTAGGCCTTGTTAGTAAAAATAGTTCTCCTGCAAACCATGACTTCATAGACAATATTTACACTATGGACAGATATTTACAAAATTGGCTCTGAACCAGACAATGAATCAACAAAACACAAAAAATTAATAAAATGATAGGCAATCGTAGAAAACCACTGAACCAATGCTACAGTAGGTAAATACACAACATAAATTGAAGTCTCAATGTATTAGTTCAATCCTTTCAATCATATATGATTGGATGAAGGCTCTGTTATGGAAATACAGTCAGATCTCCTTCTTTCCAAACCTTAGTCTATACAATGGTCTTCCTAACTGTCAGGTTAGGGTTTTTCTGACCTTATATATCTTGTTCCCACATGTTTGGACCCTTAGGTCGGCTTAGAACACCATTAAGGAGATTTCCAAGTTTTTAGGAAATGTTGTCATGACAATTTTGCAAAGTTGCAAAGTTGTCATGACAATTTTGCAAAGTTGCAAAGTTGTCATGAGCAACTTTTGCAACTTTTGGCTCATTGAGCAATTTCCTCTCCCAACTTGCATATCTCAATCCACAACTAACTCCTTGGATCCCAAAACACTTAAAAACATAAAAAACATAAGTGCCACTCCATTATGGGATTTTGGTCAAACTTTGACCCTTTTGTTGACTTTCCTAGGACTTTGACTATAGAGCTTAATTGAACACACAAATCACAAACTCTAAGCATCCTTAACTCAACACACACCCAAATCAACCTTGGGACTATATGATTAGTCCTTGTTACCTTGGTGGTTGGCTAGAACTACCTACAAGCCAAAAATGAACTAGAATCTAAGCAAGACTCTAGGGTGGTCTTGCACCTTTCTCCCCCTGCAACAAAAAGGTAAGGAATCTGTGGTTATAAGAACTGAAGACTGATGCCATGATTCTTGAAGTTACTTTCTGCTATCCAGGTAGCCTTTGACTCTAGTTGGTGTCTCCACTTCACTAGGTGCTCCATGTATGTCTTGTGCCTAGTCTTCTTGTTCACTCTTGAATCCATAATTTTGTTAACCTGTGGTTTGATCTGATCAGGTACTTTGAGCTCTTCCACATCCTTACTCACTTCAGTAATGTGCATGTTCATCATTCATCTTTGGTCCTTTATATTTGTTTAAGTCCTTCACATTGAATGTAGGAGAGATGGACATCTCCTTAGGTAATTCCACCTTATAGGCATTTGGTCCATATTTAGCCAATTCTTTGTATGGTTCAATCCTTTTCATCTGTAGCGTACTTGGTATGCCTTTTTGTAGTTTGGCCTTGTTTAAGAAAGCCATCACCAAGTCTCCTATCTCAAATTGTAGGTCTCTTCGCACTTCATCTGTCTTAGCTTTCAACTTGTGATTGGTGTCCATTAGTGTCTTCTTTACTTTCTCATTAACCTCTCTCGTAGATTGAAGAAAATCATCAGCATGACCACTGATTCCCTCATAACCCTTCAAGTCTCTTAGCTCAAGGACTCTTGTTGGATGTAATCCATACACTATTTCAAATGAGCTTCTGCCAGTAGTCCTAGTTACACTGTCATTATAAGCAAATTCTTCTTGAGGAATGACTTGTTCCCATCCTTGTCCATACTCCTTAGTCAAAAATCTCAGTAAGTTACCAAGCACCCTGTTAATTACCTCTGTCTACCCATCAGTTTGGGTATGATATGCAGAGCTATTGGACAAAGTGGTTCCTAGCCTCCTCCAAAGGGTTTTCCAGAAGTGTCACATAAACTTAACATCTCTGTCTACAACTATGCTTATTGGCAACCCATGTATACTTACTACCTCTTTGAAGAAAAGGTGGGCAATGTGACTGGCATCATGTTTTGTTTTGCATTGGATGACTCATCTTGCTGAACCTATTCACTACCACAAACACATTGTCTAAACCAATTAGTGTCCTAGGTAACACTACTACAAAATCCATGCTGATGCACTCCCAAGGCTTATTTGGGATGGGCAATGGCTGGTAGAGACTTGCATTTGATGATGTCCGCTTTGCCTTCTGACACACTTCACACTGTTCCACATATTTGCTTACATCATTTTGCATCTTAGGCCAATCGTAGAACCTCTCTACTGAGTCTAGTGTCTTGTTCAACCCAAAATGTCCACTCAAACTCCCATTGTGTTTTTATTGAATAAGATTCTCCCTCATAGAGCCTCTTGGGACACACAACTGGTTGCCCTTAAATAGTAAACCATTTTGTAATGTGTAGTTAGCATATTCACTATGAAAGTGATTGTCAAATTGATTGTGCACCTTGTGGATCTTTGAGAAGTCTGCATCTCCTTTATAGAGGTCTTTGAATTCCTCAACTCCAATGCTCTGCAATTGTATTTCCTGAACAGTGAGAAACCTCCTGCTAAGTGCATCTACAACATAATTATTGACTCCCTTCTTGTGCTTAATGGTGAAGGTGTAGGACTGCAGTACCTCCATCCACTTGATGTGCCTCAAACTCAGTTTGTCTTGAGTGTTGATGTAACTTAGGGCTTGGTTATCAGTGTAAACCACACATTACTTAGACAATAGGAAATGCCTCCACTATTTAAGGGCTTGTACTAAAACATATAATTCTAAGTCATAGGATGAATACCTAGAGTTGGCCTCATTTAACCTCTCACTAAAGAATGCCACTGGCCTGCTTTCTTGGCTTAAGACTGCACCCACTGGAATGTTACTTGCATCACATTCCACTATGAATGGCTTATCAAAACTTGGCAACACCAGTATAGGTTAGGTAGCCACTTCCTTCTTCAATCTTTGAAAGCCTTCATTAGCTTCCTTGGTCCACACAAACTTTGTCTTGTGTCCTCCTTTTATGGTGTCAAGGACTGGTGTACAGATTTCACTAAATCTTCTTGTAAACTTCCTATAAAACTGAGCCAACCCATGAAAATGCCTAACTTCAGTCCCTGTCTTAGGAGTAGGCCAACTCATAATGGCTTCAACCATGCTCTTGTCCATCTTCAAGTTACCTTGTGATACTACAAACCCTAGGTAGACTAGTTCTTGTTTCATAAACTCACTCTTTTTAAGGATTATGATGAGCTTTTCCTCTTTGAGTTTCTTCAACACAAGTTCTAGGTGCTTCATATGTTCGTTTGATTTACTAAAGATGAGGATATCATCTAAGTAGACTACCACAAAGACTCCTATATAGTCCTTTAAAACCGCATTCATTACCCTCATAAAAGTACTAGGTGCATTTGTAAGCCCAAATGGCATTACTAGCCACTCATATAACCCCTTCTGTGGTCTTAAAGGCTGACTTCCACTCATCACCCTCTTTGATTCTAATCTGATAGTAGCCACTTTTTAGATCAATCTTGGAGAAGTATTTAGCACTCCTTGAGCAATCCATTAACTCTTCTATTCTAGGAATAGGAAACCTATATCTAATAGTTATCCTATTTATTGCCCTAGAATCAGTACACATTCTCCACTTACCTCCCTTCTTAGGAGCCAACACCGCTGGGATAGGACATGGGCTTATACTCTTCTTGATTAGACCTTGATACAAAAGCTCTTGAACTTGCCTTTCTATCTCTTTATTCAGTTCTAGTGTCATCTTGTATGCTGCCTTGTTAGGCAATGATGCCCCTGGTAGAAAATCAATTTGATGGCTGATTGCTCTCTTAGGTTGTAATGTAGCTGGTGTACCTTCATAAATGATGTCTTTGAACTGATCTAGCAGTTGCTTTGCCTCTTCGGGCATAGGTGACTGTTTAGGTGCCTCCTCCTCCCTTGGTTTCACCAACATAGCATAGCCAACTCCTTTCTTCATATCTTTTAGGAATTCCTTCCCACTCATCAAAAGCGTATTGGACTCTACTTTGTCTACTGCATCTTCTTCTATTAAGGACTGAATCTTATAAGTTACTCCATTCTTCTTTAATGAGTACTAGTTCTCCTTGCCATGGTGTATTGCCTCCCTGTCATATTGCCATGGTCTACTAAGCAAAAAACTGCATGCATCCATTGGTAGCACATCAGAAAGTATTCTATCTTGATACTTGCCTATGGTAAACTCAACCCATACTTGCTCATTGACCAATATGTTCTGTCCCTTGTTCAACCAAGTGACTTTGTAGGGACATTCATGAGGTATCTTGGTGAGATTCAACTTTTGGACTGCCTTCTCTGAGATGACCTTATCAGTAGATCCTGAATCAATTATTACCCTACATACTTTGCCTAATATTTTGCATTTGACCCTAAAAAGAACCCTCCTTTGTTTGTGCTCATCCTTGGTAGGTTATTTGATCAATACCCTTCTAAGCATCAGATTTTCACCTTTCTTTGAATCCAAACTCACCTCTGAATGTTTAGAATAGTCCTCCGCTTACACATATCCTATCTTTTTCTCCCCTTGTGAATATGTTATTTTGTCAGGACACCTATAAGCTGGTTGACCTAATTGGCCACAATTGTAACATTTCATGGAAGCAAAATGGGAACTTGTTCCGAGTCCACCTGATCTTCCTCTTTCACCACTAAGAAAACTCCTTCCTTTTCCATAACCATCTCTGTTATTAGGTTCATGTGCTTGTTCAACGAATTTGGTGTCTCCTTGGCCTCTGTTCTCATGACTTCTTCCACTAGAACCTCTTCTATGTCCACCTCTAGAATCTCTACCTCTTTTTCTACTCTAGTATTTGAGTTTTGTTTCTTTTTCAATTTTTCTTCCACTTTGATAGCCATCTGATAACAACTACTGAGGTTAGTCATTGTAAAGAGACTTAGCTCTTCTTGTATATTCTATGTAAGGCCATTTATATACCTAGCAACCTTAATACTTTCACTATCTTGTAGTCTAGACCTCAGGCTTATTTTTTGAAACTCCTCAGTATAGGCAGCCACTTCTAGGTCTCTTTGTCTAAGATTTTGTCTTTTCTTGTGTAGTTGGATGTCATAATCCTCTAGTAGATAGTTTTCCTTCACTTTAGCCACTATAGTCTTCCAATTGACTATTGGCTTCTTGCCTTCCTTCTTTCTTTCTTCTTGCAAGAATTTCCATCAAGTTAATGCTTGTCCTCTTAACCTTGATTTAGCTATCTTCACCTTTTGTGCATCTGTTATTCCATCACATTCAAAGTGATTCTACATGCCCTCAATCCATTCCATTACCAACTTGTTGGTTAACAGTTTGTCTCCCTTGATATATTGGTTTATACCTTGACTCTTTACTTGCCCAATGGCTTATTGAAAACACAAAAGTTAACAACAGAATGGGTTAGTGTAGTAATCTATCAGACCCCAAAAATGAAAGGTACAACTCCCTTATGAGTGCAAGATATGCAATGAATTTGTCTTTCGGGTTTTGGGGGTATGCTCTTAACCAGAGAACAAAAGAGGCAAAAACCAAGTTGCTCAACACTTTAAACAACCTAGGCAGAGAAGGGGGATTATCTCATGGGATACAATCTACTCGGACTAACAATACAGAAAAATGGAAACATGTAAGACTAACTACGATAGCAAGAAGAAATGAAAGAAAGTGAAATCAATACCCAAATTGTCTATCCCTCAGCTGTTCCACACACTAGTTTCTAGCTTCCTTATGCAAATAACTAAACTAAGCACATAGACCATGACGAATAACAGCGGTAATAGAAGATATGCTTAAGTTGAAGAGAGTAGAGCATACAATCTACCGAACGAAGGAAAAAAAGCCAAGTTTATTCAGATTCATTCAACTTTCAGTGTTAACACATTCATTCCATAAGCTCCACTTACACTAAATGAACAACAAAACTTAAAATGAACTCAGAGTCTCACACAGTAGTCCCAGCTATAGGGGTTTTGCCCAAAGTAAATTTTGCCAATCTCATTTACATCTTAAAAGGTTACATTTATAGGCCTTCTCAAAGTGGCTAGTTACATTGGATGATTTCTTAGCAGAGCATCTCTGAATAGAATAATCTAAAAATAGGACAAGCTCGAATCATTGTCTGTTAGCAAAATGCCAAGAATGGCTACAAAAAGAAAGAGACAGGAAGAATGATAGATGTTTGGTAAAGCATCAAAATCATCATGCCTCCTTAGAAGTAACTGATTTCGCCCTATATGCTTTCATGGCTTCAGTTACTTTATCCAGCTCTTTGACATCTAGAATGAGGATGTTGTCGGCTCGGATCATCCAGTAATAATGCATCTCTGTAAGTTCCTCGATTTTGGCCACCCTCGATTGGAACTTTTCCATTTCTCTCTTTATGACTACGTCTGTTGCTGACAGTTCCTGGATCTTGGCCACTTGGAAGTTGAGTGGGTCAACGGCTTCATCAACAAATGCCAAGAACTTGGATTTCATTCTTTCACTGTCAACCAGCTTGCCATTAGTAGACACAAAGGACTCTGTTTGCAAGATCTTCAAATATGGAAACAACTTTTCAATTATCTTTTGTACTAAGTCGTGCACATCCTTGAGTTCATTTGCAGATCTCACAGAGTTTTCTATGACAGACTCCAAGGATTACTTCCAGTGGAATAATGACTCTTGGCTAGTCTTTAGAATCACATGAGCAATGGCCACATTGGTCTTCATATCTATCACTTCCTGTAGAAGGGCCAATTGCTTTGGCAGCTTGTTTGCTGCCTTCTGTATGGTTGTTTGATGATCTGAGGCAACCTCTTTGAGCTTGTGAGCATCTAGTACGAAGCTTCCTAGATTCTCAACCAGTGGGGGACCTTGAGCGTTTATCTAATCTACCCATGCTCGACCTATTTGCCTGAATTTTCTTTCTTGCTGCAGCTTGAGTAGTAAGTTCTTATTCTCTTCTGCATTTGGGTCAAATTGACTGGGAGAAGTACTCCGAAGTGCGGACTTTATGTACTCTACCAGCTCTTTGTTAGAGGTCTTCAATACCTCCTTCTCTGATCTTAGCTCTTCCAACTTGTCCTCAATCTTTTCATTGGTTGACTTGCACATGTTCACCATGGAGTGGTGAATTGGAATGCCAAGGTCCAATGTTCTGATTTCGAAGTCATCTTTTGAGAGCTCGTGAAATCTTCCTTGTTTTTGAGGCTCTGCAATCTCAACTAGCATATGTCCAGTTGCTGAATCTGCAGATAGGGCAGCGATTGTCTTTTGCTTCTTTGTCTTCTTTAATGGCCGAGTGGAGGTGACTTGTTTGATCAAGTCCTTTGATGGGGCCGCACCCTCGTATCTCCTCTACCTATCAATTCTCTTCAAGCCAGTACTCTGTAGAGAGCACATTGATAGCAGATTGTAGTGTTGTGGGGTCAAACAGCTTTCGTGAAATCAATAGAGTTGGCCTGCTGTAAGAAACAATAAGCAAAGTTGCTACCTTAGTCATCGAAAGGGCTAAGGTATCTCCTTGCTAAGATGCATCTTGGTCCTTGCCATCCATGGGATTAGTATTGCCATACAAATTGATTACTTGAACAGGGGAGGATGTCTTAGCCACTGATTTCTCTTGTTCCTTCCCCTTATCCTTACCATCTTCCTTTTCTCCAGTTTTAGCAATGTTTGAAAGAGGGTTGGCTCCGTAGGTAGGAGTAAGTCGCACATTCTTTTCTAGAGGCTAGTCTCCTCCTTGGCCAATGAATTGTGATGGTCTTGCAAATTTTGTAGTGGCCGTTGTGGTTGTAGTTGCAGTTGACTGGGCGGCTTCAGTTGATACTTCACCCATAGAACTAGTGTCCTCTTCTTTCTCACTCGGGTCCACTCCACCCATTTTTTTGTTCTCTTGATTATCCCTCGCATGCGAATCTCCACTATGTCGATGACTGGCTTTGCAGGCGGGGTAGATAGAATTGGCGTGTTCTTGATCTTCTCATAAGATGTGGGGTGCATGTAGGCTCCATCATCTGCAAGGTTAGAGACATCAACAAAATCATTATACAATTTTATTTCATCAATAGTTAGTCTTGACCAATATCTCTCTCAAGTTTGGTACTCATTGAGACACCTAGACCAGAAATCTTCAATATCCGGGACATGCTTGTAGGCATATCCCAACTTCAAATGATCCCTTACAAAATTCAATGGATCATATTGAGGCCTGAGCAGTGCATAATCTGACAACTTAATCTTGCCTTCAAAACTCTTTACCAGAGTTCGAGCATTTGATCTAGAGGCACATGAATACGACCTACCACAATAGGGAATGGAGTCTCGACAATCTTCTTAACATTTGAACAGAGGGTGTTCAGCTCTGGAATTTGTCGACAGAGCTTGACTAGAACTACCTTGTCGTCCGGATGTCTAGGCATCCTCTTGGGAAAATCATCATAGGTACCTATCTGTAAGCAGTAGAAAGTCAGAAACTAGATGAATGAGCATCCTAACTGGCTTATAGCAGAAATTGCCTTTGGTGAGAACCTCCTTTCCGGGCATCCTTGTAATTCTTGGCACAACCTCATTATAAAGGCATCATTGACAACTACATTCTCCTCATAGCTCCTTTGCAGTTGCAAATGCGGGTAGAGTTCATATACCTTGGTGCTCTCATCATAATTTGGGATGCTACGGAGACCAGGCCACAAATGATGTGTTGCCAAAGCATAAATCAAATAAGAAGACATAGAATTGCTTGAATCCTTTGGTAGAATTCAACCATGAGGCGAGCTCATCGCAAATGATCTGTGCCCAATCGATCTTCATATCCTTAGCACAGATTGCTTGTACTAGGAAAAAGTGGTGCTTGATGAACTCCAAAAATGCCTCCCTTCCTATCAGTTTAGGAGAAGTGCGAGGATATCCACAATCTCTCGCTTTTAGATTTGTGCCGAATAGAGTCTTTGGTATCTTGCTCTTCTTTGAGCGGGTAGTCTGGAACTAGGTCCTCTGTGTGTTCTTCCGTCTAAGGGCCTTCTCATTAAACATGGATGCAGATGACCCAAAATCAATATCAGTGGCTTATTAATTGATAAGAGAATAGACTGGTCGAGAAACAAAGTTTGCTTCGTTTTTGAATTGTATCTCTGTATGCATTCCTTCACCAACTTAGGAGCAAGGACTGCCATTGGAAAGCTGACTGCTTCGACCAATCCGCTCTCTTTGAGTTTAGAGTGATTGGGTGAATGGGTTGGGAATTTAGCCTTCTATGTAGATCGCCAAGATTGTAGAACTTCAAGGATGTATCTGTAAGCTTCTTTAAATCACTCTCCAAGCCAATCAACTTATCGTATCCAACAGCTCTAATTGCCATTCGCTATGATTGCATAGGATGAATTTCCTGATAAAAATTATTTAAATATCAGTGTTACCAGGGTGCATGGGTTCGGCAATGCGAGGGGATGTCAAGATGAGTTTCAGGTGCAGGAAAAAAAGGGCCTCAATTTGGAGGGAATCATAGAACTATCAACTATCAACAAGATTCAAGAATGGATCATTGAAAAATTTAAGTTGAAACTTGAAAGTAAAACTAAATATTAAATTAAAAAATTATAAATTGATTTCTAAAACCTAAAAAGTCGTAAAAAAAAAAAAAAACCTACCTTGAACTTGAGGAAACACTTGCCAAATCAAATCTTCTTGCTCCTCTTGCTCCTCTTGATCTTTCAATCCCTTGCAAAATCACCCACTAAGCTCTCACAAACTCCTTCAAACTCTTTTGCTCACTTAGCTCCTTGTTGCTCCAAAACAATGAAATGAAATGGTGAAATGAAAATGAGGTCTAGTGGTCTTATTAAAGCTTCAAATAGGCCACATGGGACCTACACCCAATTAGGGTTAGCATGCCTAAAAAAATAAATGAAAAAAACTTTTTTATTTTTGACTTTTTCAGCCATCTAGCTAGGAGCACCCTGCGAGCACCCTGGGGGCACCCCCGCACTCGAGCACCCGCCACGAACCCAAGCACTGCGTCCCACCCGAGTGCTCAACCTGTGTGGTGGGGGTGTTGCGGCGAAAATTCTCCCGGTGGGGGTACTCGAGTTCGCGCACCTAGATTACACTGTTAAATATAGTTGAGGAACCCAATTACATGCAATTCCGATGAAATAGCTTTAGGAATTAAAATGTTGGTGTCACATGAACAAAATTAACAATGGCCAACGATTATAACAATAGGGTTTGCATTTAATTCCACGAGTAACAACTATTTAAACTTTCTGTTTATTTGCACATAAAATACTAAGTTCTCGAAAGCACTCTTACTTTACTTAATGTAAAGTGATATGGCTAAAAGTCATTAAACGACATAAATACTTAGCTTTGCGGGAAGTGCCTCACCTAGCTTTAGAATTCGGTATGTAGTTATGCTTAACAATATTAACATATGCGGGAGAGAAAGAAACACTTAGGTTTTCCGCAACATTATTTTCCTTTTATTCGGAATCGCACCATGGGGAGTAATCCTTTTGGTAGCTTGTGCATTCCATTCTTCCACTTTCCACCAAAGGCATTTAACACTACTTTTCCTTCATAACGGGTTGGCATCTCCAACACTAACTTCTTTGGAAGTATCTTTTGGACATCTTTGAAGGATATTCGAATATTAGGGTAAGTTGACTTTCTATTCTCAATGTCCCCGAAGAAGTAGCTCTTTTCATTGCCTTGGGGTGGAAAACTCACTTCTTAGCATCATTTTCCGGACTGAGGCACAACAAACAACATTCAACCTTTAACTTCAGTCTCATGGTATTGAAGCCAGATCTCGAGCATGGCTCACTTATTATGATCCTTTAAATAGTTCTTTCAACACTATTCTGACATTAATTGATTACTCAAACTGAGATTTGCCTTAAGTTCATACAACCTTGGAAACAAAATAAAACTTCATTTCCGTGAATATGCAGCAGTAAAACCATAAATCCATATTCCCTAGCAGTATTTGATCTTATCTCCATAGATCTTAATGAGAATCACCTTGGCCTCTATCCACAACTTCGTAAAATCTTGGGCATAGGCAAAATCATATTCACAGCCCTTTTAGTCACTTTTGTCGGCTTGAACCTTCGATTTCACACTTGGTGTAGTTCTTTCGATGGGAGAATCAGCTCGGGAGCTCGAAATCTATGAGATGTAAAATGTTAGGGCAAAATTATAGATAATAAAGTGTAGAGCACTTACTTCTCATCGGAAGGATGCAAGATCACACCCCAACCATGCCTAAATCACCTAACCTTGTGCGCACTGGAAAAATAGGAAACCCACTTAGAAAGATTAGGTAAATGTATTGCAAAAGGAGACTCGGAAAACAAAGTAAGCAATGCACTCGGGAAAGATGAGAAATAAGTGACATAAACAGACCTAGACACATTTTCTTTCATACACATTTACTTTCACCAATGACCTCAAGCTTAGAAGGGGGAAGACTACAACTTGGCAACACAACTCTGCATCCATTCTTCCAGTGAGGATAGGAATGCCTTCTAGTGCCTTGCCACTTAGTGCCTTTAAAGGCATGAGGAAAGGTTCCTCTACCATTGGAGGGTCTAGTTCCTATTCTATTTCCTCTTCTGCTTGACTCTTTCCTTTGTCCTTATCCACTTCTAAATGCTCTTTCACCTTTCCTGCAGTCTTAGCAACTTCTTCTAGTTTTTTCTTCATCTCTTCCACAACTTCTTGAAGAAGCCTATTCTTCTCTTGTTGTTTTGTCAAATCTCTTCCCAACTCTACATTGGTTACCATGGTGCTTTCTCCTATGGATTCCCTTCTCTCTGACATGCACTCTGCACTTCCCAAGCCTTTCAATGGCTTTGGTACCACTCTGATGGGGAGTCCTAACTCTCTAGAGCCCTTTGACTCTTCCTAAGACCAATTCTTTGGTCTCACTAGGGTATTCTTCACTACCCTACTTGGAGATCACCACTAGGATCTCTAACTCCTTGTAGAACTCTCCACCAACTTCAAACTCTCAATTATGCCTTAGATTCCACTTGTGAAGTCATGGGCTCAACTAGCCACTCTTCTCCCCAAACTGTTCTTGGGGCTAGGAGTAGGTTTCCCCTCTATTCCTTGTTTGTTTTCAAGCCATCTTGGTTCATTCTGATGGATCCTTTCTTAGGTTTTCTATCGAGCTGTTAGATTGCTGGTTTTAGACCTTGTAATCTTTTTGCCCCAATTAGGCCTTCCAAATTCAGCTTTCTTGGAATATCTCCCAACTTCTCCAAACCAACCTCCAAACTATTTAGGGATTCTTCCTCAAGATTTCCTAGGCTTCAAGATTTCCTAGGTCTTAGGCTCCCAAAGTGTCCGTACATAGGACTTTCACCAAACCTCTATTTTGGGGGGTTTCTAGGGCATGTGACTCTGTTGTCTGGTTTCTTTGCCCTCAACAAGTGCTTCAATGGTCTCCTTTGCACTCCTCCTTGCTTACCAATGTCTAGGACACATGCCCCTTCACTTCTACACTTCTTGGTTGGCTTACCCAATCCATTTAGCAAGCCCTCTTGCTATTGTTTTGTTCAAGCACCTAGCCAAAATGCCCCTGCACTCGGCTAGGGCTTGTTACTAATAATAGTTCTCCTGCAAACCATGACTCCATAGACCATATTTACACTATATACAGAGTCTCCTACTTGATTCCAAGAGACCACAAGAACTCAAGTAGGACACATTTACAGAATTGGCTCTGAACTAGGCAGTGAATCAACAAAACACATGAAATTAACAAAATGATAACTAGTATAAAATCACTAAACCAATGCTACATAGATAAATACACAACATAAATTGAACTCTCAGTGCATTAGTCTAGTCCTTTTAATCCATATATGATTGGATGAAGGCATTGTTATGGAAATATAGTCAAATCTCCTTCCTTCCAAACCCTAGTCCATACAGTAGGCTTCCTAACTGTCAGGTTAGGGTTTTTCTGACCTTATATATCCTGTTCCCACATGTTTGGACTCTTAGGTCAGCTTAGAACACCATTAAGGTGATTTCCAAGTTTTTAGGAAAAGTTCTCATGGCAAAGTTGTCATGAGCAACTTTTGCAACTTTTTGCTTATTGAGCAATTTCCTCTCCCAACTTGCATATCTCAATCCACAACCAACGGCTTGGATCCCAAAGCATTTAAAAATGTTTAATGTATAGGATAAAAGGATACTTATCACATGTAGTACAACAAGATATAACACAAAATAGATACTTTATTCATATATGCAATATGCACTCCAATGCTTACAATATGATTATGCTAATTACCGTGATTACAATGCTGATGATGATCCAAAGTCCCTTTTGGACGGTGTACATATACTTTCCTGAAAGGGTGACTCAATCGTCATGTGCCCGTTCGGATACAATTCTACCCGTTGGCTACAATATAGAATTTACCGACAACATCATCCCCCCCAAAAAGTAAAGTTGTCTCCAGATGAGAAAACAACAAAACTCAAAATAAACAACTAATTACATCAATGTATAGATACTAAGCAGAGGGATGCGTCCTTGGCATAGTGGCCGTCCGCGCCCTCAGTTCGTTCAGCTCTGCTCATAGCATGTAGACTTGCTCCTTCCGAACTTTCAATTCTGCTTCCATTTCCATCTGAAGTTCCAAAGCTGACTGCATCATCCTGGCAATCTCTCCCAACTCTTTCTCTTTCTCATCTGCTACTCTTTGCTACTCTGCTTCTATCTGTTCCTTCTCTGCTGCCAATTTGTATAGTTGACTCTGTCTGTCTAACAAGGCTGCCCTCTTGGATTCCCAGGCTGCCCCTCAACCCCACTAGGGGCGTTGCCTCCTAGACCCCTAGTCAATGGCGCCAAATGTCTACCATACAGGGTAAAAGGATACTTATCGCATGTAGTACAACAAGATATAACACTCAACATATACTTTTTTCAGTTATGCAATATGCGCTCCAATGCTTACAATATGATTATGCTCATTACCATGATTATAATGTTGATGATGATCTAAAGTCCCTTCTGCACGGTGTACATATACTTTCCCAAAGGGGTGATTCAACTATGACGCGCCTGTTTGGATACAATTGTACCCATTGGCTATAATATAGAATTTACCGACAACAAAAAAAATCAAAAACATAAGTGCCACTCCATTTTGGCATTTTGGTCAAACTTTGACTCTTTTGTTGAGTTTCCTAGGACTTTGACGGTGGAGCCTAATTGGACACACAAATCATAAACTCTAAGCATCCTTAACTCAACACACACACCAGATCAACCTTGGGACTTTATGATTAGTCATTGTTACCTTGGTGGTTGGCTAGAACCACCTACAAGCCAAAAATGAACTAGAATCTAAGTAGGACTCTAGGGTGTTCCTTCACCACTATCATTGACCTGTTTAATGTCTCATCCATTAAACGAATGCAATTTCTTCTTCATCTCTTCCATCAGATTCCTAATTGGCAACACCTACACCTTCTTCAACTAAGTACCATGCTTTATTGTTGTTCTCCTTGGATCTTCTTGCTTTATCCTTCTTTCCCTTGTCAGGGCATTTGAAAGAAATATGCCCTATCTTTTTGCGTGAAAAACACTTTAAAAGAAATATACCTTTGTACTTAACACTTCCTTCTAGGTAACCTCCTTGGAAGCAGCACTCCCAATTCTTTTTGTTCCTTTTCTTCAGACAAAACAAATTCATAACTATTAGAGCAATATTTCATAGAAGAATCATTAGATATATCATTTCCTTTCCTTGAATGCAGCTTCAATCTTAGGCATACTATAATCAAAGTTAATCAACTCAAAAGCAGTCAACTTGCCTATTAATGTGCCAAGTAACAACAACAATACCTAAGGATCGGACTTCTTGAATGGATGAAACCATAATTGTATATTGGGGTAAAACAATTCTATGAATTTTGCTTACCACATCCTCTTCTTGAAGAGTTACACCAGCACCTCTGATACCAACACCTCTGATACCAAATAAATGTAAAGTTTCTGCAAGTTTTATGACTGAATCAGAGATTAGATTCAACCTTCTTTCTTTCCTTTCTAGCTTGCTGTAAGTAACTTCAAAGTATTGTCTTGAATTAAATTAGAAATATAAATCTGAAACTGTCTTTTCTTCTGCAGGTTGTATATGGGCAGTATTGACTAAGGTGCAGACTTTATTGTTTTGTTGTGTGCTCTTCGACTTCAACCATACTAATTATAAATAGAGAGATCTAGGGACATGTCCTTACAAGGGACATGTCTCTTCCAAAAGATACATTAACTCATCCGTAGAAGTCGGCAACTTTTCCATGAAACAAGAAGTTCAATTATAACTTAATGCAAGAGTTTTAGTTAACTCCAAACTAGTTTTAAGGATAGACACCGATATCCCTAAGAGGATAATGCAAAGACTTTGGATCAATCTATATCATGTAAGAATAGATCAGACCGATCTGTTATCGGATCAGTAGGATTACAAGTTACAGAATTAACACTCGTTCTTAACTTGATAATCATACTGAGAGATATCATATCTAGCAACATCAATAAAGATGAACAAGCAAGAATTGATACTCTATATCTATCTAAATCTTCTTAGCATGTGGTATCATAGAACACATGATACAATGTTATATTACTAAACCTGTGATATGAAAAATCACTTCTATTAGTGATAACAATATTGCAAAGAATACAATATATAGGATAAATCTGAAGAATAATTTAAGTTTTTCATTTATCCAAGTTATGGCTCATAGATACTAGTATTCCTATATCACAACATGATCCTGAGTTAAGATCTACCAGAACACAGGACAAACTCCGGAAAAAATAAATTTCTTCCTTTATCCAAATTGTGATATATAGACATAGCAATGTGTACATCACAATGTGATCTTGAACTCATTTAGATCCTACAATAGAACTCCACTGTTTAGCACATTAACTAAGAGATCGTCATCTCTCATAATGTCTTTTATGCAAGTGTTCATTATCTCAGAGATCGTCACCTCTTAAATAATGAATACAAATGGTGGAGCCCGTACCAGTCAATAGCCTGAGAATAAAATTATTTTATTAATAATTTAAAGAATACAAATGGATTACAATTCAACCATACCAAGTCTTCTCCTGAAATGGTCTATCTTCACTCTAGATAGAGGTTTGGTGAGTATGTCTACTGTCTGATCTACAATGCAAATGTATTATAATTTTGCAGTATTCTTGTCTACTATATCTCTTACGTAATGGTAAAGAATTTCAATATGCTTAGACCTGTCATGAAAAATTGGATTTACCGAAAGCTTGATGGAACTCTAATTATCACAATGAATAATCGTAGGATTCATGGCTTGCCCAAATAATCCTACAAGTAACTTCTTTAGCCAAACTGCTTCTTGAGAGGCCATTGCTACTGCAATGTATTCAGCTTTTGTGGAGCTTTGAGCTACTAAAGACTGCTTTCTACATTCCAAGATATCAATGCTGATCCTAAACTGAAACAACATCCTGAAGTACTTATCTTTTCTTTAACACTTCCACCCCAATCTGAGTCAGTGAATCCATGTAAATCTAAGCCAACTTTCTCATATTTGAGCCCAAGATTAAGAGTACCTTGTAAGTATCTCATAATGTGTTTAACAACAACTAGGTGAATCTCCTTTGGCTCACACATAGACTAGCTTAAGGCTTAAACAACATAGCAAATATCAAGTCTTGAATTTACTAAGTATATAAGGGACACAATCATCTGTCTGTAGAGAGTAGAATCTATGGAAGGTGTTTTTGTTATTGCTTCTTTAAGTTTATGTAGATTAGTCTCCATTGGAGAAGACGTAGACTTGCAATTCCACATTCCAAATCTCTTCAAAATATCTGATGTATACTTCCCTTGATTAAGTATGATACTGTCAGAATTCTGCGGTAGTTCTAGTCCTAGGAAGTAACTAAGGAGTCCCAAGTCGTTCATCTCGAATTCTATAATTAGATCTTTCCTGCATTGATCTATGAGATGATCATCATGTGTTATTAGTAAATCATCAACATGCAGTATCAAAATTTCCATATCATCTTTATCTCTTTTATAATATAAATTTGAATCGGCTTCATTTTTGGAGAATCCTAAGCCGGTGAGGTACTTATCAATTCTTTCATTCCAAGTTGTTGGAGTCTGCTTAAGCCCATAGAGAGATTTCTTGAGCCTGCAAATAAAAAAGTTAGGA
Source organism: Cupressus sempervirens (assembly GCA_028749045.1). Lineage (NCBI taxonomy): Eukaryota > Viridiplantae > Streptophyta > Pinopsida > Cupressales > Cupressaceae > Cupressus > Cupressus sempervirens. The sequence continues at coordinate 873,578,704 of CM053786.1, forward strand.
TCATGAGTTTCAAATCCTTCAGGTTGCTTTAAATATACTTTTTTTGTAATCTTTCCGTTTAGGAAGGTTGTTTTTACATCCATCTGATGTACTTTCCATCCCTTCAATGCTGTAATTGCTAGGACTACTCTTACAGAGGTATATATAGCAATAGGAGCAAAGGTTTCTTCATAATCAATCCTTTCTTTCTGAGAGAATCCTTTGGCTACAAATCTAGCTTTATATTTCTCAATACTACCATCAACAGCATGCTTTATTTTAAATATCCACTTGGAAGAAACAACAAATTTTTCTTTAGGTCTTGGAACAATTTCCCAAACAACATTCTTCATAATAGATTAGTATTCTTTTGTCATAGCTTCTTTCCAAGCTGTATGTTTAATAGCATTTGAAGGATTGGTTGGTTCTGTTTTGGACAAATCATTGATGTTTGCTATATAACTAGAAAATCTTTTAGGTCTTTTGCTTTCTTTGATTGTTCCAGAAGTTGCAGCAAAGTCTTGTGCTTTCTCGACTGTTTTAATGACCCAAAGTGGTATTTTCTTTGAATTTTGAGTTTCTCTAAGATTTAGATTTTGAATTTCATCTTCAATTTATTCTATGTTCTCCCTCTGAGACTCAGACTCATTATTTCTTTCAGAACTAAGTAAAGGAGAAGGTTCTTTAGAACTTAGTGCTCTTTTGAATGCTAGATCTTCTTCAAAAATTACTTCCCTATTAAGTTCAATACTTTTCTATCCAGGTAAAAAAATCCTATATGCTTTATATGTTTCACTATACACTACAAAAATACCTTTCCTCCCAGAGGGTTCTAACTTAGTTATCTTTTCTTTTGGAACATAGATATATATAGGGCACCCAAAAATCCTAAGATGACTTATATTGGGTTTAACCTTAGTAAATACTTCTTCACGAGTTTTATTTCTAAGGTAAGAGTGAGGGCTTTTGTTTTAAATATAGATATCAGTACAAGAGGCTTCTTCCCAAAGATAATAGTCTAGATTTTGATCAAATATCATAGCTCTAGCAGCTTCTATAGTTGTGCTATTCTTTCTTTTTGCTTCCCCATTTTATTCTGGATAATAAGGGACGGTGTACTCCCTCTTAATTCCTATTTCTTTACAAAACCTTTTTAACAAATCTGAGGTGTATTCCTCTCCATTATCAATTCTAAGAGTTTTAATTTTATGTCTTGATAAGTTTTCAGTGAATGTTTTGAATTCTTTAAATCTCTTTAGGATTTCTTCTGATTCTTTGCATTTTAAGAAGTAAATCCATGTTTTCCTTGAGAAGTCATCTATGAACAAAATATAGCACTAGAATCCTCCAAGAGAAGGAACAGACATAGGTCCTCATAAATCTAAATGAATTAATTCCAAAACATTATTTGTTTTTCTTGTGCTATCATGAAATGGACTTTTAGTCTTCTTACCTACAGCACACCCTTTGCATATGCTTGAGTGGTCTTTATTTAGTTTAGGTAAACTAGTAACCATCTTCTCCATAGTTGATAAGGTTTTGAAATTTAGATGTCCTAACCTTCTGTGCCATATTTCATTTATGTTTGTAGTTGAATAGGTCGACTAGGTTTTGAATTTAATTCATACATATACCCTTTTATTTGACCAATTGACTTCGCTTTCTTAATTGAGGAGTTCTTTGCCCAGGTTATTACTTTACTGTCCATTAAAGAAACATTATGTCCATCATCTTCAAGTGCTGTAACCGAGATTAGATTTCTTTTTAGTCTTGGTACGTAGAGTACTCCTTTGAGAAGAAGGGAATTTCTTGATTTTAGTTTGAAGGTGCAATTTCCAATTCCTTCGACGTAATGTACTGAATTATCACCAATTCTGACTTCGCCATTAACTTTTTCTAATATAGAGTCTAGTGCTTCTTTGTATCCTGTTATATGTCTAGAAGATCCACTATCAATTACCCATGCTTTACTTGAGATTTCATTTGATAGTGACGAATACAATACACAATTCTCGGGATCACATTTATCTTCTTCCGTAGTAACATTTGTACAGTTCACTTGTTGTTTAGAATTCTCAGGACAATTAGATCTATAGTGTCCAAACTTTTCACATCTGAAACACTTTATTTTGGATAGATCTTTCTTGGGTTTGCAATTCTTTTGATTTCCCCTTTTCTTCTTGCCTTTATAGGAGTTTGTATTAAGAACAAGAAGTTCTCCATCTTTTGTTTTCAGTTTCCATTCTTTAATTTTCTGGATTCTTCTTGAACACAATCTCCCTTATGTCTATTGAAGTCAGGAAGTTTATGTTTGACACTTATTCCTTCTGCAAAAGTTTCCCATAAATTTGATAATCCATATATAGGCATTAGTGTTAGGTCCTTGTCACTAATAATGGTTCCTATACTTGACAGTTCATCTCTTATGCCGGCAACCCTTAGGAAGTAAGAATTCATTGATTCTCCTTTCTTTATTTGTATGTGATTTAGTTGCTTTTTCAGTGCGAGAACTCTGGTTGCATTGTTGACCTCATATGCATTTAGTAATGCATTCATCATATCAAATTTTGTTTGATGTTTTGTTAGTATAGGTACAATATCATTCTATGCTCTATCTAATATGATCTGAATGGCTTTTCTATTTCCTTTACTCCATATAGTTTAATGAGGTTCAATGCTAGGTTGTTTGGATGCTCTATGAACAAATTGTTGTACATCATTTTCTTCAAGAATCATCACGATTTTAAATTTCCAAGCATCAAAGTGTTCTTTCCCATCAAACTTGTCCTCGGGTCAAATTGTGTATGCCATTGAAGATATGAGATAGATGCTAGATATATATAAAGTCTGATTATTGAATTTTGCAGAGCCTAGGTTCGACTACCAAATTTTTGATACTATGTAAAGTTTCCGCAAATTTTATGACTGAATCAGAGATTAGATTCAACCTTCTTTCTCTCCTTTCTGGCTTGCTGTAAATAATTTCAAAGTATTGTCTTGAATTAAATTAGAAATATAAATCTGAAACTGTTTTTTCTTCTGCAAGTTGTATATGGGCACTTTTGACTAAGGAGCAAACTTTATTGTTTACTTGTGTGCTCTTAGACTTTAACCATACCCATTATAAATAGAGAGATTTAGGGACATGTCCTTACAAGGGACATGTCCCTTCGAAAACATACTTTAACTCATCCCTAGAAGTCGGCGACTTTTCCATGAAACAAAAAGTTTAATTATAACTTAACACAAAAGAGTTTTAGTTAAGCTCGAACTAGTTTTAAGGATAGACACCGATATGCCTAAGAAGATAATGCAAAGACTTTGGATCAATCCATATTATGTAAGAACAGATCAGACCGATTTATTATCAGATCAGTAGGATTACAAGTTATAGAATTAACAATAATGACGTCTTTGATCCTTTGATTATATTGTTCAATATTCTCATTCTCCATCATCCTCATCTTATTGAGCTTCCCTTTCAAACTATCCACCTTAGCTTTTTGCACTTGAGACCCCATCATAGACTTTCTTTAGTTTCTGCCACATGTAGTTTGCGGTCTCTAGATCTTGGACATTGATGTAGTTTGTATAGAAAGAGTGCTAGCTATGGCCTTCATAATAGTTGTATGCTCATCCATACCTTTGAGAAAAAACTTTATCCTGCCATATCACACTGGATAGTTCTCCCTTGTGACTTTAGGACCTTCCTTCCTCATCATCTTTGTATCTTTGCATCAAGTTGTTAAGCATCACCTCTGTAGAGAACTAGAGTTTTGGTACCAATTGTTAGTCCTAAGGGATCAAATTACTGAGAGGGGGAGTGAATCAATATGCAACCAATTAATTATATTTTCAACCTTTGAACCTTTTTCTCAAGAACAACTTAATAGTAGCACATAAAAGCATTCAAGACATAAAGACATCCACAAGATTGATACAAATATGTCAGTATCATGAAAAGCCAACTTGGGTAAAAAGCACGGTGGGGATTAGTACCCACGATTGTGCACTTTTCTAAAGTACGCCTTGTAAGGAGCTTTACCCTGTTAGGAGTTACAAAGACACAGTTAGGTACCATTCTATTAGAGAATCTACCTCTAGCCCTATTAGGAGTAGCTTAGTTAGAAAGGACTTCAAAACACAATTAAAGTGACACCTTGTTAAAAGATTTACAACAAAGGACTTGTTAGGATCCAACTGGTTAAGGGATTTTGACTATTGTAACTGTTAGGTAACAACAAAAAGAATGGTTTGTTGAATAACAATACGTCTACCTGATCAGATCCATTGAAGCTCAAACATACCTCATAACATACTCAACTTTATCCTAGCTTGATCACACCTTGCATGCTTCACTGCACTTGGTTGACCACAATTAACAAAAACAAACTGTTTGGCCTCCACTATTATATATTGGACATTCAAATCCACCTCCTTAATCATGTCCTAGAATTTGAAATCAATATGTTTTTCAAATATCACACTCAGATCCAATGTGCCATAGGACAAATCTTAAACCACAAAACATGTTTACAACACTGCACCAACCAATTCATTGAATTTTGTGCCAAGAGTTTAAACATGCTCCAATTGAACAATGTGATGCCAAATCATCACCAACACTGCCCCAACCAGTCCATATGCTCTCATCGAACAATGTGATGCCAAGTCATCACTTGCAATCATGAATCTACGTCACAAAATCATGACTGACTCAACTGAATTCATCACAGCCTTGACACTGATCATCAATCATCAATTTACTGTTTGTCACTTAAATTGAATACTCTTTAACTTGGTCAATAACATTGCCCGTGCTTTAGTGACTGCCTTTGTATTCTCTCACTATGGCAATGTTACGTGAGTAGCCTCAATATGGCTTTGACAAACCTCTCAACCCACCTATCACTTGTCACTAATTGTTGTGGCAATTGCACTGTCAATTCACCTGATCATACATTTTTTCACTTTAACAGTAGCAGTCATACCATGGACTTTCAGAGACATCCTCAATGTTCTCTTAACGACCACAACCACTGAAATGCACTCCAACACTTTGCTCATCATATTAATACTTGGCAATATACTTGAAACATTAGGTCACTAGTTGACATAAATGACAACACAGATTGGATTGTTATGCAATCAAATCTATGCCATGACATTGATAACATCACCTGCCATCTACCAACAACAACAAAATAGTCTGGAGAACTTATGACTGCAAGATGTGTACGGTCTTCTGTTGGTTGGTTAGATAATGACTATCAAGGGAGGGCATTAGAATATTGTTATGTTTCTTTAATTGTCATCTTATTGAGTCCTTAGTTAATCATGTAGTTTCTATTTCATCTTCAGTTCACGTCTGTGTCATAATAGAAACATCGTTTTCTAAATTTTAAAGCAATAAAAGAAAATCCTTGTCTTCATAAATTGTGCCCATGTCTCTAAAAAGACCCCTTAATAAATTTTTGCACTTTACTCTTGGTGCCCATTTAGTCTTTTATTTAAAATAAATTAAATACTGATAAAAGTCTATTTTTTAATTGATCTCTATAAAATATTAATTAGTTGGTATTAAACTTTACATCACTAGAGTAAACCAAATATTGAGATAGTGATATCTACTGCTCCCACAGATAGTAAAATATAGAATTGCTGACAGTTGGCTCTGTTAGTCTCAACAACTGACTTACTAAACGAATTACGACAGATTTGACCTAAAATCACTCCAGAAAAGGGTATTATGCTCATGGTAATTGTCGAACTTCAACCAAGCCTCTGATATTCTGTAATATCCTCGAGTGTTTTATTCCTTTTTTTAATTCCTTCCTGTAAAAGTTTGTTTGATATATATTCTGATTTGGATCAAACATGTTCCCTGATTTTCACAATATTCTTCTGAGGTTGTAGTTTAAGTATTTGTGCCAAATATAGTACGGAACTTGGTATATATAGTGTTCATTCCAACAAACAGTAAATAAACGTATTCAATATCCGATAGGAAGAATCATATGTTGGTTCATTTCATTCCAGAATAATCCACTTTGACATGATCTTGAAACAAATCCCACTCAGCATGCATTTCCATAAAACTTTCCAGAAAAGGTACTCCTGCCTCTGCATTACCCACTTCTTCACCGTTATTTCAGCAAAAATGGGCATTAATGGCCTATCAGATGTACGTTTTGGTGGTCTCACACTCCATGGAGGGACATCTATACTACCTAGTGTTACTAGCTTCAGACTCTGCTCAGACTCGATCAGGCCCAAATTGGGCTCGGACTTGGTCTCGGCGGCTGAACTCAGCAAATTAAAAAACCCATGAAATTAAAAGATTTTTAAGGATTTTAAGTTTCTTTCATGCATCATTTAATCAATTAACATCAAATACACAATAATTGAGATAAATAGAGGCTACTTTGCACACACATACAACTTTTCATAGATCATGTAGCTATAAATGTGAATTTTCGAAATACATTACTTAAACTGAATAACATAATAGAAATCTGAAATGTAGTGTAATTGTCAAATGTCTAGAATATCAATGGAATATGCAATCCATGGAATCAAAAGTTCAAAACATATATCAAAAGAAAGACTCGTAGTAGCCTATATCTTCCTATGAGTACGCGTAAGATAAATCATGGAAGACTCTAGAACTATCCTCTCTCCCTATGTCTAAAGTTGAACCTCATTGACATGCTCAACATGATCATCCTCCATATCCTCATACTCATCCTCATAATCCTCATCATTAGAGTTGGATCCATCACTCTCATCCGCAAGGTCCTGGATTAGGTCTCGTTGTGCTCTAGCCTCCTCTACTGCCTCTACCTCTCTATCCACTTGATCAACCCACTCCAAGTCTTCATCAGTGAAGACATGATCATCAACCTCTGTGTTCCACCTTGCTTGTATATCAACCTTCTCTAATACAATGGGAGATGTGTTAGTGCCCAAAATTTGTTTGTCGTGGAAGCGAAGGTTGTAGTGAACGAAAACAAGATTATTTAAGTTTTTTTTTTGCCAACCTGTTGTGCCTATTCGAGTGTATATGCTCGAACATACTCCAATTATTTTTGCATCTTAAAACATTAGATGTCTGGCTCAAGAAACGAACTACAATCCGCAATAGATTTTACACCTTAATGCCAAACATCTCCTACCATACATTTGAAACGATTATTTTTAAAGTTAGTTCTATAAATTTGACTTCATCAATCTAGATTCTAGATTCTAAAGTGGTAATAAAATAGAAAATAGAAATTAGAATTTAGAATCATGGAATCATAGTTTTGTCCATTTTTTCTTGCACAAGTCTTGTGAAAATAGGTCTCCTAGTGCTTTCTTATACATCTCTATCTCACGGATTATAACTATTCCAACTGTTGCATTAGGTGACATTCTCTCCATAACATCATAGAGGCTACTCAACACCTCTCCATCAGCCTTTAAACTTGGTCTGAATTGGGATGCTGGATTAAGAAAGTGGGTAGCTACATGTATTAGTCTTATGAAGTAGATTGTTGCATCACTTATCAATGACATTCCATATGGGACCATATTTTATGTGATTCCTTGCCTAAAAAGCTCGAATGACCTCTTTTGCATGATGCATGCCCTTGTAAATATAACTCATTGAGGGCTTCTCTCCATCAACAATCCATAGGATAACAAAAAGAGGCTCTGTGAACTGCAATCATTGTGAGAAACAAAACATGAAGCTTTAAGTTCTCTGTTTAAAACTGAACAATTAGAATATCAATGAACATAAACAAGTGTTTAGAATTTTAACAAAATAGTGAAATGAAATGGAAGTGAGCACAAAACGAAGAGTACCTCTACAATCTCCTTGGCGGGTTTCGAAAAACCATTCTCATCAAAAACTCGATCAACTGCCCAAATTTCTGCTTTGAGCTTTGCATATGATGAATTTGTCCACTCCTCAAATACAAACATACCTTTCAAACCAACCTTCGCGTCAAGAAAAGATTTCAACGTGATAAAATTTGTTGCAAATCTATTGACCACTAGATGAGACAACTCTTGTTTCTTTGTGTGTTGCTTCATAAGGTTGAGGACCCTAGCATGATTATATATGAAGTTGGAAATATTCCTTGCTTTACACATTTTCTTTATCCAAGGAATTTTACATAGATCCTCCAACATGAGTTCAATGCAATGGGTAACACAAGGGGTCCAAAACAAGTGGCGGTGCCTCTTCATAAGAAGTTTACTAGCAGTAACATAATTTGCTGTATTATCTATCACAATTTGCCCCACATTCTCCTCACCCACCTCCTTAAACACTTACTCTATTAGCAATTTAGTCTTCTCTGAGGCATCAATTGATTTAAAAAAACACTATGGAACTTGAGAAAAAATAAAGAAATTTAGTACAATCACAATGATCAATCAATTTACTACTAGCTTACTAAATTCCAACTTTCAAAGTACAATATTCAATTACTTGATGAGGAGACAAGAAAATTCAGCAGTTTTCTATTTCTTTTATCAATCCAACCATCGGTCATGATGGTGCAACCCTTCACAACCTATACTTTAAGATGCTCAATTTCAACTTTTACATTAGGAACACAATGGGCCGTAGTAGGACCTTTTAGCTCCTCATCATTAGGGGCTTTGAACCCCAGTCCACAAATAGTATAAACATCTTATGGGAATTTGCAAATATGGAGACCTGAAACAAATTAAATAAATAATATAAGTATACTTATTATGCAAGCAAGAGAAGACATACAAATTAAATATTAAAATTATAAGTACCTTGCTCCATTAAATGGAAGGTTGTTGTAGAAGAAGAAATCTCCAAGTGCCAACTTTGCTTGCTCATGCCTCGCCTTATTCCAAGTCATATTCTCAATCAATGGCTATGCACCTGGACTTGTGCTTGGAATAAAGATGGAATCAAGTGAGGATCTTTGCTTACCCACACGAGGCCCAATGCTCACATTCTAAGATGCAGTAGTGGTAGGTGGAACTGGAGGGTGACCATGTGCATGATAACTTGAAATGCCCTCTACACTTCTAGTTCTAGCTAATTGTGCTATCTCTTCTTTTTGGTTTTTTTAAAACTAATTCTTCTTTGTAGCTTCCTCTAAGAGAGCTTTCATAGCATGCATAACAACTTGAGTTACGTCCTTGCATTTTTTGATATCACAGCTTGGTGTATGTGTAAAGTGATATTTCAATCTATTAATGCCTCCCCTACTATATCTTGTAATGCAATGCCAACATGTCAAAACTCCTTTCTTATGCCCAAGAATGGCATAGTTTCCAAGCCCTATCCCTTCCTACTGCACTAGGGTCAGCATCAGGGTTAGTTTTAGGCCTAAATCCCCTACCCTCAAGTTGAGACATGATGTTGTTACTGCTGCAATATTTCATAAACAAAAAACAAGCATTTAGAATATAGAAAATCCAATTTACAAACACTAAGGCTGTTTACTTTTCAAGTTTTTTATCACCATAAAATGGAACAAATCTAAAGAGTCCAAACCAAAACAACAAGAATTGGAATTAGAACAAAATCTGCATGGCTGAATCAAATCGTGAATCGGCTATGAATCGACAAATAAAAAAATCCGTTGAAATTTTGTGAGTAACTTATTTCATAAACCCTTTATTACTGATTCAATTCATCAATTCACAAAAAATTGTTTGGCTTGAATCCAATCACCAAATCGCGTGAATAACCACAACTCTTGTTACTATGGTCCAAACACATGCAAATAAGAAAAGATTCATGACTGTAATTTTTTTTTCAAAATAAGAAGACAAAAATGTATCTTATTTCTTCCAATTTGCTCTAGAAATGGAAATGTAATTGAAGATTGAAGAAGCCTCCTGCAAATGTTTCTTTTAACTCTTGTCAATGCTTATATAAAAGCTACAAAGTGGCACAAACAATCAACAGCTGATAGATGGGAGTTAACCAATATGCTAATCTATCTTCCAAAACATCAATACTCTTCCCTTAACCCTTATTTCTCTATTCTTTGTGTTTGCAAGTGATAGAATGACCTCTATAGGTCTTACCCATGCTCAAAATACCAAAAAAACATAAAAAACAAAGACAATTTTTTATTTATTTTTAAGTCTTTTCCAAATGCTGCTCGCTGGCCAAGTCAGGTAAACGGGACTCGGCAAGCCAGCCAAAACTTGGCTAGGACTTTGTCGAGTCCGAGACCTGAGGCAATTTGCATCATTTTGATGGGCTTGCCTTGGGACTCATCGAGTCCTGATGGTTTTAAACCTCCTTGGACTTGCATTCAACTACTGAATTGCCATTCTAAGTTGGTATAATACATTAGCTATGTGTTTTTTCCCTATTCGTATCCCTCTCAAGGTTTCGCTTGCTTCTCCATCTCCATCACTTGTCATATCTACAACTTGTTTTGTACCTCAAACACCACACCCCCCCCCCCCCCCCCCCCCCCCCCAACTAGTTATGAAATTGTTCTCCCTTCTGGCAATAAGGGTGGTTCCAAACCCTACATGGCTCTCTATTATACTATTACATTCAATTCCAAATTACTCATAGGTTGGCATGTTTGATGCTTTGACACCACTATAATATCCCTAAGAGTTTTATTCCTTAAATTTTTATTCACGCCTGCAAAAGTTTGTTCGATATTTATTCCGAGTTGGATCGAACTTGCAATTCTCTAATTTTCATGTTATTCTTCTGATGCTAGAGATTGAGTATCTGTGTGATATAAAATATAGAGCTTGGTATATATGGTGTTCAGTTCAACAAACAGTAAATAAAATCATTCAATGTCCAATAGGAAGAAACATTTGATGGTTTGTTTCATTGCAGAATAGCTAGGTTTGGCCCTAAGAGTTAATTTGTAACATTCAAACTACAACCAAATATATTTTATTCAACAATTCAAATCTTCTTTTTACTCCTACAAATGGAATTGAAGCTATGAAACTAAGCTGACATTAAACAAGTTATAGTATGAGTATCGACACCTGGAATAGCTCAATGTCTAGACCAAGAACAATTGTGTGATAAAGTCGATGATTGTTATGCCTCCTATTTCCAAGTTTTTCTCGGGATTGATTGGACTTCAATACATGTTGGGTATGCATGATAATGTCCCTCTATAACAATAAGTTGTTCGACCATCTTCAGAGTTTTTCTTGGTTTCGTTGGAGTGTTGGCACCCTTGTTACAGACGCATACCTATTTTTTTTTGAATACCAATAACCTGTATAATCTCTATCACCTCATTGCCATTTTCCACCTTTGAAATGAACCTCCTAGTCATGCATGTAGTAGTCTCTTGCACACAGTCTTATAATTCTCACAACACTATATTTAGTGTCATCATCAATTTATGTCACCCAACCTTGATTCTCAGATGCTTGGAAACAATCGCACAATGTCAAACAATGCATTGCATCATTAGTTAAGCACCGTAGAAGCGCTAAAATGAACTCCCTCTCAAACATGATTTGGGGTTGCATCAACATATAGAAAACCATGGAAAGCTGCGTTTGATTTTTCTCTGTGTTCACCACAATCTTCCTCTCTTTGTCCAGCAGAATTCACCAAGTAACCACCTTTCAGAGGCATGTGGAGCATTATTGACCACAGAGCATGCACAACTTCTGCTTGTGGAGTGTTACAACATAACGCTTTCTTCATTCCATGTGAGTACCACCAAAAACATTAATACTAAACATAAAATGTTTAATTAACAACATTAATATTAACCATAAAATGTTCAATTGTCTTGGCCCAACATCAATGAGTGACTTTAGAAACATCTTCAAAAAATTATTAAACATAATATATCGAGTGAAGTGTTTGCCTAATAAAGAATCAACCGCTATGTAATCAAGCAATAAATTGCGTATTATGGCCTCTGACATCCTTTAATCGCATGGACTCCCTATCAAGATGAGTAATAGGCTAATTGCATAATCATGGGGACTCTACATAGGAAGAGGACATGACATATTCCCAGCTTGTTGGATTAGTTGTCCTCAAAATTCCCTAGCTCCTACATATTAGCCTATAAGAATCCATCGATAGGCCAAGTGTTTGGAGGTTGGTGCCTTTGTCCCCTCTAGGTGAAGGTATCGTTCAACAGAAAACCGATGGATTTGTGACATGTGCTTAACCACCTCCCTTGGATCCTTATCTTTTGTTGTTGTGATGTTCATTGACAGCTTGAGCTTTTGGTGTAATGACAAGAATGATTCTAACACATGGTATCAGAGCCCTGGGTTATGGGTTCAAATCCCTTGGGTCATGCTGAGGGGGCGATTGTTGGAAGGTTGGTGCCTCTGTCTCCTCTAGATAAAGGTACCGTCCAGCATAGACAGATGGATTTGTGGCATGTGCTTAACCTCCTCTCGTGGATCCTTGTCTTTGGCTGTTGTGGCGTTCATTGACCACTCGAGCTTTTGGTGTAGCAACATTGGTGATTTCGACACTAACTAGAAGCAGAATGAACTAGTAGGAATACACACACACACACACACACACACATATAGACACATATATATAGGAGTGTGCTATTGTCTTAGTGACTTATTAAACAAAGTATGGGAGAAGTCACCTAGAATCACTCTAGAGAAGGGTGTTGTGCTCATAGCAACTGTCAGAGCTCAAGTAAACCTATGATATTCCCAACGTGCTGGATCAGTTCTCTCCAAATTTCCCTAACCCTAATACATTAGCCTATGAGAGTCCATTGATAGGCCAACTATCTGCGAACTGGTTAGGAAGGGGATATACATACATACATATACATACAGACTTATTAAACAAAGTTTGGGAGAAGTCCCCTAAAATCACTCATTGTGCTCATAGTAACTGTCTGAGCTCAATTAAACCTCTGATATTCTCAAGTTGCTGGATCTGTTGTCCCCAATGTTCTCTAACCCTAACATATTAGCCCACGAGAATCCAGTGATAGGCTAACTATCCACAAACTGGTTAGAAAGGGAATATATGTGTATGTACATACATACATACATACATACATACATACATGCTTATGTACACACACACAGACATAGACACATATATCATGGTGAGCCTGTGATATCTATACCCCTATTTACAGGGCTCTGGATTTTTTTCGTCTACGTATACATAGACTGTAATACCAGTAAGTATGTAGAGCACTGCCAAATCTATAGATCCGTGTTGCTGTTGTTTTGTCATATTCCTATATTGATAGAGCTATGCTCAGATTTTCAAGCTGAGCCTTCAATGTACATACCCTATTTTCAGGGCTCTCAAAAACCTTTATGATCTTTTTCAAAATTTATATGTCAAAAAAGAGAGAGGACTCCATGTCCTATTGACATTTAAAAAAGACTATCTATGGTGTCTTTTAAATGAGAAGTTTTCTTTATTTCATGGATGTTCTAGTAGTTAAAAAAACCAAAGTATAGCTTATTAATTTCAGCGAGACTAAAATTTGTGATGAGTTTATAGTCCTATAGGAGAACCTGCAAAAGTAGAAGTAACATTGATAAGTATTTTCTTAGGGAAAGTTCTAATAGCTTCAGGCATGCCTTTTATGCATGTTGTCATTGGTTTTATCTCTTATTGCAAAAATCCTTCAGCAATTATAAATATTGTGTCATTTGTATACTGTCATATATTGATCTACTGTTCTACGGTTTTCTTTGCATGGAGGATGAATCTTCAAACTTCAACACATCTAATTGGTTCAGGAAAAATATTGCCTTGAAGAAATAAACCACCTTTGCCTCTGATTTTTTTCATAGGCATTTTGTTTCCATTGACTTGTTCAATTCATGTGTTTCAACTGATTTGGTATTTCTTGGAGAGAGGGATGATTACATTAAATCTGTTGTTCTGTTGATATTTTATATTATAATGAAACCTATATATTTTAAATGCCAAAAGTACTTTCACATACAGAGGTCATACCTTTGCACAATTCCACAACTGCTTTATTTCTCTGAAAGTGTAGAGTTCATGTGACTGGTGGGAATTCTATGAGAAGATAAAAATATTGTCTTGAGGTTCCAGTAAATCTTAGTTTATCTGGTAATCTTTATTAGTTCAATTGTTTTTCTTTGCATACAAATACTGGGAAAAGTATGTGACTTAAAGAGTTTAAAATTGAATGGTATGATAGAGTTTGAGAGCTTTCATTCTTTTGTATTTACAAATGTTTATTGTTTTAAATGGTGACTACTGTTCCAAAATATGTATTTGGTTTCTAATATTGGTTTGGTTGCCTAATTATGTTTGAATTGTTGTGTGACACATGCAGCTTGTATATCAGTTATTTGTGACATGTGTTGTTCCGGGAGATGAAGAAGTTAGTCTAGTAATGGAAATGACAAAGGAAGCAATAAGAGCACAGGAAAGAGATCCCTTCACTAAATTTGCTAATCGAGTACGAGAGCTTAACTATGGGAACTCTTACTTCTTCAAGGTAAAATGATATTAGATCTATTGCAATTGATATTTTCTTGGATACACATATAATGCTCATCTATTGCACGTGTAAAACATGAGCTTTTGAAAAGTGATGTATGATTCCACCATGCAACAGCCTGTCAAAGTCAAACATCTCCAGAAAGTGGATGCAAAAAGATCTTGCCAGTATTTTGATAGCTGCTTCAAGGACCCTTCTGTATTTACTGTGGTTATTGTTGGAAAAATTGACCCTGCTGTAGCCCTGCCACTGATTTTACAATACCTTGTGAGTTTATTCAGAACAAGTGTGTGCTTCCTACAAAGAAATTGTCTGCTATTGAGTATCAAAGATTTCTAATTATTTCTTTTGGTATATTGTATGGTAATAGGGTGGGATACCAAAGCCTTTGAAGCCAGTAATGCATTTTAACCGTGATGAGTTGAAGGCGTTGCCTTTTAAGTTCCCTAGTAGTACTGTCAGGTATTTTATGTTTTCATTTCTTTCATCATTTATTCTTTAATTAAAAGCATGGCCACGATTATAAATGACGACCATTTACAGAGAGCTTTCCTGCCAGTATTCAGACACTTTACTTTAAATTTATCTTACACTGTGTTTGGATTGTTTCGTCTGATATCTATTGTAATATCATTCATTTTTTTATCTTGTTAGTTTCGGGTTATTCATATGCAAGATTTTCTTTAATGTTCCTTATGACATGTTTACAATGATCTTTAGGATATAAGTAATTGATATTCTTGAATCTTTGTCACATTATCTGAAGTTTGCATTATGCAAAATTTGTGAATTGCAGAGAAGTTGTGCGCAGCCAAATGCAAGAAGCACAATGTTCTGTTCAAATTACATTTCCTGTTGAACTTAAGGCTCTTCACGTGGTATGTACGAACATAAGTTAGATTAGTTACTTTGAAAGTTAATCTATGAAGAAAAGATGCTGTCTGAACATGAGATCTTCTATTCATGTTTCACAATACTTCTATCGAATCCACTGATAATCATGTAGTTATCTCTTTTTTATCTATGAAAGATGGAGGAAATTCATTTTGTTGGTTTTGCAACCAAGTTATTGGAAACAAAAATCATGCAAGCTCTCCGTTTCAAGCACGGGCAGGTATTCCACATGAATTTTTTTTCTGTTCAATAGGATTTATATGGAGATGTTTTCTTTGTTATTTGAGTTCTTTGCTCATGCGAATTTTTTTATTCAGGTCTATAGTGTCAGTGTTTCTTCCTTTCTTGGAGGTAATAAACCTTCAAGGATGGGTAATGTACGTGGTGACATTGCAGTTAACTTCTCTTGTGACCCAGATAGTTCTGTTAATCTGGTAAGTTTTTATTATACTAAATACAATTCATCTATTTTATATCTATTACTATAAGATATTTTGTGCTTGACTACTTTGTTCCCTTACTATACTCGTTTACTTTGTAATTCATTGTTTTTGATTACTTATGATTACATGCTGTGATATGTGAATTGTTTTTGCATCTTCATTTTTTGGTTCATCTTAAGGCACGAAATGCAAGCATTATACCAATTAGCATATCACAGATTTAAACAAAAAAATGTTTGTGCATGGTGTTTGGTTTGATCTCTAGCCTCAAGAGAGATAGTAGGCAAGGTTCCTTATTATGTTCCATTTACTTCTTATTGTTATCCTCAGCAGGCATAGTATTTGGTGAATCATGTTGTGTGTTTGTCTGTGTGTGTGTGAGAGTGTGAGTTTGAGAGAGAGAGACAGGAGTTTATTAATGCCCAACAAGAGAACAAAAGGGGTCAAAGGCATTGCATTGTTGAGAACAACATAAGGGGGCAGCCCATCGAAGGGACACCAAAGGGTGCTCAAAGAAAGAAAGCAACAACTGGTAGAAAAGAAATGGTAGGGGTCCAAAAGAAAACCCTCCGAAACCCTGCCAAGGATTCTGAAAAATGGGAAGAACCTCAAAACTGAAGGATAAGTAATAGGACTAGTTGGACCCTGGGCCACTTCGTTTTGATCCTGACAGAGAAAGGTCAAAACTGATAGGATCCTGTCTTGGCTTTCACTTGGAGAGTAGGCCAAAAGATCAACATCATATTGCAAAAAGATGATTTAGAAATTGGTGAAGAAAGAAATTGTCCCTTATTAGAAAATGGTCATTAAGATCCCTCTTTGGCTTGTCAATTTAGATACCAAAAAGAGTAGGCGACAAGAGGCAACCTTGCTTAACACCTATTGTGCCCTTGATGAAGTCCAAAAATCCAGAAGGGGTCTTGAGGTGACTCAAAACCATCTCGTAGAGTCTCATGATAGTTGCTAGAAGATTCTCTAAAATAAGGATTCCATGAAGCCTTTGAAAAAGTGTCATCCTATGGATAGAGTCAAAATCTTTGTGAAAGTCGAAAAAGCATCATAACACCTTTGAGGAGCGATGGTATGCCTCAATGATGCTCTAAAGTGTCAAGATGTGATCCATAGTCTGATTGTCAAGTTTGAAATTGGCTTACCCCATTGGCACGAATGTGACAGTGTTCAAACTCTCTTGGCAAAAGAATGTGGAGTGCCATGATAGTCTTGTAATTGTTGAGGTTTGAGGTAGGACCCACCTTATGGATCAAATGGATGAGGTGGTGTGACCAAGAGTGAGGGAAACTCACATAATCGATATGGTTTAAAAGATTGGCTAAATTGAGAGAGAGAGAGAGAGAGAGAGAGAGAGAGAGAGAGAGAGAGAGAGAGAGAGAGAGAGAATCTTTTTCTTTTTAATTCATTGAGTAGTACTTTATGTCATTTTGTGGTACATCTTAAGGCATGGAATATGGGCATTATACCAATAAACAAATCATAAATTTAAATAACAATCATTTTTGCATACTCTTTGGTTTGCTCTCTAGCTTCATGAGATACAGTAGGCAAGATTCCTTGCTATGTTATATATATCTCTTATATTTTTCCTCAACAAGCATAGTATTTGGTGATACATGCTATATGTGTGTGCATGCACTAATTATTAAAGAGGCAAGTAAGGATACTATATTACATAAAAATATTGGCAATCTCCTCGCAAACAATGAAAAGCCATTTAAGTTACCATTTATTGTAAAATTTAGATGTTGATCACAAAATAATCGAGAGTGGCTTAGATATGATTTTGTTCCTCGAGAAGCTTAGGGAGATATGAGGCAAGCTATCTTTACAGGTATTGTAGTCCTGATTTAGAATAACAATTCAAAGCTTGTTCAACTCAAAGACTTGCAAAGAGTTTCACATATTGTGTTTAGGAACTAGTGACTTTTCTTGGGCTTTTTTGACATTGCTATTAATGCAAATGAACATGCTTTCAACTTTCAAATAAAGATGGTGATAGTGAATAGAATGGGATTCTTATTTGAGTCAGATAAAAAATGTGAATTAGTTGGATTTTCAATGTTAGACATTTTTCATAAATTAAAATACCCCATAAAGTGCTCTTATTTCCTTGGGAGATGGAAAAATATATATTTCTTTAATACAAGAATGCGATATGGAAAGCAATTATAAATGACTATAAAATTAACAAGCATGATAAATAAGAATGAATGTATGAATAAAATATATTAATAGTGTCTGAGGTTAAGCAGACTATATGATCAAGTGATCCAAATTAAGAATTTGGACTACAGTCCTTGGTGTGAAACCCACGATATTGTGACTTAATTGAAAACAATAAAATTCAACAACATAATTTTGCAAGCCAAAAGTTTTTTAATTCTATTCGAAAAAGGAGTTTATATAGAGTTTGATGGATCACAAGGGTCATCGTATCCCTTGGAAATGAAAATCAAAAGTCTACATATTATTTAATTACAAAATAAAAACTACTAAAACTATGAAATTTTATATAAAAATTTGTCTACTTGTAGAAGTCATAACTTCCTACTCGTAGCTCAAAATCTTGAACCGTTACATTTGTTGCAAAGGTCTCCTAGAGTTCTAATTTAGTGCCTACACTTTCTTGAAGGCTCCAAAGCCCTGAAATGAACTGAAGACCTTTGAAAATGCAAAATACTAACCATAGAAAATACTGAATAATTAGATTTTGATATTTTCCATTTCTACTTGTGCCAACATCCTCTGTATCATCTTGAACTGTGTTCTAATCATTCCTTCCCCGTTGAGAGGAAATTGTGCCATTTTATGTGCAATTTGTAGCAGATGTGGAAAATGAAGTTAAATTTGTTCACACGTAAGCCGCTTGCCTTGATGAACAAATTATCCTGCTTTCGCCACACGGTACAAATAGATAGTTTGGTTCCTGAAATTCTTCACAACAACCTCTACAATTTGATCAGTTTGCAATTGATTAGCGTCTTCTGGATTGAATTCTGTATGATTGATTTCCTCAACAATGTCTACAATGTCTAATAGAGGAGGGAAATAAGGCTTCAATGGTTCTACGTTGACGATTGGATGAATAGCCAAAAATGGAGGCCGGTTGAGTTCAAATTCATTTTTACCAACTTTCTTGATGTCTTTACAAACCATAGTGAAGAGGACCAAGCTTCCTATGAGGGCCTTGCAATCATTCCTTCTAGAAATGCAACCATACTGTAACCCCAACTTGTAAATTATTCAGAGTTCGATGCTCATTATACCTCTATTTATACTTCTTAGCGGTTTGCTCCTAAATTTCATGTACTTGTTGCTGCAAATGATGAATTTTGTCAATGAACTTCATTGCTCTGTCCTTCTCCTTATCTAAGCATGATACCAAATCAATTTACATAACTGGTATAGAACATTTATAGGTGCTAAAAGCTGATATCCAAGAAAAAAATTAAAATGGGCTATGGTCAGTTGAACTCTGAATTGCCTTATTGCCGCTATGTTGTACATATGGAACGTTCTCATCCCATGAAGGGGATGTTTTGAGTGATACATACACATTATTTTAATAATCATTCAATTAACAACATCAGTTTGACCATCTGTTTGAGGATGGAATCTAGTGAACTTTGTTAGTTTTGTGTCCATCATTGACCATAATGAAGAGCAAAATTAACTTAGAGAAATTGAATGTCCTTGTCTGAAATAATGCTTCTTGGTAGTCCAAAATAAACGCAAACACGCTCAATTAATCACAAATGTAGAAGATGTACTAGTTTGGTCAATTAATCTTCTACATTGTTTTTGCAAGACTCACCTCTAGTATCCTGTACTTTTGTCCACTCAATTTGATTATCACGCTTCGTGGCCTAGGCTCACACACTCCATGGCATTGATACATGTATGGCTCTGTTAACAAATGCCAAACACATCAAGAGGAGCTGCATTGCATATCACCTAATCTTTGAATGGTCTTATGGAATATGGACAGACGACATTTCTTATTTGCTTGAATATCTAACCCTTGGTTCGCCCACCCCATAGAATATGGTTGCGGGTGTGATGTCTTCAGATTCAATCTTTTTACAGTCTCAATAGATGTCAAATTCTTTTGACTACCACTATCAACAATAAAATGCAAATCCTTTCCTCCTACCCACATATGTGATTGGTATAATCTCTCTTCATCATCTCGAGCAAATACCTTTGCAGTGGCCATTGTGGCATATGGGTGAGCCTCAATGATTTGTTCATCTTCCTACTATTTGCTAGAACCTGGCACCTTATATTCAATAGCTTCTTAATGACTTTCCATCATTAAATTCTTTATAGTTCTACATCCTTAGTGTTACGAGAGGGACTTTTATGGACTTCACACCACATACTTGATTCTTGCCCTATTTTCATCACACTCCATGTCTTCTTTGTTGGTGAATTTGGAGATGGCTCCTTATCACGCTACATTCAGATTTGCATTTGTTCATGGAAGTCTCCCTACTTCCTTTTTATTTGAACTTCTCAGTTTTTGAAGCGTATTTGAAAGCACTAGACAATTCGCTATATTCAAGAAATCAATTTCCCTCTGAATGTATCTATGAAGACCACTCTTATACTTCAAAACTCAAATGTTTATCTGAGTCTTTGATACAAAGCTTCACAAAGAGGGCATGAAATATGTGGGTGTACTCCTTAACTGATTGGTCCTTCTGTCGGAGTAAAAGCCATTGTGTATACTTCAGTTTACATGTATCTTTAGGGTAATACTCCTATTTTTTATACTCCACAAATTCCTTCCATGTAGGTCCACCATTAAATAACACAGAAAGTTCATGCCCATCTTGTGCTTCTTTGGTTGTTGCATGAACTTCTCATGCTAGCTTCACAATATTGTCAACTTTGAGGAGGGCAAAGGTGATTTTTTCAATTTCTGAGAAATTATTAACACAAAAGTACCTCTCCAATTTGGGTGACAAGTCATCAGCAACATTTGCATCAACTTTTCTTGGAAATGTTTGGATAGTGAAATTTAGCTGCACTTTGAATCGAGTTTACCCGCCAAATGTCGAATTCCTTGGATTGGTATATGACTCTCGTTTGTCAAGTGTGCACGAAAACTACTCCATCATTTGTTTATGTTATTTATTTGATGCCTCCTCTACTCGTGTTTAAAAGGATTCTTTTGACCCATTACTCTCTTGTTTCGAACTTACGACTGTGTGTCTCAAAGGAAGATAATTTGAGTGACCTCCTGTGCCCAATCCTTGTTGGAAATGAAGAGAGTAACCATAAGAGGAGAGGGGTGAATGAGTTACTACAAAAACAATTCCCTGTCCCTAGATATCAATTCAAACTTTTCATTGATAATGTTTTTCTTTTTTCAGCTTGGTTAAAGCTAAGTTATTGTTGTAACTCGGTTAACAAAGTAGTCTTGTGAATATAAATCTGTTTCAACCTTTACTTAGTTGCAGAAACATAAAGCATAAAGCAAATAACATGAACACAGATGACAACATGATTTAATGTCGAAACCCAATTTGGGAAAACCACCATTCAACTAGTTACCATATTTTCAGTCTTTTGAAGTGAGCCTTGTTTGGAGCCAACCTTGTTAAAGGTTACAATACGTACTATTAGGTATGACCCTGTTAGAGGATTTAGATACCTTGTTAGGAGTGACCTAGTTAGAGGTCTTTAAATGCCTAAATCTTGAAATTCTACCTTGTTAAAGGATTTGCAATTTGACTATTAAGTCAACTTTGTTAGGAGATTCCTTCATGGCTACAATGGTTAGAAGGTAACAGTAATTTCACTTGATTTATGAAGCAACTTCTTTTGCAGATTTAGATCTCTCTTTTGGCTTGACCTTTAGATCCTTACTAATTAGAATATTCTTTGTTCCTTATCTTCCACATTTGCCTTCTATACCTTTTCCTTTGATCACATATACATCTTGTTCTATGTACTTCACATATCACTCTTTTCATTACACTTCTTGATCTCTCTTATATATCATGGGCTTTGACAAGTTGGCTTGAATACCCTTTCAAATAACCATTCAACATCCAAATAGTTGGCCTCAACTAGTTAATTAATAGACAAGTGTATTTTTTTGAAGCTCAGTCAATACTGGGATTGCTCAATCAGTTAAAACTGAAATTTCTTTGATGCCCGACCACATGGTTAATAATGGGAGCTAGATATCCTTCATTGCCCGATTTCTCGGTTAACACTGAATACCCTTTATTGCTTGACTGCTCGGTTAACACTTAATGTGCTCGGTTAATATTGACATTTGTGTAACATCAATGACAGCATACAATTTGAAGAATTGTTTCCAACATTCCCAACCTTTGGTAAGTTGTTCGCGTACAATGGGACATACATGAGCGAACAAACCGTGATACCATTTATCTGAATTAAGAATTAAGACAACAATACCTAGTGTGAAACCTGTGGTATTAGGATTTAATTGAAAACAATAAAATTCAACATAGATTTTTGCAAGCCAAAAGATTTTCCATTTCAAAAAGGGAGTTAATACAAAGTTTGATGGATCCCAAGGGTCACAAGTATCCCTTGGAGATGAAAATGAAAAGTCACATTATTTTATTCACAATAAACTCTAAAAATTGTGAAATTTTAAATAAAAAATTGTCTACTTGTAGAAGTCATAACATTCTACTCGTAGCTCGAAATCACGAACTGTCAGCTTTGCTGTCAAGATCTCCAAGAGTTTCTACATTAGTGGCTAAAGGTTTAGCAAAACACTACACCTTCCTAGAGATCCTAAAGCCCTAAAATGCCTCACAAATCAATGAAAATGCAAAGTACTAGAAAGTTAAAAATTACCAAAAAATCAGATTTCGATATTTTCCCATTTCTGCTTGTTCCAACATCCTCTGCATCATCCTGAACTGTGTTCTGCTCACCAAGAACAGCAGCCCTGAGATGTTTTGAAAGTCTTTTTGGTATTGGATCTTCACTCGGCATCACTTCCTCAAATAAGGTAGTTAGGTTGTCACCTTGGGGCTCTAATTTGGGCGTGTTGAGTTTGATTTTTGATATGGCTTCTGTTTGGAGGAGATTGCTGCTGAATTTCTGCTTTGTGAGGATGAAACCCCTCTCAGACAATATTCTGCACATTGTTGAGAGATGCAATTTGGAGAATAATGTAGTGACTTTATTCAGAGCTCACATTTGGGGACATTGGAGTTTAGATTTTCAGATTCATAGAGTTTATTGGATATCAGATTTGCAGAGAACAATTTTGGAGAAGATTGAGGAGGGTTTAATTTGTATTTTAGTGGTTGTATCTTATTTTTCGCTTTCCACATCATTGCCAACAAGCCATATTACTACTTGGTGGTCAATGTGAGGATTATTGGCAGCCATTGAGGTTTAAGGAGCTGATATCTGCATTCAGTAAATATGCTAGGTGTTGTTTGATGCTTCCAGACCAAAACATGCCATTTGAAACTGTTTCATCAAGGACCTAGTGTTACTGGAACACGTACTTGCAGGTTATTATTGCTGCAGTCATTTATTTTCTTTACTAGCAAATGGGTTTGTTGTTTTTGTATTTATGATAGATCTTTTCATCTGGGTATCTCCCATTTTGTCATTGCACTTTCAATTTTATACTGGATTTAGAAGCAAATATTGTGAACATTTCTTTTGTATTTTCTGTCATAGTAATATCTGTTGTGTTAGAGTAATAAAGTTTTTTCTTATTAATCAAATCACATTGATTTAATTATTAAGTCACTTGTTATCTCTAATTTACTTAAGCTAAACTTTGTGCATATAATAATTAATTGTTTTATTAATTATTATAATGCAACCTAGATTAGATTCCTGTTAGGGTTTTGATCTCCTTTTATAAGAATTGATCTCTTTGTAATAATTCATTCACTTTTGATTATAGCAATTTCTCTTTTTGCTCATCAAGAATGTCTCGACTATGGTTCTGAAATTCCAGCCTCCATAGCTTCTGTTTCTCTCTTTCTGTGATATGTGTTTGCATGTAGGTGGTTCTTGGGAGCTGTGGGGTTGATCTTTCATCAACTTCAACGTGTTGCAATGTAAATCAGCTCTTTTTATTCTCTCTATTGAACATTCTATAATTCGGAAGAAAAGCAAAACATAATCAAGGGTCTACAAGGGTACATGTTACATACGTAGATCAAATTATCTTGCATATACTTATTTGTTGAATCAGAGATAAGAGTGATAGTCTCATATATCCAATCCACTGTATAACTTAAATATCTAGAAGTGGTATCATTGATTATTATCCGTAGTGTTATTTAAGACTTTGAGGAAAGAAGTCGCTTGCAATTGATATTTGCAAGTTAATTGCCACTATTTTATTAGTCTAACAAATGGGGATGTCATGAAGTTGCAAGTCAATCTTGACATCCTGATGTTTTATGCAAACTCAATAGCAAGGGTGTTGGATGAATGGATTTGACAAGTATAGGCTTATGATGCCATCAACAAGTTTGGGGATGTAGAATGCAAAGTCAATGGCATGGATTCTAAATGAACGGTTTTGAGAATGATTGGATTACCTCTCCATCAACAAGCTCAGGGATGCAGAAATGATAACTATTTTAACTTTGAAGTGTTGTATATTGAACATTGCTTGTAAATGTCTCTTTGTGCACAGAAATAGTGAATATTAAATTGTTGGCGCATGTCCATAGTTCGTATGCATTAAATTCTAAATTTCTCCTAATATAGATGATATACATGTTATCTTACCCATAAGTCACTTCTTTATGAGTAGTTTATTTGATTTCTTTCAATTCTGCATGTAGGTTGATATTTCTTTAGATGTGATATCACATCTGCAAGCAGAAGGGCCTTCTGACGAGGATGTTTTAACTGTTCTTGAAATTGAGCAAAGGGTACATGAGAATGGATTACAGGTATAAACTGCAAATGAATTGTTTAATGAAACATTTTGGCTTGACTTTGATGCTTAAGGGAATGTCCCTGCTAAATTGTATTGCACTTTCAACTGGTTACAGGAAAATGGGTACTGGTTAGATCGGATGCTGCGTGGTTATCAGTCTCGTTTCTACGAGGGTGATTTAAGCACATGTCTTAAGGTGACAATCATTTTTTAAGGCATGCTAAAAATTGGGCTCCGTTTTATTTGCATTACAACTTAAATTGTGAGCTTTACATTAGTTATGCACTATTCCAGAGATTCTGATGTGGTAATCATAACATGTGTCGGTATTTTAAGAGTCTTGTCATTTTAGGTTGCTATGATCTTTGCAATCTTGGCCAAATTGATGCAGAAAGTGGTCCCTTAAAAGTCATTTTTCATATCCACCCAGATATAGTTTTTCCTGATTTTTCAAACTTAATTCAACCTATAAGCACACCAAATGGTTGAATAAAAATTATTGGATTACAAGCATAAAGTACTTCACGTGTGTAGATCATGCCCTTAAATACATCAATGCTTGATAATAAACGTAGTGCACTGATTTTTCATAACTAATGCGAAAATGTTTGGGCAGAAAATAATAATGTCATAGTCTGCTATCTGGAGCAATAAACATGACAGAGAATATAACTTTCCAGATCATTCCATCCTTAGAATAGAAACTAAGATGGAGAACTCTATCTCCGTGCCAATGACTGTCATTCTTTGGTTCATCATCCTTTTCCTTTGGTAAATTTGCTTCTAGTGATCGGAGGTTTATCTAAAAGTTTGGATTTGTCTTACATTTCATCAAGTTCAGTTGGTGACATCTAATGCCAGATTTGGTAAGGAGATGATAGAGTTCTGTATGAAGGTACAGCTTGAGCTTCTAATATTTTGGAATAGACCTATGCTTCTGTCCTTAAGATCTGCTAGAAGAGTTATACCTTCATATTGCAATTTAACAAGTCACAGATACTCTTTTATATGCCAGATTAATTGTTGCTAGTTATTAACTGTTGCTATTATTTAAATGCAAAATATCCTTTCACATGGTTAGAACTTATTGTCATACCATTTCTCTTGTATAAATAATGCATTGTTTATAAACTCACAACTCAACAAAACAGAACAAAACTCGCCAGGCCCAAAGTTGACAGACTAGTGGCTTCATGAAAACCTAACAGAGATATCAGACAGTAAGTCTAAAGCATAAAAGCCCTGAATTTTTCATAAATAGGCACAGAACCTAAAGCATACAAGACTTTATTCAAATTCTGCATGCCACTGAAGTTACTGTATGTTAAACCATTATTTTGCTAACTTCACATTTACATAATAATCAAATGCAGATTACATATTTTAATAAAATTTCTATTAAAAACTTAGTTACTGGATTTGTGCCCTAGAGGCCGGATCTGGATTCTTCCGGATTCTCCCAGGGTTTTGTTTTGAATTTTTATTTTCTGATTGTTTTCTTATAATCATAATGACTTTGATCCATAGATTATTCCAGAATCAAAGGTTCATACTATGAAATTATTTAGTTTTAGAATTATGTATATTTCTCTCAGTTTTTAGGATATATATATAGGCACACAGACAGA
Organism: Cupressus sempervirens; assembly: GCA_028749045.1. Lineage (NCBI taxonomy): Eukaryota > Viridiplantae > Streptophyta > Pinopsida > Cupressales > Cupressaceae > Cupressus > Cupressus sempervirens. Next base: position 873,605,051 of record CM053786.1, read on the forward strand.
CACATGCACGAATCATAATTGGGAAAAAAATTCATGAATCCATAGATCTGATTCACGTGCCCGAATCGGATTTGTTTCATGAATCAGTTACTAAGATTCAAAAACTTTTTTTCTTTTTTAAAGGAATTTATTATAATTCTACAAGCTAGCACAAAACTAAAAACTTATTGTGATTGAAATTGCAGCAGATACTTTTAAAAGTTTTAACTACTTTTAGTTTGCTTTAATTTTTATAAACACATCCGTCTGCTGGCCCTCTTCCATCCTCAAAACTTGGGTATTTTTTTTGCAATCTCTTAAGCTTCATTCCTGTGTACCCTAGTTCTAGAAACTTAGAGAAACATTACCTTTATATCCTTATGTACGTACCATGAAAGCTGTTGGAAACATTAGAGTAATTGAGAGGGGAGGGGTGAATCAATTACCATTAAAATAAATCCCTGATCCCTTAGATGTTAGTACAAAACAACTTTGCGAAAACTTAACTCTGTTGATGCTCGACAAATACATAGAAAAATGCTGTACCTCGGTAAACACTAAAATAGCTTGTCAAATGCTTTAACATGAAAAATCTTAAGATGTTAATAGTGATTAATATTACTTTAACTTAGTTGCAAACACATAAGAGAAATGAACACATTTGAGACCAAGATTTAATGTGGAAACCCAATTCGGGAAAAACCACTAATTACAACTGTTTACTGATATTCACTCTTCTGAAGTGAGCCCTGTTAGGAGTCAACCTTGTTAGAGGAGACAAAACGCACTGTTAGGTGTGACTTTGTTAGAGGATTTAATCACTCTGTTAGGAGTGGCCTTGTTAGAGGTCTTTTGACAATTCAATAGAAATGCCATCTTGTTAGAGGTTTTACAAATAACTTTTAAGCCAACTCTGTTAAGAGATTTAGATCATTGCTAAAATGGTTAGAGAGTAACAATGAGATGACCTGATTTCTGATGCAACTAAATTGCTAATCATAGATCTCAATTCTGGCTTGTATACTTGATCCTTCTTGATCGAATGTATCTTTTCAGCTCCTCAAGGATATTCTGCTTATCCTTCAAATTCACTTCCTCTTTAGCATTATTAAATCTTCAATTATGTTCTTCATGCTCTCTTCGAATTCTCAACTTGACCTTATATTTATATCTTTCACATTGTCAAGTTGGCTAGAACATAATTTAGAATAATTAATATTCATCTCCTTTGTCGGCTAGAACCAACAAACAATTCAATTGAACTCAATATGCCAAAACAAGAAAATCCTTCGTTAGCCGACCTTGCTCGGTAGACACTAACTCAAAGCGATTTTCTTGTGTTAACCAAGTGAACTCTATTAACACTACATATTCACAAAGTTCTTTTGGTAACCGAGTGAGCTTGGTTAACACTCATCTTCCGCAAACTTTCTTCTGTCTCTTGAGTGAACTTGGTAGACACTGTCTTCTGAACTAGGCAAACTCTGGAATGCTCGGTAGACATAGAAAACTGTCTTCAATGCTCGAGTGAGCTCGGCATAGACTGATTGACAATGATATGACATTTTTTGTAGCATCAAAGACATTACACAATTAATCAATTGTTATCAACAGAAAATATGTCTTCACTGTTCATAACCCTTGAGGCTCACAGTGCATATATTGTGGTGATTGAGTGCATAGGAAAACATGTAATATCACAGAAGGCATAAAATGCAGATAGAAAGATGTTTAATGACTCGTTAGAACACATTCAATATCATATAAAGATACTTGTGCTCTAGCTTCAACCCTACACATAGCAGAAGCATGTTTTCTTGGAATGTCTTAATAAATTGTACAGTTAAAGTATTTCCAGTACAGAATTCTTATTATCAATGAAATTTGTCACATATGTCTGCAACAATCACAAAGCTGAAGTATAACCAAATCATCTATTACTTGAGCTTTCTATAAAGAGTTTTTGGCAAATTTTATTGAATTTGGTATTGACGTGTTACTGCTTACAGACCCATGCTATAGATATTTAGAGCATACCCAGAGACGAACAAGTATGAAATAACAATATTTTTTTAATACAAAATAACAATGTTTAGCAACACCTTTCCTGGAAAAACCATCAGCAGAAGGGAACTAAAAACAAGACAACTATTTATTTAAATACTCTTGATTAATCTGGTTGCTAGTAAAACACAACAGTAAAGGAGAACTCAAAAAGAGCAGTATACAATTCAAAATTCTCTTGATGAATCTTCATTCAACTAATTCCAAATACAGTCATCTTATATAAGCCAATGTCAATATTTATTATTTTTATACTCCTATAGCTTGGTTTCTGGATTGTTCCATAATGTTTGATTTCTAGTTTTCTGTTTGCTCCACAACCTTCAATTAATGATTGACTGCCTGCGCAGTAATGTGAAAGGGATAATTATGGAATAGGTTATGACATTTAACTTGACTTTCATTTGTCTGGAAATCAATTTTTGCTGAATTTTATCAAGCCCATTTGAGTTAAATGGTAGTTGATCCGGCATTCTAATTGTCACTGTTTGCATAAGGCAATATCTGTTGTTGTTGTTTGTAGTATTGCTTCCACTGCAATTGTACTAAGTGGAGGTCGTCGGCATGATGAAGATTGACTTCAGCATTTTCATTCTTTTACATGTTTTTAAATACTTACTGTGAAGCAATTTGGCTTTTAATAAATGGCAACTAACTTCCTTTGTAGGTAGTTTCTGTTTGAAATTAATTATGAATACAAAGGGGATACAGAGGAGTAAGAAAATTTTCCTCAGTTATTTCTTACAATGTTTTTTTCGGTAGTATCTTGCTAAAAGTTACTCTTGCAATATAATCATAAAACACATGTAAAAATAAGAAAAAATTCCTCAGTAAGTATTTTTTTTTCCCAGAGTATTAGACTCGCCATTTTCTGTGTGTTTATGAACACAAATTGTGTCAATAATTCTGCCTTTGTTATTTAAAGATCTCTGTTATTTTCAGCATAAAATTGATGAGCCGATTCAAGTCTTGGAAATTTACTTATCAAAATACACCTCTGAGTTGGAGATGTAAATAATTATTCCTTTGTTATTTAAAAATCATTGCAAAATCAAAATCCACAACCCACAAAAGGCTTGAATATTGCTATATATGATACACATTCTAGTTTTCCATGACACTTCAAAATGTTATGATTTATTTCATTTTTTCTGAAAATAATTAATTTGGAAACTGATATGAATTTTCTAAGATGATTATTTGGCTGTATCATGGAACATTTTTAACTTTAATAGTAAAAGTATTGTAATGAGCAGGCCCAGGATGAATGGCGCAACACAGTCAGGTCATCTTTAACACAGTCAACGACACAACAAGCTTTACAAAGGATATTACCTTCACCATGCACAAAACAATATACAGTCGTCGTACTAATGCCAAAGTTGCCTATGTTGCAAATGCTGAAGTCTTCCCTTTCCGCATTAAAGAATCAATCAAGTACAGAAGAAAAGGTATATTATTTTTAAAATGATGTGAAATGTCTTCAATTATGTACATCATTTTCTGACATCATAAATATTTCATATTCAATGGTGTAAAATGACTTACCATACGAAAAAACAGAAGCACAAGCTGGAATGGATTGTTATATATTTGCTTGGATTACTTGATTCTTGTTTAAGACAAATTGCCATGGTCATGTGTGGAGGTGTATATGTGTTTTTCTGGTTGGCCAACTAGATTGTTTTAAATGTACTACCATGTCACACGAGATCCTTTGATCCATCGCTCGTGAAGTTTAGCAACTTCTAATTTTTGGACATTGTGGTGGCTCTCGATTACTTGCTTGGTCCAGTTAGAATCGTTTTGGTGGTTCCTTGTGACCTGTGTACTTTGTCCAATCGGAATTCCTCTCAAATTCAGGGGACTTCATCCAAATAGATTGTTTTGACGACGATGCCCTTGTACCCTCTTGACACTCTCGGTCGTGCTTATATCCCTTACACATTTGCCTTCGACGCGGTCTTCCCAACATCCAATAACCTTTCATTGTGCTTACTTTAGTCCTCTTCTATATCTTGCCTCTTCCAAAGGGGCTGAGAAATGAATTGCAATTTTCTATATCTTTGTTTGACATTGTGAGTTCTCTCTTAGGCACTCTTTTACAAATACAGTTTCTGTGGGACAAAAATGTAACCATCTAATTAGATGCATTTTATTCAATAGATTAGGAAAAAACAAATATACTAGGGTCCCGACTTCCTTGTGGTATGGGGGTCAAATATCCCAGATAATGTGAGCTATCTTCGATTAATTTAGGTGACTCTTTCAACCTTAGTATTTTCTAGAGAGATCCATACTCTTCCTCTTGTCCCTTCAAAATACACTTCCCATCTTTGTCCAAAGTTAGTGTTATCAGTTACCTTGTTTGTAGCGATGGAGAATCGATTGCTATCAACAACTCCTCATGGTCCTCTTCCCTTCAAGTCTCCTCATATTGTTGTAACATTTGTTGATGGCTATCCTCTCAATTTTCTTCTTTTTGTGGGTTGCGAAGAGCAATAAAATGTTGTGCTAAAAACCTTGGGAAGTGGCTCATATGTCAATCCACTACTAGACTTACCTTATCCTAGACTACACTCTCAGGAACTTGTTGTTCTACCTCCTTTTGGACGTAAGTTGCAATGAATGCCTTCAATATATTTGCGCAATCTGCTGTCAGTACTCTTTCCTCTTTAAATTCTTTGTTAGTGGTGAATTCTTCATTTATTGGTTAGCCCATTATAGGGTTCTCGTCATGTCATACATCTACCACTCCCTCGGGTAGCTCTTTCCTAGATTCATTTAGGTAACAACTCCAAATGTGTGCCTTGTGGTTGGTAAAACTATACTACAGCCAACGGGATTAGTTAGTGTCTAAAAGGTTGCGTGACAGTTGAGTCACCCCTTAGGGAGATACATGTACGTCGTTCAAATTGAACTGTGAGGCATCATTGTACTCGTGATTGTATACTCTGCTTATATGAATAAAGTACTATCTGGTTCTTTTTTACATTCTAGTCTCTTAATGCAATAACTATCCGTTTACCCTGTACGGTAAACATTTGGCACAATTGCCCAGGATCAAACCCGAGTCACCCGTGTGACAGGCAGGAATACTCACCACCATATGCCTACATTAGTAGATAGACACAAAGTGACAAAGTCATACCATATGGACATTAGAATAGGATACTGTACGACTGTACAAGGTAGATAACATGATACTGTATGAACACACAAAACAGTAAAGGAGTTAGAGTACCGTTTGCTATATGACCAAAACCATTTTGAGAAGATCACATACACACCGAAAGGCAGAAAAACATTAAAAAGGAACCATATGCATGAGCCATACAACAACAAGCATTGATGTTTCAAACAAAGGAAAATAGCTACTGTACTGACAAAGAAGTCATACAAACATAGCCGGCAAGAGCATTTCAGAGTTTTTCTCCACATAAAAGGACACAAGAAAGACCATTATGCAGTTAGTAGGGAAGAGAGCCTAGAAGAAAAAATTGGAAGAAGACTTAGCTACTAGCACGAAAATGAAAAGAAATGTAAAGACATTGCCTTCAAGTGTTTGTGTTGCAGGAGGCACAAGCACAAGCACAAGTAAAGAGAAAGGCAAATAGGCAACACAGACAGCGACTGCAATAGTGCAGCTCTCACCACAAAATATTTCTTTCGAAGACCTAAATGGAGTCAACTGTAGGAAATGGTCACAGGATACTCCTGCGGACCGTCTGGTGAAGAATAGCATCAGAAAGGCGTAGGTAGAGTGGGCATTACGAATGCCATTTTTTGGCATTTGTGATTACGAGGGCTTTTTGCTCACAATGGTAGAGACTTATGACCGGTTCTCCAAAACTTGTTCGTTTTCCTATCTCGGGTGAGAATTGGTCATCTCCTTCAGGGCACTAGACTTCACTAGGTTATTTGGAATACCCGACTGTGCATAGGGAGGCATGGAAATTGATAACCAAAGAAGTTAAGTCGGGAGGTGAAGGTGCAATTGATAGAGCTCGTATGTGGTGAACCATCTCGGGTAGAAAAAAAGCCTTGATGGACACTTCAAAGGGAATAGGACTGAAGAAGTCTAACATCCAAGAAGGACATTCGTGTTGCCTCATGGACCTAGTTAAGAGTAGGCTCACAGGATTAAGCTGCGCATCTGATATCTCCTTTCCGTAGGTAGCAATGATAAATGGGATCTTGAACGGGAGAGTGTACGACTGGGCCGCATTACTGGCGGAATGAATGTTTGAGTTCACAAGGCTTTAGTACAGGATGATTTAGATGCCCCACTGCACTATTGGATTATTCTTGGATGCGATAGCGCAGATGATTCCTCTTGATAGGCTGGAGGTCAAGCCTGGCCCACTCGCGCTTGGTGAGCTCCCCATCATGCATTGGAGACACTTTGACACACTAGGTAAGCATAAGGCCATAGGCGGGCAGAAGCGACCTAGACATGAGTTGGACATTGGTTCGGAGCATGGGAACATTGATAGCAACCGACAAGATACATCATCTGACGATAGTGAGACTGACAGAGACGAAGAGGATGACGAAGAGGTGGAATTCATTACGACAACATCGTTGCCATTACTACGGCCTACACTCTCGGCGACAACACATTTGGTCCCTATGAGTATGCATAGTGCACACATTCTGGGATTTGGACAGCTCAAACAGCCAGTAGTGATGACCCCTGTCACTGTAGTGGCTCAGTTGACTACAGTGACCCCAACCATTCTAGAGGCCGCGACTATGGTTCAACTCGAGTCCAACCCATCACCGTTTGTAGGCCAGCCAGACGAGGTGATAGAGTTATCGACACAAGAGGTTCTTGAGAGTTCAAGGACACTAGAGGTCAGAGTGTAGGTAGTGGTATCCAAGGCGGTGGTCACTATAGATAATGCATTATTGGCTATCGATGAGGGTATTGTAGCACAAGACTTGAGTGAGCAGGACTTGAGTGCGTACTTGACTAGGAGATTCATCATTAGACCAATAACATCGACATCTAGCACTCTCACAGCTAAGAGAAGTATCTCAAAGGATGGATCCTCTAGTCCCACCAAAGAAGAGACATCCTATCATTGCAGTTGAGGTACCACCCCCACCTTCGATGAGAAGTACTATGGAGAGAATGTTAGAAGCAGTAGAGTTAGCGATGGCTAAGGAGCACCCCACATCATCAGGGCCCTTGACAACTATCGGGGGGCATGTCGAGACATAGCGGACGTTGTGACTCGAGGTCGCCAAGTTGTGATTTCGGCATAGGTATGTGCTTTGGAGGTAGTGGTGCGAGAGTTGGAGTAGGTTTTGTCATTCATGCGGGTTGGTTGTCCAACGGCCTTCTCAGTATGTTTTGAGGCATGAGGATGACCGAACACAAATACCCGAGAGATGCAGCAGGAGTGGACTGCTAAGGAGCCTATACTAGAGAGCAGAGTTGAGAACTTGAGACGAGAGACAGTACAAGTGTATTGGGAGCCGTACTATGCTCTATGAAGAAGTGAGGTGGATCAGGTAGCAGTAATGAGGGCTTGAGAGGAGAAAACTACCAGATTATGTAATGTCCCCTTTTTGATAGGCACCAGCTACTTATTTTATTTTAACATTTATTTTCCACGGAGGCTAAAAAGGAAGAAATAAGGGGGAAAAGATATATTAAATTAATTACTTATAAGGTTACTAAACAATGAAATATTAAAAAGTAACTTTATATTTAATTGATTTAATATTAAAGTGACTAACATAATAAAATATCAAAAAGTCACTTAAAAGAATAAAGTGTTGGATTCCTCTAAAAGCTTCTTGGAGTTGCTTGTGAAATCTTTATAAGGAGCCTTTGGGTGGTCATTTTACACATCTTGAGTTGCATAGTCATCTATTGTGCTGAGAGCCTTAGTGCTTGCATACTTGCCTGAGGGTTTGAAGACTCTAAGGTGCCAGTTGATTAATTGGGAGATAATATTCAGTGATTTTCGTTCAGCCCGTGCATCTAATTTTTGACATTAGTTGGCAAGGAGAAAGGTTTCAGTTTTCGTAGCGGATCCGAAAAAGCAAAGCGAAAAAGTAGAGCCGAAAAAGCAGTCCGAAAAAGCAAATCCGAAAAAGCAAACCGAAAAAGTAGAGCCGAAAAAGAAGTCCGAAAATATAGATCCGAAAAAGTAGTCCGAAAAAGCAAATCCGAAAAAAGAAAAGCCAAAAAGCATGTCATCTCAGCTACTTATTCCAGGTTCTTTTGGTATTTACATTTGGCAATTGTAGATGGATACATTTGACAAGTAATATTTGTCTTTTTGTTACCAAAGTATTCAGTCATTGTAAACATTGAAGTATTGAAGGGAAATCAACTTAATTCAGCTATTCAGTTTGTATGCCAAATGTTTGTAAAAACGTCTCATTGCATAGTCATTCATAGGATGCATGCCAAGTGTTTGTGAAAATACCTCTTAGCTGTAGATGTGCATTTTACATCAGAATTTCATGTACTTGCATTTGGAAAATAATAAAAAGAAGTTGCATATCACATTGATTTGTAATTAGTTATTTTGCAATCATTTGTATTCATCAATATCATTGGCATTCAAAAATAATAGCAAAACAACAAATATCAGAAAATTGAGGCTGCAAGGGAAGTGTTTGACAAATTCTTAAGGCAGAAAAACAGGGATAAAACTTCAAAAATTGACAAGGCACTTTACTAATTAGCTATAGTAGAAGCTAGTTTGGTCGTGCAACAGTTAGCTTGGGAGATAGAGCGGGAAACACTCATTGCTGAGAGGCAATTAGAGAAGGGAACATTTGTATCTCAGTTGGGGGAAGCGAAGAGGGAGTCAGATGCAAAGCAGGTGGAGCTCCAAAACATAGCTAACATGATGAGGAGCAATAGAGTTTCAGATGCATGCTAAGGTGGATTTGAACACCCGGTCCCAACAAGTGCAAGAGTTGCAGGCACAACTAAATGAATTACAGGCACAGAGGACGACTACTACACCCACTTCACCAGGGATGTACCCTTCTTAGTTTTTGTTTTGATGAACATAGTAGTTTAGTTGTCTCTATTTTGTCATCTGGAGATGACTTTTCTTTTGAGGGGGATGATGTTGGCGGTAAAACTATACTGTAGCTGACGGGATTAGTTAGTGTCCGAAAGGTTGTGTGACAATTGAGTCACCCCTTCAGGAGATCTATCTACATCGTCTTAATTGAACTATGAGTCATCATTGTACTCGTAATTGTATACTTTGCTTGTATGGATAAGTTACTATCTAGTTTTGTGTTACATTCTAGTCTCTTAATGCAATAACTATTTGTTTTTCCTGTACAGTAAACATGCCCCATAGGATAATATTCATAACATAATAAAATGCTAGTGAAGTGTAACAGTACACATGTACAAGTTATAACGATCTCATACACATGTATTCATTAATCCCAAATTTACAATGTATATCCAAAACAATCACAACAATAATAAGATAACAATATGACTACATAACAATATCCCCTAATGGTAATTAGAATGATGTATATAAAGGTGTCAAACTATTGACTGCCGACAACTATTGGCCAATTGTGTACCCCTCAACAACAACTAGAAACTACTAATTATCCCAATATACTTGCGAGACAACAAATAATAGTACTTGCGAGACAACAAATAATTATCTGATATATATGGCTATAAACATTCCTTGATATTAATAAAGAAAGTTAGGAGACCTCTTTGATACTTATACTTTATGTTGCATTATGTTTCTTTCTGTAATTTTATATTTTCATATGCATTAATTTGTCACCTTAGAAAGAAAACATTTAGTGCCATTGCCTATATGGAGCTGGGAGTGATAAAGAATAGTATATGGTGAAGGGAGAATAATGGGCCAATTAATAACGAGGGTAGTAGTAGTAATGAAAATGACGTGTTCCAAGAGTTGTTCGAAGGGGAAATGGTATTGACATCATACTTAAGCTCCTTATTGTAAGCGCCAAATGAGACTTAGCAAGATAAGAACAAGTTATCGAGAGCTAGGTGTGTAATTCTCTCAGAGTAATCTGTGTGGTTGTCTGGTTGATGAGTCAGCTCCTACGTCACTTCGCACAAACATTTTTGGCGCTATAGAACTCACAAGACAAAATTAATAGGGAGAATAGATGCCAACAAATTCTTAAGAGGTTTGAAGAAAATAGACGAGGAGAGCTAGAAGGGCTGGACAAGAGTAGAAGGCAAGGCACTCTGAACCCTTAGGAGAAGAATAATTAATGCGGAATCTTCTCAATACAGACAAATCATAAAGAGTAAATAGACGAATTTGAGGCCATTTAGAGGGCCTTGATACTAGAAGAATAAGTCGAGCATAGAAGAAGACTAAAAGTGTTGTCGAGGGATTACTAGAAGGAAGGCTGCTCGAACGGAAAAAAGGAGGTACCATAGCAAGTGAACAAAGTCAGATACGTATGGTACAATGTGGAAGAGGGATACCATACCAAGGGTGAAGAAGCAAACGATGAAATATTACTTGAGGAAACAAGGAACCGGTTGAGAAACCTCGCTGCCACATTGCAACTAGAGGCAAGTAAGGGGCAAGGAGGAGAGGAGACCAAGGACAAAAGTGCAAGGGATACTAGTGCAAACATGAGTGTCAAAAGGACACATAGGCATGTTATTGAGAGCAACTTGTTCAACTCTAATAATTATAGTTTGGGACCTCAAACAGCGTCGACGATGATAAAAGATGTGATATGGTAGAAAAAGTTTCCCATATTTAGAGGAGACAGGAAAGAAGATCAATTGTGACACTACAGAACATGCGAAACAATTTGGTTTGTCAACTGAGCAACAAACCAAGACGAATGGACAAAAGAATTTCTAGCAACACTACACGGAGTGGCCATATACTAGTTCTCCAACATTGACAAGATTGAAGTTGCTATGTGGATTAACTTGAAAAAAAACATTAAATTGAATTTTGACTGGTTCGAGGTGACAAGGAGATTGTGGCAAAAATATTTATTACAAAGAAGATAGAAAATGATACTGTCATAGCCTATGACTGGTAGTTGAAGGAAATTTTGGGGAAGATAGATAACTAGCGAATAGATGGATTAAAGAAAAGATTGTTCATAGAAGGGCTGAAACTCTCTGAAAAAGAAAATGAAGTTTGTTTTCCCTATATTGTAGACAAATGCACATGAATGGGCAATGGACTTGGAAAGTGAAAATAAAACTTCAAGGAGAAAACTAAGTCATCCAATGATTGTGATTCCTTGGACCTAAGCAATAGTTATAGGGAATCCAACAAGAATGTTCACACCCTTTAGATAAGATAAGATAAGATAATGATATTAATGTCCAACAAAAGACCAAAAAAAGGTCTATGGGACTGGAGGATTACAACAATGAGGCTGACAGCAACAGGAGCACACAAAGGTGTCCGAAAGTAAATTCAAACAACAACAAGAAAAAGCAAACAAAGAACTAGAGCGGAGGCCAAAGGAGAGACTAAGAGTCCTTTTTAGGCGAAAAGAAATCAGTCACAGAATGATATGCATGTCGATGAGTAAAGGACCTGCTCTGTCTATGGCCACTCATAGAGGAGTGTTGTTGGTGTAAATAATCAGTCTGGGATCTGATGCATTTGGAAAGCTTGGTAGATCTAGTGGAGCTAGAAGGCCTTTTCACACTACACAAAGGAGATAATGGTGTAAAAAAGGCCGTAATGAGCTGAGTAGATGAGTCTCGATGTAAAAGCAGTGATTGGATCGTGCTATCATGGAGCATAGTGGCCTCTCAAAGATAAAGTGCAAGACAGTGCTAATCATAGTAGCTGCAAAAATCATGGAGAGAGAAGCACTCTCGGAACAGATAAAAAAAATCTTCCTTTGATCTCATAATAAATGGGGCAACGGAAAATGAAGTGTTTCTTAGTCTCCACCTCACCCAAAGTACAAAGCCTGCAGATCTGCTCTCCACTGTCAATATGATGGTCAATCTGAACCCAAAGATAGTGAGAACCAACTCTGAAAGACCCCAAAGAGATATGCAAGGCATGGGACCACCTCTAGTAAAGGTAGCTAGGACGAACAATAATACCATTAGACATCTCCAAAAAGTGCTTCGCGTAAAAGGACATTCGTGGGCGTAACCCACCAGGAGGGTTAACCTAGGTAGTGGCAATGTACTGTCTATAGATGTCAAGTCTGACATGCTCATTCAATTCCTTCGGAGAGGGGAGAAGATGAATCGGGGCATCTAGTGAGAACTGAAAGGGGGGGAGGTGGTCAATATCAATACCAATCGAACCGAGCAGAGAAGAGGCCTGTGCATACCAAAAATGTGCGCGAGAACTAGACTCAGCATACGTAGTAGACACAGACGAACAATAAGCTAAATAGGAGTACTGATCACAATCACCAACATGATCCGCAAAACCACGAAGACGATGGAGGAACCAAACCAAATAAAAAGTGGCCAAAAGACTGAAAGGATAAGCGTTGAACTCCGAAAGAATGACACTATGAGTAGTGAACCTGTGACATCTAATGTTTGTCTCAAAAATAAAGTTTGAACTCGCTCAATTGAGGCCCAATCAGAACCAATAAGAGATGGACCCCAAACGACAGACCCATAGAGAACAGTTGGCCTTACAAGAGAGTCCAAGAGAGATAACTTGGACGAGGTATCTTGGAAGTGGTGCTTGAAACATTATTTCTCAAGCAAAGCAAGAGAACGCATACCCTTATTAACTCTGGGCCGAATAGCTGGCCTTATATTGAACCGTGGTCCAGAAAACTTAACCCCTAGATAAGTATAAGGAATTTTTGAAAATGATGAGAGAATTCAAGGCAATGAAGTGTAGTACAAGTTGGAATGATGAAGGTGAATTGTGGTGCATATAATGTAGGCAGGGTCATTGAAAGGGTGCATGCCTGTAGATGTTCTATGACATTTTCCAAATTATGGGACATCCACAAGGAATGCCCATATAATAATGTGAAAACACGTAGTCAACAAGTTTTGTTCACATAGGAACCAGTTGACATCCGCAGTAGCGAACAAATCTCAGTTGATGAACACCACTGCATCATCTTGTGGATACCAAAACAACCAGTGTGTAGGAAGGAGTAATAGTAATAATAATAACTAGTCACATGTAGTACAATGCAAACGGTCAATCATTAATCCATTGTCGTGCATGTAATCAATGGGGACACTTCACTTGGGATTGTCCGAGGGAGAAAATACGACAACTTTGTACAAATGTAGGCTGGGGGCCACAAGAAAGCCAATTGTTTGATTTCAGGTGTTAGCTTATTGAACATTAAAGAGCGCACTGATGAAGAGTTAGCAGTCACCTGTGCACAAGTGAAGGCAACATATCCCGACCCCTATATGGAGAAGCGGAGAGTATAGGACACCGAGGTTGACATCAAGAAAGAAATGATAGCAGGAAGGGAAACACATGAAATGGCAAGCAGTTCACTTCAGATAGAGCGAATCAAAATAGTCAAGGCAAATGATGTGGATGCAATCTTGGTTAAAATCAAAGACCTCAAGACTATGTTGTAGTTGAGAATGGGTTTTTGAGCATTGTACTCGTACTAACCTGTACAACAAAGCAAATGGATGTCTTATTGACTCTTCAACATATCTGATGTTACTTGCAATAAGAAATGGTCATTACCTTGTGATTGTGGAGATTTGTATCCTCAGGACCATCCTCACAAACACCATCATCGATGAAGGGTCAAGGGTGAATGTACTTCCAGAGGTGACGTGTAAAAATTGGCGAAATCGACATTGTGGCCACTCACTTTTAACCTACTAGGTGTCGATCAAAATGACATCAGAGCTAATTGGGACATTGATGGCGTGAAGGGTGATGATTGGCACTCAGCCGTATGTCTTGGACTTCATGGTCATCTCATTGAAGAAGAAAGACTGCAATGCAATCCTTGATAGAGGGTGGCTAGTTGCAGTAAAAGTGAACCATAATTGGAAAAGGAACACACTATTGATGGAAAAGGGCAAGAGGAAGTTCAAAAATTATCTCAAAACATAGATGGTGAGTGTGGCTCTGGCATTCTCTTCAGAGTTTGTGTTTGAAGGAGTGGATGAGGGATAGTAACAGATGGAACTTAATGAGAACGGTGTCTGAGAACTGGAGGGATGCTCTGAGGATGATTTGGATTCAATGAATGGACTCTTCTATTGGAAAATCGAAGACTTTGAATTGTTCCATTATAATATGCTCTAGGTAAACTCAGAGTTAGAGAAGGAATTGTTCCCATCCGAGTACGGGGAGTATAAGGAGAGGACTAAGTGAATGTAACTATCGTGCACAAAAAGTTTATAGCGAGAAACTAATTCAATAGTAGGAGCCTTCCCTACAAATTACAACCTCAATGATGAGGCAAACATGAGAAACGTACCAATGGAGGATGACTTAAACCTAGTCTTGTAGGCTGCAACATAATAGAATATAAAGATGTGTTTGTGTGGACATCTAAAGATCTGAAGGGAGTACCCTTAGAGTTACGTGTGCATTGCATCCCATTAGTAGCTGGGGTTGCACTGGTGTGGAAGAGACTGCATCGAATGAACAAGAACTATATTGCAAGGTTCAATGAAGCCTCATGTTGGACATAGGTATCAGTTTTAGAGTCCGAACAAGTAAATGGGTACCCCCCATTGTCATATGATTAAATGAGGTGAACCAAATCCGCATTTGTGTGGACATTAGGTGCCTCAATGCTATGATGATCAGGGAACTCTTTCCAATTCCATTCATAGAGAACATCTTGGAGAAAGTTATGAGGTATGAAATCTATTCATTTGGCTAGGTTTTCTGGGTACAATTAAATATCCAATGCAAAAGAAGATAAATTGAAGACAACATTAGTTGTGGAAGATGATGTCTATTCCAATAATAGAATGTCTCATTCCTCGATGATTGGCACTAAATTGCATGCACTGTAGATTCCTAGTGCCACAAAAAAGTTGTTGGGGCACATTATGTGTAAAGTTAGGTTGAAGATTGACCAAACAAAGTATGGGTAATTGTGGAGATGGAACTTCTTATGGACATCAGAGGTGCAAAGTCATTCCTTGGGCACATTGGGTACTATAGGTAAATTATCAAAAAAAAATCCAAGTCTCGTACCCCTTGGACAGTTTAACATGGATAGGCGAGTGGTACACGTAGGGGATGGTGCAGGTGGAAGCATTTGAAGAACCGAAGACAAGGCTGGTGTATGTGCCAATCTTAGCATACCCAAGTTTAGGTAAATAATTCCACATCCATGTGGATGCATAAAAAATTTCTATAGGTGCCACCTTGACTCAGGTGGGCGACCATTGGTTGGACCACCCTATTTACTTTGCCAGTACGTTGTTGTCAAATGTCGAAAAGAATTATAACACAACCAAAAGGGAGGCACTCAAGAAGGTGAATGCTATTCAGAAGTTCAGATAATATTTAGTTGAGACTGCAGTCACATTCTACGTGGACCACTAGGGGATAATGTACTTGGTCTGTAAACCGATCATACAACAAAGGGAAGCAAGTAATTTCTTTTGGTTCATGAATTTACTTTTACAATCATCATACAACAATGGGAGAGCCATATGGTCGCTGAACAACTCTCTCAAATCAAGTCCAGAGAACCACCTGAGGTGATTAATGATGACTCTCCAAATGCCCCCTATTCCATATTGCAGTGTTGCCATCATGGTGCACATGTATTGGTTAGTACTTGTCCACATCACAGTTCTTGAGGGATATGCCACCTAGTGAGAGGAGATAGCTTGTCTTCAAGAGTAAGATTTTCTAATTAATAAATTAGTTGTTAGATAAAATGGGACCTGATTTGGCATTACGAAGATTTGTTATGGAGGAATCAGTATTTAGTGTTCCCAACAAACTACGTGGACCAATAGGTGGACACATGTGACTTGACACAACCTCACAAAAGGTGTTTCTTGTATGCTTATGGTGGCCTACACTGTACAATGACATCAAGGAATGGGTAATAGGCTGCAATACCTGTGAGAGGGATTGAAAACATTTGAAGAGGGACTATTTTCCTTTGAACACTTCACATGTAAATGAATTATTTGAATGGTGGGGGCTTAATTTCGTTGGATAATTAGAGGTAAGTCGAGTGTGAAGATGCAGCTGTATTGTGATAGCAACAAAATACCTCACCAAGTGGGTAAAAGTGTGAGCTCTACTTGACAACTCGACACTTAGTACAACAAAGCTCATTTATGAACAAATCATTACATGACACAAGATCTCAATACTATTGACAAGTGCCCGAGGTGGGCATTTTGTGAGCCACGTCATCAGGTTTGAGATAAAATGTGTAGGCAAGAGCCATGAACAAGATCCTGGTGTTGGTAATCTATAAGTCGTACAGGGTTGAACAAGTAGATTGGGAGTAGAAGCTACCTTCAATGTTGTGAGCTTACCGCACAACCTACAAGGTGACCCCTCAATGACGACATCATTTCCATTGATGTTTGGCAAAGAAACCATCACTCTAGGTGAATTGATGGTATCGAGCCTTAGGATAGCCATCAAGAATAGATTGGGCAGCATGGAAAGCCAAAGGGAAATAGTGTACACATTTAATAAGTTGGGTGAATGCCGAATGATGACGTATTGGGTGATTAAGGTAGCCCAACAATGGAGAAAAATGTGGCATGACAATCATTTGTGGTGAATGTGGTTCACTCCCAAACAACATGTATTAAGTATAATATGCGAAATGAAATAAAGTCAGGGGAATCATAGGTTAGGTAGCTTGGTTCCTATAAAATGCATGAAATTGCAAAGAATGGAGCAATCAAGTTATGGACACTAGATGGATGGTGTTGTCCTGTATTTTGTCACCACAAAATGTAGGTAATAGTACGAAACTTTTCTAACTTAGTTTTGCATTTCTTTGAGTTAGTTCATTATTAAATTGGATAACATTGATCAACTAATCGACTCCATTTGATAGAATGAATCCTTTTATTGAAGGCTTTTGTCAAGTCTTTTTAGTTTTTTTGTTTGTTGAGCCTATGCTTGATTTTTGAAGCCTTTTTCTCGTTTTTGAGTGTGTTTGTTTGCTTTTGGTCTTTTGGTTTTGCTCAAATTATTGCTTTTAGTTTTCCCTTTGATGCGATGTATATTAGGACTTACTCGGAGTTGGCAATCAAAATATATGGTCAGTTTAGTGCCCAAAAGGTGGACTCTCCAGATGCAGTTGCACGATGTAAAAAATCATGTTATATTTTAATGTTGGCATTCACTTTTTGGAAAATATAACATAAAATCACTTCATGTTAATGCTTTTAAGTTAATTATTTAGATTTATCACTTATAGTAACGATAGAGCACTTTATGTTATATTTTTAAGTTGAGTTGCATTTTAATTAAGTGAATATATTAACTAATATAGTTTGATTAACTTTTGAGTAACTTTATGTTTTATCTAAAACATAAAAGATAAATATTACTTTTTGAAATGATATGTGCATATAATATGTTAATTCTATTATGTAAATGGTATTTTTGACCCAATTAATTAATATTTCCTAAAAAATCAATTGGACATGTGCTTAACTGATCATTTAAGTTGTGCAACTACATGTCTTTGAACCTCTTTAAATGAAAGACTCCTTTTGATGCCATTTAAAACATGTCATTCCCATCCCAGAATGTGTTCTGCATCTTCTTCATAAGCATTTGCAATCTAAGAACCCAATTTTTCTTCCAAAGGCAAAACGACTTGTGCATTTGCTCTCCAAGTACACATTTTTTCTTAGAAACTCCAGATCCGTCCATGTGATCACTTGGAATCTCTCTTTCTAGGGTCATTTTTACCTCCTTAGACATTCCCATGCTTTAAGTGTCCAAATCAATGCAAAAAATGCAGCATTTAATGATCTTTTGGATCCACATTATGGAGAAAAACACCCAGATTTGATAATGGTTTTCTCCTAAAGCTAGTCATTTTTCTGTTTTGGCCCTAGTATTTGCCTCCAAATAAACATGTTTTTGCCTCACCATAGCAAAAATGATTTTCTTAATGGCGTTCTAAGACCATGTTTTTGACAAAAATAGTTTCTACTTAGAGTTTTTGATAAAAACGACTTGTGTATTGAAGGAAAGTGACGATGTGTTTGGCATATCCATGCCAAAACATGCATTCAATGCTCATCAATATCAATCACTTGCAAAGTTGAAGGAGTCAATATAGTTGTTTGTGGATTCAAATTTGGAGGAAACTCAATCATTCAAACCTATTAATCCTCCATATTTGGCTTTTTGATCTCCAAGTAAGTAGACATTTCAACTTTGCTTGTCAATTCATGTTTATCTTGCTATTGTCTTGCATATTATGGCTTGTTATTGCACATTTGTTCAAAGACATCCCATGAAAAGTACATTTTTACTTTAAATAAGATGAAAACATTCATTTTCACAAGCTTGGATTTGTCCAAATCCAATTTTGAGTTTGCATGAGAGAGCAACTTGCTTGTTGACATGTTTGAGTCTAAGACCAAAGGTATGTGCTTGTTTTTGTGTTTATTTTGTTGGTTGTTTGCTTGCTGATTTGTTTTTGAAGAAGTTGCAAAATATTCCCAAGAACGCATGATCCATTTTACTTCATTCCACTTTTCACCTTTTCATTCCATGTCCATTTACATGTCATAACACATTGCATGTCATTCTCCATATCAATTTGCATGTTATCTCATCCCTCATCCTCACTTACATGTAATCTCATTCTTCATCCGCATTTACTTGAGTTTCCATCCTCCAAACCTGATTGCATGTTCGCATAAAAAGTGATTACATGTAAATCACTTGACATTTAATTACATCTAGAGAACCCGATTTTGGCCAAAGGTCACTCTTTAAAAGTCAATTCTCATTTGAATGCATTCCCATGTGCATAGCCTTTATTCCACAAAGCATTTACATAAGGACCCATCTTTCATCTACATGTATTCCATCTCTCTAAATCTTATTTTGGCCCTTTGCATATGCTTACCATTTCCATTCAAAACCATTACATAACACCTTTGACTCCATACTCCGAACATATTATCCCTCATAGACCCATTGTTGCTGGTCAACAATCAACATCTTTATGGAATCAATATCCTCTATTGATATCTTCATGTTTTGGAATTTTCATGTTGCAACACAAGATATGCCCTCATCCACAACATTCAAAAGAAATATGAAGTGCCAATTTGATAAAGAGTTAGCTCATGTAACTGCATCTCAAGTTTCATCACTGCTAGATAATGTTTCTGACACAAATCAGGCATGTTGACATGGCTGATTACATACAAAGGGTCAAAGCTCCTTCAAATCATGAAATGAGACGCATCAAGAAGAGTAATATTTATTTGGTGTCTATTGTCCCTATGACTACCATGGAACCAAAATTCATCTTGGGATGTGCACGAAATTTCAGTCCAAAAACCAAAACAATCAAAGATGTAGATGGAATGGTCATCATTAGCCTTGACCCAGAGGTTATTGAACAGATCTTTAAAGTTCCTCAAAATGCAGAGTGTATGGATTTGTCAAAGGAGACATCTTTGGAGTTATGGAGATTATCAAAAGTATATAAATGCATACATGTTGAAGGCCAGAAGAAACAAATTTCCAAGATGGCCCAAAATCATTCATAGATCTAACTTCAATCCAAAATGCAAGAACTTGATTATTCTCCTTAGTAGGATATGTGGTCTCAAATATTCCAGTGACTTCTAGCTGTGGATGTACAAATTCATTTTCCAAATCTTTGATAATGAAGAACCTATGTTTTGGGGAGAGCTTGTTAGTACTGCACTTTTTGAGTAGTTGCTCAAAGTGGGAACCTCAACACCGTTTTACATGAACTCCTTTTTGGTCTAAATTATTGCATCCATGGGATCTTTCTCAGGGCTTTCAACCAAAGGAGATTGGCTTCAAGTTCCTATTTGGGAATATTATGATCAAACCACCTTGTCGCATAGCAAATACCATTATAAGAGAGTCCAATATGCATTTTTTGGACATTTCAGGTGTGGATTTAATAAACAACTAGTAATCAAGAGTGTCAGATGAAGCTGGAATAAGGTAGATCAATTTGTTGCTATCTTTTTGAAATTTCCAACTTTCACTTATTTGAGACTTGGTTATTTCAAAGGAGAACCATATACATTGCTGAGATATGCTATTGATAAAATCATACTGATGGAATTAGTCATATAGGTCATGGAAGTGCAGTAGTATAAGAATACTCAACATAGGCTAGGATTGGGAATCACTATAGCCTAGCCCTTGGTAATTGGTTAGTATATGATCAATTCAGTCTACAATGCAAAAAATATGGAGGTAGAACTTCAGCTTATCACATTGAAGAAGTTCAAGGCTAGGTATGATTTCGATTATCAAGGAATGTACTGAATGATCAAAAGAGCATTCATCCATGTTCATCGCATAAAGGACATATGGATTGACCTATGCACGAAGTTGGACATCATGAGGATGGAGTATTGCAGGCTCATAGTGTAACAAATCATTGATCTTAACATGCTTGAAATCCCATACAATCTCCAGATTGAAGATGATGGCAATATTCTTGACCCAAAATATCATTGTGCTAGTTTTGGCAAGTAGTGCTATTTTCCCATACAGTCGCAGTAGAAAGGCATATCTTTTTTTGATAGATTTCAGTGTATCTTGGCGAATACAAACAAATGGCTAAAGAAAAAATGCCTAAAGAGGGTGAATCCTAAGCTTAGGGTAGATTGTGATAGTTTTGGACCCCCTGGGAGGAAATCCAAACTTGAAATTTCAAGCAAAGATGATGCACCTTCCTCCATTTCAGCTAAATCCCTCAACTTTAAGTTGAAAGGTGGAAAGGGGTCTAAATCATCTCCAAAACCCTCACAAGCATTTGCGCAAGTTAAGGAACTTGATGAGGAGGAATTTGGAGAAGAACTTGATGAGGAGGATGAAGAGCAAGAAGGAGAGGTTATAATCATTTCCCCTTCATGACTGATAAATCAGCAAGGTCCATCAATTTAGGAAATATCTTTTCTAGGTGTCATAGATGATGACGTGGATTCATTCTCCACTTTTTTACACCTACCATCCCCGGCTTAGAAGTAAACACATTAGGGCTTTCTATCTCTTCAACCACTCCTATTCTCAAAGCTGAGTGGTGCGAGAATTTGGGGAACGTGTTTGAAGATTTCCCAACACTTATGGAAGGTCAATCCCAAATTGATACTTAAATGACTGGCTTTGCAACATTCATCACAAAATCTTCTCATCAGTTACCTCTTGGTACAATTGTGCAAATTGAAGCAGACTCAGTCGTAACGGAAATACAATCAAGATCAATGTCAATGGTTGTTACTGTACCTGATTCAACTAATGAAGGTTTTAGTTTGCCTGCATGGTTGGGCAAGTTCACTATAAAGAGAAGGAAGGTTGTGCTACTCGCAGATAATTTTCCTATCAAGAAAATTAAGTCTAAATCTCTGAAAGATAGGATTGTTTTAGGAATTGTAGTCGTTATAAAAAGACTTAAGTTTGTAGAGTTTGTTGAACCATTGGTGGATAAATCGGTTTAAGAACTTAACCAATCAGATTACAAGTTCATCAAAATTGAACTTGGTAAGCAATCATGGTTGGGTTGTCTACAAGATGCTCATGATGCACTTGCCAATGTATTGAAGAGCAAACATGAGTTATAGTAGAAGAAGAATCAGCTTAAACAGGAGGTTGCTTGCCTAAATGAGGTTATTCAACAACAGTCTTCACAAAATGCAATCACTACATCTCGAGAGAAACGGGTAATGGAAGCAGCAAACACTTGGTTTTGAGAAGTTGTCTCTGAAGGAGTTCAGGCCATCACAAACATAGTTAAAATCATTGAATGTATCCGAGGTATTAAAGAGATGTTGCATGACCTAATTGCATCTCTGAATTAAGAAGCTAGCACCTTCAAGAGAATTTTGTGTGATTGGGATGAAATTGCCAATTCTGATTTGGATGGCCTGGTTGCATGTGATGTTGTCCCGTCTTGCGAAATGTTCTACAGATGCCATAGACTCATGGGTTACAAGGAAGAGACACTGAGGAAACTCGTAACAAAGTTGCAGGCAGCCTTAGAAGATTGTTAGTCAATTGAAACTAAGGTAATGTGCAACATGGAACAAATGGGGTACCAAGTTCTTATTGAGCATGATAACATGGTCACAGTAAAGGAGATGACTTCAAAATATACTGTTAGAGTTAATGCTGATTTGGATTTTGAAGATTTTGGTTCTGACACAATGAATAAGTTTGCTTTGTATAAATAATTAGCAAAGCACCTATAGGATTCTCTCGCGGCAAATTGCAAAGTTGTAAAATCATCATATGTCGATGCAGTTAGAATAGAGGCTATATCAAGGACAGCAGAAGTCTCAGATCTTCCTATAGTGCGTGATGTCATATCAAGTTTAAGGCATTTAAGAACAATCCTTAGGATTGTTTCAACTCTGTTTTTTGTCTTCTTTCCTCTTTAGTTTTCATGCTTGTAGATTGGAGAGGATATATTGCAAGAAATTGTGTAATTACATGTAATACGATTTGCATGTCCTTATGACATGTAATCCAATAATTTCTCTCGTTTGGTTAGTAAAGGTCAAAGTTGGTTGAGCTGCTCCCACTTTTTCCTAGAGTTTTTTCTCAACTCCTTTGCCTATATAAAGGAGTGCCCCCTCATTGTAAAAATCATCTTTTATTGTATGTAAGAAAACTCCGAAGAAATTGTGGAAGCACAACTTTGATTGTGTAATACTATTTTGAAAGAGAAGTGAATACAAAGAAACAATCAGAGCTGAACTTTGATTGAGTGCAATTGTGATTAGTGTACATTGGAACCTTTGATGGTGATTTGCATTTGTTATCTTTGATTCACGTGTTTTTGTTTTCTTCATAATTGAGTATAAAGAGTTAAGAAGCAATTAGAGCCGAAGCTTTGACTGGGAGCAATTACGGTGATACATAGATTAGGAACTTTATTTTTAGCTTGTTTCTCCTCCTCAATTCACAAAAATAGTTAGAATTCTTTACTTCTAGAAGTCTTTGTACCCTAATAATAATGATTATTCTTATAGCATAGATTAAGACTAGACTTAGAGCCAAATTGGTACGCTTTCAGCTAGCCTTTGAGTTAATGTTGGTTTATTAATATCATCATGTACAACTTTAGATAGAAGTGTAGGTAGAGTGTTCATCTTGCCCATTACTCACTCAACGGGTAAATGGATATTATTTTGAAAGTTAAGAGGAAAGAATATTGGTAATATCCTTTCAATATATCTCAACTTCTTGCTTACCTTGAGTTGATCCAAGGAATAGTGAGAAGGGGGAGCCTTCCTTTTCAGGTAGGAAAGACTCTGTCTCGCATATAGTGACTGGTCTACTAATTTGTGGCTAGACTCTACCTAAGCTGTTCATTGCAAAATATTCACGCAATAGACAAGAGATTCCAAATATAGAGATCAGGTTGAAATTGAAGCCATAACAGAAATGACTTCAAAGAGATGAATGATGATTTGGTTCAATCGATAATGCCCAATAAGATGTAAATTGAATTTGAAAAAGAAGAAAAAGAAAAGAAAAGAAAAATGGAAGAGCTTGTGACCTTATAGTGACACCATTGTACGAGTGGTTGTTTCCACCGTTATGTGACCCACCGTACAGTGGACATAGCGTAATGTCAAGGGAACCAGATTGTGTGGTGAAACATAATCTGTATGGGAAGTTGGGTCCAAGCTAAAGGGAGAAGCCACTTACGACAACATGCAAAATAAAGCAATACAATGTAATGGTTGTAGTATAAAGGAGCCATGAAGGAATGAACTGATTTAGGCATGAAGGGTTTTGGAAGCCATGCTGGGTGAGAAACACACGGAAGACCACCACACAAAGGGAGTACCAGACATCCTATAGGTATACATAGGTACTTGATAGGGATCAAATTGTAGAAGTAAGCACATAGGAACGTGACCGTGAGATGTGATTCTACAAGGACAAGAAAAGTGGCCATCAATTTTGAGGCATTACAAGTGGTGACCCCATTGAATCTTATTGCGCAAAATGCCAAGAAAGGAATCACCTTTTTGAAGTAGGGACAAATATGTATAATGGCACAATAAGAGCTATACGAAGAATTTTGGAAAAGGTCACCATCTATTAATGACAAGGAGACTCAATTTACAGACACACAAAAGCAATGTATAGAAAAGATACAATACCATGAAGTTAGTGTTGCTATAGTTGGGGGTTGGAATATAATTGCATGTCGTAGACAAGAAAGAGAAGGACAATGCGAGTAGTGATTTAAGTGTCGTAACCAGTTTTCAATATTATTCACAAAAGACAAAGAATGGATTATTGATGGATATAGTAGGGTCAAAGAATTAAGATTCAAGAAGTCAATTACAACGGTTACCTATAATAGGGGTGTCATCTATATCCATGAGCAAAGCAAACATGATATTAGCCTCTGGAGTTCGAGTTGTGTGAAGAATGAACAACAGGAAGACTAAAGGAGAAGCAACAAAAACTAGGTTAAAGGTGGAGAGTTAGATGGCAAAGGAGGATGTGATGGTAGATACCTTAGCTTGAGGATTTGTATGGGTGAACTGCAGAAAATGGTGCATGGGAACACCTGAGGCGATCTTATCAAAGAGCAATTGAGGTGTGCTTAGGCTTACTGGGCCATCTACATGTGCATATTTTGTTACTGTGAATTAGAGGTGGTCTTGCATGCTATGATTGGTACATATGGTTGGTCAATATGATAGGTTTAGGAAGCAATTTGTATTTGATTACCAACACCATGTGTTCATTGTTTCTTTTGCTGCCCATAAATCCACAATAGTTTTTGATATTCTGGTGCACATGGAAAGAAAATTTACAAATTGCAAAAGATCACACTAGACCTTGAGGACGCATTCCTAAAGATGATGTGCCATGATGACCTCACACTAGCCAATCGAGATAGGCTAGCACATGCTAGTAGAGGGAGGGAAGTGAAGAAATTCTTTCTTTGGCAGGATGAGTGGAGGTGATTGTAGATGTCTTAAAAGAGGTGCCTAACATGGTCAAGTCGTGCGC
The DNA here is from genome assembly GCA_028749045.1 of Cupressus sempervirens. Taxonomy (NCBI): domain Eukaryota; kingdom Viridiplantae; phylum Streptophyta; class Pinopsida; order Cupressales; family Cupressaceae; genus Cupressus; species Cupressus sempervirens. Next base: position 873,630,271 of record CM053786.1, read on the forward strand.
CAAACATGACCATCACCCAGATAGCCTCAATGAATAGGCTTAGGAATGGTATTGTGTATGCTTGGGCTTTTGTATTAGCAGATTGGATGGAGTTCATGACATTAGAACACAACATTCTACATGCTACATTATGCTATTCGACTCTTCCTTGAGGCCATGCATACTCAGGTATGTCCACACTAGCAAAATTTAGTGCCACAATACCAAGTATACCCCAATCAACCGCTAATTTTTTACTAGCTTAATGTTGATTGACATTATGAGACCTAGTAGGAGATTTAGTTTAAAGAAAAATGTATGATATGAATTTTAGTGTCCAAGAGTAAGTCGCACACAAACGACAATGAGTTTGCTTATAGTGGATACGAGGCCTCACAACACATCACAAGCTAGTGGAGGTAGTAACTGCATGGTGCTTAGAGGAGAGGAGCACTGCTACAAACAAGACAGTGGAATCTGAGGCTGATGTGGAGGGGCCACCCATAATGAGTGTTACCATACATATTGGATTTCCACTAGCCCTTCTCTCTAGTTGTAGTCTGCTTCAACCTATCTCTTTGTGATACCAGGATTTGGCAAATCTCGAGCTCCTATACCTTAACACCTCCACACATTGCGATGGTGGAATCTATTTAAACAAGGGTAAGAAAGGTGGTAGTAGCAAAGAGTGACGACAAGAGCAGTTGTGGGAATGAAGGTGGTGACAATGACAGAGCAGGCTGGTGGAGACATGCCCAGAGATGGTGTAGTGGAGACACTAGTTAGAACTGGTAAAGAATCTAAAATAACATACATATTTGGCTCAATTGTTTTTAGCTTGTGCTCCTATCACCTAACAAACCCACATTCTGCTTAGTACGAAGGTAGGTACCTGCCTAGCAAGATCATAGACTTGAATACTGGACACTCACCTGTGAGGGAGCTAGAGCTAGAGAGGGATCCTATTGTAGATAATTTTGAGGAGGGATGTTTGGATAGAGTTGAGACACTTATTCAATAGATACCCCTTAAAGAGCAGATTCGGGGAGAGTCTAGCGACATAGACCTTGATCGGTATTTAGCAGATGGTGGTAGGTGCCAGGAGGGTAGTGGCTTCTATTAGACTACAGGCCTGCGAGGTGGTAGACCATCAAGGTTGAGAAACTCTTGACATTTGTGTTGGCTAAATATTTTGCAAGTCACTATGACCACAACTTACAAAATGAGTTTTTTAGGCAACAGTGTAGTGAGATAAATCTCCCCTCTCAGCAATAAGGGAGGTTACCTTCTTACTATAGGTGGCTACAACAAAGACCTAACTGAAATTAATAACAGGATGGTTTACTGAATCAATTCCTCTTTCTTCATGAATGATTTTATATTACCAAGTACTATTTTACAATTAAACAAAAGGAATTGATTGCTACGGTAATACTGATGACTTAAGGGTTGACGTAAAAACAACCTTAAGACAACAGTTATGTCTAGACTTGGGTGATTGATAGCAAGAACTTAAAATTTCCTATGAACAATCTTCTTGAAATTTAAGAGCAAATAACTAACAAAGCTTAATGTCTCTGTTCAGCTATCCAAGTATGAAATAATATACTAAGAAGTTAAGCTCAGAGTCTGGAACTCTTAGCACTTGCAGCCACTATTTAACTCAATCAATCTCATTAATGAAAGCTTGAAGTCTTTCAAAACAACACCAAAATTCTCAAATGCTTTCAAAGAGAGTAATAAAGACAAATGAATCAATGTAACATAAGACACAAAGTTCCATTCCAAGTATCTCAACACACGGTTTGGAAAAAACTTGCTTCTTTATTCACTTCAGAAATTCGCAACAAGAATTACAAAGTCTTCTAGTCACAAGCTCAGCCTTCTCCTCTATAGGAAAAGATGATTATTTACAATGAACTCTCTCCTTTATATAGGAAAAGAAAAGAGAGAGAGGTGGAGGAAAAAGTGGAACAACCTTAATCACTCATCCTTATCCTATCAACTACTTTGACTTTATTCAAAATTGCACGTCTAATGCAATTGCAATTAAACTACATGAGCTACTTGCATGGGTACATGTTATCCTGTACTTACAATAAATTTATTAAAAACATACAACTGTGTAATTTGGAGTTTTCACATGGTATCAACCAACTCTCCAAATTTATGTAGGGATTCTTGTACAATTGTAGCATCCGGTTCACTAGTGTGTTGCAAAATCATGATGACCTTTTGAAGTGTGCTTGCTGCTCTAGATGTTTCTTTGCTTGAATCTTTCACTTGATTATGTAAATTCTTCAGTGAAAACTTCCAATTTGCAAGCATGTCAAGCACATGGATCTTGGAATTATTTGACTGAAGTTGTAGGTTAATGACCTCTGCAAACTCGGTGAGAACCTCTTGTTGATTCCTTATTTTATTGTCTTCGTCAATAACTTCACATGGCAATTCTTTCAAAGCTCTATTAATTTTCTCTTCCTGAGTAGACTTTATGAATATTGCTGCCTTTACCTCTTTAACGAGCTTTTGGAGAACTTGTTTCTTGTTTTCCATAACATGCATGAAGTCATGATACATTTCAACAGATGTAATGACATTATACTCACACAAGAAGTCTAAATCAACTTCCATCATGCTGCTCCAAGAACCAAAATCATTGTCTATCAATTCAAATTGATGATTATGTGATTTCAACATGTCATTGAGTTTAGCAAAGATTTCTCCTTCTTTCTTTAGTTCTCAGTACACTTGAAGAAACACTCGGATTGCTTCTTTTTCAATATTGCTGCTCCATTCATCAATAGTATATGTCTTCTGCTTCTCCCTCTGTGTGCATTCAACTAAAATAGATTCACTGGCAACATATGACCTCTTCATCTCTTCAATGATTCTCAACAAGTGTGCTTTCTCTTCTTTCGATTTCTCTTTCTTTCACCATATTTCATCATTCTTTCCAGAAAGAAAATTTACTGCCTCATGTGCATCTTGTTGATAACCCGACCTTGTCTATTTACCAAGCTTAGCCCTTATGATTATATAATTAGTAGGTTGCATAACTTTAGTAGATTTCCCCACAAGTGGTTCAACGATCTTAGCAAACTTGATGTGATTTTTATCAATCCTCACTCGAGAAACTACCTTTTCTTTTTTATTCTTGGAAACCCTTGATTTACTTGATTATCAACCTCTTCAGGTGGGATTTCTTCCTTCTTTCTCTTCTGTGTGATAGTGCTCAACCATGGAGGAAGACTGAAAGAAGCTACATTAGATGAAACAGTAGTCATCATAGTTAATTCAGGGTTATCTTGTACACCAATAGTAACTATGGTTAGTGTCTGTTTGAATAGCCACAAGAGGTGTACTATGACTGACCTCAGTCATAAATTGTTCAAAGCAGTGTAACCTAGGTGCACGCACTTGTGTCAAAAACCCGAAGCACCCGGTGCCAAGGATAACTTTAATGGCTAATATTCGCCATTTGGCTAGTCTCACTCATCGGAGACCCTAGATTTGGCTTTTTTTTTTACACTTTCAGGGTGTCCACATCAATTGTACTTTACCAAAATTGGGTCCCATGTTAGGCTAATCGACAATAATAATACATAAGTATTTATTTTTTAGTGATGACTTTGCCAATGAAATCTAATTTTTCTGTGGTAAATTAAATATTTTCGCCTACAATTTCAAGGTTTGTCTTAATTGATGATAATATTCACTAATGTTTGTTAAAAATTTAATTTACACTACAGATTAAGTATGTAGATTTTGCATGTATCTTTACTTTGGGACTTTCTTCAAAACTTGGTGTCCTTTTAAAATTTTGGCTTGAAATAGGATTTAAGCATTTGATTTAGGATCATTTGATGATTAAAAATAATAGGGGTGGTTTCCCCAAACCACCATTGAATAATTTGGAGGGAAATTGCAATGATAAAAGTGGGCTAAATATAACCTTAAAGTTTGATAATTAATTAGGCTCCATATAATAATAATAAAATCATTGTTTCTAGGTATGTGTACCTTTTTCCATGATTCTCATCAATAATCAAAGATTCGCCAAGATTTTATAGATTTTTCATATGATTGAAGAACAATCGCCAATAAAATTAAAAATCCTAACTTAAAAAAAAAAATTCGCCAATAGAAATTAAAATTTTCCCCCTAAACTAATGTTCAATTCACCAAAATTTTATATTTTTTCCTAAAGATGTGTTTCTTAAAGTTATCTATGCCTGGTTTGCGTACGCACCCAGTGTGGGTGTGTCATGCACTCGAGTACCCCCGCTGGCCGAAAATGTGCCGCTGCCCCGCGGTTGTACTGGTTGAGCACCCGGGTGGTTCGTGGTTGCTCGGGTGCGGGGGTGCTCCCAGGGTGCTTGTGGGGTGCTCGTGGGGTGTAGTCAGTGGAATGGCCCAAAAAGTTAAAAAAAAAAAAAAAATTTCTTTTCTTTTTTAATTTTTTTTTATGTATGCGTAGAGAGCACTTGGGATGATTCCATTCTCATTATTGACATTTTGTCATTTTGTTGATTGTATTCACTTTGATATGACTACGATACATTATTTCATTTGACTGTTTCATGCTACTCGGCTCATTGTCATCGAGCATCTTTATGATATATCATATATGATATTCATATTTTAACAATGAATTGTGAATCTTGCATCTTGAACTGTTAATTTGTTAAATGGTCATTGGTAATGGTTATGAAGTCTCAAGTTTCAAGTTTGAACTTATGGTTTGTGAATCGCATTTCAATTTTCACTACTCAACTATATGTGGTATGTTATATAATATATTGAAGTATCATTTCATAATTAGCATTTTAAGTCATATACATATATGTATATATATAAATATACATACTACATACATACTATGCAACCACCTCCCCCTCTCTCCCCCCCTCCGCACCCTCGTTGCTGCACCCCTGCCGTCACCTCGCTGTCTCCAAATTGAGGTCTTTTTTTCCTGCACCTGAAACTCGTCCCCACGTCTCCCCGCACCACCGCACCCCCGTGCCGAGGTAACACTAGTTCAAAGTGAGCTGAAGTTACATCTAACAATACTATGGACCGAATAGTGACAGAAGGAATAAACAAATAAAATGTATCGAATACATTTTCAAAATCACAGTGATCTCGTGTCTCTAATGCAGGAGCTACTGATGATACCAACAAAGCTGACATAATAGGTACTAAATCCTCGAAGGATGATTGCTTAATAGAGAATTCTCCCATAGAAACACCTAAAGGAAAATCATGAGATTCATTTGACACTAGGGCTGAATCTGAAAGAGAGGTTGCAGCAAGAACTTCCAAAGGATATGAAGAAAGAGGGGATGATTCTTTTGATTTCCTCGTTTCATCGTCACTGGGATCAACTTTAATTGATTGAGATCCAATCTCTTTCGCTTCAAGTACTCTTGAATCTATTCCGTCTTTGATAGATAACTTAAGCAAACTTTGAATAGGAGGTTCAAATGCAGACGAAAATGTAACATCTTTTCCTTTACCCTTTATTTCCAACCTCAAACCAATTGGACTAGTAGGATCAAAATCTTAACCAGGTTTTTATCTTTATGCATTTAAGACGCCTTCTCTTTATCCATGTGTTGGTATTAGCAAGAATAGACTGAAATCTATCCCAAATGGTTGTAATTTCTTTGCATGACCATGTAGGAGGAACAATGGGTAACTTCTCCACATCATGCTAAACATATTCGGGATCCAAAACTTGATCATCATCTTCAAAACTAGGGGGAATTGGTGCCAAATGGAAATCTATAATTTGCTTTGCAGTTAATCGGATGTAATCCATATGCTACATTTCCACCTCAGTGCACACATCAATCTAGAGAGCTTCTAGACGATGTATGTGTAAAATTGCTTCCTCATCTTATCATGCAATCCCCTCCAATCAAAACCATGTCTAGCTGCAAACATTTTCAACGTGATCCTCTAAAGTTCAAACTCCATATTCTTGGGCTTAGGAACAATATGAATCAAATATCCTCCAATTTTTAATGGGTTTCGAGATGAAATTCCTACTCTGGGCTGGTGCAAACTAGATTGATAAGCCTGAACTTCCATTAGATGTTTGTCTTCTCCATCAGTATAATTCAATCAGTAGAATACCTTGTAATGTGTATGGTTCTCCTTTGAAACATCCAACTCGTAAGTATGTAAGGTTGGGAAATTGTAAGAACATGCAACCATATTCATTGACCTTGTTCCATGGCTCATCAGATACCTATATGTTAGGGAGCTCTTTATCAAACAAACACATAAAATGCCCGAAGAAAGCATCTTGGAGTCTCCTGAAGTGTATCCAACTTTGTTTCAAAGGCAACTGTTCATAATATTCCCACACATGAACTATATATCTGTCATGCTTTGTTGATAACTCAAAAAAAGTACCTAGAGCAGCAGCAATGTATACCATGTAGTAGTTGATGTTGAAGACACCAGTTGATAGAACATTCACCAATTGTTCACATATTGAATCACTCACCAATTTGGCCAAAAACACATTCTTTTTTTATCGTATTATGAGTGATATGTACTGTTCGAAGGTGTTTGACTCCTTGAACCTTGCCAAGCAGATAAGAAGTGTTATGAGGTCATTGATTTCCTCTTTAAAATCATATCTGTGAACTCCCTTGACTGACCATCTGACAAGATTCGGTCTCTTAGTAATCAACCAGTTATCATTTACAAACTTGGCGTAAGATGAACTATCCTCATTCCATCACTCCATAGCTTTCTGTCTTGTGATATTTGTAACAATTGGAGTGTGAGGAATATAATAAATATGATCAATAGTCTTAGGATCAAGATTAATGATAGTATTACCATCTTGATCTTTAATGGTTCGTGAAGCAGCATCAAAATGTCTTGCACAAGCAAGTATGAATTGTGGTTCATGAGCCGCCAAAGGGAATGTAGACAAATGATGAATATGATTCCATTTGATCCACTCCATCTCCTCGGTAGCTGAAGCCTTAACCCTTGCAAGAAAGTCTTCAATGTTCATATGAGAAATATTAGTATCTCGTACTTCATCACAATATGAGGTTACTTGTGATGAAAGAATGGATTTATGATACTGGTCATACTAGTACCTCATGTTCTTTTTATCTTTGCCTTTTGCTGGAGTGGATTCTCTTGACATTGCAAAATGGTATGCCTGTGAAATTGTTACATGAAAATCCCATAAAATGAGAACATCAACATGTGAAGGATTCATAGCAAGATTTTGATGGATTTTGAACAAGATATAAGTGGAATAAATGGATGAAATGGATGGGGACGGATAATGAACAAATGGGTCGAACTCAGAATGGATGAATTGTGAATAGATTTGTCTAAAATGAGGTTTGTAGGATGAAATGCATATGCGACGAGCAAGCTTGGTTTTGAGTGAACAAGGAGGAAAATGAATAACACCTCATGTTACAATAAGTACAAAACGTAAGATACTATCTGGTAAGCATGTTGCAAAGACTTTATGTATAAGGCAGCCATATGGTAATACATGAAATGCGTATTGGTGGGGTTTTAACTCGCATTCACATGTAAGAGAAGAACCAAACATTTCTTTTTAGAACGGGATTTAACACACAACTACATATGCAAGATCTCAAGCATATGCAAGTAAGATGAGATCTTGCATATGCAACTTGGAGGAAAAGACGGAAGATAGAAGGAACAATTTCAAGAATGAAAATCATACAAATCTGAAAATGGAAATGTTAGTGACTTGCATGAACATCCAAACAAAAATATACAAATGCCTTAGAGATAGAAAGAAAAATTAACCCCACTTCACCAAGAATGAGATAAACAAAAACCTTGTCCAAAGATTGAGCAAATCTGAAAAAATCCATGAGATGTTCAAATTTTAGAGTTGCTCAAACCAAGACTTAATAGATTTCGAAATCTTCGTTGCATGGCTCGAATTTGGACAGGTGTATATGGTTAGAGAAATGCAATGCTCAAAATGTGGAACAACTTTTGAAATAACAACTTCAAATGCAAAGGTATATAAAAATAATGTTTAGGGAAAGATTGAGCTTGTAAAAATGATAAACAAGAAGCTTGGAATCAATTTACTTACCCAAGATAACTTCTTAAAGAGATTCAATGCCAAAATGCACAATAAAGAGTTGGGAAAGATGGAGAAAATGCCCTAGACGGGCTGTTTTGGCCAAAACACATGTTAAAACATGTGCAAAAGCTTCCAAAATTGCCTTCTATGAAAAGATATGGCATTTGTAAAACAAAACGTATTTTTTGAAGGTCATAACATCAAAGAAGCTCATGATATTTGGGCAAAAATCGCCGCCTGCCTTGGATAGGGCAAAATGCAACTTTGTAAGAGAAAAACATGTGTTAAAATGTAAACTTACATAGAATCGCCACTTCTTAGAGGCCTGCTTTAGACACACTTTTAGGAATAAAAAACATGTGTTTACATATATGCAAATCCTTTAAAAATCGCCACTTTTGGCTTGAAGACCAAAGCACACTTTTTAAAGGCGCACGCATGGGGATTAAAACATGTAAAATGGTTTAGAAAACACCACTTCAGTTTTAAATGCATTTTTATAAGGCATTTGCATACATATCAAATATATGCAAATGATTAAAAATCACCTCTTTGGAAGAAAACAATATTACCAAGCAAAAACAGGTTTCTTGAAAGCCATAATACATTGAGAAATGTATGCATATCCTTCCAAAATTGCTAGTTAACTCCAAGCACGCCTTTTAAAGAAGCAAATACATGTGTTTTTTAAAACATACGCTATTGGCTTAAAAATCGCCACTTTTGCCTTAAGGGAAAACACATTTTGTAATTAAAAACATATGTATTTGGTACCAAAAACACCACTTTAATAAAAAATGAATGAAAAACTCATTATAATTTAACATTTATTTGTAAATGAGATTCAAAAAACCCACTTAAATAATGATTAAAGACATGCATTTAATTATTAAAAATGAACTTTAACATAATCATTTATGTAATCATATTTAAAAAGGCACACTTTTATTAATGCTTGGGACATAGAATTTATTGAAAGTGGATTTTCATGAAGTATTTTGCATGTGGATATATGTAATATGAAATAAGAATCCCACTTATACACTTAAGTTGTCTCATGAAATTATATTTAATAGTGAAATATAGTTTTTAATAAAGTAACATGAAAATTAGTCTCGAAAAAGACTATTTACATAGAACATGAAAAAAACTATGGTCAAATCAACTCAGAATGAGCTGAAATTTGCCAATAAAAAGCCCACTTCGATGAGGTTTTTAATAAAAATATGCAGTTGTCTTGAAAAACCCCACTTTTCCCCTCATAACTTGAGCTAGACAACTCCGATTTCAACCTGAGTTAGTTCAAAACGAGCGGAATTCCAAGGGCCATTCGCGTAAGGCAGAAACAAAAGCAAAAACTATTTACAACACAAAGAAAAAACAAATAAAGGCCTGAAAGTTCACCAAAAATCAAGTGTTTGAAGTGCAAGAAGGAAAACTCTTACCTACAAACAATTGGGGATGATCTCGACGAAAAACTCTCAATAGAATGCATAAATAAGGGTACACAAAGAACAACTTGGGGATAATGAATTGTTCTCATGATGCCTCATTAATGCATTGAAGCAAAGAGGATGCACCTATGAATCCATATGAAAGTTTCGTAGGGTTACAAAATTGAGGACAACAATTTGTTAGCGGAGGTTGTATCTAGGAGTTTGCAAGGTTCTTTGAGTTTCAAGGGTGGCCTACCATTGAGAGCCTCTAGATGTTGGTAGATGGTGGCCTTCTTGAGCATACAGGAGAGAGCCACATTTGGGCCTTATTGCAGAGTGTCAAGTAGGTTTTCCATGAATAGTATTATGAATGGAGGTGGACTCAACATTTGGCCTTCGGAGCTGAAGCCCAATGGATGGTAGCAATTGAAGATCGAGAGGAGTTGGCTAGGCATTTGCAAGAGGTAGAGGAACAACTAGCCTAGCACAAGAATGAGTTGGTCCAGTGTAGGGATTAGTTGGCTGAGGAGAAGGTTAAGTGAGCAATGTTGAAGACACACCTTGCTATTGTTGCGGAGTTAGAAGACAAGAGAGATAAGGAGATTTTTAAAGCAACCTATATGGTAAAGTTACCACATGAATGTTAGATAGTCACATAGAGAAACTTGAAGTACCAGATTGAGCAGGTGTACAGATTGAGAGAGTAATTGGTAACTTCCACACTACTTGCTTCAGGTAGGCTTCCTCAGTCCCTTTCTTGATATCTTTCTTTGTATAGTTGGTTTTGTCATTGCCCCATTTTGTTGTGTGTCAATCAGAGACGACTTACGACTTTCTTTCGTTCTTTTATTTATTTATTTATTTGTGTGGGGGGGAGAGGGTGAGGTTAATGTCGGTAAAATTAAATGTTAATATTTGTTGGTTTTCGAAGGTTAGGTAGTTTGGGTTGGTTGTGATGATTGGTAGTTGCACCCATTCAGCACTTATATTTGACATGTACTTGAGTCGAGAAGGATCATTATTGTGTCGGCATTGTGATTGCGTCTGATATATATAGCTGTAAATATTCACTGATATTAAAGATGGATGCTTGGGGAGATCTTTGATATTTGTGTTACATAATGTTTCCTTTTGTTACTGTATATTATTACATGCATTACTTTGTTACCCTAGGAAGAAAGCATATATGATATTAAACAAACTAGGCACCAATTATAACAAGAAATTAAAAGACCATGGAGGCTGCAAGAGAAAACCAATGCATCAAAACATCAAAAAGAAGGATAGGGAAATATGAACAAGAATTGATAATGGAAGAGGAAACAAAGATCAATGCAGAGAACAAATCTGAGCTCTGCTGAGCGAGAACCACAAAACCAAGCCAATGCAAGGGCATAGTGAGGTTATGGAAAAAATATAAGAAATTAAACAATTAGTGACATAGTAATTCATTCAATAGTCAAACCAATAGACAGTGGGAAAAAACTATTACGAAGTAATTAGAAAATATTTGCTAATTATTAACAAACACCAAAAGGTCAATATATACAAAAGATAAAACGATGTTTAGTTAGGAAACAATTGTAACAAATAGAAACATTCTATTCTAACAGAGAAAGCTAAAAAAGCGAAAGCGAACTAGATATTTACGACAAATTACCATTAACTAATAATAGACAATTATCTATTATCGTAATACCCTCCCTTAATGGTTAATCTATCTAGAGCACCAAGCTGTCCTCTGAATTTGACAAACTTATCAAGACTAGGAGGCTTGGTGAGAATGTTTGCAGTCTAATATGTGATAGGAACATACTGCAAATCTATAGTCCTGTCTTCAACCAGCTGTCATATGTAATGACAGTGAACATCCACATGCTTGGTTTGTTCATGGAAGACTAGATTTCGTGCTAGCTTGATAATGCCTTCATTATCAACAAACATAGTAGTCAGTCTTGCTGGTGACATTTGCATATCCCCAATCATCCGATGAAGCAAAACATCTTCAGGTCCTGCCGTAACAGTCTCTCTATATTTGGCCTTTGTAGAGGAGAGAGAAACTGCCTACTGCTTCTTCTTAGTCTATGTGACTACACTGGATCCCAAACTAAACACATGTCTAGAAGTTGACTTCTTATCATCAACAGAGTTTGCCCAATCTGACTCTATGAACTCACTAAGTTTAAGATTAGAACTTCAAGAGTAAAGAAGTCCATAATTTGAAGTACCCTTTACATAATGAAGCACACGCTTTGCTGCCATCCAATGATCAGCCTTAGGAGCTTTCATAAAGCATGAAATATAGTTGACTGCGAAGCTGATATCAGGTCTAGTAGTAGAGAGGTAGATGAGGCTACCTACTAGTTGCTTGTATGTAGTATCATCAACGGAATTAGAATCAGACTTTGTGGATAACTTTAGACCTTTCTCCATAGGTGTAGAGGCAGGCTTGCAATCTTGCATATGGAATTTGTCTAACATGCCATGGCATATTTGAATTGAGAGATGAATATACCAGAAGAATGTTGCCAAACATCAACACCTAGGCAATAATGCATGACCCCAAGGTTAGTCAAATCAAAAGATTGACATAAATTCTATTTGGTTCCCTGAATCAGAGATGCCAAACTGCTAGTGATGATCAAATCATCCACATAAATAACCAGAAGGATGATGTCACTGTCAGTAGTCTTGATGTACAGATTTGAGTCTGAAGAACTCCTCTTGAAGCCTTGATTAGTGAGGTACTTATCAATTTTTATGTACCATACCCAAGGGGCTTGCTTCAAGCCATAGATAGCTTTTACCAATCTGAGAACTTGATGGTCTTTACCAACAACTTTGAAACTAGGAGGTTGCGTCATGTAGACCTATTCATGGAGATCACCATTCAGGAAAGCATCCTTGACGTCCATTTGATCGACCTTCTAGTCAAATTGTGCTATCATGGCTCAGACTAATCTGATGGTGCTTATCTTTGCAGTAGGAGCAAAGGTCTCCTCATAATCAATGCCCTAATGCTGAGAAAAGCCCTTTGCCACTAAACGATCTTTGTACTTGTCCAAAGTGCCATCCAACTTGTATTTGATTTTGCAAACCCATTTGTAGCCATTGGGTTTCTTCCTTGGTGGAAAATCTGAAAAGACCCAAGTGTTGTTCTTCAACAGGCTCTGGTGTTCAGATGTTATTGCTTGTTCCCACTTTGGAATTCCTTTAGTCTGAGAATATTTTTGAGGTTCAAACACACTGTGAATGTTGGCCATGAGAGCAAAGTTAACAAACTCTGTAGGTTTGCTCTTTTCCCGAGCAGTTCTCCCATCAATGAGCTCATCATCATGAAGATGAGAAAGTGTCTTAGCCCACCACTTAGGCCAGAGAGGAGAATGACCAATATTAGCTTCAAGAGATGCTTGGTGATCAGGTTCCTTATCAGAAGAATCTAGATCAAACTCAGGCCAAGCATCTACAAATCGAGGTGATCCTACAAGAGAAGCCGGAGGTGTCTGTACAGGGATCATTGGTATAACTAGAGCTATAGGAGCTACTAGAGCCCTTCCATTAGGTGGACCTAATGGAAGCTGAACTCCCAAATCATGAGCCTTCATAGGCCTTTTTGCTGGATTAGGAACAGGAGGATCTGGAACAAGAGAAACAAGCATGAAAGGTCCTCGTTGCTTATCAAAGACTATATCATGACTGTAGATGAGACGACATGTCTCAACATCGATCAAGCGGTAGGCTTTGTGAAGACTGTTGTATCTAGCAAGCATGTGTTTTTGACTCTTGGCATCCTACTTGGTGTGTGATGCATTAGGGATCCAAACAAAAGCAAGGGAGCCAAAAACCTTAGGTGACAGATTTTGGGCTTGCGACCTGACCAGGCCTCTTTCAGAGTTTTACCTTTGACCACTATTGTGGGTGACCAGTTCAATAGATAAACTGCAGTGTTAACTGCTTTTGCTCAAAACTTCTTCAGAACATGTTTGTGTTCGAGTGGGGATTAGCCATCTCAGTGATTGTTCGGTTTCGATGTTTAACTATATTGTTTTTTTGTGGCATGTGGGGTGTTGTTAACTAGCATTTTATGCCATATGTATCCAAGAAGCTGGAGAAAACATTAGAACAAAATTCCTTCGCATTGTCTGATCTAAGAGTAATAATAGATTTCTCAGACTATTTTTCAACTAAAGGTTTAAAACTTCTGAAATATAGGAAATGCATCTAATTTCTTTTACAAAAATATACCCACATTTTTCTACTAAAATCATCAACAAACAACAAAAAATACTTAGACCCAAGAATAGGAGTGGCCATAGGGCCGCAAATATGGACATGAACAAGTTGAAGTACCTGAGAAGCTCGCCATGAATTGCCACTGGTGAAAGGTGTGCGATGTTGCTTCTTAGCGTGGTATGCATCGCAAACTCCAAGCTATTGCGTCTGAATCTCTAGCAATCCAAGAACAAGCTCATGCCTTGCAAGTTGTGAGAGATAATGCACATTTCAGTACCCATATTGCTGATGCCAAAGTGTGCTGATGGAAGAATGCCGAGCAGCCATAGCTAAGTCCCAAGAATCAGTAAGTCTAAAAAGACCATGATCCTCACGACCCACTGCAACAATAGACTAAGTCGCTTGATCAGTAATGGTGCACCAATGTGAACTGAAGGTGACATTCAAGTGTGGAGAATGTCACAACAACTCATTGACTGAGAGTAGATCTAGTTCCATCCCTAGTATGTAGTACACATCAAGGAATATGAGATTCCTCCCAATAGACTGGATATGAATGTTGCCTTTTCCGACAATCGTGTACTCTTCTTCTTCACTAAAAATAACAGTCTGAATAAGGCTGGTAGTCAGTAAACCAGTCTTTGCGGTGAGTGAAATAATGAGAGGCACTTGAATCAATGTACGAGGTAGACGGCTTCACATGATCTACAAGTCTTTTAGCCATGAAGGCGTAAAAGGGAAATTTTGTTTGCTCAGTGTGCTCTGCATTGTTCGCTTTGAGCTGCAAACTTGATTGCTTAGATTATGCAGCTAAGCGTTTTCGACATTCAACCTTCATGTGTCCAAACTTGTGGTAGTAGTTGCATTGAATGTTCTTTCGGGAACCATCTGATGTTGGAGCAAAAGATTTCTGTTGAGATGGTTGTTGAAACTTGCTTTTATCCTTTTGAAAGGATTTCATAGCAAAGGCTTGCTCTGTGGAGGTGGAACTGGAGTTGCTACCGAACTGTTGTTTCTACCGATCTTGCTGAAGTAGCAGGGTGGAGAGATCAGTGAGAAGATGTGATATTGAGAGTTGATGGACTTTGGTAAACTTCGAAAGGTGATAACCACAATATCCTCGTCCTCCATCTTATGATCAATGGAAAGTAACTGATCACAGATTTCTTGAATCTAATTTTGGTGTACTTGGAGCGAGGTGCACTAATCCATGACAATAGAAAATAGTGTTTTTCGGAAAGAAGGCTCTACTTTTGTTAGAAGTCTCATGAAGACCTTTTTAGATGTGTCTAGATCTTGGCAGGTGTCTTGCCAGATGGAATCTGAGAAAGCTGATCATCAGCTACGGATAATTTGAGAAGTATCACCGCCTCTCGACTATGCAGATCCCATGTATCCTGATCAGAACTAGAGGCAGTCAGACATTTCATAACACTCGGAACAATTTGATCGATGTTCCGATATTCAAAAATTGCAATGACCCGCTGCTTCCAATTGCCATAATTTTGACCATTGAATTTGGAGTTCTGCTTGAGCAGAATGTTTGTCAGAGATGCCATGAGATGTTTTTCAATGAAAAGCTGTGAAAATCTATCAAGGCACGTTCTTCGAGAAAAATGGAAGACCCAAAAAAATTGGATAGTGACCTAGAAGAGAGCTGGAAAAACCCGTAATGAATATATTGTTTTCTAGATCTGCAGGCTCAAAAATTGAGACACAAAAAATGAGGTACCCAGAAAAACGAACGACAACCCAATTGAGCTCTCAAAAAACCAATGAGGAATCTATCATCAAAAAAAATTTTGAACCCAAAAATTAGGTTTTCGAGCAAAACCATAGCCGGCGACCATGAATGGTCAAAAAGTGCAGAAATAGTGGGGTTTTCTGATAAAACTGTCAAGTTTGTTTCAAGGATGGACGAACAGGGTTGAATAATGCTGAACAAACACCAAAAATATGATGTAGTAAGTGGGAGAAGGAAGACTTGAATGCGAAAACCCGTCTCTAAAAAACTGACACGTTTTTTGCAAAAGATGGTATGCTAAACACGGATGTCTGCGGTTTGTAGTAGTGCTGAGCCCATCACAAACGGGAGCAGTAGGTTTGTAGTAGTGCCGAGTTCTTTAGCCAACAAAAACGGGAGCAGAAAAAAACACAAGTTTGTGAAAATTGCGATTTTTGGAGGGTCGACTGGTCTACAAAATCGAAAAATGCAAGCTTGTTGTCATTCATGAACTAGAGATCATGCAATCTTTAGACAAATTTGATGATTTGTTATTGATTATTCTCCAAAATTTGTACAGAAACCCTAGCCGAGTTTTTTTTGAAACAAGAAAACTCAAATTATTTCAAAAAATAAAATTAATAGATAATTTCAACAAGAAATTATAATTTTTTTTTGAAAAAAGTTTGAAGTATTGGATTTGATACCATATTACGAAGTAATTGGAAAATATTTGCTTGTTATTGACAGAGACCAAAAGGTCAATATATACAAAAGAATATAATGACGCTTTGTTAGGAAACAATCATAAAGAATAGAAACATTCTATTCTAACAGAGAAAGCTAAAAAAGCGAAAGCTAACTAAAGCTTACTAGATATTTACAATAGATTACCATTAACTAATAATACACAATTATCTATTATCATAATAAAAACAACAATACAATCAGCAAGACACAACAGATGGCAGAAGAAGATAAAAATACATTCAGCCAGTGATACTTGGGAGAAAAGGAAAAGTGAATCGCTCAAAGAGCCCCCAAACATAGAGCAAGGGCATCATATGGGAAGAATATCCAGTAGGTTTGTAACAGAATATCTGTATAAGCATAGAATTGTTGGCAGAGGGTACAGCCAGTAAGAAGCCAGAACCATATAAAGGAGCGAACCAGATAAAGGAGAGAACATTAAACAAAGGTATGTATTTGATACATTTTTATTATATGTATTTGTGGGGGTATATTACCTGATATATTTCTGGCACACATTCTTGTATATTCTTCAATGTCCACAGAAATATTTGATATCATCTGATGTAATTCCATATAACTTGAATATACAAGTACTTTCAAAACAACCACATTTTATCAACTATGTTATGCAAATAAAATATTGGTCACCTAAACCAGGTGCTGTATATTTAATGGCAACATATATATATATATATATAGAGAGAGAGAGAGAGAGGTGTGATGCAAGCATAATTCTCAGGTTACAATAATCAGCCATATAAGAATGTTCAAATTAAGTTAAATTCTAGAAGGGGACATTACAACTAGCTGTTCTTTTAGTTTTTGAGTTTTAGTGCCAAGATTAGTTTCTCCCAAACAGATTGTAGGTCCTGTGTACTCAGCCCCTTATGAAGATTCTAAGGGAAAGAATGATCTTTCCTTACTCCTAGAAGGCTAATATGCAGACCAATATCATCCCCCTCTTTCCCAACCATCATAGGGCTTTGCACATTAAATTTTGATGTTCTGCTAGTTTGTTTTCTGGCCTGTATTAACTGATTCTGCTCTTGCCTAAATTGCCAAAAATCAATCGCGGTCATGCTCTTATGTTTTACTGTACTCTTGATAGCTTGCTAAACATAGTCGAATCTATGTTTGTGGCTTAGAAGGTGATTATTAATCTGTTTAGTAATACTAATTATTGAACATGGCTCATTCCGGTGGCTTTCATAGCACCTAATCCATGAAATGTATAATTGGTAGATATGTGGTATGCCTTATATACATACTTGTTGGTAGGAATTAACATTCAAGAATCGATATTTCATCTTGGATCAGGGGAAATTTGTAGTCTTTGTTTTGAAGCATTTACTACATCTCAACTGGTCTATCTTTTATCATCATAAGAATAGTTTAATTGATTTTCATGTTGATTTTGCCACTTTCAACTGTGCAAAATTTTATTTCTTCCACACTTTTATAACAGTACGCCCCATGTTGCTTGAATTTGGATTTCTGCTTAATGCTTAACTTCTGTGCCAAGCAGTTATTTTGTCCATTCTTCAAATTTTGCCGACTTCTGTGGTTCACATATATTTTGGCCTTAAAAAGAACATATACATTGTTTTCAGGTTTTAATCAGTATAGGTGCTGCACTGGTATTGGCAGCAGTTTGTTTGCAATATTCAAGGAGGACCAAAAATATAGTATGACATTTGGATTCAAGGTATTCTTCATAGTCCATATTTTCTTGTTTGGACTAGCAGATGTGGTGCGATCTGTGATAACTAAAGTTGAGTAGTTATGTTGGTTAAGAAATCTTGTTCAATTTATTTTATGTAGTCTTTACTTATTTTAGTGGAGCATCGGCTGGATCTATGATTATGTTGGCATCTCCTAAGAAGGAATGTTGAGTGTACTGTCTAACTGCCGGTGAATGTATGAAGCCTCCCATCTGCAGTCTGTGGATATATGTTCAAAGAAGATTAAAGGGAATCCTTCATTCAGAGGCCCTTACTATCTATAGGGCTGCTGAACTATGCATGTTGCGTATATAATCTGCAATAATATGATGGAATGCAATCATATTGTGCATTGAATTTGGCATCTCCTAAGGCAGAATGCTCAGTGTACCATCTAACTGCCAGTAAATATATGAAGTCTCCCATCCGCATTCTATGTAAAAGGGATGGAATGTAATCATATCATGTGTTGAATATGAAGTCCTCTGGGCATATTTGGGGCATTTAGGTCATTTCAGGTGCAGGAAGATTCTTTGTGAGAGCATTAGCCTATTATTAGTTTGGTACTTATCATTCTTTTGCCTTCTAAGAAGAAAATGAAATCTAAATGAGGATCAGTATCATATCTCAAGTAGCATATCAAATAGGCATTTTGCCATTTGATTTTATGTAATCTATCTTTGAAAACACTAGAAAGGTGGTATTATCATATTAATTTGTGAAGACTATTACCTCTATAAATAAAATGCTATGTGGTTTACATTTTTCGTCATATGCTTCATTCAGTATATCAAATCGACATTTATTTTATTATAGGTGAAAATCAGATTTCTTTTTTGTTAATGCGTGTAGGCTTCATTACCTGACAAATCTAGCAGACTGAGTTGAAATGCCAAACACAGCACCATGAAGAAAACCTCAAAACTCTAATTATTTGGTCAATTGAAGTATGACTGTATATATAAAAACACTTTTCTAGTTTTTTTAGATAAATATGAAAATTGACTATAAATTAGTCTGCTAAGAGTGACATTGAAAAAATTTGACTCTTTTTATCGAACATTTGAAATATATAATGTATAATATCTTAATGCATACATGCATACATACAGTGTATTTATATTTAGTACATACTTTAAACACAATGTAATCATTAAATAATAAATATATTTTATATAGAGTAAAATAAAATACAATGTACATACAATATAAATTCAAATGATAAATATTAAATTCCTCTCTATATAAGATATATAAATATATTCATATTTTATAAACAAGCAAATATCTGAAGTCTAATTGTTAATAGATTAAAATAAAATAAACACGAGAGGCATAAAATCCTTTTTGAAATACACTTGTTCTTTTTCAATTGTAGTCATTTTTGCTCTTCCAAAATGTTTTGCTGGGTTCCAATCAGCTTACCTACTTTCTGGTTGGGGATTGATTCAATTTAGATGTTAGCTTTGGGGAGATAGGGGATTGATGGGAGTGTATCTCATTGAAAGAAAGAGGTAAGGGCATCCGTTAAGGCTATGTCAAATTGAAAATATATGACCCAAATATGAGCAATCACAATAGACGAATCAACGAAGATGTCTATTTACAATATTCACCCATAGAATAGTAGGGCCAGCCATCCCTCAGGTCCTCCCTTAGGCTTCCAAATCAATTGTTGAGTTTCTTCAAGTGCACTATAGATATGACTCAGAAAAAGCCCCAAGATATGTTAAAAGCCTTGCCGAAATAAAAATGAAAAAAACCCTAGTTTGATGTTTGTTATTTTAAGGAATCACACTTTGCCTGCAAATTTTTTTTTTACCCTTGCAATTTTGTGATTCTTTAAGGAGACCTAAAAAGAAGCAACAATACACATCAAAAGCATCAAGCGAAATACAACAGTCATTTGCGACTGCGATTATTGTGAGATTGCAGTTGTGATTGCCATGAGACTGCGACTGCGATTGCTGTGAGATTGCAGTTGTGATTGCCATGAGACTACGACTACGATTGGAGCCATGAGACAAGGGTTTTCTTCTTCCAAGAACGGTTGAGCCTAGTTGTGTGCTAGGGCTAGTGTAAGATGTTGTGGGGCCAGAGCCGTGCTTCGTTTGCAAGGCCAATCCACTCACCTTGTCGAGAGTTGTGACTATTGTTGTCATTCCTGCATGGGGCTAGTCCACTTACTGTCCTGACGTGAGTTGCGATTGTCAGAGCTTTCTTGTCATGCCCTTGTTGCCTTTAACACACGGGTGCCATAAGACCCAGGTTGGGGGAGAAGGCAACATTTGGTTCTTTGCATGTGAACCGTTTGATAGAATGTTTGATAGGTGAACTATACCTCTGTTCACTATTGTATGGGGGCGTTTAGTGGAGGCATTTGGCGGCATTATGGCAGGTGTTAATAGAATGCCTAGTCTATGGTAAAGCCATGAATTTTCAGGAGCACCCTTCTTTATGTGCTATAGCACTCTTATCTGATCTAATTACACTCTAACAACTCATTGATCACGTGACTACAATGGAGTCTGCTAATGTTGTCCTGCAAAATGTTGTTGCTCAGTCAACTTCACTCTATATTAAACTCGTAGAACAGTTGGCTTTGTTGGAATCCGAGAACCACACTTTACAAGATACTGTGCAATCTCTAGTCATTGAAAATATAGGCCTTAAGGCTAATCTGGACTCTCCTACCATGCAACTCAGGTAGTTAGATCCTATCAAAGAAAAACAACCAGAGATCGTGGATAGGCATTCTTCATTGTTAATGGAATCTGAATTGAAGGTGAAGTCTTGGGCTTCTTTATGTAGCTCTACGGTTGAGGCTCCCCTTTCAAGTGTTGAGAAGTTAGTACAAGGGAAGATGGATGACGAGTGGGTTAGGTGGACCCGTGAACTAAATCTACGAAACTGTGGTCTCCCCTCCATTAATGATCCCTCGACTACAGGATACTCTCTCCTCAAAGATCAGTTGGACATTTCAGACATCACTCTTGACAGGTTTGGTTAGGCCCAGATGGCACTCTCTTCATCCAATTCTTCTCCCTCTCTAATAGGTTGTGGGTTCTTAGGGAAAAGAAAAAATTATTCTCTCTTTCCAACCTGATCAGAGGTGGCAGAACTCAAGCAAGCCCGTGCCCTCGTTATGGCAGCCAGACAAGAGGGCATTAGAAATCTTAAAGTAGTAATCCCTGACTCCTTTCCTACAGGCTAGGTTTGGAGGGTGGCTTCTAAGGCCAAATGACGAGCTCAGTGACAGGTGAGCACAAGCTGTTTGTGCCTTATCTGCTGGAACGATAATGGCATCCTCTGGTTTATGCCCGGCTTACTTACTGACACTATTGGTTTTGCCAACCTTTTTATTACAGAGACACATGAGAGTCCCATGCATCCTCTTCTCGATATTTCTGGCTATCAGTGGCTCTCCTCTTTAAGAGATGAGGTTTAGTGTTCTAGTGGGGTTAGAGGTTTTGGTGGGGTCACTTGTCTTATCCAGAACCATCATTTTAGTACTATTTCCTTGGTTCACTCCAACAACTATGCTAGGTTGATGTGGATTCACATTAATCGAGGGACCTCACTCTATAGAGATACCTATATCGTTGTCTGCTACTTCTTGCTAGCATCTTCGTACTATACAACTCACAACACTAAGGGTGGGGACCCCTATGAGGACCTTCTTGAGCACATTACCAGATTCTCTACCATGGGGGCCATTGTCATTTTGGGAGACTTTAACGTGCGGACTAGAGACTTGCAACCTACTTTTGAGGATCGTTAGGGGCCCTTCACTAGGTATTTTTGAAATTTACTTTAGCTTTGTGAATCATCTGACTTAGTGATTTTGAATTGGCTCTCTTGCTTTCCTGGCACCGAACTCTTCACTTGTTGGCCACATGGTGGTGGTGCTAGTGTCGTGGACTTCACTTGTTGGCCACATGATGGTGGTGGATGGTGGTGGACTTCACTATGTTCTCTCTTTGGCCTCCTCCATCCCTCTCATTTGCCACTTTACCATCTCTCAACTTCCTCTAGCTAACCATGCACTCCTTAGCATCACCCTCAAGGACCCCTGACACCTCCTCTCCCTTGCTTATCCTCTTCTTCTTGCCCCTCATCTTGTAGCGGCCTCCCCCACACTCACACTTCTTTTTGCTTCATCGATGGCAACACAGAGCTCTTCATCCATCACCACAAACGACTTCTCCTCCAAGACCCCTTCTCCAACTCCGGGGACATCACCTCCATGTTCCACTCACTTGCATTTGCCTTGTGGGAGTCTGCCCTTCTCTCCATTCCCCGCTATACCTCCTCGCTCACCCCTCACCCCAGTCGGAGGTCTTGCCCCATGAACCAGTGGTTCGGTGAGGATCGCAAATCCTTTCACTGCATACTTCTCTCTGCTCCACCTCACTTCCTCCTTTTCCTCTCAGTTGAGACTTGACTACCATTGCTTTCTTCACCATAAGAAACAAAAGTTTGGTGCAGTGTAGATTTCTTTGTGCCACGTTCTTCCAGTCTCCAAAGCTCTTTTGGCACACCATGTTTCCACACCACCACCCAACCCCCCACTTTAGACCTTCACTCCCTTGCCTCCCACACCTCTACCCTCTATGATACTCTTGGCCAACCCCTTCTCCATCTCATCTTTCCCCCCACTTGTTGTCACCTCTTCTCCTTTTCCCACATTTCTGAGGCAATTATAGTTATGAATAGTATCAAAAGTCTAGAGGAGGAAGGATTCCAGGCTGAATTCTTCAATTTGGGTATCTTTTTCCTAGGTCCCTTTCTTATAGTGGTCTTTAATCGAGTGGTTTGTGTTGTCTTTCCCAACTCTTGGTCACGACATATTATTTATTTGATCCATAAATTTGGGCTATCTTCCGACCTCAGGAGTTACAAGACCATCATGGTTGGGCATAACTTCGCCAAACTCTATGCGACTGTGCTGAATGGTATCCTGTCTAGAGAGCTCGATCAACGACATTGCTAGGTTGGGTTTCGTACAGATTTTCAAACCACTGATCACATTTTGACCTTATGGGCCATCATTGAGGAGGCTCGCCACCGCTTGACGAAAGTCTACTGCTGTTTTGTTGACTTTTGCAAAGCCTTCGACTCTGTCCCTCGGGCGCCTCTCTTTCAACGTCTTAGGGACATCGGGATCTCAAAGATTCTCCTTACAACTATTATGAGGTTATATGAGTGTGTTGTGGACAGATTCAAGACTCCACAAGGCTTCTCTGACCCTATCCAGAGCACTATCGGGGTGAAATAGGGTTGCCCTCTCTCCCACACTCTCTTTGGCATCTACATCGATGAGCTTGAGGCATTTCTCTATGATTGCTCGCTCCTTGGCAATGGTTGTTACTTGCATCACATGTTGATCTCTATTCTCCTATTTGCTGATGATGTGATTCTCCTAGCATCTTCTTCAGATGGTCTTCAGGTGCTCCTTGATGGCTTGTCGTCTTTCTCTGACTGACATGAGCTTGTTGTAAATTTGGGCAAGACTTGAGTTATGGTCTTCAATTGTTTGAAGACATCACACCATGCTTTTTCATTCTAGGGCACTGAGATCGAGGTTGCATCTTCATATACTTATATGGGGGTTAAGTTTTCTAGACATCGGTTCAGCTTGACACTAGCTATGCAACCCAGAGTTAACAAGGGGCTTGGCTTCCTAGCTTTTCTTGAGTGATAGTGTTTTTGACACCACTTCCAGGACACCATGACTAAGATGTTCCTTCTTGACTCTTGGTCAAGCGGACTGTCCTCTATGGCTCTGCTATTTGGGGGCCCTATCTCTTGGAGTCTGACCGGGCCTTTGTTGAGAGAGTCCAAACTCTTTTCCTTCGGTGCATTATTAAATGTCATCGATCTACACTACACAACATTTTTCTAGTTGAGTTTTGTGCTCACCCTTTTAGATTGGGGACCATCTTTGATTTAGTTTGGCTTGTTCACTAGCTCTAGAGCTTTGCTGATTCCTCCGATGATCATCATAGATATTTCTACTTGGCTTACTGTTCCTCTATGGAGGTTGTGGGTTTGGACTCTGGACACAGGTCTCATTGCTGGTACACTTAGGTCTCCGCCCTCTTTGGCTCAGTTGGTATTAGTTTGGATCGTCTTCCCTTCTTTCAATTTTCTCTAGATGCTCCAACCCATCTTCTTCCACCTCAGTGAGAATTGAATGACCATGTTAGACTTGACATTTATAGACAATATGTTATCACGACTTGGAGGAATCCCATAGGTGGGCTCTTCCTGCGTATGACCTTCTATGTTGAGCACTTCCTTGATATCCAAGACGAGATCATCTTATGCTCCTAGTACCTCACTCATCGTTGGATTCACACTCTTCACATCTCCTTGGGATCTTTTAGAGTGGGATCTCACTGGCTACGTATTCAGATTGATCACCAGATCAACATGGAGGATAGGATTTGTCGACTTTGTCACCTCAAGGAGGTTGAGATTGAGTCTCACTTTATTTTTCATTGTCCCATTTACTATGAGATCCGAGGGAGATTCTACTATTTTTTCAGAGTGTTGGTCTCTTCCCTCTTTCTTTAGATATATTGATTAGCATTGTCTTGCACTCTACCTTCAGTAGACTATGTAGCTTCCTAAGCATACTATACAACTCCAACTTTGCCCGACATCGACCCCTACATAGCTCATCACCTCTTTCTTTAGTCCTACAGTCCTTGCTCGAGGATCGAAGCAACCTCCCTGTACTATCTCAGGTCACACCAAATCTGTGAGACCCCGTAGAGATCACACTTGACAGTGACCTTCTAGATTACCTGATTGCTCTAATGTCCACCTTTCCATTATGAACTACTTCTCGCTTGTGAGGAGTTCTTAGTTGTTGTTATTCCTTTTCTTGGTTCTTTTGTTGTTTTGCTTTCACATTCTTTCTGTGGACACCATTTGGTGTTCCCCCTTGCTGGCATTTGCCCTTTGTATTGTTTCTGGTCCCTTAGACCCTTGTTGGTCTCCTATTGGACGTTAATAAATTTACCTTATCTAGTCTTATCCAATACAAATTGCCTCAAGAAAATCATCTACTCGGAACCAATTTATGGCCATTAAATTGTAGAGCCTGAGGATGCACAATATATTCCATGATTTGCAATATATCATAGGTGTTTTCAACTATGGCTAAGAGAATAAGCTAGCTCTAAGTTATAGTGATTGTTTCATGAACTTCAAGATGGTTATCAAGGCTCTTTCTTATTTATTTATTAGGTGAAAGGTACCACTTGGAGTTGTATAATTGAATGAAACCTAGGAATGAATCAATCTTTACCATTGACTTATAATTAATTTTTAATATTGACTTGTATCAACTGAACATTTAAGTTGTCACCGTTAATACCATCGTACCATCTTATAGTTATTGATACCAATATTATCTTTGGGTATTTTGTTGACAAAATTTTTTTTTAGAGGGTCAAAATAAAAAATGAGTGTTTATAAAACCAAACTTAGTTCATGACCTAGATCATTAGTGTTTGAAAATGACAGAAAAGACCAAGATATATCTATCTAGAATTATACAATAGATAAGAGAAAGAAGATAGAAGACTTTTGAGTCTAGACTGAAGTTGGATTCTATGGTTGGTCTTTTCTAGTCCTTAGCCTAGGGTTTGTGTGTTAGTTGATTTGATATGAGTTGTCTTGCATGAGGTGTGCTTGTCATGATTTTTATGACTAGGTCCATATCCACTTATGATGCACATCACTAATAATATACAATGCCATGACTTTTTTGACTATTCTGTTATTGATTGCACGATGATTGGAGACAATTGTATACTCTCTTCATGACATTACCATATATAAGCATTGCAATTCCTTGATAAGGTAGTTTTGATGACCATTCAAATGGGTTAAGTATGTCATCTTATTTGGATGTATTGAATTATTTGAATGTAGTAATAGGCTATAATGTCAATGGTTTGATTAAATTGCCTTCCTTGAAGATAAAATGTTTCTTTCAAGGAAGGATCTTTTGTAAGAGGTTTCTCTTACTGTGAATTGTATTTGTTGGACTTCTGGGTTTTATCCATACTATTGTTTAAGCTACAAACACGAGAGTAGACTCAGATAGCACTAACAACTGATAATAGCTCTTCTTAATCTAATACAACATAATTAATGTAGATGATTGTAAATCAATGCTCACGGAGTTTTCGAGACGGGGATGTGTTTCTGGTTGGGGACAAGTCAAAGCCAAAATTCAAGGGATGGGACCTTAGGGGACGACGATAAAAAACATGGGGGATTTTTTATATAGAGAGACAAAATTCAAGTATGCATATCATGACATTGATAAACCCTTCACCATAGGCATTTTAGAATATCAATACGTGGAAAATTATCAAATGACAAATATTAAGTACCTCCATTATAACATATCACATACATATGTATTAAAATCAAAATGCTTAAAGTCTCCAAGTATTACACATGAAATCGAATGGAAAAAAAGTACAACTAAAATAGTAAGTAGTAAATAGAAATACTAAGTGTAATCTTTCTTCATTACCGCTATTGCTGTTGTTCTATGTTTTTTTTTTCCCCTCTTAGCAAGTACATCATATCTTAAAATGAGTAGAAGAGTTAGTGTGCCAGTGTTTTAATGGACGAATATGGTTTGCATATTTTTATTATGTCTTTAAGACAACTATGGATCTACACAAAAATCAAAATTTAGTGTTTTCCTTTACCCAAGTAGCTGGAAAAAGGGGAGGACTAGAAGTTTTAGAGAGGGCTAGGGGATGGCAAAGCTGTCCTTGGTACTGCTAGTTGTCCCCAAGTTTCTTGCACAATAATTTTTGCCATTTCGAGGACGTTTTCGAATTTGACAAAAAGGGGACAACAAAAATCTGTCCCTGTGCTGTTATAAATTGTAGTCCTGATGTGACAACCTCTAGCATGTATTACACTCACGACTTCCTCAACATCTCATTAAATCACAAATGCACCCTTCTAATGAAGTTGGTCAACTAATAGAATGTAGAAACACCACTTTTGTACCAATGCTTTCCACTTTATGTCAGATTTGAACCCTTATTACACTATAATATTGGTTAATGAAACTAATTGTTATTCTCAACAGTATGTTCTTACCTTAAAACTAAAAGCTTAGCATATCCTCTTGAATGTCTCTTTCAACAACAAAGAGAATGATAGCAAAGAGGGTTATCATCATACACACCCAAGCATATAAATCTTCTAGTCAATTTACAAATTTCATATATTTTTGATGCATCCTAAATGAGAATCTTTGAATCTCTTTTATAATGCTTTCACCAGAGCTTGTTCACTCACCTTGCTCGTATGGGACCAACAAATTCACTTTTTGCCTTTTTCAATATTTTCATGATTCCTATTTTTCTTTGATCATGTTTTTCCTCCCTACTTTATCGTGATTTCTATTTTTCCGTGATATCTTTTTCATTTTATTTTTCTACCACAAACATTTTATATTTCCAATGTATTATTAAGGAAAGAGGAACTTGTAAATTAAAGATTTCTGACAACTATAAACTTAACATTAATAAAATTAGATATTTAAAATTAACTTTATAAACTATAAATGGCTTGCTATAAATAAGCGACTAGAGGTTCTAACCATGTCCATAATGGCCTACTATAAATAACAATTGTCAAATATTGTCTCAAAACACCTTAGAATCTCCTTTAATTGAAACTACCTAGGCCAAATATCATTAGATCCCTTGACCATCATGGTTGGCCTGTGAGACCATGAACAAATAGTCAAACGACAACATCATTCAACATGTACTACAAAATGGAAAATTACAATGTGCCCTTTCCAAAATTGTTTATACTCTAGCAATTAAAATGTTGCCCGAAAATCATTATGTTGAACCAAAGTAAAATCGAGTATGATCCCAAGGTTGTAAGCTATTCTAGGAGGTCTAAAGCGCCAACTACTGAAAGGATTACCCTATTGACTGCTAACACGTGACCTCTTGCTAACTAGTAATTAAAGCAATCAAATATTGCACCATCTATGTGAACTCCTTAGGGAACCAATCTTCAAGAAAACTAAATTGGGACACCATGGTAGTATACCCTAGCAAGTTGACATTAGCTCCTCATCCTTATTTGTTGAGAGGCAACCCAAGTGGTCATCGGGTTCCCAATTGTCCTAAAAAAGGAACCAATATGTGAAATTATGTTACTATGATATAATTATAAATTGAAGCATTGTTATTAAATGCAAGCCTCTCGCACACATGTGCCTAAATCTCACATATCATAAAGCACACTCAACATGAAATGAACAATAGTTTTCAGTGTATCTCCAAATATAATCATGCACATCTCTTCAATTTTCAACATCAATAAAGGTTTGAAAAACTTGTTAATACTCGCTTCACAATTATCTTTGTTCTCATGGATGTTCTCATCAACATCTAATTCCTAAGTATTGTAGAGATCATAATGAGCACTCAAATTCATACAATCAAATTATCATCATTGATGATTTGAAAGTTCAATGATTAGAACTATTATACATTGAAATGTGAGATGGAAGTGAAGGAAACAAATTTGAGAAGCCATTCCTAGTTGAATGTAAATTGCTAGACTATGACTCATGCAACAAATATGATATAGTCTTGTGTGTGTGTGTGCGTGTGCGTGTGCGTGTGTGTGTTTATCATCATTGCATGATTTGAAAGTTGAATGATTAGCATCATAGGAGAACTATTATACACTAAAATGTGAGACAAAAGTGAAGGAAACTAATTTGAGAAGTCATCCCAATTGGATGTAAGTTGCTAGAATATGACTCAAGCAACAAATATGATATAATCTTGTCTGTGTGTGTGTGTGTGCATGACAGAAGTGAAAGAAACTAATTCGAGAAGTCATCCCAATTTGATGTAAGTTGCTAGAATATGACTCATGCAACAAATATGATATAATCTTGTGTGTGTGCGTGTGTGCGGTGTGTGTGTCTGTCATCATTGCATGATTTGAAAGTTCAATGATTAGCATCATAGGAGAACTGTTATACATTGAAATGTGAGACATAAGTGAAGGAAACTAATTTGAGAAGTCATCCTAGTTGGATGTAAGTTGCTAGAATATAACTCATGCTACAAATGTGATATAGTTGTGAGAGAGAGAGAGAGACAGAGAGAGAGAGAGAGAGAGAGAGAGAGAGATTGCTAACCATTTAGTATTCCACTATTCAATGTTATAACTCCTATGTCCAATAAGATTTCTTGGTATATCCATGCAAACAAGGACTTTGTATAGCTTATGCTCTTTAATGTCAATCTTCAAATAACAAGGGATGTTTGTACCTTGTGAGAAACTTGAAATAATGAGGACATCCTCATGCTTTGGCTTGCAATCTTGAGTAAATGCAAAATGTGGAAATTCATATTTGGCATCTTATGACAAAAAAATGCATAAGAATTGTTGTTCACTTGATGAAGGGTATTTCCCTTAATAACACATATACATAATAGAAATAGAGAAATAACAAGAAGTTGCAAGAACACAAAATTGGCTTCTTATTATCTTCAAAAGTATAGAATTACAAATTTCAGAAATAAAACATGCAAAGCAACATGGGTGGTTTCCTTACAATATTTTTTAAGCTACAGTCACCATTATAATCTCAGAACCATCCTCGACATCCCTACATGTCTTTGTGATATACGTAATTTTTTTTTTATCATCAACAAGGTTTTAGAAATTTAAACCTATATCCTCAACCCTAAATTATTATTATTTTTTATATTTTATTATATTAGATTAGGCCCCAACAACTTTGATTACTTGAAATTTTCAAGAATTTTTTTTCCCCATTTCAAGTAGCACAACTTGCAAAGACCATAAATCATTGCTAATTGCTTTGATTAATTGTTATGACCCCATCTCATAAATGTCACGACTTGATTTACAACACTAAGTTTAGAGTTTTTATACCTTTGTACTACCAATACTAAAAATTTCTAATACCTTCACAATAGATTTGATATTGCAATGAAACTTCACTAGTAGGCTGATATATCTAAATAAAACCTACATGGATGAAATCATAACATTGTAAGTTCAAGTGATCAACTTACTAAAAATAGTAGGCCTATGAAAATAGCAACTCTACACTATGATAGTCATTATTGAAAGACAAATAAGAAATATTATTGAGTGATGCAAGATTGCCCTTACACCCAAGATGTTCTTGCATCATACACCCATAGTGATTTGATAAGTGACCTTGTTACATCTCAGGTGTTCGGGGGAAGACAAAGATGATTAAGCTCCTTCCTTGTTAGCCATGATGAATCTTCAATAGGTCATCCTTTCCATTTGACCATATAATCTTCATATGTTATGTTTCTTGTGGTTTTGCCAACACAACTATCTAAGATACCTTAAATCTCCTACGTAGAAAAGTTGAAGTGGTTGTTGAAATACTCCACTATGCTTTTGTGACCTCATCTTCAACACCTCCTTCATGATACTCAAGTAGATATGAAATGCTAAACATTGGTAAAATATTCAATTCACTCAACGACTCTAGATTATAAGCATTTCATGAATCTTGCTTCTTCAGTATCTTGCATTGTCCAAACTTCTCCATCTTCAACTTATTATATCTTTCCACTAAATATCTCTCCTTCCTCAAATGAACCATACCTTCATCTCGAATTTGAGATTTCTCATGTCTCATTTTCCTATTTCCCCTAGCCTTGTCATGTGTATTTATTTTGGTAATGTGCTTCCTCACCTGCTCTTGAATGTTCTCCAAGTGTTTTGCAAAATCTTTGGCTGGAGCACTACATGTCTCCCTTTTATCAAACCTCCTTAACTTAGAAACATTTCTAGGAATACCTTCATATACTATTTGGGATGGTGATCTATTAGTGCTCCAATTGATAGAATTACTATGTGCAAATTCTTCCTGTGGTAAAACAAATCCCATCCCTTTGGCTTATTTCCAACCAATCAAAATAAAAAATTTCTCAAACTACTATTCACCACTTTTTTCTAACCATCAATTTGTGGATTATGTGTTGAGTTGAGTTTCAAATGTCTTTAGCTTCTTCATAATGTTCTTCAAAAATACTCATCAAACTTGGTGTCACGATATGAAACTATGCTCTTTGATAAACCATGTAGTCTCACCACTTCTTTGAAAAATGATTCTATCACATGAATATCAACCTTCCTATAGGGAATGCAATGTGTCATCTTTGAAAACTTGTCAACCACCATAGAAATTGAATCATGCCCTCTTTGAGCTCTTGGTAAATTAAGGATGAAGTCCATACTGATAGCCTCTCATGACTTCTCTAATACTTGTAATAGATGATATAACCCTATATTCTATTTTTCTTCTTTTTCTATTTGACACACTTTGTACAAACTTCTTGACATCTTGTTGTAACTACTGTCAGTAATAATTCTTACTAACCAGAGAAATGGTTTTATTGTGACCAAATGTCCAACCAGTCATCCATAATGTTTTTGTTTGATAAGATTCTCTCTCATAGAGCTCCTTGGAATGCATGACTGACTTCCTTTTAACAACATACCATCCTAGATGATGAGATCCAACCACTTGGTTCTATCTAGAGTAATCGGTAATGTACAAGCTTTCCAAATTTTGCCAAAATCAAGATCATCTTGATGCAAACTCTTGAGTTCCTTGAACCCAACTACCTCAATTTGCATCTTTGTCAGTAAAATCCATCTCGTACTAAG
Source organism: Cupressus sempervirens (assembly GCA_028749045.1). Lineage (NCBI taxonomy): Eukaryota > Viridiplantae > Streptophyta > Pinopsida > Cupressales > Cupressaceae > Cupressus > Cupressus sempervirens. The sequence continues at coordinate 873,661,999 of CM053786.1, forward strand.
AGCATCTGCATCTTTGTTATACTTCTCACTCTTGTATTCGAAAAAAAGGTTATAGCTTTACAAAAACTCGACACGTTTGAATGCCTTTGATTTCATTTTCCTTGACTATTCAAATATTGCAAAACTTGATGATAAATATGCAAAATAAACTTTTTTCGCAAAATATAATGTCTCCACTTCTTCAATGTCTGAACTATAGCATACATTTCATGATCATAAACAAAATATTTTCTTTTTGCCTCATTTGACTTCTCACTAAAGTAATCAACAAATCTACATTTTTACTCAAAAGTAGCTCCAATTGCATTACCAATAGCATCATGGTTTGCTTGAAAAATGCTATTAAAATCTAGAAGTGCTAAAATAGGTTACTTTGTAACTGTCTATTTCAACAATTTGAAACTCTTGTTTGCTCCTATAGTCCACTTAAGACTCCATTCTATCTCCTCTCGTTGTTTTAGTCAAGGGTCTACAGTCACTAGCAAATCTCGTGATAAACTTTTTTTAAAAGCTAGCCAAACCATGAAAAGATCTTATCTCACTAGCTCTCCTTTTAGTAGGTTATTTAAGGACAACCTTCGTCTTTTCTAGGGCCATTTTAAGATCTCCTAAAATTTTAAATCTTAGATACACCAACTTCTTCACAATACTGTACTTCTTCAGATTAATAAACAATTTTTCTTTTGTTAGCCTTTTAAACACCCTCTAAATATGCATTATATGCTTCTCTAATGTCTTATTGAATATGAAGAATAGCGTCCAAATAAACAATGACAAATTTTCCCTTTGATGCTTTCAAAACTTCACACATGAATGTGATCGGTGCATTGGTTAGCCCAAAAGACATGACTAACCACTCATACAGGTCATCCCTTGTCTTGAAGGTTGTCTTCCATTCATCCCCTTCTCTGATTCAGATATGATGATATCTACTTTCAAATCTATTTTGTGAAATACACAGATCCATTCAAATAATTTACCATATTGTTCATCCTAGACAATGGGAATTTGTACTTGATAGTGATCTTGTTGATGTCTCGAGAACTTGTAAATATCTTCCATCCTACATTTTTCTTTGGTCGCAATACTGCTAGTAAATTACATGGACTCAAACTCTAACAAATCAGCCCCTTGTGCAAAACCTATTGTACTTGTCTATTCGATTGTTTACTCTATGTTTGAGCCATTATGCGACCTTCCTTATCGGGCAAGCTGGCTCCTCAAATCAAGTCCATATGATGATTAATCTTTCTTATATATGGCAATCCATTTGACACATTATCTAATATAATGTCCTAAAACCCATCCAACATATTTGTGTATTTTGTAGGTAGATCTTCTACTTTCTCTTTACTAGATTTTGAAATTAAAGAAAACCACATATGCTCATGCCTCATACCTTATAGAGATTTTCCTCCATCAACTAAATAGATTCTAGAATTACTATGTACCTTTTATGCTTTGTCCTTCAATGGCTTTAGCTAATGTCTCACTCTATCTATTGTCTAGAAATATGTATCTTCACGATCATCATATATAACGCACCTATCAAACTGCCACAAACTTTGTAGTAGCATATGACATGCATCCATCGGTATGATGTCACATAGTAACTTATCATGGTAGCTCTAAATCTTGAACTTTCTCAAGCATTGCTCGTTAACCATGACCTTGTGGTTATGTAGTACCCATCTCTCTCTCTCTCTCTCTCGTGCTTTAATTTTGTGACCATCTCCTTTAACACAAAATTGTCAATGCTCCCACTATCTATAATAACATCACCACTTGTCCTCACAGTTTCACATAGTGCAAAAGAATCTCTTCCTATGATCTAACTCCTCTTTGTTTATTAGGGTTCTTCTAACAATGAGGGTTTATCCCCTTTCACCATTATTTGAATGCTCCTAATAATCTTCTTCATATACATGTGCAACTGTTGCTTGACCTTCGACTCTCCTACTTGTCCTACCTTGGCTTTGAGGAAACTTGTAGCTCATTGCCCTTCTCCACCACAATGCAAACAAGTTCCATGAAAACCTCTTGTTCCTTGTCCTTGCCCTCTTCCTCTTCCTCTCTGGTCCCTATTGTTTTGATCATGGAAATGATTGAAATTATTTCCCCTTTGATTCTAAATATTTCTTGCCTCATTATTCTTTTTCTAATGTTCATTACAACTTTCATAAGACTGTCCACTAGACCCTCCACTAGGACATCTTCCACCTTGCATGCTTTCAAACTTCTTGCTCAACTTTTATTCCACTCTTAAAGAAAATAGGTGTGCCTCTTGAATATTGGTCATCCTAATTAACCAGACTCAACTCCTCTTGAATTCTCGAGCTCAAGCTGTTAAGGTAACATGCAATTTTCTCTTTGTCAACTTATGCATGACATGTTCTTATGAGGACTCGATAGAACTCTTCTATTTACTCCTGAACAAAAGTTCCCACTTTCTTCAACCCTTCCATTTTCTTCAACAGATTGAGATCATAATCAACAGGGATGAATTGTTGCTTCAATTTCTCACCATATGATCCATTCTTGTGATTTGATCTTTTTCTCTTATATTTCACTACAACTAAATCTCTTGCCACCAAATTTTTGCATGCCCTTTCAATTTGGCCTTCACAAACTTGACCCTCCAAGGATCTTCAATTTCTTTATGCTCAAAATATTCTTCTAGATCTTTGATCTAGTTGATCAACTCCTCTAGGTTAAGATTTTTCAAAAATGTGGGGACTTTAATCTTGGGCCTTTTTCTAATCTTGGAAATGGTTATGAAAAATCTATCCTCTTATAGATCCCTAATCGCTTCTATTCCTTCCTATTCAATAAGCCCTTCTTTGAATAAATCATTAGTTTGATGTCTTGTTGCAATATTTGTTACTCTACGAATCTCCTCTTGCAATGCTTAAACTTGTCTTTGGAGGGCTCTAAATCCCCATTCTTTCACTCCTCTGGCTCTTCCGCCATAGATCCTTAGTTGATGCATTTTTGCATTGATTTCTCAAAAACCCACAACCATGATCTTGGTACAATCTGTCTCATAGTCAATAATCTATCTACACACTCAGTTACTCTTACTTTGACACCACTTCATGAAGGTTTCTTTCCTTAATAACACAATCATGTCATAGAAATAGAGAAATGACAAAAAAGTTACAAAAATAGAGAAATGACTTCTTATCCCCAAAAGTATGGAATTAAATTTTGAGAATAAAAAATGCAAAACTACATGGGCATTTTCCTTACAATATTATGTAAGTCAGAGCCACCACCATCCCATAACTATCCTAGACAACCTTACGAGTCTTCTTTATATAGGTGAATTTCCATCGCCCAAGGAGGTTCCAAAAATTTAACTTGAGATTCTAAGGCTAAACTAAAGAGCACATGATTATGTTGAGCAGAGTGGTGGGGTGGAGGACGAGGGGGTAGGGTTTGGGGGAGGGGGAAGGGCAACATGGATTAGTATAATATCTTTGTCAATTAAAATTTTTCACCCAAACAATAACTTCAAATATTGAAATAAACAATTATGCACATGAAGACAATGATGCAAATTTTATGTGAAAACCTAATGCAGGAGAAAACAACAATGAATAATTGCTTTATTTATTAATTGGTTCTATTACAATATTTTTTAGGGTCAAACCTACTAGAGGCTCCAAGTCATGTGTTTATGTGCATTGTCTCACTAGAAGCTCCAACTCCCAGACTTCATAGGCACCGACCTATTGGAAGCACCAACTACACACTGTTGTCTTCGTGAGCTCTAACCCACTACACATAAACTTCTTTTCCACCTTATCAATGCTACTTACTTAATTGATGATGGCCAATTTACTTGCATAATTTCTCTTCCTTAATCTAATAATTATGTTTGGATGAATTTTAGCAGATCCACACTCTTCTCTTCCTTTATGTTCTTCTCACTCTTTACTTTTTACTAACTTCCCATATGCATTTTATTGTAACCTCTCTCATACATACATACATACATACATACATACATGCATACGTACGTACGTACGTACGTACATACATACATACATACATACATACATACATACATACATATGTTAGGAACCTGTGTGTTCCTTCTGTTTATTTTTTTACAGTAGAGTTGTTGGACGCATATGCTTTGTAAGTCGTCCCGTGAGTTTATTTTATTATCCCACATGCATAGGTAGTATTACTTTTCTAGATCGTACCCAGTATATAAGAATAGGTTGAGGCCCTTGATGGGCACGGACGAATTTATTGTATTGAGCTTGCTCAAAGGAGGTTACCCCCTCGAAGTGGCCTGCGATCAATAGATTTATTCTGAGTTCTGCTATCACTTTGTATTCTGTTATTTCGAGCATTCTCACGATATTGCTATAAGGAGGTTCTTCTCATCTGGTATCAGAGCACTCTCTTGGGCTCGCTGGGTGGAAATTACATCAAATTTTTTTCTGTCGTGGCCTTCAGGAGCAAAAATCATGGAAGAGGAAATTGCATCCCTCAAAACCAGACTTCAAGATCTGGATGACAAAATTCTGGGTCTTAACTTTCAGCAGTCAGCCATGAGCCGAAACCATTCAGGAGATACTGGGTCCTCTTCTGGCAATTTCCGTGGACCAAAGCTTGATTTTCCACGCTTCGATGGTTCTGATCCGACTGGATGGATCTATAGGGCAGAGCAGTATTTGAGCTTGCATAATACTTTGGATAACCACAAAGTCTCCCTTGCATCTTTTCATTTGGAACATGAAGCTCTTCAATGGTTCCGTTGGTACATCAAGGCTAATGTAGGCCCAACGTGGAGCGAATTGTGCACCCTCATTTTGGAGCGCTTTGGCCCTAGTTCCTTTGATGATTTCACAGGAGCACTCACTAAACTGCGTCAAACAGGCACTGTAAGAGAATACCAGACAGAGTTTGAAAAATTAGCTAATCACACAGAGGGCTTGTCTGATGAATTCTTCCGTAGTTGTTTTGTCAGTGGTCTGAAGGATGCACTTCGCTCAGAAGTCAAAATGTTTCGACCTACTACAATGATGGAAGCCCTTGGGTTGGCTAAGTTAGCGGAAGACAAGATTAGTGCTCTACAACGCTCCAGATCTAATTTTGTTCCATTCAGAAATACAGGTTCTCACAACCCTCCAGTCATACCAGCTCCCAGAACTACTCCGATCAAGCACTTGTCTGAAACAGAGATGCGAGTTAGGCGAGACAAAGGGCTTTGTTATAATTGTGATGAGAAATGGTCTCGGGGCCATAGATGTGTTCAACAAAAGCTCTATCTCTTGGATGTGGATTCTCCACCGGAACTGGAAGAATATGTAGATGCTCAGGAAACAGTGGATGCTGAGGTTGAGCCTCACCAGCCTGAACCTCCTTCCCTAGAAGCTCCACCAGAGATATCTGTCCATGCTTTGGCAGGAGTCACTACTCCACAAACCATGCGGGTCCAGGGTTTCTTCAAGAAGATCCCTCTTACTATACTCATTGATTCTGGTAGCACTCATAACTTCATTGATCCACGAATAGCCAAACAGGCTGATTGCTTTATCCATCCCTGCTCTAGCTTTGAAGTCATGATTGCCAATGGGGGCACTTTACCTTGTAAAGGGAAATGTCGCAATGTGCGTCTCTCTATTGGAGCTTATAACATGCGCTCTGACATGTTTGCCTTACCCTTAGGTGGTTGTGATGTGGTTTTGGGTGCCCAATGGTTACGCACTCTTGGCCCCATTCTCTGGGATTTTGCTGAACTTTGGATGCAGTTTTCAGCCGAGGGGCACCAACACACTTTGAAAGGCTTACAACCAGGGTCTCTCAGCATCATCAGTTCACACCGTATGGAAAAACTTCTTAAGAAGAATTCACATGGTGTCATCGCTCAGCTCCATTCCATTCAGATGCAGCCATCAGCAGTCTCTAGCACTCCTGCCGATCTCCAACACATTTTGGACAAGTATTCTGGTATATTTGCTGAACCTGTGGGATTACCTCCTTCTCGTCCAGAGGACCACCGTATTCAGCTCCTTCCTGGCAGTGTTCCGCCCAACATCAGGCCCTACCACTACCCATTTCATCAGAAGACCGAAATCGAGATACTTGTCCGTGACTTACTGAAGCAAGGTATTATTCGCCCTAGTACCAGTTCCTTTTCTTCTCCAGTTCTGCTTGTTTGCAAAAAAGATGGGTCATGGCGACTCTGCATTGATTTCCGAGCACTTAATCATCTCACTATAAAGGACAAGTTTCCCATTCCAGTTGTTGATGAACTTCTTGATGAACTTCATGGGGCTCATTTTTTCTCCAAGTTAGATCTTCGTTCTGGGTATCATCAAATTCGGGTTAATGCGGAGGATATACCTAAAACTGCCTTCCGCACACATGATGGTCACTATGAATTTTTAGTCATGCCCTTTGGCCTCACGAATGCTCCTTCAACATTTCAGGCAGTGATGAATAACATATTTCGACCATACCTCCGGAAATTCATTCTGGTCTTCTTTGATGATATCCTCATATATAGCAAAACTTGGGCTGAGCATCTCCATCATCTGGAGCTTGTCTTGCAACTTCTCTCTGATCATCAACTCTGTGCAAAACTATCTAAATGTGTGTTTGGCCAGGAGGAAGTGGAGTATCTCGGGCATATTGTTGCACACCATGGAGTGCGGGTGGATCCTACAAAAATAGATGCCATGAAAACTTGGCCGCATCCTAAAACTCTCAAGAGCCTTCGGGGTTTTTTGGGGTTGACTGGCTACTACCGCAAGTTTGTCAAAGATTACGGGAAAATTGCAGCACCATTGACAGCTCTGTTAAAAATGGATGCCTTCTCCTGGACCCCTGTTGCTGAGATTGCATTTGAACAACTGAAACAGGCTATGTGCAGTACACCTGTTCTTGCGATGCCAGATTTTTCCAAACCCTTCACTATTGAGAGTGATGCTTGCGGCAATGGATTGGGTGCTGTTCTCCTGCAAGATGACCATCCTATTGCGTTCACTAGCAAAGCCCTCTCTGGTAAGAATCTAGCCCTCTCTACTTATGAAAAAGAAATGATGGCTATTTTGCATGCTGTACAGAAGTGGCGGCCATACCTCTTAGGGAGTCATTTTTGCATCCGAACCGATCACCAAAGTCTGAAATACTTCCTGGAACAACGGGTATCCTCTCCTACACAACAGAAATGGGTCAGCAAACTCATGGGGTATGATTATGAGATCACCTACAAGAAGGGTAAGGAGAATATTGTGGCAGATGCTCTTTCTCGCACATTTGATAATCAAGCTTCCCTTTCCGCTATTTCTAAGCCCATTCCCAATTGGTTAGCGTCTGTTCAGCAGGGCTATGACAGTGACTCTTCTTTATCTCAAATCATTCACCAGCTAGCCAATAATCCTTCTGCTATACCACATTACTCTTGGGATGGTGCTTCTCTTCGATACAAGGGTCGGCTAGTGCTTCCTCAGAACCCAGCTCTACATTAGGCTATTTTTTATGAACTCCATGCTTCTCCTTCAGCAGGGCACTCAGGCTTCCTCAAAACTTATGAGCGAGCAAGGAGAAACTTCTTTTGGAAAGGGATGAAACAGACGATTCAACAGATGGTGGCTGAATGTGATACTTGCCAACGCCACAAGGGTGAAACAACCCTCCTTCCTGGCTTGCTCGAACCATTGCCCATCCCTACACGGATTTGGACTGATATTTCTATGGATTTCATTGAAGGGCTTCCTAAATCCGGTGGCAAGACAGTGATCTTGGTTGTGGTTGATCGTCTCTCGAAATATAGTCATTTTTGTGCCCTCAGCCACCCCTATACTGCCTCCTCTGTTGCACAAATCTTCATGGACCAGATCTTTCGTCTTCATGGACTCCCTTCTTCCATTGTCTCTGATCGTGATGCAACTTTTACCAGTCATTTTTGGACTGAACTGTTTCAGAAAACTGGCACCAAACTGAAGATGAGTTCGGGCTATCACCCACAAACTGATGGTCAAACGGAAATTGTCAATAAATGCTTGGAAACTTATCTTCGTTGCTTCACTTCCGAACAGCAACATCAGTGGGCCAAGTGGCTCCCTTTAGCTGAATGGTGGTACAATACCTCTTACCACACTGCCTCTAAAATGACTCCATATGAAGCAGTCTATGGTCAGGCACCTCCAGTGCTCCTTCCCTACACTCCCAACAGCTCACCAGTCCAGGCAGTTGACATAGTTCTCCGCAGCAGGGATCAGATTCTTCGTACCTTACAAGATAATCTTCACATGGCCCGTAATCGGATGAAACAGCAAGCAGATCAACACCGTTCTGAGCGCTCATTTCAAGTTGGGGATATGGTTTTTCTTCGTCTACAGCCATACAAACAATCCTCCCTAAAGCTGAAAGGGCGTCATAAGCTGGCCCCAAAATTTTATGGGCCTTATCAGGTTCTGCAGAAGATTGGTTCAGTTGCTTATAAACTGGAACTTCCTCCTTCTTCCCGCATTCATCCAGTCTTTCATGTTTCTTGTCTAAAGAAAGTTCTGGGTACCACTGTCAGAGCACAAACTACTCTCCCTGAAATGGATACGGAAGGATCCATTATCCTGGAGCCGGTGGCAATCATTGACCAGCGCACTCGCCAGCTTCGCTCTCGCTCCATCTCTGAGGTCTTGATTCAGTGGCATGGCATGCAACCAGAGGATGCTACCTGGGAACCCCTTCTTCAGATTCAACAACAATTTCCACACCTTAAGCTTTGAGGACAAAGCTTTTTTCTAAGGGAGAGGGGATGTTAGGAACCTGTGTGTTCCTTCTGTTTATTTTGTTACAGTAGAGTTGTTGGACGCATATGCTTTGTAAGTCGTCCCGTGAGTTTATTTTATTATCCCACATGCATAGGTAGTATTACTTTTCTAGATCGTACCCAGTATATAAGAATAGGTTGAGGCCCTTGATGGGCACAGACGAATTTATTGTATTGAGCTTGCTCAAAGGAGGTTACCCCCTCGAAGTGGCCTGCGATCAGTAGATTTATTCTGAGTTCTGCTATCACTTTGTATTCTGTTATTTCGAGCATTCTCACGATATTGCTATAAGGAGGTTCTTCTCAACATACATACATACATACATACATACATACATACATACATACATACATACATACATACATACATACATACATATATATATATATATTTCTTCTTACATACTTTTCTCAAAACTACTCTTTACATATTTTGCAAATTAAAAAAATACCATTTATAACCCTCTCCTTTAAAGTGGAGACTTTTCAAAATGAAAGGTTATATCTCTTGTAAACTTATAAAGACTTTCTTGCTAATACTTCTTGACCATTTTTAACTAATATCACATTAGTCTCCAATATCCTTTTAATGGTTTATTATATAGAAATAAACTATGACAACAACTTGCATAATCTTAACCTTATATTTGAATATTTGTCATTGCATATAAGTTTGTAAGTTTTCTACCATAAGACGCTAAAACCAAACAAAAATATATTTGTTTTTACAACATGGATTTGATCTCTAATGACAGGCTCACATCAAACATTAAATACAAAATGTTAATCCTCATTTTAATTGCAGTTAACACGTGATAACCACATGAAATGCTTATGACATGCCCCAAGTTTAAAACCATGATTAAATGCACATAGAAGAGATAACCAAGGCCACACATAGGTCCACACAAAATCCCAAATCATTCCATGCCACAATCACATGCTACATGCATTAAACACACTAAGAACTCTAGTCGACACCAACATACTACCGAGTGTTAGCAAAATCCCAAGCATTTTTGAGAAACCAACATATGTCGAGCATCCAAAACATGTTGAACAACCAACACATGTTGAGCACAATAGTGAGTGTCGAGCAATAGTATTTGTCGAGCTCTTCAGTGACTGAGCCCCATGACAATCGATTACCTTTAGGGATTGAACACCTTAGCCAACACTACGCCCAATAATGATTGAGCATGAGCACCAAGATTATCCACCAAGTCCATTTAGTCAAGCCACCAATTGAGAAATAGAGATGACTGAGCACTTCCATCTCTCCATAAAAATGTCAAAATCTTCAAGAACCTCAAATGCCCCTACATCATAAAATATGTTGATAAAGAGTTCAAATCTTGTATCAACTGGCCCAATGCTAGTCATCTCTTTCTTTACAAAGATGATGTCATGGAGCACAACTATAGCTGAAATAAATACATTACTTCATATTTATGTCATTCTCAATCTTTTATTTTTTTGTCTTTGTACTATAGAATCATACATTCGTCAATCATCTATAAATTAATGCCTTTGACATGAATGATGAGACTTCCAACTATCATTTTGTGCCTTTGACATCAATGATAATAATTCCATCATGAACGACCTTGAGTTTGACCTTGAGTTATTATCATTATTATATTGTATTACATTAGAGTATGCCAAAAATCTCTAAAATCAAAAGTAATTTTAGAGAAATCTCCTTTTTCCCCATTTACGGGGCACAACATCTGAAGACCATAATTCATCATTAGTTACTTTAATTAACTATTATGACCACATTATGAAAATGCCATGATCAATAGTTCCTAACTCATGTAAACTCTAGCCATTCGAGGTTTGACCCCCTTTTTAGATCCTCTAAATCCTTCAAAAATGAGTTAATAAGTTTTATACCTTGTTGCCAATACCAAATATTTTTAATAACTTCACAAATAGATTTGATATTACAATGAAACTTTACTGGAAGGCTGATATATCTAAATGAACCTTTAGGGATGAAAGGAAAACATTCTAAGCTAAAAAACCCAACTTACTTAAAATAGAAAGTCTCCAAAAATAGTAACTTTTCTCTTAGATAACCCTTATTGAAAGACAAATCAGAAATATTTTTGGGTGATTCAAGGTTGCCCCTTACACCTAGGATGCTCTTTCATCATCACCATCAACAATTCAACATTTGGTACAAATCCCTTCATAGAATCTTCATAATGTTCAATCAATTCTTTAAACATGAGTAGCTCATCAATAATGTTTGTCATAGTATATTTTTTTTATTAAGATTATGCCAAACTAAACTCTATGCTAAACTTGTCAATTTGATATCCTTTTATTTGCAGAGCCTCTTGAGTAGCTTGTAGTATATCCCTAGCATCCAAAATCTTATAGGTGAGATTTTCAACTTCTTTCCTATACAATGATTCTAAATAGATCTCTGTGATATTAAGGAGATGGTCTAGAGATGGAAGTAATTGCAAATTTTTAGATTTCATGGTTTCTATAGCATCTTTGATCACCTAAGTTAGCATAGGAAGATTCTTTTTAGCTCCCTCTTTGTCTTCTCTTAGGTTATCCCTTCCAAAGGTGATCTTCAACCAACTTGTGTATATCATCAAAATGTGTTAATGCCACAACTATATTATCTTCATTTACCTTTTGATGGTTTTCCAATTTATGTTGCTTAACAAGCTTATGAACAAAAATGGATTCATATGATGAACTAACTCAATTATTTTGAAGGACACGTGTCTCAAAAAAGACTTCTTATATAATATTTCTTTGTGCTCATGTTGATTTAGTGTTGAGGCATTTTAAAACGAATCATAGGATCACCATCATTATCACGTGGAGAAAGTAGGGCATTAATAATGTTGGGATTCAAAAGTTTGCAAGGAGTTTTTAGTACCTTGTTAAAATTTTGCAAAAGTGCCCCTTAAACAAGCTTTTAGTGCCTGTGTACCCGATTGTCATTTTGAGTCATATCATGTGTTTCAAGTGCTAATTACCTTTCATTTAGTATATGCATGTCTCTCTTGGTGTTAGGTTGCAATCCCAAATCATTTTGTGAGATGTCATTTTGAGTAGTGATCAAATTTGCCATTTTGGTTGTCTCAAAATGTGTGAGAGGGTCTACTTTGCTCTTAAAAATCCTGCACCTGGCTAAGTTTCATGATACACCACTTTGGGGATGTTTAGTATGCATATTAGATAACGTATGTTTCAGATTTCAAGTCACTTTGATAAGTTTTGATAGAGTTTTGAGTTCCCTAAAGTTGGTTGTTAATTTTTTTCTTGATGTTGCACTTGTTGGCAATGGGCCAACATCCCTCATAGGATTCACGAAATTGCTTAATTGCCCCTTGTGGTTCTATAAGACTATTCGTTGTATTATGCATTGAGAAGTCAATCTTTTTGTGCAATGACAACCCTATCCTTTCTAACAATTGGTATCAAAACTTCGTCATAGGTTCAAATACTGCAAGACACGACAAGTCATGCTCGAAGTGAGATTGTTGGCAATGGACCAACATTCCTTGTAGGATTCGTGATATGGCTTAATCACCTCTTGTGGCTCTATAAGACTATTGGATGTATTAGGAATTGATAGATCGACCTTTTGGTGCAACGGCAACCCCGTCCTTTCTAATAATAGTTTGTTCAGAAATCCAAGAAACACTATTTGACTTTGAATATCATTGACCTAGTTGACCCAAATGAGAAGGATTTTTTTCTACTACATTCTAGGGGTCAAAGACATTCTATTTTCCAAGTTTGAGCTTATGAAAAATCTATTTGATCAGTTTTCTAAATAGATTCCAAATGCAATTTTCCTTTTTTCAATACTACTTGGATGTGCAAAATTATTGGAAGCCTTGCTTGTTGTGTTGTAATTTTGAACTTGTGATAGATGAGGCCAAAATAATCACACCATTATATTCTACAGTGGAAATGTTACAAGCATGCTAGGTTTTCAAGTTTTGGTGAATCCTTCTGAGCACTTTTTTGAAGCCATTCCATATGCAAGAATCTATGTTTTATCAAGTTGTCCAATTCTACAAATCCAAGAAGCTAACTTTGACAATTCACCAAATGATCCATGTTATTCATCACGAGACCTAAATTTTTCCAGGTACTCTCTATGTCAGATTGATCTAATGCCCAAGGTTTTATTTCCCTAAGTGATCATTTGATATGTTTTCAAAGATAAATCTATATGCAATTTCTTACTAATTGACTTGTTTAGTGATAGGAAAATTTGAAGTGAGCAACTTCAGTGGTTAATATCTTTTGATCCTTTTATTTTCATGTAGTCAAAATTAGTAGGATAAATGATTCTGGAACAAAGAACATGAATGGAAAATGCCAAGTCATAAATGTTTGATCTTGTTAGTTTGTGAATCTAGTTTTAGGGCCTATTAGCCCTAAAGTGATGTTTCTCTAAAAAAGGTGAAAATAAGTTTTAAATGATCAACCAGTGATCCAATTTTGATATCAATTGATGTATGGATGTTATTTAGATCAATATCAGATGACAAGATGCTTAAAATCAAAGATTTATTTAGTTGGGTCATTATGTGACTTGACTTAGCCTATCAAAATGCTATTCCTTATGAGGAATATTGCATTGCATTTTATTGTTTTAATTTTCCTTAATTTGATTAATAGTGGTGCAATGAAGTCAAGTTAAAGATTAGAAGGGGAAAATGCTCATTAGAAATATTATTGAAATGATCGAAATGCAGAGGGGGTATTCAAATTCAATAGAGTGAAAAACATGTTGTTAAAGTTTTGTACTTTAATGATGTCTTTTCTTTGCATGGGATTCAACATGCACATATCATCATTTGAGATCAAAGGGGTGTGTGAGATAATACACAGAGAGAACAATAAAGGAGGGCACTAAACATACTAGAGAGGTCCCAAGGCTCAAACTTGTTGAGATCTACTTCAACATTGGCCTTTCTTATGATACTGCTATCTAGTGTCTTTCTCATGTCATAATGTGTTATGCGATCTTTATGAGTGATATGGATCAAATCCTAAAGGGAATTGTGTGTCACCCTTTTCACGACTTTAACCAAAGTAAAGAGCCTCCATTATTGAATATTTTTCTCAATCTACACATACAAACACAGGAAAACAAATGGATTGTTTCAACTATTCTCCACTATATTAGATTGCTTCAATTGTCTTCTACTATATAACCCAAGGTATTCTGCCAATTTTCTAGACGCCCATGTAAGCTATTGGAAAATTTGATGTACAGGTTGTAGGAGATGTTGTGTTGACTTCTTATATGGGAGTTAGGAGATGGTGCAGGAACAAACCGTGTGTGTGGAGAGACACATATCAAAGATGAATGCAAATAATGTTAGTCTCAGATTGGTTTTGACAATTGAGTGTCAACACACTTAACCAATTCTCAAGATGATGCCAAGTATAATACAGAAGCCGAGCTACACTATATGCCGAGCAAGAGAATTCAATAGGTGCCGAGAAAAGTATAGATGCCGAGTGAAACAAAAATTGCTATAGGAGCCGAGTGAGCCAGTTTTCCTATATGTGCGAGCATCAACAACTAGTAAGTGCTGAGTAACATAGAATCAACATATGAGTTTGTGCCTTCAAAAACTTAGATGTAAACCAATTTTGAAGCTGACATGGGATGAATCTCGAAAGATCTTGAAGATGAGATCGAATCTTTTGCATTACCTATCTAATCAACTTGCAACCAAAAAGAAAAATGGAGAAGGCATGCAACCAATAGGAAAAGTGCAAAAAATGGGCGGGAAATGAATATTTAATATTGATCGTAGATTCATACTTAACCCTAAGTCTTCAAAATCCTTAAAAGGAGGACAAAACCCCATTATGCAACAAACAGGATGCACGAGAGAGAAGTGTATGGGTGAATTATAATGAAGTGCAGAAGGGTGAAAAGATTTAGTGAAGAACAGAGTAGCATTGCAAACTCTAGTTGATCAAGAACAAAGTATTAGAGCTTCGAAGAGTGACATATCAGATCAAGCAAGGATTAGAGCAGACATAGCAAAACAAGGATCTTTAATCAACAATAGAGGATTGCAAGTTATCAGGTCAAGACTTTCTAATACTCTCTAGCAATTGTATTAGATATGGAAATCCTGTGGACTTAGGTTGGCCTAGTAGCCATTTGTAAATCCTTTAATAGGGTGGCATTCCAAGTGAATGTACAAAAATTCTTTAACCAGGCCTACTTTTAGTAGGATAGTTAAATCCTTTAACCAGGTGACTTTTAACAGGGTGTAAAGTCTTTAATAGGATAGGCCTCTCATAGGAAAAACCATTGGAAGTGGTCAAACATTGTAACCTTGAACAGTTACATATTACTACAGTGATATTTTGTGGGTGTCATCCCCACCCTAGTTTTACCTTCTCATTTTGGAGGGTTTCTGGGTTACCAAATTTGTGTGTTATCTATTTTCATGCATGTCTTTACTTTCATGTTTAGTAGATGAATTAGATGCATGTGAATGGTTTCAGTTAAAAGGATTTGAAAAGGTTAAAATTAGTTACTTCTGATTCATCCCCCACCCCCCCCACCCCCCCCCTCAGAAGTAAATCTCCCCACTGGTAAATTCCAACAACTAAATCTTATTTCCATTGTTAAATTGATTCCTTCACCTTGGTGTGTACATGTGTAAGAAAAGCATCACCACACACAAGTAAGGGACACTCACGGTTTTTGGTTTTCAAGTTCAAGCTCAAGAGAAAATAAAGCCAACCTTATTTACATTCTAATATCATCCATTTTATCTACAATTCACAGAGCAGAAATCTAGTACCTATAATTGAAGAAGACATTATAGAAGGTCAAGATAAGTTCCCCATCACTTTTGTAAATTATGTGGATGATGTACATACCATAGGAGACTTCAAGTATGCCTTTAATGTAAAATATCCTAACTAATTGAATGAGAAGGCTCTCCTAGAAGGATGTCATTGTTTAGAAGGATTATAGGTGATAAGGAGTGTCCTTGTGAAATAAGGAATGGAGGAATTTTCCCTTATACATAGAATGAGATGAGACATGTAGAGGCACTAATCAATTATGAATACAAATTAATCCTATTACTAGTCTGAAATGGACTCCCTTAGACTGTGCAAAATTAATTCAAGGAAGACTTATGTGTTGGAGACTACTAGTTCAGAGGGGCTCATAATTTATATACTAGGCATTTCTTCCTTGTTATGGCCCTACAGGGTGAGTGCATTTGGTAACTAAAATGGAATTTTCTAAAGTGACTATATATGAGCAATGTTAGTATGCTAATAGAAACCAAATTTAAATAAAGCTTCTACAAACTAAACAAAATTCATAAACTTCAAGATAGACTAAGATGAGCTCTCAATTGAGAATATGAGCCATTAATGGACTCTCTCAATAAGAAGCTCTCTTGTTGAGTGGCTTTGTCTAAATAGATAGGATGTATGCTCAAGCTTATGCTTCAAAAAGGGCTTCAAATGGAGTTGGAATTTGGGTGTGAGTGTATGGTTTTGATGTAAAATGGCTTCTCAAAATGGAATTATGACTTTACTTCATGGATTGTGTTATTTTGCAAAGGGGAAGGATCCAATTTATAGGCAAGAGGCTTGAGGGATTGAGGGCTAAGATGCAAGGATGGGAAAAAGCTCATGGAGGGCTCAGATTGCATGAGAGGAGAGCACATGGATTGTGCTTCCTTATAGCCAATCAAGGAGTGACACATGTCACATGGTGAGAGGATGGAGGAAAGGGTAAGGATGAGTCAACAAAAGAGGCTCAAGGGATAAAATCTTCATAAAGACCCTCATAATGACTTGTAAGAGCAATAAAAGGGCTTGGAAGAGTCATTTATGGCCTAGTGGGCTTCATAAAGTTTTATGGTTGAGATATTTTGAGGGTGATGAGAGCAATTTCGACTTGGACTTGATTAGGAAGGTTTTAAGCTTGCTTAGGCTTGTGCAAATGATTAGAGGATGGATTATGATGGTTTAGGATTAGCTTAGGGATAGGCAAGTGGATGGCATTTAATGAGGGTGGGTGAAGGAGGAGATATTTGTTAACTTTGGCTTGGGTTAGTAAGTCTTAACCCATTTTTAGGGAATGTGACAAGGTTAGGAGGGGATTAGGATTAGGCTTAAAGATATCTTCTAGAAGAGTCTAGACTTTGGATGAGGATACAGACTTTCTAGAATAGTCTAGAATTTCCTAGGATGAGGATGAAGACTTTCTAGAAGAGTCTAGAACTTCTTAGGATGAGGATAAATTAGATTTTTAAGAAATAAATAAAATTTTATTTATTTCAAGGGTTTGGGTTGAGGAGATATTTGTTAAAACTTTTTTAATAAACATGAGGATTAATATTTAATCTTAATTAAATATTTTGAGTTGGGATTAGGGGTAGGAAATGATGGGATTAGCCTTTAATCAAAATTAAAGAAGGATTAGAAGATTTTGGAAGAGGTTAGTGGTCTTAAGGAAATTGGCCAAGTTTTGGGCAAAAAATAATTTTTTTATTTATTTTAGGTTTTTTGGTCAATTTATTAATTAAATAATTAATAAATAAGAAAATAATGTTTAAATAAGATTTAAACATTTTTGGGAGGGATTCCTTAATTAAATATTTTTAATTAAGATAAAGGGATTTAATGGCATAAAAATAAATAAATTAATTAAATAATTAATTAATTAATAAATGATGATGTCATCAGGACTTTTTCAGAAAATAAAAATATTATTTTCTAAAGGATTTTTAGGTGTCTACAGTGACTACACATAGAATGAAGGATGCATGGATTCACATTTACACATAGGGCCACTGATGATCAACGAGTTGACCTGGGAAGTTTTTGTTCCCTCACTACAAGCTTGATCACTAACCTCGGGGCAACGATGCAAGGATGGAGCTTCCACATTTGTTATGTGGGGAACTTTAAAATACTTTTTATTTACTAACACATACAATGGAAAATGTTTAAAGAAAACATTATAGATATGAAGGACCATGTGTGAGTGGGATCTGCAAGGTGAACATAGTTTCTTATGATTTTTTTTTTACCAATGCAAGATGACATGGAATGACATTTAAGATCTCAACCGAAAAATAGAGAAGTATCATGTGCAATGAATTTTGAGATAGTGACATCAGTGAGTGCAAAGCATTGAAATGAAATCATATTTAAGACCCTCACCAACAAATAAAGAAGTGTAATGTGCCATGAATTTTTAGATAGTGGCATCAGCAAGTGCAAAGCATTGAACATTTAAGACCCTAACTGAAAAATAGAGGTGTCATGTGCTATGAATTTTGCGATAGTGACATCAACGAGCATGACAAGTGTCATGATGATGCAAAACATCTTAAAAATCAACCAATTAGTGGGATACATGTTGATCCCTTCAAAATCCATTAAATAAACTCCATAATTAGAGGCATCTTACAAGGTAAAACAAAGCATTTTCCAACACAAAAATATCAACCTTTCTCCATTCACATGTCCTAATTTCTATATCTGATTCCTTTCATAACTTTCAATGTTCAATGTTTCTTTCCAAACCCTTTGGAGGAGTTTTTCAAAATTAATAATACTAAAACATATCCAAAGATGATCCAAAAAGAATAAATTCATTGCAAGTTATAGTCTCTGCACTTAGATCCATTTTCTCTGTCATAAACCAGAACTAAAACTGGTAACCCTTCCTAGGGCATCAAATAACTTTTTGAAAATGAATCCAAATAACCCCAAACCAATTCAAAATTATCCATTTTTAAGTCTAGTTTCCAAATATGTAAGCCATTATTTTATCCAATACATAAATCATTGTACAAGCACAGGTCTTTGCCTAGAACACCATTGAAGACATTTAAAAACTAATTTTCACTCAAATATTCATAACTTTCACAAATATTCATAAAAATGTCTCAAAAAAAAATTAAATGGAAGGTAATTCACAAATATTTCCAATGAATACATTTAGACCTCCTGATACATCCATATTTTTTGATACCAAATGCTGCAACATGACTGTTTGCAAGAATTCTCAAATCTGAAAAATAGTAACTTTCACCAAAACGATCATAACTTCCTAAAAAATAAATTAAATTACTGTAAACCAAAGAGAAAAGAAAGATAACTCATACCACTATCCAAATATATAAATTATACAAGGTTTTGAGGATGTACATGGCCATACAAGGCCTGGAACAAGGACAAATCCAAAAAAACCAATCAAAATAGCAATAGTTGAAGACACCAAAATTCTCCAAAATGATTCTTTTTTCTCCTTATTCTCATTAATGTATTTTTAACCACCATTAAAAAGATTTTTATAGTATGCTTGATAGTTGAGAACTTGCCAACCAACTTTTGAACCAACTTGTTACATTCTTTAACCTTTTTTTGCACTTTTTGCAAAGTTTTAAAGTTGCAACATTTAAGCAACTTTTAAGTTTTAGAAATTTTGACCACACAACTTTGTTCCAACCTTACAAACATGTCATGATGGAATACTAGTCACCATCTACAATATTTTTTCCTTCCTTGGGTTTAAAAACACATTTTGACCTCTTGACCAATTCATGACCTTACTAGGACAACTAGGGCAAATTGACAACTTTTACAATTTATGACAAAATGATTTCATAGCCTTTACATGTTGACTCAAATACAACATAAATGAATCAAATGGATTTAAATATCTCAAATAAGGAATATTAACTTTCTCATGTTCTTGTACTTTATGTGCTCTTGCACCATACTCCCAACCTTGAAATTTTTTCAAGTCTCTTGGAAACATGGAACCAATAACCTGCAAAAAAAAAAAAAACATTGGACCCAAAATCTTCACCTTTACCTTCATTTGCCTTTGCCTCTTCATGCCTTTAAAACCATCATATTTTCCTCTACATCACCACTAGATCAATGCCTCCTCTGCTTTCTTATCTCTTTTGCTAATGACTCCCATCAATGGAGTTATGCTAGTCGCCTCCATGGTGCTTCCCATTCCTCAGTCCACTCCTCCATGCTGCATCACAACCTTTGTCACTCACCTAGGAGTCTCATCATGCCTCTCTCCCTAGTCTATTGGTGACACACAAGACCATCTCCTATGGCCTTTGGTAGACCTTCATGTCCACCCCTTGCAACTGAGCGAATCGGCACCAATCTGCAACCACAAACTTCATACCAAGAATCCAAAACAACCACAATACTGCCTAGTGTAGATCAACTTCCATCTACACACTCAGAATCTTCTAAGCTCTAATACCAATTTGATGCAAAGCATCTTAAAAATCAACCAATTAGTGGGATACATGCTGATCCCTTAAAAATCCATTAAATAAACTCCATAATTAGAGGCATCTTACAAGGTAAAACAAAGCATTTTCCAACACAAAAATATCAACCTTTCTCCATTCACATGTCTTGATTTCTATATCTGATTCCATTGTTCATAACTTTCAATATTCAATGTTTCTTTCCAAACCCTTTTGAGGAATTTTTCAAAATTAGGAATGCCAAAACATATCCAAAGATGATCCAAAAAGAATAAATCCATTGCAAGTTATAGTCTCTGCACTCAGACCCATTTTCTCTATCATAAACCAGAAAAATAAAACTTGTAACCTTTCCTATGGCATCAAATAAATTTCTTAAAAAAAATCCAAATAACTCCAAACCAATTCCAAATTATCTATTTGTGAGTCTAGTTTCCAAATCTGTAAGCCATTAGTTTATCCAATACATAAATCATTGTACAAGCACAAATCTTTGCCCGGAACACCATTGAGGACATTTAAAAACTAGTTTTCAGTCAAATATTCATAATGTTCACAAATCTTCATAAAAATGTTTGAAAAAAAAATGAAATGGAAGGTAATTCACATTTAAACTTCCTGATACATCCATATTTGTTCATACCAAATGTTGCAACATGACTGTTTGCAAGAATCCTCAAATCTGAAAATGGTAACTTTCACCAAAATGATCATAACTTCTTCAAAACTAAATGAAATTACTCCAAACCAAAGAGAGAAGAAAGAGTATCCAAATATATAGATTATATAGGGTTTATAGGACGTACATGGCCATACAAGGCCTGGAACCAACACAAATCCAAAAAAATCAATCAAAATAGCAATAGTTGAAGACACCAAAATTCTCCAAAATGATTCTTTTTTCTCCTTATTCTCATTAATTTATTTTGAACAACCATTACAAAGATTTTATAGTAATTTTGATAGTTGAGAACTTTGCAACCAACTTTTGAACCAACTTGTTACATTCTTTAACCCTTTTTTGCACTTTTTGCAAAGTTTTAAAGTTGCAACATTTAAGAAACTTTTACATTTTAGAAATTTTGACCTCACACTTTGTTCCAACCTTACAAACATGTCATGATGGAATATTAGTATTTTTTATCCTTCCTTATGTTTACAAACACATTTTGACTTCTTGACGAAATCATGACCTTATTAGAACAACTAGGGCAAATTAACAACTTTTACAATTTATGACAAAATGGCTTCATAACCTTTACATCTTGACTCAAATACAACATAAATGACTCAAATGGATTTAAATATCTCAAATAAAGAATCTTAGCTTTCTCATGTTCTTGTACTTTATGTGCTTCTGCACCATACTCCCAACCTTGAAAATTTTCCAAGTCTCTTGGAAACATGGAACCAATAACCTGCAAAAAATAAATAAATTAGACCCAAAATCTTCACCTTTACCTTCATTTGCCTTTGCCTCTTCATGCCTTTAAAACCATCATCTTTTCCTCTACATCATCACTGGATCGATGCCTCCTCTTGTTTCTTATCTCTTTTGCTAATGACTAGCATCAATGGAGTTATGCTAGTCGCCTCCATGGTGCTTCCCATTCCTCAGTCCACTCCTCTACACTGCATCACAACCTCTATCCCTCACCTGGAAGTTCCATCATACCTCTCTCCCCAATCTATTGGTGACACACAAGACCATCTCCTATGGCCTTTGGTAGACCTTCATGTCCACCCCCTGAAGCTGAGCGAATTGGCACCAATATGTAACCACAAACTTCATACCAAGAATCCAAAACAACCACAATTCTACTTTGTGTAGATCAACTTCCATCTACACGCTCATAATATTCTGAGCTCTGATACCAATTTGATGCATAGCATCTTAAAAAGAAACCAATTAGTGGGATACATGTTGATCCCTTCAAAATCCATTAAATAAACTCCATAATTAGAGGCATCTTACAAGGTAAAACAAAGCATTTTCCAACATAAAAAATATCAACCTTTCTCCATTCACATGTCCTGATTTCTATATCTGATTCCATTGTTCATAACTTTCAATATTCAATGTTTCTTTCCAAAAAATTTGGAATAATTGTTCAAAATTAGGAATTCTAAAACATATCCAAAGATGATCCAAAAATAATAAATCCATTGCAAATTATAGTCTCTGCACTTACACCCATTTTCTTTGTTGTAAACCAGAAATAAAACTAGTAACCCTTCCTAGGGAATCAAATAACTTTCTCAAAACAAATCCAAATAACCCCAAACCAATTCCAAATTATCTATTTGTAAGTCTATTTTACAAATATTTAAGACATTAGTTTATCCAATACATAAATCATTGTACAAGTACAAATCTTTGCCCGAAACACCATTGAAGACATTTAAAGACTAGTTTTCACTCAAATATTCATAACTTTCACAAATCTTTATAAAAATGTCTGAAACAAAAATTCAATTGGAAGGTAATTCACATATATTTTCAATTAATACATTTAAAATTCCTAATATATCCATATTTGTTCATACAAAATGCTGCAACATGTCTATTCACAAGAATTCTCAAATATGAAAATAGTAACGTTCACCAAAATGATCATAAATTCCTCAAAACTAAATGAAAATTACTCCAAACCAAAGAGAGAAGAAAGATAACTCATACCACTATAGATTATATAGGGTTTTTAGGCTATACATGGCTGTACAAGGCCTAGAACTAGCACAAATCTAAAAAAATCAATCAAAATAGCAATAGTTGAAGACACCAAAATTCTCCAAAAATGATTATTTTTTATCCTTATTCTGATTAATTTATTTTGAACAACCATTACAAATATTTTATAGTAGATTTGATAGTTGAGAACTTCCCAACGAACTTTTGAACCAACTTGTTACATTCTTTAACCCTTTTTTGCACTTTTTGCAAAGTTTTAAAGTTGCAACATTTAAGAAACTTTTAAATTTTAGAAATTTTGACCTCACAACTTTGTTCCAACCTTAAAAACATGTCATGATGGAATATTAGTCACCATTTACAATATTTTTATCCTTCCTTGGGTTTACGAACCCATTTTGACCTCTTGACCAATTCATGACCTTGCTAGGACAACTAGGGCAAATTGATAACTTTTACAATTTATGACAAAATGGCTTCATAGCCTTTACATCTTAACTCAAATAGATTTAAATATCTCAAATAAGGAATCTTAGCTTTCTCATGTTCTTGTACTTGATGTGCTCTTGCACCACATGACCACCTGAGTTCATGGGCAGTTTAACCACGAGTTGAAAGGTTATGATAAGTATATGCATGAGTATGCGGGTGGAAAGATGCAACTAGTGGAAGATGTCACAAAGTTACACCTAATCGCTAAACGTTAACACATAGCTTCATGACAATTAAGGGATAAACTATTGGATGGGTCACAAAGTCTTGGTTAATTGCAGAGTAACTTTGAGAGATTAAGTGACGAGTCACACCACAAGGATCCTGAGGTCATTCGACTGTGTCATTTGGTGTATGGGTCTCACTTGATGTTTATGTGGCACAATGATGGGGAATACATGTAAATGGAGGAACCAATCAGGCAACACCGCATGGTATCTATGGGTGGGTTGACTAGGTTTGAGCATTGGATGGAAATCGAAGTTGTTATTTTAAGAGAAATATTAAAACGTATTCCTCATAAGTGAGCACTAAATAGGGAAAATTGAGGGGAATATTTAATAAAAATAAATAAGTGGAGCTCACAAGGAAAAGGTTGCAACCAATCATAGACCAACTGCATAATAAGGCTTGTGCATAATTTTAATGAGATTGTGCTCTTACTATATAGTTATAAATATATAGTAAAATGAATAAATTTTAAATAAAAGGGCTTGTGCATTATTGAAGATATGTAGATTTAGAAGCATGGCAAATATTGCAAATGAAATTGAAATGTATAAGTGTTATATATTTTTGAAAAGGTTAGAAAATGAAGATTATTATTTTGTTGATGAAATAAATGCAGGTCTGACATAAGATGTATTTCTTAAGATTTTTTATAACAGGGTCCTCAAATTATTTTTCTTGGCTTTTCCATGACACTTCAAAATTAGTTTTCAGGAAAACCATTAAGTGTTGAAAATAGATTGATACAAGTATGATAAATATGTTTCAATCATTGTTTTGTCACTAATGTCAAACCTGCTACTTGCTAGTAAGACAACTGCTTATATGATTTAAGTACTATCATTTGTTTGATTGATTAAGAGGATTTGATCAAAATAAGGTAACAATAACACCTAGGGGAAAAGTTGAGTTATTATATGAAAAAGGAGTATAGAAATCAATTAAGCCAATTATATTATAGTGCATTGATAATCTACTTAAGGTTGCAAATGTTGGTTACACTGAGTAAGTTTAGAAGAACAAGTTAGATGGAGTTTATCTACCAAGCTTGACCGAGTGGATAGCAGGTGTCGAGAAAAGTTAGTGCAAGTTGAGCAGAAAATTAGTTGTAGCCATGCAAAGTCAATTTTAGTGTAAGCCAAGTAAAGTTTAGTTTATGTCGAGCAACAATAAACTTTAGTTCATGGTGAGTGTTTTGATAATGGATGCTGAGCAACATAGTATGTGTTGAGCATCAAAAGCCAATTAATGCTAAGTGTCAGCATTATGAAAAAGATTGAGTATTCAATGAATCTGAGCCAACAAGTTTGATTTTTTAGATTGTGTGAACCGTGTGGAAGATAAGATTGATGAGCTAGTGGCATAGAATTCAAGAGAAACCGTTTTGAGGTGAATTCAAAGAGGATTAAAGGATAAGTTTCTAGAAGGGAATGAAATAAAATGAGGGGTAGATTCATTGAATCCTAACTAATCTAACCTAACCCTAAAATTGATGATGGAGGATGAATGACAAAAGATCTCAATTCTCTATTTATAGAGATGGTTGGTTAGAAGCAAGAGTTGATGTGCAAGAACCTAAGGAAGACAAGGTGTCTAGGGTATTTTCTTCATTTAGTGACCTAAGAGAAGAGACTGCATTAGCAAACAAAGCAAGAAGACTTAAAGGGTATGGATGCTTGAAGGGTGAACAAGCTATTAGAGTTGAAGAGTGCGAAAGCAAAGAAGAATGGAGGAATGAAACAATGATTTGTAATCTTCAAATGAAGCTATAAGTTGTTATTAGATCAAGCTTTACTATTACTCTCTAATCATTGTATCAGTCTAGAAAAAATCTTTTGAATTAAGATTGACCTAATAATCATTTGTAAATCTTTAATTGGGTGACATTCCAAGTGAATGATCTAAAGTCCTCTAACAAGGCTCACTCCTAACAAGGTGATTGAAATCCTTTAATTGGGTCACATTTAATAGTGTGTATTGTAACCTTTAACAGGGTTGGCCTTTCATAGGGTATCACTTCAGAAGAGTGAGAATGAGTAGCATGTTACTAGTCATTTTTTTCAAATTGAGTTTCCACATTAAATCATTGTGTCAAATGTGTTATTGAATCTATTGTGTTTCATTTTTACATTTCTGCAAATTGATTTGATAGTAACCTACAAGTTAAGTATTGCATAATCTAATGGATGCATGCATGATAAACATATTTTGTGGATATGGGTTCACTAAGCTGTGAAAAGTTTTATTTGTACATCTAGACTTTGGATAAGTGATTCACCCCCCTCTTAGTTATTCTAAAAAATTCCTACAATTGGTATCATATCCATTTTCTTAAGAGGACTAGTTTGAAGGTACTAGAAGCACAAGATCAAGATGTCAAAAAGAGAAATACCCAAGCTTAATAGATATAACTTTCTTGCATGGAAAAGTCTGATAAAGCTACACCTTGGAGGTCTTGGAGATCATGCACAATCTACCATTGTTTTTGAGCATCTGATCCTACTAGTGCCCTAACTATTGAAGATTTAAAAAGGAAGAAAGAACACAACTAGGAAATGTTGGAGATTGCCTCTGCTCTAAGCTATGCCAAGTTTGATGATATCAAGTGTTGTGACAGTGCAAAGAAAATGTGGGATACTCTACACACTTTCTATGGAGGTGACAAGAATCTTCTAAGAGCCAAAGCTGAAAGTCTCAGAGGTAAGTTCAATGACATGCAAATGCAAGAAGGTGAGAACACTGCTCAATACTGTTCTAGGATAAAAGATGTTGTTAATGCAACAAGAGGAGCTACTGGTAAAATAGATGATGATATTATACTTAGTAAAATTTTGAGAACACTGCTACCTACTTATGCTATTAGAGTTTCTACAATACAAGAATTGAGATGTATGCCAAGGAATGATCTGACTCTTGAAGGTCTAATAGGTAGGCTTACTACTTTTGAGCTATCTAACTTTAGTAATTATAAACTTGAAAATATGGAATCTGCTTTCAGAGCTAAGTTGTTATTGAAGGAACCTAATGAGAAGAAAAAGAAAAAATATGTGTTTAGTGATAGTGATACAAATGAGGAAGATGTAGATCAACCTGAAGCACTATTAGCAAGGAGATTTTATATAGGTAAAGGAAAGTTTAAAAATAAGTTACGTATCATGTGTTTCAATTACAATGAGGTTGGTCATATTGCTACTAGATATCTAGAGAAGAAGAATTATAGAAGTGGTGACAAGTACAAAACTAGAAGAGATGAAGACAATAAAGAATACAAAGACAAAGGCAAGAAGTCTTGCTACATTATTGAAGAGGAAACAAAAGATGGATATGAAGATCATGATGATGAAGTGGTATATGTTGCAATAAAGAATGAATCTAGTAAAGCACTAGTATCTTGTGTGAACAAGAATGACAGAAGGATCATTGATAGTGGGTGTTCACATCACATGACTGGAGATAAAAGTAATTTCTTTTCTATGATGGAAACAGTGTAAGGTTTGGTAATGATGCACCATGTCTAATAAAAGGAAAAGGTTCTATCAAGCTCACAAAAAATATTTTATGTGACAATGCTTATTATGTTGAAGAAATTAACTAGAACTTGTTGAATGTATTACAACTAAATATTTTGGGTTGTAAGTTTGAGTTTGAAAACAAAATTTCTAAGATATATGATATTGATGGAAAACTGATTGGAAAAGAAGATTAAACTAGAGGTAATCTATTCTACCTTTATATAGATGATACTATTTGTTTAGTTATAGAATTTGATGATGTGTGGCTATGACATAAGATGTTATGTCATGTTAATTTTGATAACTTGGTTAATATTAGTAACATGAGAAGAGTTAGAGGTTTGTCTAAGTTGAAAAAGCCTAACAATATAATTTGCAAACAATGTTAGTTAGGCAAAATGAAAAAGTCAAGTTTTAAGAGTAATACTCATACCTCTAAAAGAATATTAGAGATTGTTCATAGTGACTTGTGTGGACCAACTGAAGTGAAAAGCTGCAAAAGAGATAAGTACATTATGCTACTTGTTGATGATTATTCTAGAATGATGGAAGTTATGTTTTTGAAACAAAAATATGATGCTTTTCAAATGTTTAAGTGGTACTTAGCAAGAGTTGAGAAAGAAACAAGTAAAAGTCTAAAATGTTTGAGATCTGGCAGAGGAGGAGAATTTACATCAAATGAGTTTGAGATGTTTTGTAATGACAATGGAATCAAAAGACAAACATCGGCTCCTAGAACTCCTCCACAAAATAAAATTGTTGAAAGGAGGAACAAATATGCAATGGACTGTGCTAGGACACTCATAATGGAGAAAAATGTTTCTTTGAAATACTAGAGAGAAGCTATGAGTAAAATTGTCTATACCTTAAACCATGTACAAGTCAAGAAAGGTACTCATTCAACACCTTTTAAACTATGGTATAAATACTCACCTTATGTAAAATATTTTAAGGTATTTGGAAGCAAGTGTTATATTTTCAAATATTTTAGAAATGATAAACTAGATTAAAAAAATGTGAATAACGTATATTTTTTGGTTATTCCACAAGAAGTAAAGCTTATAAGTCTTTAAATAACAACACTAACAAAGTTGTGGAAAGTGCAAATGTAAAATTTGATGAATATACAAAAGTGTATGAGGCTGAACCTATGAAGGAACCAAAAGAACACAAATCATTTGTATACCTTTATGAAGGTATGCCTACTAAAGAAGATGCTTTAAATCGTGTTTCAAATTGACATCAATTTTTAGTGACTGTATAATCACATACTATGAATGATGAGTTGCATTCAAGAACTGAGCTACATTCAAGTGTCAAGTTATAGAATTTAGTTGAGGTACATTTTGATTTTGAAATTAGTGTACATGAAAGATATGTTGAACTACCTGATAGAGAGGTAAATAGTGATTAAGATTTTGAGAGACAAAATGTAGAAGTCGGAGTTGAACCAAGATTGTCTAAATATGTCAGGAGACATCATCTTGCTGCATAAATCATTGGAGATAAAGATGCTAGACCAATGACAAGGAACAAGTTGAGAAATGATACATGTTTTCTAAGCATGCAAGAACCAAAACTAGTGAAAGATGCCTTAGAAGATGTGGACTAGAGTAAATCCATGAAAGAAGAGATTGAACAAATTGAGAAAAATAAGACATAGACTCTAGTTCCAAGACTAGAAGATAAAAATGTGTTTGGTACCAAGTGGGTATATAGAAACAAGTTAGATGAAAATGGTGGTCACAAGGAACAAGGCAAGATTAGTTTGTAAAGGACATGCACAAGAAGAAGGGATAGATTATGGAGAGACATTCACTTCTGTTGCAAGATTGGAAGGAGTAAGAACTTTGCTTGCTTACTCTACATATAAAAGTTTCAAAGTTTATCAAATAGATGTTAAGTCTGCATTTTTAAATGGTATATTGGAGGAAGTAGTTTATATAGAGTAACCAAAAAGATTTGCTGAAGCTAACAACAAAAAAATGGTATGTGGACTACACAAAGCTTTATATGGTTTGAAACAAGCACCAAGAGCATGGTATGAGAGGCTCCATTATTAAGTAGTGAAAATTGAATTTGAAAGAACTGATGATAACATCAATCTATACTTGAAGACAAACAAAGGTAAAGGCATTTTGTTATCTAAAATTTTTGTTGATGATTTCATATTTAGAGGTCAAGATACTTAATATAATGCTCTTGCAAATGAAATGAAACAAGAATTTGAGATGTCTATGTTTGGATAGATCAAGTTCTTTGTGGGTTTTCAAGTACATTAGTTAAAATATGGTATATACATCACTTAGTCAAAATACATTAAGGAGATACTAAAAACTTTTGGATAGGGAGATTCCAAGCTAGTTAGCACACCTATGGTGACAGGACATAAATTGTCAAAGAATGATGATTCATCTGAGATGAACCAAACATTATACAAGTATATGATTGGTAAATTACAATATTTAGTACATAGTAGACCTAATATTGCATTATCTGCTGATCTCAAGGAGAATCACTTGATGCCAATTAAGAGAATAATGAGATATCTAAAAGAATTAGAGGACTATCATCTATACTATAGGAAAAATAAAAAATTTGAATTGAGATTCTATACTGATGTTGATTAGGCTAGAAATATTGATGATAGAAAGAGTACCAATGAAGGAGCATTTTTCTTAAGCAAAAGGTTGGTTACATGGACTAGCAAGAAAGAAAATTGTATTTCTCAATCTATTGTTAAAGTTGAATATGTTGTTGCTATGGTAAATTGTACAAACATTGTATGGATTAAATCACTAAATCTGTGATACTTTATTGTGGTAATGCAAGTGCTATAAATATATCAAAGAATCTTATGATGCATACAAAGATTATGCATATTATAATCAAGTATCATTACTTGAGAGAATTAGTTCAAGATAAAGAGGTGAAGATGAAATATGTCAACACTAAAGAACACATTGTTGATATCTTCACAAAAGAATTACCTAAGGATGCTCATGAGTATCTAAGAGGTAAACTAGGGGTGATACCCTTATTAAAGGCTATCTAAGAAGCATGAGGAGTGTCCTGCATCAAACAAGTTGATAGACATATGTTACACATTGATATAGTGGATCTTACTTTAGGAGCTTCCTAAAGTAATAAAAAAGCTAGAGTCATAAATTAGTCACAAGAAAGGTAATAGAGGGAGAAATTGAGTTATGATATGAAAGAGGAGTACAAAAAATTAGTTAAGATAGTGATATTATAGTGCATTGATAATATACTTATGGTTGCACTGAGTAAGTTTAGAAAACCAGGTTAAACAAAGTTTATCTGCCAAGCTTGATCGAGTGGATAGTAGGTGCTAAGCAAAGTTAGTGCATGCCAAGAAAAAAATCAGTTGGAGCCAAACAAAGTCAATTTCAGTGTAAACAGAGTGAAATAGTGCAAGTCGAGTAAAGTTTAGTTGATGCTAAACACCAGTAAACTTTAGTTCATGCCAAGTGTTTTGATAGTGGATGTTGAGCAATGCAATATGTGCCAAGCATCAAAAGCTAGTTAATGCCAAGTATTAGCATTATCAAAAAGATCAAGAATTTGATGAATCTGAGTTGACAAGTTTGATTTCTTGGATTGTGTGAACCGTGTGGAAGATATGATTGATGACTTGGTGCTATAGAATTCAAGATAAACTAATTTGAGATGAATTCAAAGAGGATTGGATGAGAAGTTTCTAGAAGGGAATGAAATGAAATGAGGAGTAGAATCATTGAATCCTTCCTAATCTAACCTAACCCTAAAATAGACGATGGAGGATGAACAAAAAAAAATCTTAATTCTCTATTTATAGAGATGGCTGTTCAGAAGAAAGAGTTGATGTGTGCGAACCTAAGGAAGGTAAGGAGTCTAAGGTATTTGCTTCATTCAGTGACCTAAGAGAAGAGACTACATTGGGAAACAAAATAAGAAGACTTAAGGGTATGGATGCTTGAAGGGTGAACAAGCTATTAGAGTGTGAAAGCCAAGTAGAATGGAGGACTAAAAAAGAGATCTATAATCTACAAATGAAGTTGTAAGTTCTTATCAGATCAAGCCTTACTGTTGCTCTGTAATCATTGTATTATTCTAGGGTAAATTCTTTGGATTAAGGTTGACCCTTAATAGTCATTTGTAAATCCTTTAACCAGGTGATATTCCAAGTGAATGATCTAAAGTCGTCTAACAAGGCTCACTCCTAACAGGTTGATTGAAATCCTTTAACTGGGTCACATTTAACAATGTGTATTGTAACCATTAACAAGGTTGGCTTTTTACAGGGCATCACTTCAGAAGAGTGAGAATGAGTAGCATGTTACTAGTGGTTTTTTCCAAATTGAGTTTCCACATTAAATCACCATGTCAACTGTGTTATTGAATCTGTTATGTTTCATATTTACATTTCTGCAAATTGATTTGATACTAACCTACAAGTTAAGTGATTGCATAATCTAATGGATGCATGCATGATGAAAATGTTTTATGGATATGGGCTCATTAAGTTGTGAAAAGTTTTATTTGTACATCTGGACCTTAGATAATTGATTCATCCCCCGTTTCAGTTATTCTAAAGAATTCCTATATTAAGTGTGGTTGTCCCTAATTTGGAGAGGATGTGCCTAATTGTGTTGGTTTTCTATTGGAGTCTTTTAGTCATTTTTTATTAGAGGTTTTTGGAAACAATTTGGTTTTTTTCCAATAATCAGATTTCCATTAGTTGGAGGGGATTTCCAAGTATTTTTTGAATCAAAGCACGATGATTTTATTTTCAATTGAAGGAAGAGAGACTCAATTGGAGAAGCTTGTGTTGGTTTTCTATTTGAGTCTTTTAGTGTGCTTTTATTAGAGGTTTTTGGTAACAATTTTGGTTTTCCCAAAAATTATTTTTACATCAGTGGGAGAGGATTTCCAACCATTTTTTGAATCAAAGCACAATGATTTTATTTCAATTGAAGGAAGAGAGATGAGAGAAGCTTGCATATGGAAATGAACATGGCATATGACACCCAAGGATCAAATCTAGCCTTCTTTCCTCTTCTATATCTTCTCATTTATTTTGTTTGTATAGGGTTAGTTCTAGCGATTGGAAAAGCTTTAGAGCTTGTATTTCCACCATTTTTTCAGCATGTTCTTTGTGCATTGAGAGACACTTGTATATTTTCCTATGAGAAAAATAATGGATCTATTGTTTAGTCCATGCTAGTTTTATGAGTTTATTGAATCATTTATTGCATTTTATATTCAAAGATAACATAAATCTTAATGAAAATAAAGTCTTGTTTCAAGTCTCTCTTGTGTGTTATTTGGTCAAGTTTCAAGCAAATAGATCAAGGGTTTGTTGCTTGTTTTATTTTTGTGGGATAAGTGGTTATCTATTTGGCTTTGATTTAATGAATCAATTAAATTATCAATCAATATTGTAGATAGATCAAGACAACATTAGGATTTGATAAGGTGATATAAGAATACTGATATGGAAAATGATTCAAAGTATCATTTCTTGGATCTGAGCTATTAGTCAAAATATGTTATGCTATGTAGTGTGTTTCACAACTCAGTTTCCCAGTGTGGATAAGGCATTGATCTCAGAATTGGAAGCTTTACATGTGATTTTGTTATCACATTTCATAGTCTTGCTAAGAAACAACTTTAAAATCAAAATCATGTTTCCCTTGTATATATTGGAGCTGAATTGGAGATCTTCACTTTGCTTAAGGGTTATTAGGTTATGTAAGTAGTTGTCACATCCTTATTACTCTAGAACATGTATAGAATATTCAAGGTCATAATTTTTTGAGGATTCAAGAGTATATTTTAGCACTGATAATATTGTGTGAATCCAAGCTTTACCCACCTAGGTCTTGCAGAGCCCAAAGTGTAGAAGGAGAGAGTTTCCTTGTTTTTTGGATTGAGTTCTATTCAAGTATGTTGACAATAGGATTTATCTATCCCTAGGAATATTTTGTTTTAGCTTCTTTGTAGTTAAAATTATGTTGAATTAGGAGCCAACAACTAATATTACTCATATGATCATCAAAAGAAGTCGTTACCTTTTTTGATTTGTCAAGCATAATCTCCAAATTACCTACAAAAGAACTTGTGTAACCTTTAATTGAAGGAACAATTGATTCAATATATTGGGACCTATCCTCTTCAATATTAGAAAAAACTTCATTGGCCAACTTATCTTCAAAAATATTTTCATCAATAGATGCATATGAAGTATCAATTTCATCCTTAAATCCAGCTTCCTTATTTCAAAACTTATTTCAATAAAACTTGTATTAGACATATGTATTTCCTCCATTTTGTCAACCTTAACTAATTGGAAACCATTATCATTGTTAATTTCATCATGCTCAATAATAGATATATTTAATTTGTAGTTTTAGCTTTCTCATGAGTGATGCACCATTCTTAAATGTATCTTTTCCCTCATTACTACTTGGTTGCAATATATCCTCTTCCTTATTAATTCCACAAATATGATCAAGTGTCCAATTCTTCTGATATGTGAAACAAAATTTCTCTTTCCTCATTTGATTCTTACTTTTTGGGGGATACCTTGCAATATGTAAGCTCATTGAGATAAGTTTATTTTTAGTCATTTGTTTCTTGAACCTTTCAATATTTTGATCATTCAACTTTTTAAATAACTCATAAGCAAAGGGTCAGATGTTGTTTAATATTTCCTCATTGTTCATAATCTCTCCAGGAGCTTGGTTAGCCTATTTTCCCATCCCAATAGGATAATAAATTAATTTAAAAGAGATTTTTTTAGTGAATTTTATCTGGGGTGAAGTGAAGAAAAGTTAATATTAGTTAGTGTTTTATAAAGTTAAAACCACTTTATATAATAAAGTGGTAATATAATTTTAAACTAACTATACAATGTGATTTTTTAAGTTAAAAGTGATTTTATCCCACATTGGATATAAGAACACCCACAAACTTAAGAAGCCATATAAGAAAAGCTCTTCATTTTTTTGGTATATTTTGAGATTATTTCATTGAAGTTGTTTCTCTTCGTGTTGATATTTAGTGGTTGGAATGATCTAAGGACATAAATTCTTGGAATCAAGAAGGATTGGATGAAAATTCATTACAAATATTGGTTGAGTCATACAAAGTTCATAGATGGATGTAATAGAAGACATTTTATTACAAATAAAAAATAATAGATGAGATTGAAGGTGGTATGAAGTGTGTTGTAGCTACAATAGATGTGAATTATTTCATTGCTACATTGGTGGAGAATAGGGTTGCTAGTAAATTGCGTTGAATAGAAAAATGAATAGTATGGTTCGAATTGTGGTGAATAATGCATGAATAGTATGTGAATAGTGTTTTTGCAGTGACACATTAGTTTGTTGTTAAAAAATATTTAATGATCTACTTGGAACTTCATTGACAAATTTTGCACCTAAAGTTTCCCTCCTCTATTTCTAGGCTTAGGCTCATACACTTTCAAGAAGTTAGGGATTATTTTCAAATGGATAGAAACTATCATACCTACATAAGTAGTTCCGGGAATTATCTTTAGTATTGCTACTAGTTGGACTAGACATTATTAGTTGTAACCATTCATTTGAAGTTTACTTTTGATATGCAAACTTGAGCTAAGTTGGATACACTAATTTAGAAGAAACTTGATATTTGTATCTTGTATTAGGACTGATCTTTGATGATCTACTTTTGTTTCCAATTAGAATTGTATTTGAGATAAGAATAAACATTTCATTTTCATCTTTATTTATTTTTCATTATTATCTATTAGTCTTTGTAATCAGTTCTTTTTCAAAGCAAACATTGCACAAACTAAAACCATTGAAATAAGGAAAAAATTATAGATTTGTTCTAAGACGAATACATGAAATGTTAGACAAAATGTAAAATCATACAAACTGAAAAAATAATGTGCAAAATGGGCATAGTATCTTACAATGGTATCAAAGCATCAAACTTGCCAACTTTTAGGTTTACACCAAACTATTAATGCAACTTGGTCACAAAGAAATAAGATATTATCAAAGAGAACAATGCAAAACTTGGTAACCACCATCGTTGCCTAAACAAAAAATAGTTTGACAATTAATTGGTATATATTCATTGAGTTGAAAACAAGATGTAGAGATGTGGGATAAAAGAGAAATAACCCACCTTAGGATGAAGAAAAAGTAGTGCATGAAACCTTGAGAGACATCCAAAATGGATAGGAATAGGTGGGAATATTCTTCAACAACTCACAATAGCTATACAATAGTTAAGTGTGTATCCTAGGAGATCTTATAGAAATCGTAGTAAAGCTAGTACTCTATTTGGTTCCCCATGAGGTGAGAGAGAATCCACATGCTCATCAAATACATGTTTGATGCCTATTTTTGTTGATGGTAATGGTGAAGAGGAAGTGATGCTAAAGTAGAAGAGGTTGTCCCTAATAGCTTTATGTCCATTAATGATGAGTTGGGTTTCCTATTGGATCATGTTGAGTTGTCATTGTGCTCAATGCTAAATGGAAAGAATTGTTTTGAACTCCTCTCTTGAAAAGTTGATCTTGTGAATCAACTCCAAGGTTCCAAGCAATCTTGTGACCTACTAAAATCTATTTAGTTGAAGATAAATGTGATTATTCATGAGGGGGCCTTTGCTGGTTCATTTTGAATTCGGATGAGAAGTAGAATCTGTTCACTGCTTCAAAATAAAACATGCAAAAAGAACTATGTTTTTATCTTTTTTTATATTTTCCAATGAATGCAATATAACAATGCAACTAATATCAATTCCTAATCTAACAAGGGGTTAGTAAAGCAAATAACAAGAACTATAAAACAAATAATGAGAAATCAAAATCCTAATGAATATAAGATATAGGAAACAACAAGTTTACAAGTTAAGCTTTCAAAGAAATCAAT
Source organism: Cupressus sempervirens (assembly GCA_028749045.1). NCBI lineage: Eukaryota > Viridiplantae > Streptophyta > Pinopsida > Cupressales > Cupressaceae > Cupressus > Cupressus sempervirens. The sequence goes on from CM053786.1 coordinate 873,697,953, forward strand.
GGGTAACGAATGAAAACAGGAGCAATGCTCCTCGATTCCATTGACAAAATCATTGATGGGAAACTTTAATAATCGTAAGATATTTCACTCTTCATCAAATCGTAAGGCCACAAAAAGTGAGCTCATGCGAGGAAAGGAGTAATGCAGACATAATTTGATGATTTCTTCTTAAGCTAGATACATCAGTAGAATTCGTTAAAATCGTAGCAAACACTGGAACTAAAATATTACACAACCAGAAACAAAGCAATAAAATATTGGCTCAATCACAACTCCATGAATATAAATTCACAAAACAATGACACATTTAGGCAAGAATCACTACACTCCAAATGTGATCACCAAAGGCATAATTTTATTGCAAAATAAAGATTGCCCCACTTACATATCAAAATAGAGTATTTATAAGAAATCATCTCCTCAATTTATGTTGAGAGTGAGAGATATCTTCATGCAATAATATGCTTTTAATTTAATAAAACAAACTAATTACATACAAACTAAGAATCTAATTGTAGCTTAATAGGACTCCATCCATTTTATATTCATTAATTGGATGCATGAGCATTTACATATCATAGGACAAAGAATTTATGAGAGAAAAAAAAAAAAAGAAACCTTTCAGTTAGAGTATAAGTGTTTGGAAGTGTCAAAAATAGAAGTTGATCCTTCACTAGGTGTTTGTTGGAGTTAAACTATCATTAGAATGCATTTATGATGCATGTAAAGCTCTATTTTTCAAACTAGCAGTTACCTATCGGTGCACCTCCAGAAAAACATACCAGCTCACTTGCATACCTGCACACTTGTGCACCTCAAAAGGTCCAAAATCTCAAAATTTTAGTGAGTGTCAAAACTAAAATTTTGGCTTTTGCGTTTTGTCACCCTTCATACCAGAGCTATGTCTGGATGTTTGCCCTTGAATTTCTTAATAATCTCAATAATGCTAGTAGCATTCATTAGATCTAAAGCATCATATTTATCTTTGACCTTTTCTCTATAGTTGTCTACTTCAATATAGGTATGAACAAAATCCACGAGTTTTGTATTCAACTCTAGCAAGGCTTCTTCTGTTCTGAAGGCCTACTGAAGGTCATTATCATTAGAACCTTTTTCAAAAATCTTCCAAAACTTCTCTACCACTACCTCTATAGGCATTGATTTCTCTCATTCTTCATCCTCAAAAATGTCCAAACACGCATCATTATAGTGTTTCTCTACCTCCAAAATTCGCTCTTGGGATTTGTCCTTGACCCGATGGATCTCCATGTGTAATGTTTCCATTATTTTATTACTATATGCTATTTTCTCAATCCAATCATCAATTAATTCTAATTCCTTCACTATATATACATCTACCAAAATACTATAACTCTACCCTTTAATAGCCTATAATACCTGTAAATCCTTACTCCAAGCATGTACTTCATCAATAATACTAAAATCTTGCTTCAAAATTACTACCATCTTGTTTACATTTTCCTGTGTAGCATGTAATAGCTTAAGATTTCCTTCGATGATTAAGATGCCATTTTCCTCAAAACTTTCCAGCCATTGCTGACAGGCTTTCAAAAATGGATCGAAATGTATACCTCCCCCTTCTGTAAGTGCAACGACCAACAACTTTGGCTAAATATCCTCTTAGGATTTCATTTTTCCTACGAAGTGTTTTGAGTTCTACCCCTTCTTCCTCTAAGGTTTTGAAAACCTTCTTTATTCCCATTGTAACCATCAATCTGGTAGTATCCAATGTAGGCTTCCTAAGGATAACCTCTCTAATCTGATAGCCTTTTGGGCCTAAGCTTTCTACTTCTGTATGAGGAGGAGGGACAAAAACTTGTGTAAATAAATCTTGATCCTGAGTACTATTAATAAATGCCAAGGCTCTTACTTCTTGTGATGGGGACTCAAGTTTTCTTAGAACCTTAGCCAACTTGATCATATCCTCTTCATTGGTGTTGAACTGTGGCTTCTTATTTCTCATCATTTCCTTCCTCAATCACCTTGGAATTAATTGTACTGAAGGTCCACCTCTTGAGGATGAAGGGGTTTGTTTTTCCACTTCTTTCCCCTTATCACTCCTTTCTATCATTCTTTCCCTCTGCGAGGGCTCTCCTTCTGTGGTTTCTATCTCAGTGGATCCCATAGTTTGTACCTTAGTGTCTTGGGAGGTTTATTGTTGATATTCAACCATTTACCCCTCTTAAGAAACTTTATTAGTCAAAATTTGTTGTGGCTCTTCCTCCTATGATTACACATTTTCTACTTGTTCTCCTTCAGCATTCAGAGGTGGAGTAGCGGGACCTTTATCTAGAACTGTGACTAGGACAAGGGGTGGGGGAGTAAGATCAGGACCCTATTATTTTGGAAGCATTTACATCTAGTCTTCCTATTGGGGCTCACTTGTCGGGGTATGCCTAATATTATCCCCAATCAACTCCGTTCGCATGAGCATAAAGTCAAAATCTGACATTTTGAATACATCATCACCCTCTTCACTCTGCTCAACAACCCATCATTATACTTCATCCTCTAAAGTAGTTATTTCCATAGGTTCTTCTTGAGTTGATGGTGGTGTCAAAATGGAACTTCTCCTCCTTTCTCACTCTATGGCTCTTGCTAGCCAGGCTCTTCTTTGTAATGATAAATCTTCCTCCTCATCCTCCTCCTCCTCTTCTTCCTCTTTACGAATGGGTTTTGGGATAGATGGAAAATGAACCATTCTTCTAATCACCCTTTGCCTTTTCTTAACGGGGGTCTTAATTTTTCTTCACTTCTTAGAGGTCGAAGGGGGTGCTTGATTTGTCTGCGAAGGAGGAGAGACTTCTTGAGTTTCACCCTCTATCTGGCTGGGCACAACTGGTGGCAATAGTGGGTCTTCCTATTGTGTCCTAGTATCCTCTATCCCTTTCACATTTTCTTGTTGTTGTAGAGGCACCAAAATTTAACCCTCCTCTTGTTTAGCTCTTTGAGGAGAGCTCCTCTTTCTTTTGCCCTTTTCTTTTTTCTTTAGAGGGTGATAGTATCCAACTGGTCTATTGAGTTGGTATACCCTTTTGGGCCTTATGGGTGACTGGGTTACATAGGTAGGAATAGTGACCTTCTTCCCTCTAACTTTGGGTGGGCGAGCCTATGCATGGAAGACCACTGTCTCAGGTATTGGATCAAGTTTAAATGGTTTCTTGATCCAATCCTAAGTCATCTTGACAACATCCATCACCCGATGATTAATATCCTCATTCGCTTTCCTATCAACTTTTGCATTCATAATGGGTTGTTCTTTAGTTTTATCCTCATTGAACAAAGGGTCGAGCAACTCTCCAAAATCTTGCTACAATATCTCTAGTGGAATCTATATATTCAAAGCCTTTTCTACTTAACACAAATTCATCCTACAATAATCCCTGATATAGACATTGTGGTCACTTGTCATGTTCATCCAATGATCCTCAATGGCTTCTTCATGTTGGAATTCCCTACCTACTAGACTTTGGACCTTCTTGATATTATCAAAATAGAGCCTTGGGGAATTATACTCTTTAAGGGGATATTGATCCCATTACCATTCAAAAGAAGGAATATCCTTCTTCCTCTTAACTTGATATGGTCCTATGACCAGGGGCCATGTCCAACATGGTCTATGCTATTTTTTGACTCTGTCATATGTAGACTCAATTTGTTTCATAGTCTCCAAAAGAACAAGCTTATCACTAGGATATATGTTGGGAGCTTCATTGGATTGATAGTGGTACTAGCTACTCTCGGATACGTGAATGTTTTGAATTGAATGTAATAGGCACTAAGTGCTATTACTTGTGCTACTACCTCATCTGATAACCTCTTTGCATAATCTCCCTCTATGAATAGGATGATAGCGAATATGAATCATTGACAATTATTTGTTTCTTGCTCTGTCCTGAGAGTCTCTTCTTCACCAATTGTGGATAAACAATATATGGCCAAGCATTGGGATCCTATATGCTGCCTCTTTTGTATAGCCCTAGGTAGTCTGTTGCCCTTGCACCTAATAGATACACCACATATGAAGTCATATAAAACTTCCTTTTATCTTTTACTACTTCGATTTGCTCACATAGATTTTCACTCAAAGTCATCGCCCAGTCATGTGGTATCCTTGTCATTTTGATAGTCTCAATGAAATGCACCATGAAGACATTTAGGTGCCCAACTACCGGTAGACCCATCACCCTAGTCAGAAGTATGATTGAGTATCCAATATCATCCTTCATATATCCTCTCGTCATATCCACCTTGCTAGTTACCTTCCCTAAAGGAGTCTTGTCTATTAAATAAGAGGACTGGATGATTTTAGAAGCCTCTTTCAAATTTTCTCTACACCACCTCTCTTATGCTTCATAGGTTAGCCTAATGAAATAATCCACCCTATGGAGATGAAATACTCTATCAATGTTGTCAGGTCTGAGGTCAAGAACAACCTCTCTAGTCACACCTTTTACCACCTTTTCCTCTAGAATAAAGTGTTGTGCAAGTGTCATTATGAGCTCTGAGGATTGTACTAACATCAAATGTGAAGCTGCATTTACTAGTCCTGATCAGATTAATGCCGAAACCAAAGCTGACCTCTTAGTGGGTCTATTGCAAATCCTTAAGAACTCTGCCAAATCGGTGTGTCCCAAATTTGTGTCCTTAATTTTTGGGTAATTATCTTGGAATCTTGATTTCGATGGCACGCCTCTTAAACACAATAGGTTTTGGTGCCATTTTATCACTTGATGAAGATGTCATTATATCTGCATGACAAAAGAAAAACATCCATTAGTTCAAAATTAAGAATGAGAAGATTACGATAATGCTTTGTCTTATCCTAAAAAAAAACCCAAAAAGTTAAATGCACGAAAAACACCCTATATCCTCCTTTTCTTATTTAAAAAAAAAAAAATATAAGGTGCACACTTGCACACCAATTTAGTTGCACAAGTGTGCACTCATTTTTGGTTTTTTGGTTTTTAGTACATTAGTGAGGTGTGCACTTGTGCACCAAGTTAGGTGTGCCAGTGTGCACTTAACCTTTTATCCTTGTTGTTTTTTATGTGGGGTGCGCACTAGCGCACTTGTCTGGGTGTGCAAGTGTGTACTTCGCTTCTTTTTTGTTTGAGTTTTTAAAGTTTCAACTATAGGGTGCAGAGTAATGCACCAAGTTAGGTGTGCTATTACACACCATACTTAAGGATTTGATAGAGTAGAGGAGAATCACAATCGTACCTTGCTGAGTGTGGTGTTGCGGCATCTAAGAGGTGTGCATGCTTCAAAGTAAGGAGGTGCTAGAGCTTTATGCGATACAAGAAAAGGAGAGGAAAAATAAGGTAAGGGGGTTATGAACCCCCTCTCGCCCCTTTTATAGACACTAACACCACCTTGCACAGCTATGTAGGTGCACATGTGCGCTATTGTGTAGCTACGTAGTATGCAATATATGAAAAATTCTTTTCATCACTTGGGTGTACTTGCATGCTAGGTTAGGTGCAGTAGAGTGCACTTGTTTAAATTTTGCACTTCTAAACTTATCTCCTCTGATAATTTGATTTTTTTTATAAGGTTTGTCAACTAGGGCCTAGGATGTGAGCTTAGGGGTAGGAAAGACCTCAAAATGACTCAGGACCCTAGACTAGGGCCTTAGAAAAGTCAAAAAAATAAAGTAGGTGGTCCCGATTCCTACTATAGAATGGGGCGTGCATTGTGGAACCACAACAAGTAGCCCTGACAAAAGGAAGAAATGACAAAGGCATTTCTTCAGTAGCAAACATTCCTTTAACATGGGTCAAACACAACCTAGATTCTGACTATTCTAAGCATATTTTGGATGACTCCTTAGTCAAAACTTCAAGATGCAAAACCTTCAAGCTCAGTGTGTTCAATGTATTCATTTCCTTCGACATCTCAAGATGCAATCTATCAAAGTTTTTTGACAACCTAGAAAAAATCTTCCACCCCTCTTGGCTCATTCATTAAGAATCTTGATGAAGGTTATTTATCGATTGTTTGCTTAAGTAGATGAGAGAATCAGTTTGAGGGCTCTTAGTGGGATGTCACTTTTCTTTTTAATATTTTGAAAAAATTTGAATAATCGTTCTATATAGTTCATAATGTCACTTTTTAATGAAGCAATATTTTGGTACCAGATACTTCATTGTGAAAGTGTTTTTTTTTCCACTTCAGATCTTTTACAATCCTTCAATCTTAACACTGTTTTCTCTTTATGTTTTCTTTTCTTTTCTTTTTCTTTTTATTTTTCTTCTATGTCTTGACTATGCTTAGAATATGTAGCCAAGACATCGGTGTTGTTTCTTGGATTCGATCCTTTGTGAACATCCCTTGCATTTCTCTTTTAGAACTTTCAGAAACTCTCACACCACACAACGATCTTAACAATCCTTCGAGAAGACACCTTTTGTTTGAACCAACTGGAGTTTGGATCGTTCCTTGCCATCTTCAACCTTAATCCAAAAACACCTAAAACAATCAATTTTTATGTGCGCAAAGTGTTGAAGACTTGTTGGTCTAGAGTCCTGAATTCAAGACTGAAAGTCCTTCGATTATTGTAAGTAACATCTACTCCTTAGTTGGTATAAGACACACCATCATCCAAATTTTTTGAGAAAGTAATACCTCTTCCTAAAATCAGGACCAATAAGAGTAGTTATTAAGATACCTCAAGATAACATCTCAAGTGCACCTTACCCCCTAGACTGACACAACTTTGAAAACAAACATGTGACTAAAAGAAAACACACAACTAGAAAGAAAACACACTTGCATAAGTTAAATCTAACTAATTATTATTATTATTATTATTTTTGGGTCCTTTTGGGCTTCAAAATAATGTTTCAAAAATTTCCTATTGACAAGCAACAAAACTAATTCCTGTTGTAAGGAACTAAGCCTAAAAGTATTTTCTCTGACAATTTTTGTAATCTAATAAGGACCAATCCAAAAGCATTGGAACTTGGTGTGTCTTCTTGGATTTTCTTTTGCCTTATCCTAAAGTAGAACTGTAGACACCTAAAAATGCTTTAGAAAATAAAGTATTTATATTTTCTGAAAAATTCCCGATGACATCATCATTTATTAATTAATTAATTAATTAATTAATTAATTAATTAATTAATTAATTAATTAATTAATTAATTAATTAATTAATTAATTTTTATGCCATTAAATCTTTTTATCTTAATTAAAAATATTTAATTAAGGAATCCCTCCCAAAAATGTTTAAATCTTATTTAAACATTATTTCCTTATTTATTAATTATTTAATTAATAAATTGACCAAAAATCCTAAAATAAATAAAAAATTTATTTTTTTCCCAAAAGTTGGCCAATTTCCTTATGACCAATAACCTCTTCCAAAATCTTCTAATCCTTCTTTAATTTTGATTAAAGGCTAATCCCATCATTTCCTACCCCTAATCCCAACTCAAAATATTTAATTAAGATTAAATATTAATCCTCATGTTTATTAAAAAAGTTTTAATAAATATCTCCTCAACCCAAACCCTTGAAATAAATAAAACTTTATTTATTTCCTAAAAATCTAATTTATCCTCATCCTAGAAAATTCTAGACTATTCTAGAAAGTCTTTATCCTCCTCCAAAATCTAGACTCTTCTAGAAGATGTCTTTAAACCTAATCCTAATCCCCTCCTAACCTTGTCACATTCCCTAAACATGGGTTAAAACTTCCTAACCCAAGCCAAAGTTAACAAATATCTCCTCCTTCACCCACCCTCATTAAATGCCATCCACTTGCCTATCCCTAAGCTAATCCTAAACCATCCTAATCCATCCTCTAATCATTTGCACAAGCCTAAACAAGCTTAAAACCTTCCTAATCAAGTCCAAGTCGAATTTGCTCTCATCACCCTCAAAATATCTCAACCATAAAACTTTATGAAGTCCACTAGGTCATAAATGACTCTTACAAGCCCTTTTATTGCTCTTACAAGTCATTATGAGGGTCTTTATGAAGATTTTATCCCTTGAGCCTCCTTTGTTGACTCATCCTTCCCCTTTCCTCCATACTCTCACCATGTGACATGTGTCACTCCTTGATTGGTTGTAAGGAAGCACAATCCATGTGCTCTCCTCTCATGCAATCTGAGCCCTCCATAAGCTTTTTCCCATCCTTGCATCTTAGCCCTCAAACCCTCAAGCCTCTTGCCTATAAATTGGATCCTTCCCCTTTGAAAAATAACACAATCCACGAAGTAAAGTTATAATGCTATTTTGAGAGCCAAATCCATACTAAAGCCATCTATCCACACCAAAAATCCACAAATCCTCCATTTGAAGCCCTTTTTGAAGCATAAGCTTGAGCATACATCCTATCTATTTAGACAAAGCCACTCAACAAGAGAGCTTCTGATTGAGAGAGTCCATTAATGACTCATATTCTCAATTGAGAGCTCATCTTAGTCTATCTTGAAGTTTATGAATTTTGTTTAGTTTGTAGAAGCTTTATTTAAATTTGGTTTCTATTAGCATACTAACATTTCTCATATACATTTCTAAAAATGTATATGAGAAATGTTAGTATGCTAATAGAAACCAAATTTAAATAAAGCTTCTACAAACTAAACAAAATTCATAAACTTCAAGATAGACTAAGATGAGCTCTCAATTGAGAATATGAGCCATTAATGCACTCTCTCAATAAGAAGCTCTCTTGTTGAGTGGCTTTGTCTAAATGGATAGGATGTATGCTCAATATGCTTCCAAAGGTTTCAATGGATGATTGTGGATTTTTGGTGTGGATAGATGGCTTTAGTATGGATTTGGCTCTCAAAATAGCATTATAACTTTACTTCATGGATTTGTGTTATTTTTCAAAGGGGAAGGATCCAATTTATAGGCAAGAGGCTTGAGGGTTTGAGGGCTAAGATGCAAGGATGGGAAAAAGCTTATGGAAGGCTCAGATTGCATGAGAGGAGAGCACATGGATTGTGCTTCCTTATAGCCAATCAAGGAGTGACACATGTCACATGGTGAGAGGATGGAGGAAAGGGCAAGGATGAGTCAACAAAGGAGGCTCAAGAGATAAAATCTTCATAAAGACCCTCATAATGACTTGTAAGAGCAATAAAAGGGCTTGTAAGAGCCATTTATGACCTAGTGGACTTCATAAAGTTTTATGGTTGAGATATTTTGAGGGTGATGAGAGCAAATTCAACTTGGACTTGATTAGAAATGTTTTAAGCTTGTTTAGGCTTGTGCAAATGATTAGAGGATGGATTAGGATGGTTTAGGATTAGCTTAAGGATAGGCAAGTGGATGGCATTTAATGAGGGTGGGTGAAGGAAGAGATATTTGTTAACTTTGGCTTGGGTTAGTAAGTTTTAACCCATGTTTAGGGAATGTGACAAGGTTAGGAGGGGATTAGGATTAGGTTTAAAGACATCTTCTAGAAGAGTCTAGATTTTGGATGAGGATAAAGACTTTCTAGAATAGTCTAGAATTTCCTAGGATGAGGATGAAGACTTTCTAGAAGAGTCTAGAACTTCTTAGGGTGAGGATAAATTAGATTTTTAGGAAATAAATAAAGTTTTATTTATTTCAAGGGTTTGGGTTGAGGAGATATTTATTAAAACTTTTTTAATAAACATGAGGATTAATATTTAATTTTAATTAAATATTTTGAGTTGGGGTTAGGGGTAGGAAATGATGAGATTAGCCTTTAATCAAAATTAAAGAAGGATTAGAAGATTTTGGAAGAGGTTATTGGTCATAAGGAAATTGGCCAACTTTTGGGAAAAAAATAAATTTTTTATTTATTTTAGGATTTTTGGTCAATTTATTAATTAAATAATTAATAAATAAGGAAATAATGTTTAAATAAGATTTAAACATTTTTGGGAGGGATTCCTTAATTAAATATTTTTAATTAAGATAAAAGGATTTAATGGCATAAAGATTAATTAATTAATTAAATAATTAATTAATTAATAAATGATGATGTCATCAGGACTTTTTCAGAAAATAAAAATACTTTATTTTCTAAAGGTTTTTAGGTGTCTACATTTTGCCCCTCTTTGATGTGATGCCGCAAGTGGCATGACATCAAAGATAAGAAAATAAGATGCCCAAGGCTAGAGCAGAAGAGGAGAGAATGGACTATGAGATGCCCCCTCAAGAAGGCAGTGGGGAGAGAAAGTGAGGCTCGATGGCTTCTTGAAATGTACAAGAATCTCGGATGAGCAAGGAAACTCAGATTGGCAAAGAGAAGGGGCTAAATTAGCTCAAACTCTCACTATGGGAGAATGATAAAGGAGAATCAGATGCACAAGAGGAAGCAAGCTTAAGACCTTAGGGAAGATGGAGGATGAAGGAGCAGAGCGCTATAAAAAGGAATCCAAGATAGGGAGATGGATGAGGGGATTATAAAGATGATGGAACAGGATTTCAAAGAGTTAGATTGGCGGAAGATGGGTTTCGGAGATCCCTAGGACTAGGATTGTGGATCTCGAAAGATGAGGCTTGGTGGGTTGATTTGGATTGGTGGATCCCTAAGACTAGGATTGTGGATCCCTAAAGCTAAGAGTGATGAGTGATTCAAAGAGATATTGATGCATCAGTTGGGGTAGGAGAGACGGATGCTGGATATGGATGGGGGATAATGGAGATGAAGGAAAACCATTGAAGCTTTTTGAGCGAGGGGATACTTCAAAGAGAAGTACCACCATGTAGTTGAGCACTAGATTTTCTATAGGATTGTTGGTTAATTGCCAAGGTTACCAAGAACATCAAGGCCTTTTCACCAACTATCCAGAGGACTGACAAACTAACTCAAAACAAACACACAAGGATTGCCCCAGTAGCACACATGAATCCCAGAGAGAGCAGTGTGGAACCGACACTGGGTAACCCACAAGCAGAAAAGAAAAACAAGCAAAAGACCTGATCAAGACCTTACGCTCTAATTGCCCCATTCGCAGCATACCATGATATGGAAGATCGTGGCAACCTTGAGGAGGGAACAAGGAGATTGCTTGGAAAAGATACTTCAAGACCCAAAAGGGAAGATCCCAAATCAAAAGAAAGTGAAAATCCAAAAGAGAGCCGTTTGCCAACGAGATGGGTAGGACAAGGTACTAACGGACCAAGATCAGACATGAGGAAAGCTATATCCTGCAAGGACCTATCGGAGAGCACCGAAGCTGGTGGATTTGGATGAGTGATGCGTTTGGCAAGATGAACTAAGAAAGATAACACTTTGGTGACAAGAAATCTAGCTAAAGGATGCGTTGGAATAGCTAACCAAGATGTGCGATGGGTGCAAGATGCTGATCAAGGATGAACTGACACGAACGCTGGATAGATGCAATGGTACTAAGCTAAAGAGGATGTACAAGCTGACAGACCAAGATATTTACAAGTGGGCTAAAGCTTAGGATGATAGGATAGCAAGATGGTTCGATGTTGTGCAAGATGCGAAAGCTAAGGGTGGGGTGATAGCGAAAGATATGGATTTGGCAGGATGCATCCAATGATGAAGAAAGATTTTGTGACCAAGTATAGCTAGAGGAGCAGGATGAGATGGTTGGATAGGATGGTAGATAGCTAGGATTATGATGGATATAAAGAGATGACATTGGGTTTGCATGAGGATAGCCTAGAGCTAGATACCAATGACAAGGGAGGATGGACAAGACAAGATCTCCAAGGAAAATAGTGCCCCCAATCAGAAGATAACATGCAGAAGGAGGTCTTATGATGGATGTGATAGGATTGAAGCTAGGATGGAAAAAGCTGAAGGGGCTAGGGAGATGGATGATAGCTGAGATGATTGGCTAAAGCTGCATAAGATTAGTGGATGGTGTAAGATGGAAGCTAGAGGATGGAGGATAGGTGGATAGATTGGAAGATGGAGTTGGATGTCAAGAGATGACCAAAAGCATGAGGGTGATAGGCTAAGCTGGGGATGGCGGGATTACGCATGATGCTTGTTTGCCAAGTTTTCATCATGGTACTTGTCCAAGGCGCTTGAATTGCCAAGTTTTCACCAATGGATGCTTTATTTATCTTTTCTTTTTTGACTTTTTGACTTTGGACTTAGCTGGAATGATTTTGGCTTTCTTCAGCTATTTTGGCTTTTTTTTTTGGGATTTTTCACTAGCTGTTGGAATGTTCAATTTTGTTGCTAGCTGTTGGTACACCGGATGTGTGATTTATGCTATAGATCGGATTAGATGGGATTGATGGTAGGAGATGGAGGGATGAAAATTTTGGAAAGGAGCATGAGATGGGGATGCTTGCAAGAGCAACATTGGCACATGTTGGGACGGGTGTGAAAAGAGCATATGGGGGATAGATGGTAGATGCGGGCGTGATGGAGGATTTGTGAAAGCATGCTTGGGGATATAGGCACCCAAGATGGAGTTAGGAGATGGGGGACATGAGTCACTAGATGGGGGATTAGCAATGGTGGATGCCATTATGCATTGGGTTTCAACTTTTTTCTTGGGGATCCACATGGTTTTGGATTTTCTTTTCATAGGATTTTGCATTGTTTTGCATTCTTTGATTGGATTTTTCCTTTTTGGAGTATGTCTTTTAGAATAGACATATGATTGCCTAGGATGTAGATTTTTAGCTTTATGCATTTTGAAGTTGGCATTCACATTGCTGTGGTAAGCTTTGGGAAGATGGTTAGGAGAAGCTTTGTGAGATGGAGAGGATATGAAAGAGTATGTAGGGGGATGATGATTGATGATGTGCCCTGATATGTGCCTTTGTTGATCTTGCATAGAAATGGATGGAATAGGATTTTTATGATGGCTGATAGGAGGATGGAGGATGGTAGATTTTGGTACATAGGGACCCAAAATGGATTTAGCGGATGAAGGGGGGATATGGTAGGTTGTTTTGGGTTGCAAAGATGGTGGAGGGGGGATGACATAAGATTTCTTGAAGGAGTGATGGGAGGCTGGCATGGTGGGCTTGGAGATAGGCTTGGTTTGGGGGTGTGGTGTACCAACACCTTTAGATGGTGAGCCTTTGGATACATATCCAAGACCATGAAATCCTAGATTTTTTTGTGCAATAATAGGCTCTCTGATTCCTTGCTCTTGTGGTCCTAAACCTTGACCTTGATAATGCCATCGATTGAGCATTTGAACAAGCCGAGGAAACTTTTTGCTTGCAGAAAATGGTAGAAGTAATTTATTAGGTGTATTGCAATGGGGAGATACTATTCTTAATTCTTCTACTGAGAGAGGGCCACCGTGGATGAATGTAAGTGAACCAAGAGGGTAGATTATAGATGGTGGAATAGCTTGGATAGGTGGTAAGATGGAAGCATGGAGCAGGGGAGATGGAAGGATAGGATCTCGATGTAGCTGGTGGGATGACAAGATATCTTCTAGTGGAGGAGATATCGCTCGAGGTTTTGGAGATGGAGGAGATGGTGAATGCACTATGGATGGAAGACATGGTATGATGATATCTTCATTTATTCTTTGGGGGATGTCAACATGCTTTTGGGCAGGATCTTGATAGGATTGGTTTGAAGTGGATCGTGTGATAGGAGGTGAAGGGATGGATTCTTCAAAGGTAGCAGATGGATAGATGGGAGATTCAGTAGTGGAGATGGGTGAGTAGAAGATGGATGCATAAGGGTCATTACGAGAGATTTGGGAAATTCTTGGAGGCGATGTGGATAGGATTTGGAGGGATTTGACAGGTGGTGGGATTTTGATGCTTGCGGGAAGTGGAAGGATTTTAAGCAATTTGATGGATGGTATGGGGATGATAGCTATGAGAGATGGAGGTGATATTATAGATGGGGAAGCTTCATCACTGACTACTTCACATGGTTGGATTAGATGACATAGCTTATCGACTGTTGGAGGCAACTTTTCTTGTATTTCCTCTAGGAGATTCCTTGGAGACTCGTGTGTCGAAGGTGGAGGTGGATTGACAGGAATAGCTAGTGTGATGGGGGTGGAAGATTGGAAGCTTGGTTGATGGAGTGATGGAGGGGAAGCTGGAATATCAGATGGCATGACTAGATAGTTTGGAATAACTATTGGATTTTGGGGGATTCTTGGGGGAATGTTTCTAAGGCTTTCAATATACCTGTCATAGTCAACAAGATTTTCATCATCATTGGAATAGGAGGTGGCAAGAGAAAGGACAATGTGACCAAACACATCATGATAGGATTGGTACTTCATGCTTTGATGGTGAGTTTGATGGGGATGGGGTCTTGCATATGGATGAACACGGAAGCTCATGGTTAGATTTGGATTAAGCACAGATTTTGGATTGGTTGATGAAGGATTTCCTAGGGAGAGTCAAAGCTATATGATAGACCTAAGGAGGATTGGCTGGAGTTTTTTGGCTTTCTTATGGGTGGAATACTTCAAGGGTATGCTATCAAAAAGTGAGAGTTTTGCTTTCCTATGTGCAGGATTCGTGGTGATTGTGTCAACTTAAGGATAGACTAGTGATCCTATGGCATGACACGAGATTGACCACTTGTGGATCCCAACCTTTAGCTCAAGGTGATGAGGGATACAAGTGACAAAGCTGGATTACCCTAGACAATGCTCTGTCAAAGGGATAACCTTGGTGAGATTGGTTGATTGGTAGGATTGATTGGATAGCAAAATCTAGCAAAGTGACAACAACTCTTTAAAGGCTTGGGTGATTTTGGATTGGGTTGCTAGCTGGCTGGGGGGATGATTTGGATGGACTTTGGATTTGGGATTTTTCTAAGGCAAAGAACTAGATAGATTCGGTTGCATTGGGGGAGCTTGGATGATTTTCTGATAAGGCAGTGACTACGCTAAGTATGCCTTGAGTTGGGAGATTTCTGCTTTTTTTTTTGGATTTTGACCAAAGTTGGCAAACATTCATTCAAAAGCTATGAACAAACAAGCAGACAAAATTTTGGAGCAAGCACGTCAAACACACCAACATCCTAGGAAGCTTTCTACAAGGATGAAATTTGGTTTAGCTAGGGAGTCCTCGATATACACAAGGTACGTGAGGCCCAAATCTGTAGATGAAAACAAAAAGATGTCACACAGCCGAGAGGAGCGGTAACCCACTTCTCCTCTTTCACTTCTCAAGGGTATAAAGTTCCTTGAGGCTTAGCCCGAGTGACAAAATCTTGATTCCAAGAGAGGTGTCTTTGGATTCACCTCCCAATTTTTATACTCCGCCGAAATACTGGAGTTGAGGTCGTCCCAAGGGGTGATGAAATCCCCAAGCAGGCCTCCTAAAAAGCTAAGACAAGATTTTGGATCCTAATCTTATGCACCCAAGATGGCCTCGAAAGACGACAAGGGGAGAGAAGACTTGGATGATCTTGGGCTAAAAAGCATGCTTGTTCTTTTCCAATTGATGATTTAGATTTTGTAAGCTATGATTGAAGACACTTGTGATTAGGACATATAATGTTCATTCCAACTTGACAGCGTCGTCAACATAATGAAAATCGAGAATTCGTCAGCATAAGAAATGCGAGCGTCATTAAAATGCATCAAAACCATGCAATGTTCATTGATTGTTAGGCATTCAAGATTGTGTTTAGCAACATGCATTCAAAGACAAGTGATTAAACATTCAAGTTTTTTCCTTTGAGCATTCAAGATTGAGATTTTGTGTGTTGTTTTAAGAACTTTGAAGTGCTTTGTTTTAACCTTAGATCATTCAAGATTGTTTTGGACTCAAAAGTGAAAATGACTCTTTGGACTTTGCTTTTCATTCAAGATTTTGTGTTCTAGTTTGCATGTTTTAAGCCCAAAAATGATATTCCTAGATTGTTTTGATGCATGAAAAACCTAAGAAACATTCAAGATTTTGGAACAAGACATTTGTTTGGAACAAATAACAAAAATTTTAGGACTCTTAGTTTTCATGAGATTTTTAAAAGAACTTTAAAATATTTTCAAATGAGGTTCATTTTATCCTTGATTGATGCTTTGAGTTTAATTTAGATTTTATTGTGCACTTAGTGTTGATTTTGAACCTTTTGAAATGCAAATTTGAAGTTCTTTTTAAATTTCCAAAAATGAAGTGTTCCTAACTTTGCATGAATGCATCTAAAACCTTGATATTGCAAGGATGCAAATGATTAGATTGGTTTAGTTTCACTTGTTAAAAGATTTTTTCTTTTTTGCAAATTTTTAATTTTTTAATGGATTTAAGTATGATTTGGGGGTTCATTTTAAGCACTAAAAAGAAGTGTGTATGATTTTTCTTCCTTAAAAAAAAAAAATGGCCAAGATCTCCCACAAGAAGAAGAAGAAGTAGATGGAATAAGAAGAATATAGACAAGAAGAGGAAGAAGAATTCCAAGTGCTTTGTCCACCTATAAGCTTGAAAAATCTGCAAATACTATGAGATAGACTATGAGTTCCTTTGTCTTCTTCATGCTCATGTGGACCTACAAAACCAATTTATACAATCCTACCAATCACAAAAACAAGAAAAATTAGCCAAAATCAGCAAATAACATACAAAACTTGACTAAAAAAGCTAATGAAGATGACCCATGCGGGGTCCCACCGGGCGTGCCAAAATGTATATGAGAAATGTTAGTATGCTAATAGAAACCAAATTTAAATAAAGCTTCTACAAACTAAACAAAATTCATAAACTTCAAGATAGACTAAGATGAGCTCTCAATTGAGAATATGAGCCATTAATGGACTCTCTCAATAAGAAGCTCTCTTGTTGAGTGGCTTTGTCTAAATGGATAGGATGTATGCTCAATATGCTTCCAAAGGCTTCAATGGATGATTGTGGATTTTTGGTGTGGATAGATGGCTTTAGTATGGATTTGGCTCTCAAAATAGCATTATAACTTTACTTCATGGATTTGTGTTATTTTTCAAAGGGGAAGGATCCAATTTATAGGCAAGAGGCTTGAGGGTTTGAGGGCTAAGATGCAAGGATGGGAAAAAGCTTATGGAAGGCTCAGATTGCATGAGAGGAGAGCACATGGATTGTGCTTCCTTATAGCCAATCAAGGAGTGACACATGTCACATGGTGAGAGGATGGAGGAAAGGGCAAGGATGAGTCAACAAAGGAGGCTCAAGAGATAAAATCTTCATAAAGACCCTCATAATGACTTGTAAGAGCAATAAAAGGGCTTGTAAGAGCCATTTATGACCTAGTGGACTTCATAAAGTTTTATGGTTGAGATATTTTGAGGGTGATGAGAGAAAATTCGACTTGGACTTGATTAGAAATGTTTTAAGCTTGTTTAGGCTTGTGCAAATGATTAGAGGATGGATTAGGATGGTTTAGGATTAGCTTAAGGATAGGCAAGTGGATGGCATTTAATGAGGGTGGGTGAAGGAAGAGATATTTGTTAACTTTGGCTTGGGTTAGTAAGTTTTAACCCATGTTTAGGGAATGTGACAAGGTTAGGAGGGGATTAGGATTAGGTTTAAAGACATCTTCTAGAAGAGTCTAGATTTTGGATGAGGATAAAGACTTTCTAGAATAGTCTAGAATTTCCTAGGATGAGGATGAAGACTTTCTAGAAGAGTCTAGAACTTCTTAGGGTGAGGATAAATTAGATTTTTAGGAAATAAATAAAGTTTTATTTATTTCAAGGGTTTGGGTTGAGGAGATATTTATTAAAAAATTTTTAATAAACATGAGGATTAATATTTAATTTTAATTAAATATTTTGAGTTGGGGTTAGGGGTAGGAAATGATGAGATTAGCCTTTAATCAAAATTAAAGAAGGATTAGAAGATTTTGGAAGAGGTTATTGGTCATAAGGAAATTGGCCAACTTTTGGGAAAAAAATAAATTTTTTATTTATTTTAGGATTTTTGGTCAATTTATTAATTAAATAATTAATAAATAAGGAAATAATGTTTAGATAAGATTTAAACATTTTTGGGAGGGATTCCTTAATTAAATATTTTTAATTAAGATAAAAGGATTTAATGGCATAAAGATTAATTAATTAATTAAATAATTAATTAATTAATAAATGATGATGTCATCAGGACTTTTTCAGAAAATAAAAATACTTTATTTTCTAAAGGTTTTTAGGTGTCTACAAGAACAAGGTAGGAAATTCTAAATGATTTTATCATGGCCCTCTTGTTAAACCATCTCTTCATGATAGCTTGATGTTTAGCCATGTGCTCTAATGTAGCTATCCATTTCTCATCCATCTCTAAAAGATTCATCAATATGATTTGTACTTTTTCAGCATCCTTAATGTACCCACTCATGAATTTCAAAACAAGAATCCTAAGATTAAGCGAGAACATTGGTTCTTGTCCATATACGAGGAAATATGGAGATGTCCCCAAAGTGTTCTTGATTCTCACTCTGTCTGTCCATAAAGCATATTTGAGTTGCGTATGCCAATCTCTAGGATTCTCCTTCAATAATTGTCTTATTACTATGATCAAGTTTTTATTTGTAGATTTGACTATCCCATTCCCTTGTGGGTAATAATTCGTAGAGAACTTGATGATAACTTGATTTTCAAATGTCCATTTAGTCAAAAATACTGATACAAAAGTAGACCCATTATCACACACAAGGGTGAATGACATTCCAAATCTAATAACAATGTGTTCCTCCAAGAAGTCTGTTACTACCTTAGCAGTACAATTTCTGAAAGTTTCTGCTTCTATCTACCTCGTACAATAATCAATGGCTATAAGAATGTATGTGTGTCTAGTAGATGATGGTGGATTGATTGGACCAATGAAATCTAGCCCCCACTTTGTAAAATGATGTACCTCATATACGAGTTGTAGCGGCATCGCTAGGTGTCTTTGTCTGTTAGCACTAGTTTGGAAAACATGACAAGAACGCACATGCTCAAAAGTGTCCTTGAATATCCTGGACCAAAAATAACTCAATCTTAAAATTATATGAGCAATCACTTCTGCTAAACCATGCCTTGTACCATACTTATCATGAAATTATTCTAGGACTTCCTTCGCTTCCTCATGTCCTAAGCATTTTAAGTAGATCCCTTCATTGTTCCTTTTGTACAACTTGTTGTCTTGCAACATATAAGACTCACACTTCATTTTAAGTCCTCTACATTATGAACTATTCATCCAACTGGGGCACTGATTCTCTAGGAGATAGTAAACAATATCTTGGTACCAGACATTTGTCACTACACCTTGACCAATGTCAACTTGAGACACCATCATTTTCTTCTGATCTTTAGTATCTGTTTCTTTTTTAGACTTAAATTTCTTTTCATCACCAATCTGGTTATCAGCTATCATTCTTGATAATCTTTGACCCCTGGCTAATCTCATGGATTGGATATCCAGATCAAATTCTTACAATATTGCCGTCCATTTATCTCGTCTTTCACCAAGTTCATTTTGCATCAACAATCTCTTTACTGCTGGGTCAGGTATGATGGCATACACCTTACTCCTTAGTATGTAATGGTGGAACTTCTTTACCACTTTAACCAAGGCAAAAGACTATTTATCGAGGTTAGAATAATTCAACTTAGCATTTCTCAGTGGGTAGCTCATAAATGCAATAGGTTTTTCATCTTCCTTCTCCTTCTTCTGGGTTAAGATCCTCACACACGAATGCTCTGAAGCAAAGGAATCTATCTTGAAGGGAAAGTTATAATTAGGACTTACCAATATTGGAGTTGTGGAAATGGCTAGCTTGATGTCCTCGAATGATTTCTTGACCTTAGGAACCCATTCTATTTTAGCCCCCTTTTTAAGCAAATCATTACAGGGACACACTATCTCTGCAAATCTACTTATGAATTTTTGCACAAAATTTATCTTCCCAAAGAACAACTTGAGTTCCTTGCAACTGTAGGGGGGTGATAATTTCAAAATGGCTTCAAATCTGTTAGGATCAACGGAGATACTAGCTTCAGAAATGACATGACCTAGGAGTTTCCCTTTAGTGACCCCAAATGAACACTTCTTGGGATTGAGAGATATGCCATATTTATGACACCTATTGAATACCTATCTTTGATCGGTAATGTGAGTAGTTTGATCCTTTGAAAATATAGTCAAGTCATCCATATAGATAACTATACATTTATTAATCAATCCCTTAAAAGCTTCATCCATGGCCCACTGAAATGTAGCTCTTGCATTAATTAATCCAAATGGCATTCTCATATAGGTGAAGGTTCCCCATTTGGTCGTAAAGACAGTCTTTAGTCTATCTTCTTCTTCTACCATTCCCTGATTATAGCCTAAATATCCATCCAAGAAAGACATCATTTTCGAACCATTCACAATTTGTAAGATTTCATCCAGTAAGGGCAATGGGTAATTATCCTTCTAAGATGCCAAGTTCAAATTGCAAAAATCTATGCAAAGTCGAATCTCTCTGATCTTCTTTCGTATAGGAGCTAAATTAGCCACCCATGTAGAGTGACACATAGGGAAAATAATATTTGCATCCAGCAACTTCTTGACTTCCTTCATTATTAGAGGCTCGAGGATGGGGTTGATAGGTCTTTGCCTTTGTCAGAAAGGTTTGGCGTTAGGTTTGAGTGGGCTATCATGCATAATAATATGAGGATCATACATCTTTAGTTCTTCATAGCTCCAGTCGATAACATCCTTATATTCCATGAGCAATTTGAGCATGTCTTCCGTTTCTTGTAAATTGCATGCTTTCCCAAGCCTTACCATCTTGGGATCATCCTTTGTTCCTAAATTGTATGAATTACATTCCTCGATACCTTTTTCTTTAGTGGTCCTTTTATTAAATGTAGATTCATCACAATCAAAAATGCATTCCAACTCAATCATCCCCTTAAGAATAGTATTAGTTTTCAAATTCAAGATTCCATCTTCATCTTTAGTTGTAATATCATCAGGTGCTTCATCCAAGGTGTCATTTATTCCTTAACCTTTAAAGTGGCAACTACACATAATAAATTTGAGAATATGTTGGTCATCTTGAAAAACTTGGAAGTTTGTGATATTGTCAAGGATAGACGGAGCAACAACCAATTCGACTAAGAATCATTTTAACTTTGTTCCTTCAACTAGTTGTAATGCAATTTTTGAAATAGAAAGGGCATCTACTACCATGTTTTTCCTTCTTGGAATAGACTCTACACTCAAAGCTTCAAAATCATTTAGTAGATCCCATACCCTTGGCCTATAAGCAAGCAACCTCTTATCATTATAGGAATATAATGATTTTACTTGTTGGATAACCAATTGAGAATCTCCTTCGACGATGAGATCTATAACTCCTTTCTTGAGTGCAAAATGACGTCCTTAGATCAATGCTTCATACTTTGCAACATTATTAGTACATCTAAATTACAATCAAAATGTTGCATAGAAAGACTTACCTTTTTGACCAATTAACTCAATACTCTCACTAGCTCTTGATTTGCATTTGGAACCATCAAAGTGAAGTGCCAAAATTGGGCTTTCCTTGAGTTTTCTAACCTTATGCTCATTTTTCCTCAACTTTTCTTTTACCTAAGCTTGGAGGGATTATCTCTTGAGTACCCATTGTAATCTTTCGTAGGGTGGGCTTACTAATTTTACATTGTCAATCTTTGAAACTGGGAACGCATATCTTTCTTATTTATCACGAATTTCATCTATCAATTCTTTGATTTCATCCACTTTGGGTTTAGGATAGATGATGCATGAAATGCAAGGGAGATGAGGAAATGTTCTTTGAATTTTTAGAAAAGTATAAATGTAGCCAAAAATAGGTTTAGATAATAAGTTAGTTATCTTTGTCTTTGGTGGTTGTCATTTCTTTTCTATAAGCTTTTCTTTTGCTAATTTAAGCCTTTATTTGGTTGTGCGTTGGTATGGGTGGTGTGGCTCTACATTAGTGGTATCAGAATGGGATTTCCTGAGCATGCAGATAGATCACCAAACATGAGGCAGTTTGAACCAGGACCTTGAGTTGGGTGAAGTTTTTCAAGAAGTTCTTGATTGTGTAGACAAATCACTGACTATGAGCCAGTTTGCACAAGGTTCTTGTGTTGCACTAGATTTTTATTCTAAAGACTTGATTATGGAGAAGAGAAAGAAGAAGATAACTTTTGTGATTGGATGGATTGTGAGGATTCCTTGACTAGAGAAAATTAGGGCAAGAAATCAAGAGGCATTGATAGTTGATTTGCAGAAGCAATTAAATGGATTAGAAGTTGAGTTGCGGAAACAAAGAGCACATCACAAAAAAAGAGATGTTGATAATTCCTTGGATGTAGAAAAGAAAGAAGATCTAGTGGATTATCAGCCATGTGGTACAAAAGAAGAGCAAGAGGATGAAGAGAAAATTATTTGCAAACCTAAAGTTGAAGAAGATGAAAGATAGGAGGAAGAGCATGAAGATGACAAGATTTACAAACCTAAAGTAGATCAAGATGATTTGAAGATTGCAGAAATGGAGGAAACATATAGTTCCTTAGTTGGAGATCAAGCATGTAGAGTAGTTACATTCATTATTGACAACATGAAAGAGGCAACTGAAGATGAAGATGTCAAACAAGTAAATTATTATGAATCATGGGATGTTGTCTTTGAGGTGACTTTGAAAGATATTGATGATGGTTTGCATGAGGATTTTGTTAGTCATGTGTGGCATGGAAAGGAAGATTGGTATGGTGTTCCTAGGTTTATTACAGGTGTGATTAATTCAACAACATTAAATGAGGATGAGATTTATACTTGGACAGAGTTCATTGCAAAGGAGAAATTTTAAATATAGACACTTGTTTCGACTAGGTGTTGGAAAAGAAGAAAGAAGGAAATATATTGACATTGGATACTTGTTCCAACTATGTGTTGGAGGAAGAGAAAAAAAAAATGTCAACAGTGGCTACTTCATTTTGTGAATCCATATTCACAAAATTTTTCCTACCATGGGAGTCAGATGTAGGAGCATCATGCATCAGGAAATTAAAAAAAAAAAAAAAAAATGTGGAAGATTTGCATGTTGGTTTTCTTGTCCCTGTCGAGGTGGAAGCTTGTGGTGAAGATGAAGATGGTTGTATATCTTTCTTTTGGCATCAAAGTGTGGGACACACTTTTCTATCTACCAAGGGAGTTTGATGCAGGAGCATCTTGTATGAGAAACTAAAAACTAAAAATAAAAAAATTGGAGGGGAGAGAAATTGACAAAAATAGAAAGAAAAATAATATTAAAAAAATAAATAAAATAGAAAATGGAAAACAAGGGAGAAAAGAGGAATTTCTACTTTCAAGGTGCAAAGGTGATAGGGACACAACCAAAGAATAGAATGGACACAACAGAAAAGGGAAATTGTATTAACTAAAAAATAGGCTAGTACATTCAGTACAGAGAAAATAAACTTCAAACCATGCCCTAAGGGCTTACAATAGCATAAATGTGGGGATAATTTCTCCTTTTAATACCTCCTCTCAAACTCCACTCCGAACTGCCTTTTACAATGCAAGGAATCTCCTTAAATAGACCTTGGAGGGTTAAGGACTAGGAATACATTCTAGAAAGTGCTAGTAGGCATCCACCGACCAAATAGAAGGCACTAAAAGTTGCATTAGAAGTCGGTGCAAATCTAGAAGAATTCAGAAACGGTAACTGATCTTTCGGGAGGCATAACTTTTGAACTGTAGCTCTGATTGACGAACCGTTTACATTTTCGGAAAGCTCTCAAAGTGCTCTATAGCCCTATGGACCAGCTCCACTCGTCCCCCATTTTTTGACCCTTTTTGAGGTCATTTAATGCCCCTAACCTAACTTTGAACCATTCTTAGGAGGTCTCCACAACCCGAAAAATTGCAATAACTTTCAAACCGTGGAGCCTTTTGACCTGATTCTTTTTTTGGAATGCTCTAAATTACAATTACATTCATCTAGTCAATTTACACCTCCTAGTTCACCAAAATGATGGCTCAATTACATACTCCTATTTTTTTGGGATTTACACGAACACTGATAGTGGAACTGTGAGAGTTGGAACCTTTATTTGGCCCAAATGGGTATCCAAAAATGAAAACACATGAAACAAAAATTAAGTCTAAGTATATTTTTTTGGGTGACACAGGATTGCCCTTATACCTCTGGATGCTCCTGCATCAGACACCCAAGGTAGATTGAAAAGTGACCCTGTCACTTTATGAATGGTAGAGGAAATCCCAAATGGGAAACCTCAGCTATTGAAATCCAAGTTGATTCCTCGATTGGCCGTCCTTTCCAATTCACCAAATCCTCTTCATGCTGCCTATTTCTGGTACTCCTACCAACACGATGATCTAGAATGTCTTCTATCTCCTCCTTAGAAGCAGGAATTGGACATGGCTCTAACACCAGCTCCTCATCTGCACCATCATCATGATACTCTGTTAAATCTGTAATGTTGAAAATGGGAGAAATGTGAATACCATTTGGCAGCTCCATTTCATATGCATTTTTTGAGTCATGTTTCTTCAAAATTTTGCAGGGGGCAAATTTCTTCATTTTCAGCTTGTTGTAAGTACCGGCTGGAAATCTTTCTTTTCGTAAGTGCACCATGACTAAATCTACTCCTTGGAATTCGTTATGTCTTCTCCTTTGATCAACCCTAGCTTTATACTCTTGATTCATCTTGGTTATGTGTGCCTGAACCTCCTCATGTAGATGCTTGATATGTTCAGCAAATTCCTCAGCTTCAGCACTTGTCCTCTCCCCTTGTTCTATCTTCCTTAGCTCTGGTGCAGTCCTTGGGCTACTCCCATATACAATTTGGAATGGTGATTTTCTAGTACTCCTATTTACAGAGTTATTATAAGAAAACTCTGCCTGTGGTAGAATCAAATCCCATCCCTTGGGCTTATCCCCAACTAAACATCTTAGCAAATTGCCCAGACTTCTGTTTACCACTTCTGTTTGGCTGTCAGTTTGTGGGTGATGCGTGGAACTGAATTTCAAGTCTGTTCTCAACTTTTTCCATAATGTCCTCGAGAAATACCCAACAAATTTGGTATCTCTATCAGAAACTATACTTCTTGGAAGACCATGTAGTCTTACCACATCTTTGAAAAAAAAGTCTGCAATATGGACAACATCATGAGTTTTGTGGCATGGAATCAAATGTGCCATTTTTGAGAACCTATCAACCACCACGAATACTGAGTCATTACCCCTTTGTGTCCTTGGCAATCCAAGAAAAAAATCCATACTTATGTCCTCCCATGGCCTTGATGGAATAGGAAATGGCTGATATAGGCCAGTATTGTGACTAAACCCCTTGGCAACTTGACAAACCTAGCAACTCTGTACAAACTTCTTCACATCCTATGAAATTTGAGGCCAAAAATAATGTTCTCTAAGAATGGCAATGGTCTTATCTCGACCAAAATGTCCTGCCATCCCTCCACTATGTTTCTTCTTAATCAGATTTTCCCTCATGGAACTCCTTGGAATGCACAATTGACTACCCTTGAACAACATGCCATCCTGAATCAAATAGTGCAACCACTTGGTTCTATCTACAACAACAGGTTCTTTAAAAGCTTTCCATGCTTCAGCAAAATCAAGATCCTCGGGGTACAAATTCTTGAGTTCATCAAACCCAACTACTTCAACTTGCATTACTGTAAGCAACAACTGTCTCCTACTTAGTGCATCTGCAACCCTGTTAGATTTTTCACTTCTATGCTTCAACACAAATGTATAACTCTGCAAGAACTCTACCCACTTCATATGCCTCTGATTCAATTTACCTTGGCTATTTAGGTATTGTAATGCCTCATGATCAGTATACAAAACAAATTCCTTTGGCAATAAATAATGCCTCCATTTCTTTAAGGCCTGAACTATTGCACAGAACACTTGATCATAAACAGAATACTTCTTCTTTGCATCATTCAATTTTTCACTAAAATATGCAATAGGCTTACCTTCTTGGCCTAATACAGCCCCAATAACGCTGCCACTGTCATCACAATCCACTTGGAAAACCTTTCTAAAATCTGGAAGTGCCAACATAGGCTGTTCTGTCACCTTCTTCTTCAGCAATTCAAAACTTCTCGCAGCTGTTGCAGTCCATTTGAACTCTTTTCTATCCCCTCTTATTGTATTAGTTAGGGGTGCACATATGCCATTGAAATTCTTAATAAACTTCCTGTAAAAACTAACCAAACCATGAAATGATCTTACCTCAGTAGCAGACCTTGGAGTAGGCCATTCCAAGATGGCTTTTACCTTCTCCGGATCCATTTTGAGACCTTCAAGTGATATAACAAACCCCAAATAGACTAACTCCCTTTTTGCAAAGATACACTTCTTCAGATTAATTAACAATTTCTCTTCCCTTTTCCTTTCAAGGACACTACGAATATGTAGTAAATGTTCTTCCAAAGTTTTGTTGAAATTAAAATATCATCGAAATAGACAATAACAAATTTTCTCAAGAACTTCTTAAGTACCTCATTCATGAGCCGCATGAAGGTGCTTGGGGCGTTCGTCAATCCAAAGGGCATGACTAACCACTCATAAAGACCCTCCTTGTCTTGAAGGCTATTTTCCACTCATCTCCTTCTCGAATCTATATATGATGATAGCCACTCTTGAGATCTATCTTTGTGAAGTACTGAGCTCCACTCAAGCAGTCCATAAGATCATCCATCCTTGGCAAAGGAAATCGGTACTTGATGGTTATCCTATTTATAGCTCAAGAATCTGTACACATCCTCCACTCTCCATCCTTCTTCAGTATGAGTACTATAGGTACTACACATGGACTCAGGCTCTCTCGAATCAAGCCCTTCCTCAATAGCTCCTGAACTTGTCTGTTTAGCTCCTCTGTTTCAGTAGGAGTCATCCTGTGAGTAGCCTTGTTAGGCAAACTAGCTCCTGGAATCAGATCTATCTGATGACTGATTTTCCTTACTAGTGGCAATCCATGTGGAACATTATTAGAGATAATATCTCCAAACTCCCCTAGTAAATCTAAAACTTCAAGTGGCATTTCACTACTACCTTCTTTATCTTTCCTAGGAATCAAAGCATAGCACATATGCTGATGTTTCATGCCATCTAAAAAATTCCTTCCATCAACAAGAAAAATCCTAGCACTACTACATACCTTTTCACCTTCCTTTTTCATGGGCTTCAATTTGTGGCAAACTCCATCCTTTTTCAAAGAGTATGTGTTTGCATGTCCATCATGTACTGCATGTCTACCAAATTGCCATGGTCTACCCAACAATATATGGCAAACATCCATCGAAATAACATCATAGAGAACTTCATCATGGTAACTCCCAATTTTGAATTTCACTAAACATTGTTCACTTACCAGGACCTTATGATCATCTTTTACCCAAGCAATCCAATAGGGCTGGGGATGTTTCTCCCTCTTGAGCTTCAGCTTAGAGACCATCTCTTCTGATACCAAGTTATCAGTGCTATCACCATCAATGATCATGCCACAACATTTATCCTCACACTTGCATCTGGTACGAAACAAACTCCTCTGTTGTCCTAGTTCAATCTCACCACTTAGTAGGACTCTTTCATTTACCAAGGTCTCTCCTCTTTCTGCATCCTCTAAATGTGATGATTGTGCATCTTCATCCACATGAGCAACCCTAGCTTGGCCCTTAGCTCTCCTATCTATCATTCCTTATCATTGAGGGCATTCAAAGGCATGATGACCTTCTTCATTGCAATGGAAATAGGTACCATGAAAGCCTTCTCTTCCTTGTCCACATCCTCTACCTCTTCCTCTCTGATTTCCAAAGTCTTGATCATGGGAGCGGTTGAAACCCTCATTCCTCTAGTTCCTGCTAGTACCCACATCTTCATTTTTTTTTTGGATTTCATTGCAACCTCCAGATGATCTACCGCTTCCCCTTCCTCCTTGACCGCACCCTCTTTGTCTTCCTTCAAACCTTTTATTCAGCTTCTCTTCAACTCGTAGGGAAAACTGGTATGCCTCTTCAACATTGGTCATTCTTACCAGACTTAATTCCTCCTGGATGCTAGGTCACAACCCACTGATAGAATGAGCAACCTTCTCCTTATTTTCTTCTGCATGCCCCACTCTAATCAAGAGTTGGTAAAACTCCTTTGTATATTCTTGGACTAATCTTCCTGCTTGCTTTAACGCATGCATCTTCTTAAACAAATCAAGCTCATAGTCCACAGGAATGAACTACTTCTTCAATTTGTTCACCATGCAATCCCATCTTGTGATCTTCTCCTTTCCTCTTCTATTTCTTTCCAATTGAACCTCTTGCCACCAGATTTTGGCATGGCCTTTCAGTTTGGCCTTTGCAAACTTAACCCTATCTAGGTCCCTGATATCCTCATACTCAAAGTATTCTTCCAGTTCATTGATCTAATTGATCAACTCATTTGGTTTCAGATTTTCTGAAAATACACCCATTTCAATTGTAGGTCTTTTCCCAAACTTAGTAATGGCCCTAAAAAGCCTTTCCTCTGCATGATTCAGAACTTCCCCATCAAATTCCCCTTCTAGTCCAACTTCATCTTCTTCGTTGTCATCTTCACTTTCATTACCTACGGCCACAGTTGCTCCTCTATGGAGCTCCTCTTGCAATGCTTGTACCTAGCTTTGGAGGGCTCTAACCTCCTCAGGATTAATAGCTCTGGCCCTTCCACTATACTGTCTTCATGGAGGCATCTTCTTAATTGAAACCCACAACCACACAGTCCTGGTGCAAACTACCTCACAATCGGCGCTCTGTGTACACACTCAAGAAAACCAGCTCTGATACCACTTGATGGGGACACAACCCAAGAACATAATGGACACAACAGAAAAGAGAAATTGTATTAACTGAAAAATAGGCTAGTAAATTCACTACAGATAAAATAGACTTCAAAACATGCCCTAAGGGCTTACAATAGCATAAATGTGGAGATAATTTCTCCTTTCAGTACCTCCTCTCAAACTCCACTCCGAACTGCCTTTTACAATGCCAGGAATCTCGTTAAATAGACCTCGGAGGGTTAAGAACTAGGAGTACATTCTAGAAAGTGCTAGTAGGCATCCACTGACTAAATAGAAGGCTCCAGAAGCTGTGTTAGAAGTCGACGCAAATCTAGAAGAATCCAAAAACGGTAACTGAACTTTCGGGAGGCATAACTTTTGAATCGTAGCTCCGATTGACGAATCATTTAGATTTTTGAAAAGCTATCGAAGCACTCTATAGCCCTATGGACCAGCTCCACTCGTATCCCATAATTTGGCCCTTTTCAAGGTCATTTAATTCCCCTTACTTGACTTTGAAGCATTCTTAAGAGGTCTCCACAACCCGAAAAACTGCAATAACTTTCAAACCATGGGACCTTTTGACCTGATTCTTTTTCTGGAATGCTCTCAATTACAATTACATTTATCTAGCCAATTTACACTTCCTAGTTCACCAAAATGATGGCTCAATTACATACTCCTATTTTTTTGAGATTTACACAAACACTGATAGTGGAACTGTGAGAGTTAGAACCTTTATTTGGCCCAAATGGGTATCCAAAAATGAAAACACATGAAACAAAAATTAAGTCTAAGTATATTTTTTTGGGTGACACAAGATTGCCCTTATACCTCTGGATGCTCCTACATCAAAAGGTGGCATAAATAGAAAAATAAGAAAAATAGTTGTCATTCCATTAATCGAGGTGTGTAGGTGGAAACTTAGAAGTTTGTGGAAAGTTTCTCAAATGATGCATTTAATATTTGTTGTGATCCATAAATAAAATGTAATTTTCTAATTGGGCCACATGGTGGTGCTTAGTTGTATTTAGGTGGAAATTCTAGAAAGTTGTAGATATTGTAGAAGGTTGTGGATATTGTGTAGGTGGAATTATAGAAGATTTTGGATGAGTCATGCATTGGGTGTCAAGTGCCTATTTAAGCAAGCCATAGGAACATTTGTGAGCAAGCTCTCAAGGTGTAGCTCTTCAAGTAGAAGCTCTTCGAGTGTAATCTCTTGTAAGGAAGTTGGAGAAGTAGAAGTCTTCAAGACAAGCTCTCTTTTGTTGTAAGCTCTTCTAGTTAGAAGCCCTTAGTGAGGAAGCTCTCTTATATTATAAGATTTTGGAGTTTTTCCATTTGGAGAATATTGTAATGAATTGAAAGTATTAATAAAACATGCTTTGAAGGATTTTTGTCATCTCTTTGTCTCCATCTTGTTGTGATCTTGGTTGTGCATTTGTAAGGGTGGTATAGCCCTTCATCAATAGATGATTACTGAAGTCCATCCTTGGCCTTTTATGTACCATCTTCTTCTTGTATTTTGATCACTCTAGGTGGAGGAGAAGACAAACCTTTGCCATCCAAAGAGGTATCGCTATATGAAGCATTCAGATCTTCAATTTCCTCTTCAAACTATTCAACAATAGTGGGTGTGTTTGTAAGACTTTGGTTTTTTGTAGGTTCATTTTGTGGCTCCAACTATTTGGGTTAACACCTTAGCAACTACTTTTTGACATGATGAAGATTCGAACATTGAATGGCTAACTTTATATAATCAAAAAAATCCTGGAAGGAGGAGGATATTGGTATCCGTTTCTTCTCTCAGATATTGGGATCTATGAATTGTGTTACGACCTCATCTTTTGGGGTTGAAATTATGGGGTCCATATCTTGATCATCTAGTTTTATGGTTGAATTTGTATGAAAAACCATCACCTTGTAGGAGCCTAAATTTGTTTGTAATAAGGCTACCTCATTAGGAGCATAGTATTCTATGATCATCTTTTTTAACTTTGGCTCCACGTCTATTCTAATTTGATTATTCAAACATTTCTATGGTAACCAAAGCTAAGTGAAATCTGTGCAAAACCATCCCCTTAGGCACTTTGTCCATTCTCTACTGAGGAGTAATCCATATGTCTCTGGGATATCAACCACATGTATATCAATGACATCTTGAACTTGTGGGTCTACTGTTAACTATATCCACACATCCTTTAGTATGACAATGACTTTCACATCTATTTTTTTCCAACTGTATTACTATTTAGTTGGTAGGTTGAGGGCTTATTCCTAACTTTTGTGCTATAGAAAATGGCATGACATTGCATGAAGCTCCTGAATTAATAAGGCAATTGTGAAGATTCTTCCCATAAATTTTGATATTGAACAAAAATGGGAGCACCATTAACTTGTTGTGATACCATCTTTTGAGGAGTAGTATTTGCATTGTGGGAGGTCTTTGTATGATCTAGAGTCTTCATGAGGGCTTCTCATTGTTGTGGACAGTTTTGCAACATGTCAAACATGGACATGTTGGCCTTTGTTCATTTCAGGTCTTCTACAATACTATACTTTTCAGTAGACCAAGTGGGGTTTTTCAATATTGTTGGTACATTCAATTGGTTTTGATTTTTTTGTCCTCCATATGGTGGTTTAACTGGTGTTAGATTGTTGCTTGGCCTTGGATCAGGAGGAGTTGGTTGTAGTGTTGGGGGAATTCCATCTGTCAAAGGTTCCTTTCTACTTCTCAAGTTGTACGTATTTCGATTGTAATTGCAAAAAACAAACATCTCTTCATGCTGAAAATTAGGTTCTTGGCTAAATGGAAATGAGAATTCTTCGTTGATTGGTTGCTCTACATGTTTATTTTGTGTAGAATCATAGGATTCTAATAACATAGCATTGAACTACACAGGAGGAACATTGTTGTTTACTTGCAAATTTTGAGTCAATTCTTGATTTCCATTATAGTATGAACCATTGTTAGATGCGGTTTGACCATCATTGTATTGATTGATATCTATGTATTGAATGTTACTATTATTATTGTCTACAAGGATGCTTCCATTATTCAAATGGGTATTACACTATCGGTTCTATCTTTGGAAGCCATTGTTGTGATCAGGAGGATTTTAGTTGTTCCCTCCACTATTGTTTATTGTATTGTTGTTCCCACTATTATTATTCCCATTGAAGTTCCTATTATAATTTTGACCATAATTGTTGTTGTAGGGGCCAACGTTATTCCTCTAAAAATTGTTATTTTGTCCCTATGATAACCTTAGACAAGTTAGCTCATTGTTCATTTTTGACATAGTCTTTTTCATCTGACCAAATTCGAATATAAAGCTATTTTATGCTTCAATGGGTATTGCTTCCTTTTTCTCAAAGAACGCAACTTTTGGAGGTTCATACCCTAGATATGTTAGAGTGGGGTTCTATGGAGTAGCTGCATGTTGTAATGGAACTGGATTTATAAGTATGAATTGACTAGGCACGATGGGTGCTTCAATCGGGTATGTTGACATTGCCATAATAGCTTGGGCTAGAAGCATCAATCCTCCTCCATTAGGATTGGCTTACTTAGTAAAAGTTATTACTTCTGTGAAGACCTTTTCCAATGTATCAATATTTACTATAGGAAGCCTTCTCAGAAAGATAGTAGTAAGACGGTCCATAGCATTAAGATAAATCTGAATAGCCGCTTCAATGGGTATAGTATATCATGTTTTTAACCTGTGATATGCTCTATGAAAGCGATGATTGAAGTGTGAAACTATCTTAGTAGGATCCATTTTAAATGATATGAATTGTTAATGTATCACTGCTCCAGGTTGACAAAAGTTTTAAATTGTTCTAAAAACAAATTTTCAAAGGTGTCCCAATCTCTAATAAACCCAAGTGGCATAGGGGAATAAAAGAAGGACCACATCCTCGTTCACAATCTATTTTTGGTTGTAAATTTCTTTGAATACCTTAATGTGTTCTTTGGCAGTTTGTGTTTCTTTGTAAATGAATTTTGGGAAAAACTTCTCAGGATTTTTAGGGAGTCATGAAGTGCACCTCTCAAATTGATTGGTGAGTCTACAATGTTTGCAAGGAAGGCCATCACAAGATTTGGCAGACCTAATGGTGGTTGTTGAGGTGGAACTATTGGAATATGTGGTGGTCCACTAGGTGGTTGGAGTGGAGGTGGAATTGAAGAAGATGATGAAAGTTTGAATGCAAGTGGTTGAATTCGAGGTATTCCTTTATCACTCCAAATATTGGTGGAGTCATACAAAGTTGATAGATGGATGTAATGGAAGACATTTTATTACAAATAAAAAACAATAATTGAATGTGGTATGAAGTTTGTTGTAGCTACAATAGATGTGAATTATTTTATTGCTACATTGGTGGAGAATATGGTCGCTAGTAAATTGCCTTGAATAGAAACATGAATAGTATGGTCAGAAATGTCATGAATAATGCATGAATAGTATGTGAATAATGTTGTTGTAGTGACACATTAGTTTTTTGTTCACAAAAAATTGACAATCTACTTGTAACTTTATTGACATATTTTGCACCAAAAGTTTCACTCCTCTATTTCTAGGCTTAGACTCATACACTTTCAAGAAGTTAGGGATTATTTTCAAATGGGTAGAAACTATCATACCTGCATAAGTAGTTCCAAGAATTATCTTTAGTATTGCTACTAGTTGGACTGGGCATTATTAGTTGTAACCATTTAGTTGAAGTTTACTTCTGGTATGTAAACTTGTGCTAAGTTGGATACACTACTTTAGAAGAAACTTGATATTTGTATCTTGTATTAGGACCAATCTCTGATGATATACTTTTGTTTCCAATCAAAATTGTATTTGAGATAAGAATAAACTTTTGATTTTTATCTTTATTATTTTTTGATTATTATGTATTAGTCTTTGTAATGAGTTCTCTTTCAAAGCAAACATTGCACAAACTAAAACCTTTGAAATAAGGAAAAAATTATAGATTTGTTCTAAGATGAATACATGCAAGTGTTAGACAAAATGTAAAATCATACAAATTGAAAAAATCAAGTGCAAAATGGATAGAGGACCTTATAATGAGATCAAAGCATCAAACTTGCCAAGCTTTAGGTTTACACCAAACTATTAATGCAACTTGGTCACAAAGAAAGAAGATATTATCAAAGGGAAGAATGCAAAATTTGGCAACCACCATCATTGCCTTAAAAAAATATAGTTTGACAATTAATTGGTATATATTCAATGAGTTCAAAACAAGATGTAGAGATGGGGGATAAAAGAGAAATAACCCACCTTAGGATGAAGAAAAAGTAGTGCATGAAACCCTGAGAGGCATCCAAAATGGATAGGAATAGGTGGGAATATTCTACAACAACTCACAACAGCTATACAATAGTTAAATGTGTATCCTAGGTGATCTTAGAGAAATCATAGTAAAGGTAGTACTCTATTTGGTTCCCCATGAGGTGAGAGAGAATCCACATGCTCATCAAATACACATTTGATGCCTATTTTTGTTGATGGTAATGGTGAAGAGGAAGTGATGCTAAAGTAGAAGAGGTTGTCCCTAATAGCTTTATGACTATGCATGATGAATTGGGTTTCCTATTAGATCATGTTGAGCTGTTGTTGCACACGATGCTAAATGGTAGGCATTCTTCAAACTCCTCTCTTGAAGAGTTGATCTTTTGAATCAACTCCAATGTTTTGGGTGATCTTGTTACCTACTAAAATATGCTTAGTTGAAGATAAATATAATTTTTCACAAGGAGGACTTTGCTAGTTCGTTTTGATTTTGGATGAGAAGTAGAATCTGTTGACTATTTCAAAATTAAACACATAAAAAGAACTATGTTTTTGTATTTTGTATTTTTTCTAATGAATGCAATCTAACAATACAACTAATATGAATTCCTAATCTAACAAGGGGTTATTAAAGAAAATAACAAGAACTTTAAATAAAATAATGCGAAATGAAAATCCTAATGGACATAAGATACAAGAAACAACACATCTATGAGTTAAAATTTCAAAGAAATTTGTGTGTAACTAATGAAAATAGGAGTAACACTTCCTCAATTCCATTGATGCAATCATTGATGGGAAACTTTAATAATCATAAGATATTTCACTCTTCATCAAATTGCAAGGCCATGGAAAGTGCGCTCATGTGAGACAAGGAGTTATGAAGACACAATTTGATGATTTCTTCTCAAGCTAGATACGTCAATGGAATTTATTAAAACTATAGCAAAAACAAAAACAAAAACTAAAAGGTTGCACAACAAAAAATAAAACAATAAACTTTTGGTCAATCACAATTCCATGAACATAAATTCACAAAACAATGACACATTTAGGCAAGAATCACTACACTCCAAATGCAAGCACTAAAAGCATAATTTTATTGCAAAATATTGGCAGCCTCACTTACATATTACAATAGAGTGTTTATAAGAAATCATCTCCTCAATTTGTGTTGCGAGTGAGAGATATCTTTATGCAATAATATGCTTTTAATTTAATAAAACAATTTAATTATATACAAACAAAGAATCTAACTAGTACTTAGTAGAACTCCATATATTTTATATTCATTGATTGGATGCATGAGCCCTTGCATGTCATAGGACAAATAATTTATGAGAGAAAAAGAATAATGATGAAGGAACATCCAGAGGTATAAGGGCAATTTTGTGTCACAAAAAAAAAAGTACTTAGACCTAGTTTCTGTTTCATGTGTTTCCATTTCTGGATACCCATTTGGGTCAAATAAAGGTTCCAACTCTCATAGTTCCACTATCAGTGTTCTAGGATAGAGTATTTGAACACCTTGGGATACGTGTAAATGTCAAAAAAATAGGAGTATGTAATTGAGCCATCATTTTGGTGAACTAGGAGGTGTAAATTGTCCAGATGAATGTAATTGCAATTTAGAGCATTCCAAAAAAAGAATCAGGTCAAAAGGCCCCACGGTTTGAAAGTTATCGCAGTTTTTCAATTTTTGGAGACCTAAGAAAGCTTCAAAGTAAGGTTAGTGGCATTAAATGACCTTGAAAAGGGCCAAAAAATAGAGGACAAGTGAAGCTGGTCCATAGGGCTATAGAGCACTTCGAGAACTTTTCAAAAATGTAAACGGTTTGTCAATCGAAGCTACGGTTCAAAAGTTATGCCTCCCGAAAGTTCGGTTACCATTTTTGGATTCTTCTAAATTTGCACCAACTTCTAATGCAGCTTTTGGAGCCTTCTACTAGGTCAGTGGATGCCTACTAGCACTTTCTAGAATGTACTCCTAGTCCTTAACCCTCCAGGGTCTATTTAAGGACATTTTTGGCATTGTAAAAGGCAATTCGGAGTGAAATTTGAGAGGAGGTACCAAAAGGAGAAATTATCTTTAGTTTTGTGCTATTGTAAGCCCTTAGGGCATGTGTTGAAGTTTATTTTCTCTATACTGAATGTACTAGCTTATTTCCACAGTTAATACAATTTCCCTTTTTCTGTTGTGTCCATTCTATGCTTGGGTTGTGTCTGCATCAAGTGGTATCAGAGCTGATTTTCCTGAGTGTGTAGACAAAGTGCCGATTGTGAGGCAGTTTGCACTAGGACTATGTGGTTGTGGGTTTGAGTTAAGAAGATGCCTCCACGAAGAGAGCATGGTGGAAGGGCCGAAGCTATTAATCCTTAGGAGGTTAGAGCCCTCCAAAGGTAGGTACAAGCATTGCAGGAGGAGCTTCATAGAGGAAAAAATGTTGCTGCAAGTGATGATAGTGAGGATGACAATGAAGAAGAAAAAATTGGACCAAAAGGGGAATTTGACAGGGAAGTTCTGAATCAGGTAGAGGAAAGGCTTTTTAGGGCGATTACTAAGTTTGGGAAAAGACCTCCAATTGATGTGGGTATATTTTCAGGAAATCTGAAACCAGATGAGTTGATCAATTGGATCAATGAACTAGAAGAATACTTTGAGTATGAGGATATCAGGGACCCAGATAGGGTTAAGTTTGCAAAGGAAAAACTGAAAGGCCATGCCAAAATCTAGTGGCAAGAGGTTCAATTGGAAAGAAATAGAAGAGGAAAGGAGAAGATCACAAGGTGGGATCACATGGTGGACAAATTGAAGAAGCAGTTCATTCCTGTGGACTATGAGCTTGCTTTGTTTAAGAAGATGCATGGGCTAAAGCAATCAGGAAGATCAGTCCAAAAATATACAAAGGAGTTTTATTAAGTTTTGATTAGATCAGGGCATGCAAAAACAAATAAGGAGAAGGTTGCTCGTTATATCAGTGGGTTGCGACCTAGCATCCAGGAGGAATTAAGTCCGGTAAGAATGACCAACATTGAAGAGGCATACTGGTTTGCCCTACAAGTTGAAGAGAAGCTAAATAAGAGGTTTGAAAGGAGACAAAGAGGGTGTGGTCAAGGAGGAAGGGGAAGCGGTAGGTCATCTGGAGGTCGAAATGAAACTCAAAATAAAAATGAAGATGTGGGTACTAGCAGGAACCAGAGGAATGAGGGTTTCAATCGCTTTCGTGATCAAGACTTTGGAAATCAGAGAGGAAGAGGTAGACGACATGGACAAGGAAGAGGAGGCTTCCATGGTACCTATTTCCATTGCAATGAAGAAGGTCATCGTACCTTTGAATGCCCTCAACGACAAGGAAGGACAGATAGGAGAGCTGAGGGTCAAGCTAGGGTTGCTCATGTGGATAAGGATGCACAGTCATCACATTCAGAGGATGCAAAAAGAGGAGAGACCTTGGTAAATGAAAGGGTCCTACTAAGTGGTGAGATTGAACCAAGACAAAGGAGGAGTTTGTTCCGTACTAGATGCAAGTGTGAGGATAAATTTTGTGATGTGATCATCGATGGTGGTAGTACTGATAACTTGGTATCAGAAGAGATGGTCTCTAAGCTGAAGCTCAAGAGGGAGAAACACTCCCATTCCTATCAGATTGCTTGGGTGAAAGATGATCATAAGTTCCTGGTAAGTGAACAATGTCTAGTAAAATTCAAAATTGAGAGTTACCATGATGAAGTTCTCTGTGATGTTATTCCAATGGATGTTTTCCATCTATTTTTGGGTAGACCATGGTAGTTTGATAGACATACAGTACAAGATGATCATGCAAACACATACTCTCTAACAAAGGATGGAGTTTGCCACAAACTGAAGCCCATGAAAAAGGAAGGTGAAAAGGTATGTAGCAGTGCTAGGATTTGTCTTGTTGATGGAAGAAAGTTTTTAGATGGAATGAAACATCAAAGTATGTGCTATGCTTTGATTCCTAGGAAAGATAAAGAAGGTAGTAGTGAAATACCACTTGAAGTTTTAGATTTACTAGGTGAGTTTGGAGATATTATCTCTGATAATGTTCCTGAAGGATTGCCACCAATAAGGAAAATCAGTCATTAGATAGATTTAATCCCAGGAGCTAGTTTGCCTAACAAGGCTGCTCAGAGGATGACTCCTACTGAAACTGAGGAGCTAAATAGATAGGTTCAGGAACTATTGAGGAAGGGCTTGATTTGGGAGAGCCTGAGTCCATTTACAATACTTGTAGTACTAGCACCAAAGAAGGATGGAGAGTGGAGGATGTGTATAGATTCTCGAGCTATAAATAGGATAACCATCAAATATTAGTTTCCTTTGCCAAGAATGGATGATCTTATGGACTACTTGAGTGGAGCTTAGTACTTCACAAAGATAGATCTGAAGAGTGGTTATCACAAGACATGGATTCAAGAAGGAGATGAGTGGAAAATAGCCTTCAAGACCAATGAGGGTTTTTATGAGTGGTTAGTCATGCCCTTTGGATTGACGAATGCCCCAAGCACCTTTATGCGGCTTATGAATGAGGTACTTAAGAAGTTCTTGGGAAAAATTATTATTGTCTATTTGGATGATATTTTAATTTTAAGCAAGACTTTGGAAGAACATTTATTGCATATTTGTAGTGTCCTTGAAAGGTTAAGGGAAGAGAAACCATTAATTAATTTGAAGAAGTGTATCTTTGCAAAAAGGGAGTTAGTCTATTTGGGGTTTGTTATATCACCTGAAGGTCTCAAAATGGATCCAGAGAAGGTAAAAGCCATCTTGGAATGGCCTACTCCAAGGTCTGCTACTGAGGTAAGATCATTTCATGGTCTGGTTAGTTTTTACAGGAAGTTTATTAAAAATTTCAGTGGCATATGTGCACCCCTAACTGACACAATAAGAGGGGATAGAAAATAGTTCAAATGGACTGCATCAGCTATGAGAAGTTTTGAATTGTTGAAGAAGAAGGTGATAGAACAACCTGTGTTGGCACTTTCAGATTTTAGAAAGGTGTTCCAGGTGGATTGTGACGCTAGTGGTAGTGCTATTGGGGCTATATTGAGCCAAGAAGGTAAACCTATTGCATATTTTAGTGAAAAATTGAATGATGTAAAGAAGAAGTATTTTGTTTATGATCAAGAGTTCTATGCAATAGTTTAGGCCTTAAAGAAATGGAGGCATTATTTATTTCCAAAGGAATTTTTTTTGTATACTGATCACCAGGCATTACAGTACCTAAATAGCCAAGGTAAATTGAATCAAAGGCATATGAAGTGGGTAGAGTTCTTGCAGAGCTATACATTTGTGTTGAAGCATAGAAGTGGAAAATCTAACAGGGTTGCAAATGCACTAAGAAGAAGACAGTTGTTGCTAATAGTAATGCAAGTTGAAGTAGTTGGGTTTAATGAACTCAAGAATCTATACCCTGATGATCCTAATTTTGCTGAAGCATGGAAAGCTTGTAAAGAGCCTGTTGCTATAGATAGAACTAAGTGGTTAGACGATCTGATTCAAGATGGTATGTTATTCAAGGGCGGCCAATTGTGCATTCCAAGGAGTTTCATGAGGGAAAATTTGATTAAGGAGAAACACATTGGAGGGATGG
Organism: Cupressus sempervirens; assembly: GCA_028749045.1. Lineage (NCBI taxonomy): Eukaryota > Viridiplantae > Streptophyta > Pinopsida > Cupressales > Cupressaceae > Cupressus > Cupressus sempervirens. Next base: position 873,737,592 of record CM053786.1, read on the forward strand.
TAGGACATTTTGGTCGAGATAAGACCATTGCCATTCTTACAGAACATTATTTTTAGCCTCATATTTCACAAGATGTGAAGAAGTTTGTACAGAGTTGCCAGGTTTGTCAAGTTGCCAAGGGATTTAGCCACAATACTAGACTATATCAACCATTTCCTGTTCTATCAAAGCCATGGGAGGACATAAGTATGGATTTTTTTCTTGGATTGCCAAGGACACAAAGGGGTAATGACTCAGTATTTGTGGTGGTTGATAGGTTCTCCAAAATGGCACATTTCATTCCATGCCACAAAAATCATGATGCTGTCCATATTGCAGACTTGTTTTTTAGAGAGGTGGTAAGACTACATGGTCTTCCAAGGAGTATAGTTTCATAGAGAGACACTAAATTTGTGAGGTATTTTTGGAGAACATTGTGGAAAAGGTTGAGAACAGACTTGAAATTTAGTTCCACACATCACCCACAGACTGACAGTTAAACGGAAGTGGTAAATAGAAGTCTGGGCAATTTGCTAAGATGTTTAGTTGGGGATAAGCCCAAGGGGTGGGATTTGATTCTACCACAAGTCAAGTTTTCTTACAATAACTTTGTAAATAGGAGTACTGGTCGATCACCATTCCAAATTGTATATGGAAGTAGCCCAATGACTGCACCCGAATTGAGGAAGATAGAGCAAGGGGAGAGGACAAGTGCTGAAGCTGAAGAATTTGGTGAACATATCAAGCATCTACATGAGGAGGTTCAAGCACACATTACCAAGATGAATCAAGAGTATAAAGCTAGGGCTGATCAAAGGAGAAGACATAAGGAATTCCAAGTAGGGGATCTAGTCATGGTACACTTATGAACAGAAAGATTTCCATCTGACACTTACAACACGCTGAAAATGAAGAAATTTGGCCCCTACAAAATTCTGAAGAAACATGACTCAGGAAATGCATATGAGGTGGAGTTGCCAGATGGTATTCACATTTCTCCTATTTTCAACATTGCAAACTTAATAGAGTATCATGATAATGGTGTAGATGAGGAACTGATGTTAGAGCCATGTCCAATTCCTGCTTCTAAAAAGGAGGAGATAGAAGACATTCTAGATCATCGTGTGGGTAGGAGTACCAGAAATAGGCAGTATTAAGAGTATTTGGTCAAGTGGAAAGGACAGTCGATAGAGGACTCAACTTGGATTTCAGCAGCTGAGGTTTCCTATTTGGGATTTCCTCTACCATTCATAAAGTGATAGGGTCACTTTTTAATCTACCTTGGGTGTTTGATGCAGGAGCATCCAGAGGTATAAGGGCAATCCTATGTCACCCAAAAAAAAATGTACTTAGAGTTAGTTTCTGTTTCATGTGTTTCCATTTTTGGATATGCATTTGGGTCAAATAAAGGTTGCAACTCTCACAGTTCCACTATTAGTGTTCTAGGATAGAGTATTTGAACACCTTGGGATACATGTAAATGCCAAAAAAGTAAGATTATGTAATTGACCCATCATTTTGGTGAACTAGGAGGTGTAAATTGGCCAGATGAATGTAATTGCAATTTAGAGCATTCCAAAAAAAGAATCAGGTCAAAAGGCCCCACAGTTTGAAAGTTATCACAATTTTTTAGTTTTTGGAGACCTCCTAAGAATGCTTCAAAGTAAGGTTAGTGGCATTAAATGACCTTGAAAAGGTCAAAAAAATGGGGGATGAGTGAAGCTTGTCCATAGGGCTATAGAGCGCTTCGAGAGCTTTCCAAAAATGTAAACGATTCATCAATCGGAGCTACGGTTCAAAAGTTATGCCTCTTAAAAGTTTAGTTACCATTTTTGGATTCTTTTAGATTTGCATCAACTTCTAATGTGGTTTCTGGAGCCTTCTACTAGGTCGGTGGATGCCTACTAGCACTTTCTAGAATGTACTCCTAGTCCTTGACCCTCTGGGGTCTATTTAAGAACATTTTTGGCATTGTAAAAGGCAGTTTGGAGTGGAATTTGAGAGGAGGTACCAAAACAAGAAATTATCTCTAGTTTTGTGCTATTGTAAGCCCTTAGGGCATGTGTTGAAGTCTATTTTCTCTGTACTGAATGTACTAGCTTATTTTCACAGTTAATACAAATTCCCTTTTCCCTTTGTGTCCATTCTATGCTCGGGTTGTGTCTGCATCAAATAAGAAAGCTTTTAGTCAAAGTAAAGGTTTATGGAAGTGTCAAAAATAGAAGCTAATCATTCATTTTGCATCTATCAGAGTTAAACTACCTTCATAATGCATTTCTGATGCATGGAAAATTCTATTTTTGGAACTGGCAGTTAATTGTCTGTGCATCTCTAGAAAAGTGCACCAAATCACTTGCTAATGGGGACACAACCCAAGCACAGAATGGACACAATAGGAAAAGAAAATTTTTATTAACTATGAAAATATGCTAGTACACTTAATGTAGAGAAACAAACTCCAAAACATTCCCTATGGGCTTACAATAGCATAAATCTGGAGATAATTTCTTCTCTTAGTACCTTCTCTCAAACTCCACTTTGAACTGCCTTTTACAATGCCTGAAATGTCCTTAAATAGAACCCCAAGGGTTAAGGATTAGGAATACCTTCTAGAAAGTGTGAGTTGGCATCCACCAACCAATTAGAAGGCTCTAGAAGTCGCGTTAGAAGTTGGCGCAAAACTAGAAGAATCCAAAAACGGTAACCAAACTTTCAGGAGACATAACTTTTGAACCGTAGCTCCGATTGATGAACCATTTACATTTATGGAAAGATATCAAAGTGCTCTATAGCCCTATGGACCAGATTCACTCGTCTCCCATTTTTTGGCCCTATACAAGGTCATTTAATGCCTTGAACCTAATTTTGAAGCATTCTTAGGAGGTCTCCAGAAATTGAAAAACTATGATAACTTTCAAATCATGCAACCTTTTGACTTGATTCTTTTTTTGGAATATTCTAAATTACAATTTTAATCCTCTCTCCAATTTACACCTTCTAATCCACCATAATTATGTCTCAATTACATAGTTCTATTTTTTTTGGCATTTACATGTATCCCAAAGTGCTCAAATACTCTAACCTAGAACACTCTGGATGCTCCTACATCAGACACCTAGGGTAGATTGAAAAGTGACCCTGTCACTTTATGGATGGTAGAGAAAATCCCAAATGAGAAACCTTAGCTACAGATATCCAAGTTGAGTCCTCGAGCGATCAACCTTTCCACTTAACTAGATACTCTTCATACTGCCTATTTCTGGTACTCCTGCCCACATGATGATCTAGAATGTCTTCTATCTCCTCCTTCTTAGAAGCAGGAATTGGACATGGCTCTAGCGTCAACCCCTCATCTGCACTATCATCATGATACTCTATTAAGTCTACAATGTTGAAGATAGGAGAAATGTGAATTCCATCTGGCAACTCCACCTCATATGCATTTCCTGAGTCATGTTTCTTCAGAATTTTGCAGGGGCCAAATTTCTTCATCTTCAGCTTGTTGAAAGTACCTACTAGAAATCTCTCCTTTCTTAAGTGTACCATGACTAGATCCCCTACTTGGAACTCCTTATGTCTTCCCCTTTGGTCGGCCCTAGCTTTATACTGTTGATTCATCTTGATAATGTGTGCCTGGACCTCCTCATGTTGGCACTTAATATGTTCAGCAAACTCTTCTGCTTCAGCACTTGTCCTCTCCCCTTGCTCCATCTTCATAAATTCTAGTGCAGTCCTTGGGATACTTTCATATATAATTTGGAATGGTGATCTACCAGTACTTCTATTTATAGAGTTATTGTAAGAAAATTCTTCTTGTGTAGAATCAAATCCCATCCCTTGGGCTTATCCCTAACGAAACATCTTAGCAAATTGCCTAGACTTTTGTTTACCACTTCTATCTGGCCGTCAGTCTATGTATGATGTGTGGAACCAAATTTCAATTCCATTCTCAACTTCTTCCACAATGTTCTCTAGAAATACTCCACAAATTTAGTGTCTCTATCAGAAACTATACTCTTTAGGAGGCCATGTAGTCTTACCACCTCTCTAAAAAACAAGTCTGCAATATGGAAAACATCATGAGTTTTATGGCATGGAATGAAATGTGCCATTTTGGAGAACCTATCAACCATCACAAATATTGAGTCATTACTCCTTTGTGTCCTTGGAAATGCAAGAAAAAAATCCATACTTATGTCCTCCCATGGCTTTGATGGAACATGAAATGATTGATAAAGTCTAGTATTATGACTAAATCCCTTGGCCACTTGACAAATCTGACAACTCTGTACAAACTTCTTCACATCTTGTGAAATTTGAGGCAAAAAATAATGTTATCTAAGAATGGCAATGGTCTTATCTCGACCAAAATGTCCTGCCATCCCTCCACTGTGTTTCTCCTTAATTAGATTTTACCTCATGGAACTCCTTGGAATACACAATTGACTGCCCTTGAAAAACATACCATCTTGAATCAGATAGTCTAACCACTTAGTTCTGTCTACAACAACAGGTTCTTTACAAGCTTTCCATGCTTCAAGAAAATTAAGATCCTCAGGGTATAGATTCTTGAGTTCAGAAAACCCAACTACTTCAACCTGCATTACTGTAAGCAACAACCGTCTCCTAGTTAATGCATTTGCAACCCTGTTAGATTTTCCACTTATATGCTTCAACACAAATGTATAGCTTTGCAAGAAATCTACCCACTTCATATGCCACTAGTTCAATTTACCTTGGCTATTTAGATACTGTAATGCCTGGTGATCAGTATATAAAACAAATTTCTTTGGCAATAAATAATGCCTCCATTTCTTTAAGGCCTAAACTATTGCATAGAACTCTTGATCATAAATAAAATACTTCTTTTTCGCATCATTCAATTTTTGACTAAAATATGCAATAGGCTTACCTTCTTGGCTTAATACAGCCCCAATAGTGTTGCCACTAGCATCACAATCCACCTAGAACACCTTGCTAAAATTAGGAAGTGCCAACATAGGTTGTTCTATCATCTTCTTCTTCAACAATTCAAAACTTCTCACAACTGCCACAGTCCATTTGAACTCATTTCTATCCCCTCTTATTGTTCAGTCAGGGGTGCACATATGCCACTAAAATTCTTAATGAATTTCTTATAAAAACTAACTAGACCATGAAATGATCTCACCTCAGTAGCAGACCTTGGAGTAGGCCATTCCATGATGGCTTTATTTATTGAGTGTCAATAAATAAAATTTTGGCTTCTGGGTTTTGTCGCCCTTCATACCAAAGCTATGTTTGGATGTTTTCCCTTGAATTTCTCAATAAATTCAGTAATCTTAGCTGCATTTGGTAGATCTAAAGCATCATATTTATCTTTTACCTTTTGTCTATAGTTGTCTACTTCAATACGGGTATTAGCAAAATCCCCAAGTTCTGTATCCAACTCTAGCAAGGCTTCTTCTATTTTGAAGGCTTGTGGAATATCATCATCATTAGAAACTTCTTCAAAAATCTTCTAGAACTTCTCTATCACTACTTCTATGTGTATTAATTTCTCCCGCTCTTCATCCTCAAAAATTTCCAAACATGCATCACTATAATATTTCTCTGCCCCTAAAATTCGCTCTCAAGCTTGGTCCTTGAGCCGATGGATCTCCACATGTAATGTTTCCATTACTTTATTACTAAATAATATTTTCTCAATCCAATCATCAATTAAATCTAATTCCTCCACTGTATATACATCTACCAAAATCCTATACCTTTACCCTTTAATTTCCTATACTACCTTTAAATCCTTAGTCCAAGCATGTACTTCATTGATAATACTAAAATCTTGCTTCAAAATTGCTATCATCTTGTTTATATTTTCCTATGTTGCATGTAATAGCTTGAGATTCCCATGGATGATTAAGATACCCTTTTCCTCAAAAATTTCTCGCCACTGCTGATGGGCTTTCAAAAATGGATCCAAATGTACACCTCCCCCTTTTCTAAGTGCAGTGTTAAGAATCTCCTTGGGGTGTTCTGAATCCAAGGGACCAAAAACTTTGGCTAAATATCCTCTTAGGATTTCATTTTTCCTATGAAGTATTCTAAGTTCCGCCCCTTCTTCCTCTAAGGTTTTGAAAACCTCATTTATTCCCATGGTAGCCATCAACCTAGTAGTATCCAATGTGGACTTCCTAAGCATAACTTCTCTGATCTGATAGTCTTGTGGGCCTAAGCTTTCTACATTTTTATTAGGAGGAGGGACAACCACTTGTGCAAATAAATCTTGATCTTGAGTACTATTAATAAATGCCAAGGCTCTTTCTTCCTATGATGGGGACTCAGGTTTTCTCAGAACATTGGCCAACTTGATCATATCCTCTTCCTTGGCATTGAAATGTGGCTTCTTATTTCTCATCATTTCCTTCCTCAACCACCTTGGAACTTGTTCTACTGAAGTCTTGCCTCTTGAGGATGAAGGAGTTTGTTCTACCACTACTCTCCCCTTATCACTCCTTTCTAGCATTCTTTCCCTCTGTGAGGGCTCTCCTTTGATGGTTTCTATCTCAGTTGAGCCCACAAGTCGTACCTCAATGTCTTGGGAGGTTTTTTGCTGATATTCAACTATTTTCCTCTCTTTAGACACTTCATCAGTCAAAATTTATTGTGGCTCTTCCTCCTATGATGACTCCTTTTCTACTTGTTCTTCTTTAGCATTCAAAGGTGGAGGAGTAGCAAGGCCTTTGTCTACAACTATGACTAGGACAAAGGGTGGGGGAGTAAGATCGGGACCCTATGATTTTGGTAGAATTTGCATTTAGTCTTCTTGTTGGGGCTCACTTGTTGGGGTATCCCTGATCTTAGCCCTAATAAACTCTCTTCCCATAGGCATAAAGTCAAAATTTGACATTTTGAATACATCATCGCCTTCTTCACTCTACTCATCAACCCATCATTATACTTCATCCTCTAAAGTAGTTATTTAGAGAGGTTCTTCTTGAGCAGGTGGTGGTGTTAAAGTTGAACTTCTCCTCCTTTCCTACTCAATGGCTCTTGCTAGCTGAGTTCTTCTCTGCAATGACACATCTTCCTCCTCATCCTCCTCTTCTTCTTCTTCCTCTTTAGGAATGGGTTCTGGGACAGATGGAAAAGGAACCATTCTTCTAATCATCCTTTGCCTTTTCTTAATGAGGGTCTTAATATTTCTTTGGTTCTTAGAGGCTGAAGGGGATGCTTGTTCTATCTATTAAGGAGGAGAGACTTCTTGGGTTTGACCCTCTCTCTAGTTGGGTGCAACTAGTGGCAATATTGGGTCTTCCTATTATGTCCCAGTATCCTCCATCCCTTGCACATTTTCTTGTTGCTGTGGAGGCACTGGAATTTCACCCTCCTTTGGTTTGTCTCTTTGAGGAGAGCTCCTCTTTCTTTTTCCATTTCCTTTTTTCTTTAGAGGTTGATAGTATTCAACTAGTCTATCTAGTTGTTATATCATTTTGGGCCTTATGTGTGACTTGGATGCAATGGTAGGAATAGTGACCTTCCCTCTACCTTTGGCTAGGCAGGCCTGTGCATGGAAGACCATTGTCTCAGGTATTGGATCAAGTTTAAATGGTTTCTTGATCCAATCTTGTGTCATCTTGACAACATGCATCGCCTGATGATTAATATCATCATTCTCTTTCATGTCAACTTCTGCAGTCATAATGGGCTATTCCCCAATTTTATCCTCATTGAACAAAGGGTCGAGCAGCTCCCCAAAATCTTGTTGCAATATCTCTAGTGGAATATTTATATTCAAAGTCTTTTCTACTAAATACAAAGTCATCGTACACTAATCCTTGATACGGACATCATAGTCATTTTTTGTGTTCATTCAATGATCCTTACTGGCTTCTTCATTCTAGAACTCCCTACTTGCTAGACTTTTGACCTTCTCGATATTATCAAAATAGAGCCTCAGGGAATTGTACTCTTCTAGGGGATATTGATCCCATTCCCATTCAAAAGAAGGAATATCCTACTTCCTCTTAACTTGATATGGTCCTATGACTAGGGGCCATGTTCAACATGGTCTGCATTGTTTCCTGACTCTGTCATATGTAGAGTCAATCTGTCATGCAATGTCCAAAAGAATAAGCTTATCACTAGGATATCTTGGGAGCTTCATTGGATTGATAGTGGCACCAGCTACCCTCATATATGTGAGTGTTATGAATTGAATGTAACAGGCACCAAGTGCTATTACCTGTGCCACTGCCTCATCTAATAACCTCTTCACATAATCTCCCTCTATCAATCATATGAAAAAAAATATGAAGGAATCATTGACAATTCTGTATTCCTTGCTTTATCCTGAGAGTCTCTTCTTCAAAAATTGTGGATAAACAATATATGGTCAAGCATTGGGATCCTGCATGCTGCCTCTTTTGTATAGTCCTAAGTAGTCTATTGCCCTTGCAGCTAACAAATACACCACATATGAAGTCATATAAATCTTCCTTTTATCTTTTAACTGCTCTCAATTGTTCACATATCTTTTCACTCAAAGTCATGGCCGAATCAAGTGGTATCCTTGCCATTTTGATAGTCTCAATGAAATGCACCATGAATACATTTAGGTACCCAACTGTTGGTAGAACCATCACCCTACTTAGAAGTATGATTGAGTATTCAATATCATCCTTCATATATCCTCTTGTCATATCCACCTTTCTAGTTACCTTCCCTATAGGAGTTTTCTCTATTAAATAAGAGGACTAGATGATTTCAAAAGCCTCTTTCAAATGTTCTCTATACCACCTCTCTGTTGCCTCATAGCTTAGACTAATGAATTGATCTACCCTAGGGAGATGAAATACTCTCCCAATTTTGTCGAGTTGGAGTTCAAGAACAACCTCTCCAGTCACACCTTTTATCACACTTTCCTCTAGAAAAAAGTGTTGTGCAAGTGTCATTATGAGCTCTAAGGATTGTAGTAACATTGGATGTGAAGCTACACTCACTAGTCTTGATTGGATTAATGTTGAAACCAAAGCCGACATCTTAGTGGGTCTATTGCAAATCCTTAAGAACTTTACCAAATTGGTGTGTCCCAAATCTGTGTCCTTAATTTCTACATAATCATCTTAGAATCTTGATTTTAGTGGCACACCTTGGAACTTGAACACAATGGGTTTTGGTGCCATTCTCTCGCCTGATGAAGATGCCATTATATCTACATGACAAAAGAAAAATGTCCATTAGTTCAAAATGAAGAATGAGAAGATTATGATAATGCTTAGTCTCATCCTAAACAAAACCTAAAAAGTTAAATGCACAAAAAACACCCTATATCCTCCTTTTCTTAAAACAAATTTTTAAATATAAGGTGCACACTTGCACACCAGATTAGGTGTGCTAGTGTGCATCTTATTTTCTTTTTGTGTTTTATGTTCTGTTATGGGTGCACATTTGTGCACCAAGTTAGGTGCGCAAGTGCACACCCATTCTTTGTTTTTTGGTTTTTAGTACATAAGGTGAGGTGCACACTTAACCTTTTGGCCTTGTTGTTTTTTGTGCGAGGTGCACACTAGTGCACCTATCCGAGTGTGCAAGTGCATACCTCACTTCTTTTTTGTTTGAGTTTTTAAAGTTTCAACTATAAGCTATAGAGTAGCACACCAAGTTAGGTGTGCTGAGGTGCACCCTACTTAAGGATTTAGTAGAGTTGAGGAGAATCATGACCACACCTTTCTAAGTGTTGTGCTATGAAATTTAAGAGGTGCACATGCTTTGGAGTAAGGAGGTGCAGGAACTTTATGCGATGTGCATCAAGGAGAGGAAAAACAAGCTAAGGGGGGTATGACCCCCCTCTCCCCCCTTTTATAGACACTGACACCACCCTAATAGCTACACAAGTGTGTTACTATGTAGCTATGTAGTATGCAATATATGAAAAATTCTTTTCATCACTTGGGTATTCTTGTGCACAAGGTTAGGTGCACCAAAGTACACTTGTTTAAATTTTGCACACCTAAACTTATCTCCTCTGATAATTTGATTTTTACTGATAAAGTTTCTCCACCAGGACCTAGGATGTGAGCTTAGTGGTAGGAAAGACCTCAAAATGACTTGGGACCCTAGACTAGGGCCTTGAAAAAGTTAAAAAAAGAGAGTAGGGGGTCCCCATTCTTGCTATGGAATGGGGTGTGCATTGTGGAACCACAATAGATCATACGAAAGAAGAGTTAACCTTTATAGAATATAGGGGGAAGCAAAGAGAAATTGAGACACAACAAGAAATAAGGCCTAAAACTCAAAACCATGATTTGAAGCATGTTATGAACAAGTTATCCATTCCTAAATTTAATTGAAGTGGCAATTCAACTTCTCAAACTTGGTTCCATGACTTAGACAACTTATTGACACTTTAAACCATAAAGGAAACAAAGGCCATTAGATTTTCTACTACACACTTAGAGTGGGCATTGTGTGATTTGTGGCATCATGGTCTTGTTATAAAAGATCATCGTTTCATTAGTTTTTATGAGGAGTTTTATACTAAGTTGATTTCTTAGTTTGGTAGGAAAAATATTGAAGTCTTGTGAAAAGAGTTGACACTACTAAAAAAATCTATTCATTAGATCTTTCATCAATGAGTTTCAAAGGATAAAAGTTATTGAGATAGATATGTGATGAAGGATGGTCCCCTTAATACCAAAAACACACAAAAATAGAGAAAAAATAATTTGAGAGAACCAAAATATGGGCTTTTGTTATCATTGTAAATGCAAAATACACATTACAATATGAAAACCCACATGGATGATTTCTTTACAATATTCTTCAATATAAAGCTACAAACTACCACAAAGAACTGCCTACACATCACTATGAACATTCCTTATATAAGTAATGATTTCACCACCTAGGAAGGTTCTAGACATTAACCCTAGTCCCTGAGTCTAAAAACATTACAATTAAAAATTATTTTGTTATATTACATAGGATCAACCCTAGTTATTTTTTAGGTACCTAAACTTTTGGAGGCAATAACTTTCAAACCATATGTCTAATTTTCAACTATAAGTACTTCTTAGAATTGTCAGCTCAAGCACAACCTCATCTTAGAGCTTATAAGGCCTTCACATCTAAGCTCAAAGATTTTGTACCCAAAAACCTCAATAACATATGCAATACATATGGTATGACAATGCAACTACATTGGGAGGAAGATGTGACTAAGATGAACCTCTACCTATAAAATTAGAACATTCTGAGATCGTATGACCTACTTACCAAAAATAGTAAGTTTCTATAAATAGTAACTCTATACTAAAATAGCCCTTGTTGAAAATAATAACAAAAAAATATTTTTGGGTGATGTAAGATAGCCCTTACATCAAGGATGCTCCTGCATTAGACACCCAGGGTAATTGGAGAAGTGACCTTGTTACATCTCAAGTGTTTAGAGGAAAACTAAGGTGATTAACGTCCTCCCTTTCTAGCTATGATGAATCTTCCATAGATCGTCCTTTCCACTTGACCATATATTCTTCATATTCTGTGTTTTTAATACTTATGCCAACTCAATTGTCCAATATTTCCTCAATTTCCTTTGTAATTGAAGTATCTACTAGAATACTCCATTGCACTTCTATGCCTACATCTCCATCACCTCCTTCATAATATTCTGTCAAATCTGAAATGTTCAATTTTGGTGAAACATTCAGTTTAGTAGGGAACTCTACTTCATAAAAAATTTCAAAATCATGCATTTTTGCTATTTTTCATGGTCCAAACTTCTTCATTTTCAGCTTATTATAAGTACCCACTAGAAATCTCTCCTTCCTCAAATAAATTATGACTTCATCCCCAACTTGAGATTCCTTATAACTCCTTTTCACATCTTCCTTACCCTTATACTATGTATTCATCCTTGGAATGTGCTTCCTCACCTCTATTGATATGAGATTATTTTGAAGTGAAGAACCTATAATGGAACAATCATTATTTTGTCAATGATGTCAAATTTGCTATCTAGTGGTGACATAATTGCTTTCTTGTCTGAAAGATATCATTTAGTTGACTGATGAAGAGAAAAGAAGAGATAATAATAACACTTAGAGAAAGTTTGAGTTATTTGGTATGTAAAAGAAGCACTAAGACCAAGTAAAAAATTGATGCTATAATGTGTTATTTATCTACTTAAAGTCTAAAATGAAAGATTACTCAAGTTAAGATTGGTAGAAGATCAAGTAAGAAAAGTGTCTGCTAAGTCTTGCCAAGTAATTAGTGCAAGCTAAGATACAATCAATTGAAGCCGAGTAAAAATCAAGAGGTGCCAAGAAAAGATGAAAAATAGTGCAAGCAGAGTGAATGTTTGTATATGCCAAGTAAAGTTTAGTTGGTTTTAAGCTCAATAAACTTTAGTGTTTGCTGAGTGAACTAGTGTTGGTCAAGTGATAGAATAATATAGATGGCGAGTGGAAACAAACAATATTAAATTGAATATTTGAAAAATCTGAGCCAACTAGTTTGATTTCTTGAAAGTTGGTGGCGCAAAATTCAAGGTAAATTGTTTTGAGGTGAATGCAAGGAAGATTGTAGAGGAAGTTTCTAGAGGAACCAAATACAAAAGTGGGTAGATTAATTATATCTTACCTAATCCTACCTAACCCTAAAATGGATGATTGTGGTTAAGTAACAAAAGATCTAAATCCTCTATTTATAGAGATAGCTAGTCAAAAGTAAAAGTTATCATGTGCAAAAACCTAAGGAAGACAAGGAGTCTAGGATATTGCTTCATTTAGTGATAGAATAGAAGGACTATAGTTGACATGCAAAGCAAGAAGGCTTAAGAGTATGAATTCTTGAAGGGTGAACACGCTATTAGAGCTGAAGAGTATGAATGTCAAGAAGAATGGAGGACTGACACATAGATCTATAATCTACAATTGGGTTGTAATTTTTTATCAGATCAAGTCCTATTGTTACTTTCTAATAGTTGTATTAGTGTGGATAAAATCCTTTAGAATAAGGTTTACCTAACGATCATTTGTAAATTCTTTAACCAGGTGAAATTCTAATGGAATGGTCTAAAGTTCTCTAATAAGGCTCACTCCTAATAGGGTGATTGAAATCCTTTAACCGAGTCATATTTAATAGTGTGTATTTTAATCCTTAATTGGGTTGGCCTTTCATAGGGCATCACTTTAGAAGAGTGAGAATTAGTAGCATGTTATTGGTGGTTTTTCGCAAATTGGGTTTCCATGTAAGATCCTTATGTCAAATTGTGTGAATATTCATTCTTATGGTGTTTCATGTTTACATTTCTGCAAAGTTGTTTTGAACTAGGACAATAACCTAAAAAGTTTAAGTATTGTATGATCTAATAGATGCATGCATCTTAAGGTTTTATGTATATTGGTCTACTAAGAGTTGAAAATATTTATTTGTACATCTAGACCTTGTATAATTGATTCACCCCCCTCTTAGTTATTCTATAAAATTCCAACAATTGGTATCAAAGCCTTGGTTTCTTGAGGGGATTAGTTTGAAAGTACAGAAAGAAAAAGATCAAAGATGTCTAAAAAAGAGGTACCCAAGCTTAACATGGAAAATTTTCCTGCATGAAAAAGTCTAATGAAGCTACACCTAGGAGGCCTTAGAGACCATGCACTATCTACCATCACCATTGAGCATGTTGATCTTGCTAGAGCCCTAATTGTTGATAATTTGAAAATAAGAAAGAATACAATTAGGAAATGTTGGAGATTTCCTTTGCCCTAAGTTACTCAAGAATTTGATAACATCAAGGATTGTGACACAAAGATGTGGGATGCTTTACAAAAAATTTGTGGAGACACAAATGTTTTGAGAGCCAAATTTGAAAGTCTAAGAGGGAAGTTCAATGACATGAAAATGCAAGAAGGTGAGAACATTGTTCAATATTGCTCTAGAATAAAATATGTTGTTAATGCTATTAGAGGAGCTAATGGTATCTATTGTCACAAAAGTTTGCACCCTTGTCCAAAGTTTTTACCTAAGGACAACCTTGTGAAATATGGAAACAACCTCCAAGCTATAAGACTTGAACTGTGAGGTTGAGTCTTCAAAGAAGGTCGACTTCCTTTACTATCAGGGTGCACCTAACTACTCTTGGAGAGGAAAAGGGAGAAGGAATGCACATAAGCAAATCTACCTATTCAAACCTAAGGGGGCAATGCACCAAAATAGAGTGTTCAAACCAATCTCTGCCCATACATGCACTATTGAACCACCATGACACCAAATATATACACATCTAGACTTGCTTTAATCTAACAATCACATGCAAATCAGAAAACCCAAATGAATGACACAAGGAAAAAAAGGATTCACTTATATACCATTCATAGGCCAAAACAGATATAGTCATGCAAGATTGTATATCTCTACAATACACCAATGAGAGGCAAATAGTTCTTGCACTTTACATCAATGGCTGAAGGAGATAAGGTAGAATGTCATATAGTTTAGAGGCAAAAGGAATTTACAGTGAAATTGTAGAGCAATATCAGAGAAGTCAGAGAAGAGTCCACCAGTCTAGACAAATTCTACAAAAATTGCCTTTATAGCTTAGGCATAACTGAGATGTTCTCTAACTAAAGTAACTACACAACCACTACCATTAAGTCTTGATAAAAATTTGAAGAAAATATGATCTGGGCATAGATTCAGATATAATGAAATCTAATATTTTGTTGAAATAGGGCCTTGACAAAAATAGTGCCATTAAACCATTTTGACCAAGTAGCTAGATAAACTGGGGTGGTGGAGTGTTTTCCTGCTGTTTACTGGGTTCAACATTCATTCAAGAGTGATTGAAATTGATCATAAGGATCAAATCATGTAAGAAAACTTGATTTCCTTCATTTTTTGGCTCATCAGTCAGCAAAGTCAATAGGTCAGCTAAGTCTTACAACCAAAATGGGCCACATGGGCCAATAGTCTTATTTTTCTACCATCTCGTAAGGCCTTTAGAGTTTGACCACCAAACCAACTAATTGCGCCACCTCCTCAAAACCTTGACCATGGCGGTCACATAACTTCTAGCCTTAACTGCCAATGCTAACTATAGCATTATCTCCCTAGGCTTGCAAGGACATGTGTCCTTCAGGTGCTTTCTTGCATTATTTAATTTTCTCATAACTCCAGAATGTGAGAAAGCACTGACCGTTGATCTCCATGAGATCAATGATTGTGAAAGATCTTATTATACTACACTTGCCCATACAATTTTTGGGCCCACAAACCATTCAACATACACCTCAGCATGACTTGGCCCCATCTAGCATCATCCCGTGGCTTCATAATAGCCTGACCGCACAAGGACACATAGCAGCGAGGGGCTTGCCTGTATTGCTTAATCTCCTTGCATATTCATAATGTGGGGAAATGCCAGCCCTCGATCTCATTGCATCAGATGGTGTACATAATCCATACCCTTTGAACCTACATGAATATCCTTCATGACATCATTAGGACATGTGTTACTAGGGCACTTGCCTGCATTGTCAGGAAGTCTGACAAAAGACAAAATGCAGGAAAGAGGGCACCAATCAAAATGCCAGCTGGACTGTTGTTTCTTCCTTTTTGTGGCCCACACAAGAACATTTGCCTCACTTGCCATGTGCTACAAACTGGCTTCCTCACAATACTTAAAGGTAGTGCATTTTGAGAATGTGAGAAAGCACCCACCATAGATCACGAAAGATCTAATGGTGGGGAAAGTTGTGGGCCAACAAAAATAAACTTAGGGAATATATGGGATACAATAAGGTTTTTATCATTTTATTTTTTGTATTTCTAGGGCATTTAAATAATATTAAATATGGGAAGTGTTGGTTGGGTGGGCTCAAGTATTTGAATTCAAATTTTTGGCGGGAGGTAAAAATAGGTAACAGTATCATTGATGATGAGCCTGTAATAAGAAAAGTACTAAGAACACTGGTGCCTATTTATGCTATTAGAGATTCTACCATACAAGAAATAAGATGTATACTTGGTAGTAATCTAAGCATTGAAGATTTGATGGGTAGGCTCACTACATTTGAATTCTCTAATTTTGATAATTTCAAAATTGAAAATGTTGAATCTTCTTTCAAAGCTAAACTATCATCAAAAGAACCTAAAGAGAAAAATAAAAATGTCAAATATGTTTCTAGTGACAATGATATAGATGAGGAGGATGTATAATAGCTAGAAGAATTTATGGCAAGGAGATTTCACAGAGGCAAAGGAAAGTGCAAAGGCAAGCTACCTATCATGTGCTTTAATTTTAATGAGGTTGTTCATATTGTTGCTAAATGTCCAGAGAAGAACAATAAAAGTGGAGACAAATATAGAAGCAAAAGAGATGAGGACAACAAAGATGGATTTTACAATCATGATGATGAAGTGGTGTATGTTGTAATGAAGGATGATTCTGATGAGGATGAGGCAAATACACTAGTGTCTTATGTGAACAAAAGTGATAGATGGATAATTAATAGTGGGTGTTCACATCACATGACTAGAGATAAAAGAAAGTTCTTTACCCTTGATTATTATGATGGAAATAGTGTAAGATTTGGTAATGATGCACCCTATCTGATAAAAGGAAAAAGATCAATCAAACTCACAAAAAAGATCATATGCGACAATACCTATTATATAGAAGGAGTTAACTATAACTTGTTGAGTGTGTCACAATTGAATTGGTTAGGTAGCAACATTGAGTTTGAGAGAAAGATAGGAAAGATCTATGACACTAATATGAAACTAATTAGAAAAGGTGATCAGACTAGAGATAATCTATTTTATCTTGATATGAATGATTGTATTTATCTTGTTGTAGAATTTGATGATGTGTGGCTATGAAACAAGAGGTTATGTCATGTTGATTTTGATAACTTAGTTAGTATCAGTAACATGAAAAGAATAAGAGATTTTCCTAAACTAAAGACACCTGACAATATGACTTGCAAACAATGTTAGTTAGGTAAGTGATGCAAGAGCATCCAGAGGTATAAGGGCAATCCTGTGTCATCCAAAAAATGTACTTAGACTTAGTTTTTGTTTCATGTGTTTCAATTTTTAGATACCCATTTGAGTCAAATAAAGGTTCCAACTCTCACAGTTCCACTATTAGTGTGCTAGGTTAGAGTTTTTAATCACCTTGGGATACATGTAAATGCCAAAAAAAGTAGGGGTATGTAATTGAACCATCATTTTGGTGAACTAGAAGGTGTAAATTGGCCAGATGAATGTAATTTTAATTTAGAGCATTCCAAAAAAAGAATCAGGTCAAGAGGCCCCATAGTTTGAAAGTTATTGCAGTTTTTCAATTTTTGGAGACCTCCTAAGAATGCTTCAAGGTTAGGTTAGGGGCATTAAATGACCTCAAAAAAGGCCAAAAAATGGGGGATGAGTGAATCTAGTCCATAGGGCTATAGAGTGCTTTGAGAGCTTTTTGAAAATGTAAATGGTTCGTCAATTAGAGCTATGGTTCAAAAGTTATGCCTCCTGGAAGTTCGGTTACCATTTCTGGATTCTTCTAATTTTGTGCCAACTTCTAATGCAACTTCTAGAGCCTTCTATTTGGTTGGTGGATGCCAACTAAAACTTTCTAGAATATATTCCTAATCCTTAACCCTTTGGGGTCTATTTAAGAACATTTCTGGCATTGTAAAAGGCAGTTAGGAGTGGAGTTTGAGAGAAGGTACTGGGAGAAGAATTTATCTCCAAATTTATGCTATTGTAAGCCCATAGGGCATGTTTTGGAGTCTATTTATCTGCACTAAGTGTACTAACATATTTTTACAGTTAATAAAATTTTCCCTTTCCTATTGTGTCCATTCTATGCTTGGGTTGTGTCCCCATTAGCAAGATGACAAAACCTAGTTTTAAAATTAAGACTCACACCTCCAAAGAAATTATGGAATTAGTTCATACTGATTTGTGTGGACTAATTGATGTGCAAAGCTACGAAGATGATAGGTAAATTATCCTATTTGTTGATGATTATTCTAGGATGATAAAATTATGCTTCTAAAACAAAAATATGATACTTTTCAAATATTTAAGTGGTACTTAGCTAGAGTTGAAAAGGAGCCAGGAAAAAGCTTGTAATGTCTAACAGAGATGGAGAATTTACATCAAATAAGTTTGAGATTTTATGTAATGATAGAGGAATCAATAGATAAACTTTTGCACCTAGGACCCCTCCACAAATAGGATTATTGAAAGGAGGAATAGATCTGAAATGGACTGTACTAGAACACTCATGATGGAGAAGAATGTTGCTTTAAAATATTGGAGAGAATCTATAAGTACAACTATCTATTGTTGGAATTATAGTAGGAAAAGTAAATTCTGAGAGTGGGGCAGGGCGGGGGGGGAGGGGGGCAGGGCAGGGGGGTGGTGAATTAATGCTTCAAACTTTTTCCCATAAAAATCATTCACCTCACATCCATCTCACAATTCAACAAGTAAACTGAAATACCATATTATGCATGTATATCTAAAGCATGTAAATAAGTAAACATTCACACATATATGACACAAGATATGATTACTTAGAAACCCTCTAATGAGAAGGTCAAATTGGCTTGTGGATGACACCCACAAATTTTCACTACTGTAGTAATAAAGTATATCCAATGAAGGTTATAACGTTTGATCATAAAACATGATCTACCCTATGAAAGGTCTTCCCTCTTAAGGGCTTACAAAGAGTATTAGGTCTCACCCTTTTAAAGGATTTTTAAACCCTTTTAGAAGTGTGCCTAATTAGAGGACTTCAACTCACAATTAAGTAAGAACCTTGTTAGAGGATTCTGTCACAGCTTATTAAGACTACTCTGTTAAGAGATTTAAATGATTCACCTGTCAAAATGTGTCAAAAATGATCCTGTGGTTAGCACTCTATTGCTAGGTAATAAATAACCTCTTTGCATATATCCTTAATCCTCCTTCAATCATATTTCTCTATTCTTTCCTTTCACTTCTTCCTCTAATTTTCTCTAACTTGTTTTGTAATGTAAATCGATTCATAAAACCTTAATCACCATAAATGCTTTATTTTCACATGAAAACTCTCTTCAGTTCTCCTTAAGCATTCTTTGAAAGTTTAGGGATTTTCTTCCTTAAGAAGACCTAGGTGACTTAGGGTTAGGTATGAATCAATAGTTGTGATTCACCCATATTTCTACTTAAATCTTCCCTTCTTCTGATTGGATGTATGTAATTCATAGGGATTCAGATTTAAGATTCATCCTTATCAACAAAGATTGTGAAACAATCCTTAAGTTAGCTCAAAAATAGTTTACTTAGTAGCTTGTGCCAATACAAACAACTATGTTAAAATTGTACTACTTAGAATTTGAAGTCCTTGGTGCTTGACACTAACTGTAACTTTGATGCTATCACTTGACATTTGAATGACTCAACATGCATTGCTTGCTCAACACTTGAATCACTCGACACATACTATCTGCTCGCATCTAAGTGACTAGAAACTCACTTTTTACTTAGCATGCTCTATCTTATATGTTGTACTCAACATATATTACTTATTTGGCATGAACTAAGTAAATAACTTATAATGACTTAAGTGTATAAACACTCACTTGTCAAAACCAATCTGAGATGAACAATCTCCCCCTTTGACATTAGTGTCAAAAACATTTGGTCATGCATTAATGATATTATCCTTATAAGTATAACATAGATACCTAATAACTATTCGGATTCTATAAAAAAATTTAAAATATCAAAATTTTGAATTAAATGACTTAGCAGTCATACCTCAAAATTTCATAACTCCCCTTGAGTTGATTTTTCTATTCTATACTTTGTATCTGAACCAAAATATTTCTCCTACTAAGTAGATTTACATAAGCTAAGCTGATACTTTATTTTTGCCTATGTCTATGTCTATGTCTCTGTCTCCCCCATAATCTTTCTCATTTCTTGTTCTCTTACTCCACCTTTTCTCTTACTCCCTCTTTTATCACACTTATGTCAAAGGGTTATACACTAATAGTGAGTTTGTCCAAAAATGATTTGTGGACCTCTAGTATAATCTTTAGAGTTTCATCCCAATTATCACAAGCTACCTGTAATGACTTGATTTGGATGGCCAGCTCGGCAGCAAGGTGTAATAATCCTTTAGTGTAGAAAGATGAGGATCTTTCTTCATAAGAGTTCTAGCATAGGCTAGTTCCTTGTGTAGTATCTCCATGTGTGCAGTCAATGCAAACTGGATGCATATCAGTTTAGCCTTGATGTTGGCTTTATCTGCATGTAATGTTGCTAACTGACTTTGGGATTGGAAGAGGGTGTTGAAGTGTTTCTCACTTTGGGCTAGAGATTTTCGTAGAGTTATGCTAGATGTTTGCATAATGCTCTCAAAGTTTAGGATATGACTCCTAATGTCCCTTGTGAAGAGTACATTATTACTCTATTTGGTATAAAGATATAATATATTCTCTAGTACCTTCTTCACACTCTCTATTTTGGTTGTTGATTCAACCTACAATAGTACAATAGCACTTGATATCTTTTCATTAACTTTATTTTGAAACTTTCTCTCAGTCTATTCAAGTAATTTGACATTTTTATGTAGGTCTATGTCATTAACCTTCTCCAATATATTGGTTTATTTTTCAATGATTGGCTTGTTTTCCTTTCGAGCTAATAGATTGAATGTATCAAGAAAAATCTCTTTGATATCACTCAAAGCTTGTCTCTGACTATGCTCCCTTATGAGTAGTTCTTGATTTTTCCTCTTTTCTAGAGCCTCTTGGATAATGCCCATCTACTCAATTGTGATGGTTTGAAGATCAAATTTAGGCAACACAATTACTCATCTAAGTTCACATCACCATATGATGTTACCTCCTTTGCCTTAGATGTGTTTGGACTTGGCCTTGAGGATTGTAATGGTGTAGCTTCTACGCTTAGCCTTTGAAGAGCTTGACTAGGAGGAGTAGTAGATGTTAGTAATATTACCAGTGCTTGTATTGCCAATTGCTCCTTTGGCTTTGTTGTCAAACTTGACTCTTTAGTATTGTCCTTCTCTTCCTCTATATTACTAGTAACACCTTGATTTTGTGTTGTAGGTGCAGGAGTGACATCCTAACTTGTTTGAGCTTGAGCTCCATCTTTCTCTACTACTATAATCTCATCCTTCTACTCATTGGATGTTTCAACTTTATCATTTGTCTTTGCAAGTTCATCTCTGATGACTAAAGAACTTTGTACTATTGTACTATTAGTGAAGATTACTTGCTCCTTTCTATGATACAACACAACAGGTAATGGTGGTTGTACCATGGTAGATTGAGGAAGGGGTGTAGATGTTTCTAGTGTTTTTGTTTCCTCCCTTGTAGATGCCTTAGTTTGCTTCTCAATCTCATCAACACTTAGAAGGATAATATTCTCACAAAGTTTGGCTTTGGTAGTGGATTTAACCAATAACTTCTTCAAGTCATCCTTTATGAGGGGATTGATGTTCTGAGTGATAGTCTCAGAAACATCCTTAATCTTAATAGTGTAAATAATTGCAATTGTCTCCTATTGATGACTGTTGACACTTGTGTATCTAGTACACTATGTTCTATTTGATGCTCATCTATAACTGGTGCCTAGGTGTTTATGTTCATGTGTGTGCTTCCCTTAACTGCATCTTGTTCAGTGTCTTCTTCTTTTTCCTCACCTACTTCAATGGGTGTTTGTACAACTTTCTTAGATTTTGACAGTCCATATGTTAGCTTCCATATTTGTTTGGATTTCTACACAAAATCTTCAATGTCATTCTATAGTATACTGAATGTCATATACTTTGGAACAAATCTTCCAATATATCTCTTAATGAATTTTTCCATTGTGGCCTTATTCAGTTCTAGCATTACCCATGCAAGTGTTATCTCTCTTATTTGTCTTTTAATATCTAGACAATAATGCCACTTTTGCTCAACTCTATCATATAAAATTTTGGATATGGGGTTGGCAAGTTTAGGAGGAGCCTTTTTAAATGTTTCCATCATGGCATATATTACCTCTTCACCTTGATTCTTTTCAATGTTCTCAAGATTGTCAAACTTAATGTGAGAGAATCTAGATAAACCAAAATTATTTCTAATACTATGAAATAGATTATCTAAATCTAAAGAAGAACTGTGACTTACCACTTGAAACTAGCTATTGTCATCAGATTCAGTCTTATCTTCATCATATTCAACTAGGGCAACATATTTTCTCATTGGTCTCTTTTGAGACTCTTCATCCTTGCTAGCTTGACTAGCTCTCTTCTCCTTTGTCTTGGATACTTCCTTAGCCTTTTGTGTAGTGGCTCTTGTGCTAGCTCTTGTTGTAGGTATTGTAGGCTTAGGCTAAGTAAGTTTTGCAACCTTCTTTGGTTTTCTCATTTTTGGTGCTTTAGCTTTTCTTTTCTTCCTTTTAGTAGCTATAGATGATTTACTAGCTTCTTCTCCTTTGGCACCTTCTACAATTTCTACTTCCTCTTCTTGTTGGTTTTCTCTTTGACCTTGGGTTAAGCCCAATGGTGCTTTAGCTTCTATATCCTCTTCATCATCATCATCATCCTCTTCTTCATCATCTGCTCCTTTACCAAATTTCTCTTTTAACTTCTTGACAATTTTGTTCTTCTTCCTAATAACTGAGGCAATTTTCAAATCCATTGTTATCTTATATTTGGCCATGTCATAGTTCCCAAAAGCTCTACCCTTCTTGTCCACTTCTTCTACAAGTAATGTTGTGATTATTGTAGAGGCTTCATCAACATTGATTTTATATCCCAATGGTCTTAACCATCTAACTCTAGGAACTACAGTCTGGACATATGTAAAGTCAGTGGCAACTAGGAAGCAAACATTATCAAAATGATTCTCCACTAGTGAAACTGGCATCCTTAGTCTTTTCTTCATTGACTTCTTGAAGTCTTCAAAGTAGCTTATCATAACTAACTCAACATTATCACCTAGTTGCTCAATGAATTCTCCTATTTGCACTACAATAGGTTTGTTCACCTTCCATGCAACTTTAACAAAAGTAGGAAATATATTCTATATATAAAAGAAAATACATACAAGAATAGAACCAAATTTGCATTGTGCACTTTTGGTCTTCTTTATGGGTCCCAAATTCTATTTTTGTGGAGGTTCTTCAGACCAGCGATTTCTTTCTAATGATAGAGTTTGTGGCTTCTTCTTGCTTTAGTGATGCTCTTCATGATCACTCTTTGTTCCTATTTTCTGAGACATTCCTCTAGTTGGAGGCTTCTTCAGTCCTTCATTAGATTTTCTTACCTCTTTTTGGGGGAGGACTTTTCCCTTGATATTTTCTCTCTTGCCCCATTTTTAGAGGTTGCATTTCTTTGCATTGTACATGGGTACCTAACATGAACTTGTTTTTGGGATCCATTCTGCATTGCATCTTAGTTGTTGTGAGCTTAAGACATTCCCCTAAGTTGCACTTAAGGGGGGGTTTTAGAGTAAATAATTATTTATTATTTATTTATTCTTTTACTTAAGTTTAATTAGGTTAACATATTTATTTATTAGTTGTAGCCTAGGAGTTGTTGATAACATGAAGTTTGTTCCTATCTAAGTCATACTTATCTCCTCACCTTGACCAAGGATATTTCACCTTTTGTGGATGTATGATTAATTGTCAATCTTATCTCCTAGCTCTTTCTAGCTTGTTCTAGAAGCTTTTTGGAGGCCTTTATATTTGAGCTCTCTCATTGTATTTCTCATCTCATTTTCAAGGAATATTGTATAGCAATAAATTTTTCTTTATTTGCAATATTTTCACTCTTAGTCCATTTAGTTTTTCCAAACTCCACCTCTTCCTTCTTTGGTTTCCCTTCAACGGGTTATTTGCATGCAGGTGATCTTGGCAAGCTGTGAAGTTGGCTTTCATCAACTTCTACATGGTATTAGAGCCTCTCTGCTGCTTCTTGGTTGAAGGTTTTTTGAAGCCATGATTCAAAGATACAAACCCTAGTTTGTTTGTGAATTTTTCTTCAATCCAGGGAAAGAACATTTTTCAGATTACTTTGGGCCTAAACAGATACTACCATTGAGTTCAAAAGGCTCGTTATAGTTAGGATCCATATAAATTTTTTCCATTTTGGATACAATTGATTTGGGAGGTGATTTTTTTACCCCCTTGGGCAGTCGTATGGACTGTATGGATTTTTTGTGCAAGAAAAAAAGAAGAAGGGGTAGGCTATTGCCATGCCACTGTTAGCTCGTAGCTTGCACATCACTATCACCGACAGTGCAACTGCTCTATGGCCTCCACCACTTGACCGGCCCACCACACACCTCGGTGATGCCTCCCTTTCCTGCCACCTTCACTAGCTTCCACCTCCCACGCTCCACCCACATGTTGCCAATGCCTAGTCATCAGCTGCTGCCACATGGAGTTTTTTGCAGCAAACACATGGCAAGTTTCGCAAGTGTCATGTGGCCCCTGGCATGTCACTCACACACATCAACATTTTGCCACATGGATGCCATGTGGCATGCCACATGGCTCCTTTTTTTTACTATGATGGCCTCATGGCCATCAATTTGAATGCAATGACTTTCTGACATCAACATGATTTTAGCATTACATCATCACACCTGCAGGTTCTCTAGGGTTATTTTTGACCTATTTGCAATTTTTTGGCCATAACTTAAGCATAAGAGATTTTTTTTTGATCCAAAAGAAGCTCCAGAAAGCTTTTTCCAAGATGGAAGCATTGGTATAGGTATTTTCAAATTTTGATGCAGTTTTATTTCCTAATTTTTGTCAAAGTCCAAATTTTTATTTTTCACTCCAGCAAACATATCTTTTGCATTCCATCTTCATTTTTTGAAAATGTTATATTTTTGGAAAGTTGATTTTGTGATCTTTTCAAAAATGTTTTCATTTCTTTCAGATTTTGTCTCATGCTCTTTCTATCATGTTTTTGGTATTTTTGCTTTATGGTGCATATCTTGGATGTTTTAGGTCCGAGGATCATTTTCATGGAATGAGATCTTTTGTTTTGGGCTATACTATATTTTGTATCAGATTTTTTCTTTTTTTGATCATTGTTGATATCATTTATAAACATCTTTATGCAAATGCACTGAGATAAAGTGCCACTCTTGCATTTTAAGTTCATGAACATTATTTTGAGACATTTGTACTCGCACTATTCTATAAAGCACCATGGGGGGTTATTTGTTGCCATTTTTGCGCCATCTTCTTTTGTCAAGTGAGTGTCCCTTCCATGACATTAGCTCCATGATGTGTTAGTGACATGTGCTTTTATAGGTGTTTGTACCTCTCTCTCTCTCTCACATTGTTCTTGGTTCTTTCTGCAGAGGATTTTAGCTCACCTTCTTAGTTGCCTATCACCTCACCTCATCTACATTAAGACGAGGTTATTCTATTGGTCTAATGCTTCCTTGGTTTTATGGTTTGATAGTGTGAGATATGTATTCAATATTTGATTGTATATACTAGGAAATTTTAGTGGCTGGCTACCTATGCATTTTAGTGAGATGGATCATCTACCATATAGAAACGCTCAATTCACGCCTTCTATTTCTATGGAGGCTCTTCAAATCATTAGTTTCTTTTTGATGATAGAGTTTGTGGCTTCTTCATGCTTTAGTGATGCTCTTCATGATCACTCTTTGTTCCTATTTTCTGAGACATTCCTCTAGTTGGAGGCTTCTTCAGTCTTTTACTAGATTTTCTTATCTCTTTTCGGGGGAGGGTTTTTTTCATGAGGTTTTATTTCTTTCCTCATTTTTAGAGGTTGCATTTCTTTGCATTGTACATAGGTACCTAACATGGCCTTGTTGCTAAGACCCATTTTGTATTTCATCTTAGCTATTGTGAGCTTAAAGCATTCCCCTAAGTTGTAGATAAGGGAGGGTGTTAGAGTAAATAATTATTTATTCTTTTACTTAAGTTTACTTAGGTTAATGCATTGTACTTAGGGTTTTGAAAGAGTCTCTTGAAAAATTTCTGGTGGAAGTTGTCCTTGGGGGGTCTTGTTGAGACCTTATTTTTTTTTCAACATGTTTGTACTTACCTCTTTTTGGGGAAGGATTTTTCCCATGAGGTTTTCTCTTGTCCCCCATTTTCATAGGTTACATTTATTTGTATTTGTACATGGGTACCTAACATGGCCTCATTGTTGAGACCCATTCTACATTTCTTCTTAGCTGTTGTGAGCTTAAGTGCATTCCCCTAAGTTGCACTTAAGGGGGGGTGTTAGAGTAAATAATAATTATTTACTCTTTTACTTAAGTTTACTTAGTTAAATGCATTTATTTATTATTTTTCATCTAGGAGTTGTTGACAACATGAGATTTTGTTCCTACCTTGTCATACTTATCCTCTCATCTATGCGAAGGATAATCAACCTTTTGTGGATGTATGCTTAGTTGTCAACCTTATCTCCTAACACCTTCTAGCTTATTCTACAAGCTTCCTAGAGGCCTTTATAAATAGACTCTCTTATTTTATTTTCATATCATATCATATTGTACAACAATTTACATTTTATTCAAGAATATAATTTTCTTATTTTTAGACCAAACCCTTGCCTCTTCTTGTCCTTTTCTTCTTTGTGACAAGTTTTCTATGTGCAGGTGATTCAAGGGCTTGTGGATTTGGTTTGCATATTTACTCAAATCCTACATTACGAGAAGGTGTAGAGATGATGGAATGATCAACTATCCCTATAGCAATAAGGCATCTAGTTGCATGATCTTGAATGAAGATTGAATCTGCAGTGAACTCAACTATCTTCCCTAATCAACTGCTTGTAGTCTAAGAAATCGAGAGAAGGTTTGTAGATAGAGATAGAACATACAATACATCATTGAATATACCATCTTGAATGCTAACTGAACCTTTCCCACAGACTGGTAGGGTAGTGTTATTCCCCATGAGAATATGAGGAATGGAAGAAGCCTCAATAGTGGAGAAGACAACTTGAGAAGATTTCATATAGTGAGAAGCACCTGAATCCAATATCCAAGGGATCCATGAAGGGGATGCAATGGATACCCGTAATGCATGACCTTTCCCAAAATATGATGTAGAGAATGAAGATATGGAAGAAGACTAAAAGGTAGACCCCTATGAGGTAGAAGATGATGGAGAAGAAATAGTGCTCTTGGAAAGAAGAGTTTGCAAATCTGTAATCTATTTCTCATAGCCATAAAATCTCTTTTGAAAATAATTTGCCTCATTAGGAGATTGTTTCCAACAATAGGAATAGGTAGGAGTCTCAGTTTTCATTTTCTCTTTCTTCTTAGAAGAAGAGGATGGACCAATAGAGTGCTAAGAAGAGGAATCATATATCTGCTTCGACTTTTGCTCCTGTGTATCCTTGGCAAGCAATGACTATGACAGTGAATCTATAAGTGAATCCATATCAGTAAGCTAGGACTACTCATGAGTTAACCTATTATAGAATATCTCAAAAAAAAGGCATTTGATGTCTATTACCCAAGGCATCCATAGTGGAGTAGAAAGTGGTAGAAAAAATTTGATACTATCCTCACAACTTTGAGAGTATCAAAAAAATACACCTAGTATCTATTTTGTTTTTCTCACATCCTTACAAAATTGTACACAAAGATTTGAACTTCATTAAGAAGTCCTCAATGGTGGATAAGTCAATAGGTGTCAAAGAAGTCAACTCTACATCAAGTTGTAGTACCTAGAACTCATTCACTATGCCAAACAAATTGTGAAGCTTGGTCCAAATAGCCCGAGGAGTGGTCAAACCATCTAAGTGAAACAATAGACTATGAGAGATGTTCAATGAAATAAATCCCATGGCTTTATCCATTTTGTTTATGTGATGGAGAACCTCAAAAGGGCACTATAGAATAAGTTGGTTCTCATCCATACATGACCATAAACCTCGTGACATGAGAAGCCTAGTCATTTTTACTTTCCAAGTGTGATAGTTGTGTGGTGTTAGATGGGTCATAGAAGGATTCAACATTGAGAGAAGATAGAAGTAAAAGGGTCTATTCTAAAGTAAATTACAAAAAAAAAAATGCTCCCCCCACAATATATAAAGATATCCCTCGAATATCAAATAAACAACTATAGAAAGCACAAAAACTGAGAAAAGAACCTAGATTTCAGATGTAGAGAGCGAGGAAACTGAAGCCTCTACTTCAACACAAAAAATAGAAACTCAATATTACTCCAAGATAATTCTAGATTTGGAAAGTAGATAATAAATCATGAACTTTTAAAAAAATAGCATTGAAATATGTGTCCAAATGAGCCCGAATGAAGCCTTTGAAGGTGCAAAAAATGAGATTTTCAAGTTGCAATTTTTTTTAGGAATATAGATGTCAAACATCCTACACCAATGTGTAGATCACAAAATTCTAACCCAAAACAAAAAAAATTACTCAAAAAAATAAGTCCGTATGAGGGAGATATTGCTGTTTAAAAATCATCTCTATAGTTACTTTTTCTGAATCGTCACCATCACACCTCCCAAAAATAAAGAAAAAAGCCCAAAATTTTTTAGATCTATTGTGTCAAACCCTCTTTCTCCCTTTTTTCCAAATATTGAACAAGCTACAATAGATCTGGCTCTAATACCATGTTGGATTTGAGCAAATATGCAAATCAAATGCACAAGCCCTTGAATCACTTGCATGTAGAAAACTTGTCACAGAGAAGAAAAAGACAAGAAGAGGCAAGGGTTTGGTTTGAAAATAAAAAAAAATGTATTCTCAGATAAAATTTTAATTTTTGTACAATATGATATGCAAATACACTAGGAGAGCCTATTTATAAAGGCCTCTAGGAAGTTTTTAGAATGAGCTAGAAAGTGCTAGGAGATAAACATGACAACTCAACATACATCCACAAAAGGTGGATTATCCTCCACGTAGGTGAGAAGATAAGTATGACTAGGTAGGAACAAACTCTCACGTTGTCAACAACTCCTAGATGACAAGTAATAAATAAATGCATTTCTCCTAAGTAAACTTAAGTAAAGTGTAAATAATAATAATTTACACTAACAATCCGCTCCTTTACCAAATTTCTCTTTTAACTTCTTGACAATTTTGTTCTTCTTCCTAATGACTAAGGCGGTTTTCAAATCCATTGTTATCTTAGATTTTGCCATGTCATAGTTCCCAAAAGCTATAGCCTCCTTTTCCACTTCTTCAACAAGTAATGTTGTGATTATTGTAGAGGCTTCATCAACATTGTTTTTATATCCCAATAGTCTTAACCATCTAACTCTAGGAACTACAGTCTAGACATATGTAAAGTTAGTGTCAACTAGGATGCAAACATTATCAAAATGCTTCTCCACTAGTGAAACTAGTATCCTTAGTCTTTTCTTCATTGACTTCTTGAAATCTTCGAAGTAGCTTATCATAACTGACTCAAAATTATCACCTAGTTGCTCAATGAATTCACCTATTTGCATTGCAATAGGTCTGTTCAACTTCCATGCAACTTTAAAAAAAGCAGGAAATGTATTCTATATATAAAAGAAAATACGTATAAGAATAAAACCAAATTTGCATTGTGCACTTTTGGTCTTCCTTATGGGTCCCAAATTCTCATTTGATTGTTGCAATTGCAACTTGACAAGATCATAAGTATGATCTCTCTTCACTATCTTGTATCTCATGTCAACTGCAATACATGATACACTATTGAGTCTGCTGAATTGATAGAACTTATGTGCTATAATACTTACTACAAAAGAGATTAAGGGATCTGTGATTGTATCTATTATCATCGCTTGTTTATTCCATATAGCCCTAGTATTATTTTCAATTACCTCTTTTGCTTCTCTTCTTATTGTCTTGGGACAATCTAGGGTTGGATACCTTGTAACTATATGCACAATCTTCTTGGTGATTTTCACCAGTCCATTTTCTAACCATACAAAATTGTCATGTATTTTTCTCAAAACTATCTTTATCCATTCTATCTTGAAGACGTGGGGGAAATCCTAGACATGAGTTAATCCTTTCTTCTCAATAATTTTTTATTTCTCCTTGAATGCTCCATTTTCACACAATTTTTCATATGTCTCCCTAATCTCCATGTCTCCTATGCTTCCAACCTTACATGTATAGGAACATCTAACATCTTGAATCATTAAAACTTGTAGTGGCATCATTAACAATGCACTAGATGGAGCTTGTTTATAAGCTATGTCTGGAATAGCTCTAACATTCAGTTGTTTTATCTCATTGCTTATCAATTGCATATTCAAAACTTCCTTTCCCTCTACAACCTCGGATACTAAAGAATTAGAGGCCATTTCATTAAACTAGGTTTTGCAAAAACTTAAACTGTGTAGCTTAGCACATGATAAATACCTTTTCAATCTAGCTAAGATGGTGTCAAACAACTATCTAACCCATTTGAAAATGCTTGGAACAATTTCTCCAGTTCATCTTTAGCTCTTTGTGCTCTTCTCTGAATTTGAATGATGTCAAATGAGCAGAAATCAATCAAATAACCCTTAAAATAATGTATTCAATGTTAAGTGCTTACACAACTGTAATCTTGGCTTCAATAGAATTTTTGTCTCACTCAACATCCATGTAATTTTCCATATTCTCAGCAACCACTACGAGCTCAACCTACACTATTACTTATGATAGTTTGACATCAACTAGCATTTAGCTCGACAACCATGGTGAAACTTTTCATGCTCGGCAGCAACATGAAAACTTATGAATCTTAAAGATTTCTTCTAGGTTATAATCAATACTTTGAATCTTTATTCATGCATATATAATCTTTTCAAAACTAAATCCTTGTAATTGATGTATAATATATCTTTTAAGTATCAGTCCTACTCACCTGTTGATTGCTTAATTTGAGGAAGTGTGATCACTTGACTCATTGGGTGAAGTGATCCCTTTTGAACTTGATGTGTTGCAATCTTCCTTTCTCTTCCATGTCTTGTTCATCTCATCTTTGACATTCTCAACATCTACCTTTCCTTTTCCTTTTGTGAACTCACTGGTTGATGCCTATGACCTTGTTGGACAATTCCTGCTTATGTGACTAGTCTTCAAACAACCAAAACATTTGGTTTGACTCAACCATCTATTGTAGTGACTTTTGAAATGTGTTTTTATGAAATTTTCAGGAACATGTCCATACTTTTGATAGTAGTGACAACTATACCAAGTATTATAATATTAGTTATAAGAGTTTCAATTGTGTTTTACCTTTGTTTGCTTGTTTGATGACCACTTGGGTTTAGATCTACACTCAAAATATCTATATCCATACTTCTAATAGTTGTAGCAATATCCTTCTAATTTTTGACTATTTATGGTCTTGGTTCTACATTCATATGTCTAATGACCTTGCGTGTTCTACTTATGGCAATGACCCATGTTCTTTTGCTTAACATTCTGATTTGTAGTCTTGCTCCTGCAAGCATTAGTAGATTGTCCCAACTTTCCACAACTATGATAGTTGGGTTTGAAGTTCTTACCTTTGTTACTTTTCTCAACACTTTTGGATGATACTCCTTTAGTGCTAGTGTAGCCTAATCCACTAGTATCATCATTAGATCTAGGAGATCTCATTAGTTTCTCAAAGTACTTGATGGCCTCGCTAGGTTTGTTGAAACTTTCAACAAACTCATTTTGTCTTTTAAGATCATTGCTCAATTGTTCATTTTGCAATTTCAATGTTGTGATCTCAAGGTCTGTGCAATTTAGCTCATGATTGGCAATCATGACTTGGTTCATTGTCTCTAATTGCATGCTGGAAATTCTTTGTACTTCTAATGTTTTCTCCTCCAATTTTTTGACCAATGTCCTTTTGTCATCTTCAATCATGACTTTACCTTCTATGGCTTTATTTTTCTATTCAATAACCTCACAAAGTAATACTGATTAGACTTCTTGTTTTATTTTTATATTTCTAACTTCTTCAATTAAGATTCCATTCTTTTCCATTAGATCTGCAACTGCTACATCAAATTTGTTGGAGTTTCTATTTGCAAATAATTTAGTAGTGTCAATCTCTTGGTATTGTGTGTCATTCTCTTCAATAGAAATTTTTCTCCTTTTCAATGATCTCTTAAAGTCATCTCTTGCTTCATTCAACTGATGTAGAATGAGTTGTATCTAAATCATCTGGTTCTCAATAATCTTTCCCAACTTGTAGACTTCCATTTCCAAGATCTTTCATCAAAGTTGTAAAAATTTCCCTTTTAGAGAACACAACTTTAATACCAATTGTTGGAATTAATATTATTATCCATAAACCCTCCAATGAGAAGCTAAAATTTGGCTGGGGATGACAATAAAAAATATTCACTACTGCAGTAATAAAGTGTATCCAATGAAGGATGATCTATCCTATGAAAGGTATACTCTATTAAAAACTTACAAAGAGTGTTAGGTCTCACCTTGTTAAAGGATTTTAACACCCTATTCGATGTGTTCCTAATTATAGGACTTCAACTCACAATTAAGTAAGCTCCTTGTTAGAGGATTTCAACATAGCTTGTTAGGACTACTCTGCTAAGAGATTGAACTAATTCACCTGTTAGAATGTCTCAGCGATAATCTTGCACTTAACACTCTGCTACTAGATAAAAAATCACCTCTTTGCATATATCCTTGATCCTCCTTTGATTAGATTTCTCTATTCTTTCCTTTCACTTTTTCCTCTATTCTTCTTTGACTGGTTTAGCAATGTAAATCAATTTATAACACCTTAATCACCATGAATGCTTTGTTTTCACATGCAAACTCTCTTCAATTTTCCTTGAAAGTTTAGGGATTGTCTTCCTTAAGAAGACCTAGGTGACTTAGGGTTAGGTATGAATCAACGGTTGTGATTCACCCATATTGCCGCTTAAACCTTCTCTTTTTTTGATAAGATGTATGCAATGCACATAGATTCACATTCAAGATTTGTCCTTATAACCAATGATCATAAAAAAATCCTTAAGTCAACTCAAAAATAGTTTACATAGTAGTTTGTGCCAATACAAACAACTATGTCAAAACTGTATTACTCATGATATAAAGTTCCTTGTGCTTGGAACTAATTGTAACTTTAATGCTGTCACTTGACATCTGAATGAATCAACATGCATTGCTTGCTCGACACTTGAATCACTTAGCACATACTGTTTACTCAGAATTTGAGTGACTCAACATGCTTTATCTTATATGTTGTGCTTGACATATATTACTTGTTCTGCATAAACTAAGTAAATTACTTATAACAACTTAAGTGTATAGATACTCACTTGTCAAAACCAATCTAAGATCAACATTTATACCAAAAACTAAGTACAAGTCAAGAAAGGTACTCATTTAACACCTTTTTAACTATAGTATGGATACTCACCCAAAGTAAAAAAATTTAAAGTATTTGGAAGCAAGTGATACATTCTTAAGGATTTCATGAATGGTAAATTAGATGCTAAAAGTAAAGAAGATATATTCCTTGACTATTCCACAAGAAGTAAAGCTTATAAGTGTTTGATTATGCAGGCAAAGGGGGGTGAATAATTGGGGCCAAAGGCTCACCTAGCTATCCAAACCACTCTGCAAGAGTTAACACAACAAAAGAAAACACAAAGAATAGTAACCAAAGGAGGAAGAAGAGTGAAATACTTTTATTGATTCATCAAAATATCTTCATACATGCTCAGTTGTAAGGCCTTCTAGGTTATGGCCAAATACAAATACATTCACATTCAAAGATCCAAAAACAAATTCGCACTTTTAGTTCTACTTTGCAATCTTCTTCCAAAAAATTCTTCTTCTTATCTAACTCTAAGCCTAAAACACTTTATATATACTTTCCAGAATGGCTTACATATCATTCTAGAACATTACATAAGAGGAAGGCCAACCCAACAATGATTTTGACACATCCAAAGAAAAGATCTTAACATAAATGTCACGATCGAAATAAGTCTCACAAGTTGGCTCACAAAAACCACGTCCAAATGCTGACACTTGGCACATGAATGGTCACTCGACACACACTAGATAATTCGACACATAAAGAGTCACTTGGCATACACTGGGTAACTCGGCACATGAAGGAATTGCTACAGTAACTCAGTACATGAAAGAATTAATATAATAACTTGGCACCAACTAAGTGTTACAATAACTCGGCACCAACTGAGTGCTATAGTAACTTGGCTCCAACTGAATGCTATAGTAACTCAGCTCCAATTGAGTGCTACAGTAACTCAACTCCAATATGCAGGATGAACAAAAATGAGTAGGATAACAAGGCAACCCAAGATGCTCCTACATCAGACAACCAAGGTTGAAAGAAATGATTCTCTTTAATCATTGAGAGGTTGCAATCTAAGTTGAATCCAACTCAGATTGAGAAATCCATGAAGCATCTTCAGTAGGAATGTTCTTCCACTTCACCAAATATTCATAGTAATATTTTCCTCTTGTGCTCTTGCCAACTCTTTGATCCAATATCTATTCAACTTCTTCAATTTACTTCTTAGTACAATTTTCTGATACAATTGTGTACATGAAAATGCGGCCTATGCTAACACACACACTTCAACACAGTCCTTATTTGCGGATTCATCGTGGAATGAACATTGAATTGTTCATCCAAAATTTTCCCTACAAAGCGACCTGTTGCCTTCTATCTAAAGGGATTTTGCCTAATAATATCCTCAGAATCGAGGTGTAGGCAACCGGACCCTCTAAGAATGAAGGATTTGATAATGGAATTAAGCTAAGAATGAGTATACAGATTAATCTAAAAAAATGAAAGATGCAATGTAATCTAAGAACAAATGAAGCAAACTAGATTAAGCATATGCATGATTAAACTAAAATGAGATTAAACTAAGAATGAGAATGTATGCAAGAAATGTAAGTAAATATGAGCATGAATTTTAACAGCAACTCGATAGAAAATCAATTCATCCTCCCAAAATGAAGAGATGAGGGTCTCTTAAATAGAGTCTCCTGGAATCCATCAACGGTTGAGATTGATTCAGATCAATGGTCAGGATTGAAGATGAGTTTCAGTCATAAAGGGAGATTCTCAAATTAAAGGGAGTTAACAGACTTAATTTGAGTAAAATAAGGAGTTAACTATTTTAATTTGAGTAGGAAAAAGAGTTAACTGAGTTAACTCATTTTTGATCAATAGTGAACTGGGAATTCTCCTTTTTTGAACTGAAGAGAGATTTTGTTGAATTATTTAATTTAATAAAATGAAATATGCTCTCATAATTACTTTTTCTATTTAATTAAATAATCTTTAATTAATTAGAGACACTTTTGTTTAATTAAATAACTTCATTTAATTAATTGGGAATGGCTTCCCATTTAATTAAATAACTTTGTTTAATTATTTAGAAGTAAGTACTCCATTTAATTAAATAATTTCTTTTAATTAATTAGAAATACCTTTCCCATTTAATTAAATAATTACATTTAATTAATTAAGATAGACGTATTTATTAAATTAAATAAATTTAATTCCATAGTACATTAGCCTTAGGATATAATTTAATTTAATTAAAGTATAAATATTTTAATAATTAAATTCAATATTAATCAATAAGTTTAATGTGACTAATATGAGTAAATACTATAGGAATTAAATAATAAGCATGAAGAATGTAGATTTTAGGTTTTCTGCATTTGACAATTAAGTCAAGTAGCGAATAGTAGAATGAAAATTGCCTATTTAGAATAGGACTTTGAAATTATCAGGAATAGACCAGAATTGGTATAATGGAAATGAGCCAATTTTGGGGTATTACATTTTGCCCCTCTTTGAATGAATGTGCGAGCAACATGTTGTATTCAAAGATAATCAGAAAGCATGATGCGAACATGAGATTGGTTTCAAAGGTGATGATACGGAGAGCAATTGATAAACTTTTTAAGGACTATCTCTAGAACAGAGCTTAATCCTAAGGAATCCAATCAGAGCACTTAGATACCTAAGATTGATAGCATTTAAAAGACTACCTCCAAAATGAAGCGTAATCTTTAAGGATCTAGATAGAACGTCTAGATACCTAAAATTGATAAGCATTTAAAAAGTTTCTTCAGAACGAAGTTTAACCTTTAAGGATCTAGATAAAACACCTGAATACCTAAGAGTGATAGAGAATTTAGAAGACTATCTCCAGAATAGAGCTTAATCTTCAAGGATCCAGATAGAACACCTAGATACCTAGAATTCAAAGCATTTAGAAGATTATCTCCAGAACAGAGCTTAATCTTCAAGGATCCAGATAGAACACCTAGATACCCAAAATTGATAAAAGAAAGATAACAAGGTTCAATCATGAGTCGTAGAATCATCCTCAGAATGAGGCTTGATCCTCAGGAGAAGGGGTTTAGACTGTCCCAATACTTGTCTATCGAACTTTGAGAAGAGTTGTTATAAGGTTGATCAATTGATGAAAAGATAAGATAGATGGCAGAGATGCCAGATAGAAGGGAACAATATGCCCCAAGTGATGTGATGCCCCAAGTGACTAGGACATAAGATGGGAACTAGATGCCCCGAGCAATAAGTATTTAATGATGTAATCATCCTACCCCCTCGGGAGCAAAATTGAAAGATGACACACCAGAAATATGATTGAAGCAGTATATCATGTCAGCAGAATCTAGAAGAGATAAGAACGATCTAAAGATTGGGTTGATTTGAAATGATTGTGAAGTCACAATGAGTTTGACCAAAAGTTGACCAGAGTTAGCCACAGTTGACACAAGTTGACTATTTTCAAAATGAATTTTGAAAATATGGAGAATGTAAAATTGAAAGGATTCCAAGAATCATAAAGTATCAGAAAGATTTGGGCTGCACAAGCATTTGATCACGTCAGTCCCCAAAATTTTAAAATGTATTTTTAAGGCTCTTAGGTGTGTCAAATTTTGAATTTGATCTTGAAAATGGATCCAGAATGGTCTAATTAGCCAGGGGTGTGATTTTTGCGCAAATTTGAGCACTTCGAAAAATTTGGTCAACACCTATATAAGGGCTCGAAGGGTCACTTTCAATTCATTTGTGCTTTTTTTCTTGTAGTGCTTTTGAGCTCTGATAGAGACATGGCAGTGAACATGAGATATCATCATTTTGAGCACTCCAGACGACACAACCAGCCAACAGACTACGGACCACCGATGAGTCATCAATCTTCCATCTTCGTACTTTCATTTTCATGCATTTCGAGTTCATTTATGCACATTTTTAGCATGTTTTAGGATGTTCAATTCTTTCTTCATGTGAGATTGATCTCTTCTCGTGCGAAGATCTTCTTTCTTCGCATGAAGAAATAGGATGCATTGTTTCTTTGCGTGCGGCCGAAATATCTTCACACGGGGCAATTTTGGTTTCGCGCGAAGGTGGAGATTCTTTGTGCGAGGCAATTCCTGTTTCGTGCTAGAAATGTGTATGTGAAAATGCAGCCTATGCTAACACACACACTTCAACACGGTCCTTATTTGCGAATTCATTGCGGAATGAACATTGAATTGTTCATCAAAAATTTTCCCTGCAAAGCGACCTTTTGCCTTCTATCTAAAGGGATTTTGCTTGTTAATATCCTCAGAATCGAGGTGTAGGCAACCAGACCCTCTAAGAATGAAGGATTTGACAATGGAATTAAGCTAAGAATGAGTATATAGATTAATCTAAAAAAATGAAAGATGCAATGTAATCTAAGAACAAATGAAGCAAACTAGATTAAGCATATGCATGATTAAACTAAAATGAGATTAAACTAAGAATGAGAATGTATGCAAGAAATGTAAGTAAATATGAGCATGAATTTTAATAGCAATTCGATAGCAAATCAATTCATCCTCCCAAAATGAAAAGATGAGGGTCTCTTAAATAGAGTCTCCTGGAATCCATCAACGGTTGGGATCGATTCAGATCAACAGTCAGGATTGAAGATGAGTTTCAGTCATAAAGGGAGATTCCCAAATTAAAGGGAGTTAACAGACTTAATTTGAGTAAAATAAGGAGTTAACTATTTTAATTTGAGTAGAAAAAGGAGTTAATTGAGTTAACTCATTTTTGATCAATAGTGAACTAGAAATTCCCCTTTTTTGAACTGAAGAGAGATTTTGTTGAGTTATTTAATTTAATAAAATGAAATATGCTCTCATAATTACTTTTTCTATTTAATTAAATAATCTTTAATTAATTAGAGACACTTTTGTTTAATTAAATAATTTCATTTAATTAATTGGGAATGACTTCCCATTTAATTAAATAACTTTGTTTAATTATTTAGAAGTAAGTACTCCATTTAATTAAATAATTTCTTTTAATTAATTAGAAATACCTTTTCCATTTTATTAAATAATTACATTTAATTAATTAAGATAGGCGTATTTATTAAATTAAATAAATTTAATTCCATCGTACATTAGCCTTAGGATATAATTTAATTTAATTAAAGTATAAATACTTTAATAATTAAATTAAATATTAATCAATAAGTTTAATGTGACTAATATGAGTAAATACTATAGGAATTAAATAATAAGCATGATGAATGTAGATTTTAGGTTTTCTACATCTGACAATTAAGTCAAGTAGCGAATAGCAGAATGAGAATTGCCTATTTAGAATAGAACTTTGAAATTATCAGGAATAGACTAGAATTGGTATAATAGCAATGAGCCAATTTTGGGGTATTACAACAATAACTTTATCCTATAACTCATGATACTTATGCAAATCAACAATATTGAATATAGGAGATATATCCATGTTATAAAGTAACTTAACTTCAAAAGCATTACCATTGTCAAACTTCTTCAAGATCTTACAAGGTCCAAATTTCTTCATCTTCAACTTATTATATGTTCTAACTAGGAATCTTCCTTTCTTCAGATGAACCATCACTTCATTACCAACTTAAAAATCATGGTGTCTTCTAGACTAATTAGCATTCTCTTTATACTTCTGATTACTTTGTTCCAACCTCAACTTCACTTCTTTATGCAAAGACTTCATAAAATCAACAAATTCTTCTCCTACAATGCTTCTCTTTTCTTCATCAGCAACATCTCTCAAATCTGATATACCTCTAAGATGCATTCCAATAATAATCTCAAAAGGTGTCTTCCCTATACTCCTATTCACAAAATTGTTATATGCAAATTCAGCTTGCACCAATACCATCTCCCAATTACTTGGCTTATTCTCAACTAAACATCTCAACAAATTACCCAAGCTTCTATTCACAACCTCTGTGTGTCCATCTATCTATGGATGGAATGTAAAACTAAACTTTAGCTCAGTACCAATCTTCTTCCATAACGTCTTCCAAAAATAACCAAAAAACTTACTATCTTTGTAAGAAAAAATACTCCTTGGTAATCTATGCAATCTCACAATCTCTTTACAGAAAAGTTTACTAACATGCTCATCATCTGATATCTTCTTACATGGTATGAAATGAGACATCTTAGAAAATCTATCCACTACAACAAATATGGAATCATACCCCTTCACTATCTTAGGTAATATAAGGACAAAATCCATACTAATGTCACTCCAAGGCTTCTCAGGAATAGTAATAGGCATATATAAACTAGTATTTTGACTTACTCCTTTTGCAACTTGACAAACTTCACAACTTTTTACAAATTTTTGAACATCCTTATACATTTGCAGCTAATAATACTTCTTCAGAAAACTCCATGTCTTATCAATTCCAAAATGTCTAGCCAATCCACTACTATGCTTTTCCTTAATCAGATTCAACCTCATAGAACTTCTAGGAATACACAATTAAATGCCTTTGAACAACATACTTTCTTGAATGAAATACTCATCATACTTACTTATGTGATTTGTCAGATTTGGTGCGCTACGCTTTCTCCATGCCTTAGAAAAATTAGGATCAACATCATGCAACTCTTTCATTTCATCAAAACTAATAACTTCAACTTTCATTTCAGTCAACAAAGAACATCTTCTACTTAATGCATTAGAAACTCTATTATTAACTCCACTCTTATGCTTGATCACAAATGTGAAACTCTGTAAATACTCAACCCACTTCATATGTCTCTAATTCAATTTATGTTGAATTCTCAAGTATTGTAAAGCTTTATGATAAGTATACAACACAAACTCCTTATGAATGAAATAATGTCTCCACTTCTTTAATGTTTGGACAATAGCATAAAATTCTTGATCATACACAAAATATTTTCTTTTAGCATCATTCAACTTTTCACTAAAGAAAGCAATAGGTTTACCTTATTGACTTAATACAACCCCTATTACATTACCAATTGCATCACATTTAACTTGAAATACTTTGTTGAAATTAGGTAAAGCCAATACAAGTAATTCAACAAACTTTTGTTTCAAAGTTTTAAACTCTTATTAGCTCCATGTGTCCACTTGAATTTATTTTTATCTCCTCAAATTGTCTCAGTCATAGCATTACAAACAACACTGAAATTATTTATAAGCTTTCTATAAAAATTAGCCAAACCATGAAATGATCTTACCTCACCCACATTCTTAGGTATAGGCCATTCCAAAATAGCTTTAACCTTCTTTGGATCCATCTTTGATCCATCAACTAAAATCACAAATCCCAAATACACAATATTTTATTGCATAAAGGAACACTATTTTAGATTAATTAACAACTTTTACTCTCTCAACCTCTGTAATACTTGTCTAATATGTTCAATATGTTCTTCCTTAATCTTACTGAATATCAGAATATCATCCAAATAAACAATCACAAACTTACCCAAGAATCTTTTCAAAACTTTATTCATCAACCTCATGAAAGTACTAGGTGCATTAGTCAAACCAAAAGGCATAACCAACAATTCATACAAACCATCTTTTTTCTTGAAAGTAGTCTTTCATTCATCACCTTCTCTAATTCTAATATGATGATAGCCACTCTTCAAATTAATCTTGGTAAAATTCTTTGCTCCACTCAAACAATCCATTATGTCACCCATCCTCGACATAGGAAACCTATATTTCATTGTAATTTTGTTAATAGCCTTGGAATTAGTATACAGTCTCCATTATCGATTCTTTTTAGGTGCTAATACAAGTACAACTCATAAATTCAAGCTTTGTCTGATCAAACCTTTATGCAACAACTCATGCACTTGTCTATTAAGTTTTTCATTCTCTATAGGTGTCAATCTATATGGTGCTTTGTTTGGCACCCTAGCTCTAGGAATCAAATCCATACAATGACTTATACTTCTCATTGGTGGTAAAACATTAGGAATATCCTCATCAATAATATCCTTATACCCATTCAACAATTTTGTAATTTCTATTGGTACTCAGCTATCACTATTTGCTATCACTTGGTCATTACTAGCTTCTGGTGCTTGGTTATTATTATCAACACTCAATCCTCTAGGAATTGTGGAAAAATAAACTTGATTCTTCTTCACTTCCTTTTCAATTTTTTTTTCATTAACCATGCAAACTTTTATTTTAGTGCAACTAACCTCATTTGAACTTTTAATTGAAGGCAACAATATTTGCTTCTTCCCATTTACCCAAAGAGTATATTGATTCAATCTTCCATCATGTACAACATATTTATCATATTGTTAAGGTCTACCTAACAAAATATGACAATAATCCATGGGCATAATATCACACAAAGCTTCATCAAAGTAATGTCCAATTTTGAACTTCACAAGACATTGCTCACTTACCAATATCTTATGCTCATCTTTGATCTATGAAACATGATAGGGTTTAGGATTCTTTAGCCTCTGCAATTTCAACTTTGTAACTAGCTCCTCTAATACCAAATTTGTAGAGCTTCCACTATCAATGATCACTTTGCTACATTTTTCAGCCATCTTACATCTTGTCTTGAAAAGACTTCTCCTTAAAATAGGTTCCTCATCACTTCCCTTATTACATAAGGTTCTTCTCACCACCAATTTTTTTCTAACCTTAGGTCAACATGGTGAACCCTCATCATCTCCTTGAATCACAACATTTTTGTTACCTTGCCCACTTTTTGAAGATCTATATTCAAAATATCTATGTCCCTCTTTACCACATGTGAAACAAGTACCATGAAATCCATGTCTAGAATAAGAATTACCTCTTCCTTGATAAGAATTAGTATCTCATTGGTAAGAATTACCAATTTTCCTATTGGTCTTTCCTTTTTCATTATTCTTCCATTTAGATTTGCCTTTATCTTTCACAAAACTTTCAGATTTTCCACCTTCACCATAAGATCTACCTCTTCCTCTTTGGAATCTACCACCTCTACCTCTTTGTCTTTTGTCATGCTTCTTTGCTAAGATCTCCTTAGCTTTCAAGGCATATTGGTATGCTTCTTCTACACTTTCCAACTTCACAAAACTTATTTCATCTTGTATTTCAGATCTCAATCCATCAATGTACCTTGCAATTTTTTCAACATCATCATCCACATGTCTAGATCTGATGTCCAATCTATAGAATTCCTCAGTATACTCTTTCATAGTCATGTCCTTTTGTTTCAAAATTTTCATCTTTCTCAACAAGCTAACTTGGTAATCAACAAAAAAGAATTTGTTCTTTACCTTGTTCACCATCTTTGGCCAAGTTCTCATCTTCTCCTTTCCTCTCCTTTGTTAGTGATGCATGACCTTTCAACCTAGTGATTGCAATCTTCACCTTTCTATTATAAGGAGTGTTTTCATGCTTAAAGAACTTCTCCATATCAGAGATCCAATCCAACACAATATTGGTATCTAATTTTCCATCATAAGGAACAAATTCTATGACAAGCTTTGAATTTTTTCTAAACAAAACTTGTAACAATCTTTCCTCATCTTGATCTTCTTTAGGTTCTAGATTATGGTTTGATGTTGCTACTTCATCATCACTTACATCATCAAGATGTGCTCCTCTCCTTTGGACTATCTTTACAACATTTAATCTAGTTGCAATTTTTTTCAACTGATCCAAAATAGCATCATTGACATTTTTTCTACTATGAACCATCTTTACAAATTAGGTTCCTACAAGATTGTAACCCTCTGCAAGTTATATGTCAAATTCACAGATCTATAACCCTACAACCAAATCTGAATCAGGGTTCTACACAATCCAATTTCTACAAGGATGAACTTCAAGCTCTGATACCAACTAACATAGGTAAATGGGGGTGAATAACTAGGGCCAAAGGCTCACCCAACTATCCAAACCACCCTACAAGAGTTAACACAATGGAAGAAAAGACAAAGAATAGCAACCAAAGGAGGAAGAAGAGTGAAATACTTTTATTGATTCATCAAAATATCTTCATACATTCCCAGCTATAAGGCCTTTTGGGTTATGACCAAATACAAATACATTCACACTCAAAGATCCAACAACAAATTCACACTTTCAGTTCTGCTCTGCAATCTTCTTCCAAAAACTTCTTTTTACCTAACTCTTAGCCTAAAACACTCTATATATACTTGCAAAAATGGCTTATAGATCATTCTAGAACATTACATAAGAGGAAGGCCAACCCAACAATGGTCTAGACACATCCCAAAAAAAGATCTTAACATAAATGTCATGATTGAAATAAATCTCCCAAGTTAGCTCATAGAAATCATGTCCAAATGTTGACACTCAGCACATGAAGGGTCACTTAACATACACTGGGTAACTTGGCACATGAAGAGTCACTTGGCATACACTGGGTAAGATGACACAAGAAGTAATTGCTATAGTAAATCGATACCAACTGAGTACTACAGTAACTTGGCTCCAACTGAGTGCTATAGTAACTCGATTGCAATATGTAGGATGAACAAAAATGGGTAGGATAACAAGGCAACCTAGGATGCTCTTGCATCATTTGAATACTAATACTAACAAAGTTAAGGAAAGTGCAAATGTGAAGTTTGATGAATATACAGAGGTACATGAAGCTGACCCTATGAAAGAACCTAAAGAGTACAAATCCTTTGTATACTTTTATGAAGGTATGCCTGCTGATGAAGTTCTTGTAAACCAAGTTGTAAATCTATAAGTTTTTGTGACTATTGAGTCATGTACAATGAATGTCAAGTTTCATTTAGGAACCAAGTTGCCTTCAAGATTTGAGTTGTAGATAGAAGCTAAGGCACATTCTAATTTTGAGATAAGTGTACATGAAAGGAATG
Organism: Cupressus sempervirens; assembly: GCA_028749045.1. Taxonomy (NCBI): domain Eukaryota; kingdom Viridiplantae; phylum Streptophyta; class Pinopsida; order Cupressales; family Cupressaceae; genus Cupressus; species Cupressus sempervirens. The sequence continues at coordinate 873,781,763 of CM053786.1, forward strand.
CTGATCTACCTCATAAAGAAGTGTATAGTGATTCTGAAGATGACAGACCAATTGAAGAAAGAAGAGTAGAACCAAAACATGTCAACAGACATCACCATGCTAAAAAAATTATTAGAGATAAAGAAGCTAGACCAATGAAAAGAAATATTTTAAGAAGTGATACATATTTGTTGAGCATGCATGAGCTTAAGAAAGTGAAAGATGTCTTAGAAAATGAGGACTAGAATAAAGCCATGAAAGAAGAGATTGAATAGATTGAGAAGATCAAAATATGAACTCTAGTTCCTTGACTAAAAAATAAGAATGTAGTTGGAATCAAGTGGGTGTATAGAAACAAGTTAGATGAGAATGGTGAAGTTACAAGGAATAAGGAAAGATTAGTTTACAAGGGGTACACACAAGAAGAAGGAATTGATTATGGAAAAACATTTTCCCTAGTTGCAAGATTGGAAGAAATCTACTTTCTTACTTTGCATACAAAGGTTTCAAATTTTATTAAATGGATGTAAAGTCAACATTTTTGAATGGTATATTAGAAGAAGAGTTTTACATAGAACAACTAGAAGGATTTGTTGATCCAAAAAAAAAGAGGACATGGTATGTAGACCACACAAAAATTTATATGGTTTAAAGCAAGCCACAAGTTCATGGTATGAAAGGCTTCACAATTATCTTGTGAAGATTGGTTTTGAGAGGGTTGATGATAACAACAATTAGTGCTTGAAGAAAGAAGGAGGTGAAGGTATTTTACTAGCTGAAATTTTTATTGATGATATCATATTTGGAGGTCAAGATGCATTATGTAAGGCATTTGAAAATGACATGAAGAAAGAATTTGAGATGTCTATGTTTAGAGAGATCAAGTTCTTTGATGGTTTGCAAGTATATAAGATAAAATATGGTATATACATCACTTAGTCTAAATATGTGAAAGAAATATTGAAAACTTTTGGATTGGAGGATTCAAAACCAGTTAGCACACCTATGGTGATAGGACACAAACTATCCAAGAACGATGATTCTACTGATGTGAATCAAATATCGTATAGGTCTATGATTGACAAGTTGCAATATGTAGTACATAAAAGACCTGACATTGCATTAAATGTTGGGATTGTTGTAAGATTTTCTACAAATCCTAAGGAGAATCATTTGATGGTTGTTAAAGGAATTATGAGATATCTAAAAGGAATAAAAGACTATGGTCTATACTACAAGAAAAATGAAAATTTTGAGTTAAGAGCCAATACAAATGTTGATTGGGCTGGAAAAAATTGATGATAGAAAGAGCACAAGAAATGGAGCATTTTTCTTAGAAAAGAGATTGGTCACCTGGACCAATAAGAAATAAAATTGCATACCTTAATCTACTATTGAAGCTAAATATGTGGTTTTTGCAGTAAATTGTACAAATGTGGTATGGATAAAACAACTACTCAAAGGTATGAAGGAGGAAATAATTGAACCTATGATACTCTATTGTGATAATAAAAGTGTTATAAAAATATCAAAGAATCATGTGATGTACAGAAAGACTAAGAACATTACAATCAAGTATCATTACTTGAGGGAACTAGTTCAAGACAAAGAAGTAATGATGGAATATGTGAATACAAAAGAACAAATAGCTAGTATATTCACAAAATCTTTACCTAAGGATGCACATGAATATCTTAGAGGTAAACTAGGAGTGATACCCCTATCCAAAGCTACTTAAGAAGCACAAGTAGTGCCCTGCATCAACTAAGTTGAATGTTGTATCTGGAAACTTCATGTAGTGGATCTTACTTTGGGAGCTTCCTAAGGTAATGAAGGAGATGAATAAGAAGGTTAACAATTGTTAGTGTAAATAATTATTATTTACACTTTACTTAGGATAAATGCATTATTTTATTATTTATTAGGTTAGACACCTAGGAGTATGCTCACTCATATGAGTTGTCATGTAGACAACATAGTTATTTGCACTATTAATTAAGCACATGGTGTCTATAATATAATTTGATGTGACACACCTATGTAGGCTTATCCTCTCATCATTGTACTAAATCCTATGCTTAATAGAGGATAATCTGCTTTTGGTAGACATGTGCTTAGTTGTGAGACTTATCATTTTATTAACTCCTAGACATTCTAGAAGCATTCTAGAGGCCTTTATATTCAAGCACTCCTAGTGTACTTGTACATTAATTCATTATCATATTTTTATTATGATCATACATCATTTGGTCAATATTGTGATTGTTCTTGAGCTTTTTAATCTTAGCTTCATTTTTCCTTTAGGCAAATTGTTACAATAATCACATGCTAGTTGATAAAGGGAGAACCTAAATTGATTATATCTACATACAGAGATGACAAGTCTTTAGCATTATTGTCAAAGAGGGAGATATAAGTACTAAGGGAGATAAGTGAAGATAAGTACCTGAATATTATAAAGTGAGGGAGATATAGAAAGAAAAATAACCTTCAGAGGGAGATACAGAGAGATACAATAAGGAGATTGACAAAGTTAATAGAGGAAAGACATATATTAATAGAGGGAGAAATTTAAAAGATATTATTTTATTTTTGGTATTATTCTTGGTATTGGTTTTCCATTAATGCCAAAGAGGGAGATTTTTGATATGAGATTGTTTTGAAGTGAAGAACCTGTAATGGAACAATCATTATTTTTTTAATGATGTCAAACTTGCTACCTTCTAGTGAGATAATTTCTTTTCATCTAAAAGCTATCATTTAGTTGATTGATGAAGAAGATTTGAAAAGAGGAGATAACAATAGCACCTAGAGAAAGGTTGAGTTATTTGGTATCTAAAAGAAGCACTAAGACTAATTAAAATATTGATACTATAGTGTATTATTTATCTACTTAAAGTTTAAAATGAAAGATTAATCAAGTTAAGACTAGTAGAAGATCAAGTAAGAACAGTGTTGTCAAGTCTTTTCGAGTAGTTAGTGCAAGTCGAGTAGAAATAAGTTGAAGCCGAGTGAAAATCAAGAGGGGTCAAGCAAAGATGAAAAATAGTGCAAGCTGAGTGAATGTTAGTATATGCTAAGTAAAGCTTAGTTGGTGTTGAGTATCAATAAAATTTAGTGTTTGATAGGTGATAGAATAATATAGATGCCAAGTGATAACATACAGTGTTAAATCAAAGATTTGATGAATCTAAGTTGTCTATTTTGATTTCTTGAATTATGTGAAGTGTGTGAAAGATAACTATGATGAGTTGGTGGCACAAAATTCAAGGTGAACTATTTTGAGATGAATGTGAGGAAGATTGTAGAGGAAGTTTCTAGAGGAACCAAATGGAAAAGTGGATAGTTTCATTGTATCCCACCTAATCCTACCTAATCCTAAAATGGATGATTGTGGTTAAGTGGAAAAAGATCTAGATTCTCTATTTATAGAGATATTTGGTTAGAAGAAAATGTTGTCATGTGCGAGAACATAAGGAAGACAAGGAATCTAAGGTATTTCTTTATTCAGTGGCCAAATGGAAGAGATTGTAGTTGACATGCAAAGCAAGAAAGCTTAAGAATATGAATAGTTGAAGGTGAACAAGCTATTAGAGCTGAAGAGTATGAATGCCAAGTAAAATAGAGGACTGAAATAACTCGATTTGTAATCTACAATTGAGTTTTAAGTTTTTATTAGATCAAGTTTGACTGTTACTTTTCAATAATTGTATCATTGTGGATGAAATCCTTTCGATAAAGGTTTACCTAATAGTAATTTATAAATCCTTTAACCAAGTGACATTCTAATGGAATGATCTAAAGTCCTCTAACAAGGCTCACTCCTAATAGGGTGATTGAAATCCTTTAACTGAGTTACATTATACAATGTGTATTGTAACCCTTAACATGGTTGGCCTTTCACAAGGCATTAATTTGGAAGAGTGAGAATCAATAGCATGTTACTAGTTGTTTTTCCCAAATAGGGTTTCCACATAAAATCCTTGTGTCAAATTGTGTGAATGTTCTTATGGTGTTTCATGTTTACATTTCTACAAAGTTGTTTTGACCTCAGACAATATCCTACAAAGTTTAAATATTGTATGATCTAATAGATGTATGAATGTTAAGGTTTTATGAATATGGATCTACTAAGAATTAAAAAGTTTTATTTGTACATCTAGACTTTGGATAAATTATTCACTCCCCTCTCAACTATTCTAAATAATTCCAACAACCTCCTCATGGATGTCCTTCAAATGTTTAACAAAATCGTTTGTGTCAATACTACTTATCTCTCCTTTATCCAACTTCCTTAATTCATAAGTGTTTCTAGAATTGCTACCACATACAATCTAGAACGGTTTTTACCAAACACTCCTATTGGTGTAACTATACAAATGGTTATTGTAGGTTGGGACAATTGGCATGCAATATTTGGTTGAGGTCATGTGGGTACAAATTTGTGCCTATCTATCAAAGGGTATTCAGATGAGTACCACTCATTTGAATACCCCTCAATCAAGTATCCCTTGGCAGTATAAATGCCACAAATGGCCCTTGCATCCCCTCACTTTGCACAAAGGGGACTAAAGGCACAATGACCATCTACATGAGTCATTCAACTAAGCATAAGTAAGTTCTATTTTTGAAAAAAAAAAAATTGTTTAATTTTATTAATATAAAAGTTAAATTTTATTTTTTCAATTTAATTTTAATTAATTGTGTTAATTTGTAGTTATATGATAGTTAAAATAGTGACCATAATTATAATCATGTGTTTAGTGTAATATAACTTTATCTTTAACCATGTTTCTAATATCAATCTTAATTATACTAAAAACCCTAATTATAACTTAGCCCTAAATACACACTAACCATAAGCCTTATTAAAATATAAATGGATTCCAACCTAAATATTAACCAATCCTTAATACTAACTATAAACTCAATTAGACTATAACCTTGAACCTAACTTAAACATAATGCTAGCCATAACCTTAGTTGAAGCTCAACCCTAAACCTAATAGAAACCTACAATAATTATAACCAAACTTGTTGAACTATAATGGTAACATATTTGTAACTCTAAATCTATTTCTAACCCTACACATTAGTTTTAATTTAGAATACATATACTAATCTTGATTATAATATTAATCATTATGGTCTTTGTACACCAGATGAGATAACACAACTATCAAAGGTCCATCTATGCACGATGAGCACTATTCTAGTTAGAGATCTCCTTGACGCATATTAGAGTATTAGTATGTTCCATGGGATCAGTCCAAATAATTTTCTTGACTTCATTATAGGAGAAATTAGGAGATCCTCTAGTGGCAGCAACCAAGAACATGGAGATGCAAGGGCCAATGGTTCTAGACAGGAGGACATTTTGATATGTCCTATAGCTCCAATACCTCCTCTAGAGATGACACCTTAGGATGTAGTAAATTTCACACCACCTCCAATAATGTCCACACCTAATGTAGTAAATTTTATGCTTCCTTATCTATAACAAATAGCTAATACCTCACAATTCACAATTGGGTTCTCATCTCTTCTTATGAATGAGGCCATTGAAACTAATTTAGTCTTCATACACTCTTGTGAGTTATAAAATCAGAAATGGATTAAAATTTTCATGATAAATACTTCATATTTTTTTCACATATATAAATGATTTGATGTATTTAAATGTATATTTATTGTGTTAAAACATACTCATGCTACAATGACATCATTTGCATATGGAGACTTGTATGCATCTGTGATCCTATTGATCAAGATAGATAATTAATTTAATTTGAATTTAATTTGTAAATTTGTAAAAAAAAGAATGAAAATATTTAAATTTACTCTTCTTTAAAATAGTAGGTGCATGATCAAGTGACATAGTAGGTAGTTTTAAGTTCACATGAGTTAGTCTCTACATCTAGATATATCTTTAGATTATGTAGTTCTTGTTCACATTTCTCATACTTGTTGATACATTCCTTGTTCACATCAATGATATTTGTTGATACATTTCTAGCATGATATTTCTAGATAATGTATTTAGATATATTTTGAACTTTGGTCTTCTATAGTTGATACATGTACATGTTTTGTGTGTGTGTGCGCGCGCGCGCGTGCGCGTGTGGAGACACACACACAATGATTAAATTTTAATGTGCTATGTCTTTCTAGTTTATTATTAGACACGTTATTGGTTCAATTTATGTGATTTAATTTATAGGTTTACATGATTACATGTGATTGATTTGAAACTTTACATGATTAAACACTAAATATAAGTACACTTTATATGAATTTGATTAATGATTCTAGACATTCAATTGTTTCAATTCTAGATGATTTGAAATGTGTAAATTATAGTGCACAGTTAATAATTAGATATGATTTGTTCAATTCTAAGTCCTAAATGAAAACATACACATATAAGAGGAAATATGAAATGAACATGATGTATGTATATATAAGTCCTAATCATTAAATAAGCTTACACATATAAGAGGAAACATTATGGTGAAACATAACATAAGACTCCTTATCACCTAATGAAATATATTACACCTTATTAAGACCCATTAGGACCCATTATGTAAGCTATAACACACATAATGACCTAGTAGACTCCCTAGGTCCATTGAAGTCAAAGACATATCCTAATTACCTATATGTGTACCATTGATGTAGGAGCATCCAGAGGTATAAGGGCAATCCTGTGTCACCAAATTTTTTTTTTTTACCTAGACATAGTTTCTGTTTCATGTGTTTTCATTTCTGGATACCCATTTGGGTCAAATAAAGGTTCCAACTCTCACAGTTCCACTATCCATGTTCTGGGTTAGAATATTTGAGCACCTTGGGATACATGTAAATGCTAAAAAAATAAGACTATGTAATTGAGCCATAATTATGGTGAATTAGAAGGTGTAAATTGGAGGGAGGATTAAAATTGTAATTTAGAACATTCTAGAAAAAGAACCAGGTCAAAAGGTCACACTGTTTGGAAGTTATTGCAATTTTTTGGTTTTTGGAGACCTCCTAAAAATGCTTCAAAGTCAGGTTTGAGGCATTAAATGATCTCATACAGGGCCAAAAAAAGGGAGATGAGTGAATCTTGTCCATATGGCTATAGATCACTTCAAGAGCTTTCCAAAAATGTAAACGATTCGTCGATCAGAGCTAGGGTTCAAAAGTTATGCCTTCCGAAAGTTCGGCTACCGCTGGATTCTTCTAATTTTGTACTGACTTCTAAAGTGACTTTTGGAGCCTTCCATTTTGGCGGTGGATGCCAACTAGCACTTTCTAAAATGTATTCCTAATCCTTAACCCTTTGGGGTCTATTTAAGGACATTTTTAGCATTGTAAAAGACAGTTCGGGGTGAAGTTTGAGAGAAGGTATTGGGAGAAGAAATTATCTCCAGATTTATGCTATCGTAAGCCCATAGGGCATATTTTGGAGTCTGAACTCTCTACACTAAGTGTACTAGCATATTTTCATAGTTAATAAAATTTTTCCTTTCTTGTTGTGTCCATTCTGTGCTTGGGTTGTGTTCCTATATGGGAAAACCTAGTATAAGACTCATTACCTTATGAAACATAGTACACCCTATTAAAACCCATTAGGACCCATTGTGGAAGCTATACAACACATAATAACCTAGTAGAGTCCCTAGGTCCCCTTAAGTCAAACATGTATCCTAAGTACATATATGTGTACCATAAGGGGTCCCTATGTGGTAAAAATTAATATAAGACACAATATTACTTTATAAAACCTATTATGCCCTATTAAGACCCATAAAGATCCATTGTGTAAGCCATAACACACATAATGACCTAGTAGACTCCCTAGGTCCCCTTAAGTCAAACATGTATTCTAATTACTTATATGTGTACCATTAAGGGTCCCTTATTGATCTCAAATTGGTTTTGACAATTGAGTGTCAACACACTTAAGTCATTTACTTAGTTCGTGTCGAACTAGTAATGCATGTCTAGTATAATATGTAAATACAAGACCATGCCAAGTTGCAATGAGTGTCGAGTCACTCATGTGCCAAGTTCTTCAAGTGTCAAGTAGATAGACCATGTTGAGTGATTCAAGTATCGAGTGAATAGTAGATGTCGAGTAGTTCAAGTGCCAAGTCAAAAGCAAAATTATAATGTATGCCAAGCATCAATAATTATACATGTTGAGAAACACAGATTGGACATATTTGTTTTTTATGGCACAAACAACTATGTAAACCATTTTTCAACTGACATAAGGTTAGATTTCAATTCTTTAGAGATAAGGAAAAATCTACATGTAGATTCCCTATGGAATTACATGGAGCCAATCAGAAAATGGGAATGTTTAAGTAGTAAAATGGATGAATCTCAATCATAGCTTTATACCTAACCCTAAGCCACCTCAGTCTTCTTAAAGAGGATAAAGCCCTAAACTTTTTATGAGAGAGAGAAGAAATTTGAAAGAATTATGAAGGGGTGAATGATCAAATTGAAGGTGCAAACAAGATAGTTTGTAGAGCATTCAAGGTGACTTAGCAGTGAGAGTGAATTGCAAAATTAGTTAAGTGAAGAATAGAGGATAGAGGATACATCATTGTTACATCAGATCATTAAAAGATTAATCAGAGACTGGATATAGGTGATCTATTATGAGACAAGCAAGTGCCAAACACAAGATCTATGTTGAGACATTTTAACAGGTGATTTTAATTAAATCTCTTAAGTGGAGTAGTCCTAATAGGATTTATCAAATCCTTTAATAGGGTGACATTCCAAATGAGTGATCAAAAGTTCTTTAACCAGACACACTTCTAACAAGGTGTTGAAATCCTCTAACAAGGTGGAATTTAATAGTCTTTGTAAGCCTTTAACAGGGTAGGCCTTTCATAGGGCAGATCATGTTTCATGGTCAGACCATTATAACCTTAATTGGCTACACTTTATTGCTGTAGTAGTGAAGATTTGTGGGTGTCATCCCCACCTTAGTTTTACTTTCTCATTTGGAGGGTTTCTAGGTAATCATATCTAGTGTCAAGTGTGTGTGTTTAATTTCTTAAATGTTTTAGATGCATTTTCTTTACATGTTATTTTAGTATGTTAATGTATGTAATATATGAATGGTGAAAGTTTTATAGGTCTAAGTTTAAACTCTTAATTCACCCCCACTGCCCCCCTCATAGAAGTTTACCTTTCCCACTTGTAATTACAAACATTGGTATTAGAGCCCAGTTCTTAGAAGGAGAAGCTTTGCAACTTAGAGGAAAGATCTTGAAATGGAAGTCTACAAATTGGGAAAGACCATTGAGAACTAGGAGATTGAGATACATCTTATACTACATCAACTGAATGAAGCCAAAGATGCCTTGAAGAGTTCCTTGAAGAGAAGGAAAGAGATTGCTATAGCAGAAAATGACACACAATACAAAGAGATCGACAACACAAAGCTATTTACAGATGGTAACTCCGGTGAATTTGATGTAGCAATTGAAAATCTAATGGAGAAGAATAGAGCACAAGATGAAGAAATCATAAATCTCAAGTTGGAGCAAGAATCACAAGCTATGTTGCTATGTGAGGTGACTGAACACAAGAAGAAAGCCATAGAAGACAAGGCCATGATTGAAGAAGACAAATGAATTTTGAAAAATAGATTCAAATAGAAGTCAATAGAGCTATCTAGGATCTCAAACATGCAATTGGATACCTTGAGCCAAATGATGAATGCTCATCATGAGTTTAATGTCAAGGACATTGAGATAACTAAATTGAAGTTGCCAAATGAACAACTGTAGAATGACCTAAAAAGAGAAAAGGATTTTTCTAAAAGTTTCAACAAGCCAAATGAAGCCATCAAGTACTTTGAGAAATTATTGAGATCTACTAGATCTAATAGAGATACATCAGGATTGGGCTACACAACTAGTAAAGAAGGAGAATCATCCAAAGCTACCGAGGAAAGGAACAACAAAGGTAACAAATGTAAGAATTCCAAACCTACTTTCCATAATTGTGGAAAGAAAAGACATACAGCTAATGTGTGTAGGAGCAAGAATGTAAATCAAAATATCAATCCTATGAACATGGTCCACTATCATAAGTGCAATAAACAAAGTCATCAGGAACATGAATGCAGAACTAGAACCATGCATATACCAAAATTTGAAAGATATTGCTATAACTATCAAAAGTATGGACATAGAGCCTTTGAATGTAGATCTAAGTCCACATGGTCATCAAGAAAGCCAACAAAGGCAAGAAGCTATGGAAATTATTATAATTGGGATTTTAATACAAGATATAACTATCACTATTGTTAGGAATATGGACATGTACATGAGAATTGCATTAGGACTCACTTCAGTGGGAATTAAAAGAGGTGGTTGAGTCAAACCACATGATTTAGTTGTTTGAAAAATAGTTATATTAGCAAGCATTGTCCAACTAGGTCCAAGGCACCAAGTTGTGAATTTGATAAAGGGAAAGGCAAGGAAAAAGTTGAACACAATAGGAATGAAATGAATAAGACATGGAAGAAGAAAGATGGTTGCAGTACATGAAGTGGAGAAGGGATCACTTCACTCAATGGGTCAAGTGGTCACTCCTCATCAAACTAAGAAAACAAGAGGTGTGTGGGATTGATATTCAAAGTATTGTATCATACATTAGTTCCAAAAGAAGTTAGTACTAAAAGGACTACATTAGCATGAATAAAGATGCAAGATGTTTAGGATTAAACTTTTAAGTTTTCATGTTGTTGCCAAACATGAAAAATTTTCAATGGATGCCAAGTGGAACACTAATTAGTGCTAAGCTACCAGGCTAGCTAGTTGATGTCGAGTCTATAGTAGCTACTAGGAGTGAATCTAAAATCATGTCGATGTCGAGTTCACAGTTGTATAAGCACTAAGCATTACATGCAAGGTTTTTGAAGGGTATATGGTCAATTTTTTCTCATTTCTCATCATTTCAAATTTGAGCAAGAGCTAAAGGTGCATAAGGTGACTCAGAAGTTTGTTTAAAGTGACTACAAAGATCTTAGCAACAATTTCAATCCCATTCTTCATATCTCAAAGGTATTTATTCACAAGTTGAGCTATACAATTTGCATTGGTAGAAACCCTAGCTTGTCATAATGGTGTTAAGCTCAAGAAATATAGAAGGAAAATAAGCGTTGAATGTGCAATTAGTTAGTAACAAGGTAAAACAACCAGATTTCAAAGCAATTTCAGATGTTTCTTATAAACAAGACTCGTTAGGCACATTATCCATGATTCCCCCAAAAGTTTTTTATGGTTCAGGATGTTAGAAAATATTGTAACTACAAGATAGATGCAATTGGTGATATGGAGATAGGGAAAGCATATGAAAAATTGTGTGAAAATGGTGTCTTAAAAGAAGAGTTCAAAATCATTGAAAGGAAGGGTTTGACGTGTGCCCTAGAATTCCCCACTATTTTCAAAACTGGCTAGATAAGAATAATATTGAGAAAAATTCATGATGGAACCCTATGGCTAGAAGGAGGACCAATAAAGATTTCAAAAATAATAATTTATAGGGTGACTAGTTTTCCAACCCTAGATCAGCCAAAGACTCTGTGAAGTGATTCAAAGGAGGTATAGAGAAAAATATAGGTGCAAAATGGAATAAGTGTGGAATGACAATAGACACCATCATAGATCCACTAAGAAAATTTGTAGTTAGGGTCATTTCTCATAAATTTTATCAATCAAGTAGATTGAATAACATACCCTATATTGTAGTGGATGTGGGATATAAAATTGTGAAGAAAGATCATACCTATGATCTAGCTAAACTTTAATTGTAGCAAATAATAGAGAACCTTGGAGTAGTTAGGAAGACTAAGAGTGCTTAGTACAAATTGGAATAAATTCTAATTTGCATATTTTTCTATGGAAAAAACACATTCCCATCTTTTGGTAAAATAGGATGGAAAACAAATAGGATAGTAGCTACCAAGATAAATGAGTATATTGAGCAGATGGGTGAGAACTCTGAAACTATCATGACAAGATATTTTGAAGACTTTAAGAAGAGTATGAAGCAAATGATGAGAATACCTATTTCCTTGGTTGAAAAATATTACAATGACATATATTTTCTTGTTGATATTGATTACACATATGTACAAGCTGCCATATGTAAGGTAAGATGGCTAAGACCCTTAGGTTATGAGATTAATGTTGATGAAGCCTCAACTACCATCACTACACTTCTTGTTGAAGAAGTTGACAAAATAGCCATAACATTTAGAAATTATGAAATCATGAAGTCCAAAGTAGAAATGGAGTTAAAGATAGCCTCCACACTGAAAAAGAAGGATAAACTGGTGAAGAAACTTAAGGAAAAATTTGGTGAAGGTGTTGAAGAAGAAGAAGAGGAAGGTGATGAAGAGGAAGAACAAGAATAGACCAAAGAACCTCTTACATTAACCCAAGGCATGGCTGATGATAAAGAAGAAGAAGAAGAGGGTGCTAAGGAAGGACCAATACATGCTGAGCCTAAAAAGAGAAAGGCCAAGGCATAGCCTATGGCCAAAGCAAAGAAAGATGCCAAGCCAAGACCAGCAAAACCAACAACACCAGCCTATAGAGAAACCACAAGAACCACCACTCAAAAGGCCAAGGAGAAAACAAAAAAAGATAGAACAAGGAGGCCATGAGTAGAAGAAGCAAAGAAGGAAGTATATTGCTGAACTAGATTCAAATGAAGAAAGAACTGAATCATAAGATACTAGCCAATTGAAAGTGGTACGTCATACACCACTTTCTAATCTTGAAAATATCAGTGAGAGTGTTAGAAATAATGTAGATCTATCTAGTTTGAAAAATATTGATTTTGAAAAACTTGGAAGAGAGGAGAAAACTATAGTTGAAGAAGAAATATATGCAATGTTTTTCAAATTCAAGAACACTCCACTTGAATTTAACAACACCATACCAAAACGGTTATATGACATTGTTGAACAGAAGTGGCATTATTACTTAAACTTGGAAAAATAAATTAGAGAATCAACATTAGCCCAAGTTGTGCTAAAACTATCAAAAAGGAAAATTACTAAGGCAAATAAGAAATATGGAGGAAGATTCACACCAAAGTATAGAGCCTTCAACATTCTCCAAAATAACATTGACGATGTTGTAAAGAAATACACCCAAATGTGGAAATTAATTTATGGATTAACAACTATGAAGCAAGGAGAAAATGACCCCTTTGAGGGTAAAGATTATGATAAAGAAGAGGATGACAAAGAAGATAACAATGAAGAGAGAAATACAAAGGAGGAGATTGAGAAGTTGGAAAATGATATGACAACAACTGACTAGCAACATGAGGAATAGAGTGTGCAAGACACACAAATGTTGAGTGCTAGTGTTCCTAATGACACAAGTGCACCTGAAGAAACTATATTTGTTAAGGATGTCTTTGATGCATTAGCTCAGAACATCAATCCATTAACTGTAGAAGATTTGAAAAAGATTTTAGACCAATCTACACTACAAGATCAACTTTGCACAAATCCAATTTTGATTAGTGTAGAAGAACTTCATAAGGCAATAACAAAAGTTTCAAGGGATAAGATGTATACACAAGAACCACCTTCTACCATTCCCATTGTTACTAGTGTGTGCTGGAAAAATGTACAAATTGCTGGAAGCCTAAGGAATCAAGCTAATTTAAAAGAAAATCACAAAAGCATCCAACAAACCAAAATTCCAACCACCTCTATGACTCAACAAGGGCAGCTATGTGTAGCCATTGTTGGTGTATCTTTGATGGAGGGTGTGTTTGGTATGCTCTCACAAACACAACAATAAGTAAATCCCTTGTGTGGAAGTGCAAATGCGAGTGTGAGTGCAAAGTGAATGTGCGATATGATCCTAGACTATATGATAAGAAGAATAATTTCAAGATATGACTATGGAGGAAGTCACACTCAAAGGTATTCTATGATGCAATAAACATGAAATAATGAAAACTATCTAGGGATACAAGCTATAATTAGAATGAAAACTAAAACTAAATATGCATGTACAACAAAAACTAAGATGCAATACAAAATGTAAATCTTACCAACTATCCAATCACTAAGATGCAGCCTATGAACTCCATATGAAAATGTACCTATAATGCAAGCTCTCAATGTGGTGATTCTAGACTCAAAGCAATGGCGTATCAATGCAATCCAATAATCCCCTATATGCAATGCTTGAGATAATGCTTCTATTTAAAGACTCTCAAGAAACATCTAGAGGGTGTCTAAAAGATAAGGATAAGGATAAGGATTAACAATTAAGCACCTTATCTCATATCCTTAGTTCGAAGGATAAAATGATGAGGTGGCACATGTGTGTAGAAAGTTCTCAAGTTGTAGACACCATGTGCTTAAAAAGAAATGTAAACCCTTATGATGACAACTCATAAGAGTACACATACTCTTAGGCTTATAGATTAGGATAAAAATTAAATTAAATGAAATTTAATTTAATTTAGGTCTAGAAGAAATTAATAGGATATGGAGGATTTAAATAAATAAAATTTATTTAAAAAAGGGAATAAATGGAGAATCATGTGTTAAATTAAATTTAACACATTAAGGCTAGGAAGTATTTAAATTAAATTTAAATACTTAGGCCAAAAATGAACCTATTTAATTAAAATATTTTTAATTAAATAAGTAGAAGAATGTGACCATTATTAATTTAAATTAATAAAGTCATTCAGAACAATTTTTAGTGTCTACAACTAGTGATCAACCTTTGATTCCAATAATAGAAATATCAATCAAGGTTGACACAAGTACCAAAGAAGACAAATTTGAGTAGGTGTAGATTGCCAAATAAGAGGAAAAGGAGATAGCAATAGAGCAAATAGGACAAACAGATACATCTATACTTGCAACACAAACACAAGGTACAACTCAAATCATTGTCATAGATCAGGATAAATCTAAAGAAGGTGAAAAAACATTGAAGGTAAAGGAGTAGGAGGTCATTCAAGCATTGGTGACTTTACCAACATTAGGCTCCTCACCTACGAAACTTCTTCAGAAGCTGAGCACAAAAGCAATACCCCTACCAATCTTAGTGCCAGGCACAAGCTCTTCTAAAGTTGAAAAGGTAATTCACTATGGTGATGCCACTTTAGATGAAGAGATAGTGATTCCAAAATTTAATTATGACACAATGACTATTGATCAAATAAGCATTCTACAACAAGCATTCAAGAAGAAGAAACACCAAGAAATGCTTAGAAAGGAGTAAAGACAAAGCAAGCATTACAAGAAATTAAATACATCTTTTTAGATGCATTTAGCTTGCCTACTCTAGAAGAAACCAAGCTACTATTGGAACAATTTTCAGATATTGTGGAGAAGGTTAACAATGAAGACCTAGGTACAGATGCCAA
Organism: Cupressus sempervirens; assembly: GCA_028749045.1. Lineage (NCBI taxonomy): Eukaryota > Viridiplantae > Streptophyta > Pinopsida > Cupressales > Cupressaceae > Cupressus > Cupressus sempervirens. The sequence continues at coordinate 873,797,174 of CM053786.1, forward strand.
ACTTTTGGAATGGTTTGAAAAAAAGTTCCAAGGAAAAGTGAATGGAAAGATATCTGGTGATATAGCACTATCACAAGTTGCTTTGGAAAATAAGGTTAAGGATGTGAAGAAGGTACTTGAGAATATTTTCTCATTGTACACCAAACTGTATGGTCCCACACTCTTTAGAATAATTTTCGTAGAGAGGAATCTAAGCATATTAGGTACATAGCTACCTAAGAATTTAGCTCAGAGTGAGAAGCAATTCCATACATTGCTTCAATCATAGAGTCAATTAGCTATGTTAATAGAAGAAGAGGCTAATATAAGAGCCAAATTGAAACAAATTTAGGCCTTTCTCACCCCATACATGGAAATCCTCCACAAAGAATTAGGCTATGCATAAACTTTGTTGAAGAAAGATCCCAATCTTTCTACATCAGATGACCTAGTAAACCTTGCAACCAAGCTCACCATCCAAGTGAAGTCATTAGATGTTGCATGTGACAATTGGGATGCAACTTTGAAAATAATCATGGAAGTCCATAAGTCATTTTTGGACAAATAAACTATAAGTGTATAGACCCTTTGACATAAGTGTCAAAAAGGGGGAGATAAATAAAAAGGGATATAAATAAGAAAGGGGGAGACAAATTAAAAGGAGGAGAGAATATTGAAAGGGGGAGAGATGAATAAAGCAAATGAGAAGGCATGAACAAAGGGGGAGTAATAAAAACTCCAAGAGATATACAATTTTGAGAAATACAATGTAGAAATAGAAATAGAGTAGAGGAGATATCAGCAGAAGCAGAGCATAAAGAGTATAAGATTATCAGTTAGTAGAGACAAATCTACTTAGAATGGAGAATAGACTTTGGATACATAATAGACACATTAGCTCAAGGAGAGTTATATGTTTTGAGGTACATAGGTTATTGCAAAATTTTGAAAATTTTGAAGTTCTTTATATAAGCTGAGTCATGGATATGTTATACTTGAGAAGATCATATTGTTTGTATATATTCAAGTATTTTTGACACTCATGTCAAAGGGGGAGATTGTTGATCTCAAATTGGTTTTGACAATTGAGTGTCAACACACTTAAGTCATTTACAATATGATATAATAATGACATGAAATTACAATAGGAGAGCTCAAATATGAAGGCCTCAAGGAGACTTCTAAAACAAGCTAGAAGGTGCTAGGAGATAAGAATGACAACTAAACATACATCCACAAAAGGTGGGATATCCTCGATCAAGGTGAGAAGATAAGTATGGCTTAGATAGGAACAAACTCCTATTTTGTCAACAACTCCTAGACTACAACTAATAAATAAATGCATTAACCTAAGTAAACTTAAGTAAAAGTGTAAATAATAATTATTTACTCTAACACCCCCATTAAGTACAACTTAGGGGAATGCACTTAAGCTTGTAAAAGCTAAGATGAAATACAGAATGGGTCTTAGCAATGAGGCCATGTTAGGTACCCATGTACAATGTAAAGAAATGCAACCTCTGAAAGTAAGGAAAGAGGGAAAACCTCATGGGAAAATCCCTCCCCCAAAAAGAGGTAAAAGAAAATCTAGTGAAGGACTGAAGAAGCCTCCAACTAGAGAAATGTCCCACAAACAAAAACAAAGAAGATCATGAAGAACATAATTGAAGCATGAAGAAGCCACACAATATGTCAAAAAGATACTATTTATCATATGAACCTACATAGAAAATAGAAGCCACAAACTAAGAGTATCTATATGGTAGATGATCCATCTCATTGAAATGCATAGGTAGCCACCCACTGTAATCACCTAGTTTATAGGATCAAGTACTAAATGCATATCTCACACTATCAAACCATGGAACCAAGGAAGCATTAGAAACATTAGAGTAACACCTCTTAATGTAGATGGGGTGGGATGATAGGAAATTGAAAAAGTGGGTCAAAATCCTCTGCAGAAAGAATCAAGAATAGCGAGAGAGAGTAAGAGGTACAAATACCTACAAAGGCACGTGTCATTGACACATTATGGGGCTAATTTCATGGAAGGGACACTCACTTGACAAAGTAAGAGGGCATAAAAATAACAATGGCTAACCCCCCCATGGTACTTTATAAAATAGTGCAAGTACAACTATCTCAAAACAACATTCATGATCCCAAAATGTAAGAGTGGAACTTTATATCAATGTGTTTGAATAAAGATGCTTACAAATGATATCAAAAATGATCATAAAGGGAAAAAAGCTGATACAAAAAATATTACAACACAAGACAAAAGATCCCATGCCATGAAAATGATCTTTGGACCTAGAATACCCAAGATATCCACCATAGAGCAAAAATGTCAAAAACATGTTAGAAAGAGCATGAGGCAGAATCTAAAAGAAATGATAGAATTTCTGAAAAAGATGACAAAACAAGCTTTCCAAAAATATAATGTTTTCAAAAAATGGAGATGGGATGCACAAGAAAAGCTTGTCAGAGTGAAAAATAAAACATCTGACTTTGATTGCAAAAACAAGAAACAAAATTGCATCAATACCTAAAAATATCTACACCAATGTCTCTGTCTCAGAACCATCTTTTCAATGCTTCTTTCATATCAAAAAAATACCTCCATATGCTCACGTTATGGCCAAAAAATCATGAGTAGGTAAAAAAGGAACCTAGAGTACTGGTAGGAAGGTGTTGATGCAGTGCTGATTTTAGCATTTTATGATGCTAAAATTAATGGCTAGACAACTATCATGGCAAAAAAAGACTACCATGTGGTAGTGCCATGTGGCATTTATGTGGCAGTATAATTGCTGACTAGGCACAACCATGTGGCAGGTGCTAATGCAACACCTGTGCCACATGGCATGTACAAGGTGTGCCAACTGGACTGTTGTAGGTATAAGGTGGTAGGGACACATGGAATTAGCTGAGTAAAGTGGCAGGTGGGTGGCAAAACCTAGCGAGGGTGGTGGTAGATTTGCATAATAGGGAGGCATGGATGCAGACTAGGGTGGTGCCATTGGGAAGGATAGTGGGTTGGCCAAGCGGTGGTGGCCATGAGGTAGTGGCCTGGTTCAAGCCACCCCATGGTTGTTCTGCTAGTAGCTGTGGTGCTCGAGCTGAGTGCCAATTGCATGGTGGTGGGGCTGTACTGGCGTAGTGGTGGCCATCGGGTGGCCTTGCAAAATTTTAATTTTTTTCATAATAAATGCTAAAAAATCATTCGTACGACCTCCAAATAATTTTTTTTTGCTTCCCAGAGTAACTTTCTCCAAAATGGACAAATTTTATATAGATCCTAACTATAATGGACCTTCTAAACTCAATGATAGTGTCTATTTAGGCCCAAAGTACTCTGAAAAATGCTCTTCCTCCTGATCAATGAAAAAATCACAGGAAAACTAGGGTCTGTGTCTCCAAATTACAGCTTCAAAAATTCTTCAGCCAAGAAGTAGTAGGGAGGCTTTGATACCTTGTAGAAGTTGATGAAAGCCAACTTCACAGCTTGCCAAGATCACCTGCATGCAAATAACCTACTAAAGGGAAACCAAAGAAGGAAGAGTGGAGCTTGGAGAAACTAAATGGACTAAGAGAGAAGATATTGCAACAATGAAAAAAGAAATTGATGTACAATATGATATGATAATGATATGAAATTATAATAGGAGAGCTCAAATATAAAGGCCTCAAGGAGACTTCTAGAACAAGCTAGAAGGTGCTAGGAGATAAGAATGACAACTAAGCATACATCCACAAAAGGTGAGATATCCTTGATCAAGGTGAGAAATTGAGTATGACTTAGATAGGAACAAACTCCCATACTATCAACAAATCCTAGACTAAAAATAATAACTAAATGCATTAACCTAAGTAAACTTAAGTAAAAGCATAAATAATAATAATTTACTCTAACAGTTTTATGGGTCTAAGTTTAAACTCCTGATTCACCCACCCCCCCCCCCCCTCCTTAGAATTTTACCTTTCCCACTTGTAATTCCAATAGCCCTATATGGAGAAACAAACTCCTTTTTACCTTATGAAACCTATTACACCCTATTAAGACCCATTAGGACCCATTATGTAAGCCGTAACATAGATAATGACCTAGTAGACTCCCTAGGTCCCCTTAAGAAAAACACATATCCTAATTACCGTATGTGTACCTATAAGTGTATCATAAGGGGTCCCTATAAGACTCATTATTACCTTATGAAACCTACTAATCCCTATTAAAGCTTATTACCGTAGGATACATGTTTGGCTTAAGGTGATCTGGTGAGTCTACTAGGTCATTAAGTGAGTTATATATTACATAGTGGGTCCTAATGGGTCTTAATAGAGTGTAATAGGTCTTATTACATAATAAGGAGTATTATATTAAGTTTATCCACATAGGGACCTCTTTTGGTACACTTCTAGGTACAAATAGGGAAATCAAGACACATGTTTGACTTAAGGTGACCTAGTGAGTCTACTATGTTGTTATGTGTGTTATAGCTTACATAATGGGTCCTAATGGGTCTTAATAGGGAATAATAGGTTTTATAAGATAATAATGCATCTTACATTATGTTTTTCCATATAGGGACCCCTTTTGGTACACATATAGTTAATTAGAATACATGTTTGGCTTAAGGGGATCTAGTGAGTCTACTAGGTCATTAAGTGTGTTATAGCTTACAAAATGGGTCCTAATGGGTCTTAATAGTGTGTAATAGGTTTCATAAGGTAATAATGCATCTTATTTAGGTTTCTCCACATAGGGACTCCTTTCAGCACACTTATAGGTAATTAGGATACATGTTTGGCTTAAGGGGACCTATTGAGTCTACTAGGTCATTAAGTGTGTTATAATTTACATAATGGGTCATAATGGGTCTTAATAGGGCATAATAGTTTTGATTAGGTAATAAGGAGTCTAATATTAATTTTTTCCACATAGGGAGCCATTTTGTTACACTTCTATTTATAAATAGGGTAATTAGGATACATGTTTGACTTAAGGGGACCTAGTGAGTCTACTAGGTTATTATGTGTGTTATAGCTTACATAATCAGTTGTAATGGGTCTTAATAGAGTATAATAGGTTTCATAAGGTAATAATTCATTTTATATCAGGTTTTTCTATTGGGTGATGCGACGCGCTCCCCTGCCCACAGGTGGTTAATTATGAGGTGTTCCATGTTCACTAACAGTCATGGCTTTTGGTGCAATGGCAAATGGGCCCTACAATTGGTATCAGAGCCTAGTTTTGGCCTAGTCATGGGTTCAAATCTCCTCGGTGCATTCCCGACCCGTGTAAGCACCTGGTATGCACGTCAAGGGGGAGATTGTTGGGTGATGTGATGCGCTCCCCTGCCCATAGGTGGTTAATTATGTGGTGTTCCATGTTCACTAACAATCATGGCTTTTGGTGCAATGGAAAATGGGCCCTACATTTTCCACATAGGGACCCCTTTTGGTACACATATAGGTAATTAGGGCACATGTTTGACTTAAGGGGACCTAGTGAGTCTACTAGGTCATTAAGTGTGTTATAGCTTACATAATCGATCCTAATGGGTCTTAATAGAGCATAATAGATTTCATAAAGTAATAATGCATCTTATATTCATATTTTCCACATAGGGACCCCTTTTGGTACACATATAGGTAATTAGGGTACATGTTTGACTTAAGGGGACCTAGTGAGTCTACTAGGTCATTAAGTGTATTAAAGCTTACAAAATGGGTCCTAATGGGTCTTAATAGGGTGTAATAGGTTTCATAAGGTAATATTGTATCTTGTATTTTATTTCTCCACATAGAGACCCCTTTTGGTACACATATAGGTAATTAGGATACATGTTTGACTTAAGGGGACCTAGGGAATCTACTAGGTCATTAAGTGAGTTAAAGCTTACATGATGGATCCTAATGGGTCTTATATTAAGTTTTCCACATAGAGAACCATTTTGGTACACTTTTATGTACACATAGTGTAATTAGGATACATGTTTGACTTAAGGGGCCCTAGGGAGTTCTAATTAACATATTCATTCATTTACATGTATGTATAATATATCTAGATCTCAATATAACTTTCAAAATAGTGTAAACTCATTTTAAAATAAAAAACTTTCAAAATAATGTAAACTCATTTCAAAACAAAAAAAACTCTTGACAACAAATAATATGTACTCATTGAACCATCAAATCCATGTGGACTCACTCATGTCATGTACATGTATATAATATATCTTTATATATTAATATAGTTCAAAATAATGTTGAGTTATTTCAAAAAAAATTAACTCATCAAGAAATAATATAGTCATTGAACCATCAAAGCCACATGAATTCACTTTCAAATTCAACTTCAAATTTGAATGTAATCTAGAGATCTACAAAAATAAATATAGATAGTCTAAAGTTCTTCAAACATATTGTCTGGATCCTCCCTATCTTTTATGATCTCCAAAAAATTCCATGTTCTTCAATAAGAAATTTTCACTTTTTCTTGTCACACCCTTTTCTTGACATTGTATTAAATTCTAGTTTTGTTGCTATGACCAAGTAACTATAATATAGAAAATTTTTTCCACACATGTATTCAATAAATTGAACTCCACTTTTGTCAATCTTTTCTTGCTAATAAAATGTGACTTCGGTAAGAATTAACTAGTTGGATAAGATTATTTGTCATCATCTATGGTTGGTTTTGGTGAATTGTATTTTTCTTTAGTGCATCTATGAAGATAGTAGTCCACACCTTCTATATTATTAGGATCGATAACCACAATAGAACTATTTCCTATACATACACACATGAATCTAGACTAGATATATATAAATTAATTTAATTTCATTGATGTTCATAATAAATCACTTTATATTTTAATAGAAAAGTCCAATACCTATACAAATGCACGTATATAAGTATATATACATGTGCTCGCACAAAAACACACACTTGTAAAAACTATATTAGAGGCATATTCATAATCAGTGTCATATAAATGATCATGAATATCTAGGTTTTCATCATCTTCTTCAAAATAAGGATATGCAATGATCTCAAATTGACTTGTTGGATTATTTTCAACATTGCTATTTCAAAGACATGATTTATCTTTTAGTTGAATCAATGGAGGATTAGGTTGTGTTGTAGTCATTACTTGATGCATACTTCTTATTCCAACAATGGGTTGACAATTATATGGATTGGACTGATTAATATCCATCAAGCATGTACATACAAATATGATACTAATTTATCTATAAAAAATAGACAAGAAGAAATTTCAATATATAAAAGGTTAAAATTCATTAAAAAATAGATCTTTTACTTTAAATTATCTAAATGAACTCAACACTTTTTACTTTTCACTTCCCAAAAATAACATTTATTGTATTTTGTGTCTCGATTTGCAAAATGAGATCGACACTAGTCAAAATTTTATTTGAATTCTCTATCACATTACCTACAAGAAAAACAAAATTGAGCTACATAAAACATTAAAAAAATAAAAAACCAATGTCTTTCTACCTTGAAGTTCATGTTGTTGGAGTGCACACTTTACACATTCTCCTTCTCCATTGCGCTCTCCTTTTCTATGTCCACTTTAAAAAATGCTCTAGATGAACTTCACATTATGACTAGTACTATGTTGAATTCATAAGAAATTAAATACTTTTGTAGATTTAAATTTTCATGCAATTTAAAAATTTGTTAATATAATATGAACATGTACATGTATAAACCGATAGGTAAATTCAAAATTTAAATGACATTTAATTATTAAATTAAATTAACTTTGAAAAGGTAGAGATCTAATACATATGTAAAATATCCACACAATCGTTAGACCAAATATATTATTGCGAATAATTTGTCCCACATTGTGCAAGATCATTGAAAAAAAATTCTAAAGCAATGAGTCACTTAGATCCTATCATGTAACTTATCATCTTTAATATAGAAATGCACCTCATTGATGCTAATGCGCTCATTCAGAGTACTTTTTATCCCATCCAAATCAAATTGTGCATGTCTAAAATTCACCTGTACAAATATTACAACTTGGTCAAAATGAGAATATTGTGCATGAAGCTATGATTGAGGGGAAAATGTGTAGTTCTCAGAAAAATTGGGTAGTTCTTAGAGAAATCTAGAATTGAAAGATTACAACCAAGTGGACAAGAATTTTTAGATTCACAAAATTATTTGGCTCACCATCATGAACCATGAAAATTTTGAATATGTAGATAAATCATAGTACAAAATCTAGTCATATACTCAAGATAGGGAAATCCGGTCTCCTTCAATATAATGCTTTTCAATTATTGTCATATGTTTGTTTTGTATATCGCATATTCAAATCTCTTCCACATAACTAACTTGGTAGCATCAATATTCTTAGTTTGAAATGGAATTTTTTGTGAATGTCCACAATAAATGCATTCACCTTTTATATAATAGATGTTGAAAACATCTGCATAATCTCATTTATCACATAGAGTGGACTTCACAAATTGTGTCATACTTTCATCGAAAACCACATTTTTATTAACTTCTTGCATGAAATTTTTATATGATTGCAAATATAGATGAAACTCAACATGATTTCAAAAACCTTATTTATGCCTACGAGGGAAGGGCACAACATCTCAACATTTCATTGACCTATTTCTACCTATCTCTTCATATCTTATTTGTATAACAACCCTTCTATTAGAGGAAACACAAGAGTGATTGGTCCAATATTCAATGTGATGGGGACACAACAGAAGAATAGAATGGACACAACAGAAAAGGGAAATTATATTAACTAGGAAAATAAGCTAGTACAAATAGTACAGAGAAAATAAACTTCAAAACATGCCCTAATGGCTTACAATAGCATAAATCTGGAGAATATTTCTCCTTTTAGCACCTCCTCTCAAACTCCACTCCGAACTACCTTTTACAATGCCAGAAATCTCCTTAAATAGACCCCAGAGGGTTAAGGACTAGGAGTACATTCTAGAAAGTGCTAGTAGGTATCCACCGACGAAATAGAAGGTTCTGGAAGCTACATTAGAAGTCGGTGCAAATCTAGAAGAATCCAAAAACGGTAACCAAACTTTTGGGAGGCATAACTTTTGAACCGTAGCTCCGATTGACGAACTGTTTACATTTTTGGAAAGCTCTCGAAGCACTCTATAGCCCTATGGAAAAGCTTTGCTCGTCCCCCATTTTATGACCCTTTTTGAGGTCATTTAATGCCCCAAACTTGACTTTGAAGCATTCTTAGGAGGTCTCCAAAACTTGAAAAACTGCAATAACTTTCAAACCGTGGGGCCTATTGACCTGATTCTTTTTCTGGAATGGTCTAAATCATGATTACATTCATCTGGCCAATTCACACCTTCTAGTTTACCGAAATGATGGCCCAAATACATGCTCCTATTTTTTTGGGATTTTCAAACACATTGATAGTTGAACTATGAGAGTTGGAACCTTTATTTGAGCCAAATGGGTATCCAAAAATGTAAAGACATGAAATAGAAACTAAGTCTAAGTAAATTTTTTTGGGTGACATAGGATTTCCCTTATACCTCTAGATGCTCCTGCATCAGACACCCAGGGTAGATTGAAAAGTGACCCTGTCACTTTATGGATGGTAGAGGAAATTCCAAATGGGAAACCTCAGCTGCTGAAATCCAAGTTGAGTCCTCGATCGGCCATCATATCCATTTGACCAAATACTCTTCATACTGCCTGTTTCTGGTACTCCTACCCACATGATGATCTAGAATGTCTTCTATCTCCTCCTTCTTAGAAGCAGGAATTGGACATGTCTCTAAAATCAGCTCCTCATTTGCACCATCATCATGATACTTTGTTAAATCTGCAATGTTGAAAATGGGAGAAATGTGAATACCATCTGGCAGCTCCACCTCATATGCATTTCTTGAGTTATGTTTCTTCAAAACTTTGTAGGGGCCAAATTTCTTCATTTTCAGGTTGTTGTAAGTACCAACTGGAAATCTTTCTTTTCGTAAGTGCACCATGACTAGATCCCCTACTTGGAATTCCTTATGTCTTCTCCTTTGATCAGCCCTAGCTTTATACTCTTGATTCATCTTGATAATGTGTGCTTGAACCTCCTCATGTAGACGCTTGATGTGTTCAGCAAATTCCTCAGCTTCGGCACTTGTCCTCTCCCCTTGTTCTATCTTCCTCAATTCTGGTGCAGTCCTTGGGCTATTCCCATATACAACTTGAAATGGTGATTTTCTAGTACTCCTATTTATAGAGTTATTATAAGAAAACTCTGCCTGTGGTAGAATCAAATCCCATCCCTTGGGCTTATCTCCAACTAAACATCTCAGCAAATTGCCTAGACTTCTATTTACCACTTCTGTTTGGCCATCAGTCTGTGGGTGATGCGTGGAACTTAATTTCAAGTCTATTCTCAACTTCTTCCACAATGTCCTCTAGAAATACCCCACAAATTTAGTATCTCTGTCAGAAACTATACTCCTTGGAAGACCATGTAGTCTTACCACCTCTTTGAAAAACAAGTCTGCAATATGGACAACATCATGAGTTTTGTGGCATGGAATGAAATGTGCCATTTTGGAGAACCTATCAACCACCACGAATACTGAGTCATTACCCCTTTATGTCCTTGGCAACCCAAGAACAAAATCTATGCTTATGTCCTCCCATGGCCTTGATGGAACAGGCAATGGCTGATATAGGCCAGTATTTTGACTAAACCCCTTGGCAACTTGACAAACCTGGCAACTCTGTACAAACTTCTTCACATCCTGTGTAATTTGAGGCCAAAAATAATGTTCTCTAAGAATGACAATGGTCTTATCCCAACCAAAATGTCCTGCCATCCGTCCACTGTGTTTCTCCTTAATCAGATTTTCCCTCATGGAACTCCTTGGAATGCACAATTGACTACCTTTGAACAACATGCCATCCTAAATCAAATAGTCTAACCACTTGGTTCTATCTATAGCAACAGGTTCTTTACAAGCTTTCCATGGTTCAGCAAAATCAAGATCCTCGGGGTACAAATTCCAGAGTTCATCAAACCCAACTACTTCAACTTGCATTGTTGTAAGCAACAACTGTCTCCTACTTAGTGCATTGGCAACCCTGTTAGATTTTACACTTCTATGCTTCAACACAAATGTATAACTCTGCAAGAATTCTACCCACTTGATATGCCTCTGATTCAATTTACCTTGGCTATTTAGGTACTGTAATGCCTGATGATCAGTATATAAAAAAAATTCCTTTGGCAATAAATAATGCCTCCATTTCTTTAAGGACTGAACTATTGCATAGAACTCTTGATCATAAATAGAATACTTCTTCTTTGCATCATTCAATTTTTCACTAAAATATGCAATAGGCTTACCTTCTTGGCTTAATACAGCCCCAATAGTGCTACCACTAGCATCACAATCCACCTGGAATACTTTTCTAAAATCTGGAAGTGCCAACATAGGCTGTTCAGTCACCTTCTTCTTCAGCAATTCAAAACTTCTCGCAGCTGCTGCAGTCCATTTGAACTCTTTTCTATCCCCTCTTATTGTATCAGTTAGGGGTGCACATATGCCACTGAAATTCTTAATAAACTTCCTGTAAAAACTAATCAGACCATGAAATGATCTTACCTCAGTAGCAGACCTTGGAGTAGGCCATTCCAAGATGGCTTTTACCTTCTCTGGATCCATTTTGAGACCTTCAGGTGATATAACAAATCCCAAATAGACTAACTCCCTTTTTGCAAAGACACACTTCTTTAGATTAATTAACAGTTTCTCTTCCCTTAGCCTTTCAAGGACACTACGAATATGCAGTAAATGTTCTTCCAAAGTCTTGCTGAAAATTAAAATATCATCCAAATAGACAATAACAAATTTTCCCAAGAACTTCTTAAGTACCTCATTCATGAGCCGCATGAAGGTGCTCGGGGCGTTTTTCAATCCAAAGGGCATGACTAACCACTCATAAAGACCCTCCCTTGTCTTGAAGGCTATTTTCCACTCATCTCCTTCTTGAATCTGTATATGATGATAGCCACTCTTCAGATCTATCTTTGTGAAGTATTGAGCTCCACTCAAGCAGTCCATAAGATCATCCATCCTTGGTAAAGGAAACTGGTACTTGATGGTTATCCTATTTATAGCTCAAGAATCTGTACACATCCTCCACTCTCCATCCTTATTTGGTGCAAGTACTGCAGGTATTGCACATGGACTCAGGCTCTCTCGAATCAAGCCCTTCCTTAGCAACTCCTGAACCTGTCTATTTAGCTCCTCTGTTTCAGTAAGAGTCATCCTGTGAGCAGCCTTGTTAGGCAAACTAGCTCCTGGAATCAGATCTATCTGATGACTAATTTGCCTTACTGGTGGCAATCCATCTGGAACATTATCAGAGATAATATCTCCAAATTCCCCTAGTAAATCTAAAACTTCAAATGGTATTTCACTACTATCTTCTTTATCTTTCCTAGGAATCAAAGCATAGCACATATACTGATGTTTCATGCCATCTAAAAACTTCCTTCCATCAACAAGACAAATCCTAGCACTGCTACATACCTTTTCACCTTCCTTTTTCATGGGCTTCAATTTGTGGCGAACTCCATCCTTTGTCAGAGAGTATGTGTTTGCATGTCCATCATGTATTGCATGTCTATCAAACTACCATGGTCTACCCAACAATAGATGGCAAAAATCCATCGAAATAACATCACAAAGAACTTCATCATGGTAACTCCCAATTTTGAATTTTACTAAACATTGTTCACTTACCAAGACCTTATGATCATCTTTTACCCAAGAAATCTGATAGGGTTGGGGATGTTTCTCCCTCTTGAGCTTTAGCTTAGAGACCATCTCTTCTAATACCAGGTTATCAGTGCTACCACCATCAATGATCACATCACAACATTTATCCTCACACTTGCATCTGGTACGAAATAAACTCCTTCATTGTCCTAGTTCATTCTCACCACTTAGTAGGACTCTTTCATTTACCAAGGTCTCTCCTCTTTCTGCATCCTCTAAATGTGATGATTGTGCATCCTCATCCACATGAGCAACCCTAGCTTGGCCCTCAGCTCTCCTATATGTCCTTCCTTATCATTGAGGGCATTCAAAGGCACGATGACCTTCTTCATTGCAATGGAAAAAGGTACCACGGAAGCCTCCTCTTCCTTGTCCATGTCCTCTACCTCTTCCTCTTTGATTTCCAAAGTCTTGATCATGGGAGTGGTTGAAACCCTCATTCCTCTGGTTTTTGCTAGTACCCACATCTTCATTTTTCTTTTGGGTTTCATTGCGGCCTCCAAATGATCTACCGCTTCCCCTTCCTCCTTGATCACGCCCTCTTTGTCTTCCTTCAAACCTTTTATTCAACTTCTCTTCAACTCGTAGGGAAAACTGGTATGCCTCTTCAACGCTGGTCATTCTTACCAGAATTAATTCCTCCTGGATGCTAGGTCGCAACCCATTGATATAACGAGCAACCTTCTCCTTATTTGCTTGTGCATGCCCCACTCTAATCAAGAGTCTATAAAACTTCTCTGTATATTCTTGGACTGATCTTCCTACTTGCTTTAACCCATGCATCTTCTTAAACAGATCAAGCTCGTAGTCCACAGGAATGAACTACTTCTTCAATTTGTCCACCATGCGATCCCATCTTGTGATCTTCTGCTTTCCTCTTCCAAGTCTTTCCAGTTGAACCTCTTGCCACCAGATTTTGGCATGGCCTTTCAGCTTGGCCTTTGCAAACTTAACCCTATCTGGGTCCCTTATATCCTCATACTCAAAGTATTCTTCCAGTTCATTGATCCAATCGATCAACTCATCTGGTTTCAGATTTCTTGAAAATATACCCACTTCAATTGTAGGTCTTTTCCCAAACTTAGTAATGGCCTTAAAAAGCCTTTCCTCTATAAGATTCAGAACTTCCTCATCAACTTCCTCTTCTGGTCCCATTACTTCCTCTTCATTGTCATCCTCACTATTGTCACTTGCGGCAACATTTGCTCCTCTACGAAGCTCCTCTTGCAATGCTTGTACCTACCTCTGGAGGGCTCTAACCTCCTTAGGATCAATAGCTCTTGCCCTTCCGCCATGCTCTCTTCATGGAGGCATCTTCTAACTCAAACCCACAACCACATAGTCCTGGTGCAAACTGCCTCACAGTCGGCGCTCTGTCTACACACTCAGGAAAACCTGCTCTGATACCACTTGATGGGACACAACAGAAGAACAAAATGGACACAATAGAAAAGGGAAATTATATTAATTGAGAAAATAAGCTAGTACAAATAGTACAGAGAAAATAAACTTCAGAACATGCCCTAAGGGCTTACAATAGCATAAATCTGGAGAATATTTCTCTTTTTAGCACCTCCTCTCAAACTCCACTTCGAACTGCCTTTTACAATGCCAGAAATCTCCTTAAATAGACCCCGAAGGGTTAAGAACTAGGAGTACATTCTAGAAAGTGCTAGTAGGCATCCACCAATGAAATAGAAGGTTCCAAAAGTTGCGTTAGAAGTCGGTACAAATCTAGAAGAATCCAAAAATGGTAACCGAGCTTTCGGGAGGCATAACTTTTGAACTGTAGCTCCGATTGACGAACCGTTTACATTTTCAGAAAGATCTCAAAGCGCTCTATAGCCCTATGGACAAGCTTTGCTTTTCCCCCATTTTTTGACCCTTTTTGAGGTCATTTAATGCCCCAAACCTGACTTTGAAGCATTCTTAGGAGGTCTCCAAAACCTGAAAAACTGCAATAACTTTCAAACCGTGGGGCCTATTGACTTGATTCTTTTTTTGGAATGCTCTAAATCATGATTACATTCATCTGGACAATTCACACCTTCTAGTTTATCGAAATGATGGCCCAAATACATGCTCCTATTTTTTTGGGATTTTCAAACGCACTGATAGTTGAACTATGAGAGTTGGAACCTTTATTTGGGCCAAATGGGTATCCAAAAATGTAAAGACATGAAATAGAAACTAAGTCTAAGTACATTTTTTTGGGTGACACAGGATTTCCCTTATACCTCTGGATGCTCCTGCATCACAATGACATGTCTTCTTACATCTTCAAAAAAAAAGTCTTTTTAACGAAGTCTATAAATACTAAACTTATTGTTTTCAATATTTTCATCTAACATGTTTCTCCTTTTAACATACCTTTGAACGGTTCTTCTCAAAAAAATTAGTAAACCAAAAATTGCTTAAAATTTTCTTTACATGTCAATCTCTTCCTATAAATCATAGTCATCAATGCTCTACATGCATTAGTTGAATCAATTCCTTGACATTTACTCTTGACATCATTCAAAGAATCGAGCATATTTCAAGCATTATTTCTTTTACTTGATCTCCCAAGGTTTTATTATTGTTAACACCTAACAACTCTAGAACTGGTGTCATCTCTCTTTTTCTAAATAATTTGACAAATAATTATGATTTTCCTATTAGATTTATTCTCAAAATATTCTTCCCACAATTTCCTAAGATGCAATTTTTTTTCTATTAGGTACAATGTCTTAAGATGATACTTGATAAAAAAGAGAGCCTTCATTTAATTCCATTAAATATTCCATGCCAAAAAAATATTTTGATTCCTTCCATCAACATCTTCCTGATCATGACTTGCATTCTCTTCACCATTAATAAGTACCTCATTGTCTTCAATATTAATAGATATCTCATTATCTTCAAAATTAATTAGCACCTTTTCATCTCCAAACTTAATAGGTGTTAGATAATTGGGGGGAGGGGGTGTGAATCAGTTATGTCCAATTATCATACAATCCCTTTAAAACATTTTAGTACCAACTAAACATGATAAAAAATAACTTTAATCACTCAGTATAAACATAATAAACAATGTCAACCACTTTAATCCAAACTTTCAAATCAGCATTCTTACAATTACTGAGTATCAATGAACTTCCAGTTATTATCTAGTGACTTCTTAATTATTATAGAGTTGTAGTAAGCTATAAAACCATGTAAAATAACTTGCAACACAAATAATATTCACACAATTGATACCATGATTTTAGCATGCAAACCTTGTAAAGGGAAAAACTACATGGGACCAATAACCCAAAAATTTCAATCTTTTGAAGTGAGCTCTAGTAGGAGCCAACCTTGTTAAAGGTTACATACACATTGTGAATGTGACCTTGTTAAAAGATTTTACCAAAAGATCATCTAGACTTTATCACTCGCTATCCTTGACTAAACAAAATGACCTAGTTTAAAGGACTTAAAAACACCACTAATTGATGTTACCATATAGGATTTTAAATACTTATTAAGTCCACTTGATACTTTTGAGATTTTCTACCAAAATGGTTAAATAGTAATAGTATAAAGTGATCTATTAGAATAGAAACTACCTTTTCTTGTTTAAATCTTTGTTCTTTCTTTTTCTATGTCTTTTTCCACTCAATTGATTATCCCTTTCACTAATTTTGCATCTTATCTTTTCTCTACTCTACATAGTTCACTTGGATCAACAATCTTCATTCACCTTCTTCAACTTCACACTATGATCGCATCTCAACAATGTGATAAAAAATAACTTTAGCCAATATCAATTTTGAACTAGCAACCTAAAACTATCTTGTTCTCCTCCTTAAATAGTATTCTCAATGCTTCTAGGCCCTTCCATAATTTACTATTTAATCAACAACATCAATCTTAGTTTTACAACAAAATTTCTTTATACAATGAATTTAGAAACTT
This sequence comes from Cupressus sempervirens, assembly GCA_028749045.1. Classification (NCBI taxonomy): domain Eukaryota; kingdom Viridiplantae; phylum Streptophyta; class Pinopsida; order Cupressales; family Cupressaceae; genus Cupressus; species Cupressus sempervirens. The sequence goes on from CM053786.1 coordinate 873,813,935, forward strand.
AGAAAATATAACTTGCATAGAAAATTGTGTCCATCCTTATCTTCATTTAATTTCCTTCATCAGATCCTTCTTGAATTTTCTCAACCATAGATCTTTCAATGAACTTTGGCTTGTGCCTTAGACCTTCTCAAACTCTCCAAATTTCTATCAAAAGTCAGCTTTTGATTCCACTTTTCCAAACTTATTCATGCATTGGTCACTCACTTAACATAACATTTACTATAAATTCCTTGCATTCTCACATTTCTTAAAACTCAAACATCTTGATTTTGTGAGATAGTGACAAGTGTATATCACCTTTTGATCTAATTCTTAGGAAGAAAACATTAATGTTGCATGTGTAATAATAAGAGAAAATCAACACGTGCCACCTGGTGCTATATGAAAACATCATCTCTTCTGAAGCTTGCAGTACACTCAGTCCCACCAAGTCCATGTGTCATCATCATGTAGTCACTTTTGTTAAAAACCTTTCACTTTCTTTTAGTGAGTTTGCAACTATTGTAGATCTTCATCTCAATCTATGACTGAGAAAAGTGCTCATTCTTCAGATTGTTCAATGTAATGGTCCCACCAAGACATGTGTCAAAAGCTTGCTTTGTTGCACCTTTTGTTGCAATAATGCAATGATCATTGATCTTTTTTCTGATCAATGGTTGAAGCTTTTGCATACTTTAAATCCCTTTGGAATCCATAGGAATATGTGACAACTCCTCTCATTCTCACACTTTTTAAAACTTGATCACTTCTATTTTGTGAGAATGAGACAAGTGTTGATCTTCATAGGATTTGAGGGCTAAGATTAAGCTTGTAGACTTCTTTGGTCGAACCATACATGTGTCATCAACTTGCATTATCGCATAAAATAAAAAGATAACATCTTAATAAAATGAAAAAACAAGAGCTATAGATATGAGGTAGATCAATGGTTGTTGGGAATATCTTGATACTTGGGTTAAACAAGCATATTTAACTAGAATGTGAACTAACTAGGGTGTAACGATGGGTTGAGTAAAACCAAGACTTAGAAAATTTAACCCTATTCTTCGAAAAATAAAACCTAGCAAGGAAATAACCCTACCAAAAGATTACAAATAATATGAGGGCTATTTTAAAATATTCACATTTTTATTTAGGGTTTATTTAAAACATCTTAACCAAACAAAAGACATGACAATTGAAAATCCAAAATATTATAGAACCATTTGAAATGGGGCATACAATAGATGCTAACAGTAGCTCTATCTGGGGATGATGAATAATTCTTATTCACATGAGGGCTTAGAAACTTTGGGAGAAGAAGACCACACACTTGACAATGGTCAGAGAGAAATGCAAATACAATAGGAGAACCACACCTATATAGAGAAAACACCATATATACAAACTCTAACTACTACTCATGGAAAAGAGGAATACTTCTCAAGAAAGTACCTTGTAAGGAACTATTCATGAAATGGAAGTTCTAGAATATCTCCACTGATTTCTTTTAAGATATATGAATCTTCACCCAATGTCGAGTCTATTAAGTATGGGCCAAGCCATATAGTGTTGAACTTACCATGTCTCCCTTTATCTTCAATTCTTGCATTCCACATTAACACCAGATCTTCAGATCCAAATTTTATCTTTACAGCCTTTTATTCAAATAAATGTTTCATCTACAATTGCAACTTAGTATTTTTGGCAAAGGCTTCTCTTATGTGTTTAGTCAAACCAATAAGTTCATCTATTCTTTCCTGCATATCATCCATGACATCCTCATCATGTACTTGGATGTAGTTGTATAAATCAATCAAGTTGTTTAGAAGCATTATTTCATGAATTCCATACACAAAATCAAAAGAGGAGACACTCATTGATTTTTTTATTGTTACTTTGTTAGCCCAAACCGTCAAAGGTAATTTGGAATCCCATGCCTTTTTGTTGTCATCCAATGTTATTTTGATGATCTTCAACAAAATTTTATTGGTAGATTTAGCTTGCCCCTTTCCTTGTGGGTGATATGGAGATGATGTTGACCTTGTGATGCCATACTTGTCACAAAACTTATAAACTAATCTAATCTAAAGCACATGAAATTATCAATTACAATCCTCTCTAGACATCCAAATTTGGTAATTATATTGTTTAGCAAAAAATTGTTCACAACATTACTAGAGGCTTTTCTAGTAGCAATTTCTTCTACCCATTTTTTGAAATATTTTGTTGCTATAATAATCCATGAATAAACAATACTAGTCTTAATTTCTATTTCTCTTGTGAAATCCATTCGCCATTGCTAGAATGGAGCTTAAACTTCTACTAGCTTCAAAGGGGTATTTCCATATTACTTTAGCTTATCGGCAAACCTCTAACAAGGATCACATTTTCTGACCAAATAATAAGCATCCTTGAATAATCCAAGCCACCAAAAATGAGTTCTCATTACATTTTGAGCTATTGTTTTAGCCATGTAATGACCTCCATAGACTAAAAAATGCATTTTGATAAGTGTTTTGGCTGATTCTTCATGATCAACACATTTCAATAACACTCCTTAAAAAAAACTCCACCAGAGTCTGCCATCAATGATAATATATCTTATTTCTTGAAGCTTTACAAATATTTTTTCATTGTAATTTGTCACTCAAATTGGGTGGAGCCTCCATATGTGGTAAATGATAAATGATATTTTTATACCACTCACAATCATCCATATCACACATATATGGGTGGTGGTCTTCATTAACAAGATTTATTTGGTTGATATCTAGATTGGATTGAGCTATTAATTTAGCCAATCCCTAGTCTCTCACTAGTTTTGTTATTTAGATCTCAAATTTGAACTCTTAGATGCTATTTATCCATATGCACCTCCTACCAGACACCTCTTGTTGGAAAAAAATGTCCTTCACAAAAGCACTAGGAAAAAAAAGCTACAACAATAGCACCAACCAAGGAGCACCTAAAAGATTTGACTGCATTTACAAAAGTATAAGCCTATTTATCATTGATATCATACTTAAGTTCTATAGGTTGGAGTGACATGCTGAAAAAGGCAATTGGATGCTCAAAACCTTCTTCAATCTTTTAAAGTAAAACTGCTGCAACAATATGGAAAGAAGCAAAAGAAAAAATGTGCATTATTTTTTGTAAATCAGATATCCTAAGCACTAGGAAATTATTTATTGCATCTTTTATTTCTTGAAAACCCATTGATGGTTCACCTTACCATCTAATTGTTGCCCCTTTCTTAAGGATCTTGGATATGGGTCAGCTATTTTTTTGTAAAATTTGTTACATTTCTCCTAAGAAAATTCACTTGGCTAAAGAATGATTGAATACCTTTGACATTTTTTGGCTTGGTAACTTTATCTATTTCTACAACCCTCTCTAGATTAATCTTAACTCCATCTTTAGATACTATGTGGCCCAACCAATTTCCCTCTTTGACACCAAATGCACATTTCCTTGGATTTAAGGAAACTTGATATTCAAAAGCCTTTAAAAGTTTTTTCTATAAATGTCTACAATGATCTTTTTTTTTCTTGGAATAGGCTATTATATCATCTTGTAAACAACCATGAACTTATCCATATATATTCTGCAAAGGCAACATCAATGGCTCTTTGGAACATGTCTCAAGTGCATTAATTAGGCCAAAAGGTAAAAGTAGTTTTGAGTTGTTCTCTTTCATCAACAACCAATTGGTTGTAACTAGAAAACCCATCCATCATAGACATCAAATCAGAGCCAATAACCTGCTACAACATATCTTCCATGTTGGGTAAGCCATAATTATCTTTAAGGGAGGCAATATTGAGATTTCTGAAATCTGCACATAGTCTAATGTCACCATTCTTCTTCATAACTAGCATTAAGTTGGATACCCAAGTAGAATGGCGTATAGGCTTAATAATTCCCCCATCCTAAGCTTTATTAGCTTTTCTTTCATCTTTGGAGCTAGTGTGGTATTAAGAGGAACTCTGTTTCTATATGAATTGTTTGACATTCTCTTTTAATGGAATAACATGCTTGAAAAAATCTTCCCTATATGCCTTCAAATCATCATAAGACCATGCAAAAACATGTCTGAACTTCCTTAATAGATCAAGTAAGTATTTTCTTACTACATAGGATAGAACCTTACCTATATAAACATTTTTGGGAGACTCATTCATTCCAATATTAATCTCTTCCATCTCTATTGGTTTCTTGTCTTTGAATTCTTGGTGGATCTTGTCTTGATTGTCAAATACACTTTCCTACACTACTAGCCCTTTGGGTACTTTATTTGTTTTTAACTCTAATATCTCTTGACAAAAAATAGTCTCATTTCCATCTATGTTCATAACTAAGGTACTAGAGTCCAACTCCTAACCATGGTATTTGTCTTCATTGAAAAGAAAATTTAGAATATCTCGATCATCTTCAAATACTTGCTAATTTTCTATATTATTAGGAATTAAGGGCTTATTTTGCACTTCACTCTTCGAGACACCAATAAAAGATATACCATTAGGTTTGATGGCTACATTAGCTAGCATGTTAGCCATTTTATTATTAGTCCTATCCATCCAAGTGATTCCAAAAGCATCAAGTGCTTCAATATCATCCCATACAACATTTCTTTATTCTTTTAGTCTCTTGTTCTTGGATGCATATGAATCCTTAATATAAGATACCACTAATTCAAAATCACCAATAACATGAAACCTTTTAATACCATGACTTGTAGCTACTTTTAACCCAAGTAAAAGTGCTTCATATTCTACTATATTATTTGTGCAAGTGAAGTTTAGAGTAAATGAGTATTTGAATGTGTTATTTCTAGTGAGATAAAAACTACTCTAGCCCCTGATCATTATTTGGAACTATCTCCATAAAAATACATGCATCTTGTTATTTCTTGTGAAATCAATGGGACTATCTTTTAGTTTCTAGAATAGTAATTTCAGCCCTTAACACATTTACATTTGTAACTAAGAAACATGTAAAATCAGTATCAATGGTGTCTTCAACCACATGAATCATTCTTGGTTCCCTATCAACCTTGATAGCTTTTTCATTTATGTGAAATGTAGCAAAAGACAAGTCACATTGTAGGCTCCCTCCCATTACAACACTCCACTTTCTTGAGAGTAACATTCCACAGTGAGGAGGGCTATCAACTACTAGGACATTCATGGTTAAGTCAACTTTAGGATAAGTGGCTAAATTATATGACAATGCATTGATGGTACCTATAATAGGGAATTCCCTTGCATCCATGGCTTGACATCTACCCTGTATAGTATAAAATTTTAGACTGAGGGATTCCATTATTTTAAAAGGCATGCTAGTATTAGAGGCTCCTAAATCAATCATGCAATTCTTCAAGGTTTTTCCATTTATAATCAAGCTAAGGAAAAAAGGGTCAGTATTATTTATATATGCTATAGATGAATTATCCAAATACATTTGAGGTGTTTGGGATGTAACTTCTTTATCTTCCTTTTCTTTTACTAAAACTTGTACCTCCTTCCCCAATGATGATTCTCCTTTGATGATAGTTCTATTCCCAATTTCTCTAACCAAGAAAGGGATTTAGTTTTATGTTCCTCTATCCTAAACATTTTAGACAAGGGAACCTTCATAGTAATTTGGGACAACATAGAAATCATATCAACATAGTCATAAAAAAGGGGTTTACATGAGTTACCTTTAGTGACTTGCATTTGAATAGGGGAAACATCAATTCACCTAACAACATCAAGGATTAACTTTCTTTCTTCTATGTTTGCCTTGACTACATCTATACCTTGACTTTGCACCTTCTTCTTGGGTTCCCACTTCTTAGTTTTACTTTCTTTGATCTTGACAACCATTTGATCTTCTTCTTTATTGCCATTATTTATTTTGTGATTCATATCCTTAATGAAGATTCCTGATGCTTTCCCAATAGGATTATTTACCATTCTATTCCTTATATTATAAGTGTTGTGAACTTGAGAAACCATCTTAGTAGTTATTCTATCAATTTATTCCTTGGAAGGTTTTCTTAGATTCACATGTTCAACACCTAAAATCACATTACATTTCTTGTTATCAACTTCATCTTCATCATTTGAACTTTTTTGTTGATGGTATAGCTAGTACATGTTTTTCTGATCACTAACATCCATTTTAGACTCTTCGTTACCAAATTATTCATAATTATCACATGAATTAATCATGTTACAAGATACATCATCATGGTTCTTTTCTTCCTCTCCCTCTTCAAGCTATGTGTGTTGAGAGGTAGAAAATGAGTAAGCAAACTATATAGTAGTTAGGAGAATGAGGAGATTTCCAAATAATACACTAAGGAATTTCTTCCGTCATATTCACACAACTTATTTGTAATGGATTTGGTGTATTTTTATCATTTGTGCCTTGTACAAGATTATTAATGTGCTTTCCATCTTTCCATTGTGTGTTGTATGGGTAATTCTGCAATCTAGTTTGCCTATTATAGTTATTATTGAATTGTGACTTTTCACCAATTTTAGGCCTATTTGTATTGTTAACTAGAGGATTCAAATTCTTAAGAAAATTCAAAATTTGACCCATTTTATCATCCTCAGGAATTTTTCCTATGATAGGCTATCTCCCTCCTTGCTTTCCTTGGGATTACACAACTTAGGATCATCTCATCTTATAATTTTTTTAGATGCCTTCCTATTATTTTCAATATTGATAGCTATTCTAAAAACATTTATTACTATTTTTGGATCTTTTCCTCTTAAGAAATAAGCCATCTTACTATCAAAAGCATTAAAGTAAGTAGTCAAGCATACATTCCCACCTAATTTCTTGAATTGAAACAACTTATAAATTCCCTTTTGAAACCTCACATTAAAATCAAAGGTAGATTCATTCTAATTTTTCGTAATATTGTTAAATTTATTTTTAAAAAAACTTACATTAGTATTATCCCCATACTGCTCGTCGAGAAAATTTTCAAGATCATCCCATGAACCAATGCTGTCATTAGACAGTCTCCTAAACTAGTCGTTGGCATCTTCTATGAGTGAATGAAATAGGGGAGGGGTGAATAACTAGGGCCAAAGGCTCACCCAACTATCCAAACCAACCTGCAAGAGTTAACACAATAGAAGAAAACACAAAGAACAACAACCAAAGGAGGAAGAAGAGTGTATTACTTTTATTGAATCATCAAAATATTGTCATACATGCCTAGCTATAAGGCCTTTTGGGTTACCACCAAATACAAATACATTCACATTCAAAGATCCAACAACAAATTCACACTTTCTAGTTTTGCTTTGCAATCCTCTTCCAAAAAAACTACCTAACTCTAAGCCTAAACACTCTATATATACTTGCCAAAATGGCTTATAGATCATTCTAGAACATTACATAAGAGGAAGGCCAACACAACAACAATCTGGACACATCCCAAGAAAATATTTTAACATAAATATTGCGATCAAAATAAATCCCACAAGCTGATTTGTAGAAATCATGTCCAAATATTGACACTTGTCACATACAATAACTCGATAGCTACTAAGTGCTACAGTAACTTAGCACCAACTAAGTGCTATAGTAACTTGGCACCAAGTACTACTGTAACTCAGACCCAACTAAGTGCTATTGTAACTTAGTACTAACTAAGTGCTACAATAATTTTGCACCGACTAAGTGCTATAGTAAGTTGACACCAACTAAGTGCAGAATGAACAAAAATGAGAAGGATAACAAGGCAACCTAGGATGCTCTTGCATCAAACAACCAAGGTTGAAAGAAATGATTCTCCTGAATCATTGAGATGTCGCAATCTGAGTTGAATCCAACTTAGATTGAGAAATCTATGAAGCAACTTCAATAGGCATGTTCTTCGACTTTACCAAATATTCATATTAATCTTTTCCTCTTGTGCTCTTGCTGACTCTCTCATCCAATATTTGTTCAACTTCTTTAATCTACTTCTTAGGATAATCTTCTGATACAAAAAATTCATCATTGAACTCATGATACTTATACAAATTAACAATATTGAATATAGGAAATATACCCATGTCATTAGGTAACTCAACTTCATAAGCACTACCATTGTCAAACTTCTTCAAGATCTTACAAGGTCCAAATTTTTTCATCTTCAGATTATTGTATGTTACAATAGGAAATCTTCCTTTTTTTAAATGAATCATCATCTCATCACCAAATTCAAAATCATGATGTCTTCTACACTTATCAACATTCTCCTTATACTTTTGATTACTTTGTTCCAACCTCAACTTCACTTCCTTATGGAAAGACTCCATAAAATCAGCAAATCCTTCTCCTGTAGCGCTTCTATTTTCTTCACTAGTAACATCTCTCAAATCTAATATGCCCCTAGGTTACATTCCAATAACAATCCAAAAAGGTATTTTCCCTATACTCCTATTCACAAAATTATTATATTCAAATTTAGCTTGTGCCAATATCATCTCCCAATTACTTGGCTTATCCCCAACTAAACATCTCATCAAATTACCTAATCTTCTATTCACAACCTCTATTTGTCCATTAGTTTGTAGATGGAATGTACAACTAAACTTTAATTTTGTACCCATCTTCTTCCACACAGTTTTCCAAAAAAGCCAAAAAACTTACTATCTCTATCATAAATAATACTTCTTGATAATCCATGCAATCTCACAATCTCTTTAAATAAAAGTTTACCAACATGCTGAACATCTGATGTCTTCTTACATGGTATGAAATGAACCATCTTAAAAAATTTGTCCACTACAACAAATATGGAATCATACCCCTTTAATATCTTAGGTAATCCGAGAACAAAATCCATACTAATGTCACTCCAAGGTTTCTTAGGAACAATAATAGGTGTATACAAACTAGCATTTTGACTTACTCCTTTTGCAATTTAAAAAACTCCACAAATCTTTACAAATTTCTAAACATCCTTGTACATTTGTGGCTAATAATACATCTTTTTAGCAAACTCAATGTCGTATCAATTCCAAAATGTCTAGCCAATCCACCACTATGCTTTTCCTTAATTAGATTCAATCTCATAGAGCTTCTAGGAATACACAACTGAATTCCTTTGAACAACATACCTTATTGAATAAAATACTCATCATACTTACTTATGTGATCTATCAAATTTGGTGCTCTACACTCTCTCCATGCCTTAGAAAAATCAAGATCAACATCATACAGCTCTTTTATTTCATCAAAACCAAGAACTTCAACCTTCATTTCAGTCAACAAAGAACATCTTCTACTCAATGCATCAACAACTCTGTTAGTAACTCCACTCTTGTGTTTAATTACAAAAAACTCTACAAATACTCAACCCACTTCATATGTGTCTAATTCAATTTATATTCACTTCCTAAGTATTGTAAACCTTTATGATCAATATAAAGCACAAACTCCTTAGGAATCAAATAATGTCTCCACTTCTTCAATTCTTGAGCAATAGCATAAAATTCTTGATTATACATAGAATATTTCCTTTCAGCATCATTCAATTTCTCACTAAAGAAAACAACAGGTTTACCTTCTTGACTTAATACAACTCCTATTACATTACCACTTGCATCATATTCAACTTGAAATCATTTTTTAAAATCAGGCAAAGACAATACAAGTAATTTAGCAACATTTTGTTTCTAACTCTCAAAACTCTTATTAACTCTATGTGTTCACTTGAATTCCTTTTTATCCCCCCTGATTGTTTTAGTCATAGCATTATAAATAGCACTAAAATTCTTTATAAACTTTCTATAAAAACTAGCCAAACCATGAAATGATCTTACCTCACCCACATTCTAAGGTACAGGCCATTCCAAAATTGCTTTAACCTTCTCTGAATCCATCTTCAATTGATTAGCTAAAATCACAAATCCCAAATATAAAATATCCTCTTGCATAAAAGAACACTTTTTAAGATTAATTAGCAACCTCTATAATACTTGTCTAATATGCTCAAGATGTTCTTCCTTAGTCTTACTGAATATCAGAATTTTATCCAAATAAATAATCAAGAACTTACCCAAGAATATTTTTAAAACTTCATTCATCAATCTCATAAAAGTACTAGGTGCATTAGTCAAACCAAAAGGCATGATCGACCATTCAAACAAACCATCTTTTGTCTTGAAAGTAGTCTTACATTCATCTCCTTCTCTAATTTTGATATGATGATAGCCACTCTTCAAATCAATCTTGATAAAATACTTTTCTCCATTCAAACAATCCATTATGTCATCCATCCTCAGCATAGGAAACCTATATTTCACATTCTCCATTCTCCATTCTTTTTAGGTGCTAATATAGTAGGTACAACACATGGACTCAAGCTTTCTTTGATCAAACCTTTTTGCAACAACTCATGCACTTGTCTATTAAGTTCTTCATTCTTTGTAGGTGTCAATCTATATGGGGCTTTTTTAGGAAAACTAGGTTTAGGAATCAGATCCATACAATGACTTATGCTTCTTATTGGAGCTAAATCATTAGGAATATCATCAACAACAATATCTTTATATTCATTCAAAAATTCTACAATTTATGCTGTCATACCAACTTTTTTTGCTTGGTCATTACTGTGAACACTCGGTCCTCTAGGAAGTATAGCAAAAAAAACTTGATTCTTCTTTACTTCCTTTTCAAATTGCTTTCCATTAACCATGCAAATTTTTATTGCAGCACAACTGACCTCATTTGTACTTTCAATTAAAGGCAGCAATGTTTATTTCTTCCCATTTACCTAAAGAGTATATTGGTCCAATCTTCCATCATGCACAACATATCTATCATATTGCCAAGGTCTACCTAATAGAATATGATAACAATCCATAGGCATAATATCACACAAAACTTCATCAAAGTAATGTCCAATCTTGAACTTCACAAGGCATTTCTCACTTACCAAAATCCTATACTCATCTTTGATCCATGAAACATGATAGGGTTTAGGATGCTTCAACCTTTGCAATTGCAACTTTGTAACTAGCTCTTCTAATGCCAAATTTGTAGAACTTCCACAATCAATGATCACTTTGCAACATTTTCTAGCCATCTTACATCTTTTCTTGAAAAGACTTCCTATTAAAATAGGTTTCGCATCACTTCCCTTATTACATAAGGTTATTCTAACCATTAGATTTTCTCTAGCCTCAGGTCCACATGGTGAACCCTCATCATCACCTTGAATCACAACATTTCTATTACCTTTCCCACTTTTAGAGGATCTACATTCAAAAGATTTATGTCCCTCTTTACCACATCTAAAACAATTACCATGAAATCCACCTCTAGAATAAGAATTACCTCTTCATTGGTAAGAATTAGTACCTCCTTGGTAAAAATTTTCACTTTTCCATTCAATCTTGCCTTTTTCATCATTTTTACATTTAGATTTTCCTTTATCCTTAACAAAAATTTTAGATCTACTACCTTCACCATAAGATCTACCTCTACCTCTCTAGAATCTACCATCTCTACCTCTTTGTCTTTGTTCATGCTTCTTTGCTCATATATCCTTAGCTTTCAAGGCATATTGATATGATTTTTCAACACTTTCCAACTTTACAAAACTTATTTCATCTTGAATTCCAAATCTCAATCCATTTATGTACCTTGCAATTTTTTCAACATCATCATCCACATGTCTAGATTTGATGTTAATCTATAGAATTTCTCAGTATACTCTTTCACAGTCATGTCCTTTTGTTTCAAATTTTGCATCTTTCTCAATAAGATAACTTGGTAATCAAAAGGAAGGAATTTGTTCTTTACCTTGTTCACCATCTTTGGCCAAGTTTTGATCTTCTCCTATCCTCTCCTTTGTCTATCAGTTTGCAAATGGTCCCACAATAGTGGTGCATGACGTTTCAACCTAGTGACTATAATCTTTGCCTTTATATTATTAGGAGTGTTTTCATAATCAAAGAACTTCTCCATATCTAAGATCCAATCCAACACAACATTGGTATCCAATTTTCCATCATAAGGAACAACTTCTATAGTAGGCTTTGAATTTTCCCTAGACAACACTCACAAAAATCTTTCCTCATCTTGATCTTCTTCTGGTTCTAGATTATTATTTGGTGTTGCTGCTTCATCATCATTTACATCATCAAAATGTGCTTTTGTCCTCTAGACTATATCCACAACATCTAATCTGGCTGCAATTTGTCTCAATTGATCCAATATGGCATTATGAATATTTCCTTTACCACGAACCATCTTCACAAATTAGGTTCGTACAAGATCGTAACCCTCTACAAGCTATAGGTCAAATCCACAAATCTACCACCCTACAACCAAATTTGAATAGGGTTCTACATGATCCAATCTCCATAAGAATTAACCTCAAGCTTTGATACCACTTGATGTGATGCATGAAAAAATTAAATTATTAGAAAAAAAAAAAAAAAAAAAAAAGAGAGGGAAAAAAAATTTAACAAAAAAAAAAAAAAAAAAAAAATTGTGGAGGAGAGAGAAAGTGACGAAAATTAGAGGAGAAATAATAAAAAAATAAAAAGGAGAAAAGAAAGGAAAAGGAGATTTCTATTTTCGAGGCGCAAAGGTGGCGTAAAAAGAAAAATAGTAAAAATAGTTGTCATTCCATTAATCAAGGTGTATAGGTGGCAATTTAGAAGTTTGTGGAAAGATCCTTAAATCATGTATTTAATATTTGTTGGGTGCTTAGTTGTATTTGGGTGGGAATTTAATATTTATTTAAAGGTAGTTGTATTTACCTTTTATCCCACATTGGTTGTGTTTGTAATGTCTTGGGTTAGAAGTGCCTATTTAAGCAAGGCTTATAATCGTTTGTAATCAAGTTGGAGAAATGGAAGTTCTTCTAATGGAAGTTCAAGAAATGGAAGCTCTTCTAATGGAAGTTGGAGAAATAGAAGATTTTCAAGTGTAAGCTCTTCTAGTTGGAAGTTCTTAGTGAGGAATCTCTCTTATATTGTAAGAATTTGGAGTCCTTTCATTTGGAGAATATTTTAATGAATTTCAAGTATTAATGGAAGTTTTATGAAGCATTTTGTCATCTCTCTTGTCTCCATCTTGTTGCATTTTTGGTTGTGAGTTGGTACGGGTGGTGTGGCTCATCATCAGTGGTATCAAAGAAGGAGTTCCTGAGTGTGCGGATAGATCGCCGAACGTGAGGCAGTTTGCACCAGGACCTTGAGTTGGGTGAAGTTTGTGAAGAAGTTCTTGATTGTGTAGACAGAGCGCCGACTGTGAGGCAGTTTGCACTAGGTTCTTGTTTTGGACAAGATTTGTCTTCTGAAGACTTGATTATGGAGAAGAGACAGACGAAGATGACTTTTGTGATTGGATGGATTCTGAGGATTCCTCGACTTGAGAAATTTAGAGCAAGAAATCAACAATCATTGCTAGTTGATTTGCAGAAGCAAGTGAATGAATTAGAAGCTGAGTTGCGGAAACAAAGAGCATGTCACCAGAAAAGAGATTTTGATAATTCCTTGGATGTGGAAAAGAAAGATGATCTAGTGGAAGAGCAAGCGGATGAAGAGAAAATTATTTGCGAACCTAAAGTTGAAGAAGATGAAAGAGAAGAGGAAGAGCATAAAGATGACAAGATTTATGAACCTAAAATAGATCAAGATGATGTGAAGATTGCAACAATGGAGGAAGAATATAGTGCCTTCGTTGGAGATCAAGTAGGTGGAGTAGTTATGTGCATTGTTGACGACATAAAAGAGGCAAGCGAAAATGAAGATGTCAAACAGGTAAATTCTTATGAATCATGGGATGTTGTCTTTGATATGAGTTTAAAAGATATTGATGATGGTTTGCATGAGGATCTTGTTAGTTGTGTGTGGTATGCAAAGGAAGATTGGTATGGTGTTGCTGGGTTTATTACAGGTGTGATTAATTCAACAAGATTGGATGAGGATGAGAGTTATACTTGGATAGAGTTCATTGCGAAGGAGTATTTTCAGCAGCAAACAGTTGTTCCGACTAGGTGTTGGAAAAGAAGAAAGAAGGAAATATATCGACATCGGATACTTGTTCCAGCTATGTGTTGGAGGAAAAGAAAAAAAACTTTCAACAGTGGCTACTTCATTTTGTGAATCCATATTCACAAAATTTTTCCTACCATGGGAGTCGGATGCAGGAGCATCATGCATCAGCAAAAAAAAAGGTGGAAGATTTGCATGTTGGTTTTCTTGTCCTGTTGAGATGGAAGCTTGTGGTGAAGATGAAGATGGTTGTATATCTTTCTTTTGGCATTAAAGTGTGGGACACACTTTTCTATCTACCAAGGGAGTCTGATGCAGGAGCATCTTGCATGAAAAAATTAAATTATTAGAAAAAAAAAAAAAAAAAAAAGAGAGAGGGAAAAAAAAATTTTAAAAAAAAAAAAAAAAAAAAAAATTGTGGAGGAGAGAGAAAGTGACGAAAATTAGAGGAGAAATAATAAAAAAATAAAAAGGAGAAAAGAAAGGAAAAGGAGATTTCTATTTTCGAGGCGCAAAGGTGGCGTAAAAAGAAAAATAGTAAAAATAGTTGTCATTCCATTAATCAAGGTGTATAGGTGGCAATTTAGAAGTTTGTGGAAAGATCCTTAAATCATGTATTTAATATTTGTTGGGTGCTTAGTTGTATTTGGGTGGGAATTTAATATTTATTTAAAGGTAGTTGTATTTACCTTTTATCCCACATTGGTTGTGTTTGTAATGTCTTGGGTTAGAAGTGCCTATTTAAGCAAGGCTTATAATCGTTTGTAATCAAGTTGGAGAAATGGAAGTTCTTCTAATGGAAGTTCAAGAAATGGAAGCTCTTCTAATGGAAGTTGGAGAAATAGAAGATTTTCAAGTGTAAGCTCTTCTAGTTGGAAGTTCTTAGTGAGGAATCTCTCTTATATTGTAAGAATTTGGAGTCCTTTCATTTGGAGAATATTTTAATGAATTTCAAGTATTAATGGAAGTTTTATGAAGCATTTTGTCATCTCTCTTGTCTCCATCTTGTTGCATTTTTTGTTGTGAGTTGGTACGGGTGGTGTGGCTCGTCATCATGATGTAAGGGAGGGGTGAATAACTAGGGCCAAAGGCTCACCCAACTATCCAAACCAAGCTGGAAAAAAAAACACAACAAAAGAAAATGCAAAGAACAAAAACCAAAGGAGGAAGAAGAGTGTAATAATTTGATTGATTCATCAAAATATCTTCATACATGCCTAGTTGTAAGAAAATCCTACAAGTCAGCTCGCAGAAATCACATCCAAATACTGACACTTAGCACATATAGTAACTTGCCACCTACTAAGTGCTATAGTAACTCGGCACCAAGTGCTATAGTAACTTGACACAAAGTGCTACAATAACTTGACACCAACTAAGTGCTATAGTAACTCAGCACCAACTATGTGATATAGTAGCTCGACACCAACTAAGTGTAGAATGAATGAAAATGAGTAGGATAACAAGGCAACCCAGGATGCTCTTGCATTAGTGAATACACAAATAACTTCATGACAACATCTTCATGCTCCACTTCATAATCATTCAGCATAGCAATAAATTTTTTGAGATGTTCTTCACCATTGATGGCATTGTTTCCAAAGAAATTTGTGACTTTATCTCTCAAATTATTTCGGATAGGATGAGGAAAAATTGGGATACTTATAAAAGACATTTGTTTATATCTTTTCATATAGATGGGCCTTTTTTGAAATCCTACTTGACATTTGAAGAACTAGGTGCAACCCCTTCGATTTGTATATGAATTTTGACTTGATGGATTGCAGCTAATTGAGAAGTAGTAGTAGAAGAGGAGAGTGGTATTTATTGGGAACATCCTTGACTATTTGTCGCATGTCCACAAGTTGGGATAGAAGGTATAACTTGTGAAGTCTAGTTTTTCCAAGTTGTTAAACTAGAGGTTGACTTAAAGAAATGAATCTTCCTTCTTGTTTCTACTGCCTCAATGTCATTTTCAAATTTGTCCAATTATTTTTATCTCTTTCCAACTCCAAGTCAATCTTAGAAATAACAATGTTCTTTGGAGCAACCTGAGGCTCATTTATTTGTTTACCTACAACCTTCTACTTTTCTTTATCAACATTCTTGGTGGTAAGATCTATTACATTTTCTTCAATGGGTTTATAGGGTTGGACTTGAAAAATGAAAGGTCCTTCTTTCTCTTGTAGAAGACATTCTTGATCTTGGATTTTAGACCTTATTTCTCCCACATCTCTGAATATGTCTAAATGTAGAGTAGAATATTTCTCTTCCAACTTCCTATTATTCTCTTTGAGTGCTTCCATTCTTCTAAGAAAAGCTTCCATCTCTATGAGGGCATTCATGGTAATCACCTCCTTTTCTTTCTCCAAATGTATATGTTTGGCATCTTCCTTTGTAACCTTCTTTCTAAGTGTTTCAATCTTAGACAAAACTTCATTAGGATCTATAGAGGTGGTCTCTAAATGATGCAGGGGGACTCCCCTTGATACCATAAACTCATAACAAAAAACAAGGAAATAACATCAAATGCGAGAAATAAAATATGGACTTCTTATTATCACTACAAATGTGAAATAACAGAATTTTTAATTACAACATGCTAACCCAAAATGGGGACCTTCATTATAGTAATTTGCAAGACAGTGCTGCGAACTATCACCTAGAGCTATCCTAGACAATGTTCAGGCCTTTCTTAAATAGGCTATTTTATGCCACTCAGGAAAGTTCTAGATGCTCAAACTTAATACCTAGGGCTAATAGACCCTAACAATACACCTAGAGTTGGCCAAATACATCTTTGACAAGTTATTTTAGAAATTTTGGTAGCCTAACTTTTGAAGGCCATAACTCATGGACTATTGCTCCAATTGACTACTATAACCACTTTTTAGAAATGCCAACTCCCGATCTACAAGCTCAAAATAAGTCTAGCACCCTTCCCTTGAGTTTTCACACCTCATCTAGGCACTCTAAGGCCTCCAACAATGAGCTTGAAGATTTTTCTGAAAATTTTTCTACTAAAAATCTGCAATAACTTCTCTAATACTTAAGCTGGAGCAATGATATTTTTATGGTAGGCTTATATCTCTAAAATGAACCTTCCTATAGAAAATGAGAACATTCCAAGCTCTTATGAAAAAATTACTAAAAATAGAAAGTTTTTATAAATAGTAATCACCGTGTCTACTAGTCCTTATTAAAATAGAAAAGGTTAAAAATAAAATATTTTTGGGTTATGCAAGATTGCCCTTACACCCAAGATGCTCCTCCATTAAACACCTGGGGTAATTTGCAAAGTGATCTTGTCATGCCTTAGGTGTTCAGAGGAAAACTAAGATGGTTGACCTCCTCCTTTGCTAGCCATGA
This sequence comes from Cupressus sempervirens, assembly GCA_028749045.1. Taxonomy (NCBI): domain Eukaryota; kingdom Viridiplantae; phylum Streptophyta; class Pinopsida; order Cupressales; family Cupressaceae; genus Cupressus; species Cupressus sempervirens. Next base: position 873,831,292 of record CM053786.1, read on the forward strand.
TGGATCCTCAACTGGTCTCCCTTCCCATTTGACCAGATATTACTCATAAGTTTCCAATACGACTATCTAGTATCTCTTCAATCTCTTTGGTAGCCAAACTAGCTGCTAGAATGCTCCACTATGCTTCTACAACTTCATCTCCATCACCTCCTTCATAATACTCTGTCAAATATGAAATATTAAATACTAGTGAAATATTCAATTTAGTAGTAAACTCCACCTCATACGTATTTTCAGAATCATGCCTCTTCACTATCTTGCATGGTCAAAACTTCTTCATCTTCAACTTATTATATGTACCTACTGAAAAATGCTCCTTTCTCAAATGAACCATGACTTCATCTCCAATTTGAAATTCCTTATATATCTTTTTCATATCTACCTTAGTCTTATATTGTGTATTCATCTTTATGATGTGCTTCCTCACCCCCCCATGGATGTTCTTCAAATGTTCAACAAAATCTTCTACTTCAGCACTACTTATCTCTCCCTTATCCAACTTTCTCAATTCAGTAACATTTCTGAGACTACTCCCATATACAATCTGGAATGGTGATTTATCAATACTCCTATTGATAGAATTATTATATACAAATTCTACCTATGTTAAAATCATATCCCATCCTTTTGGTTTATCTCCAACCAAACATCTCAATAAGTTTTCCAAACTGTGATTCACAACTTCTATCTATTCATCAATTTGTGGATGATGTGATGAATTGAACTTCAAATCTATCCTCAACTTCTTCCATAATGTATGTAAGAAATATTCAAAAAATTTGGTATCTTTATTTGAAACTATTCTCTTTGGTAGACCATGTAATCTCACCACTTCTCTGAAAAAAAAACTCTACTACATGAACAACATCACTAGTCTTCTTGCAAGGAATAAAATGTGCCATCTTTGAAAACCTATCAACCACCACAAAAATAGAATCATGCTTGCACTATGTCCTCGATAATTTGAGAATAAAATCTATGCTAACATCCTCCCATGGCTTCTCTGGTATAGGTAATGGATGATACAACCTTGTATTCTGCTTTACTCCTTTTTCCATTTGACATACTTGACAACTTTGTACAAACTTTGTCACATCTTACTATAACTGTGGCCAGTAATAATTTTCAACAACCAAAGCTATTGTTTTATCTCTACCAAAATTTCCAACCAATCCTCCACTATGTTTCTCCTTGATGATGTTCCCTCTCATTGAACTTCTTTGAATGCACAAATAGCTTCCTTTGAACAACATATGATCTTAGATCATAAAATCCAACCACTTTGTCCTATCAAGTGTAATAGGTTTTGTACAAGCCTTTCATGTTTCACCAAAATTAGGATAATCTAGATACACTGTACTAAGTTCCTTGAACCTAACCACCTCTATCTACATTTCTATTAGCAAAAGTTGTCTTCTACTAAGAGCATTTGCAACTTTGTTAGACTTTCCACTTCTATGTTTCAAAACAAATGTATAACTCTGCAAAAACTCAACCCACTTTAAATGCCTTTGGTTCAATTTTCCTTGACTATTCAAATATTACAAAGCTTGATTATTAGTATACAAAACAAAATCCTTGGGAAGAAGATAGTGTCCCCACTTCTTTAATGCTGGAACTATTCCTGATCATAAATAGAATATTTTCTTTTTACATCATTCAACTTCTCACTAAAATAAGCAACTAGTCTACCTTCTTGGCTCAAAATAGCTCCTATTACAGTACCACTAACATCACAGTCTACTTGAAACACTTTGTTAAAATCAAGAAGTGCTAAAATAGGCTGCTCAGTAAATTTTTTTTTCAATAGATTGAAATTCTTATCTACTCCTACATTCCACTTAAACTCTTTCCTATCTCCTCTCGTTGTTTTAGTCAAGGGTCCACAAATACTGTTAAAATTTCTTATGAAATTTCTATAAAATGTAGCTAGTCCATGAAAACATCTTACTTCTGTCACACTCCTTGGAGTAGGCCATTCAAGGATAGCCTTCACTTTCTCTGTGTCAATTTTTAGACCTTCTCATGAGACTATAAATCCCATGTACACCCACTCCTTTACAAAATTGAACTTCTTTAGGTTTATGAATAATTTTTCTTCCCTCAACTTTTCAAACACCTTGCAAATATGGATCAAACACTCCTCCAATGTCTTACTAAAGATCAATACATCATCTAGGTAAACAATGACAAACTTACCTAGAAACTCCTTTAGTACCTCATTCATGAGCCTCATGAAAATGCTCAGTGCATTGGTTATCCCAAAAGGAATGACTAACCACTAATATAGTCCTTCCCTTGTCTTGAAAGTAGTCTTCCACTCATCATCTTCTCTGATACAAATCTGATGGGACCCACTCTTCAGATCTATCTTTGTAAAATACTAAGCTCCACTCAAAGAGTAAGGAAATCTATACTTGATGGAGATCTTGTTGATAGCATGATAATCTGTGAACATCCTCCATTCTCCATTCTTTTCTGGTGCTAACACTACTGGTACAATACATGGACTCAAACTCTCTCAAATCAACCCCTTCTGCAACAACTCATGAATGTGCCTATTCAACTCTTCACTTTCTGCTAGTGTCATTCTTTGCACTACCTTAAATGGAAAACTAGCTCCTAGAACCAAATCCATCTGGTGAATGATCTTTCTCATTGGGGGTAATCCATTAGGTACATTATCTCATACAATATCAGAAAATTCTTCCAACATATCTTCAACTTCTATAGGTACCTCCTCTACTTCTTCTTTACTATCTTTAGGAATTATAGAAAAACACATATGCTCATGTTTCATACCTTTAAGAAACTCTTTTCCATCAACAAAACATATTCTATCAACACTACATACCTTTTCTTCTTTATCCTTCAATGGCTTCAACTTATGTTTCACTCCATCCTTAGTTAAAGTGTAGGTATTTGCTCGTCCATCATGTACAATATGCCTATCAAATTGTCATGACCTACCTAGAAACACATGACATATGTCCATAAGTATGATATCACAAAGTACCTCATCCTAGTAGCTCCCAATCTTCAACTTCACTGAGCACTACTCATTGACCATAACCTTGTGGTCATCTTGCACCCAAGCAATATGGTATAGATGTGGGTGTTTTTGTCTCTTCAGCTTCAACTTGGTGACCATTATTTTTGACACTAGATTGTCAATACTTCCACCATCAATGATCACATCACAACACTTATCTTCACAACTGTACCTTGCTAAAAAAAATTGCTTCTTTGATCAGGTTCATTCTCACCACTCAATAGGACTCTTCTATTAACTAGGACTTCTTCTCTTTCAACACCTTCAGAATGTGAGGAGCTAGCATCTTCATCAACATGTGCAACTCTCACTTGACCTTTTGTTCTTTGATCTATCCTTCCTTGGTGATGGGTACATTCAAATGCTCTATGCCCTTCTTCCCCATAGTGGAAACATTTTCCATGGAAGCCTCCTCTTCCAGATCCTTCTCCTCTACATCTTCCTCTCTAAATGATTTTCCTACTTGATTCATTCCTTACATCTTCTTTAATAGATCAAGCTCATAATCCATAGGAATGAATTATCACTTCATTTTAGCTATCATTTGATCCCATCTGGTGATTTTGTCCTTTCCCTTTCTATTTCATTCCAACTGAACCTCTTGCCACTAGATCTTTGCATGTCCCTTCAATTTTTCCTTCACAAACTTGACCCTATCTAGATCCTCAATATCTTCATACTCAAAGTACTCTAGTTTATTGATCCAATCAATTAGATCTTCTTGTTTAAGATTTCTTGAAAATGTGGGAATCTCAAACTTAGGTCTTTTTCCAATCTTGTAGATGACCCTAAAAAGCCTTTCTTCCTCTAGGTTTAGAACTACCTCTGCTTCAACATTTTCTTCTACTTCATCCTCATCCTTGCTTCCATCTCTTATGGGAAGATTCATTCCTCTCCACATTTGATTTTCTAATTCTTGCATTTGTCTTTGGAGGGCTCGAAAACCCTTAGGTGTAACACCTGCAGCTCTTCTACCACACTTTCTTTGTGGAGGCATTTTTGCACTTATGTTGAAACCCTAGTGCAAATTGCCTCATAATCAACAATCTATCTACATGCTTAGCCCAAACCATAGTCCTAGTGTGAACTACCTCACAGTTGGTGATCTGTCCACATGCTCAAGAAACCTAGCTCTAATACCACTTGATGCAGGGGAGTCCCCTTAATACCATAAACTCATAAAAAAAAAAAAGGAAACAATAACAAATGTGAGAAACAAAATATGGACTTCTTATTATGATTGCAAATGCAAAATTGTAAAATTCTCAATTACAATATGCTAACCCAAAATGGGTGCCTTCATTACAGTAATTTACAAGATAGTGCTGCAAACTATCACCTAGAGTTGTCTTAGACAATGTTTGGGCCTTTCTTAAATAGGTTATTTTATGTCACCTAGGAAGGTTCTAGATGCTCAAACTTAATACCTAGGGCAGACAGATCCCAACAATACACATAGAGTCAGCTAAATACATCTTTGACAAATTATTTTAGAAATTTTGGTAGCCCAACTTTCAAAAATCCTAACTAACAAATTGTTGCTCTGATTGGTTATTATAACCACTTTTTTGAAAATGCCAGCTCTTGATCTTAAGGCTCAAAACAATTCTAGCACTCCTCCCTCAAAATTTCAAACCTCATTTGGGCACTCTAAGGCCTCCAACATTGAGCTTAAATATTTTTCTGCAAATTTTTCCACTAAAAATCTATAATAACTTCTCTAGTACTTAAGTTGGAGCAATGAGATTTTTATAGTAGGCTTATATCTCTAAAATGAACCTTCCAATAGAAAATGAGAACATTCTAAGCTCGTATGAAAAACTTACTAAAAATAACAAGATCCCAAAAATAGTAACCACCATGTCTACTAGTCCTATTATAATAGAAAAGGCTGAAAATAAAATATTTTTGGGTGATGCAAGATTGCTTTTACACCTAGGATGCTCTTGCATCACTAAATCTACATGATCATTTAGATCTATAAGATTTCTTTCAACATATGGAACTTGCCCGAGGTTTGGTCTAATGTTTAGGGTGCTCTTATACCCCCATCATTTTTTTTACCTCTTTAGACATATTGGGTCTAAAATTAGTATCTCCTATGGAAGAAATAGTTTTATTCTAGTATAAGCTTTAGTTAGGTAATGGTGTAGTGAGAATTTCACCTAGAAGCCTAGTGTTCTCATATTCTAAATTTAGAGATGAGGATCCTCTCTCCACCATATGATGCTATTGTGAATGGGCTAAGGTATTATCTTGGGGCTTCCATGTATGACTAGAACCTCCTTTCTTCTTAGACTGGTTCTTCCTACCAACTTGAGGTAACTTTGTGTATAAAGGAACTTCTGGATTTGTCTTTATATATGCTCTCATGTTTTCCTTCTATCAACCATTTCAAAAAACACTTAAAATATAGCACTAGCTACTAAATCTTTGACTGAGTTTCCACCCTTTGAAGGGAAATCCTTTAATATGGCTGGATAACATAACAATATCATGAGAATGGAATGTTGGAAAATAAATCTAACACAAGGGTCTAACACACAATAAACCTCTTTCATGATACACTTTGGGAAATGAAAATTCTATCACATAGACAAGGCACTACTTGGACATAACCCATGTTATGTAACTTCTACCTAGTGTATTAAAACCCTTTTAGATTCTTAGGGTTTGTCTACTAAAATAGACTAATACACTCCCTAGTAGAGTCACCATTTTGTTGGCTTCTTATTTGAAAGAATTTGAAAAACCATTTTAAAGCAAAAAAATACCTAAGAGTTAGCTAAATCCCATGACAAGTACTTTATGAGAAAATAATTTAAAAGGACCAATTGACAAGACTCTATAATGTCTTCTCCACTTTGAACTCTACAAAATTTAGGCAGATAATCCTAGGAAATTACTTTTCTCTCTTCAAATTTTAGATCTTACTATAAATTCCCAATATAGCAGATAATTTGGCCTTAATTCTTCCAATTCTACGATTGTAAGAGAGATGATAAATTACTAATCCATCAAACCCTAAAACTCCACGAATCAAGTAGAGGATCAATTTTCTAATCTTCAATGATAAAAAATTAAAAGGTTGATTCATAAAAGATTATACCATATAGGCATTCAAAATCATATCAACTTCAATGGATGCCTAGTGCCTTATCTATTGGGCTATTATCTGACAAGAATTTGACATTTACTATCACATCCATCTTACCACTTTGTGAGAAGAATATCAATATTTAGTTTTGGATCTTATTCTTATCAAAATCTTCAATGAAAACCAAGGGATTCTCCCAAGTTTCATCAAACATTTAAATAATCCATTTAGATTCTAGGAAAAATGTAAACTGAAATATAATTCAAAATGAACTACAACTAAGATTTAGTAAACTTTTCCATTGAATCTCAAAGAATTAATTGGTAAGAAAAAAGAGACAATCTAAAATGTATAGCCAACATTCTACGTCATTGTATTAATTTCTTTGGAAAATATTTAATTTAATGTCAACTCCTATCAAAGAAAACTCAATTTGATAAGCCACTACTAACTCTTACTTCTTTCATTCTATCTTTTAGAAAAAACATATATAGTATACATGGACTAACTAAAAAATGAGCAAGATGTTGACTTATAGAGGTATAAATAGAATAGAGGTATAAATAGAATAACCAAGATACTAAGAGGGGGGGTGAATTAGAATCAGAAGCACTTTTAATTTTGATAAACTCATTCACACGTTCACTAGTTGTCTATGCATGCAACACTTGTAATAATAAACTTATTGTACCATGTAAATCTGATATACCACTTGCATGAAAATAAAAACATAACACAATATTTATTATCTAGAAACCCTCCAAGGTGAAGATAAAATTGGGGTGAGGTTGACAGCCACAAATATTCACTACTATAGTTAACCTATTATGGTTATACTATTTGACCATAAAATATGATCTACCTTGTGAGGAGTTTGAGCTATTAAAAGCGTAAGAGAATACTAGGTCTCACCTTATTAGAGTATTTAACACTTAAAAAATAGCAAGGACTCTATTAGGAGATTTACAAAGATCTATTAAGACCAACATGTTAAGAGATTTACCTTGATTCAAGTTGGTTAGAACTAATTTGGTACCCAACTCTTGGTTTTCTCTATAAGCTGATTTTGAGTCTTCTCCTTGCTAACTAACCCTCTCCTTTGATCTAATAAACTTGACTCTCTCTTTCACTTCACTACTATGAATGGATCACTTGCTTTGTTAGATGTTAATAAAATCCTTTCATTGACTTCTAATATGATATCAATCCTTCACTTCACTGATTGCATATTACAACTTGTTCAATCTTATACACTATCATCTAGGTTAAGATCTTCTCTATTTAAACAATTTCATAAAGAGTTTTTGAGATCATTCTATAATAGCCTCTCCATCTGAATGGTTGATCGCACAAAATAGAGATATGTGTTCCATGTGATTTAAATGTTTTCTACCAACCTCTACAAACTTCAAATGTTCCTTCCCTATCAGCTTGTAAAATGCATTACCTCACATTCTGTTCTATTTCTAACTTTTATGTAAACTCTACATTGCTCAGTCTTTACTATTTTTTGATGCTTGACATTGATGTTTCTCAGCCTACATTGTGCTCAACACACACTAGTTTACTTGACACTTGTATGCTTGAAAATTTCTCGATCGTTGTTGAGCTTGGCTCCTATAGAAAATACTCACTAACCATTAACTTACTTGGCTCCTATAGAGCTTGATACATACTTTCTTATGTACATGACTTAACCCTTATAGAGTAGCTTAGTCAAAATGATGACCGTCTGACTCTACCTTGATGACTAAGTGTTTGACACTAATAAACAATAGTGGCTAGAGATACCAACAATCTCCCCCTTTGAAATTAGTAGAAAAACATTTTTTCATATTTACATATTTACAATACAATCTGATAATGAGCTTTCCCCCTAAGTCTTATGACTTATGCCTATGAATAATGAATAAACAATGTAAAAAAAAAGAATGACAAATCCATTTCACTGTTATTCAAATTTTTATTTCTCCCTTTACCTTTATTTGACATCTCATTTGCCCATTTACATTACATTCCCCCTTGTTTTTTAACATTGATGTGATGACTATTGGGGTTGAATAGGTGGAAGTAATCCATACTGCTCAATGAATTCCTTGTGAACTCTAGTAATCATGGACAATGTATGATCCCATGTGTTTCTTGCTACATCCAAAATAGTAATATGCAACTATAATCTTGTAGCTAAATCAATTAAAATATCAGCCATTGAAAGATTATGATATTCTTGGATAAGATCCTGGGTTGTTTTTAGTTCTCCCTACATGACTTCCAAATGAGGTATCATTATTGCCCGAATAGAGAGCAATTTGGATCTCATATTTCTATTAGCTAACTATATCTTGACCAATGTGCGTTGAGAATTCAATAGATTATTATAATGATCAATACTTGATCCAATCGACTCAAATAATACTGTTGGATCTCTTCATCTCATCCCAAATTTTATTTATTTTTCCTAGACGTCGCTTGTGAATCTTGGCACATCTGACAAAATTTTGTACCTTTTGAATAAGTTCTATCATAACTTGTACTCTCTCTTGTAATAGCACTTTCTTCTTGGCAATGGTTATGGTGACTTTGTTTACAACCTTATCTCGAATCTTCTTCTAATCAATCTTATGCTTTAGCATGGAAAGAAAACCTTTAGCACATCAAGCATGGATGTGAAGAAGAAGAAGTGGAACAATGGAAAGATTGTGCAAGTTGAAGACATGGAGAATATGTAGGCGAGGAACCATTTTGGGACTTATGTGTTGAATCCTAGAGGATGTTCTTCCAACTACTAAGAACATCTTTTTGAAACTTGGGGTGTTTGATGCAAGAGCATCCTAGGCTTGTTGGAAATCTTGGATGTTGGTGTGTTTTGGACTTGGAGTTAGGGGACTCAATTAAAGGAATAGGTGTGGCTCAATTAGTACTAAGTAGTTTTTTGTTATAGTGTTAACCGAGGTGCTCAATTAGAGTAGCATTACTTAGTCATGTCATGGTGGTACTCAATTGATGAAGGTACTTAACATACATTGGGATCTTGGATTATACTACATGGCTCAGTTATGTTTGGTTGTAATGTTGACCGAGTAGCTCAGTCAATGAAGGGGTTTAGTTGCTGGAGAACTCAACAGATAGTGGTTCTTGGAAATGATTATGTGGACTTAGTTATGCTTGATGGATTTGTTGGTATTCATAAGTAGTTCTTCTAATGCTTGGTTATGTCTTGGTTCTATTTTGACCGAGTTATCTATGGCCAATTTCAAGTGTGAGCCTACTTGGAATTTAATTTTGGTTATATGTATTTAATATCTATTAGAGGCCAACTTGTAGCTCAACATGTATTAAATCTAAGGTTTTATTTAGTTTGTAACATACTAGGCCAACCTATGGCTTAGTTGGATATAAGTAAGGGGTATTATGGATTCATTGGTCACAATCATCTAGCTTGGATAAGATGATGTGGCAGAGGAGTGAACTTTGAAGAGCTAGTAGGTAAGGCATGGGAAACAAGGAGATTTCTTGGTGGGCTTGTGAGCACAAGTTTAGATCTTCCTTGGAGGTTTCTAATAGAGTGTGGTTCTAGACTAACTAGTGTTTGGGTTGGATATTGAGGGATCTTGCAGAACTATTTTTGTAACATCTATTGTATTTGGCCAAAAATTGGAAGGCCTTACAACTAAGAACATTGCATGTAAACAATTATTTTATTAATAAAGAGTTGCATTTGGTATCAGATTATGTATCTTGCATTTTTTTTTTGATGTATGTTTATTTTTTGGGGGCTAGGGAATCTCCTTTGTGGATTCTCTAGCCTTGCATTACATCATATTTGGTGGCTATTCTTCTTTACTGGGGGTAATTCATTAGGCACATGATATGACACAATATCAAGAAACTCTCCCAACAAATCTACAACTTCTTTGGGATTACAAAAAAACACATATGCTCATGCTTCATACCTTGGATAAACTCCTTTCATTAATAAAACATATTCTAGTAGCACTTTATACCTTTTCTTCTTTCCCCTTCAATGACTTCAACTTATGTTTCACTCTATCCTTTATCAGAGTGTAGGTATTTTCTTTCCCATAATGTAGAGCATGCTTGTCAAATTTCCATGTCCTATCCAACAACATATAACATATGTACATAGGTATGATATCACAAATCACCTCATCCTGGTAGCTTCCAATCTTGAACTTCAGTAGGCACTACTCATTAACCATGACCTTATGGTTACCTTGCACCCATGCAATATGTTATGGATGCAAATGTTTCTACCTCTTGAGATTTAACTTTGTGACCATATTTTCTAACACTAGATTGTCAGTACTTCCAACATTGATAATCATATCACAACACTTATCTTCATATTTGGACCTGGTGTGAAATAAACTCCTCCTTTGATAAGGTTCATTTTCTCCACTTAGCAAGACTCTCCTATTAACTAGGACTTGTCCTCTTTTGAAATCTTTAGAATGGGATGATTTTGCATTTTCATCAACATACATGACTCTAGCCTAGCCTTTGGTTCTCTAATCTATCCTTCCTTGGCATTGGGAACACTCAACTTCTCCATGCCCTTATTCTCTTCAGTGAAAGCATTTTCTACATAAACCTCCTCTTCTAGATCCTTGTCCTCTACCTTTCTCTCTCATCTCTATTATTTTTATCATGGAAATGATTGGAATTACTTCCCCTCTGGTTCTAACTACCTTTGTTAGCCTCATCCTTGTTCTTCTGATCATTATTTTGGCCTCCATAAGTCCATCCACTAGATTTTTCACCATGACCTCTTCTACTATTCTTGTTATCAAACTTTTTTCTCATAATCCATAAGAATGAACTATCACTTCAATTTAGCTATCATTTGATCCCATCTATTGATTCTATCCTTTCCTCTTCTATTTCTCTCTAATTGGATCTCTTGTCACCAAATCTTGGCATGACCCTTCAGTTTGGCATTTGCAAACTTGATCCTATCTAGATCTTCAATATCTTCATATTCAAAGTATTCTTCTAATTTATTGATCCAATTGATCAATTCCCCTAGGTTAATATTTCCCAAAAATATGGGAATATTAGACTGAGGTCATTGGCCAATCTTGGAAATGGCCTTAAAAATATTTTCCTCCTCCAAGTTAAGAACTTCATCTACTATTACTTGATCAACATTTCCTTCTTCTTCTCTTTCATACTCACTTTCATCATCTTCTACAACAAGATTCATTCCTCTACATATTTATTCTTATAATACTTGCATTTTCCTATGGAGGGCTCTAAAACCCTCGGGTGTAACACCTAAAACTCTCCCACCATGCTCTCTTCATGGATTCATCTTTGTACTTTCACTAAAACCTTAGTGAAAATTGCCTCACAGTCAGCAATCTATCTACATGCATAGCCCAAACCATAGTCTTGATGCAACTACCTTATAGTTGGAAATCTATTTACACAACTAGGAACTACTACTCTAATAAAACTTGATGAAGGATTCTCCCCTTAATAATTTAAATATATAACATAAGCAAAGAAATAACAACAATTTTTGAGAACAAAATGTGGACTTCTTATTATCGCTACAAATGCAAAATTACATAATTTAGAATTACAATATGCTAACTCACATGGGTGCCTTCATTACAATAATCTATGAGAAAAATTTGAAAACTATCACCTAAAGCTATCCTAGAAAATCTATGAGCATTTCTGAAATAAGCAATTTTATGCCACTTGAGAAGGCTCTAGTCACTCAAACCTAATACTTAGGGCTGATAGACCCTAACAATACATATAGAGTCAGACAAATACACCTTTGATATTTATTTTGGAAGTTTTGGTCAAACAATAGTGGAAGGCCATAACTTTTAAACCATTACTCTAATTTTCTATTATAACCCCTTTTCAGAATCCTTAGTTTCTAATTTACAGGCTGAGATCAATGTAAGTGCCCATCCATCAAGTTTTTGGGCCTCATCTAGGAATGCTTAGGTCTTCAAATTGAACCCAAAGTTTTTTAACCAAAAATTTATACAAAATATTTATAATAACTTCATTGATACTTATGATATGATTGAAATGAACATCCTTCTCTAAAATTAGGATATTTTGAGCTTGTATGACTAAAGTACATGAAGAGAAAGTCTCCATAGAAAGTAACTCTACATTAAGACAACCTTCATTTTGTTGATGCAAGATTTCTCTTACACCTAGGATGCTCTTATATTAGCTATCCCATTCAATTGTGGTGTTTTAGGTGCTGGAAGTTTCCTTTTACTCCTATTATCTTCACACAAATTATTAAATAGATTTGATGTAAATTGTCCTCGTCTATCTGATCCTAAAACTTTTATCTTTAATCTCATTTCATTCTCTACTCTAGTTTTGAATAAATAAAATTCCCCAAAAGATTTTAATTTCTCTCTAAGAAATTCTACCTACATCATCCTTTTAAAATCATCAATCATGAAAAGAATAAAGTACCTTTCACCATGAAATTCTCTTTTTCTAGTAGGACCACATAGATCTATGTGCAAAATCTCCAATTTACTTGATGTAGTGAATACCTTTCTTGGAAAAGAGTTCTTCTTCTATTTAGACATAATGCATTCCTTGCAAACTATGTTAGTAGATTTTAAAATATTAGGTATATCTCTTACTACATTTGAAGTACTAATCTTTACAATAGTATTAGAGTTTATATGATGTAATCTCTTATGCCACAATTGACTATCATATATTTTAGAAACCAAAGAAGTCATCTTATTAGAATTCAATTGAAAATATATCCTTTATCAACAAGTTGTCCAACACTCAAAAAGTTATATTTCAATCCACCAACAAAACAAACATCTTCAGTGTTAGTTTTCCCATCAAGTATTATAGATATGTTTCCCTTAATAGAATATTGTGCATTGTTACCAACTCTGACTTCTCCACCATCATAACTGTTAAATGAAAATAAAAATTCTATCACCAATAATATGATGTAAAATGTTGGAAATAATAATGGAAAAGTAAGTTTCAAGGTAGGGGAGGGTGGGTCGGTGGGTGGGGTGAATTAACAATTGAAACTTTTACCTCTATAATAGATCACCATCATCCATCTCATAACTTAACATATAAACTAAAATAACTTAACCATGCATCACATCCATAGCATAAAATAAATAACAAATAACACAATAAATTGGTTACCTAGAAAGCCTCCAATTAGAAGGTAAAACTAGGGTGGGGACGACACCTACAAATCTTCACTACTACAGTTTTAAAATGTGACCAATAATGATTACAAAGTGTTTGATCATAAACTATGATCTACCTTGTGAGTGGTCTACCCTATCAAAGGATTACAAAGACTATTAGGTCTCACCTTGCTAGAGGATTTTAACTCACAATTAAGTAAGCACTCAGTTATGATATTTACAATAGCCTATTATGACTACTCTATTAAGAGATTTACTCTATATCACCTATTAGAATGATTTAGCACCATGATCATTCAATTAACACTTTGTTTCTTAATGCCAGATCTTCTCTATCTTGTTGTCTGTTGATCCTTCTAAATAGATCTACCTTTTCTAATCCTTTCACTGTGTGTCTATGTTCCTCTTAGACTTATTCTAAATTACATAACTCTTTCATAACCACCATAGCTACCATGAATTCTCTCCAACCTCTTAGAATTCATCTCCTCATGCATACACAAACTTTTTAGGATTTTCCTTCTTAAATAAACATTTGTGGAAATGGGCTAGGTCAAAATTAATGATTGAGGTTGATTCATATTGCAGCCTAAAACTTCCCTTAATCTGATTGGTTGCATACATTGCATAAGGATTCACAATATGATTCCATACTTATCTCTTATAATCATAAATTCATGATTATGTCAGCCAAAAATAGTTTACATAGGATTTTGTGCCATAACAAACAACTATGCCAAAAATTGTTCACTTAGCATTCGAAGGATCTGATGCTTGGCCTTCATTTTACTCTTAATGGTGTAACTTAGCTTCTGAATAGCTTGACACTCACTATTTACTCAACACTTGAATTATTTGGCATGTATAGACTACTCGACACTAGAGTGACTCAACACATACTATCTTCTCAACACATACTGGTGCTCAACACTAACTAGTCATATTACTCAACATATATTGCTTGGCAATTTATACTCGACATGGTTTGATCACTTGGATCACACTGATTTCTCGGCTCACTCTGATCACTCAACATGCACTATGCACTTGGCTTGCACTGTAATTCTACTAGATAATGACTAAGTATTTTGTCACTACCTTGTCAAAACCAAAGTGAGAGATCATCAATCTCCCCCTTTAACATGAGTGGGAAAAAAACTTTGTCATGGCATATACATCCTTATTTTATGCATAAGTCAAAAAATGTATCTTCATGATTCAACTTCCATAAAAAACTGTTAAAATCTCAAAATTTGCAAAATTGTTGTCTCTTCCATACCTTATTACGCCCCCTTAGTAAATGCTTCATTTATGCTTCTACTTTTATTACTCCTACTTAGTAGATACATGCCTTGACAAAAATTTTCCTTCAAAATTTCATAATGCCCCTTTTTTGACAATTATGTAATTTGGGTTGTGCACTAGTAGTGTGTTTGTCCTAAAATGGCTTGTGAAGCTCCATTATTATCTTCAATGTTGCATCCCAATTGTTGATGAATACTTCTAGGGATTGATATTCAATATCTAGCTGGGCAACAAGGTCAACTAAGCTATCAAGTTTAGAAAGATGGGAATTTTTCTTCATCAATGTCTTTGCATAGGCTAGTTCCTTATGCAATACTTCCATGTGAGGTGTCAACATGGACTAGATATTGATCAAGGCAGATATGATATTTTCATCCTGTGCTTGTAGCTTGGCAAGCCTACCTTGAGTAGATGGTAGCCTCTTAAATGTAACTATCTTAGATTAGGAGATAATTGCAATGTAGTACCTATGAGTTACAGATCTCCCTACAACTGGTTAATAGCCCTTTGTGTCTCTTTTGTAAATAGCTCAACATTGCATAACTTAGTGTATAGAGAGAATGTTTTCTCTAACACCTTCTTTACACTAACCATTTTGGTTCCTAGATCAACCTGTCTTAGTGTAATAACACTAGATATCTTCTACACTACCTTGGTATGAAACTTTCTTTCTAACCATTCTAATAATTTGAAATTAGAATCTTGTGAGGCCTCACCCCAACCCATCCTAGCATCGATGATACATTACTATTTTGATAATCATGACTCAATATGTCATAACATTATTTTATGCAATGAACATTATTATGCTATTTATCATGTGTGATGCTTTACTTTTAGATATTTGTTTCATCATTTAATGCTTTATAAACATTTATGATGATGAAGTGAATGAATGCAAAACTAACACCTTAATTTTTCCAATTTTAATGAATAGAATGAGATGAACAATTGAATTGTAGAAAATGAATGTTTTAATTT
Source organism: Cupressus sempervirens (assembly GCA_028749045.1). Classification (NCBI taxonomy): domain Eukaryota; kingdom Viridiplantae; phylum Streptophyta; class Pinopsida; order Cupressales; family Cupressaceae; genus Cupressus; species Cupressus sempervirens. Next base: position 873,846,926 of record CM053786.1, read on the forward strand.
ACATGGATATCTTGATAAGTATTTTTACATATATACATGTGTTTCTTGAACTTTTGATGTGTGCAATGAGTGTGCAGGAAATTTAGCCGAGAAAACTCAAAGGAAGGACGAAACTAAACCCCTTGTTAAATTGTGCTATCTTTGTATTGTAATTTTTTTAAAGGTTGTTATTTGGTCTTACTATTTCTCCTAGCTTTTAATTATTTCTATTAAGTCTTTAAGGCCTAAAAATATTAAATTTAAGTAACCCAAGGGTAAGGATGTGGGCGGGGAGCACTTTCCAACCCCTTAGTCTCCATGGTTGACTTTTAGGGTCACTCAAAAACCCTACTTTTGGTTGATTGTGAAAATGGATTGTCTCTTTACTTGAGTTGGTGACTCAAACTCCATCTTGAGTTTACTTGAAGTCTAGTTGAGTTAAGGATCATACTTAGAGGCACTTTGGAGTAGTTTTGGGGTTGTTACCCAATCTCTAGTTTTGGAGAAAGTTTGAAGATTGAAGGAAGAAAAGGAAAAGCTCTTCTCAACCAACCATTTTTGCCATAACTCTTTTGGTGAAGGTAGGAGTTCTCCACTTCTTTAAATTTTTTTCTTCATTTCTTCATGCTTTAATCTTGCTTGAATCATACATAAGGCATTGTGTTGTTTTTTTATTGCTTGCTTATGTGTTGGGGTTGATTGGGAGGGATCTTATCTTGTTTTTCTTTGATGCTATTTTCATACTTGCTTTGATATTTTGTGTTATTGAGGAGATTTCATGAGGATTTTTTTGGCATCACTCACCCTTGGATAGGGAAGAAGTGGCCATGTATGGGAGAAGGGCCTTAGTTGGACCTTAATAGTGTAGAGTCTCCTCTCATGGTGAGAGGAGGGAAAGATGGTAGGGTGTATGGGCCACTACTTGTCATCCCATACCATGTATGAAAAAAAATTTGAATTCTTGAAAAAGGAAAGGAATGAACACCCTTGATATATTGGCGCCGAAAGGGCATTTGTAGAAGAATGGAAGTTCTTGAATGTTGGCCCCGAAAGGGCTATGTTATGGTATGGTGATTGACATCTCCTATTGAGAAAATCCACCTCCCCCCTATTTTGGTTCATTGTTGAACCTATTGTGCAAAATCGAGTTGGGAATGCATGCTTGAATTGTTCATCTTATTGTGTTGATTTACCTCCATGCTGGCTCTTGTCTCTCCCATGATTTCCTTGATGCATTGAAGACATTGGAAAATTTCTCTTGTGAAAGCCCTTGAAGAAAATTCAATTGAATTGTAATCTTTGTAAAAATGTATTTTAAATTTTGATGTATTTGGCAAAGACATCAAATTTTCTTACTGGTTCTTTCTCGATGGAGCCTTGAACCAGGATGAATAATAGAGAAAGAAAAAGATTATGAAAACCTCCATGTATTGCTCTTATGTGATTTCAAATTATGCATATGTATGTGAGATAATAAAACGATAGATAATGTCTTTGAATTATGAATGTTCAAGTTTTCAATTATGTTAATGAAAAGCTATTTGATATGTTAAAGTTTCCAATTCGATGTTTAAGAATTAAGATGAAATAAAATTTCTACATTGTGATCACAAAGTTATCTCTCTCCTTGTTAAGTTTCATAATTGTGAAAATCAATTTGATTAAGAATTATGCATCACCTTGAATTTTTAATATAAAGGAACATACACCTTATATATGATGATTGATAAAACATAAATTATAGGAGAAAAGAAAAGAATGACCCTATTCACATCTTTGTATTAGTATATTGTTCATAGGAAATCTATATTGTCATTAGTCTAGAATGCACTCAACAAAAAATAAAATAATAATAATTAAAAAAGAAATTTAAAAATTATATATATATATATATATATATATATATATATATATATATATATATATATATATATATATATATATAGCAAGAAATAAGATATATCATCACTGAGAAAATTGGCTTCAAAATAAAATGTGCATTCCCAGGAGTAAAAACCTCTTTGGAAAATGTATGGGGAAAATTTTAATTTCCCCCCCAAGTCATAGAGAATATTCTCTAAATTATTCTTTATGTTGCAATCAAAAATAAATATTAAATACTTTAAAAGGAGATACAAATTAAATACATTTAAAATTTAAAATATTTATTTGGACATCTTGTTGACATATCTCAACAACAAAACTTTTGCATTAAACTCATAGTGGCTAAGGGGGAAAGGTACTTGCCTAGGCCATCATTTCCATTTATTTAATTAATCAAAAAAAATCTAAATCACACCCACTAAAATTAATAGCCCTATCTCTTATATTTTCCTCTACTCTCCTATCTAAGGCTAGGCGTGGCAAGGGGTTTAGTGGTCATTCATCCCACTAATGACATGTCATGTCAATGGGGAGAGCAAGGTGAGTTCTTTAAAAGAAAAATATATATTTATAACCCTTATCATATCACCCCCCACACATCACAAGGAGTGTGGGGCAGCGCTGCCAGGCTTGCATCAGCAGACATGTACGTGGGCAGCGCACTGTCCCATGTGGACAGTCCCACTTGCATGGGGGAGGGGGGGCCTAGGTAGGTAGTAGATTATGTAGGGGGTAATTCAATATTTAAATTGTTAATTATTTTTGTCAATGTGAAGAGTATTTTACTATTTAGATTAGTAGTAGTGTTATGTTTTTGATTAGATAAATAGGTTTTACAGGGAACCTGAAACCCAAAAGTTAGTACATAAGAAGGTTGATAATAAGCATGACAGCCCAGCCAAAAAAGTAAAAGTTCAAAGGCTGATAATAAGCATTAAGCCCAGCCAAAGGAAAGAGTACTGAGAAAAGACCAAGAAAAGGAAACAAACAAAGCCATGGCCAAAAGCCAGAACAAAAAGCCAAAATACAGTGATAAACAAAAGAATAAGAAAGAGTTATTCCTCATTCTTTTTCTCCAGATCATGCATCACCTGAGTAGCCTCTAAGTCTTGTTGATTCTCCTTCACTTCCATCTATTGTGCCCTTTGATTCACCTGGTCTTGAGCAGGAGTGGAGTTGTCCTTTTCAGGGTCGTCCTCCTTTCTGGCCTCATCCCTGTCATTTCCATCCTCATCCTCGTGCATTTCTCTATCTTTGATCTAGCCCATGAGAGAGATGATATTTTTATTGATGGAACTTAATAAGGAAAAAATTTGGTTCACAAGGTTGTGATTGTAGTTTTCCAGATTGTGTATCCTCTGTTTCGCCAGAGTGAGCCTATCAGCTGCATCCATCTTCCTGTTGGCATCCATTCCTTTCCTTGTTGCCTTAATGTGTTTCACCTGGTCTTTAACCTCCTCAAGCTTGTGGAAAAGCCATTTTATTGATCTAAAATTATCAATCATGCTATTGCGAGCATTATTTAAAAGGTTCATCCCTGTCTCCCTGGCTCTATCCGAAATAGCCACAATTGCTGGATCAATTAATTCTTCTAGCTGCTGCTCTTCTTAATTTTCCACAAGGATCTGGGGATTCATGGCCTCCCTAAAGATTCCCATTTTGGTTGTTTTGACATTGAAGTTGATCCATGCTTTCCTCCTATTAGTGGTCTGCACTTCCTCTTCTGCATACCCATCTTTCTCCTCTTTCTACTCCTTAGGGTGGAGATGGATAGGAGAAAGAGGCAACATAGACGCCTCCTCATATTAAGAGTGCACATCCTCCAAACTCTCCCTCTTGTGCTTCTTCCTTCCAGTTTCCTCCTTTGTCTCCTCCTGTGTCTCCTTCACGACCTCCTCAGACTTTGGATCCTCCTCTTCTTTGCTACTTCCCTCCTCAACCTTCTCAGCCTGCTTCTGCCCTAGATCCCTAGGGCTTTTTCTGCTTGGTTTAATGGTGGGGGGGATTTTTTGACATGATAAGTCGCTACTTTCCCTGAAGAGGAAATCTTGCCTTTCTCAGAACTGAGGCTCTGAATATCATCTGAGTTAGAGGAGTAACTAGAACTTCCAGACTCCACTATCTCTATTTGAGGGGGGGCATTGCTAATAGTTTGAGCTTTGAAGTGCTCATGGATAAGAAGCAGCAGTCCCTCATGCAAAGCTAGGTTAGCAATGGGCTTCTTTTTGAAGATATCCATCACCTTACTCATAGAGGTTAACAGATAAAAAGGGAAAGAAATCCTAGCTTTCTTCTAGAAATGATTTAAAATAACAAAGTGGTGGGTGCGGGCTCTATAAAACCTTGGGTCTAGAGTGATATACTCAATAACAACTTTCAGAACATACCTCCACCGCTTCTTCATGGAGTCGAGGACATAGTAGGTGTCAATTTTTTTCAATGCCTTCAATTCTTTCTCACTCTCCACAAAATCCTTAACCGTATTGGCTGAGAGATTCTTATCCCTGAAGAATTTGGAACCCTTGATAGTGATCTTGGTGACAGCCACTATCACCTCCTCTGTAATCAAAAAATTGATGCCATTCACCTTAATCCTACCATGTTTCTAGGACCCCACCATACTGTTGGTCACCTCCTAACCAAAATCGTATGGCTTCATGAGATACTTGGTTACCCCACCCTCATCCAACTTTTCCCAAACTTTCAGCCTGCTTCTCCATTTCTCAAAGTCCCCCACTAGCTCCTTTTTGCATCTCTCGCCCACCATCTTCACACATTGCACACCTGCTTTACTCATAAGCTCTTCAATGTGAGATTGGAATGGACCATCGAGATTAAGCAAAGAGCAGAGAAAATTAACTCTGTTGTTGCCCTTGAAATGAATGTAATAAACAACCCACAAAGCGTGGCAAATAATCAATGAAGGATATCTGCATTTACAAATTCCCACTCTTCTATTATGAAAAGTACCCATATATCTTAACCCTTTCATATTCATAATTATAACTTGATATCCTCCATACTTCCTTGGATTTTATCCAAGTCGATCTGACACTTGACGTCTTTTGGAAAAGAAGTTTTGGGAAGCCAAGTCAATTTTTGGTTTGTGTCGACCCCTATATTTGCCAACCTGTCGGCAATCAGGTTTGCTTCCCGAAAAGTATGGATGACATGGAATTTTTTGAATTTGGCAAGGGTCTCTCTAGTCTCATTGATAAGATTTGCAATCGTCCACGATGGAAACGAATTGCCATTGATGCACTTAATAATGTTATTCGAGTCCCCTTCCAACCATAAATTGGTGACCCCAATTTCAAAAGCCAGTAGTAGTGTTATGTTATATTTGTTTAAATGAATAGTTAGGATTTAAAGTTATATTTAATTTTGGATAAGAGTAACATTTAAACTCTAGTTAGATTTGTAGATGTTTCATGTTATTAGAAAGTAGGATAATATTTTTAAGTTAGCTAGTTTATATACATTAAGTTTAGTTTAGATACTAGTTAGTTGTACGAAATTAGTTTTAGTTTAAATTTTAGTAGTTTTTATTTTACTAGTAATTTAATTGATTCGTTTTAGTATTAATATAATTTAAATTGCAATTTATTTATTTTATTATAGTTAGTGATGATGTAGATTTATTTAGTGTTATAATATTAATGTAGTATATATCGATAGATAATGTCATTTTATTTTTCTTTATTATTTAGTCATATTTAGTTTAATTTATATTGTTGTTTTATTAGAAATGTTTATTATAATAATTCATAAATCTAAATAAAATTTGATTAGAATTAATTTTTTTAATGAAGTTTAATTATGGACTCAAATGTTATATTAATTAGAAGCTCTTTTTATTTCAATATTTCAAAAAAATTAGACTTATAATTATTCAAATGACCCAATCATATTTTTAATAATTTGCTTAATTAATGTTTTAAAAACTAATGCTATCCAAATGATTTAAATGCATCATTCATTAACATTTTTAATAGTATATAAAAGTAACAATGTGATAAATTATTTAATAAATTGAAATTGGATTGTTTAAATTAGTTAATCGATTAAACAATGTAAGTTAAGTTTGATGATCTAGCCATACTCATTGATTATAAAGTTGAATAGAAATGTTCGAACATTGTTAGGAGAAATGTGTTGTTGTCTTGCCGTGTACCTATGTCTTTGTTGTTCCAAACATATCAACTTCATGAATTTTTAATTATTTAAAAAAAAAAAAAAAAATTGTGTGTGTTTTTGCCCATATATTTTGGGCATGAAAAATTGAGGTCTTCATCCTTTATCTTGTCCATAATAATGACATGTTTCTCTATTATAGGCTTATATTTATTTATTTTTGAGAGGCTAAAAGAATCAATGAATATGTCTTTCATTTCATGCAAGACTTTCTTTTTCATATACTCCCTCCTTAAGATTTCTTGCCTCTTCTTCCTTTGTAGAGCTTCCTAAAGAATGCTCATTTCTTCAATAGTGATTGTATTCAAATCAAACTTGGGTAGCTCAATCACCTAATCTAAACTTATATCACCAAAGGATGTAGCATCATTACTCATGGGTGTGCTGGAACTCGATCTTGACATTATTAATGGGGTATCTTGAGTACTCAGCCTCTAAAGGACTTGATTATAGATAAGAGATGTAGAAACTAAAAAGGTGACCAATGTCTATATAGAAATTCACTTCTTAGGTGAAACAATCAACTTTTCCTCTTTAGAATTGTTCCATTCCTTCTGGACTTCACCCTATGATGGTAGAATAGGTACAAGACTTGCTTCCTTACCCATGTGCACTTCTATTCTATCCTTGTCAAAAATCACTATAGTTGGTAAACCTAAACTATTTAGGCTTGGCACTGATGTATTTGTAGGATGTGCTTTTTCCTCTTTCATTTTAATGACAATTGTTGTCCTCGTAGATGGTGTCTTAGTAGTAACATCCTTCTATTCTAGGTTTACACATTGATCTATTTGAAGATTCTATAACTCCTTTTCCTTTACCTCTGTAGTTTGTGGGGGCACATTTGATGTGTCTTTTTTTTTTTCCCTTGTAGATGCAAGTTCTTCCTTTTGAATCTCATCCACTATCACCAATATAGGATTAGTGCATAGCATTGCTGTATTAGTAGAGTCTTGTAGAATTTTCTTTAAATCATCTGTAGTCAAAGGATTCACATTCTTTGTTGTATTATCAGGAATATCCTTGATAATAACTGAGTCGCTTTGACTCTCCTAGTCTATATGTAGAGGACTAACACTTGACATTTGTAAATCCTATACATCTTGCTACTCTTCTTCATCTATGGCCTCCTTTTCTATTCCTTCAATTCCCTCCACAATACCTTCCTTGACTGGGATCTCTTTTTTAGTATCTACAACTTCTTGTTCACCTGTCTCAATTATTGCTTTAGTGGATGACCCATAGATAGATTTTCAAATTGATAATTTTGGTTAACACATTTTCTATGCTTTTCTTCAAAATATGGAATACTCTATATTTGGGAGAAAATTTCCCTTTATGCTTCTCCATTTCCTTAGCAATCATTTTTTTATCTAATTCATGCATCACTTGGGCTAGTATAGTGTCCCTAATTTGTCTTTTAGTTTGTAAGTTGAATTAGAATTTATACTCAACTCTTTCATATAAACTCTTTAGAACTCTAGAGAAGTGGTCTTAAAAGTTACCATCATGTAATATATGGTTTCCTCTACATTAATTTTCTCTACACTTCTTAACTTATCAAAAGAAACACATGTAAACTTGAAAAAATATGCATTGACCTTAATATTTTCACACAAGTTATCAATGTTAGAAGAGGGATTGTGGCTTACCACCTTGAATTGAATCAAGTCATATGACTGTCTCTTCTCCTCATATGACTCTTCCCATGGCTTGAAATTCTTCCTTATTCTCTTGTAAGTCTTCTTAGTAGTTTGGCTCAACTCTATTGTGTCACTTTCTCTTTTTTCCTTTAGGCTTTCTAACTTTTATAGCTTGTATAGTGGTTGTCCTTGTGCTTGACCTAGTTAAAGGTACAATAGTCTTTTGTTATGACTATTTCAAAATCTTCTTAGGTTTCTCCACTATCTTTTCCTTTTCTTTCCTCTTTTTCTTATTTTCCTTAGGTACTTTTTGTACTTCTTCTTCCCCAACACCTTCAACATCATCACCTTGATCTTCTCCTAGGCCATGTGTAAGTTCTAGTAGTGCTTGGCCTTGTTCTTCTTCTTCTTCTTCTTCTTCTCCTTCACCAAATATCTCTTTGGATTTCTTCACCATTTTATTCTTTTTCTTCATCACTGAGGCAGTGTGCAAGTTTATTGTTATCCTATACTTAGCCTCATCATAGTTTCTAAATGATGTTGCATTCTTGTCAATTTCTTTTGCTAATAAAGCTATGATTACTGCTAAGGCCTCATGCACATTGATATCATATGGAAAGGGTTTTAACCATATGACCTTGGGTATTACTACTTGCACATATGTGTAATCTACATCCATTAGGAAACACACATCATTATAATAGTGTTCTACTAATGATACAGGAATCCCCATTCTCTATTTCATGGATTTCTTGAAATCCTCAAAGTAACTAGTCATAACTGACTCAAATTTATCTCCAGGATGCTCAATGAGCTTTGCAATTTTCTATGTCACTAGCCTAGTTGTCTTCCCCACCACTTTACCAAAAGTTGGGAATGTGTTTTGTACATAAAAGAATATGAAAATAATCAAGGATCCAAACTTACATGATGGACTTTTGGCTTTCCTCATGGCTTCCAAGTTTTCAATAGCTATTATAGTTGCAACTTGACAAGGTCATAGGAATGGTCTCTCTTTACAATTTTATAACCTAAATCCACTACCATATAGAGAATACTATTCAGCTGGCTTGACTAAAATAATTTGTGAGCTATCACTCTGACTGCAAAGGCAACCAGGGGATCTGAAATAATATCTATTGACATCCCTCTCTTGTTCCACATGACACCTGTATTCTTTTCAATAACCTCATTTGTATCACTTTTAATACTCTTAGGTCTATCTAGGGTAGGATACCCTAATACTCTATTCACAATTTTCTTTGTGATTCTAATTGGTCCATTCTCTAACCAAATTTGATTGTCATGTATGTGAATTAAAAAAATCTTGATCCATTCTATTTTAAACATCTGAGGAAAGTCTAGGGAATGAGTTAACTCTTTCTTCTTGATGATTTTGTTCTCTTCCTTAAAAAATCCATTATCATAGAGCTTACTATAGATGTCTCTAATCTCCATGTCTCCTACCTCTCCGACCTTACAAGTATAACAAAATCACACATCCTTAACCATTAAAATCTTTGGTGGTATCATAGATAATTCATTAGACGAGTCTCCCTTATATGTAATTTTAGGAATAGTATGGAATAGGGGTTGTCATACATCATTACTATTTAATTGAACTTTGAAAACTTCCTTCCCCTCTTTCCTAACCATTTCAAAAGAGCTAGCTACCATTTTGACCTCCTAGGGTTTGTGAAAAACAAAACAATGTAACTCGACACAAGATAAATACCTCTTAAATTTTATGAATGATGTTGAGTTGTGGTTGAATCCAATTAAAAAAAAATTGAATCTCCTTTTTCAATTCATCTTCATGCTCTTAAAATTCTAGTAAGTGCAAATGAGTCAAAAAACAATTTTATGACCCTTCAAAATTGACATTAATTTCTCAATGCTTACATAGTTGTAAGCTTGGCTATCATAGGAATTTAAAAATGCTCAACTAACATAGTGAGCTTGGAACTTACTACCATATTGCCTTAACTTAGCTATAACTACAATTCCTTCCATCTTCGACAACAATTGTAATACTTTCCATGCTCAAAAACAACATAGAAAATAACAAAACTATACATTTTCTCTAAGTTCTAATCACTTCATTGCATCTTAATTCATCCATGTATAATATTTTTAGATCTTAGATTCTTGGAATTAATGCATACTATAACTTTTCAAATATTGGTTCCACACATAGCTTTGATTTCCTAGTTAGGGGTGATGTGATCACCCAATCTATTGGATGAAGTGATCTCATCTACACTTGATGTACTGCAATCATCCTTTTTTTCCATGTTTTTCTCATCTATATCTTCAAATTTTCAACATCAACCTTTCCATTACATTTTTTGAATTCATTTCTTGGTTTAGGTGACCTAGTTGTACAATTACTATTGACATGACTAGTCTTAAGACAACTAAAGCATGCAATCTCACTGAACCATCTATTTTAGTTGCCTCTAAAATGTGTCCTAATGTGATTTTTAGGAATGTGACGATACTCTTGGAAATAGTGACAACTGTATCTTGTGTTATAATCGCAATCATATGAATTTCCATTGTGGTTTACCTTTTTATATTTGTTTAATGTCCACTTGGATTTGGATCTACATTCATATACCTTGTATTCATACTTCTGATAGTTGTACCAATAGCCTTCTAATCTTTTTGTGTTGATGGTCTTGGTTCTACATTCATGGGCCTAATGTCCTTTATTCTTTCATTTGTGATAGTATCCCTTGAATTTTTTCTTAGGGTTCTAATTTCCATTGTTGCTACTACAAACATTTGTTGTGTGACCCAATTTTCCATATTGATGACAAGTGTGCTTGATGTTCTTTTTCTTGTTATTCCTTTGTTCACCACTTTTAGATGATTCTCCTTTTTTAGTTGTGGAATAGCCTAAACTACTAGTGTCATTGCTTGATCTTGGTGATTCCATTAGTTTCTCAAAGTACTTGCTTTCTTCGCTAGGCTTATTGAGCTTCTCTTTCTCAGTCTTCAATTCATTGTACAATAGAGTACTGTGTGTTTCCAAATTAGTAATCTCAATGTATTTCCTATTCGATTCTTGATTTACAATCATCAATTGATTCATTGTATCCAATTACATTTTTGTAAGCTTTTGCACATCTAGTGTCTCTTCTTCAAGTTTGTTAGCTAGAAATACTTTTTCTTCTTCAATCATGGCTCTATCTTTCTTTGCTTTCTTTTTTAGTCTAGTTTTCTCACACAAAAATATTGATTATGTTTCTTGTTCCCTTTTGATATTCCTAACTGTAAGACCTGCACTAGTACCCTATTTAGATTTCATAAAATGAATGTGATTAGGGGTAATTAGAGTATGATGGCCATTGTTGTTACTAATGATTATTTACAAGATCCTATTAGAGACTAAGTAGACTTTGGTATGACAAGTGTAATAACCATTAAATAACCTTATATGGAATAACAAAGATCACCTAAAAATGAAACTCTATATGTTCAATCTAGGGATTCAATCAAAGGATTTACAGGATAGTTCACTAGCCAAATTAGGGAAGATGAATTGACATTTTCCCCTCTAAAAGATAACAATGAATGTAGGTCAAAATGATAACAAGACATATGATTACATTCAAAAATTGGGTTTAAAGTACGATGGCACAATTATGGAAACATTCTACTAGTTTGGGAAGTTAACCCTAGAAACTTACTCACAAACCCCTCGTAATGTGATAAATGAATATAGCTAGGAAGGTCGAAATGTTTAGCTTGATTAAAAGGATACTAGTTAAAAAGTCTACATATTAGTGATTTTCACTTAGGACATATATACTGAGGTCCATTTAATATGTTTTAATGATTTAGTAGATATGACTTTAGTGTTCTTGATTATAAGTATGGTCATAGAGTTTAGAATGGTAATTCCGTTATGATAAGAAAGATAAATGTTGATACCCATATTTTGATATTGCAATGTTTTGGATATGAATCAAATGAAAGTTATTGATATATGTACTTCGATGAAAGTTAAATGAATATGACATTGCAATGTTTCTTTTTATAGTATTTGGAATAGAAATGATTAGATGAAATTCAATGTATATGTTAACATGAATTATGAGACATTGGATTTATTCTGCACTTGTATTTGTGTATTATTTTATTTGGCTACTAATGTTTAAGTTGTGTGTGCAGGAAAATTGAACCATGGAGATAATTGGGGGAAACATGGTTCAATCCTATGTGAACACAGTAAAGCCAAGGTGAATCTTTGGAAGATTCAAAACCTCATTGTATTGTGTTTATTTTGTAATGTGATTATGCATGAGTGTTATAGGTAGAAAGCATGATTAATTAGGGACACGTCATCATGATGTGTAAAGTGTTTTTTATGTGTGTGTGTCATTTGACACTTGTATTGTCTATGTGTAAATGACATGTCAAATAGGATTCTTTGGCATGAAGTCACTTAACCTAAGCCTAACCTTCATTATGAAATCAATTAAACCACCTTGGAGAGTGTTAGGAAGAGTCACCTTCTTGACAAAATTCAAGTTATAAGTTGATAGGAATTTTAGGGAGCCTAGAGTGATTCCCAAGTGTTAATTTTGTGAAAATAAGTTACCCACATGGTAATAGTATGGGTTGGGGGTTTGAATATAATCTTAAGTGGGTCTAGGGGACCAAGGGGACCCTAAAAAATAATCATTTCCAAGTCAATTTGAAAATCATATTGTCACATGACTTCTCCCCTCATTATACCACTTGGTTAAGTTCTTATTGGTGGAAAGATACAAGAAAGTAAGAGGGGTAGGTGAGGATGAAAGAGAAAGTCTTTATAGGGAGCTTGTGCCAACCTTGGTAGTTTCTTACCCACTCTCTAATTGTAGAGATACATATGATTATGGAGGAGAAGTTTAGAAGCCAAAGAAAATCGAAAGAGATCTTGATCACCATTTCAAAGCCATAGTTTGAAGGAGGTAAGTGCTTCATGCCATGTTTCTTCATTCCATGAAGTTGAAGTTAGATATTGTAAGAATGCTTTTTGTAGGATCTATGAGTGTAGTATGGAATCATGTGTTGTCATTGGAGTTTTTATGTTGTGTTGTGTTGTGATGGTGTATGTTGTTTTATGAAATTTCTTGGGGCTTCTTCTTTGGTTTCCTTATGTTGTTTGAGTGTTGAAATTGTTCATGGGTGTGAAGGCTTCACTCACCCTTGGGAGGGAAGAGCAAGCCTTGGGTGAAGGGATTAGTTGGGCTTGAGATATAGTTGAGAACATTGGAGTATGGGCTCCATTGCATGCCATATTCGTTCATGGATTTCTTTGTGGTGATAAGGAAAAATGATGGTGTAGAAAGGAGGTTTATGAAGTATGGTTTTCAAGGAGGCTATAGTTGATGGTAGTATGTTGGGAGAATGTTTGGGAATAGCCCCAAAAGGGCATGAAATTTGTTGCTTTGTCAAAGCCCTGAAAGGGCATGAAATTTATGGTTTGATGAAAGCCCCGAAAGGGCATGAAAATTGTTGTTACAAATTTGGTATGTTATGGCAAGTCTCCTAATTTAAAGCCCACCTTCACCCAATGTTTATGATTCCATTTGTGAATCATTGTGCAAACCACAGTTGGGGAAGTAAATGTGTTGCAAAATGTTGTGATCTTGTCAGTTCATGTTGCTGTGATGATGTTTGGATGTATCCCAATTGAGCCTTGTTTCCCTGAGTGCAGGGGTGGTCTCCTTGAGGCCTAGATTGGGAGTTGAGCCTCCATGGTTCATTATTTTTAACTCTCATTTGCAGGTCCTTCTTGGATGTTCTTGACAACCTGTAGCTCTCAATGTCTTCCATGTGCATAGGAGATGGAATATTCTTGTTGTATTTTGAGTCTTAAGCTTTGAGTAAAACTACATCTTCTTGTGTGTGTAAATGTATTGCAAAAGTAATTTTATTGCTTCTCATTGTCAAGAAGATTGGAAGGAACATTTAAGTTAGTGAGCAGTTACTTTCATTGTATTAGCATACTAAAGAGATCTTACCACCTTTTTATGTAATGAAAGTATCATCAATGAAAACATGTATTGTGTGTGAGGAAATAGGTTATCTTGGTTCTTTAAGATAATGTGTTTCTTCATTTCTACTTAGATTGCAAGTATGACTCTAATTATCATGGAAGAGTAGGAAAAAAAAACTAGAAGTATTAGATCATGTGATGGTATTGGAATAATGATGTTATTTCATTTCTCTTGAATAATTAAGTTACATGCATATTCGAATTGGATCCTTATGAGTGAATACAATATTAGCCTTGAGTAAATGATTTACTAAATCCCATTACTCATAGAATAGAATCAATCAGTTTGGCCATCTAAGACTTCTAACATGGTTTCTATATGTGTTTAGGTGTAAAGAATTATCTATTTAAAAGATCCAATAAGTTCATTAATCTAAATTGTAATAATAAATCCAATAACCCCTAATACATCACTATAATAATCTATGATGGATGTCCTATATTAAAGGAGAAGAAAATCATATATAAGATATAAAATGCATGGAACATAAGAAAGAACTTGTTGAAAGTGCTCATTTTATCCCTCTGGAATTTATATGGAAGGGAAAATAAATAACTCATTTTATCCCTCTGGAATTTATATGGAAGGGAAAATAAATAACCTCCTCCCATTACAGAGCATTATTTTAATAAATAGGAACTTATCTAGGACTCTAAAGGATTAGACAATCCTAGCTAGGAACAAATTCAATAAGCAATAGTATAGAAAAAAATGAATATAATAAAAATATAATAATGCTATGTTAAATGTGACCTTTGAATTAAGACATCCCTATGATCTAAGGTGCCATCTTTCTATATCTATGAAAAAGGTTTAAAAATCAAATAAGCACATTAAGTAACAAGTCAGCAACCTATCCTAGGTGCCATCATCCTAGGTCATGTCAGAAGGGTACTTGACAAATTAAATGCTGCCCACAATGTTTGACATTTCCTTTTTCTTGGGCAGCAACCATTCTTTTTAGGTTTCAAAATGAAAAGATTATATTTATGTTGGAGGGTGCTTTGGAGAGTGCATACACCCTCCCACCTTCCTTCCACCTACCTCCACTTACCTATTGGTGACAACAAGGTAGATGGGGAGCAGTTTTAATATGATATGTTGACCTCATAAAATGTTACCATGTCCAATTCACCTAGGAAGGAAAGAGCAAGGGAAAAAGGATATTATATTGTGTGATGTGACACTTGTAGGGAATCATTCTTGCAAGGACACCTAGCTTCATGTGACTAGGGATATGTTGGCAATTTAGGTGGGAAAACATATGTGGGTTAGAGTTAAGGCTAGCATAGGTAGAGAATTATATAAGATGTAATAAATTTGATGTTGAACTAGAGGAAAATAAGACATAGAAAGTTGGAGGTGATTTAAAAGAGCAACTATATATGTAGTCATAAAAGGATTTAAATAGTAGTTTTATTTTCTTTGATTTTATTTTGACACATGAAAATTAGCAAGTTATGTTTATAGTGAATATTTGATGTAGAAGATAATTAGAGTAATTTAATCATTTTAATGGTAACATGTCATTAATTGTAAGGTAATTGATTATAGCACAAAGGGATTATAGATATTGGGGGATGTAATGGGTAGATAAATATACTATATTATTTAGTGATTATTTTGGTTGAGAATAGTGTAGATAGAATAACCAAGTAGGCACTTAACCTTAAATATGTTGTTAAATAATTGCTTAGTCATTTCTAATATTCTTAGCCATAATTGATAATGATCTGAGGTCAGTGTAAGGAGGTATGGGATTAGCCGATAATGTAATCGGGTTACTATTACACAATAATTTTCAAGTATAGTAGCTTTTTTTTAAATATTAAATAATAATAATGTTAGCATTTTAATGAAAGAGGTAGAATAAGAATTGAAGATATAGGTGTACTTAAGATATATTTATAATATTAGTTAACTAATAATAGCAAGAATAATATTAATTAATATGATAGTAACCCTGATACTAATGGACATCAATTGATCAATAGTTCATCTTCTCATTGCAATCCTCAGAACTATCACTACTATATTAACACAATTTGAATCACACCTGCACATCAGAGTGTCTCAATTGAGTGCAGAAGAATAAGGGCTCATGACCTAAACTCTGAGTGAAGTAATCTTGAGTGGTGCAAGAAAACTTAAACAACCCCAAGTTAAGTATGGGTAATGTATCCAGTTATCTAATCAACAAATTTAGAATGGTCAAGCAACTTCTAAAATCTTCATCATAAACTGTAATGTAGAATGCAACTCACACATTCAGCTATACAGGGTAATAGACTAGTATAACCACAACTTGATAGGAGTGTAAATCCTTTTTAGAGTACACCAAATCATTCAACTAAATAATAAACATTAACATGGCTTTAAAAAAAAAAAAAAAAAGTTGTGTTCCTCCACTAAAGTTCAAGATGTAACATTGTGTATGTTCTTCCATTCAAATTTAGGGCATGACATCAAGTTTTCATTTAGGGAACCATTCTTTTCCATTAGATCAGAAATTTTTTCCTCAAGCTCTCCTAAGTTTCCATCCTCAAATAGTCTAGTAGTATCTACTTCTTGATATTGAGTGTCATCTTGTTGAATAGATATCTCTTTCCTTCTCTTTAATTGAATGTTGTAGTTCATCTCTTGCCTCCTTGAGTTGATGTAAGGGAAGTTTTATTTCAATCTTCTAGTTCTCAATAGTCTTTCCCAATTCATAGACTTCCATCTTCAAGATCTTACTTCCAGAGGTATCAAACTTTCCTTCAAGATAACTAAGCTTTGATACCAATTGTTGGAAATAACAATGGGAAAGTAAGTTCTTGGGGGGGGGGGGGGGGGGGTTGTGAATCAACACTTAAAAATTTTACCTCTAAAATATATCACCATTATCCATCTCATAATTTAACATATAAATTGAAATAACTTAACCATGCATCACATCCATTACATAAAGTAAATAACACATAAAACTATAAATTGGTTACCTAGAAATCCTCCAATGAGAAGGTAAAAATGGGGTGGGGATGACACCCACAAATCTTCACTACTGTAGTTGTAAAGTCTAACTAATTATGGTTACAAAGTGTTTGATCATAAACTATGATTGACTCTATGAGGGGTCTACCCTATCAAAGGCTTACAAATATTGTTAGGTCTCACCTTGCTAGAGGATTTTAATTCATAATTAAGTAAGCACTCAATTAAGAGATTTACAAAAACTTGTTAGGAATACTCTATTAAGAGATTTACTCTGTATCACTTGTTAGAATGATTCTACACCATAATCCTTCGATTAGCACTCTATTGCTTAATGTCAAATCTTCTCTTTATTGGTTGTTTCTTGATCCTTCTAATCGTATCTATCTTTCCTAATCTTTTCATTGCTTGTCTCTATTCCTCTTAGACTTATTTTGCATTACATAACTCTATAATATTCTCTCTAACCTCTTAGCATTTATCTCCTCATGCATACACAAAATTTATAGGGTTTTCTATTTTAAATAAACATAGGTGGAAATGGACTAGGTTATAATCAATGGCTGAGGTTGATTCATAATGCCACCTAAAACTTCCCTTAATATAATTGGTTGGATGAATTACATAGGGATTCACAATATGATTCCATACTTATCTCTTATAGTCATAAATTCATGATTATGTCAGCCAAAAATGGTTTACATAGGATATTTTTCAATAACATACAACTATGCCAAAAATTATTCACCTAGCATCCAAAGGCTCTAATGCTCAACTTTCATTGTGCTCTTAATGTTGTAACTCAACTTCTAAATAGCTTGACACTCACTATTTATTCAGCACTTGAATCACTCCGCATGTATAGAATTCTTGACTCTAGAGTGACTTGACACATACTACCCACTCGACACATACTAGTGCTTGGCACTAACTAGTCATATTGCTTGGCATGTATTGTCTGGCAACTTATGCTTTGCATGCTTTGATCACTCATATCACACTAATTACTTAACTCACTTTGATCACTTAGCTTGCACTATAATTCTTCTAGATAATGACTAAGTGTTTTTTCACTAGCTTGTCAAAACCAAAATGAGATCAACAATGAACATCCACTATTTATGATCCAATATGACTCTTTATTTTCTACATGTGATAACAATTCTTATTTTTCTTTGTTAGTACTCCCTACTTAATAGAAAAAAATATTTTATCATCTTCACCATCAATTAATGAAAAATTTATTTATTTGAAATAAAATTCATCATCTTCATCAACAAAGAAGCAATATTTTGTAATCTTTGACTTATAGGGCTTCCTAGGTTTTACCTTTACTCTCTTAAGAAATTGATACAAAAAGTGACCAATTTCTCTACAAGTCCAACAAGAAAAATATTTCTTACCTTTAGGTTATCTTTTCATGAGTAGTGCAATACCTTCATCTATCTTCATTTCTTCTTCTTTCATAGTAGCCCAATCTCTAGCATTAGCTTCGCTTGTGCTTTCACTTTTGGTTAATGCTCTTTTGTCCTTTTGTACATTATTTGTAAAAGCGGTTTCTAATCTAGTGTAATTGTGATTTTTCCTTAGTTTCTGTTGAAATTCTTGTAGCTTCCCAAATAATGTTTCTCTATTAAACCTAAGTGTGATATTAATAATATCCTCTAAAACTATTACCTTGATCTCATAAGTAGCTAGTAATAATTTTAGAATTTTCCATACTAATTCATCTTCTATAATAGTCCCATTACAACTCTTGATTCCTGCAAATTTTTTGATATTGTTTGAAAATATGACCTTATTAACTCATGTTCATGCATTCTAGCACCATCAAACATATCCTTCCTATTTTTAAGTTTACATTTTTTTATTATATTGACCACCTTTAAAAAGATTTTGTAATGTAACCCAAATATCAAAAGAAAATTTTAAGCTTTTTACCTCAAGAATTTATGATTCAAGGAGTGCACAGATCAATGCTTCTCTAGCATAAAAATTGAACATGAATAGTTACTTCTATCCAACATAACATGTTCCAAAATATTTATCTTCCACTACACTCTTCCTATCCCTTGTGATCATCTCGTAATCAATTTCCATGCATATAAAATGAGTCTTCATTTTCTATTCCCAACTGTCACAATTCTCTTCATGAAATTCCTAAATTTCCTTTGTGTTCTTATTAAAATTCAATTTAACCTTATCAAATCTAATTCCAATAACCAATATATGCAATAACCATAAGATAAGAAACATGCTTAGTAACACAAGATTTAACTAGGGAAACCCTTTAATAGAGGGAAAACCCAAGTGGAAATGATGCCCAAAATATGATCTGCATAATAAAAATTCCTTGTGAAAGTATGTGACCCTATTAAGAGTCAATTACATACAATCAATACATGTGAGTCCCTTCTAGGAGACTTTGAATCCTTTCTATAATATTTCAACCCTGTTAGGAGATGAGAAGAAGATATTATAACCTACTATCCAAATTGCTTCAAAACTATTACATAAAATAGATATTTAAGATAATATATCCTAAGTGTGAACTGACCAATACAATTCCTTGCCAATATAATTCCTTTGAATTTATTAACACAATCTCAATATCATTTTCCTCTTTTCTCTAATCAAACTCACATCCTCAACATCAATACAATCACAACTCACAAAATCACACTTACAACCAAGGAAACAACCTTTCCTTTATATCTTATCCTAATAACATATTGATTGAACCTCAAGGCTTTCCAAAGGTACAATGAATAATAGAGGACCTCATTAATATATTACAATACATATTACATTATATTTACAAATCCCAAATTAATACAACCAAAAATTTGGCTGTCAATGACTATATCACACTTCCTTTAGTGGCTTTTATAGAATAAGTTCTAGATTTTTCTAACACTTTGGGGGGTTTAAAATAGCAAATAATTATTCTGGTTGGAGATTTTAATACAAATTTAGCATTATCAGACACAAGGGGGGGCCTGAATTGGACTGGTGCAAAGACTTCTAGCTAATGACTTGTGGGAGGTGGTGGCTAAAGGTGGTTTTTTTACTTGGAGTAATAGAAGGTCTAGTTTCTCTAATATTATTGAAAAACTCAATCACTTCTCCCTAGCAGGGAATTGGAACACACTTCCATTCCTCTTTGAATAAGAGGTTTTTGGGACTTCTAGGTCTTATCACTACCCAAAATCTTTTCTCATTTAAAAGGATGGGTCTCCTATTAGGTGTCCCTTCAAAATGGAAAAGATGTAGTTTAGAGAGAAAGAGCTTATGGATAGGGTTTCACATTAGTGGAAAACTATACCAAAGGAGGATGCTATTTTACCTTTTCAATTTTTTAGGATGGTCAAGTTAATCAAACAAAATTTGAAAGTTTGGAATAGGGTTTAGTTTGGAGACATTTTTTTTCCAAAAAATGGACCTTGTAAAGGGAGATACATGCTATTAATAGTAAATTCCTCACTCTTTATCTAATTTCCTAATAATTGATATAATTGCCTAATAATCTCTGGGATCCATTTCAAGCCTGGCCAACTCTTTATCAAAAATCATTGTTTGCAAATCTTTGAAAATGTGTTCTAGCCTTGGTAGTTTGGGCTATTTGGTGGGAAAGAAATAAATGTATCTTTAGAAAGGAATCCCTTCCATTAGATACTGTCTTATATGGTATTGAAAGGTCTATCTTCGAAGTGACTAATTCTAGTTTGAAAAGGACTAATTTTAATCCGATTGTGATTCATTGAGATTCACAGCTTGTTTAGAATGGAAACTTTTGTTTATCCCTAATGGGTGGAAGATTAGTCCATCACCAACTCAGATCTTACTAAGGAAGTGCAGTTGGAGACTTCCATCTTCTGGTTTTTGGAAGCTAAATTTTGATGGTGCTTCTAGAGGTAACCCTGGTCCTTTGAGATTTAGGGTTTGTATTTGAAATTCCTTTGGTAAGGTTGTAGCAATCAGTGTATCTCCTCTACCTATTGGTACAAACAATATTGCTGAGGCCCATGCTTTGTTGATGTAGGAGTATCCAGAGGTATAAGGGAAATCCTGTGTCACCCAAAAAATGTACTTAAACTTAGTTTCTATTTCATTTGTTTTCATTTCTAGATACCCATTTGGGTCAAATAAAGGTTCCAACTCTCATAGTTCCACTATTAGTGTTCTGGGTTAGAGTTTTTAATCACCTTGGGATATGTGTAAATGTTGAAAAATAGGAGTATGTAATTGAGCCATAATTTTGGTGAACTAGAAGGTGTAAATGGTTGGATGATTGTAATTGTAATTTAGAGCATTCCAAAAAAAGAATCAGGTCAAAAGGCCCCACGGTTTGAAAGTTATCGCAGTTTTTTTAGTTTTTAGAGACTTCCTAAGAATGCTTCAAAGTTAGGTTAGGGGCATTAAATGAACTCAAACAGGGCTGAAAAATGGGGGGACAAGAAAAGTTGGTCCATAGGGCTATAGAGCACTTTGAGAGCTTTCCAAAAATGTAAACAATTCATCAATCGGAGCTACAGCTCAAAAGTTATGCCTCCCAAAAGTTTGGTTACCGTTTCTGGATTCTTCTAATTTTGTGCCAACTTCTAATGCGACTTCTCAAGCCTTCTATTTGGTTGGTGGATTCCTACTAGCACTTTCTAGAATGATTCTTAATCCTTAACCCTTCGAGGGCTATTTAAGAACATTTCTGGCATTGTAAAAGGTAGTTTCGAGTGGAGTTTGAGAGAAGGTACTGGGATAAGAAATTATCTCCAGTTTTATGCTATTGTAAGCCCATAGGGCCTATTTTGGAGTCTATTTCTCTGCACTAAGTGTACTAACATATTTTTATAGTTAATAAAATTTTCCCTTCCTTGTTGTGTCCATTATGTGCATGGGTCGTGTCCCCATCATTTGTTGGCTGGGCTCTTATTAGCTAAACAAGGTTGTTTTAATAAGCTTCATATTGAAGGGGATTCTTCAGTTATAATTAATGCTTGTATTCATAGATGCATTATTTCCTAGAAACTAAAGTATGTTCTCAGTCAAATCTAGAGACCCCTTGATGAATGTTTGGAAGTTTTCCTCTCACATACTTATTGAGAAGGGAACAAAGTTGCAGATTTTTTATCAAATTTGGGTTGTGATGGGGTTAATGTTTCCAATTTTCATTCTCTACCTTTTATTGAGAAACATAATGTCTTAAAAAACCTTATCCATGATGACGTGGTAGTAGCTAATAATAGTATTGTTTGAGATGAGCAAGTTTTCTTAAGATGCCAAGTAATTTTGTTTCGTGTGACGAGCTATGCATTTTCTTTCAGGAGCCAAGCTCCTTAGTAATTTTCATTGTGAGCCAAGCTCACTCAATTTTCAGTTGTTGAGCTCTTCATACTATAGGTGTCAAGTTATTCTACAGTATCGAGTGTACTAGATCTTTTTAGGTGCCGAGTTGGTATTTTGATAACTGGTGCTGAGTTTTGTTTGAGATAAGTAAGTTATCTTTAGAAGCTAATGATAGCATTGTTTGAGATGAGTAATTTTTCTTAAAATGCCAAGTAATTTTGTTTCATGTGCCAAGCTATGCATTTTCCTTCAAGAGCCAAGCTCCTTAGCAATTTTCATTGTGTGCCGAGCTCAGTCAATTTTTTAGTTGTCGAGCTCTTCATTCTACAGGTGCCAAGTTATTCTGCAGTACAAAGTGTACTGGATCTTTTTAGGGGCCAAGTTGGCATTTTGATAACCGGTGTCGAGTTCTATTTGAGACAAACAAGTTATATTCATAAGCTAAGTAATTTTGTTTCATGTGTTGAGCTATGCATCATTCTTTAGGTGCCGAGGTCGTTAGCATTTTTCATTATGAGTTGAGCTCAGCCAATTTTTCAAATGTTGAGTTCCTCATGCTATAGGTGTCAAGTTATTCTATAGTGCCAAGAATACAAGATCCTTCAGGTGTCGAGTTGGCATACTAATAACTGGTGCTGAGTTCTTTAGGCTTAAGGTGCCAAATTCTTCAATTGCATCCAGTATTTAGGATCCTTTCAAGGACTGAGTTGGCATATAAGTAATTAGTGTCGAGTTATTGAGTCTTTATTTAGATGTCAAGTAATCAAGTATTTCTAATGTCGAGTTATGCTTATCAAATGCCGAGTTACCCTATTTATAAGTTTGTGTCGTATGCAAATGAATTTAATGTCGCATGCTTTTATTTAGAGCATTTACACCAATATGACTTTCAAAGTACTTTTTGCAGGATCTAAATCTTTTATTATCTATTGATATTCAATTTTGAAGTCATGTTGGTCAATTGCTTCATGTGAACAAATCCGAATATTTAAGGAGTAATATTTGTAGTACTATTTACAGGCAGGATTAGGACGTCACTAGTGAAATTAAATGACAAGTTGCAATTTGATTATTTAGTAAGACTCTTTGCATCATCTTCAAAAGTATTTGCAAAGGCTTAATTAGGCAAATACAGTCTATAAGCTGAGATTGTGTTGAAAAATGAATTCTGGGTGGGATACTGATTTGATTTGTGCAACATGTCATATGCAACATCATTTAGTTATGCCATAAAAAATTTGGATTTGGCTACCACCAGCATTAGATGAAGTTGTTCTTTCAAAGTATATAATAGATGAGGTGCTCTACCAAATGTTCACTTTGAACTCACACATGGTCAGTTCAGCCATTCGGTGCATCATTGGTGAGGAGCTTCTCTGTCCCTCGATACTTGTGTTTTTATATCCTTCCTAGGTCATATCTATTTTCCTTTCCAATGCTATGGACCTTCTATAATCTCCAGAGTTACTTCAAGGATTAGCTTGTAAGGTAATTTTGCCACATTTCTTACTGGATTATAAGTTGGAGATGGCCATGCAAAAATATAATTTATGGAATGGTATGGCTTTGGTTGGTGATCTATTTTCACATTTTCAAATTCTACAAAAGCATGAATTTTATATTGTTTTTGAGGCAATGAAGAAAACCATAGATAATGGAAATATCAATTATTTGAAACAATCTTTGCCCTCTGATCCATGGTTATTGGGTGAGCAGATGGTGGAAAGAACTATGTCTGTTGGAATGGCCATGATTTACTTGCTATCGGATCATAATGCTTCATCCCCCACTCAGCTAAATGTATTGGCAGTAACTTCACAACCACTAGAACAAAATCTTTGGGATTCTATCAGAGTGCCAAATTTTGATTTAGATTGGCTAGTTCATAGTTCAATTCCATGATTTGGCTACAGAATTTCATTTGTTGGTCTTTGGCACCTCTGTTTGTGTTCTTACAAATTGGGCAGATTTGCAAAGCATTGTTTTAAGGGTTCATCTCAGAATTACTCTTCTTTCAATTGGGGGTATCTTTTATGTCACTACTCTAAATCTATTTGCCACCAAACTTATTGTATTTGTATTATGCAAAAGTTTAGAGTGAGTTATCTTCAGATGGGTGATAACCCTTTGTAATATTTTTTTGTTATTAATATACACATACATGTAAACTTTAGTGACAATGCTAGGTTTTCTTCACTGATTCTTTCCCAGTTGACCTTGTTGAATTAGATTAATAAATATTATAGTGGCTTTCCACTTTTTCTTGAAAAAAAAAATAGTAAATTCCTCACTTAAGCTATGGATGATGTGGATTTATGTACATATAAATATTTGTTAAGCCAATATATGGAAATTCTATGGAGAGATGAGATCTATTGGAAGTAGAAATGTAGGGAAAATTAGCTTAGAGTAGGGGGACACATAATTTTTTCACTTCTTGTTCAAGACCAAGAGTAAGTCTCAATAGGATCTTATCCATCACCCTTGCCCATGATTTAGTCTCTGATAATACTCATATAATTAATTAGGAAAATGTTGACTTTTTCTACAATTTGTAGACTTAAGAGAATGTGGACAAGAGTAGAGAGGATGAAGAGATTTTGGAGGTTATCAAAATTCTATTTTCTCATTAGGATAATCAGATGCTCATGGAGCTAGTAACCATTAAGGAACACACAAATTTTTCTTTTTTGTTCTTTGAGGTTTCACTAATTTGTATATGCTACCATGTGCATCTTTTAGCAGGGCATTATTGGAGGTTTAATTTGAGTTTAATCCACATGTTCTTTAGGGATCTTTATGTCTCCCTACATCAGGTGGTATTAGAGAGAGTTCTTTCTTGAGGCTTGGATCATGGAGAACCTTGTTGAGTTTGGTTATATGGTGGTAGATCTAAAATTTGATTTATCACTTGTAGAAGGTTACAATATTGTAGGAACTATTGGCAAGATGGTTCGTAGTAGAGGAAAGGATGATAATGATATTATGGACATGATGAGGCAAATTCAAATGGGACTTGAAGATGTTGAGAAAACCCAAAGAAGAGGTGTACATCTTGAAGATGTTAGTGATGATTAAGAGATAAAACTAATTCCTAACCTGAAACTTGAGGTTGAGAAAGATGAGGAAAGGCTTCTGAGAGTTTTATCTAGGGTGAATGCTAGACCTACTATTGAAGTTGCTTGCTATGATGTAAGACTTGATATTAATGTAATATTGGATTGGATCGTTGATATGTATAAATACTTTGAGTATCAAAGTACTCGTGATAATAAGAAGGTTAAGATATTAGTCACAAAGTTGAAGTCTCATGCTTCACTTTAGTGAGATCATTGGAAAATTGATAGATATAAAAGTGGAAAGGAAAAGATCAAGAAATAAGAAAATATGATTGGAAAGATGAATAAGTTTCTCCTTGCTAATTATCAAGTTATTCTATTGAGGAAAAAGTAAATTTTGAGGCAAAAACACATGAGTGTGAAGGAATGAATTGAAGAATTCTACAGATTCAATATCAAATATGGACATATTAATGATGAAGTTGAGAAAGTGGCTAATATCACATATGTTAAGATGGATAGTGTGGAGGAAGCATATTAGTATGCTTTGAAGGATGAAGAAAAATTGTTGAAGAGACATGATTAATGACAAAGAGGAAGAGGTGGTAGATTTAAGAGAAATATAGGCATAAAGTATGGAAAAAGTATTAGATTTGACATCAGAATACAAGATTTGAAGAAAAATCAGAATGAAAGGTAGAACCTACTAGTAAAAGGGGTAATTACAATAGAGGTGGCTATACTAGTTACTCTAAGAATAATAATGGTGGAAAAAGAGAAGAAAGATCTTAGTTTAAGGGTACTTTTCATAAATGTGGTGAAGAAGGACATAGAGACTTTGAATGTAGTAACTCTAGAAAGAATATTGGAGGGAATAGTAGAAGAAAATGTGTCAATCTTGAGTAGTGATGGTTGAAATGGATAAGGGAAAAGTATTTAGATAGTATAGATGATGAGAGGATTCTCTCTATTGCTAACCCTCCTAAGGGTTCAACTTTGTGTAATTTCCTAATTAGTTGTAGGAGTCTTGAATCATATCATATTACATGGCAAGTAGGGAATGAATTGAAGGCAATGTTTTGGAGCAATTCCTAGGATAGATAAAGGGCCTTTTATGTTGTTGGGGATCCACAAAACAATGTGGAAACTATTATGAAGCATTAGTGTGAAAAGGTAAAGTGATTGTTTGGATCTAAGTTCCTTTGTGA
The DNA here is from genome assembly GCA_028749045.1 of Cupressus sempervirens. Lineage (NCBI taxonomy): Eukaryota > Viridiplantae > Streptophyta > Pinopsida > Cupressales > Cupressaceae > Cupressus > Cupressus sempervirens. Next base: position 873,873,265 of record CM053786.1, read on the forward strand.
TCAAGAGGGATTTGAAATGGAAGGATCCTACAACTTTGGGATTGGATGTTAGAGGCTTGTTACATGTTCTTTATTTTATAATAGAATGGTGATATGATCTAGGGATGAGGATGAAAAGAAATTTTCCTAAAAGAGTGTCAACTACTTTGTTAAGATCTGCTACACATTTCTAGGAAATGCACATTAGAATGTAGAGTGGAAAATAATTTGTACTATAATAGGGTGTGCCTTCCAAAGGTAGGTGTTTTCACTTGGTTGGAAAGGTATGAAAAAATCCTAATAGGGGATAGATTGATGAGAATGTGGTTTGAAATCCTATTTAAGTGTGTATTGTATAATAATGTAGATGAGATTCTTGATCATCTCTTTTTAAGTTGTGAATTTTTTCAAGAAGTGTGATTCTTTATTCTACACAAGTTGAATTGGCAAGGCTTGATGCTGAATAAATTGAAAGTATGGCTAGACTCTTCATCTATTCCATTGTAATCTACTATTTATCATATTATTCCTTCTACTTCCTTATGAAACTCTTAAAAGAATATAATAGGAGGGTGTTTCAAGATAGGTTGGAGGGGTTTCCTAGATTCTTGGCAAGGCTAAAAAATATAGTTAATGAAATTATAAGAAAGTCTTGTATCAAGTATTAATCCGTAGAAGTTCCCTTTTATTTATCTTGATGTTGTGGTTTACAAGGGCTAGACAATGGTGAATCTAGGACTATTAATGGGCCTTTGAGGGTTAATCCTCATTTGGGTTATAGTGGGATAAATAGGTGTTGTACACCTAATTATGGCTGAATCAAAATCAATATTAATGGCTCTTCAAAGGGGAACCCACATCCTTTAGGGGTGGGTTTTGTGATCTAAGATGAATTTGGGAGTATCTTGGCACTTTTTGCCAAACATATAGAAGATAAACATATTAACATGAAAAATGTCTAGTTATAATGGAAGCTATTCAAATAGGAATCAAGATGGGAATTTGAAAGCTCCACTTAGAAGGATATTCTCAAATTATGTTTAATGGTATCATAAAAAATGAATTGGATATGTGGTACTTAAATAGATACAACATATTTGAGTTTTGCTAGAAGAAGTGGAGGAATTTTAGGTTGTAAAATACAATTGGTGCAATTTTTATGTTGTCATTGATGTCAAACCTATTGGTAAGACATAGTGTCAAACCTATTGGAGGGACATTTACTAATAGTGTAGAGTGCCATATCATTTTATTGATGTAGAGGATTTGAAAAGAATAGATCATGAGATGACCTAGTGAAAGGTTGAGTTAAGATGCGTTAAGCATCATGGAAATATAATGGACACTTGATAAGATAGTCCTTGGAAAGATAATGTGTTGTTCATTCAATACATGAAGTGAAGAAGATAGTTGGATGAAACTTTGAGTTGAAACAAGTCAAAAGTATAATATTTACTAAGTATCAATATTGCATGGTCAATGAAGGAGCTGAGGTAGAAGATTAAGGAACTTAAGTAGAAGTTGGTCAAAATAGTTCAAGTTGTATGATAGTTACTACCAAGAAAATGCATGAGGAAGTTTCAATAGAGACAAAGTATAGTAATGGATGAGTGAGCCTAGTGATGTTGAGTGAGATATTATAGTGTGTGTCAAACATAATGATTGTTGAGTTATAGTAAAAGTTATATTTTAAGAAATATTTTAATTTTAAGTTGACATAGTTAGAATTTTGAATTAGTCAAAGTGTGTGGAAGATAAGGATTGATGAGCTAGTGTATTTAATGCACAATTAGAGTTTTTTGAGTGATCAAAGGAAAATATTTGATTAGAAGTTTCTAGAAGAAGAACAACAACAAAAAGATGGAAGGATTTGATGAATTTGACCTAATCTTAAGATCAACAGTGATGTTTAAGTGGCAAAGAATCAAAACTGCCTATTTAAGGAGGCATAAGAAATATTTTCTAATATTGGTTCATTTTTTATTGGTGATCTCAAGGAGAAGCTATGAGAAAAAAAACATTAGAGGTGAAGTGTGAAGAGTGATTTCTTGAGGATGTGAATCAATGATGGAGATATCAATGGAGGCCAATCAATGAATCACCATAAGAATGAATGAAGATCTAAATTTGTAAAGTGAGTTGTAATTTATAGATCAAACCTACTATATGTTCCAACCATTGTATCAGTCAAAATCATGTAATCAAGGTTGAGCTATCAATCATTTTATAAATCCTTTAACCAAGGCAACATTCTAATGGGATGATTAAAATTTCTCAAAAAAGGCCACTCATAACATGGTAATTAAATTATTTAACAAGGTTACATTCAACAATATGTTGTATAAAATTTAATAGGGTTGCCTCTTAACCAATCTCACTTCAGAAGAGTGAAAAATTAATAGCATGTTACTTGGTGATTTTTCCTAAATTGGGTTTTCATGTTGAATCCTAGTGTCAAAGTGTTATTTTTATGTGTGGATTTTATTGTTATGCATGCTATATTTTATAGTAGTTTATTTACTAGCAATTAGCACATAGAGATACTAAGATTTAAGATAATGCATGGAATGTTATTTTTCTCATGATACACTATATAGACTGAGTGGGTTTTTGAGATTGTTTAAGTTGTTTAAAGTTCGTAAAATTTGAATTGGTACATCTAGACCTACGAATAATTGATTCACCTCCCCTATTATTATAAGTCATAATAACAATTGGTATCAGAGAGTTAGTTCATGTAAGGAAAGTTTGAAGGGACTCAAGCCAAAGATTAAGATTTACAAGAGAGAGATACCTAAGGTGAACTAGGAGAACTTCCTAGCATGAAAAAGGCTAATGCAATTGCACTTATTTGGTATTGGGGATTCTACATCTTACTACCTAGAAAATGGATACATTGAGATATCTAGACCTATGACATTTGAATAAATGAAAGAGAAGTAGGAACACAACCAGATGATGATTGAACTTGTAGCATCCTTGAGTTATGCATAATTTGATGATGTGAAGGAATGCACCACTAATAAGAAAATGTGGGAAAAATTGACAGAAATCCATAGAGGACACAAAAATGTGTTGAGAGCTAAGGTAGAAATCTTGAGAGGAAAATTTGATGATATGAGAATGAAAGAAGGTGAAATTATTCCATAATATTGTCACCAAATCAAAGAAGTGATGAATTCTATTAAAGGATATGGAGGAGAGATATCTAATGAGATTGTGATAAGTAAGATATTAAGGACTTTACTTCCTATCTAAGAAATTAGATTATTTATAATTTGAAATCTAAGATGTACACCTGGTAATGACCTGACCTTAAATAGTCTGATTGGAAGACTTACTGCATTTGAATTATCAAATTTTGATAATTATTATCTTGCTAATATTGAATCTACATTCAAAGAACAACTAGTCCTTGATGGATCTACAAAAATGAAAAAGAGAAAGTATATAGAAATTGACAACAAATCTAATGATGACCTTGATGAGCTTGAAGCATTATTGGCTAGAAGAATTCTTAGAGGGAAAATAAAATAAAAAGATAAAATTCCTATTATCTATTTTACATGTAACAAAGTTGCTCATATTGCTACTAGATGTCTTGATAGAGATGACAAAGAGGAAGTAAAAGACTTCAAGTATAGAGGAAGGAGGGATGACAGAGACAATAGAAGCAACAAAGATAGAAGAGACTACAAATGCAAAGGTAAGAAATCTTTCTAAATTTTTAGAGAGGATGGTTCTAACAATAATTTTGATGATCATGATGAAGAAGTTATTAATGTTGCAATGAAAGATGATTCTGATGAAGGTGAGAAAATTGCATTGATATCACATGTGATTAAGAATGATAGATGGATAATTAATAGTGGTTTCTCACATCATATAACTAGTGATACAATAAAATTTGACAAGCTAGATCATTATAATGAAAGTAGTGTTAAGTTTGGTAATGATGAACCATGTTATGTGAAAGGTAAAGAATCAATTAAACTGAATGGTAAGATCAGACAATGCATGGTGGGTTGATGGTTTGAAATATAACTTGTTGAGTATGGCACAATTGATAAGTTTAGGCTACAGATTTGATTTCTAGAACAAGAAAGAAAAGATATATGATGTTATTGGTGAAGTACTTGGAAGTGGGGAGTAAAAAAGAGGTAACTTGTTCTATTTAGACCTATCTGAAGATACTTATCTATTTGCACAATGTGAAGATATTTGGTTATGGTATACATGGTTATATCATGTGAACTTTGATAATTTGGTAAGCATTAGTATGATGAAAAATTTAGAGGGTCACCAAGACTAAGAAAACCTAATAAAGTGATGTGCAAACAATGTCAAATGGTTAAAATGACAAAGTATATTTTGAAGAGAAAGATCTATTATTCTAATGATATCTTGGAGTTGGTTCATACTGAATTGTATGTTCCTATTGGAGTGAAAAGATATTATGGTGATGAATATTTAATTTTTTTGTTGATGAATTTTCTAGAATGACGAATGTAATATTTCTTAAGGAAAAATCTAATGCATTTAAGATATTTAAGTGGTACTTGACTAGAGTTGAGAAAGAAACATGAAAGAGTATGAAATGCTTGAGAATAGACAAAGGTGGTGAATTCATTTTAGATGAGTTCAACATATTTTGCAAGACAAAGGAATCAAGAGAAAAATGAGTGCACCAAGGACTCTACCTAAGAATGGTATAGCCAAGAGAAGGAATAGATCAATTATAGATTATGAAAAAACACTGATGAAGAAGAAGGATGTTGCACAAAAGTAGTAGAGAGAGGTTCTAAGCACTACAATCTATACTATGAGATAAGTTCAAGTGAAGAAATTAATAAACAAGTCATCTTTTGAAGCTAGGTATGTATATTCATGAAATTGTATACAAAAAGGAGTGGACTTCTCTAAGTCCTTCTATCCAAGGGATCTCATGGATTGAGAAGCTTGAATATCGACCTAGAGCTCCCTAGTCATAAAGTGTAAAGGGTTTGAGTGAAGTGTTTGTGGCTCTTAAATAATCTTAAAAATATAGCCCCTTGCAAGGTGCACCATGAAATAGGAGGTTCAAGAACAAGAGCAAGTGTGAAAATGTCCAAGAACCTACATGCAATGCAATGAACCTATGAGCTTAGGTAAATTGTTGGAAACATACAACTAAAAAAACTATTGTTTTATCATTGATATCAAATCTACTAATAAGACACATTGCTACCTAATCTAAATATCATATCTATTTGATTGATGAAGAGCATTTGGGAAATTTCTCTTAACAATAGCACCTAGAGGAAATGTTGAGTTATAAAAATGAAGCTACAATAGACATTTGATTAGATAGACTTTGATTAGAGAAAATGATTGTTTATATCAAGAAAGTTGAGCTAAGACAAGCAATAAAGTAAAAGGTTAAGGAATCTCAAGTGATGCTAGTGTCAACCGAGCCATAATTAGTGCCAAGAAAATCTAGTGTTGACCAAGTATCAATACCAACTGAGCAAGATATTTGATGTCGAGCTAGAAGTTTTATAGTGATCGAGTAATTTAGTGATGATTGAGTGTCAGAATTTAGTGACTTCCCAGTAATAGTGTTGAAAATGAATTTGAGGAAATCTTGACTCCTAGTCGACTCAGTTGATTTCTTGGGAGATGTAAATATTATTGAAGATAAGATTGATGGGTTGGATCATTAAATTTAGGGTGAGGATATGGTGAAGGCCTAATAGACATATTCAAATATTTTTTTAGAGGATGATTAAGAAGGTGGACAAATATAATGAATCATGTTGAATCTGATCATAAACCCTAAGATCTATAGTAATTGTGAAAATGGTAAACCAAGAATTGCCTATTTAAAGAGGTAAAGAGACAAACTTATGATGTATGAGAGGAAGCGACAAATAGAGAAAGATAGATCAAGATTTGCACAAGGGTGAACACTAGTGTGAGAGTTAATGTAAAGATAAAGCAGATTGGTTATGCAAATGCTAAAAATATTGATAAGCAAATTTGAGAAAGATGGTTTAAGTTTTGTTGAAAAGAGAAGATTGATTACTTGAAGGGTTGCTAAGAGAATCAAGAATATAGATGAAAATGGGAAGCTTACTAGTAAATCAACACATGAAATGAATAGTGATATGAACTTTCAAAGTGAGTTGTAATCATACAATCAAAACCCTATTATTTTATTTCTAATTATTGTAAATATTTTGTATTGAAATCCTTTTAACAGAGGTTGAAATAATAGTCATTTGAAGGGCTTAACAATCTATATAAATCCTTTAACAAGGTGGCATTCTAAATGAAATGATCAAAGTCCTTTGACAAGGCCACTCCTAATAGGGTGATTAAATCCTCTAACTAGGTCACATTTAACAATGTGTATTGTAAACTTCTAACAAGGTTGGTTCCTAATAGGGCTTACTTTGAAAGAGTGAAAAAGTGGTGGAATATTGCTGGTGCTTTTTCCCAAATTGGGTTTCCACATAAAATCCTATTGTCAAATGTGTGTTGAATGCTTTATATATTTTTATATTTGACAAAGTTTACATTCAATAAAGTATGTTATGTTTGAGATAGTTAATTATTAATTATCAGTATAGTAGAGACCAAGAAACAAAAAAAAGTAGAATAGTGAATATTTTATGTTTAATTATTTAAATGCTACATATAGACCTTGATTAACTAATTCACCCCCTCTCTTAGTTATTCTAAGATTTCTCAAAATTGGTATAAGAGCTCAGTGATTACAAAGAAATTTTTGAAGGTATTTAAACCTAAAGATCATGACTGATAAGCAATATGTACCAAAGATAAAAAAAGGATAACTTTCCTACATGAAAGACCTTGATGAGGTTGCATATATCCAGTATTAGTGATGTTGCTATCAACTTTGTGGATAGTGAGTATGTGAAGGTAATAATTACTCCTTTGATAGCTAAATAACTAAAACAAAAGAAATAATATAATTAAGCAATGTTGGAGATTGCCTCAACCCTAAGCTATGCTAGTGTTGTTGACTTAAAAGATTGTGATAGTGCAAAGAAGATGTGGGACAAATTGAAGACCATATATGGAGGTGATCACAATTTCTTGAGAGCCAAATCAGATAGCCTAAGAGGTAAATTTTATGACATGAGAATTATGGAAGCTGAGAAGATAGTACAATATTGCACAAGAGTCAAAGAAGTTGTTAATAATATTCATGGTGCAAATGGATACATCAAAGATGAAAATGCGTTAAGAAATGTATTGAGGACTCTACTCGCTATTTATGTCATTAGTGTGTTTGCAATTCAAGAACTGAGATGCACATCAGGTAACACTTTAACCTTGGAAGGTGTAATTGGTAGACTTACTACTTTTGAGATGTTTAAATTTGATAACGACAAACTTTCTACTATTGAATCTTCCTTTGAGTTAAAAGTGGTTCTTAGCAAAAGGAAAGGGAAATATGTAAAGAGTCATAGTGATAGTTTTGATGATGAGAGTGATGAACTTGTAGCTCTCATAGAAAAACTTTTTAGAAAAGGTAAATAAAAAGGCAAACTACGTATTATATATCTATGGTGCAACAAAGCTAGCCATATTGTTGTTAGGTGTCCTGATAGAGAGGATAAGAAAGAAAGAAAGGAAAGCAAGTATAAAGGAAGAAGAGATGATAGAGACTACAAGAGAAACAAGGATGAAAAAGGTAAGAAGTCTTGTTATATTGCCAAAAAAAAACTAAAAATGAATCTAAAAATAACAATGATGAAGTTGTCCATGTTGCTATGAAAGAAGACTCTGATGAAAATGAGAAAATTGCATTAACCTCATATGTAAACAAAAGTGATAGCTGGGTAATTGATAGTGGATGCTCAAATCATATGAGTGCTGATAAAGATAAGTTTGAGGATATTGGTCCATAAAAAAATTGATGTTTTAAAGTTTCTAATGATATTCCATGTGTTGTAAAAGGTAAGGGAACTATTCAAATATCTAACAAGATAAAATGTGAATGTATTTACTAGGTTGAATGACTTAACTATAATCTTTTGAGTGTTTCATAGTTGAACAAATCAAGTTACAGAGTTGAATTCCACAATAGGAAGGCTAAGATACATGATGTTGATGCTAAGCTGGTTGGAAGTGGTAATTAGACAAGAGGTAACTTGTTCTATCTAGATTTATCTAATGAGACATGTTTGTTTAGACAAAAAGAATTTTTTTTTTTATGGCATAAGAGGTTATGTCATGTGAACTTTGAAAATTTGGTGAATATAAGTAAGATAAAGAAAGTAAGATGGTTTCCTAAAATAAAGAAGCCTGACAATGGTATGTGTAAAAAATATCAATTGGGAAAATGATCAAGTCTTCTAGTGATATTTTGCAATTGGTTCATTCTAACCTATATGAACCTATTGATGTTCAAAGCTATTCTAGAGATAATGTTTTTGTTATATTTGTTGATGATTACTCTAATATGATGATTGTGATGTTCCTTAAAGTTAAATATGATTATTTTCAGTTATTCAAGTGGTATTTAGCTGGAGTTGAAAAATAAATAGGGAAGAGTTTGAAGTGCTTGAGATCTGATAGAGGTGTTGAATTCATTTATGATGCATTCAATACATTCTATAATGAAAGAAGAATTAAAAGATAGATGTCAACATCAAGGACCCCTCCTCAGAATGGGATAACTCAAAGGAGAAGCAAATTAATAATGGGCTATACAAGAACATTGATTATGGAAAATAGCATATCAAAGAAGTATTGGAGAGAAGCTATTAGTATTGTTGTCTATACCCTTAATAGAGTTAAGAAAGTTACAAATGCAACACCTTTTGAATTATATTGGTATGGATATGCTCCCAATGTCAAATATTTTTAAATATTTGGAAGTAAATTCTATATACTTAAAGATAATAGGAATGAAAAACTTGATGCAAAGAGTGATGAAGGTATATTCCTAGTATATTCTACCTAGAGTAAAGATTACAAGTGTTTGAACTTTAACACTAACAAAGTTGTAGAAAGTGCAAATATGAAAGTGAATGAGTTTGTAGAAAGAAGTGACACTACATGCAAGGAAGACTATGAAGATTATAGTACATTCATCTATATGGATGAGGGTGCTCCTAGCACTCCAAATGAACAAACAAATAAAGTTGTAGTTTCCCAAAAGATAGGTAATGATGTAGTGCAACAATAAATTGTTAAGCAATAGAGAATGGGTGTCTAGCAATAGACTAAAGATGCCGAGTCACAGACATGCAATTCTAAAATTTAGATAGAGAATGTTGAGCATGTAGAACATGAACTAAAACCTCAAAAAGAAAGAGAAAATGAGCCTAAGATTATTTTTCAAGATGAACCTATAGAAGGACATGTAGTGCCTACTCTAGTTTGCATTTTTGCTATTGTTGCCAAACTCTTTTACGACTGTTTTATGTTGATGATTATTAGTGAAATTATTTTGAGATTATCAGATATTGTCTTAGATTCATTTTATTATATGATGAGATTACTTATACTTTATATTTCATGTATGCATGATGATTATTACAATGTTTGCAATTATTGATGATGATTAGTTAGATGATTTATTATCATATGTGTTTTCTTATGGATACTTACCCCATACTTGCATGTGTATGGTGTGTGTGTTTGTATCCTTTCTGTATGGCATTTTTGATGTGGTTAAAGAAGGAAGTCGTAGTCACCTGCTAGTCGGGATCTACACGATGCACCAATTCCTTCCATTATCTATTTAGCTTAGTATATGTTGTGCTTGTACATGCATGGATTTTATGCAGGTTCTAGGTATCAGGTATTGACTTCCCTGAATTGTCAAGATGAGCGTACTGTATCACATTATCTCAATGGTAAGAGAGAGAAGATAAATTCTCAAGTCCAAATCCCAACCCTTTATGCCATTTGTCCTAATTGAAAATTAGGACAAGTATCTAAGTTGAGTACCCTCTGAATGGGTTAGATGATGTATTTTGTGATATTAACCCTTTTGATTTGATTTTGTATGTGTTTTGCTATGATGGGTTTTTGTATTTTACTTTATGATTCTTTGGGGTATTTTCTACTAATTAAGTCTAATTAAAAGATTTAATTAAATAGAAAATTATAATGGTATTTTAATATTTATTTTATTTAATTAATTGGAAAATTAATTAAATAAAAAGAATTAAATTTGGAGATGAAAGTTATAAGTTTAAATTTGGAATGTGATAATATTAATTTAATTTAATAATAGTATATTTAGAGTTCATGCTAAATATTATTATTATTTAAGTTAATAAATATTTTATCAATTAAGTTTCAAAAATAAATTTAAAAGTGGAAAAGATATTAAAATTATTAAAAGATTCTAGATCACATGATGCGTGCATGTGATTAAAATATATTTAGATAAACAAGTGGATTTAATAAAGTGAGTGCATGAGATTTAAAAATTAATAAATTAAATTGAAAAGAGTAAAGTGATTATTAAATAAATTAATGTGCATTATTTTAATATTTACTCACATAGGAGTATGCAAACTCTCAGGAGTTTTCATGTTGACAACATAGGAGTTTGCACTCTAGTTATGCACATGTTGTCTACACTTAGGAGTTAGCACATTATTTGAGCACATGGTGTCTACAACATTCCAAAAACCTCATCATGTTTATCTTCTTATTGTGGAAGTTATGTGCTTAGTTGACATGCTTATCTCCTAATTCTTTCTAGACACATTCTAGATGCATCTTAGAGGCCTTTATATAGAGGCTCTCCTAGTGTGTATGGACAAGCTCATATGCTTCTACAAGCACTCCTAGTCATTGAGAGGGAGTTTTGGTTCTTGGAAAAATTGCAAATGTTGGAAAAGGAAGAAATTTTTGAAAAGGGGAAGGTTATGAAGGGAGGAGCTTCTCTATAATTTTTTGAGGCATAAAGAATTAACATCAGTGTCCAAGTAGGCACTTGTGATTATTTCACATACTCTATTATGCTTTCTCTATATTTTCCTATCTTCATCTTATCTGTTATATGTGTCAGAATATACTCTATGAACAAATCTTCAATCTTGAAATTAGAATCTAGATATGTAAATTTTTATTTGGTTGCAAAGAAAACATTAGGAAACCTTAGTTTTATTTATGAAGGAAATTCATCAAAAATTTCCCTGTCACTATCCCTTACATAGACCCAAACTCAAACATTCATAACTTTTTACCTTGACCAAAATTTATTCAATCGCTCTAGTCAGATTTGGCACAACTTGACCCTCTCCAACATATTTCAAATTTGTCTTGATCCAACTGTTCATTAGGGAGATATGGCCCCCATATTGGAAATTTTTTATTCAATGATAGTCATTCCTCCATTTTTCATAACCAGGAGTTCTTTGTGCTTAAACTTAACAAAAATAATCTATCAAAGCATGGAATGAATTAAAAACTAAACTAACATAGATCTAAGACATTTATACTCAAGATTTTATCCAAATGAGAAGTCTTTTCAATACAAAAAGTAGATTGTGCCCTTACGACAACAAGCTAGGTTAATTCTTTTGAATCCCTTGGCAGGGCATTCCATGCAGTTATTAATGATGATTAGTAAGATGATTTATTATCATATGTGTTTTATTATGGATACTTACCCCATACTTGCATGTGTATGGTGTGCATTTTTTTTTCTTTCTGTATGGTGTTTTTGATGTGGTTAAGGAAGGGAGTTATAGTCACCTGCTAGTTAGGATCTACATGATGCATCACTTCCTGCCATTGCCTGTTTACCTTAGTTTAATTTTAAATGGAGTCAAATGAATATTAAATAAATAAATTTAATAAATTAATGTGCATTATTTTAATATTTACTCACATAGAAGTATGCAAAATCTCAAGAGTTGTCATGTTGACAACACAGGAGTTTGCACTCTAATCATGCACGTGTTGTCTACACTTAGGATTTAGCACATTATTTGAGCACATGGTGTCTACAACATTCCAAACACCTCATCATGTTTATCTTCTTATTGTGGAAGTTATGTGCTTAGTTGTTATGCTTATCTCCTCATTCTTTTTAGACACATTCTAGATGCATCTTAGAGGCCTTTATATAGAGGCTCTCCTAGTGTGTATGGACAAGCTCATATGTTTCTACAAGCACTCCTAGTCATTGGGAGGGGGTTTCGGTTCTTGGAGAAATTGTCAATGTTGGAGAAGGAAGGAATTTTTAGAAAGGGGCAGGTTTTGAAAGGAGGAGCTTCTCTATGATTTTTTGAGGTGTAGCGAATTAGCATCAATGTCCAGGTAGGCACTCATGATTATTTCACATACTCTATTATGCTTTCTCTCTCTTTTTTTGTCTTCATCGTGTTTGCTAGATGACTGCTTGGATAATTTTTGTGATGAATGTTCTATATTGTGGAAATTTGGGTATGCATGTTGTTTTATTTGGATTGAGGAATTAAAATATTATTGCAACCCTCCCTTAGTAGAATCAAGATTTGGAAATTGATTCGGGTTTGGGTTCAAATTAAAATAGAATCTTATTATTGTGCATTAGTTTTATATGATTTATTAACTAATCTAATTAAATTAAATTTAATTAAGATTAGTTAATAGTGGAAGAAGTGTAATTAATTATTAGTCAATTTTAGTAAATGGATTTTTAAATGAGAGAAAATTAAAAAAAGAGAGATATTAATAAGTGTTTAGTGGAATTAAATAATTGAATTATTAATGAGATTGATTTTACTTAAAATCAATGAAGATTATTTTAAATAAATGATTGTTCTTGAAGTTTTTAAAGGAAATTGTAAACTAATTATTTGAAGGTTGACAAGTATTATTCTAATAATTTAAATAATGGGAGACGCTTCTTGGAATTATTAGTAACATGGATTTAAGTAAAATAATGTGAATGATTTTATCTAAAAGTCAATGGGAGTTAGTTTAATATTTTTAATAAATAAATAATTATCTTATGATTATTTTAGAGAATTATTTTAAAATAATGGGGGGATAATTCTATGTTTAATTCAAAAAGAATAATGGGTTGAGTTGTAGATTAAATGAAAAATCTTATACACTTGAAATGTAATTGAAAATAAAAATTGAAACCTAATATTTGGCTTAACCATTGATTGCATAAACATACCAAAACATGTGTTTGTATCTTGTTTCTCTATGCTATATGTGTTTTGGGGTTTGGGGTTTTTCTTAGCTTTGACCAGTCTTAGGTTGTTACCAAAGGCTCAAGGGTTATGTGAATGTGATGGCATGTTGATGTTATTTGATCTCGATCTTTCTAAACCCAACTATGGTAATGTGATGGTGTGTTGTATGAGATGTTTGTATTTATCATTTGTCGATGTTTTCAGTCTTCTTGTGTGAAGTTGAGGTGTATGTATTTGAGACACTTGACTTAACCATTTTTGAGTCATCGATTAGTTATACTTGGGTTACTTTCCAATCACCTTGATGGGACTGAAGTTTTTGTTTCGATCTTGATGATGTCATGTTGTGACATGTTTTGACTCGACCATTTTGGAGTCTTCAATCAGTATTATTTTCTTTGAGATGGCTTTTTGGTTGCTCATTGAGAACCAATGGATATGGTGATTTATCATTGATATGGATATTGAGATTTATTTTGGGATCCTATATAGTTGCTTGATGAGGACCGATGGATATTGTGATTATCATTGATACTTTTAGTTGCTAATAGAGAACTATTGTGGTCATGATTATCAATGGATGCTTTTTAGTTGCTCATGGAGATTTGATGTTCTTATTGTGGATTATCTTTTAGTATTTTTCCAGTCACTTGTTCAGGACTGGGGTGATTTTATGTGATTATGAATTTTTTCTTTTATTGAGCCTAGGGTAGGTTATTAACTTGTGGTGTCAGGAAGTGGCTTACAAAGGGGGCCAGGGCCCTAAGTGGTTTCTAGGGTAACTCATTGTAAGTTTTTTTAATAAGTGAAAAATTTTACACTAAATGGGGATTAAAATGAACCTAATAAGATAATTTTAGGTTCTTGCTCATGCTTCGAGTGCTAGTACAGACTAGGATGGGAGTAGAGAGAATTCTTGGTTGTGCCCTTGCATTCTATAGTATGCCTTGTTAGTATGAGAGGATACTAGTGGCTGCATAGGGATCACTAGGGGGCTAGGGTCTATTGAGAGACTACTAGGATAAGTCTAACACAATTCATGTGATGACACTTTCTCTCTTATGTAGTATGTTTCCTACGTGTCTTGCGTGCCTCTAGGTATAGGTGTCGACCCTTTTATGATGGAACCTTTGAGTTAGTATACTTTTAGGATTCTTGTATTTAGAGAGTACTGGTGATTTGTTATCTTGTGTTATGTCATTTGATATCATGTTTGGGACTTGAGATTATCTCCTCAGCACAGTGGGAGTGGACCATTTAGGTTCCACGGGATTGGGTGGTAGTGCTTTTTCACTCTTACCATTTGAGATCTATTTGAGACACTATGGTTGAATTATTCTTTGATTGCATCTATCTTCATTCTATTCTTGGATAATGATGGTGGACACATATCCTTATATTGATGATTAGTATATGTTAGATGATTCTATTTACTTGTCTTATGCTTTACTTTGCATGATTAGTTTTCTTATGCACATGTTGTAGAATGATAGATTTCTTTCTGCATATGATGTAGTATATTTTAGGAGTGATGTCCCTACTATGATAATACCGATGATCTCTTCGGTGACTTGGGATTTTATGCATAGAGGGATGGCTAGGGCCCACGATGGTTTAATGATGCTATTTATAGTTGGGAGGAACCATGCATTTAGATAATTATGTGTTGTGTTTATGATTTATGGCTATCTTTTATGATGGTTGTTATATCTTTAATTGATGGATGGATGTATCATGGATGTTAATAGTTTCATTTACTTTATTGTACTTGTATCATGGATTTGATGAGGATGATGTATCTTTATTTTTACATTTGTTTAATCTTTTAAGCTTTTTGTACCCTATGACATGTACAATGTATGATTGAGCATTCTGAATTTAATTGCCAAGAGGCATTCGAAAAAAATGTGTAATATGGACATTGGAATTTCTATTTATTCTTTCATGTGGATGTTGTAGTTATTATACTTAGTATTAATTAGATCAAATGTGACTCAACATCTTGGGATCCTTAAGGAATGTAACTTGTTAATAATGTTTTTAGTTGTATGTATGTTATTACTTCCGCTACTATATGATTGATATGAATGGTTTATCTTTCATGTTAACAAAAATAAAAAAAAATTGTTTGGAAAACTTAGTAAAATTTTAAGTTAATTCTTTTGGATCCCTTGGTGGGGTGTTGCATCTGGTATCAAAGCCCAAGTTTTAACATTGGGAGCTCTGGATATATTGGAATGCCACTAGTGTTAACTAGTTGAACAAAATGAAAACTTTGAACTATCATGTGTATCTCTTTCAAACTAAAGCTTGAAATTAGTTGAACTGAAACATAACTTAAACTATTACTTACATATTTTTCATACTTGAACACTTAAGTTTCAAACCTGAAATTATACTGAAAACCTAAACATGGGAAAAACTGAAAATTGAAACTTATTCTATATTGAGAACATGTCTATTTCATCTATGCTTTAAGATAGTATGCCTTTGCTCGTCTTTGCGAGCATTATGTTGATCCTTTGTTTGGAGTGTTTAGGGAATCTATTTCAGTAGTTGTTAAAAGAACAAATGTTGGAACAATATGGTTTTTAGTTTATCATTAAACTAGAATCATATTGCTCTAAGTGTGTTGTAGTGTCCTCATTGGAATCATATCCTCTTGCAGGGGAAAAGGGATCAATGGGACTTGCACAGTAAGTTCTTCAGTATTATCATTCATGTAGCCTTCTAGGAGTAAGCCTAATTCTAGGGGGGGTGGATGTAGTGCCTGCTCTAGTTTGTATTTTTGTTATTGTTGCCGAACTCTTTTAGGACAGTTTTATGTTGATGATTATTAGTGACATGATTTTGAGATTATCAGATATTGTCTTAGATTCAGCTTAATATATGATGAGATTACTTGGTACTTTATATTTCATGTATGCATGATGATTATTACAATATTTGCAATTATTGATGATGATTAGTTAGATGATTTATTATCATATGTATTTTCTTATGGATACTTACCCCATACTTGCATGTGTATGGTGTGTGTGTTTGTTTTCTTTTTGTATCATGTTTTTGATGTGGTTAAGGAAGGGAGTCATAGTTACCTACTAGTCAGGATCTACATGATGCACCACTTCCTTCCATTGTCTATTTAGCTAAGTATATGTTGTGCTTGTACATGCATGGATTTTATGCAAGTTGCAGGTATTGGGTATCGACTTCCCTGAATTGCCAGGATGAGCATACCCTATTTGATGCAGGCGCATCTTGCATGGGAAAATTAAATTATTAGAAAAAAAAAAAGAGGAAAAAAATTTTTGTGGAGGAGAGAGAAAGTGACAAAAATAGAAAGAAAATAATAAAAAATAGGAAAAAGGGAGAAAAGAGAAATTTCTATTTTCAAGGTGCATAGGTGGCATAAAAAGAAAAAAAGAAAAAAAATATAGTTGGCATTCCATTTATCAAGGTGTGTAGGTGAAATTCTAGAAAGTTTTGGATGAATCATGTATTTAATATTTGTTGGGTGCTTAGTTGTATTTGGGTTCTTAGCCTATTTAAGCAAGGCTTATTATCATTTGTAATCAAGTTCGAGAAATAGAAGTTCTTGAATTGTAAGCTCTTCAAATGTAATCTCTTCTAATGAATTTCAAGTATTAATGGATGCTTTATGAAGCATTTTGTCATCTCTCTATCTCCATATTGTTGCATTTTTTATTGTGAGTGGGTATGGGTGGTGTGGCCCTTCATCAGTGGTATCAGAGCATACATTTGTCAGTGGTAGCAGAGCAGTACTACGTCAATGGTACTAGAGTAGGTTGTTCCTAAGTATACAAACAAATCACCGAAGTGTGAGGCAGTTTGTACTAGGACCTTGGTTGGGTGAAGTTTAGCAGAGCGGGAGTTCCTGAGTGTGCAGACAAATTGCCGAACATGAGGCAGTTTGCACCAGGACCTTGAGTTGGGTGAAGTTTGTAAAGAAGTTCTTGATTGTGTAGATAGATCGCTGACTATGAGGTAGTTTGCACGAGGTTCTTATGTTACACTAGATTTTTCTTCTAAAGACTTGATTATGGAGAAGAAAAAGAAGAAGATAAATTTTGTGATTGGATGGATTCTAAGGATTCCTAGACTTGAGAGATTTAGAAGGAGAATGCGAGAAGAAATATTTTTGGATTTGAAGAAGCAAGTGAATGAATTAGAAGCTGAGTTGCGAAAACAAAGAACATGTCACCAGAAAAGAGATGTTGATAATTCCTTAGATGCAAAAAAGAAAGAAGATCTAGTGGAGTATTAGACATGTGGTACAAAAGAAGAGCAAGAGGATCAAGAGGAAATTATTTGTGAACCTAAAGTTGAAGAAGATGAAAGAGAAGAGGAAGAGCATAAAGATGACAAGATTTATGAACCTAAAATAAATGATTTGAATATTGCAACAATGGAGGAAAAGTATGGTGCCTTAGTTGGAGAAGTAGTTACATGCATTGTTGATGACATGAAAGAGGCAAGTGCAGATGAATATGTCAAAGAGGTAAATTTTTACGAATCATGGGATGTTGTCTTTGATATGAGTTTAAAAGATATTGATAATGGTTTGCATGAGGATCTTGTTAGTCATGTGTGGTATGCAAAGGAAGATTGGTATGGTGTTGCTAGATTTATTACGGGTGTGATTAATTCAACAAGATTGAATGAGGATAAGATTTATACTTGGATAGAGTTCATTGCGAAGGAGTATATTCAGCAACAAACACTTGTTCCAACTATGTTTTGGAAACAAAGAAAGAAGGAAATATATCGGCATCGGATACTTGTTCCAGCTATGTGTTGGAGGAAGAGAAAAAAAAAATGTCAATAGTGGCTACTTCATTTTGTGAATCCATATTCACAAAATTTTTCCTACCATGGAAGTCAGATGCAGGAGCATCATGCATTAGCAAAAAAAATAAAAAAATGTGGAAGATTTGCATGTTGGTTTTCTTGTCCCTGTTGAGGTTGAAGCTTTTGGTGAAGATGAAGATGGTTGTATGTCTTTCTTTTGACATCAAAGTGTGGGACACACTTTTCTATCTACCAAGGGAGTCTGATGCAGGAGCATCTTGCATGGAAAAATTAAATTATTAGAAAAAAAAAAAAAAAAAGGAAAAAAAAAATTGTCGAGGAGAGAGAAAGTGACGAAAATAGAAAGAAAATAATAAAAAATAGGAAAAAGGGAGAAAAGAGGAATTTCTATTTTCAAGGTGCATAGGTGGCATAAAAAGAAAAAAAGAAAAAAAATATAGTTGGCATTCCATTTATCAAGGTGTGTAGGTGAAATTCTAGAAGGTTTTGGATAAATCATGTATTTAATATTTGTTGGGTGCTTAGTTGTATTTGGGTGGGAAATTAATATTTATTTAAAGGTAGTTGTATTTACCTTTTATCCCACATTGGTTGTGTTTGTAATGTCTTGGGTTAGAAGTGCCTATTTAAGCTAGGCTTATTATCATTTGTAATCAAGTTCGAGAAATAGAAGTTCTTGAATTGTAAGCTCTTCAAATGTAATATCTTCTAATGAATTTCAAGTATTAATGGATGCTTACTATTGCATTATCTCAATGGTAAGAGAGGGGAGATAAATTTTAAAGTCCAAATCCCAACCCTTTAAGCCATTTGTCCTAATTGAAAATTAGGACAAGTATATGAGTTGAGTACCCTCCGAATGTGTCGGATGACGTATTTTGTGATATTAACCCTTTTGGTTTGATTTTGTATGTGTTTTGCTATGATCTATTTTTGTATTTTACTTTATGAGTCTTTGGAGTATTTTCTACTAATTAAGTCTAATTAAAAGATTTTAATTAAATGAAAAATTATTATGGTATTTTAATATTTATTTTATTAAATTAATTAGAAAATTAAATAAATAAAAAAGAATTAAATTTGGAGATGAAAGTTATAAGTTTAAATTTGGAATGTGATAATATTTATTTAATTTAATAATACTATATTTAGAGTTCATGCTAAATATTATTATTATTTAAGTTAATAAATATTTTATCAATTAAGTTTCAAAAATAAATTTAAAAGTGGAAAATATATTAAAATTATTAAAAGATTCTAGATTACATGATGCATGCATGTGATTAAAATATATTAAGATAAACAAGTGGATTTAATAAAGTGAGTGCATGAGATTTAAAAATTAATAAATTAAATTGAAAAGAGTTAAGTGATTATTAAATAAATTAATGTACATTATTTTAATATTTATTCACATAGGAGTATGCAAACTCTTGGGAGTTGTCATGTTGAGAACACAAGAGTTTGCACTCTAATTATGCACGTGTTGTCTACACTTAGGAGTTAGCACATGGTATCTACAACATTCTAGACACCTCATCATGTTTATCTTCTTATTGTGGAAGTTATGTGCTTAGTTGTCATGCTTATCTCCTAGTTCTTTCTAGACACATTCTAGATTCATCTTAGAGGCCTTTATATAGAGGCTCTCCTAGTGTGTATGGACAAGCTCATATGCTTCTACAAGCACTCCTAGTCACTGGGAGGGGGTTTCGGTTCTTGAAAAATTTGAGAATGTTGGAGAATAAAGGAATTTTTGGAAAGGGGAAGGTTTTGAAGGGAGGAGCTTCTCTATGATTTTTTGAGGCATAGCGAATTAACATCAGTGTCCAGGTAGGCACTTGTGATTATTTTGCATACTCTATTACACTTTCTCTCTCTTCCTATCTTCATCATGTTTGCTAGATGACTACTTGGATAATTCTTGTGATGAATGTTCTATATTGTGAAAATTTGGGTATGCATGTTGTTTCATCTGGATTGAGGAATTAAAATATTATTGCAACCTTCCCTTAGTAGAATCAAGATTTGGAAATTGATTCGAGTTTGGATTCAAATTAAAATAGAATCTTATTATTGTGCATTAGTTTTATATGATTTATTAACTAATCTAATTAAATTAAATTTAATTAAGATTAGTTAATAGTTGAAGAAGTGTAGTTAATTATTAGTCAATTTTAGTAAATGGATTTTTAAATGAGGGCAAATTAAAAGAAAATAGATATTAATAAGTGTTTAGTGGAATTAAATAATTGAATTATTAATGAGATTGATTTTACTTAAAATCAATGAAGATTATTTTAAATAAATGATTGTTCTTGAAGTGTTTTAAGGAAATTGTAAACTAATTATTTGAAGGTTGATAAGTATTATTCTAATAATCTGAATAATGGGAGATGCTTCTTGGAATTATTAGTGACATGGATTTTAGTAAAATAATGTGAATGATTTTATCTAAAAGTCAATGGGAGTTAGTGTAATGTTTTTAATAAATAAATAATTATCTTATGATCATTTTAGAGAATTGCTTTAAAATAATGGGGGGATAATTCTATGTTTCATTAAAAAAAAAAGGGTTGAGTTGTAGATTAAATGAAGAATCTTATACACTTGAAATGTACTTGAAAATAAAAACTAAAACTTAATATTTGGCTTAACCATGTGATTGCGAAAGCAAACCAAAACATGTGTTTGTATCTTGTTTCTCTATGCTATATGTGTTTTGGGGTTTTGGATTTTGTCCTAGCTTTGACCAGTCTTAGGTTGTTATCAGAGGCTTGAGGGTTATGTGAATGTGATGGCATGTTAATGTTATTTGATCTTGATCTTTCTAAACCCAACCATGGTAATGTGATGGTGTTCTCTATGAGATGTTTTGTATTTATCATTCATTGATGTTTTTAGTCTTCTTGTGTGAAGTTGAGGTGTATGTATTTGATACACTTGACTTAACCATTTTTGAGTCATCGATCAGTTATACTTGGGTTACTTTCCAGTCACCTTGATGGGAATGAAGTTTTTGTTTCGATCTTGATGATGTCATGTTGTGATATGTTTTGACTTGACCATTTTGGAGTCTTCGATCAATATTATTTTCTTTGAGATGGCTTTTTGGTTGCTCGTTGAAAACCAATGGATATGGTGATTTATCATTGATATGGATATTGAGATTTATGTTAAGATACTATATAGTTGCTCGATGAGGACCGATGGATATTGTGATTATCATTGATACCTTCAGTTGCTAATAGAGAACTATTGTGGTCATGATTATCAATGGATGTTTTTTAGTTGCTCATGGAGATTTGATATTCTTATTATGGATTATCTTTTAGTATTTTTCCAATCACTTGTTCAGGACTAGGGTGATTTTATGTGATTATGGATTTTTGTTTTTATTGAGCCTAGGGTAGGTTATCTACTTGTAGTGTTGGAAAGTGGCCTACAATGGGGGTTGGGGCCCTAAGTGTCTACCGAGGTAACTCATTGTAAGTTTTTTTAATAAGTGAAAACATTTACACTAAATGGGGATTAAAATGAACCTAATAAGATAATTATATGTTCTTGCCCATGCCTCGAGTGCTAGTACAGACTAAGATGGGAGTAGAGAGAATGCTTGGTTGTGACCTTGCATTCTGTAGTATGCTTTGTTAGTATAAGAGGATATTAGTGGCCACATAGGGATCATTAGGGGGTTGAGGTCTATTGAGAGACTACCAAGGTAACTCTAGCATGATTTGTGTGATGACACTTTCTCACTTACGTAGTAGGTTTCTTACATGTCTTGTGTGCCTCTGGGTATAGGTGTCGACCCTTTTATGATGGAACCTTTGAGTTAGTATACTTTTAAGATTTTTGGACTTAGAGAGTACTTGTGATTTGTTATCTTGTGTTATGTGATTTGATATCATATTTGGGACTTGAGATTATCTCCTCAGCAAGGTGGGAGTGGACCATTTAGGTTCCACATGGTCGGGTGGTAGTGCTTTTTCACTCTTACCATTTGAGATTCGTCTGAGACACTATGGCTAAATTATTCTTTGATTGCATCTATCTTAATTCTATTCTTGGATTATGATGGTGGACATGTGTCCTTATATTGATGATTAGCATATGTTAGATGATGCTATTTACTTGTCTTATGCTTTACTTTGCATGATTAGATTTCTTATGCACATGTTGTGGTATGATAGATTTCTTATGCACATGTTGTAGTATGATAGATTTCTTTTTGCATATGATGTAGTATGTTTTAGGAGTGATGTCCCTACTATGATAATATCGATGATCTCTTTGGTGACTTGGGATGTTACGCACAGAGGGATGGCTAGGGCCCACAATGGTCTAATGATGCTATTTACGATTGGGAGGAACCGTACATTTAGATAATTATGTGTTGTGTTTATGATTTATGGCTATCTTTTACGATGGTTGTTATATCTCTAATTGATGGATGGATGTATCATGGATGTTAATAGTTTCATTTACTTTATTGTACTTGTATCATGGATTTGATGAGGATGATGTATCTTTATTTTTACATATGTTTAATCTTTTAAGCTTTTCGTACCCTATGACATGTACAATGGATGATTTGAGTATTCCAAATTTAATTGCCAAGAGGCATTCAGAACAAATGTGTAATATGGACATTGGACTTTCTATTTATTCTTTCATGTGGATGTGGTAGTGGTTAGACTTACTATTAATTAGATCAAATGTGACTCAACGTCTTGGGATCCTTAAGGAATGTAACTTGTTATGAATGTTTTTAGTTGTATGTATGTTATTACTTCCGCTACTATGTGTTTGATATGAATGGTTTATCTTTCATGTTAACAAAAAAAATAAAATTTGTTTGGCAAACTTAGTAAAATTTTAGGTTAATTCTTTTGGATCCCTTGGCGGGGCATTACAGGACAAAGAAGGAAATGACCTATGCTAGCAAAATTTATAAGAAGAAAATACAAACCTAAAAAAATCATTGGTGATGCTAAATCAAGTGTTATGACAAGGAGAATAATCAAAGACGACACATGTGTACTTTGTGAATTTGAGCCTAAATTAGTAAAAGATGCTTTAGACAATGAAGATTGGATTTAGGTAATGAACAAAGAAATTGAATGGATTGAGAAGAACAATACTTGGACTTTAATTTCAATACCTAAAGATAAAATTGTTAGTGGAACAAAATGGGTTCTTAGATACAAATTCAATGATAATGAAGAACTCACAAGAAACAAGGAAAGACTAGTATGCAAAGGATATGCTCAATAAGGAGTTGATTATGGAGAAAAAATTTCTCCTATGGCAAGACTTGAAGGAGTTACAAGTCTACTTGCATATTTAGCCTACACAAATTTCAAGGTATATCAAATGGATGTCAAATCTAGATTTTGAATGTTAAATTTGAGGAAGAAGAGTACATTGGACAACCTAAATGAGTTTTTGATCTAGACAAGAAAAAAATGGTATGTAAATTGAATAAAGCTCTCTATGGATTGATGCAAGTCCCAAGAGAATGGTATGAAAGATTACATAATTACTTGGTAAAGATTGGTTTTGATAGGACAAATGATAAAAGTAATCTATATTTAAAGAACGGTAAGAACAATAAAGTACTACTATCTAAAATATTTGTTGATGAAAATTTATTTGGGAGAAAAGAATTATTAAGCAAATCAATTGTTTATGAAATGAAGAAGGAATTTGAAATGTCTATGTTCGGTGAAATCAAATTCTTTGTTGGACTATAATTTTGTCAAATGAAGTTTGATATTTTCATCACACAATCCAAATATATCAAGGAGATACTAAAGAATTTTGGTATGGAATATTCAACACCAGTGAGCACACCTATGTCTACAGGACATAAGCTATCTAAGAATGATGATTCTAATAATGTTAACCAGACACTATACAAATCCATAGTTGGAAAATTATAGCATGTTGTCCATAGTAGACCTGGCATTGCATTAGTAGTTGAGATAGTTGCTAGATTTTTAGTAAATCTTAAGGAGAATTTGTTGTAGGAGCATAACAGGTAGATTATGCTATAGGAAGTATAGAAACTATAAAGAAATTTAATGTCATGGTTTACATTTGTTTTAAAATTTAATGTTTGGAATAAAGTCCTATGATGTGGTGGCACAAATAGAGTAGAAATTTGATAAAATCTCCAAGCATGGCCACTTAAGAAAAAGTGAGTTTTCATTTTAGTTTAAATCAGTTTTTTTATAGGTATGTTTGTGTGTGTTAGAATAATTAAGCCAACTAAGTAATCGATAGCTATAGGAAACTTTTAACAGTTGGAAAAGTTGGTGGCAGATTTTGATGCCTAATTCCTCATGATTCAAAATTGGTTTTCTTTTCTTGCTTTTGGGCTGACGTTTCATCTTCCTAATAGAAAGGAAGGAAAAGTATTGAAAAAGGTAAATTTAATGTAATGAAGGGGATTAGATACAACAGAGAGAATAGAAAGAGTTAGAGTTTTTTTTTTCTAATTTTTGTGACTCTTCTATTTGAATGTATATATTTTTTGCTTATTTCCTTTTCTAATTAGATATTTGAAATTCTAAGATCATATATATGCCTTTATTTTAGAACAAAAACATATCAATATCTTTCAAATCTAAATTAGGTTTTCTATTTTGAAGTTTATAATAGGGAACCCTATCTTCTAAATGGTTGAATGTTATCAATTGCTATTTTGAGGGTTGCGCTCATAGATGGGAGTTTTGTAAACTCTCTTTGATATATATTATGAGATTGTAGAGGAGTTATGTATCACATATTTTTATTTTCTTTTTTTTACTATTCCATTTATTCTTGATTATATCTACACAAAAGGAAATCTATGAATTTAGTGTATATCTTCATGTGTTCACTGATATTTTTAAATCACATAACTGATATGTGATCATGAGAAGAATTGGTTTGAACCATAAAGTTGTAGATTTGTTAATGATAATAAATATCATGATCGACAATCAACTTGTGCTCAAGTTTAAATCATGTATATAGCAAAGTGATATAAGTCAAGAATCAAATCAATATTGTTTGGTGGTCATATATGATCGGTGTGAGTCCTCCATTTCAAATTTGAGGGTGACCAAATTTTCCATGTATTTCACTTACAATGAAGAATAGTCTGGTTGATTTGCATTAACTTGGTGTAGAAAATCTAATGTTGCTATAGGAAGTCAAAGAAGTTCTTGTCACATTTCGACCTATTAACTAGTATTAAAAAAATTAAACAGTTAACAATCTGATGGAATTAATAATCAATCTTGAAGGTGTATGAACCCCTTGATGTGAATTTAGTTGAGTGATTAATTTCCTCCTAAGTTTTCCAAGGTGAGGCTCTATATTATTTTTGGTATCAAAGATTGATTCTTCAGATTGTGTGAAGTTACATGTTGTATATTTCTAAACAAGATTCCTTAGTAGGGTGAAGCATGATGGTGACCAATGCACAATTAACTAATAAGGTTGAGAAGCAAGAAGAGCTCTATTAGAAAGAGAATAAAGAAGTGAAGGGGATATTAAAAAAATTAGCAAACAAGTTGAAACACATAAAAACTATGGTTGAGAAGAAAGAAATGAGAGAATAAGAAGAGGAAGAAGACATCCCAGATGATAATGAGGATGAGTTATCTAAAATTGAGAAGCCATTCATTAAATTTTTGAAGGATTTGGGAGGGAAATCCATTGAGTTACCTATATTTATAAGAAAGATGGATATTGAAGGAATTTTGGAATGGATTAAAGCTTTACATAATTACTTTGAATGTGAGAAGATTTCAAAATCATAGCAAGTCAAGATGGATAAGGCTAGGATTAAGGGAACAACCCTTACATGGTGGAATTTTCTACAAGAAGAGAGAGTAAAGACAAGAAGAAGATTTGTTCATGGAAGAAGATGGTTTCTATGGTGAAAGAGACTTATCTCCATATAGACTATGAAGTACAATTACATCTAAAGAGGTAGAATCTCTTACAAAAAGATATGGATATCTACACTTATATAGAGGAATTCCATAAGTTGAGTCTAAAATCAAAATTGGAAAAACCTATGAGGGTCAAGGTAGAAACATACCTAACATACAAGAGGAGTTACAATTATTGATTCCTAACATAGTAGCTAAGTGTTATCAAATAGCTTTGAAAGTGGAGAAGAAATCAAGAGAAGACAAGAGAATTGCAATAGAAGTAGAGGAAGACAATCATTCAGAGGAAGAGGCACATTTAGAGGAAGAAGCCCAAATTTTCAACCACAACTAGAGACACATAATGAAGTAACTAGGTTTGATAATTTTAGAGGAAATTTCATAGGTAGAAGACCAAGCTTTAGGGGAAGATCACTAGGAATAAAAAATGGAACAATAGTATGTTATAATTGTAACCAAGAAGGTCACGTGGCACACAAATGTCCAGGAAAGGCAAGCTCTAGTACTTACGGAGAAAGGAAAATACACCTTACATAAGAAGTTGATTCAGAAAATGATTTAGACACCTATGGTTATCTAGAAAGAGGATAAGCCTTTATGTTGAGAAGAACACTATTGAATATATCTAGAAAAGTAGAACCACCACAAAGGAAATCTATTTTTAGAACTACTTGTAAGTTTGGAGGAAAAGTTTGCAAGGTATTAGTCAACTCTAGTTATACATAATATTTTGTAGCTCTTGAAATGATGGATAAGTTAGAATTACCAAGAACACCCCATCCATACCCTTACAAAGTATCTTGGCTAAATAAGGGATAAAAAAATATAGTGGAAGAACAAGCTTGGGTTGAATTTTAGAATGGAGCATACAAAGATATATTATTTTTTGATATTGTTAATATGGATGAATGTCACTTAATTTTTGGTAGGCCATGGTAATATTATCTCAAGGCACATCATGATGGAGTAAAGAACACATACACCATTACAAAGAAAGGAAAGATGATTGAATTAATACCTCTAACTAAATTATGCCAGGAAGAAGAAAAAGCTACAAAAGCTAAGGTCATGGTAACGAGTAATGGGTAAGAAATAATTCTTAGAGAAAATTAAAGGAAAGAATTGTCCACTCTTTGTGTTTATTCTAGTACTTAAAGATAAATTATAGAATGATGCTGAAAATTAGATTGAGGAAGAAAAATCAGAAATGAAAAATTTGAATTTGATGGTGGAAGTGGTAGAAAACAAGACACAAAAGCTAGTGGAAGAAGTTAAACAAGTTCTAGACAATTACAAGGAAATCATAGCTGATGGAATGTAAAGAAGTCTCCCACCTATGCGAGAAATCAATCATTGCATTGATCTCATACCAAGTTCAACATTACCCAACAAAGATATATACAAGCTAACACCACAACAAAATGAATAAATGGGAAGGCAAATTGAAGAATTACTTGAAGCTAGGTTGATTGGAAAGAGTCTAAGTCCATGTGCAATACATGTTGTCCTAGCACCAAAGAAAGAGGGAACATGGAGGCTTTGTACAGATATGAGAGAACTAAAACAAACCACCATAAGGTACATATGTCCAGTGCCTAGGATAGAAGGTTTACTTTATTGTTTGGGTAAAGCAAAACATTTTTCAAAAATTGATTTAAAAAGTGGATACCATCAAATAAGAATTAGGCCAGGAGATGAATAGAAAACAAAATTTAAAAGAAATGAAAAGTTATATGAATGGAAGGTAATGTTATTTGGATTGTCTAACACTCCTCATACATTTATGAGACTCATGAATGAAGTTATCAAAGCTTTTTTAGGAAAGTTTGTTATAGTATATTTAGATGACATTTTAGTTTTCAGCAACACCAAAGAGAAGCATTTGAAAAATCTAGACTCCATGTTAAGGTAACTACAAGAAGAAAAGTTGATGATTAATTTGGAGAAATGTAGTTTTATGCAAGAAGAGATGACATGCCTTGGATTTGTAATCTCAAAAGGAACACTCAAGATTGATCAAGATAGTGTAAGTGCAATTCTTTCATGGCCAATTCCTAAGACTATTGTAATAGTTAGAAGTTTTCATGGTTTAACCACTTTCTATAGAAAGCTTATTAGGAATTTTAGCTTGATTTGTGCACCTATTCTAAATATTATAAAAGGAGGAAAAAATGCAAAAAAAGCTAACGAAGCCTTTAAACTTCTTGAGAAGAAAGTAGCTCAAAAACCATTCCTCACATTTCCTAATTTTAGGAAAGTCTTTCAAATAGAATGTGATGCAAGGAACATAGAAATATGAGGTGTACTTAGTAAATAGGGCAGACCTATATCCTTCTTTTGTGAAAAATTCAATGAAGCTAAATAGAAATATTCTTCATATGATTTGGAAATATGTGCCCTTGTCCAATCCCTTAAGAAATGAAGACACAATTTTTTACCCAAAGAATTTATTGTATACATAGATAAATAGGCCCTTAGTTTCATAAATAGTCAAGAGAAATTAAATCATAGACATGTGAAATGGGTGGAGACATAGCAAGCATATACTTCTTCTATAAAGCATAAAAAGGGAGTTATAAATAAAGTTGTTGATGCTGTAAGTAGAAGAACTTTGACTACATCACAAATTTAGTTGGAAACTATAGGAGTTTCAAATCCAAAAGATATGCATGCTAATGTTGTTGATTTCAAAGAAATTTATCAAGTATGTAAGAATCTGGATGATAGGTACAATCATGAGTATGCATATTTTCTATTTCAAGAAGGGTTACTATTCAAAGGAGGACAACTTTGCATACCAAAATGCTCAATGAGAGATAACATTATAGAAGAGAAACATAGTGGAGTATTATCTAGTCACTTTGGACTAGATAAGATCTTAGAGCAACTCAAAATGAGTATGATAGTGTTTTTATTTTTATAGATAGATTTATAAAATCCAACATTTCTTACCATGCAATTTTACTAGAGATGCTTCATACATAACAGATCTATTCATCAAAGAGATAGTTCGAATTCATGGATTACCATTGAATATTGTATCATATAGAGATGATAGATTTGTAGGTCATTTTTGGAGGACCATTTGGAAGAAACTTGGCACAAAATTATCTTTCTCATCTGCATATCATCCACAAATCGATGGTCAAAAAAAACTTGTTAATAGATATTTGGTAAACTTGTTAAGATGCCTTAAAAAACAACATGGAGAAAAATGGGATTCTACACTTGCTCAAGCTGAATTCTCTTACAATGACACAATGAATAGAAGTACCAAAAAATCTCCATTTTAGATTGTGTATGGTACACACCTAAGAGGAATACTTGAGCTTAGAGAAGTTTTAAACACTTTTTCTAGAAGTTTACATGGTGAAGAATTTGTTGAAGCTATTAAAGAGGTCCAAGATCAATTCAAGTTACAACTACACAATTCAAATAAGAAGTACAAAGAATTTCTTGATTAGAAAAGAAGGGAAGTATAGTTCATGGTTGGTGATTTTGTATGGGTATATATGAAGAAAAAAAGATTACCTCAAACAAAGCATATTGAAATATTACCTAAGAAGTTTGGTCTTTGTCAAATCATAGAAAAGTATGGACACAATGCATACAATACTCAATTACCTCTAGAAATTGGCATTTCACCCATCTTTAATGTTTGTAATCTCACACCATAAAAGGTTTAGAAACACAACCAGCACATGAAGATTTGGTAACATCAGATTTGTAGCAAGTACCCAAAATAGCACCACCTCAATTGGAGAAGATACTCGATACAAAGATAAAGAAGACTTGAAGGAGAAAATACACTCAATATATAGTCAAATGGAAGAATAGAACAACAAAAGTTATTTAGATGGATGAGAAACAAATCAACAAGCATGGTTCATCACTACAACATCTCATCTAAAGTGGGCTTGAGATTCATTCTATAGGGGAGTATGTTGTAGGAGTAGAATAAAAAAATTATGCTACAGAGGCTAACATGGTTAAAGATGCTATAGGAAATGTAGAAACTATAAAGAAAGTTAATGTCATGTTTTAAGTTTGTTTTAAAATTTAATGTTTGGAATAAAGTCCTATGACGCAGTGGCATAAATGGAGTAGTGAGTCAATAAAATCTCCAAGTATAGACACTTAGGAAAAGGTGAGTTTTCATTTCAATTTAAGTCAATTTTCTTTATGCATATTTTTGTGTGTTAAAATAACTAAGCCAACTAAGCAATCAATAGCTATAGGAAACTTTTAATAGTTGGAAAAGTTGGAGGTAGATTCTGTTGGTTTGATTTTTGCAAAATATTTTTCCCCATTTGTTTAAAAAATCATAATCGAATTTGTCAATTGGAGACTAGGGTTTTCATTTTATTCCTACAAAATCATGGTAGCATTTGAATTTTCTTCTCAAAACCCTAGCTCTCATTTCCTTTTAAATTTTTTGGGTGTGAAAATAAAAAAATGCAAATATTCCCTTCCTTTTCATACTTTTCACACCCTAAGTTTCACCTTTTCTTTTATGTTTCTAACCACCTGATCCCTAAAAGATCTATGACGATCGCTATCTTGCTATGAAAAGATGCAAGTGTTTTACCCTTAGCAACATAGCGACTGCCACTAAGTTGAATAGCAGTGCTGTCAAATGGAGATACGATTATTGAAGATTGTATTAGTTTAGAAATATTTGATCACATTTTGTGACAGACCTATTAGAACCTGAAAAGGGGTTAGAACATTGAATTACAAAAGGCCTCAATAGAAATATCAATTTTTTTGATTAGTCACTTTGTCACTATAGAAGAAATTGAGCACTTCGCTGTTAGTGACATGGCACCTTCGCAAAAAGTAATGGTCGGTAGTCACTTTTAAGTTTTTCGGTGATCATAAGATTTCCAAGCTGTGTGATGGATGTGCAGTTTTATTATGTGTCAAAAGAATTAATGAGGCTAGTTATGACTTCACTTGCCTTTATCTTTTTGGCCTTGAATTTTGATGAGTCCTCAGAAGTCGCCATGTCGATGTCAGGAAACTTGTTCTTCTCGTCGTTGGCGACATAGGACCCAACTAGAAAATGGTACTATGGCAACTTTTCAGAGAAAGTGGGTCCCAAAAAATGCTCTATCAAATATTAGTTATAAAGATTTGGAACATGATGGCATCTAATGGGCTACATGTATACATCGAGAAAAGCAACGACACCAAAGGTTGCTATATTGCTATCGAGAAACTTGTTCTTCTCGTCATTAGCAACATAGTGCCCAACCAAGAAATAAAAAAATGTGGGCCCCAAGAAACATGGTAATATGCCCAAGTTTTTAAAAATTTGAAACTAAATGCCAGCAGGGCAAGGTATCCTCATGTCGTCAATAATTGGACCCATGCCCTAATTCATAAAACATATGAAAGATTTTGATCGTTAGATCTATCTTAGATCTACGATCGTTGCTATCTCACTATGGTGAGTTGCACAAAGGTTACAAAAAAAAATATAGTGACAAAGGGCCCACCATATTTCTTTTAAGTAATGCATCAAATATCTCCCACACAATCAATGCAGAATCAACAACTGTCATTATCTCGCTATGGCAAGGTGCTCACTTTTTATGTATAGTGAGATAGTGACTCAGTGACACATGTCCTCAGAATTCTATGGGTCCAATTCAAAAGTGCCAACAATGAAGGAAAGGTACACATGGAAAATTTTCATTGGATTGACTGCCAACTTGTCAAGTGGAACATGAGTCATCTTTGCTTGCATCCCTAGATCGTAGGATTTTTTGAAAATCTACAGTGTAAATTTGAATGTAGAAGGTGATGCCACCCTGTGCATTTATGAGAGATGAAAGTTTCACATGTGAGAAAAAATTGAGTATAACATAGAAGATTTTCCTGATTCCACCTTACGCGAACAAAGATTCAAAGCATTTCTAAGTAGAAGAAGTTATTGAGAAGACCGTGCTAGATTTGGTAAGACTGTGAAGTAGTTTGTTCGTAGAAAGATTGTAGTAACACTAAGAAGAACTAGAGAAAATTTAAAAGTAAGTATTTGCACTATAATCCTTGCACTGTTTCAATTTCTTCGAGAGTTTATTAAAATGGCTCCAAAGTAGAAAGTGTTTTCTGGTCAAGAGAAATATTTGGATAGGAATGTCCATGATGATTTGCTCAAACTGCTCCCTCCTTTCACCATTGAAACTATAGAAGTTAAGAGGCTAACTTCATTAAACCCTAGGCTGAGAATAGAAGATGGGATATATGACAAGGGAAACTGGGTTAGGGATGCAACAACTTCATAGAATGGTCTTGTTTTGTTCAAAAAATGGTTTTCAGAGAGGAACCTTTTTGCCCCACATGCCAATATCTAGAATTTTGATCTAGGGAAACTAGTGGTTCCTAGTGTTTTCATGGGCTATGATCTTTTGGAAGCTATAGCTAAGAATTACGACCAAGCCCTTAGAGTAGTGAGGGAACTAATGGTGAAATCTTGATTACAATCAGTGTAGAGGAAATTAGGGAGGTTTTTAGTTTAGGACTTGTCGCTAATTATCATGTGCCCATTGATTTAAAAGGGTTAGAGAATGAATATATGTCTAAGAAAGATGTAGTTAGGCAAGGTGCACTGAGGGCACACATAGGCAGAATTGGAACACTGCCAACAATAACAACATCCTCTAGGGAGCCTTTCAAAAGGGCATATTTTAATTCCAGGGCTATAGAAATATATAGGTCCCTGTATAAAGTTTTTGGGAGAGATGAAGAGGAATTTATGCTTGTGGATTTTATGTATATGATCACTCAAATTTCCTCTTTTGGTGTGGATATAATTTTTGATTTTGCTTCCTACTTAGCTAAGGAGATTCACATTGAACTGACTAGAATTACTAAGGGTAAGGTGGAACAAACTTTTGGCCATTATTCTCTGTTAATGCACATGTTCTTGTTCAAGGGAGTTACATATTTTAGTAAAGAAATGGAATTAAACAAAGAAGAGAGTGGGGAAGCACTACCAGTTCAATTGTGGAGTGCAGATATGACTTGGGATGTAGAGAATGCCAGTTTTGTCAGGTTTGATAGGTATTTCCCTTCAAAGCTAAGATGCCTCCTATTGAGGGACAATCCCAGAATCCCCAAAGCACTAATGAATCTCATTAGGCCTATGGACAATCCAAGTGATTTGAAAGTTTCACATAATTGGGGAGATGTTATTGCATACTCTATTTCTACTATATTTAGAATATATGGTTTTAAAGGAAGCCCTCACATACTACCTTACCAAGTGCCTTTGAAGGTAGGAGTTGTTGAAATATTGTGGTAGCTGGGAGGAGTGGAGGAAACCATTCTATTGAAGAGACAAAAGGGGTCAATTTTTCCTACTTGCACGGTGGCTCATCATTTTTAATCACAAAAGGGGGTTGGCTTTCTCTGCACAAGATTTTGGATCCTTATAAGATGGCTATTTCTCACCCTCATTTTTGTGATTTTGAAGGCTTTTATCATTTGTCTCTAAGGCATAGAATTAAGCTTGGTAAAATTGAGCATGAATTTTATTTTCCTAAAGACTTAATAAGGAATGTGATGATGGGCCACACTACCCATACCAACTCACAAAAAAAAATGCAACAATATAGAGATAGAGAGATGACAAAAATGCTTCATAAAGCATCCATTAATACTTGAAATCCATTAGAAGATATTACATTTGAAGAGCTTACAACGCAAGAACTTCTATTTCTTGAACTTCCATTAGAAGAGCTTCCATTTCTTGAACTTTATTAAAAATGATAATAGGCCTTTCTTAAATAGGCACTTACCACCCAAGGCATGATTTATCCACAACATTCTAGAATCTCCACAACCTTCTACAATATCTACAATCTTCTAGAATTTCCAACTAAATACAACTAAGCACCACTATGTGGCCCAATTAGAAAATTACATTTCTTTTGTGGATCACAACAAATATTAAATGCATGATTTAAGGAACTTTCCTCAAACTTCTAAGATGCCACCTACACACCTCAATTAATGGAATAACAACTATTTTTATTATTTTTCTATTTACGCCACCTATGCATCTTGAAAATAGAAATTCCTCTTTTCTCCTTTTTCCCTTATTTTATTTTTAAATTATTTTTCCTTCTATTTTCGTCACTTTCTCTCTCCTCCACAATTTTTAAAAAAAAATTTTTTTTTTTCTTTTTTTTTTTTTTCTAATAATTTAATTTTCCCATGTAAGATGCTCCTGCATCAGACTCCCTTGGTAGATAGAAAAGTGTGTCCCACACTTTGATGCCAAAAGAATGATATACCACCATCTTCATCTTCACCACAAGCTACAACCTCAATAGGGACAAGAAAAACCAACATGCAAATCTTCCACATTTTTTTTTTGCTGATGCATGATGCTCCTGCATCCGACTCCCATGGTAGGAAAAATTTTGTGAATATGGATCCACAAAATGAAGTAGCCACTGTTGACATTTTTTTTTCTCTTCCTCCAACACATAGCTGGAACAAGTGCCCGGTGCCGATATATTTCCTTCCTTCTTCTTTTCCAACACCTAGTCGGAACAACTATTTGCTACTGAAAATACTCCTTCACAATGAACTCTATCCAAGTATAACTCTCATCCTCATCCAATCTTGTTGAATTAATCACACCTATACTAAACCCAGCAACACCATACCAATCTTCCTTTGCATACAACACATGACTAAAAAAATCCTCATGGAAACCATCATCAATATCTTTTAAACTCATATCAAAGAAAACATCACATGATTCATAAAAATTTACCTCTTTGACATATTCATCTGCGCTTGCCTCTTTCATGTTGTCAACAATGCATGTAACTACTCCACTTGCTTGATCTCCAACTAAGGCACTATACTCTTCCTCCATTTTTTTAGTCTTCCAATCACCTTCATCTACTTTTGGCATACAAATCTGGTTATCTTCATGCTCTTCCTCTTTTCTTTCATCTTCTTCAACTTCTGGTTCACAAATAATTTTCTCTTCATCCGCTTGCTCTTCTACTGGATCATCTTCCTTTTCCACATCCAAGGAATTATCAACATCTCTTTTCTGGTGACATGCTCTTCTTTTTCACAACTCAGCTTCTAATTCATTCACTTGCTTCTGCAAATCAACTAGCAATGATTGTTGATTTCTTGCTCTAAATTTCTCAAGTCGAGGAATCCTCAGAATCCATCCAATCACAAAAGTCATCTTCTTCTTTCTCTTCTCCATAATCAAGTCTTCAGAAGACAAATCTCGTCCAAAACAAGAACCCCGTGCAAATTGCCTCACAGTCGGTGCTCTGTCTACACAATCAATAACTTCTTCACAAACTTCACCCAACTCAAGGTCTTGGTGCAAATTGCCTCACGTTCGGCGATCTGTCCGCACACTCAGGAACTCCCGCTCTGATACCACTGATGATGGGCCACACTACCCGTACCAACTCACAACCAAAAATGCAACAATATGGAGATAGAGAGATGAAAAAAATGCTTCATAAAGCATCCATTAATACTTGAAATCCATTAGAAGATATTACATTTGAAGAGCTTACAACGCAAGAACTTCTATTTCTCGAACTTCCATTAGAAGAGCTTCCATTTCTTGAACTTTATTACAAATGATAATAGGCCTTTCTTAAATAGGCACTTACCACCCAAGGCATGATTTATCCACAACATTCTAGAATCTCCACAACCTTCTACAATATCAAGCACACTACCCGTACCAACTCACAACCAAAAATGCAACAATATGGAGATAGAGAGATGACAAAAATGCTTCATAAAGAATCCATTAATACTTGAAATCCATTAGAAGATATTACATTTGAAGAGCTTACAACGCAAGAACTTCTATTTCTCGAACTTCCATTAGAAGAGCTTCCATTTCTTGAACTTTATTAAAAATGATAATAGGCCTTTCTTAAATAGGCACTTACCACCCAAGGCATGATTTATCCACAACATTCTAGAATCTCCACAACCTTCTACAATATCTACAACCTTCTAGAATTTCCACCTAAATACAACTAAGCACCACTATGTGGCCCAATTAGAAAATTACATTTCTTTTGTGGATCACAAAAAATATTAAATGCATGATTTAAGGAACTTTCCTCAAACTTCTAAGATGCCACCTACACACCTCGATTAATGGAATAACAACTATTTTTATTATTTTTCTATTTACACCACCTATGCATCTTGAAAATAGAAATTCCTCTTTTCTCCTTTTTCCCTTATTTTATTTTTAAATTATTTTTCCTTCTATTTTCGGATGCAGGAGCATCATGCATTAGAATGAGTACTCCTTGTAGGAGCAAGAGACTAGAAAAGAAAAGTGGAGAGTCTTTTCTAAAATTTTGGATTTCATTCATTGTTTTGATCCAGATTATAGTCCTTTGGATGATGCAGTTACAAATGTAGACAAGATGAGAAAACTTATGAATAATTTTCCTGAAATAATAGAGGTAATGAATGAGAAGAAGAAATTCTTTATTAGATTTTACCCAAATAAGGCCAAGGAAGTAATGGGAAGATTGGGTTTTACTCCCAATATAAGGGCAAGTCAATTAACTATCCAGAAAAAGCTAGGGTATACTGTTATTCAAAATAAAAGGAATATTGTGGATAAAGGCAAACAAATAATTGAGTCCACTAGTAATGTTTTGGAAGAGAGGCCTTCTAAGCCCTCCCCAAAGAGGATAAAAATAATAAGAGAGGAGGATCCTCATGTTGAGGAGTATTCACCTTCACAGACCCCTTTGAGAATTGAGGAGAAATAGCTCACTAATGAGAAAATTGAACAAATTGGGTCACAAGGGGGAGCTTTTGTTACCCAAGAAGAGATTGGTGAAGGGAACCCCTAGGAGCCTCATGTGCCAAGCTTTGAGCTGATTGTAGCTGATTTTAGGGGAAGGGAATTGGACCCTATTTTGGAACAAGCCAGCCAACAATTTTTGTTAGATGATAGTTTTGCAAAGTCTAGGGCTTTCCATCAATTTTCTTGGAGGGAAAACATGCACAATTTTGAGGAAAGATGTAACAGCATGAAAATAGAGCATCCAGAAATGGATGAAGCCTCCATCCAAAACCAAATAAAGGAACAAATGATGCAAGAGTTCCAGAACATTACCCCTAAAGAGGGAAGGCAACTGGTAAAGACTTCTAACATACTATTGTTGCCTAATTAGGATATTGCAGATACATTGATTTTCAGTTCTATTTCTAATAAACTAGAGTTACAAGACCCAAATAAAAAGGAGTTTGTAAGGAATTCTTTTAGTAATGAGCAAGCTGCTCTTGTTATGTGGTCACTAAGGAGAGGATCCAGGATTGTATTAGCACAACCTAATGATTTAGGACTAATATGGAATATCATTGTAAGGAGAGTTGCTGATACTTCACATGTACAGGCAACCCACATGAATGTAGATTATTATCAATTTTCCTTGGCTACTACAGAAAGGGAGGAAAAGGAAATGATTGAATTACAGAGAAAATATGAGGCAATTGTGGATTCTATTGTGGATGCTTACAATAAAGAGGTAAAAAAGAGAGTCGAGCTTGAGAACAAGCTATTGGGAAAATCCACTAGGCCTAGAATAACATACTGTCGCCCCCCAGTTGAACCCTTCAAATCCACCCCCCTCATAGAAATACCAGATACACCCCAAAGGCCACACTACTACACTATTGAGAATTTTGAAGAAGAAAAGGGTAAAGTGTGGGCCTTACATGTAGAGATGGAGTCAAAATATGAAGATAAATTAAGAAAAGCTCTCACATATTTGGGGGACAAAGTTGAATGGCCACTAATTCATGATCAGTTGGCCGGGGTGATCACTATCTAGGAGGATTTGAAAGCCAATGATGAGGCTCTAAAGCCTATTGTGAATAAATGGGTAAGAAGGGAGAAAGCAATGACATTTTTTTGTTTATTTTTTATAAATAATTCTCATGATCAGATTGAAA
Source organism: Cupressus sempervirens (assembly GCA_028749045.1). NCBI lineage: Eukaryota > Viridiplantae > Streptophyta > Pinopsida > Cupressales > Cupressaceae > Cupressus > Cupressus sempervirens. Next base: position 873,911,186 of record CM053786.1, read on the forward strand.
AAACCTTTGACATTGTTTCTAATCTTGCTGATTTTGACAATAAAAGGATACATTTATAGAAGATAATAATAGGCTACTTAAACAACTACAAGAGCCAAAAATTCAAATTTTTCCCTCATGCCCTAGATAAAAGAAATAATTTGAAAAGAAAAGAGGAATGGGAAAAGGAACTTGATGATTTATTCTGTTTAAGAATGAATCAATTCATAAATGAAATAGGGCATGCATGGTGGGCTACCGCAATAGAAGAAATGGTGAAGGCCCAAATATTCGTTGATTCTTTAAAAAAATAATTTTTTGCTATTGATAATGAGGTTGAATATATATTAAAGAGACAAAGGGATATTATGAAATTCAATTGGCTAGATGACACATTATTTGACAAGTGGATTGTAGAAATGGCTTTTGGTGAACTGTTTGATGAAGATGAAAATGACAGTGATGAGGTGCAGGGTGAGGAAATCCAAATCATTGACACCGTCACTACTCAGGCCCAACCAGAAGAAGAAGACAAAAATAATCTATCACTTTTAGTTGCAAACCTAGGACCATAGGATGCTGATACAACTAAAGAAGGGGAAAAGGTAAAAGTTATTCCTACCATACATGATAAAGATGGTGAAAGCCTACAGGTGGAGGCTAATATGCCATCATCAGAACAAACTTCATCATTGGCTAATTTGGTAGTTGCATACGAAGAGATATTAGAATAGCAGCCATCTCAGTAGCATTAGAAGATGTGACAAAAGCTGACCCACCAAAAAGAATGTTTTGATTTAGAGATCTTCTGTTACCCACCTTTTTGTCATTTTGTGATAGGTTCATGTCAATATTTATTGTAAATGACACCTATCACTTTCTCTTAGCCTGAAGTTTTTTGTATCTCACACTATATAAGTGAGATTCTAGGGCTAGAGAAAGGGTCTGAATTCTATTTTTTTTGAGTGATAAACTTAGTCTATTTTTTGGTCCATTGTTTTGGAGAAAGTTTGTGATGTATTTTCTCTATTAGTTCTTGAGAATACATGAATAATAGAATGATCCCTATGTTTCTTCCTAAGGTCATTCTGAGTTTACTGTAAATGTATACAATTTTCAAAGAAAAGGAATACAAATTATGAGTTGTCCCCATATCAGTTCTTTTTGAATCTTATCTCCTTTTGATTACTTGGTTATCTTGATATTGTATAAGTAAAGGTTTGTGCAATTGAATGCAATCCAATTAGGATGTATATCTGTTCATCATTGCTATTAATTCAATGGAATAAGTAAAAGCTTTAATGAATTTGATAAGATTGTTGTAGTAGGGGAAAGGATTTTTGAATGATGAATTTTGATAAGAATTGCTGATAAAATTTGTTGTGAGGCAACAAATTAGATCTAAGGATTTGCTCTAGACTCTAAAGCCCAATGGAATAGGCATTGGTCAAATTGATTTAGCTGAAAGAGAGATTTATCATAAGTGGTTTTCAAATGAAAAATTATAATCAATTTTACTTTTATTTCCTGAAGATTTTCAAAGTTGGCCTGTACTTGTTTGCATGGAATGTTTTAGCTTCAGTTAGCCACTATTGCTAAGAACATCTGCAAACCTATAGAAGAATTTTGGCTAGATATATTATATGGGATGTGTTTAGAAAATTGTCATGAATTATGCATGCATTTGAGGATTTTAGATGAGAATCAAAATGAAACTAATATAATCCTCATACCATATTTCCCAGTTTTGAATCATCCTTGGGTATACCCACCCTGGTTTTGCAGAGCCTGAAGAGTAGAAAACCACCCTTGGTTTTGTTGAAGTTGGGCCCAAATGGTTTGCACATACAATTGTTAGTAAGAATTGGCTATTCTTTAGGTTGTGTGAGTAATGTCATCTTGGTATTCAACATTTTGTTGCTTAGTAGTTTTTTCAAAACACCAACAGATTCTAATGCCTAATTCCTCATGATTCAAAAATGTTTTTTATTTTCTTTCTTTTGGGCTAATGTTTCATCTTCCCAATAGAAAGGAAGAAAAATTATTGAAAAAGGTAGATTTTATGTAATGAAGAGGATTAGATACAATAGAGAGAATAGAAAGAGCTGGAGTTTTTTCTGATTTTTGTGACTCTTCAATTTGAACATACATTTTTTTTTTCCTTATTTTCTTTTCTAAATCGATATTTAAAATTCTAAGATCATATCAATGCCTTTGTTTTAGAAAAACAACACATCAATCTATTTCAAATCTAAATTAAGTTTACTATTTTGAAGTTCATTATAGGGAATCTAATTTTTTGAATAGTTGAATGTAATCAAATGCTATTTTTAGGTTCGCATTCATAGATGAGACTTTTTTAATCTCTCTACAATATATTTATGAGATCATAGATGAGTTATGCATTATATGTTTTTATTTTATTTTACTTTTACTATTTCATTTATTCTTGGTTGTATTTGCATGGAAGGAAATCTCTAAATTTGGAGAATATCTTTATGTATTTACCAATATGTTTAAATCAAATAATTGATATGTGATCATGAGAAGAACCAGTTTGAACCATAAAGTTTTAGATTTGATAATGATAAAAAATTTCATGATTGACAATTGGCTTGTGCTTGAGTTTAAATCGCACATATATTAAAGTGATATAAGTCAGAAATCAAAACAATATTTTTTGGTGGTCATATGTGATTGGTGTGAGTCCTTAGTTTCAAATTCAAGGGTGACTAAATTGTCCATGTATTTCAATTACAATGAAGAAGAGTCTACTTGGTTTACATTAAGTTGGTGCAAAAAATCTAATGTTGCTACAATAAATCAAAGAAGTTCTTGTTGTATGTCAACCTATTAATTGGTATTAAAAAAAATCAATTGATTAACAATCTGAGGGAGTTAACATCGATCCTAAAGGTATGTGAACCACTTGATGCCAACTTAGTTGAGTGATTAATTTACTCCTAAGCTTTCCAAGTTGAGGCTTTGTATTAGGATCACGTGATGGAAGTGAAAAGGATAATGAGATATCTGAAAGGTAAAAAGGACTATGGATTGTATTACAAGAAAAGTGATAGATTTGAATTGAAGGTATTCACTAGATTGGGCAGGAAATATTTATGATAGAAAAAGCACTACTTGAGGTGCATTCTTTCTAAGAAAGATATTGGTGTCATGGAAAAGCAAGAAACAAAAATGAATTTCCCAATTAACAACTAAAGCCAAGATAGTGGCAATTATAGTGAACTATTCAAATATCATGTGGATAAAAAATTACTAAAATATATGAAAGAAGAAACTAAAAATTTAGTAGTTATCTATTGTGATAATACAAGTGCTATTAACATTTCAAAAAATCTAGTGATGCATACTAAGACATAGAACATTTCTATCAAGTAGAGGGAACTAGTTCAAGACAGAGAAGTGAAGTTAGAATATGTACACACCAAAGAATAGATTGTTGACGTATTCACTAAAGCCTTACCCAAAGATTCTCATGAATATATTAGAGTTAAATGAGGGATGATTCCCCTAACCAAAGCTACTAAAGGTCCATGGTGTCAAATGTGCTAATTAGAATATCTTACACATTGATGCAAAACAAATCTACTTTAGAAAATGGATAAGATAGAAAGTAAAGTATAGAATACTAGATCAGTCATAGATAGATGATAGAAATTAGCTAGACATGAAAATATCTACATAATTTAGATGTATGAAGAGATTAAAGCTAAGGAAACTAAGTTTCTTTGGCATTTTTGTCAAAGAGGAAGACATAGATAAAAAAGAGAGAACATAACTAGAAGGTGGAGAATATAAAAAGAGGGAGATATATAAAAGTTAGAGAAGGAGAAAGAATCAATATACAAAAAGGAAGAGATGTATCTATGAGGTAGATCTATTATTTCAGAGGGAGAAAATTAGTGAAGAGAATTTGAATGAAACTAAGGATATTGATCACTTATGAGTGCTTAATATTTTTGGATTGTATTGTAACGAAGTTAGATACATTAATCTATTGCTAAGTAGTGAGATGTTTCCATCAATGCCAAAGAGGGGGATTATTGGAAACTTACAATTGGAACAATTTTTGTTGTCATTGATGTCAAATCTATGGATAAGACATATTTCTACCTAGTCTAAATGTCATATCTATTTGATTGATGAAGAGGATTTGAGAAATTTCTCATAAGAATACCACCTAGAAGAAATATTGAGTTATGAAAAGGAAGCTAGAATGGAAATTTGATTACATAAACTTTGATGAGACAAAGTGATTGTTTATATCAAGAAAGTTAAGCTAAGCTAAGAAATAAAGTAAAAATTTAAGGAACGTCTAGGGATGCTAGTGTCAATCGAGCCATAGTAACTACCAAGAAAATCCAGTGATGACCAAGTATAAGTATCAACTAAGAAAGATAGTTGATACTGAGCCAAAATTTTTATACCGACCGAGTAATTTAATGATGATCAAGTAGTCAAAATTTAGTGATTGTCAAGTAACAGTATTGAAAATAAATTTGAGGAAATCATGATTCCTAGCTAACTTAGTTGATTTCTTATGAGATGTAAACTTTGTTGACGATAAGATCATTGAGTTGGATGATTAAATTCAAGGTTAGGATTAGGTAAAGACCTAATAGATAGATTCTAGAGAAGTTTCTATAGGATGACTAAGAAGATGGACATATACAATAAATCATGTTGAATCTGATTATAAACCCTAAGAACTATGGTAATCATGAAAATGGTAAACCAAGAATTGCCTATTTAAAGAGGTAAAGAGATGAACTTATGATGTATGAGAAGAATAAAAAAAGGAGAAAGCTAAATCAAGAGTCACACAAGGGTAAAAACAAGTATGTGAGAGTGAATGTGAAGCTAAACGAGATTGCTTACGTATATTCTACTGATATTGATAAGTGAATCTGAATAGATGGCTTAAGTTGTTTTGAAGGGAGAAGATGGATTTCTTGAAGGATTTCCAAGAGAATCACAAATAGAGATGAAAATGGGAATCTTATTAGTCAATCAACACATGAACTGAATCATGATCTAAACTTGCAAAGTGAGTTGGAATCATACAAATCAAAACCATATTATTTTCTTTCTAATCATTGTAAATAGTGTTTATTGAAATCCTTTTAATATAGGTTGACCTAATAGTCATTTAAAGGACTTAATAGTCTATGTAAATCCTTTAAAACGGTGACATTATAAATGGAATGATAAAAGTCCTCTAATAAGGCCACTCCTAACAAGGTGATTAAATCCTCTAACCAGGTCACATTTAACAATGTTTATTGTAAACCTTGAACATGGTTGGCTCCTAATAGAGCTCACTTTGAAAGAGCAAAAAAGTGGTGACATGTTGTTGGTGCTTTTTTCCAAATTGGGTTTCCATGTAAAATCATAGTGTCAAATGTGTGTTGAATGCTTTATATTTTTTTACATTTGACAAAGTTTACATTTAGAAAAGAATGTTATGTTTGAAATAGTTAATTTTTCTTATTAGTATAGTAGAGGCCGAGTAATAACAAGATAAATAGAATAGTGAATGTTTTATGTTTGATTGTACAAATGGTACAAATAGACCTTGTGTAACTGATTCACCCCCCTCTTAGTGATTCTAAAAATATATAACATAAATGAGATGCAAATGCAACTAATTACCAAGAAATAAGAGTATTACAAGTCTCCTAATTAAACTAGATAAGCTAAAACTAAAACATAAAAGGAAACTACACTAATGTAAGTATAAACTATGATGCTATGATGTGCAATATATGAGGTGATGCAATAAGTCTGTAAGAGCTCCCCAGAGTACCTAGAATTCTTGTAGCATAACATTAGTATAAAAATGAGTGATTGATATATGCAAAAAGAAATCTCCCTTTTAAATACTAAAAAATGATGGAGATCATGAGGAAAGAATGATCTAATTAATGGTGGAGCATGAAACTAGAATAATCCATGTGCGCAAGTTTTTCTACCAATTGAAATCAAGGGTCGACTTTTATGTCCCATGTGAGGAAAAAATGGCATTTATTTTATTTTTAAAGTGGGAATAATACTTTGTTTGTGCACAACTTAGGATAAGTGGGGAATGGGGTATTTTAAATAAAAGCGGAGAAAGTTCCTTTTAATTAAATGATGACTTAGGATTAAGTGCTCAAAATATAGGATAAAATCAAATAAATCATTATTTGAAGACTTGATCAAGCTAGGTTATTTAATAAATTTAGCAAAACTGCTAGGAAAGGGGGCTAATAGTTTAGGTAATCATTTGTGGGTGATTACATTTTCCCCTCTTTGACTAATGTGTGATCGATTTGGGAATACATTATGCCAAAGAATGAAGAAGCCTAAGCAAGTGACAAAGCAATCTAACTGTAGAGACCAAAGTGCAAAGAAATAGAAAATCTTGAATATACAATTTGTTAGTGGTAGTATTGAATACTAGGAGAGAGAGAGAGAGAGAGAGAGAGAGAGAGAGAGAGAGAGAGAGAGAGAGAGAGAGAGAGAGAATATCATAAATCAAGATGAACACTACTATGTTGAGAAAGTAGATAGATCAAGAGAAAATTGAAAGGTTGAGCATATTCTCTTGATAAATAGATAGCCATAGTAGAAAGGAATTTACAGTGATGATAGAATATTCTTGCCCCCTCAAAATCAAAAGTGAAATGAAATAAAGGTGAAAAAATGAGATAAGTATGATCAAATTGAGATATAGTAAGGTTTATGATGGTAAATAAGCAATCAAAACCAAAGATTGACCACCAATAAGTGATAGTATGCCGTAGTTTGATGAAGTTTGACCAAAGAAGATAAAACATTAAAATTAGGTCAAAATAAGAAGAACAGTGAAACATACATGAAATGGAATGACCAAGAAGAATGGAAGAGAGTAGAAATTATGAAGGAATGAAGAAACGATGATGCCTCAACAAGATGTGGAGATATGGCCTAAAAAGGTTAGTCAACTGTGTAGAACAAGGAAGAAATTTTAAAATGAAATTTTGACCTTCAAGATCAACTCAAATTTTAATTTCATTTCCAAAAATGGATCCAAAGATGTCAATATTAGCTAGGGGTACAATTTTTTGCACAAATATAAGGATTTTAAGAATGAGGTCAAAAGGTGTAAAGGTGACCCAAGGGGTCATTTTCAATTCATTTGCCTTATATGATTTTGAGAGCTTAGAGCATCTAGAGAGAGATAGTAATGTCTCAAGGGGGTATTTTGATTGCATCTCATTGATTTAAACATAGTGGGTTGCATAACTGATGTCCACAATATGGGGCTCCAATAATTACTCATCTTTTTGAGCATTTTGAGTAATTTTTTGTGTAATTTAACAATTTTTTGTAGGGTTTTAAGGGTTTCATTCAAAATATCATGCAATAATTTAGAAAGTATTGCATTTTATTTCTAAGAACTATCATACAATACATTTAAAAGAATCACATGCATACTGAGAAAAGTATTATATGGAACATAACCATTAGTCATATGATACTATGTGAAGTATTGCATGAAAAGAGAGTATCACATGAACATTGGACAAAGTATCGTCTGATACTTGGTCAACCAATTTTGCATATATAAAGAAGAATTGCATAATTTCTCACTTTGATTCTTAGTTTTAGCACTTGGGTAGAAGAGTACAAATATTTGTAGTCTTCTTTTAGTTCTCGTCATGATAGGCACTGACATATAGATGTGCTTTGGTTAGGGATAACTTTAAGAAACCCATCTTTAGGAAAAAATATAAAATTTTGGTGAATTGAAAATTAGTTTAGGGGGAGAATTTTAATTTCTATTGGAAATTTTTGTTTTAAAGTAGGAATATTTTTAATTTTGTTGGTGATTATTTTTCAATCATATGAAAAATCTATAAAATCTTGGTGAATCTTTGATTATTGATGAAAATCATGAAAAAAGGTACACATACCTATAAATAATGATTTTATTATTATTAATATTATTATATGGAGCCTAATTAGTTATCAAACTTTAAGGTTAAATTTAGCCCACTTTTATCATTGTAGTTTCCCTCCAAATTATTCAATGGTGGTTTGGGGGAAGCACTCCTATTATTTTAAACTGTCAAATCATCCTAAATCAAATGCTTAAATCCTATTTCAAGCCAAAATTTTAAAAGGATACCAAGTTTGAAAGAAAGTCCCAAAGTAAAGGCACGTGTTCCCAATCAAATCTATTTTGCACAAAGTGAGAAAAGATAAAAATTTCATGAAAAGTCTTTAGAATAGAGACACATGTAAAATCTACATACTTAATCTGTAGTGTTACTTAATTTTTTACCAAATATTAGTGAATATGATCATCAATTAAGACAAACCTTGAAAATTATAAGCAAAAATATTTTGAATTTACTACACAGAAAAAATAGATTCCATTGGCAAACTCATCACTAGAAAATAAATACTTATTTATTATTATTGGTGATTAGTCTAACACGGGACCCAAATTTGGTAAAGTGCAGGCAACATGGACACCCCAAAAGTGTTAAAAAAAAGCCAAATCTAGGGTCCTTGATGAGTGAGATTAGCCAATTGGTGAATATTAGCCACTAAAGTTATCCTTCATTTTGGTTATGAAGATGGTATTTTTGGTAGTGATCATTAGGGCTCCTAAGGTATTAGGGTTGATATGGTGCACCATTTGGATGATGATTGGAGGAGAACCCTTGTGACCATTGGATTCGAGTGGCTATTATGGTTGCCCCATAGCCATGCCAACCATGTACTCTTGACCGTATTGGTAGAGAGATGACATAGTGAGCATAACACTTTTCAACCCACTAGAGAGGTCACTATCACACTAGAGGATGTGTATCACATCCTATGAGTACCTTGTCACATAGATGTATTAAGTGTGATGATTATTTCTTGTAGTTCTTTTTACTCTATCTCATTATTGTGGATGTTGACATGATCCTTGTATGTCACATATGTATTATGATCAGACACCAACAGAGGGGAGGGTGACATTATAGGTACTATTTGAGGATCTAACCATCCTAGATAGGAATTTGACCTAGGAGAGGCTAATAGTAGCATATAGGGATTGGTATCCAATGGTGTGAATTATATGCTCCCTAGTAGTGTAGGAATTACTCATAGATAGAAGATAGAAGGGCTTCCCATGCAAGTGGGGAATATTGGTGATGGACCTAATAGGGAGGCCATAGGAAATAACATGGGGACTAGCCATCCAACCTGATATGTACCATGAGCTACATGAGATTATATACCTTAGTGGGAGGACATGGGCATGCGATGTGGTACTGGCAAAAATTTGGGCATGGCATAATATAGTAGTGATTCAACTATGTCTACAACCTTGCGAGATAGGGTACCCCTACATCTATAAGTACTCTAGCTTCATCTCACATCCACATAAAGTATATGTTATGTACTATAAGTGACTATTTTATGAGTTGTCAATGTTTGAGTGGATACCATACAAAGGGTGTGAGGGCTAGCAGGAGGCAATAAATGAGCTAGGTTATATATATTTAGCCCGAGGTAGAGGATCTTAAAGGAGACCACTACATATGATAGGTTCCATGGGGAGGAGGATTTAGGATGGCTACCAATGCTAGATTACAAAGCATCTCAATAGGAGACAAACTAATTGTGAAGGGAAATGTGGGTGTATCTCTAGAGTATGCTTGAGAGATGAGGATGTAAAAAAGTAAAGTCCTCTATGATACCTAAGAGGGGGTGGGGGGTGAATTAGTTATCCAATTGTTAAAACATTTATCAACCTTATTAAACCTTAGCCATGTGAGAAATATAACTAGCAACCATAAGAACATACACATACGTAATAACACCAAAAATGTTAACTAGGGAAACCTTTGATAAGAGTGAAACCTCTAGTAGGGATGGTACCCACAAAATGATATACTAATATAAAAATTCCTTATAAAAGGATGGACTCTATTAGGAGCCAATGAAATATATCCAATACATATCAATCCCTGTTAGGAGACTTTGAATCCCTGTTAGGAGAGTCTAACCCTCTTAGGAGTTGTACCAACCATGTTAGGAGTTGTAGAAGGTAGAAGGACCCATTTTCCAAATAGATTTAGGGGAAATACCACTAAACTCACTATCGAAATGATCCCTACATTGTTCCTTGTAGAATAATAGAATGAAATAAATCAAACTCCACTATCCTCCTGACCAAACTAAAGCTCTTTCAGATCTCAATACTTGAATCCAATAATCCCTTGGACCACTTACACACATTTACCAACTTTGCATATCACTCTCTAACATACAATAGAATTTGCACTTACATATATTATGCACATTTATTACACTCTTCGCCACGAGGAAATAACTTTCCTTTATACCATATCCTCAAAATAATTCCTTTAGTTGGCCTTGAGGCTTTCCCAGTTAATTATAATAGGACCTCATTAAGATATTATAATTCATTGCATATTTTGAAATTTAAAACCAATTTTGGCTCACACTCTTTAAAACATCTTATACATACAACCTATGACCTTGCATACTAGCTGATGTCATTATGAAATTGTCTCCTATCACTATCTAATTTCTTGAGTTCATCAAATCCAACTACTTCAACCTGCATTACTGTAAGCAACAAATGCCTCCTACTTAATGCATCTGCAACCTTGTTAGATTTTCCACTTCTATGCTTCAACACAAATGTATAGCTCTATAAGAACTCTACCCACTTCATATGCCTCTGATTCAATTTACCTTGGCTATTTAGATAATATAATGCCTGATGATCAGTATATAAAAAAAATTCCTTTGGCAAAAAATAATGCCTCCATTTCTTTAAGCCCTAAACTATTACATAGAACTTTTGATCATAAATAGAATACTTCTTTTTTGCATCATTCAATTTTTCACTAAAATATGCAATAGGCTTACCTTCTTGGCTTAATACAACCCCAATAGTGCTACCACTAGCATCACAATCCACCTAGAACACCTTGCTAAAATCAAGAAGTGCCAACATAGGTTGTTCTATCACCTTCTTCTTCAACAATTCAAAACTTCTCACAGCTGCCACAATCTATTTGAACTCTTTTCTATCCCCTCTTGTTGTGTTAGTTAGGGGTGCACATATGCCACTAAAATTCTTAATGAACTTCATGTAGAAACTAACCAGACCATGAAATGATCTCGCCTCAGTAGAAAACTTTGGAGTAGGCCATTCCAAGATGGTTTTTATCTTCTCTGGATCCATTTTGAGACCTACAGGTGATACAACAAACCCCAGGTAGACTAACTCTTTTTTAGCAAAGCTACACTTCTTTAGATTAATTAATAGTTTCTCTTCCCTTAACCTTTCTAGGACACTAAAAATATGCAATAAATTTTCTTCCAAAGTCTTTCTAAAAATTAAAATATCATCCAAATAGACAATAACAAATTTTCCCAATAACCTCTTAAGTATCTCATTCATAAGCCGCATGAAAGTGCTTGGGGCATTCGTCAATCCAAAGGGCATGACTAGCCATTCATAAAGACCCTCCTTGGTCTTGAAGGTAGTTTTCCACTCATCTCCTTCTCAAATCCATATCTAGTGATAGCCACTCTTGAGATCTATCTTTGTGAAGTACTAAGCTCCACTCAAGCAGTCCATAAGATCATCCATTCTTGGAAAAGGAAACTGATACTTGATGGTTATGCTATTTATAGCTTGAGAGTCCGTACACATTCTCTACTCTCAATCCTTCTTTGGTGCCAGTAATGCAGGTACTACACATGGACTCAGGCTCTCTCGAATCAAACCCTTCTTCAATAGCTCCTAAACTTCTTTGTTTAGCTCCTCAGTTTCAGTAGGAGTCATCCTATGAGCAACCTTGTTAGGAAAACTAGCTCCAGGGATTAAATCTATCTGATGACTGATTTGCCTTACTAGTGGCAATCCTTTAGGAACATTATCAAAAATGATATCTCTAAACTCACTTAATAAATCTGAAACTTCAAGTGGTATTTCACTACTACCTTCCTTAGCTTTTGTAGGAATCAAAGCATAACACATATGCTGATGTTTCATACCATCTAAAAAATTTCTTCCATCAACAAGATAGATCCTAGCACTGTTGCATACCTTTTCACCTTCCTTTACCATGGGCTCAAGTTTGTGATGAACTCCATCCTTTGTAAGAGAGTATGTGTTTGCATGACCATCATGTACTGCATGCTTGCCAAACTACCATAGTCTTCCCAACAATAGATGGTAGACATCCATTAGAATAATATCATAGAGAATTTCATCATGGTAACTCCCAATTTTGAACTTTACTAAACATTGTTCACTTACTAGGACCTTATATTCATTTTTCACCCAAGTGATCTGATAGGGCTGGGGGTTTTTCTCCCTCTTGAGCTTCAGCTTAGAGAACATCTCTTCTGACACCAAGTTGTCAGTGCTACCACCATCAATGATCACATCACAACATTTATTCTCACATTTGCACCTAGTACAAAATAGACTCCTCCTTTGTCCAGGTTCAATCTCACCACTTAGTAGGACCCTTTCATTTACTAAAGTCTCTACTCTTGCTACATCTTTTGAATGTAATGACTGTGCATCCTCATCCACATGAGCAACCCTAGCTTGGCCCTCAACTCTCCTATCTATCCTTCCTTGTTAAAGGCACTCAAAGGCACGATGGCCTTGTTCATTGCAATAGAAATAGGTACCATGGAAACCTCCTCTTCCTAAACTTCATCCACATCCTCTACCTCTTCCTCTTTGATCTCCAAAGTTTTGATCACAGGAGTAGTTGAAATCCTCATTCCTCTGATTCCTACTAGTACCCACATCTTCATTTTTCCTTTGGCTATCATTTTGACCTCTAGATGACCTACCACTGCCCCTTCCTCCTTGATTGTGCCCTCTTTGTCTCCCTTCAAACTTTTTATTTATCTTCTCTTCAACTCGTAGGGAAAACTGGTATGCCTCTTCAACATTGGTCATTCTTACCAGAATTAATTACTCTTGGATGCTAGGTCATAACCCATTGATATAATAAGCAACCTTGTCCTTATTTGCTTCTGCATGCCCTACTCTAATCAAAATTTGATAAAATTCCTCTGTATATTCCTAGACTGATTTTTTTGCTTGCTTTAACCCATGCATCTTCTTAAACAAATCAAGCTCGTAGTCAATAGGAATGAATTGCTTCTTTAGATTGTCCACCATGCGATCCCACCTTGTGATCTTCTCCTTTCCTCTTCTATTTCTTTCTAATTAAACCTCTTGACAACAAATTTTGGCATGGCCTTTTAGTTTGGCCTTTGCAAAATTAACCCTATCTGGATCCCTGATATCCTCATACTCAAAGTACTCTTCTAGTTCATTGATCCAATCAATCAACTCAGCTAGTTTTAGATTTCCTAGAAATACACCCACATCAATTGTAGGTGTTTTTCCAAACTTAGTAATGGCCCTAAAAAGCCTCTTCTCTACCTAATTCAGAACTTCCCCTTCAACTTTCCCTTTTGGTCTAATTTCTTTTTCTTCATTGTCATCCGCACTTTCGTCACCTCCAGCAACATTTATTCCTCTACAGAGCTCCTCCTACAACACTTGAACCTACCTTTGGAGGGCTCTAACCTCCTCAGGATTAATAGCTCTAGCCCTTCCACCATGCTCATTTTTTGGAGGCATCTTCTTAACTCAAACCCCCAACCACATAGTCCTGGTGCAAACTGCCTCACAGATGGTGCTCTGTCTACACACTCAAGAAAACCTGCTCTAATACCACTTGATGGGGACACAACCCAAGCATAGAATGGACAGAATAGGAAAGGGAAAATTTATTTAGCTATGAAAATATGCTAGTACACTTAGTGTAAAGAAACAAACTCCAAAACATGCCCTATGGGCTTACAATAATATAAATCTGGAGATAATCTCTTCCCCTAGTACCTTCTCTCAAACTGCACTTCGAACTACCTTTTACAATGCCAAAAATGTCCTTAAATAGACCCCAAAGAGTTAAGGATTAGGAATACATTCTAGAAAGTGCTAGTTGGCATCCACCACCAAAATGGAAGGCTCCATAAGTCAGTACAAAATTAGAAGAATCTAAAAATGGTATTCAAACTTTTAGGAGGCATAACTTTTCAACCGTAGCTCTGATCAACAAACTGTTTACATTTCCAGAAAGCTCTTGGAGTGCTCTATACCCCTATGGATGAGCTTTACTCCTCCCCCATTTTTTTATCCCTATACAAGGTAATTTAATTCCTTGAACCTGACTTTGAAGCATTCTTAGGAGGTCTCCAAAAATTGAAAAATTGTGATAACTTTCAAACCGTGTGGCCTTTCGACCTGGTTCTTTTTTTGGAATGTTCTAAATTACAATTTTAATCCTCCCTCCTATTTACACCTCATGATTCACCATAATTATTGCTCAATTACATAGTCCTATTTTTTTTGGCATTTACATGTACCCCAAGGTGCTTAAATACTCTAACCCAGAACACTAATAGTGGAACTATGAGAGTTGGAACCTTTATTTGACCCAAATGGGTATCCAAAAATTAAAACACATGAAATAGAAAGTATGTCTAGGTACATTTTTTTTGGTGACACAGGATTTCTCTTATACCTCTGGATGCTCCTGCATCACTTTGGCATTGAGGGAAACATAGATGAAAAAAATCTAAGTTCCAAGAATACCAAATCCAAGTCTATGGATGATGTTATTGTTCTCTTCTTTTCAAATCCTCTTCATCAATAAAATATGAAACTTACAGGAACACTTTTTCTTTCTTAGTCTTAGGATTAACATAAGTTGTTCACACTCTAACTCATAGGAAAAACTATTCATCTGTGCTTTCTTATTCTTACATGTATGGAAATCAATTTTTCACACTTCTCCATTGATATAGCTCAATGTTTCTCCTCATTGTCATCAATATATCCATGAACAATTCTCCCACATATTATTAGAATATGTTTTTCATATACACTTCTCCTCCATTGACATAAATGAAAAAGGCTTCATTATATCAATCAACTATGAAAAGTCTTCAACTATCTCAAGTTTCTAAAGAAAATATTCTATACCAACTACCAAGAGTCCTTGATGTCTCTACTAACCACAAATACTCCATGTTGTGGTCCCACAATGCATGCCCTATTTTGAGTCATAAAATGGGGATCCCCTAGCTTCAAAATCATACACAAGGCATCTAGTCTAGTGGCTTGGTCATCTAGGACCCTCCTCTAAGTCTAGGTGAAACCTCAGTGTCTAATTAGGAAGTCTTAGATAATCAAGTGAGGAGGAAAATTAAAGTTTAAGCTTTTAGTGCATAAAGTGTGCACTTGCACAGTTAGAGGTTATAACACTATGAAAGAATAATGAGTTGTTAAGAGGATACCTAAATGAAGTAGTGGGACCTATTAACCTAGAAAATTATGACATTAATCTTGGAGCTACACTTCAAAGGAAGCATGTAGGGTTACAAATGGATTCACTTTTGGATGTATGTCAACAATGGCATCACAATTTTGAAGAACGAGGAGTGCAAATAATATAGGATAATTTAAACCCATTACATAACATCCATTCTAATACTAACAAGTTGGTTTTCATTATAAACCAATGTTTTTGGCTGATGGATGAAGTGCATACATAGGCTAATGATCTACAAGCACTTAGATCTATTAAGTTATAAAGGTACCAGATTCTAATAGAAGTATACTCAACATAGGAGTTAGATAAGCTAGATGATTGGATAGAGAAGATGCCCTTAGGAAATAAGGCTATGGAGGTATTACATGAGGGAATCCAAAAAATAAAGAATAAATCTCAAGATCAATTTTTGGAAGTGGAAGGGTACTATAATACCGCTAGCCTTGAGATTTTTTAAGATCCTGATAGAATTGTTATTGAACATGATTGTAAGCATACTTTTAACACTCAATTTTCAAACTTCAATATCAACCATTGGATCAAGATAAATTTTGGATATGATTTATAAAACCTTGTTATTTAAATCCTTTCCAAAGCATTTGTTCAGATTATCAATTGATAAAAAGTTACATGTGTTTGACTACAACATTGTCAAAATTATCCATGACAGTTACAAAATGATAATAAACATATCAATCTTAGTATGGGGGCCATATTTCTCAATAGCACCATTGGATCAATATAATTTTTGGATATGTTTTAAAAAACCTAATTATTTGAATCCTCTCCACATATTTTTTTCAAATTCTCAACAGATCAAATGTTACACATGTCTAAGTGCAACACTTTCAAAATTATCCATAACAATTACCAAAATGATGCTAGAAATATGTGTCATGTTTATGAGGGCATATATTTCATTCTAACTATTGGATTATGCTGATTTTTAGATATGTTTTATAAATCCTAGTTTTTTAAGCTATCTCCAAATGGTTTTGTCAGATAACTTATAGATTACAAGTTATGAGCATTAGCGTGATTTGCTAAAACTGTCAATGACAATTATGAAATTATAACAACATCTCATGACTAAATTGCATATTTTTATAGATGTATTTTATAAAGTAGAGAAATGAGAGGAAGTTGAAAACAGGAGGGTAAAAAAATGATAGGTTTTCCAAGAATCAATTTTTATGACTAAGAAGTCATCCGAAAGCTAAGAGGATAAATATGCAACAAAACATAAAAATAAGGGTTCTTCTTTTTCAGCAGGTCTTAATGCTACAAAAAGAATATATTATATAAATGGATGATTGTAATAAGGGATAGAGGAATTAGTTTTTTATTTTATATTTATTTTATAGTTTCAGGGGAAGGTTAATTATATGGTTACCTATTATGTGTTCTTAATAAAAACAAATTATGTTTGTTAGATCACATGGTCTAGAGATTGTTGTAAATCATATGGTCACTGCTTTCATATTTTGAATCTACTCCTTTAATCATTCATAGTTATAGAATAATATAATGTTTTCTCCATTTCTCTATAATGTTGAGAAGGTTGAGTAATTAGTCATATGGCTATTTCCCATTCTTTTTGTTTTCATTCTACTCATAAAACTTGCAATTGCATTTATTCCATGTTGATGAATGAATGTTAGAAAACCTTCATGTCTTTAGGAAAAAGACATAACCAGTCATTTAATTCATTGTAAATATTTATAAGAGGGAGATGTACCTCTCAATTTAGAGGATAGTTATCAACTAATGATAACTCATGCAATTGTTAGTATCTTTTTGTTCTTTGATTTTGGTGTTTTGAGTCATATATTGTATTTCTTCTTGAAGGATAATTATGTTTACTAACAATGATAATGGATTTACAATGATTAATACAAGATCATTTGAGCCACTTGGAAATGAGCCTTATGTTCTTCCAAGCCAATGTGAGCAAGTGTTTTACTTTGGCATTACACATAAACTAGGTTGGTCATTTGTCATTAGACACGATCCAAGAGGAAGATGTGTAAAGTATAATGTGATTAAAGAACATACCAAAGAAGTGGAAGACAAAGTAGATGATGATGATGATGATGGAAAAGATTTTCATGATGATGGTGATGGTATTGATTATGATGGTGGTGCTAGTGGAAAAGGTGATGATGGTGGTGATAGTGATGGTGATGGTGATGGTGATGATGATGATGATGATAATGATGGTGGTTGTAATGATGATCATGATGTTGACAATGGTCATTATGATGGTGATAATGATGATGTTCATGATGATAAGATAGATGAAGAAGATGATCAATGACATGATCAATGGAAGTGTATTAGGTACTAACTAGGTTGAAATATTTATTACGAGCCTCAATTCTTGGTGTTGATTACTTATAATACATTTTTTTGTAGAGGCAACCAATTAAAAAGTATACAATGATTATGATGAATGCTTATTGTTCATGTTATGTTCTATGTAATTTGTAGCATAAGTATCATGTAATTTGTAACTAACCTAAGACAAATGATTTACATATGTAGGAAACTATACCCCTTTAATGAGGATCATACATAATGACATGGATTAGGAGGTATAAGTTTATTACATGCTTTCTTTCTCTTTACCTTCAACATTAACTTTAGGAAAAATTCATCAATTTTATCCTCATTTTATAGCAAGATATTTTTCTCCTTCAACTATATCTCTTATTTGATGGGCTACAGGTACCATCAAATAGGTATCTCTTAGATTTGTCTTCCTTGAGTGAGGGAAATGTAGGAATATAAGAGGATAGTGAGACATATAGTAGGTCTACGAAAGAGAGACCAAATAGAGGTCAAAATATTAGAAAAAAATTCAATAAATGCATTCAATTTATCCTTGCTCAAGGGGGGTCATTTTATTTTGATGATAAGGAAAAGGGCTACATCAAGGTTCCCTTGAGGTACGGACATCTTCAGAAAGAATGGGTACCCAAGGAATTACCTCCAATTAACACTAATTTTTGTGTTAACAAGAGGATATATCACATAGCTCCATCATCATTACATGGTTTGGGCCTATTTTCCATGGATGGAATAAAGGTTAGTTCTAACAAAGTTTTTGAATTGATGGTGTAGATGGATCAACAGGATCCAAGAATTCAATATTGAAATATAGATAACTAAGTTGGTAAGGGGTCAAGGTTTGGCCAAACTCATGGTTGAAGCTAATCTAGAGACTAATCAGATAAATCTGGTAAGTGATGATCTCAGAGTTGACTTATGTGACATGGATCAGTGTGATTGGCACACCAATGTTATATATTACCTACAACACATGGAAGGTCCCCCTCATTTGCCTAAAAATGAAAAGAGAAGTACTAAATTGCAAGCCATCAAGTATATAATTGTCCATGGCAACCTATGGTGGAGAAATTTTGAGGGAGTATTGTTGAAATGTGTTAATCAAGAAAAGGCAAAAGAGGTCTTGAAGGAAATGCATGCTGGAGTGTGTGGGGGATAGTATATGGACAAAAATACTGCACATAAATTAATGAGGGCTAGATTTTGGTGGCCTTCCCTTTTCAAGGATGCTCAAATTATGATTAGAAAATGTGACCCTTGTCAGAGGTTTGCTGAAAAAATAAAGTTTTTAGGTAATACTCCATTGAAGCCAGTAGAGGTTCAAGCACCCTTTCAACAATGGGGTCTAGATTTCATAGGAGAAATCTTCCCCAAGTCTAGCACTAGCTACTCCTGGATTCTAGTGGCTACTGATTACTTTACAAAGTGGGTAGAGGCAATCCCCATAAGAAATGAAACAAGTAAAGTTGTTAATAATTTTCTATTGAATAATATTATCTCTAGATTTGGTTGTCCTCAAAAAATTGTAATAGAAAATGCTATGTGCTTTAGGTCTGAGGAATTCATTAAATTTTGTGATAAATATGGAATAACAAGGTCATCATCCTCTCCTTATCATCCACAAGGAAATGGGCAAGCTGAATTCACTAATAAAAGCCTGTTAAAAGTCATTAAAAGAACCTTGGATGATAACAAGAAAGCATGGGATTCCAAGCTACAATTAGCAGTATGGGCTGACAGGGTAACTGTGAAGAAAGCCATTGGTGTAGCTCCATTTGATATGGTGTATGGAATTAAAGCACCAATGCCTCAGAACAACTTGATGGGACTTTACAATTACATTTAGTTATATGATGAAGATACTACAGATGAAATGCAAGAAAGGATGGATGAATTGGTAGGATTGACAAAAACCAGAAGAGAAGCATCTCTTAAGAACCAAAAGCTGCAACTGCAAGTTAAGACACTCTATGATAGAAGAACGGTAAGCATAAAGTTTGAAGGTGGAGAACTAGTCTTAATGTGGAATGTCAAAATTGAGGATAAAGGAAAACATGGCAAATTTGATCCTATCTGGTTAGGCCCATATCTAATTGAAAATACCTGGGGTGAGGATTCTTATATACTCAAAGATTTATTAGACAATATTCTTGAATTGCTAGTTCATGGAGAGTTCTTGAAGAGGTATTTTTTTTGAAAGATACTTATTATTTCCATGAGCAGTAGTTTAGGTTTTCCTTGTATATATTTGTAAATTCTTTCTCTTGTGAGCTTCCTTGTACAGTTTGGTTTCTTGTTCCGACGTGTTATTTTGTGGTCTCTGAAGAAGTTGTCATGTTTGCACCAGGCATGTGGTCTACTCTTCCATAGATTTTGAATTCTTGCATAGACCCAAGTGGTCTATCATCCCCAGATAGAGCCACTATTGGTGTGATTTTCATAGTATAGAAAAAGTTCTGATATTTGGGTGAAAAATCAGTTAAATCTTTGATTCTTGCGGATTAGGGTTTTATCTTATGAAATCCTAAAAATTGTTAGATTACCCTAGTTGTGCCCTATTCTGTGGTTTGTATTTTCCTTTTAAATTCTCAGAGTTTGTCTCTCAAATTGTCCTTGAAAAGGCCCTAAGTGTGTAAAAAACCTTATACCTTTGTTTTGTGTTGCCCTAGTTTTCAAATGTTCAAAAGGTATTGTTTCAAATATTTTGGCGAGGCATTTTATCCTAAAGATTTGTTTTGCATTAGAATACCTTTTTATCGTTATGATAAACCTTTTGTGTGTTTTAAGTGTGATATTTTATTTTAAAAAGGATGCCAAGTTGAAATGATTTTCAACACCGTTGATTTTCTCAAGATCAAGGGTTCCCACATTCTTGCATTATCAAGTTGTGAGGTCTTTAAATAATGCAGGGAAATGCATTTGTGACACATAGCCCCTGATGGCTTTTTGAGATTCAATGTGCCGCAAAAGGTCTTGTATGTTAGCATGGGTCAGGACACTTTTAGCAGATTTGTTAGATTTGTTAGGACACATTTTATTTTCTTGTGCTATCATTGGTTGTTCAAATCAATGAAAGCTTTACCTTATGATCAATATTCATCAACCGTGGATCTTGTTTAGATCCAAAATTCCCACATTCTTGCATTATCAAGTTGCGAGGTCTTTAAATAATATGAGGAAATGGGTGCACGGTGTGTGGCAATGGTGACATCATGGGCCCGCCTTTTGCAAAAAGGTAATAACAGTGTGTCCTCTGTAGTGGTTGTTAGATGACATGGAACAAAGAGGAAGCATTTCATTGGTCCATTAAAATTGATTAAAGTGCACAGTCATTACAAGATTTTGATCACCATTGATTAAAGCAAGATCGACAGATTGCGCTTTCCCACATTATCAAGCTGGCATGGTGGGACTTGAACCAATCTTTAGGAAATGCATTGAGTCATGCCACACTGGAAGAGATTAAAAGTAACAAAGTACACTCATGGGTGGAAAGTGACAGGTTTTCCAAGTTGGAAGCAACGATGTCATGGGCACGAAAACTTCAATTACTACAATTAAAATTGTCAGAGCACATGGATTAAAGGGTAACATTTTCATTGGTCAAGTTAGTTTGGTAGGCCACCAAATAAAGAGATATTGATTCGTCGTCGATCAAGGTAAGATTGATGGTGCCCGCATTCTCGCATTTTCAAAATGTGAGGTTTTTAAATAATGTGGGCAAGCAGGCTTTTGACACATGGCCGAAGATCCTAGAGTTTTAAGGGACTTTCTATTTTTGAAACGAAATCGTTAGATCAAAGGGAGATCAATGGGTAGAATTCAAATTCAAGATACAGCATGAAAGTAGTAGTTGTAGAAATAAATATGATACAGAGTTTCCTTTGTGTGACATAAATACTTTGATATAGCATGTGAATTTGCCATTGTTGAAGCATAGTTACAGATTTCCTCAGTGCAAAAGAATTTCCAAAGCTAGGGCACAAAATTTTTCAAGGGTTTTAGCAAAATTTGCAGAGAAAACTATAGAGAAAGGAGGGAAAATTTTGTGGGTAAGTGATCTATAACCAATAGAAATTAAAATTTGATGTTACAAAGGTTCTGAACTCTTAAAGATGCCTCCACAAAAGGATTTTTTTGGGCAAATTGAATATTCAGAAAGGGGTGTGCATGATGATTTTCTGGAACAATTTCCTTTGTCAGTTCATGAGATAACTAAGGGGAGGGAGTTCATTCCTAAAAACCCTAGAGTAGATATAGCAGAGGGTTTCTATGACAAGGCCAATTGGGTATGAGATGCTCAAGTATCCATGGGAGGTTTGGAATTATTCTAAAAGTGGTTTTCAGAGCAAAAACTAGATAATCCTCTAAGCAATGTCTGGGAGTTTGATATTGGAAAGTTGACAATCCCTACATTTTTCTTTGACAATGATTTATTAATGGATTTGGCCAAGAAGTATGACCCAATTATAGGGTGGATAAAGAATCATGCTGGAGTAAACATTATTAGGGTCTGTCCTAAACTGATTAGAGAAGTTTTCAATCTTAACCCTAACCATGTTGTGCATGAAACTATTGACATGGGTAACCTACAAGAAAGGTATGATGCACAAAAAACCTACTTGAAAAGAGGGCCACTACAGGAGCATGCTGCCAAGGTTGGTAATTTGTCTATGATTACTATCAGCACCCCATAGCCACTATTGAAAAGACATTTTAACATTAGGGCTAAGGAATTATATGTTTCTCTTTGTAAGATTTTTGGAATAGATGAGGTAGAACAAATTCCATGTTCAATTGTCCTCATCATGGCACAAACTCTTCAATTTGGAATGAGCTCTATTCTGGATTTTGCAACATTTCTCACAAGAGAAATTCACAATGGTTTGGTTGGGATAGCAAAGGGAAAAGTAGATAAACCATTATGTTGGTATTCATTGCCTATGCATGTGTGCTTATACAAGGGATTTACATTTTTCTCCACAGGTATGGAATTGGAAACAACCAGGGAGGGGGAGAAGAATCCAATATAGTTGTGGAGTGTAGATATGACCTCAGAAGCCATAGGTGCTAGGTATGTAAGGTTTGATAGGTATTTTGCATCAAAGCTTAGACATCTTTTAAGAGGAGATAGCCCTAGAATCCTACAAGCATTGTTAGAATTGGTCAGACCCAAGGACCATGCTAAAGGGCTACTTGTTAGTCATAACTGGGGGGATATAATTCCCTATAATGTTTCAATAGTGATAAGAGTGTATGGTTTTTGGGAAAACCTCATGTGCTACTATTTCATGTGCCTTTGAAGATAGGAATAGTTGAGCTGTTATGGTAGATAAGTACCATAGCTGAGAGGGAGTTGACTAGGAAGGGTACATTTTTTCCAATTGTCACTATGGCCCATGATTTTGTTTTTGTAAGGAAAGGTTGGAAACATCTGAACTTTTTTTTAGACAAATATAACATGGCAGAATCTCATGCTAGATTTATTGATCCTGAAGGTTTCTATGATATCTTCAGGAAGAGAATAAAAGCTTCTCGCATGGTCCAACAAGTCTACTATCCTAAAGATGTGATTAGAAACATTTTCACCTTACAAGAACAAGAATTGAGAAAGGAAAAGTGGATGGTGTTTAGCAAAACCCTTGAATTCATTAATGCTTTTGATCCCCACTATGACCCATTGAAAGAAAAGAAATACTGGAGAGCCAAGATACAGGCCTTGATGAATACTTTTGTTGAGATAACACAAGCTATGAATGAAAAAGGGCTACATATGTTAGGGAATACCTAGACAAGGCTGCAAAAGTGCAGAAAAGAATCAATAGTAAAAATATAGTAGCTTATAGCCAATATACCTTGCATAAAAGGTTAGGTTATGTGATGGGGACACAACCCAAGAACAGAATGGAAACAAAAGAAAAGGGAAATTATATTAACTGAGAAAATAAGCTAGTACAAATAGTACAGGAAAATAAACTTCAAAACATGCCCTAAGGGCTTACAATAGCATAAATCTGGAGATAATTTCTCCTTATGGCACCTCCTCTCAAACTCCACTCTGAACTGCCTTTTACAATGCCAAAAATCTCCTTAAATAGACCCCAAAGGGTTAAGGACTAGGAGTACATTCTAGAAAGTGCTAGTAGGCATCCACCAACCAAATAGAAGGTTTTGAAAGCTGCGTTAGAAGTCGGTGCAAATCTAGAAGAATCCAGAAATGGTAACCGAACTTTCGGGAGGCATAACTTTTGAACCGTAGCTCCGATTGACGAATCGTTTACATTTATGGAAAGCTCTCAAAGTGCTCTATAGCCCTATGGACAAGCTTCGCTCATCCCCTATTTTTCAGCCCTTTTTGAGGTCCCTAACCTGACTTTGAAGCATTCTTAGGAGGTCTCCAAAACTTGAAAAACTGCAATAACTTTCAAACCATGGGGCCTTTTGGCCTGATTCTTTTTTTTGAACACTCTAAATCACAATTAAATTCATCTGGTCAATTCACACCTTCTAGGTCACCAAAATGATGGCCAAATTGCACGTTCCTATTTTTTTAGGATTTTCAAACACACTGATAGTGGAATTGTGAGAGTTGGAACCTTTATTTGACCCAAATGGGTATCCAAAAATGTAAAGACATGAAACAGAAACTAAGTCTAAGTACATTTTTTTGGGTAACATAGGATTGCCCTTATACCTTTGGATGCTCTTGCATCAGACACCTAGAGTAGATTGAAAAGTGACCCTGTCACTTTATGGATGGTAGAGGAAATCCCAAATGGGAAACCTCAATTGCTAAAATCCAAGTTGAGTCCTCGATCAGCCGTCCTTTCCATTTGACCAAATACTCTTCATACTACCTATTTCTAGTACTCCTACCCACATAATAATCTAGAATGTCTTCTATCTCCTCCTTCTTAGAAGCAGGAATTGGACATGGCTCTAACACCAGCTCCTCATCTGCACCATCATCATGATACTCTGCTAAATTTGAAATGTTGAAAATGGGAGAAATCTGAATACCATCTAGCAGCTCCACTTCATATGCATTTCCTGAGTCATGTTTCTTCAAATTTTTGTAGGGGCCAAATTTCTTCATTTTCAGCTTGTTGTAAGTACCGGCTAGAAATCTTTCTTTTTGTAAGTGCATCATAACTAGATCCCCTACTTGGAATTCCTTATGTCTTCTCCTTTGATCAGCCCTAGCTTTATACTCTTGATTCATCTTGGTAATGTGTGCTTGAACCTCCTCATGTAGACGCTTGATATGTTCAGCAAATTCCTCAGCTTTAGCACTTGTCCTCTCCCCTTGTTCTATCTTCCTCAGCTCTGGTGCAGTCCTTGGGCTATTCCCATATACAATTTGGAATGGTGATTTTCCAGTACTCCTATTTATAGAGTTATTGTAAGCAAACTCTGCTTGTGGTAGAATTAAATCCCATCCCTTGGGCTTATCCCCAACTAAACATCTCAGCAAATTGCCCAGACTTCTATTTACCACTTCTATTTGACCGTCAATTTGTGGGTGATGCATGGAACTGAATTTCAAGTATGTTCTCAACTTTTTCCACAATGTCCTCCAGAAATACCCCACAAATTAAGTGTCTCTGTCAGAAACTATACTCCTTGGAAGACCATGTAGTCTTACCACCTCTTTGAAAAACAAGTCTGCAATATGGACAACATCATGGGTTTTGTGGCATGGAATGAAATGTGCCATTTTGGAGAACCTATCAACTACCATGAATACTGAGTCATTACCCCTTTGTGTCCTTGGCAATCCAAGAACAAAATCCATACTTATGTCCTCCCATGGCCTTGATGGAACAACCAATGGCTGATATAGGCCAGTATTGTGACTAAACCCCTTGGCAACTTGACAAACCTGGCAACTCTGTACAAACTTCTTCACATCCTATGAAATTTGAGGCCAAAAATAATGTTCTCTAAGAATGGCAATGGTCTTATCTCAACCAAAATGTCCTGCCATTCCTCCACTGTGTTTCTCCTTAATCATATTTTCCCTCATGGAACTCCTTGGAATGCATAATTGACTACCTTTGAACAACATGCCATCCTAAATCAAATAGTCTAACCACTTGGTTCTATCTACAGCAATAGGTTCTTTACAAGCTTTCCATGCTTCAGCAAAATCAGGATCCTTAGGGTACAAATTCTTGAGTTCATCAAATCGAACTACTTCAACCTGCATTACTGTAAGCAACAACTACCTCCTACTTAGTGCATCTACAACCCTGTTAGATTTTCCACTTCTATGCTTCAACACAAATGTATAGCTCTGCAAGAACTCTACCCACTTCATATGCCTCTGATTCAATTTACCTTGGCTATTTAGGTATTGTAATGCCTAATGATTAGTATACAAAAAAAATTCATTTGGCAATAAATAATGCCTCCATTTCTTTAAGGCCTGAACTATTGCATAGAACTCTTGATCATAAACAGAATACTTCTTCTTTGCATCATTCAATTTTTCACTAAAATATGCAATAGGCTTACCTTCTTGGCTTAATACAGCCCCAATAGCACTGCCACTAGCATCACAATCCACTTGAAAAACCTTTCTAAAATTTGGAAGTGGCAACACAGGCTTTTCTGTCACCTTCTTCTTCAGCAATTCAAAACTTCTCGCAGCTGCTACAGTCCATTTGAACTCTTTTCTATCCCCTCTTATTGTATCAGTTAGGGCTGCACATATGCCACTGAAATTCTTAATAAACTTCCTGTAAAAACTAACCAGACCATGAAATGATCTTACCTCAGTAGCAGACCTTGGAGTAGGCCATTCCAAGATGGCTTTTATCTTCTCTGGATCCATTTTGAGACCTTCAGGTGATATAACAAACCCCAAATAGACTAATTCCCTTTTTGCAAAGATACACTTCTTCAGATTAATTAACAGTTTCTCTTCCCTTAGCCTTTCAAGGACACTACGAACATGCATTAAATGTTCTTCCAAAATCTTACTTAAAATTAAGATATCATCCAAATAGACAATAACAAATTTTCCCAAGAACTTCTTAATAACCTCATTCATGAGCCGCATGAAGGTGCTTGGGGCGTTCATCAATCCAAAGGGCATGACTAACCACTCATAAAGACCCTCCTTGGTCTTGAAGGCTGTTTTCCACTCATTTCCTTCTCGAATCCATATCTGATTATAACCACTCTTTAGATCTATCTTTGTGAAGTACTGAGCTCTACTCAAGCAGTCCATAATATCATCCATCCTTGGCAAAGGAAACCGGTACTTGATGGTGATCCTATTTATAGCTCGAGAATCTGTACACATCCTCCACTCTCCATCCTTCTTTGGTGCGAGTACTGTAGGTACTGCACATGGAATCAGGCTCTCTCGAATCAAGCCCTTCCTCAACAGCTCCTAAACCTGTCTATTTAGCTCCTCTATTTCAGTAGGAGTCAACCTATGAGTAGCCTTGTTAGGCAAACTAGCTCCTAGAATCAAATCTATTTGATGACTGATTTGCCTTACTGGTGGCAATCCATCTGGAACATTATCAGAGATAATATCTCCAAATTCCCCCAGTAAATCTGAAACTTCAAATGGTATTTCACTACTACCTTCTTTATCTTTCCTAGGAATCAAAGCATAGCACATATGCTGATGTTTCATGCCATCTAAAAACTTCCTTCCATCAACAAGACAAATCCTAGCACTGCTACATACCTTTTCACCTTCCTTTTTCATGGGCTTCAATTTGTGGCGAACTCCATCCTTTGTTAGAGAGTATGTGTTTGCATGTCCATCATGCACTGCATGTCTATCAAACTGCCATGGTCTACCCAACAATAGATGGCAAACATCCATTGAAATAACATCACAGAGAACTTCATCATGGTAACTCCCAATTTTGAATTTTACTAAACGTTGTTCACTTACCAGGACCTTATGATCATCTTTTACCCAAGCAATCCAATAGGGCTGGGGATGTTTCTCCCTCTTGAGCCTTAGCTTAGAGACCATCTCTTCTGATACCAAGTTATCAGTGCTACCACCATCAATGATCACGTCACAACATTTATCCTCACACTTGCATCTGGTATAGAACAAACTCCTCCATTGTCCTTGCTCAATCTCACCACTTAGTAGGACTCTTTCATTTACCAAGGTCTCTCCTCTTTCTGCATCCTCTGAATGTGATGATTGTGCATCCTCATCCACATGAGCAACCCTAGCTTGGCCCTCAGCTCTCCTATCTGTCCTTCCTTGTTGTTGAGGGCATTCAAAGGCACGATGACCTTCTTCATTGCAATGGAAATAGGTACCATGGAAGCCTCCTCTTCCTTGTCCACGTCCTCTACCTCTTCTTCTCTGATTTCCAAAGTCTTGGTCGTGGGAGTGGTTGAAACCCTCATTCCTCTGGTTCCTGCTAGAACCCACATCTTCATTTTTCTTTTGGGTTTCATTGCGGCCTCCAGATGATCTACTGCTTCCCCTTCCTCCTTGACCACACTCTCTTTGTCTTCCTTCAAACCTTTAATTCAACTTCTCTTCAACTCGTAGGGAAAACTGGTATACCTTTTCAATGCTGGTCATTCTTACCAGACTTAATTCCTCCTGGATGCTTGGTTGCAACCCACTGATATAATGAGCAACCTTCTCCTTATTTGCTTCTGCATGCCTTGCTCTAAACAAGAGTCAGTAAAACTCCTTTGTATAGTCTTGGACTAATCTTCCTGCTTGCTTTAACGCATGTATCTTCTTAAACAAATCTAGCTCGTAGTCCACAGGAATGAACTACTTCTTCAATTTGTCCACCATGCGATCCCATCTTGTGATCTTCTCCTTTCCTCTTCTATTTCTTTCCAATTGAACCTCTTGCCACTAGATTTTGGCATAGCCTTTCAGTTTGGCCTTTGCAAACTTAACCCTATCTGGGTCCTTGATATCCCCATACTCAAAGTATTCTTCCAGTTCATTGATCCAATCGATCAACTCATCTGGTTTCAGATTTCCTGAAAATACACCCACTTCAATTGTAGGTCTTTTCCCAAAATTAGTAATGGCCCTAAAAAGCCTTTCCTCTACAGGATTCAGAACTTCCCCATCAACTTCCTCTTCTGGTCCCATTACTTCTTCTTCATTTTCATCCTCACTGTTGTCACCTAGGGCAACATTTGCTCCTCTACAAAGCTCCTCTTGCAATTCTTGTACCTACCTCTGGAGGGCTCTAACCTCCTTAGGATTAATAGCTTTGGCCCTTACACCATGCTCTCTTCGTGGAGGCATCTTCTAACTCGAACCCACAACCACATAGTCTTGGTGCAAACTGCCTCACAGTCGGCGCTCTATCTACACACTCAAGAAAACTAGGCTTTGATACCACTTGATGGGGACACAACCCAAGAATAGAATGGAAACAACAGAAAAGGGAAATTATATTAACTGAGAAAATAAGCTAGTACAAATAGTACAGGAAAATAAACTTCAAAACATGCCCTAAGGGCTTACAATAGCATAAATCTGGAGATAATTTCTCCTTATGGCACCTCCTCTCAAAATCCACTCTGAACTACCTTTTACAATGCCAAAAATCTCCTTAAATAGACCCCGGAGGGTTAAGGACTAGGAGTACATTCTAGAAAGTGCTAGTAGTCATCCACCGACCAAATGGAAGGTTCTGGAAGCTGCATTAGAAGTCGGTGCAAATCTAGAAGAATCCAGAAATGATAACCGAACTTTTGGGAGGCATAACTTTTGAATCGTAGCTCCAATTGACGAACCGTTTACATTTTTGGAAAGCTCTCGAAGTACTCTATAGCCCTATGGACAAGCTTCACTCATCCCCCATTTTTTGGCCCTTTTCAAGGTCCCTAACCTAACTTTGAAGCATTCTTAGGAGGTCTCCAAAACCCGAAAAACTGTAATAACTTTCAAACTGTGGGGCTTTTTGACCTAATTCTTTTTCTAGAACACTCTAAATCACAATTACATTCATCTGGTCAATTCACACCTTCTAGGTCACCAAAATGATGGCCAAATTGCATGTTCCTATTTTTTCAATATTTTCAAACACACTGATAGTGGAATTATGAGAGTTGGAACCTTTATTTGACCCAAACAGGTATCCAAAAATGTAAAGACATGAAATAGAAACTAAGTCTAAGTACATTTTTTTGGGTGACATAGGATTGCCCTTATACCTCTGGATGCTCTTGCATCATTATGTAATGATTCAGAGTGTGCAATAGGGTCCTCTTCATCAAGGAAAAAGACTAGGAAGTCCATCTACAACCAGTGCTCCAAAAAGGTAGAAGTTAGAACATGGATCTTCTTCTTCTCAGCCATAACAATACTGCTCGATCCAATCCCCAATCAGGATAGATGATGAAGCATCTTTAGGGGAACAATTAAGACAAATTGGTGGAGAAGGGGATATAATTATTACTTCCACAGATCTGGAGATTGGGGAACCACAAGAACCCCCTACACCTTTCTTGGAGCTTATTGTTGCTGACTATAAAGGTAAGGAAATTGATCCTATAGTTTCCCAAGCCTCTGAGAGGTTTGTAAATGATGAAAATTTTGGTGAAATCTAGAGCATTTGCACAATTTTTGTGGAGATTGAATATAGGCAATTTTCAAAATACTTGTGAAAAAATAAAAGTAGAGCAACCAGATAAACCAGACTCTGTTATTAAAGAAGAGGTAAAATCTAAATTTTTGAATGATTTTGCCCAATTCACACCTGAGGCTAGGAGGCAATTAGTTAAATAATTAGGAGTCCTTATCTTACTTGAATGGGATATAGTGAATGCTATGGTTTTTGATTCAGTAAGAAAAAAAAGGATGTCTAGTTATAAACTGAAGAAGAGATATTACAGGCTCATAGAGGAGTCAAATTTAGTGATGATCACCAAGCCCTTATAATTTGGTCAATTGAGAAAAGGGATAAAACTAGGATACAGGAAATCTCTACTATAGAACATACTGTTGCATTAACAGTATACAGGGCTGGTGAGGTTGGTAGTAAATAGATAATGGGAATGGCTTCAGAAATGCTAAAATTTGGTGGTGTGGTATCTGGCTAGGAAGAAGATAAATTTTCTCAGCTAAATGCTAGATTTGAAGAAGTACTGAAGGCATATGAAGAGAGGGGCACACACATACAAAATTTGGAGAATCAGGTGTCTCAAATGGAGAAGATACTTGGGAAGAGAAAGGTGGGAGAATCTAGTGCACTTAGAATTGCATACCCTTCACAGTCATTTGTTAAAGCAACCCCTATTGTTGAAATACCAGATACCCCTGAATGGCCTCAATTCTATATTGCAGAGGACTTTGAAGAAGAAAAAACCAAACTACATGAGTTGCAGGTAGAATTAAAAAATCAATATGAAGTAAAATTAAAGCAGGGTGTGATGGATTTAAGGGATAAAATACAATGGTCAACCTTCTTTGATCAGTTGACAAGAATTACAACCCTCATGGATGATTTGAACATAGATGAGATTAAATTGACTCCTCTAGCATAGAAGTGGAGGGAGAGAAATAATGATATCACATTCATGTGTATATCTACCATCCAAATGCCTTGTCATCAAGTAGAGAATTTTTTTGATTTAATAAATAAGCTAGAAGATTTTAATGATAAAAGGGATTCTTTGCAAAAAAGATTAACACATTGTTTTTCCAAGTATATTGCTGAAAAATTCATTTTATTTCCTTATGCTTTAGAATCTGTTGACAAAATAAAGGAAAAGGAAAAGTGGAAAAAAGAGTTGGATGGAATATTTTATGAAAGGATCAAGAACATCATGAGTGAAACTGGTCACTGGTTTTGGGCAAGGAAAAACAAAGAGTTGGTAAAGATATAGTTATTTTATAATGCCATCAGAAAAGAGCTTGATGATTTAGAGGAATTTGCAAATTCTTTAGTGATTATACAAAGAGAGGCTCTAAATTTTGATTGGCTAGATGATGTTCCTTATAATGAATGGAAAAATTAGTTCCTAGTACAAATGTCAGAAGATGATGAGGAGGAAGATGCAAAAGTAAAAATTACCCTCATAGTTAATAATGAAGATATGGAAAATCCCTAGATTAAAGTAAGTTTGCAGGTAATTGAAGACGATACATCACTTTCAAACCCCATGGCCATTTACTTAGAGGATGAAGAATAAATGAAGAATCAAATCATAATTTCTTGTCTCAACAATTAAGAGTGTAACAGAAAGGGACCCACCAAGGAGTGTTCGGTGTAGTAGCCTTTCTGTTATTTGCTTTTGTCTTTTATGACAGGTGTATGTAGGTATCTTTTAGAAGACACCTATCACTTTCTTTTAGCCTAAATCTTGTTGCATCTCAAACTATTTAAGTGAGATTCCAAGGCTAGAGAATGGTCAGAATTCTATTGTTTCTAGGTGATATGCTTAGTTTGTCTTTGGTCCAAATTTTTGAAAGCAAGTTTATGATGTATTTTCTCTATCAATTCTCTAAGAATACATGAATATAGAATGAGCTATTTTTCTTTCTGAAGGTCATTCTGAGTCTATTGTAATAAATGAATACAAATTATGAACTATCCCAATATCAATTCTTTATGAATCTTGTCTCCTTCTAATTACTTGGTTATCTTGATATTGTATAAGTAAAGGCTTGTGCAATTGAATGCAATCTAGTTAGGTTTTATATCTATTTATCACTGTTGTTATTTCAATGGATTAAATAAAAGCTTTGGTGAATGTGATAAGTTTTCTTTAGTAGTGGAAAGGGTTTTGAATGATAAATTCTAATAAGAATCGCTGATAGAATTTGTTGTAAGGTAACACATTAGATCTAAGAATTTGGTATAGACTTTGAACCCCAATGGATTAGGCACTGATCAAATTGATTCATCTGAAGGAGAAGTATGTCACAAATGGTTGTCAAAAATGCAGAATTAAATCAATTTTACTTTTGTTTCTTGTAGATCTTCAAAGCTGGCCAGTACTTGTTTGCATGGAATGTTTTAGCTTCAGTTAGCCACTATTGTTAAGAACATCTGCAGATCTATAGAAGAAATTTTTGCCATACCTGTTATATGGGATGTGTTTATCAAGTTATCATGAATTATGTATGTGTTTGAGGATTTGAGATGAGAATCAGAATGAAACTAAAAATAATCCTCATACAGTTTTCCCAGTCTTGAATCATCCCTGGGTATACCCACGCTGGTTTTGCAGAGCCAAAAGAGTAGAAAACCACCTTTGGTTTTGTTGAAGTTGGGTCCAAATACTTTGCACATGCAATTGTTAACAAGAATTGGCTGATCTTTAGATTGTATGAGTATTATCATTTTGGTATTAAGCATTTTGTTGCTTAGTAGTTTTAGTCCTTTTAAAACCCCAATAGTATATACAATAATATTCATATTCATATTATAATAAGAAATATAATTAATATAATCATATTAATACAATTATGAAAAGACACAAATTTCCATATTTCAACTATATTAAGGAGTATTGAATTTCAAAAATGGATATAGAAAAATATATTAGAAGAAAATATGGAAAATATATGCAAAGTTAGAATTATAATCTAATGCCCTAATAGGGAAATTATAGTGGTGTTAAAGAGCTATGATCCTGCCATCCTGAGGGAAAGAATCCCATCACAAAAAGATTGTGATTTCAATCTATCCTAAAACTATAGGTAAATAACAAATTCCAATCTACTAAATCAAAAATATAAATATCAGGTGTAAGATCATATAAGCATACCTACTTGTCACGAACAATTTGTATCACCCTAAATAGATTGAAAGAAAATGGTTGCAATGTAAGTTTCTATCACGCCCCCACTAAAGATTTGAAGGTAGTAATTACCAAGGTACAAAGAAATAATTTGTCATTGTGGAGACTATATTGGGAGAAAATTAATATGTAGAAATAAGGGAAAGAACAATGATAGTGTAGAGTGCAATACTGGGAGATGTAAGAACTCAAATAATGAGGGAGAAATGGCACCACATCATCATTGATCAAAGAAAACTTTAAATGAATTTCATAGTAGAAATGTATGAGAATGAGTGATCATATTAAGGGAGGGATACATCAAGTGACTCATTCTAGTTTAAGGATTGAGCATTGGCTTTATGATGAATATCATAAAACTACAATGTAGATACTATAACCAATTAAATAATGTCACCCAACTCAGCTTGAAGTTTCATATGTCGGATATTCTATTCCCTTGAGCATACTATCTACCATAGCAAGAAAATTCATTATCATTGCTTGGAAACCCAAAATATATTAGGGAAAAATATCTAACATGGCCATTGTATATCCAATTGTATTATAAAGCATGTTCAACCACATTGGAAAGGTCTACATAAATATTATTAAAAAAATTCATATTAATGAAAGAGGCAGTGAAACATTCCAAGGAGGGAAAAACAAGTTTTAGCAATAACCTATTTACATAGATTAAGGAGAAAAGTTTAAGAAATGTGAAATGTGATTAAGAGGATGGTTAGTAATTAATCATCCAAGCAACAGTATATATTATATAGTTAGTAATAAATACACATTGAATATTAATAAACCAAAATCTACTTAAACGTACATCATTGAACACCATAGAGGAGAATAGAAGAAAATAGAGGAGTGCAGCAGCGTTGTAGGAAAGAAGGGAGTTTAGATATACATCCACCCATGCACAACAAAAGAAAGAGAGTTATACAAGCCATATATATATATATATATATATATATATATATATATATATATATATATATATATATATATATATATATATATATATATATATATATATATATATATATATATATATATATATATATATATACTCATGCACATCAAAGAATATATATACACTCACACATAGAAAAGGAGTATATGGAAGGCATATTCACCCACACACAATGAAGGAATCCATACCAAACATAGTACATGCATGCAGGGATCATATAGTCTACTCACGTGTAGCAAGAAAGGAGGAAGAATTATATGAAACCCTAAAACTATAAGTGGGGAAATACTTTAGTATCATGATAATATTATATCAAAGATTAACAAATCCATTAAGATACTATAACCATAAAATAAATAATACTCCATCACACTAATTAATGGAAAAACCCTAATGTGAAAGAATACACATATTAAATGATCAATTAATGTCATTAATTATAGATTTTGGATATGGAAAGAACAAACCTAAGTATACTAGATCTTGGTATTAATTAACAATTACACATATCTATATTACACAAATGATTAAAAAAAATGATTCAATTATATTAAAAAAAAATCATGTTATATAAAAAGTGAATAAATAAAATAATTCCCAAGAATTGCATTCCATAAGTACCAGGTGGGTAAGAGGGTTGAGCCGAGTCCTAAGGCAAGAGGAGGGAAAAAGCCCTCTCTTGGAGTTTAGGTTTATCTAGCTTTGGGACCCCACCACAATGTGCGAGGACTAAAGTATGGTATAGAGGTCCAAGTTCAATTTTTGGATGACCTAGCTATACATACAAATGCAATTTGGAATAAGAAAATATATGCAAAGAATTATTTATTAATCTTTTTAATACAATAATAAACCCTGGACTAATTAATTTTAAACCCACAGAATAATACTTATAAGTCCTTACAAGGAGGGACATTACAGTGGTAGCCTATATGTACAATGTAATAGTCTAGGAAGGGAAAATATACATACATAATGAATCAAGCATGGTGAGAAACAGAAGGCTCACATTTGAAAGGTGGAGACCAAGGTCTTGTCAAGCCTTTAATGTGGTGTCCTAGTCCAATCTCTCAAAGACCTAGCCTATACACACATTATTATAGACATGACATAAATATGGACATATATGAAGAATTATTTTGATTAAATAAATGCAATGATTGATTGGTAGCTTCTTTGAAAGTATACTTCTATGTACTAACTTGTATTCCTTGGTATAGGTATATGAATGTGCATTAACAACTTTGTGGTTACAAGTTCACAATCAAGGAATTACATAACATGTGTATTGTGTGTCTTCATCGTGTATGCTTCCTATCTTCATGCATTAATGTGTCTTCTTTGTGTATGCTTTGTGTTTGCAAGTACTCATATATTTACTTCATGCATTATGATATTAACTGCATGCATACCTTATGTATTTTTGCATCTTAGTGTATAACTTACTGACTTCACAAGAAAGGTTTAGTGTAAACAATCATTGCTTGAGGACAAGCAATTTGAGGAAGGCTGGACTATCATGTCCCCTAATTATGGTAATTAAATAGTTTTAAATAAATATATATTAAATTATTATAATTTCATGGTGAATAAATATAATTATTAAAATATGTTTAAATGATATAATATATTATTAAAATAAATAATAATATATTATTGATATAATAATAATATGTTACCAACATGGTAACTTATAAAATAATAAGGTCAAACTAATATTAATAAATAAAATAATAATAAAAATATAATGTCAATAACGTTTATTATCATATTATGAGATTGCATAATATATTAACCTGAGAGTTAAATATAATTAATAATCTAAATATATTATGTCACATATACAATAATACTAATATTCATATTATAATAAGAAATATAATTAATATAATCATATTAATACAATTATGAAAAGACACAACTTTCCATATTTCAACTATATTAAGGAGTATTGAATTTCACAAATGGATATAGAAAAATATATCAGAAGAAAATATGAAAAAATATGCAAAGTCAAAATTATAATCTAATGCCCTAATCAAGGACATTACAAAAGTTCTTTAGTTAAGTGTTATCTTCTATATTTTAAGTAAAGGGCATGCCATGACATACTAACCATCATTTAGTAGTTTATTACACTTTGTAAAAGTTCATTATTATGTGAGAAGTCAATAGTCAGTAAACAATAGATGGGAATGGGCAAGTTGTCTTGCTGAGATTGAAAAGGAAGATAAAAAATAAAAAATTAACGAGTCAAATTTCATTGCATTATCTTTAGATGAGGTGACAACAATAGACAATACTTCCTAGGTATGCATGTATATCTATACTATACACAATTTTGTTCACCAATCCAACCTACTAATTGTTATTAAAATGAAGGATAACTCAATGATGAAAAACATATTTGATCTAGTAAAGAGTTCCCTAATTGAATATAGAGGTATAGATGAAATGAAGATTTCCCAAAAGTTGGTGTCTATTGGAGTAGATGGAGCTTCAATAATGCAAGGCCACAAGAATGGTCTTATTACAAAGTTAAAAGAATTTGTTGCACCTTGGCATTCAGTGCATGACTCACAAAATGCATCTAATTTTTGGAATTATAAGCAACTCTCCATAAATATACATAGTTGAATTTTTAATCAAAGAGATCTATAGACACTTTTAAGTCCTAAATGATTTAGGGAATTTCAATAGTTTGCTAAGGACCTAACTAATGGGAGAAAGATGCTTAAGGATAATGATACCAAATGGATCTCATTGGATGTACCAAATCATTGATTTTTTTTTAATGAATATCCATTGTTGTTTGGTACAATGGAATCAACTCATGTCAATTAGGTTGGTCAACATAAATATGGTGATCTTCTTGAAAGGTTAAGTAATGTAGAGACACTCGTAACACTAGCAGCCATTCTCCCCATGCTAGGGTAAATGAAAAATATAATGAATAAGGTCCAACAAAGATATATGCATATTACACGCTATGTAAAATGACATGAGTGACCCTCAATAATCTCTATAGAAATTCATATTTATTTTTTGTGGATGAACAACTTTTAGGATGGATGAGAATCACAAATTTGGATAATCTTGATAAATTTTTAATGATTGATCCAAAGGGGGAATTATGTACCAATATATGGGGTGTTGAGATACCAATGCACTACTATGGAAGGCCTATGCACATGAGAAAAGGAAAGAAACCCACGCAATAAAAATTAACTATTACAAAGGAAATGTTTGAATAGATTTTTGAGGCTATAATGAATTCTACAAAGGGGACTACTTATAATATTTCCTCAAAAATTAGAGAAAGATTGCCTCAAAAAAAATTACTTGAATCGATGTGTGTTGTGTTTCCCCATTACTAGAGTTCAAGAAGTCCTAAAGATTTTCTAGATAAGTTATTGGTTTTGATAGATCAATTTTTCAAAAGCAAAGAACTCAATGTGGTGATTTTAAATGGATTTTTAGATGAATCTCATTTGAGAGAGTAGTCCTATCATTTTTTTACTACAATGATGGAATAATATGATCTTATGTAGAACCCCAAAGAAGAAGGATCAATAACCAAACTTTGGACAAATATAGCTCAAAGAGAAGTGTTGTGAGATTCAATATCAAAAATTTTCAAGCTTACTAAATTATGTTTGATCATGATATTGGAGTCTATAGAGGATGAGAGAGTTTTCAGTGTTTTGGGATTCCTAAAATCAAAGTTGAGAAATAAACTAGACAAGAATATGAAAAATTGTCTGAGGTTATATACATCTAGATATGAAATCAATACTTTTCCTTATGAAAGGAAACTAAAATTATGGATGAAGAAATTCCAAAGAAGAGGTTTGGGTAACATTTCAAACAATGAGATTAGTAATGTACTAAGTTTCTGGATTAGATTGTGTAAAGATTTTTTTCATCAATGTTTCAAATCACACACTATGTGATCCACCATCAGGATGAGAGAGCAAGATGTGTAAAACAATTTATCATGTAGTTTTACACCTCTTGCTCATCCTGATGATGGATCATGTAGTGTGATTCGAAATGTTGATGAAAAAAATCTTTACACAATCTAATCCAGAAACTTAGTACATAACTATCATGGATTGTGGAAATCTGATCACATTAATTAGATTAGTAACTTAGGTACTAGTGCTAGTAGTGGTAGCATTGATGTTGAAGCAAAGGATTATTATTAGGATGAAAAAGGTATTTCTACTAGAGAAAATATGGAGCATGATGAACTATTTGAACTTGATGCTGAGGAATCAGAAGATTCAGATGATGAGATGATGTGGCAAGTTTAATAGTTATGCTATGATGTGTCAATTCTAAATTTATTACTTATTAGTAATTACTATAGTCTAAATTCTAGATTCTGGACAATATTATCTGAATCTAATTATGATTCATCTCTCATTCATAATAAGTTATATCATTTTTTAAATTTCTAATATCAAACAAACAAGTACATTTTATTTTAGATGATGCCTATTCATTCAAATTTTACCATTACTATTTTTTTTTATTTACATTATTATGCTCATATGATATGCTATTATGGTACAATCCTTGATAATTTTTGTGAAAACATAGCAATTCAAATGATAAAATTCAATGAATTTAATTTGCAAAAGTTAAAGTTGAATGTCCAATTTCATCATCATGAGTTTAAAGTACTAAATTTACAACTTTAACATGTAGAAAATGACCTTGAATTCCCTTTTATACAAATATAGAAATAAGGGAGAAGCAACAAATTTAGGTCATTTTGCCTCATGGGAAGACTCTTAGACTAGAATCAGAATTAGTATCAGAAAATTTTTTTGCCTTTGCATTTGATAGGCCAAGTAAGAAAAATAGTATTTTGATTTTTCTATGCTTATCTTGTTCAATAAATAATGTTCAAACTTTAAAATCATATCAAAAAATTACAAATAGAAATAAAGTAAACACTACAAAGATAATTAAAATCACTTTCCAAATGTCACATACCTTGATGCCCGATGGATGTCTTATGATATGACTGAAGATTCAGTCAACTTTTTTAGGATGTTGAAATCTACTTCATTTGGTGTTTTAACATTTTTTATGTTATTGTGGATGACCTTTAACTTTGTCAAACTTCCATATTTCAGAGATTTACTTGAAAGCAATGCTACATCCAATAGTGCATTCAGATTTGCCAATGGTTTAATGCAATTGAAAACGTCTTCAAGAGTTGAATCCTAAGGAAATTTGACTACTTTAGACATCATTTTGGCCTCTAAATATTTTTGGTAAGCTTCCCTTCCAATGAATGTCATTGATGGCTTACTAGAGCAAGGAGTAGGAAAACTAGAATTTATCATTAATTTTTCTTTGTCATCCATCTTGGTGAGTTTTCCCCCATTTGATTTCAAATACTCCTCTCCTTCCCTTGTACTCTAGAGATTTTTGAATGATAGTTGGTGACTTTACTAATGCACTAATGTAGTCATGAACTCCTTGGCTAGCAAAATACATGTCACTATGTGTATAATCTATCTTGCAGTCTTCTCAAGCTTGAAAAGGTCATTGATCTTCTCAATTTTCTCTCTAGCTTTTCGAAGAAAACTACTATAGATGCTCTTTCATCATCAAGTTTTTAATTTGATTCTTAAAATTTATCCCTAAGTTCTTTGAATTTTGCATCAACTTCCATATTAACATGGTTTAGAGTATCACCGAGTTTCTCATTACTCTGTTCCAATTGTTCCTTCAACATCTTGAGTTTTGCCTCTCTCTATATTTACATTAGATAGATTTTTAGTTATTTTTTCCAATTGCTCCTTTAGAATTTTTATTTCTACCTCCATATTATTTGGCTGAGGCTATGCACTTGGTCCTTGAGAGGAATAACTTGTAATCATTTTCTCTATTTCTTTGCACTTGTTATCTTCTACTTTATCCTTTACCCTTTTTTTTTTTTCCATGTTTTCTTTTAAATGTTCAATTTCCTTCTCCAACCCTTTTATCTCTCTCTCCACCTTGAACAATGAAATGCAGACCATAGAGTTGATCTTTTTCATCACAGTGACTTTTTCCACATGTTGTACTTAGGAAAAATCCATAGACAATGTGCTAATATGAAAATATGATTGATTTATCTCACTCTTTGGTGGATTATTATCTAGTTGTGGGGGAGAAACAGTCATAAACTACATCATTTCTTTATTGGTGTTATATGTTGGAAATGTCCTACTCAATGTAGGTTCTTGAGAACAAGCCACCTCAAGTACATCCTTCTTGAATGTTGTATTATTTTTTCTATTGATCTTTGTGGTTTCTTAAAAATTTGTTACAAAATTATTGAATTCAAAATTTTGGTCTATTGATACAATACAATTCTTAAAAGGAGAAAGATCACTTGGAACATTGTACTTGTCTTTACCGATGCTGAGGTTGTAGTAATTACATTTTGAGGATTATAAACAGAATCACCCCTTCCTAATCCTACCCCACTGCCACTAACAAGTGGAGCTTTTGGATTTTTTTGAAGATTTTGTGTTGAGGGAGTTACGACTAGCATTGTATCATTATGATTATTTGAAACCTTTTTCTTCTTCCCACAATGACATTCAACTACAGGGATCTGGTCAAATTTTAGCCACATCATACCTTTTGAAGATAAAACAACTTGGGAGGTTATAAATCTACCTTGGATGAATAATGGCTTGGGTTCACCTTTTTGTAAAGAACCCAATGGGTTATCTGACTCATCTCCAATGACTAGTTTATGACTAGGTTTTAGTAGCTCTAGTATTGGAAGTGGCTACCAATTTCCTTGACTTGATATGCCTAGCCCACCATCACTTGGGTAACCCATTTTTTCTTCTATGCTTTCCCCTACACCATACTTCTCCCTTTTTTGTTGATTAAATAAAACATATTGTCTAGTTGAATGAAATATATGACTAATACTAGTAGTTGGAGGAGTGGATTTAGTGGAATTAGTAGCAGTGCTTGTGGCTATGGATGAAGGATCCTTACAAACCTCATACTCATTGCCTTCATCATTTGAATCATGTTGTGTTGCTACTGCATTTGGATGCTCATCATCCTATAATATGCTAAATGTTTCATCCTTTGGCAAGTCTTTAAAATCTATAGAGGTTTTAGGTTTGTGAAGATTTTTCCTCATTTTCCAAAACACATTAATTTTTGATTGACACCAATGTGTTGCTACACAATCTTTATTTATGGTATCTAGAATATGTTTTTTACTTGGGTGATCCACTTTCTAGTAGAATTTTTAGGATGTTACCAACTACACTTTTTCTTTCTATCTATGCAATTCTTTAATTTGTGCTGAGAATTCCTATATTGAAATATTTTTTTATTGGAGCATTTCTATGTCTCTAGTTTGACCTCTTCATATGAGTCCATATTTTTAAATCTTTCAATCAATGACACACTCTCATGTTGACATTTGCTTGTAGAGTTCTTATTTTGTACAAGTTTTGTACCAATTATGTTTAGTGGATCATATTTCTAGTGCTTATCAACATCAAATTTACAAATTGCAAGAAATTCTTGTACCACATTGAATGGTCTTCTCTCAAATGTGAACCCTCTACATCCGAAAGGCAAGGAAAGAAAACTAGTTTTCTTTGGTTGACCATGAATCAATAAATTTGTGATTTCAATTTTTTGTAGATATTTCAATACAAATACCCTCTCT
Source organism: Cupressus sempervirens (assembly GCA_028749045.1). Taxonomy (NCBI): domain Eukaryota; kingdom Viridiplantae; phylum Streptophyta; class Pinopsida; order Cupressales; family Cupressaceae; genus Cupressus; species Cupressus sempervirens. Next base: position 873,953,418 of record CM053786.1, read on the forward strand.
GTCACATATTTTGGAAGTTTGTAGTGTTCTACAACTAAACCATAAAATCTTAATAAAATTTACTCTTCCATAAAGTACCAGTTAGCCAATTCAATTTAACTTCCCACTTGTATTAATTGTTTACAAGACACAAACAATATAGGCATTGAAATGCATGTAATTTTATCATAAAGTGGTGCCAAAAAGAAGTCTACAAAGTGGTTGTAGTTCCCTTAGGGATCACCCATCCCAATCATAGATGCCCATTTAAATATTGGTTTATCAAACTTAAGGTGAAGCTTGTTTGTTTCAAAAATTTGAGGATGCTTTGATAATAGAAGATAGCACAAGTAGGTCATTTATCTAAATGGCTTCTTTAATAGAGCGTCTGACCCACTTTTGATCATTAAAAAATGTTCATTCATGTGATGTACAATGTGCCCAATATAATTATATCTTTCAAGTAGTTTTAGACAATAAACATTGAAAATCATTTCCAAAATACTAGCACCCACTTTCTCATTACTTTCCAAACCTAAACGTATTGACAAAAAAGATACAATATCTTGAACCCATTGTGAAAAATATCTAATTTTTAAGGAGGTTTATGATCATGGGGAAAATTGAATGCATCTGCTAACCCTCTGATATAACAAAAAAAATTATTTGAACCTACATTGTCATATGTTTCTGCTAGTTTTTCCAAGCCAATGTGGGTTGGTTTTTTCTCTTTAGACCCTAGGTACTATAGTCCAAAAAATTCACTCTACATGATGGAAAAATTACCTCCTATGTATTTAAATTCACAAATACCTTTTTTTTTTAGTCATAGTTTTTAGCACAAAGTATTTCAAATTTTGGAAAAGGGAATACTTAAGGGAACCCCAGATGGGCAATTCCATCAATCTATATTGCAACTTTGTTTATAACACACCCTATAATGATGTTCCATTTAATATATTTTGACTCCTTTTTTGTATCATTCCTCTTATCTTCAATTGCATACTTGATTTCCTTAATACTCCTTTCATAGATAATAGGATCCAAATATTATTGAATTCATCAATAAAACCTAGTGTTTTAATAAGTTTGTGCATGTCAAAATATGTTTTATTAGTCCCTTGTATTTTCTTTTGGGTTGCAATTCACTTCCAGTGCCACTCCTTTTTAATGTTTTCATCATCTTTGAAAAATTTATAGAACTATACACAAACACAAATTACAATTTATAGACATGAATAACATTTAAGCCCTAAATTGTATTTCTAAGTTTTAACTTTTTAGTTACCTAGCCACTAGAAAGTAAACAATTTAGGCTTATAATACATGATAAATTTGAAATTAAATCCTAAATTATTTAGTTGATACTAGTTACTAATATATTAGTAAAATAGGTGTTCAGGATCTTACCTAGAAAGTTGAAACTCTAATTGATAACTATTTTCTGTGATGATGTGAGCTATCTAGGAAGACTAGGTTTGCATTTAAACTTGAAAATTATGATCCATAACTACTTTTTGATGCTCCAATTCTTTTACTGAATCTTGGATTGGTAATTTGTGCACACTACAAAGATCAAAGATTGAATAATGAAAACTAAACCTTACAGTCTGAACAAAAGAAAATTTATAAGTTACAAAATCGAGAGACTTGAGCATGTGTTTAATATTAATTCTACCATACATTGTACAATGGACAACTAGTATTATAATTATTCATGAAACCATAATCATAAAACATAATACATTACAATATGACTCCTATTCTTTATGAATATTTCTTTTTTGGGGAAATTTTGAAAAAAATTGAAGGTAGCCAAAATCAGCCTAAAGGAAATCTTGAGTTGTCAATCTTTGATGCTCCAACAGTGTTAGTCTTCGATCTTTACATTTCCCATTATGACACCACAATATATGTCAATGCTACATGTCTTCTTTCTTACCCAATTTTTGTATGCCACATGTCTTCTTTCTATGATATTTGAGAAAGAAAGACTACTCTAGCCAAAATTGGCTTGATATATGACTAGGATAGTTCAATCTTAGTTGATCAAACAATGTGTAATGCTGTAAAGAATGCCAATGCTACAATAGATGTTACATCAAGTATGCCACATGTCCTCTTTCTAGGGAATATGTGAGTTCAAGTCGACTATTTCCAAAATTGACCCAAAATTCATTTAGAGATGTTGATTTGAGTTGATCAAATGGTGATTAGCTTGATGCCCTGTCTCATGTATCACTATGATATCCACCATCCATGTCAAAATGATTAGTGAATACTCATTACCGTTACATTTATGCCACATGTCTTCTCTCTAGAGTGATTTGGGAAAATGGGTTGAGTCATGAGTGTTTCCCAAATTGACCCAAAATACATATTGAGCCATTGATCCTTGTGTATCCAATGGTAGTGATGGAATCCCATTTTACATTAAAAAAGTATTTATCTTATCTTTTTCTTTTCATGATGATTAAAAACTTATTAAGGACCTAATACAATATAGTTAAATTATTCTAATTTATATAGAATACTTTTAAATTTTTCATTATAATAAAAAAATCATTAAAATATGAATAGTTGAGCATTCTTATATAGCATATTTATTATTTTTTAGAGACTAGATATGACACATATCTTTTTTTCAGTTGCATTTATAAAAATGGTTGAGTGTTCTGCACATTTGCTTGGAAATCATCTCTAGTTATTGATCTAATTTGATCAAATAGTGGTACTATGAGCATAGTGATTTCACACTTGATCATGTTTACCATGTATCTTCTTTCTAAAGCATTTGGAGAAGCTAGTCGGTTGTTACCAAATTTGGCCCAAAAAACATCTAAAGTCATTGATCTTTATTCATCTTGTGGTAATCATGACATCAAATTTTTAATATTACTAACAAAGATGATTGTTCTTAAATATATTATAATATTTCTAATTTTAAAAATGAATTAAATTTTCAATGATACTTTAAATTTGATTGTAAAACAATCTCATCTAGTGCAGAGTTAAATCTGATTGTAAAAGTAACTATCGATTATGTTTCACATATTCTATTATTCTATACTGCTAGTATTGAAACCAAACACTGATAACTATTTATTAATTAAATTTATTGTTAAATTTGAAACCTTGATATGCTAATTTTAATTCAATATTAAATGTTATATGTTGTTTCTTAAAAATTTAATAGAAAAATTCAAAAATGCCAAAATATTGCATAAGCATAACAATGAAATGCAACTTTATATGAAATGCCAAAATTTTCATTAATATTCCTTGAAAATTAAAATATGAGATAGACATGTGTACATTGATTGTAATCTGATTAAACAAAATAGAAAGTGAAAATAGACTTCAGGAGAAAACCCTAGTAATACTTTACTAGTCATTGTAGAAAGTATGAGACTAGACTTAGGTTGTGAATTCTTCTAGCCACAAGTTTTCCTATGGTACTTCATCCAAGTTATACCATTTTTGGAGAACATCCAAGCCAACTTGTGCCCATTTCTTATGGTGCTTCAACTGCCCAAGAGTCAAGCCCAATAGAAATGGTTATAGGGCCACATTCTAGACAAGTTCCAAAAGCTCATGGATTTCACCCACCTAAGGAATCCCCACCCCTAATTATACATGGGAAACAATATAAATATCATCACCCAATTATTCTTGTTTAAAATTCTTCCTTAGGAGGAGCAAAATGTGAACCCTTACTTCTTTGAAGTCAAGCAAAGATGCTAGAAAATGGGAAATAATGTTAGTGTTGACATAGTAACTGTTCATCTCTTAATTTTCATGTCAAGTGAATTGGAGTGTCCATCTTGACTACAAAGCAAGGTCTACCACTCTACCACCAAATAAACCAAACTAAAATTGAACAAGCACTAAAAGTATACCTATTACCAGACTATAGACTACCAAAAATGAGATGAGTAATGATGAAAGAAGCAACTCAGTTGCCTATAAATAAGTTGAGTGGCTAAGAAATGGTCCCTATATATTTATCTATCCACTTCTAGTTCAATTTTCTTAAATTATTAAATCTTTGCAAGTCTTCAACATAAATGCATGTTTGTGCCAAAAAAAGTTGTAATGTGTGTGAAGTCGATGGAAGAGGGAATGCCACTAACAATGACAAGACATGTATTTAGTATCCACAACAAATGGTATAGACTAGAAGAAAATGTGTCACCATTCAAGAGACATGAACAAGGTTGAGGCTTCATTCAAGATGTTTGGCCTGAAATAAACCTTTAATAATTGATATATTATCATCAAACAATAGTCTGTAAATCAATGTTACTTGTTACACATGTATGTTGGAGATATGAAATTTAATAAAAATATTACCCAAAAAGTGATTACTGCATACATCAATCCCTAGTCTCATGTGACATGTGTATTATGTACAATGTACTACTTCTAACCAGTAGCTACTTACTAGAAAGTGAAATTTTGATTCACACAAATTTAGAAATTAATAATTAAATACATCATCTAATTACTATAAAATAACTAGAGGCTTAAAGCCCAAAAGAAAACACCATATCTAATGAAATATCAAATTTCAATAAAAAGGGTTTAACTTTTCATTATATTCTTTAAATTTTCTCTACATTTCATACACACACACACACACACACACATATATATACATACATATATATAGATATACATATATATACATATATATAGATATACATATATACATACATACATATATATATACATATATATATATATATATATGTATATATATATGTATATATATATGTATATATATATGTATATATATACATATATATATACATACATATATATATATATGTATATATATGTATGTATATATATATGTATGTATGTATATATGTATGTATATATATATGTATGTATGTATGTATATATACATATATATATATATATGTATGTATATATACATACATATATACATATACATATATATATACATATATATATATACATATATATATATATATACATACATATATATACATATATATATACATACATATATATATATATATATATATATATATATATATATATATATATATATATATATATAGTTGTTATCTAATTGAAAAGATCATTTGGAAAGAGATTTTTAAGGAGATTGTTGAAGGACATTGTGTTTCAATCATTATTTTGTCATTGATTTTAAACCTGCTATTTGCTGATAAGATAATTTATTACAAGATTCAAGTACTATCACTTAGTTGATTTATGAAGAGTATTTGATTAATAAGATGTAACAAAAGCACCTAGAGGAAAGGTTGAATTATGCTTATGTAATGAAGTAAAAAGATCAGTTAAGATAGTGATGACATGATGTATTGATGATCTACTTAAGTTTACAAAATGGTTGGCTATACTTAAAATTTTTAGAAGAATAAGTTAAATAAATTTTTTCTACCAAGCTTAACTGAGTGGATAGTAGGTGTTGAGAAAAGTTAGTGCAAGCTGAGTAGAAAGTCAATTGGAGCCAAGTGAAAGTAAATTCTAGTAAATTCTGAGCTAGACAATTGATGCCGAGTAAATTTCAATTGATATCGAGCACCAATAAAATCTAGTTGATGCTGAGTGATTTTACAATTGATGTCGAGTAACATAGTATGTGCCGAGCATTAGAAGATTGATAATGCCGAGCTGCTGCATTATGATAAAGATCAAAGATTCACCAAATATAAGTTGACAAATTTATTTTCTTGAAATTTGTGAACTAGGAGGAAGATAAGATTGATGAGCTAGTGGCACAAAATTTGATGTAAACCATTTTTAGGTGAATTCAAATGGATTCTAGAAGTTTCTAGAATAGACATGATATAGGGTAGATACATTGTATCCTACCTAATCCATCCCAAAACCATAATTTAGATGATGGCTAATGAATGGGAAAACATTATAATTTCCTTTATATAGGAATGTTTATTCATGAAGAAAAAGATTTAGAGTTTAGTGTCATGTTCAAGAACCTAAGGAGGAGAAGGAATTAAGAGTTTTGCTTCATCAAGTGACCCAAGAGAAGAGTCTGCAATGACATACCAAGCAAGAAGGCTTAAGGAGATGAATGCTTGAAGGGTGAACAAACTATCAGAGCAACAATGTATGAAAGCCAAGCAAAATTAAGGACTGAATAGAGATTTGTAATTTGCAAGTGAAGTTGTAAGTTGTATCAGATCAAAGCTCTATTGTTACTCTCTTACAATTGTATTAGTCTAGGGTAAATCCTTTGGATTAAGGTTGAACTAATAGTCATTGGAAAATCATTTAATAGGGTGACATTCCAAGTGAATGGCCTAAAGTCCTCTAACAAGGCTCACTTTTAATAGGGTGATTGAAATCCCTTAACCAAGTCACATTTAACAGTGTGTATTGTAACCTTTAATAGGGTTGGCCTTTCACAGGACATCACTTCAAAAGAGTAAAAAGGAGTAGCATGTTACTGGTGATTTTTCTCAAATTGGGTTTCCATGTAAATCATTGTGTTAAGTGTGTTGATGAATGTGTTGTGTTTCATGCTTTACATTTCTGCAAGTTGATTTGACAGTAACATATAAGTTTTAGTAAATACACAATGGATGCATGCATGGGTATGAATGTTTTATGGGTTGACCAAATTGTGAAAAAGTTTTATTTTGTACATTTGAACCTTGAATAATTGATTCACCCCCCCTCTCATTTATTCTAAAGTAATTCCAATAATTGGTATTAGAGCCATTTTCTTAAGAGGACTATTTTTAAAGTACTAGAAGCACAAAGATCAAGATGTCTAAAAGAGAAGTACAAAAGCTCAATAGAGAAAACTTTCTTGCATGAAAAAGTTTGATGAAGCTACACCTTGGAGGACTTGGAGATCATGCACAATCTACCATTATAGTGGAACATGTTGATCCAGTAGGAGCCCCAACTATTGAATATATGAAGAAGAAAAATGAGCACAATCAGGCAATGTTGGAGATTTCCTTTTCTCTAAGGGCCCGTTTGGTTGCTGGAATAGCACAGGAATTGGCATTGAAAATTAGAATACGAATTATATTCTTTTTTTGGTTGGCAAAATTGGAATGCAGAATAGGATTGCGAATTCCCAAAACAGCCCAAAATGAGCTTTTGTCTAATCCCAAAAATACTTATAATTGGAATGCCCCTTCCTATTCTCAATCTCACTCAATCATATTTGACAATCTCGTCGGGTCCGTGGTGTTAAGTGTTGATATTTTTTGAGTTTGGTTGAACTCCCGCTCATTATCAACGAGTCTGAGCTAAAATTACCTCAGTACAAAGGCATAACACAAAAAATAGAAGTCACCTCACAAAGAATGAAGCACTGCAAACAAGAGAAACCACAACAATTCTTCCAATGCTTTCACAGCCACACTCTCTAACGTCACCAGAAATTCTGCCACATCCCATCCTCCAAACAAAAACATTGTTGTCGCAGTTAATGGGAATCCAGACCTCTTGCACTGGCCAGCTACGGACACAACTATAATCACTGCTCCTGAACCCTTCGAAGGCTGGAAAAAGCCCTCAAAAATCTCATTCTCTGCCTTCATTTTAGTACGAGAAATACTAGTACAAGATTAAATAATATACCAATCAAAAGGTCATGAAGAGTATAAGGCTATCAAAGAAAACACGTAAAGATTTTATCTACTCTTCTTTAAAACAAAATGTTGTGCTTAACTTCTTTTTTCCTCTTCGGCCTTCAATCTCCATTCCTCTCATTTATCTTCCCAATCAAATACTATGTGAACCAAACAAGAATGGGATTGGTCTTTTCCATTCCCATTCTCCATTTCTATTCCTATTCCAAATTTCCATTCTAATTCTCTATTCCTACGCTTGCAACCAAACGGGCCCTAAGCTATGCCAAATTTGATTATATCAAAGGTTGCAACACTACAAAGAAGATATGGGATGCCTTGAGCACCATTTATGGAGGAGACAAAAAAGTTCAAAGAGCCAAGTCTAAGAGCTTCAAAGGTAAGTTTGATGATATGAGAATGGAAGAAGGTAAAAATATTTCTCAATATGTTGCTAGGATAAAGGAATTTGTTAGTGCAATAAGAGGAGCTACTGGTCATTGTTATCTAATTTTCACCTTGTAGGCTCAATCAAGATCAATGCTACAGGAAGTTATATTCAATGTGAAACATAAGTGAATCATATGAAGTGAAATGGGTAATCAATAAACATATATTTTGTGAGGAATCTGCAACTTAAAGAATGAATAAATATGAAGTTATTAGTTGCTACAGAAAGTGTACAAGTTTTACTGGTTGCTGATTTTGACTGTTGCAACACTTTGCACAAATGTTACAGTTATATCTGCATATTTGATAATGAAAGATCATGCTCAATTGAAAGGTATCTAATTTTTCTTTCATTTAAATCAAGTTTGAGGCATTTTCATGATGAAATGAAAGAGTTATGCTCTTTTTAGTGACAATACATTTTCCTAGAAATTATTTCTAAGCCTGCAGTCAAGAATTAAAAATTTGATATGACCACATATGGATTCATATACCCTATAAATTGGTGAGGAGTTAGATATTGATGTTAGGATCAAATTTTTTTCTTTCAAAAAAAACAATTATTGATGTTTAGGGGGGGTCATATAATCCATTTTCTAAAATCTGTCTTGTTAAAAAGAATGCTAAAGCATGCTTTTTTCAAATGCTTGGCTAATTGAATTTTAAAAGCCCAAATCTCAAGAGATTTTAATGCATTGAATATTATTGTAAAATATTAAATAAAATTATTTTTTATAAATCATTTTATTTAAATGTTATCTTTAAATGCAAACTGGGGAAGTTGGCAAGATAAAATATGCAAGTGTAGAAGGTGGGCATTTTATTTTTGCATTTGCGTTTAATGTAAATATTTAACTGGATGATATTCTTATAAATCATTCTATTTAAATGTATTTATGAAATGTAAAAATTGAGGGAGTAATTTTATTTTATTATGCACAAGTCATGGAAGCTTGGTGATTAGTTTCCTTTGTTGTATTCACCTACTGGCTGATTTGAGGGAAATCATGGATATGCTTCCATTTTAAGGAGATGATGATGGTTTATCTGAACATTGATTGTGTTTATTCCTATGCATAAGACCATGGCCTACCATTCCAAATTTCATGAAAATCATATCTTTCAATCCCCATACCAACCTTATCAACAAGTTTCATTTGTTCAACAACTCTCCAACCCTACTCAAGCCACTACCATAACTAGCCCATTTTTAGATCAGCCCCAAGAGTTGAAGAAAATTAAGGAGGAAAACCAAAACATTCAAAAAAATTTCCAAGCCTTGGTCAATGAGCTATATATTATTAAAAGGAAACATTTTCAACAACCCTATGAGAGCTAGTTCATCCGTAGTTATCATAATAATTTCTAGAATCATCCTTCCCATGCTTATCAATAGCCACAAGAAAATTCACAATTTTTTTCTTAGCATGCCCTAAGTGCAGTTGATCCTTACAATTTTTCAAGAAAAAATGAGGGATGTAGAAAGGGAGCACGAGTATAATATGTGGCAAGAGGAGCTTGCTTATTAGGATGATATTCATTTGTAGAAGTTAGCAACACAAAGGAAACAATATGAGGGGCTTTTTTCTAAAATACAGTAATAGTATAAGGTTTAGAAATAATAATATGAGGAAATTTTTGTTGAAAGAGAGCAACATTATGAGATGCAAAAGTGGAAGTATGAAGAGGACTTTTGAAAGAGCTAGATGATCAAAAAGTGATTATTAGAAGATTGACTACTACATATAAAAAACTAAAAGTAAGTCAAGTGGATAATGACATTTTAAATTAGCCTATAATGCAAGAGGTTTCTAAGCCTATGATTCCCAATTTCCTAAGTTACAATCCTACAAAGGAAGAAGGGAAAAGTACAATCCCAAATGAGAATCCAATCCAAGAATGTATGTTTGTCCATGAAGAAAATGAGTCTATACTTCAACAAATACTCCATATGCAAAGCTCATTTCAAAATATTAGTCATGTCTAGATATTCCAATGTAGCATGAGAAGGAGGTTTGTAATTTTGATTTTCCAAGTTTTAAATATTTCCTTCCTAAGAAACAAGCTGAATTTAAGGAGTATGAATCTCTACAAGAAGACTCTCATAGTGGAAAATGTTACATTTTTTAAAGATCATTTGATTTTTTGATGAACTTCCTAGTTTTGTGAGTGAAGAAGAAGATGAGGTTCATGGTGAAAAAGAGGAACACCAAGATCTACTCATGTTGAACTCAGGACAACAAGAAGTGGGTGACAATTTGGTTGCTTTGGTTATTCAAGATAATCTTCAATAGGTATGTAAGACTCCTATGTCTATCAAGATTGAAAATGAAAATGATGAAGATATTTTTTGGGATGATTTGGAAACATTCATTATGGAATTAGACACCCCTATTAGATCAAAAAAAGGGATAAATCAAATTCAAGAGGTTATTGATGAGGAGATTGTTATGAAATTTCAAGTTCAAGAAAATTCAATGCTTGAAAATTATTTTATTTATAATGATGAGGGTATGAGTAGAATAACATATTTGTCAAGCTTTGATCACAAGCATGAGGTTCATGAAATAATATCCACACCTCTTAATTCTCTTGAAATTAATATTCCAAATCAGCTTAATGTGATGGTTTACAAGACAATTGATAGAGTTTAAAAGCCAAGATTCTTCCATACAAGGGGCTGCCCAATTAGAAATTTGGTGAGGATGGATATAAAAGAGGAAGATTCATACATTGAAGAACACATTTTACCTCTACATGTAGCCCAAATTGGTAATGGTTTTGACCAATTTCAAGAGGAATGCAACTTGATCTATTATTTTTGTGTCATACTTCAAGTGCAATTTACTATTTTAGTCATATGGTATATCATTTAAGTGACATTGAGGCATGAAATCTACCCTATGTTGGTGAAAAAAGGAAGCTATTTCAATCAATCAATAAATAGATGTATTTGAGGAATTTTGATGATTGATTAGCTTAGGATAGGGTAGAGTGTTTTAGTTTTCATTTTCCATAAGTGTTGAGAGCACAATTTTAGTTTCAGTTTTGGTCTATTTCTATTGTTATTACTTGAAGGAGACTCTATTCCCAATGGATATCTAAGGTAACTAGTCACAGGTATACATACATCATAGGTCACAAAAATGTTATCTAATTTTCACCTTGCAGATTCAATTAGGATGAATGCTACAGGAAGTTATATTCAGTGTGAAACATAAGTGAATCATATGAAGTAAAATGGAAAATCAATAAAAATATATGTTGTGAGAAATCTACAACTTGAAGAATGAACAAGTATGAAGTTATCAGTTGCTACAGGAAGTGTACAAGTTTTACTAGTTGCTGATTTTGATTGTTGCAACACTTTGCACAAATAGTACAGTTATATTTGAATATTTGATAATGAAAACTCATGCTCAATTGAAAGGTATCTAATTTTTCTTTCATTTAAATCAATTTTGAGGCATTTTCATGAAAATATGAAAGAGTTATGCTCTTTTTAGTGACAATACCTTTGCTAGAAATTTTTTCTAAGCATGCAATCAAGAATTAAAACTTTGGTATGACTAGATATGGATTCATAGGACCCTAAAAATTGGCGAGGAGTTAGATATTGATGTTAGGAAACAATGTTACTATTTCCAAAAAAAAAATTATTTATTTTTAGGGGGTCATATGGTCTATTTTCTAAAATTTGTCCTATTTAAAAGAATGTTCAACATGTTTTTTTTAAATGCTTGGGTAATTGAATTGTAAAAGCCTAAATCTCAAGAGGTTTTAATGGATTGAATAGTATAGTAAAACATTAAATAAAATGATGTTTTATAAATAATTTTATATAAATGTTATTTTCAAATGCAAATTGGGGAAGTTGGGAAGATAAAACATGCAAGTGTAGAAGGTGGACATTTTATTTTTGCATTTGTATTTAATGTAAATATTTAAATGGATGATATTCTTATAAATCATTCCATTTAAATATATTTTTGAAATGAAAAAATTGAGAAAGTAATTTTATTTGATTATGCACAAGTCATGGAAGCTTGGTGATTAGTTTCCTTTTTTGTATTCACCTACTAGCTGATTTGAAGGAAATCATGGATATGCTTCCATTTTGAGGAGATGATAAATTTGTGGGATTCAAATATATTTATCCCCCATTCTTGAGCATTGTTTTAGGGAGCTCTTACATTCTACCTCCTTGTGAGTTCTTGAATTCTACCTCCTTCGAGAAATAGTATTTTTGTAGCTCAAGTCCTTTTGTAATGCAATTTTGAGCATTTTGGCTCCTTCTAAATAAACATGCAGCAATGATCCTCTTTGGTCTTATTTATTATTTTTGATTTTCCTTCTAAGTCTTGTTAGCTTTAAGTCCTTGGCTTAAAAGTTGAGTATTTATGAGGCATATGAGAGATAATTTTCAAAAAATAAGTGTAATTTGTGTGTAATCTTATTTTAAAAGTTGTGAACAAGTTTCCTTCTTTTAAATTCTACACCTTTTTACATTTCATGCACTTAATGTTAGTATGGTCTCTCTATGATCAAACTATTACATTCATTTTAGTTGTGAGTTTTTTTTCTTCAAAGCTGCATTACCTTCATAACATTGGTGAATCACCTTAGTTTAAGTTCAAGTTATGTTAAATGCATTCTCTCTATACCTTTTTCCATCAATTTTAGTTTAAGTTTTTGAGAGGTGATTCAAGGGAAGCCAACCCTTTGTATTGGAGGTTGATCCTTAACATGGCATACCCATATGCCAAGGATCATTCCATGTTTCACTAGATTGTTAAAAGTTAATCTTCAGCATAAAGGCACAATCTAAGTGACAACAATCATATAGATGATGATATTGTGTTAAGTAAAGTCTTGAGAACATTATTCCCTGTCTATGCTATTAGATTTTTTGTAATCCAATAGTTGAGATGTATCCAAGGAAATGATCTAACCCTTGAAGGTATGATAGGTAGAATCACTACTTTTGAGCTATCTAGCTTTGATAATTACAAACTAAAGAGTTCTTAAATCTACTTTCAAAACTAAGTTGTTATTGAAGGATTATGAGGAGGTAAAGAAGAAGAAGAAGAAAAGAAAGATAAAATATGCATCTAGTGATAGTAATATAGATGAGAAAGACAATGAACAACTAGAATCACTACTAGCAAGGAGATTTCACAAGGGTAAAGACAAGTTCAAAAGTAAGTTACCCTTCATTTTTTTCAATTGCAATGAAGTTGGTCATATTGTTGCAAGATGTACATAGAAGAACTAAAAAGAAGCAAACAAGTACAAAAATAGAAGAGAAGATGACAACAGAGATTACAAAGACAAAGGAAAGAAGTCATGCTACATTGCTGATGAAAATAATTCTAATGAACATGATGATGAAGTGGTATATGTTGCAATAAAGGACAAATCTGATGAGGATGAGGCAATTGCACTTGTGACTTGTGTGAACAAGAATGATAGATGGATCATTGATAGTGGATGCTCACATAGAATGACTCAAGACAAAAGTAAGTTCATTACCTTAACTAGTTATGATGGAAATAGTGTAAGATTTGGTAACGATGCACCATGTTTGATAAAAGGAAAAGGGTCTATCAAACTCACAGACAAGATTTCATGTGACAATGCTTACTATGTTGAAGAATTAAATTATAACTTGTTAAGTGTGTCACAACTAAATAATCTAAGATGTAAGGTTGAATTTGAAAATTAAACTACCAAGATATATGACACAAATGGGAAGCTAATTAAAAAAGGTGATCAAACTAGAAGTAATTTATTCTATCAAGATATAGAGAATGCTACTTGTCTTATTACAAAACTTAATGATGTATGGCTTTGGCACAAGAGAATATGTCATTTTAATTTTGATAATTTAATTAGTATCAATAACATGAAAAGAGTTAGAGGATTGCCTAAGTTGAAGAAACCTGATAATATAGTGTGCAAAAAATGTGAGCTAGGGAAAATGTCAAAGTCAAGGTTTAAGAGTAATGCTTATACCTCTAAATAAATACTAGAGATTGTTCATACTAACTTTTGTGGACCAATTGAAATGCAAAGATGCAGAGGAGATAAGTACATAATACTATTTGTTTATGATTACTTTAGGATGATGACAGTCATGTTTTTGAAACAAAAGTATGATTCTTTTCAAATGCTTAAGTGGTACATGGCAAGAGTTGAAAAATAAATAGGTAAGAGTTTGAAATGCATGAGATTAGATAGAGGAGGAGAATTCACTTCAAATGAGCTTGAGATGTTTTGTAATGACAAAGGAATCAAAAGATAGATATCTGCACCTAGAACGCCTCCATAAAATAGAATTGTTGAAAGAAGAAATAGGTCTATAATGGATTGTGCCAAAACACTTATGATGGAGAAGAATGTTTCTCTAAAATATTGGAGAGAAGCTATAAGTACTATTGTATATACCTTGAACTATGTGCAAGTCAAGAAAGGTACTCATTTAGCACCTTTTTAACTATGGTATGGATATCCACCTAATGTAAAATACTTTAAGGTATTTGGAAGTAAGTGCTATATTCTTAAAGATGTTAGGTTCATGTAAAGTTTGATGCAAAAAGTGAAGAATGTATATTCTTTGGATATTCCACAAGAAGAAAAGCCTATAAGTGTTTAAATACTAACACAAACAAAATTTTGGAAATTGAAAATATGAATTTTGATGAATTTACAAAAGTACATGAGGTTGAACCTATGAAAGAATAAGAAGAATAAAAATCATTTGCATACTTCTATGAAGGATTTCTTACTAAAGAAGATGCTAAAAATCAAGTTACAAACCAATAGCAAGTCTCAGTAACTGCCAAGTCACATCTTATGAATGCCAAGTTGCATTAAAAAATTGAGCTACATTCAGATGCCGAGTTGTAGAATGAAGAAAATGCACATTCTGATTCTAAGATTATTACACATGAAAAAGATGTCGAGATACCTAATAGAGATGTACACAGTGACATTGAAGCTGAAAGACAAAATGTAGAAACAAGAGCTGATCTGAGATTGTCTAAATATGTCAAAAGACATCATCTTGCTGATCAAATTATTAGAAACAAAGATGCAAGGCCAATGACAAAAAATAGATTAAGAAGTGAATCATGTTTGTTAAGTATGAAGGAGCCCAAAATAATGAAAGATGCATTAGAAATGATGATAGGTACAAGGCTTGGAAGAAGAGATTTAACAGATAGAGAAGAACAATACATGGAGTCTAGTTCCTAGATCAGAAGACAAGAATATGATTGGCACCAAGTGGGTATTCAAAAACAAGCTAGATGAGGATGGTGAAGTGACAAGAAATAAAGCAAGATTAGTTTGCAAAGGATATGCACAAGAAGAATGAATTGACTATAGTGAGACATTTTTTCCTATTACAAGAATGGAAGGAGTAAGAATTCTACTCGCTTATGTTGCATACAAAGGTTTCAGAGTTTATCAAATGGATGTTAAATCTAGATTTCTAAATGGCATACTAGAAGAAGTCTACATAGAAAAACTCGAAGGATTTGTTGATAATAATAATAAGAACATGGTATGTAGACTGCACAGAGCCCTATGTGGATTGAAGCAAGCACCAAGAGTATGTTATGAGAGACTTCATACTTATCTTGTAAAGATTGGATTTGAAAGGACTGATGATAATAATAATCTATACACGAAGATAGAAAAAGACAAAGGTATTTTGCTATCTAAAATATTTGTTCATGATATCATATTTGAAGGACAAGGTGCTTTGTGTAAGGACTCTACAAATTAGATGAAGAAAAAATTTGAAATGTTTATGTTTGGAGAGTTCAAATTCTTTGTGGGTTACAAGTATATCAGATGAAGTATGGTATATACATCACTCAGTCAAAATATATCAAAGAGACATTGAAGACATTTGGATTAGAGGATTCCAAACTAGTAACTACACCTATGGTGGAAAGACACAAGCTATCAAAGAATGATGATTCAGCTGAGGTGAATTAGACACTATATAGGTCTATGATTGGCAAATTGCAATGTGTAGTACGTAGTAGACCTAATATTACATTAACTATGGGGATAGTTGCAAGATTCTTTGCTAATCTTAGGGAGAATCACTTGATGGCTATGAAAAGAATAATGAGATACTTGAAAGAAACATAAGAGTTTGGTTTATACAACAAGAAGAATGAAAATTTTGAACTGAGAGCCTACACTGATGCTAACTAGGCTAGAAACATTGATGACAGAAAGAGCATAAGTGGAGGAGCATTTTTCTTAGGCAAGAGACTAGTTACATGGACAAGAAAGAAACAAAATTGTACTTCCCAATCTACTACTAAAGCAGAATATGTTACTACTACATTGTATGGAACAAACAACTACTCAAAGGAATGAAGGAAGAAATCATAGAACTAGTGATACTTTATTGTGATAATACAAGTGCTATCAATATATCAAAGAATCCAGTAATGCACACAAAGACAAAGCACATTGCAATCAAGTATCACTATGTAAGAGAGTTAGTTCAAGATAAAGAGGTGAAGATGGAATATGTTAACTCAAAAGATAAAATTGCTAATATCTTCATAAAACCATTACCTAAGGATGCTCATGAGTATCTAAGAGGTAAAATAGGGGTGATGCTCTTATCTAAGGCTATGTAAGCAATAGAGGGAGTGCCCTGCATCAAACAAGATAATTTTCATATAATACAAATTGATGCAGTGGATTTTACTTTAGGAATTGCCTAAAGTAATCACAAAATTGGAACTTCAAATCAATCACAAGCAAGGTGAAAAAGGGGGAAATTGAAGAAACTGTAAAACTTATATTTGCATATTTCAAGGACGACATTTTTTAAAAGTCTTTGGAATTCTTGTCAAAGAGGGAGAAAGTACATTAAACTAATCATGATCATAGGAAGAGTTTTACTGATCAAGTGCAAGAGAAAATTGGAGAAAGTACATCATCAGAAGATCAAGAGAAAAGTGAAAGAAAGAGGGAGAAATCCTAATCTACCTAGTAAGAGGGAGATACAAAAAAGGAACTCAGAGGGAGTTAAGGAAGAGATTTTGTAACCTAATCAAAATATTGAACTTATTGAAAGAGGAATACATACAAGTTCTTTCTTTGGTATTGCCTTGCTGTCTTAACCTAGTCAATTTGGTTGAACAAGATGTTCATCATTTCATGATATTGGTTGATCAGTTTGGTTTGCCATCAATGTGAAAGAGGGAGATTGTTGATATATAATTGAAACGATCAATTGGAAATAGATTTTTAAGAAGGAGATTATTGAAGAAGACTATGTGTTTCAATCATTTTTTTTTCACTGATGTCAAACCTGTTATTTGTTGCTAAGAAAATTGCTTACAAGATTCAAGTACTATCACTTAGTTGATTGATGAGGAGGATTTGATCAATAAGATGTAACAAAATCACATAGAGGAAAGGTTGAGTTATGCTTATGTAATGAAGTATACGGATTAGTTAAGAAAATGATGACATGATGTATTGATGATCTACTTAAGGTTACAAAATGGCTAGTTGCACTTAGAAAATTTAGAAGAATAAGTTAAATAAAGTTTGTTTTCCAAGCATTACCTAGTCGATAGTAGGTGTCGAGCAAAGTTAGTGAAAGTCAAGTAGAAAGTTAGTTAGAGTTGAGTGAAAGGAAATTCTAGTAGATGCCAAGTGAATTTCAATTGATAATGAGCACCAAAAAAATCTAGTTGATGTTGAGTAATGCAGTATGTGTCGAGCATCAAAAGATTGATAATGTCAAGCTGTTGCATTATGATAATAATAAAAAAATTGCCAAATATAAGCCAAAAAATTTGTTTTCTTGGAAATTTTGAACCAAGAGAAAAATAAGATTGATGAGCTAGTGGCATAGAATTTGATGTAAACCATTTTTAGGTGAATTCAATTGGATTCTAGGAGAAGTTTCTAAAATAGATAGATATGGGGTAGATACATTGTATCCTACCTAATCCATCCCAAAACCCTAATTTAGATGATGGATAATTAGTGGGAAAATATTCTAATTTTCTTTATACAGGAATGTTTGGTCATAAAGAAAATCTTGAGTTAGAGATGGTTGTGTCATGTGCAAGAACCTAAGGAGGAGAAGGAATTAAGGGTTTTGCTTCATCAATGACCTAAGAGAAGAGTTTGTAATGACATACTAAGAAAGAAGGCTTAAGGAGATGAATGCTTAAAGGGTAAACAAGCTATTAGAGCTACAAAATATGAGAGCCAACTAGAATTGAGGATTGAATAGAGATCTATAATCTGCAAGTGAAGTTGTAAGTTGTATCAGATCAAAGCTCTACTATTACTCTATAACAATTGTATCAGTCTAGGGTAAATCCTTTGGATTAAGGTTGGCCTAACAGTCATTCAAAAATTCTTTAATAGGGTGGAATTCCAAGTAAATGGCCTAAAGTGCTCCAATAAGGCTCACTTTTAATAGGGTGATTGAAATCCCTTAACCAGGTCACATTTAATAGTGTGTATTGTAACCTTTAACAAGGTTGGCCTTTCATAGGACATCACTTTAGAAGAGTGAAAAGGAGTAGCATGTTGCTGGTACTTTTTTCAAAATTGGGTTTTCATGTAAATTATTGTGTCAAGTGTGCTCATGAATGTGTTGTGTTTCATGCTTTACATTTGTGTAAGTTGATTTGATAGTAATATATAAGTTTTAGTAAATACACAATGGATGCATGCATGGGTATGAATGTTTTATGGGTTCACTGAATTGTGAAAAAGTTTTATTTTGTATATCTAGACCTTGAATAACTAATTCACCCCCCCCCCCCCCCCCCCCCCCCGCCCCCACCCTCTTAGTTATATTAACGTAATTCCAACAATAGTATACTAATAATAGTTGTGGTTTCCTTGAAAAAGAGAAGCGAAAAATCTTTAAACTATAACATTTTAAATTCATACACTGTTGACAATATTTATACAAAATAAACCCTAACTAAATGGATGATTCTTTGTGTAACACTTATTTTATCCTTCAAAACATCCCAAAAGCATTGAAGTTCTAGTTTTTCTATTCCACCACATTTTTAATTTGGTCTTCAAAATTAGCAATTCATTGTTTATAGTTTAGTTCCATTTTATGGATAAAAATATGATAGAATATTCTATCATATTTTTATTGCATTTTGGAACCTTATTTATATACTATTTACTAATAACAAGAGATCCACGATACAAATTGATAACAATTAATAAATTCTTACATACACTTACATACATATATCAAATTTTGAGTAAATGAAAACTATATCATTTTAAGATATTCAATTATTTCTCATATTAATAATTCTAATTGGTTTCATTTTCTATTCAATTCTATTCTTAATACTACTATTAATCTACAATGAAAAATTGAATTCTAAATAAGAATGTGTGTGTACATAACTAATAGCTCAGTACCTAAACTGAAAAAGAGTTCCTTCTTGCTCATCTTACAAATATTTGATTAGTATCAGTATTGACCAATGCAAATCTTTTGCAGAAAAAAGAAAAAAAAAGTAAAAATTAAATATGAAATCGATAGGATTGCATCCCATATTCTATCGTTCTTCTTTATTCATGATCTATCGTTTTTATTTTATTCTCTTCAGGGTCTAGTGGATTGGAAACCAAGAATGTGGAATATCAAAATATTGAGGATAATTTTTTAATCTTCCTATGGAATTTATATACAAATATGCTCGGGTCGTGCCTTTCCTTCCGCTTTCATCTTCTGTACCAATCGGATTAGGATCCTTTTTTTTTCCAGGAACCAAAATCACTCGAAGATCTGCCTTTTTCTGCTCCTTTTAGAGCTCTTTGATGGCATCCCTAGTGTTTTTGTTTGAAATTATTGAGCAACAAAATGATCAATACAAGAATGATAATGCTCATATTTAACAATTACATAATTAGCCAAGGATTAGCCAATTCCCATTAACAATTACATAATTAAACCATTTGGACCCAACTTCAACAAAACCAAGGATGGTTTCCTACTCTTTAGGCTTTGCAAAACCAAGGTGGGTATACCTAGGGATGATTCTAATGCAAACTAATGTATTAAAACTATCTTAGTTTCATTTCGATTCTCATCTTCTATCCTCTTGCAAATACACAGTTTACCACTCTCTTTAGTGCTTTCAAGTTTATATGTGTCCCTCATTAGCATATTTGGCCATAATTCTCCTAGAGTTTACAAGTATTCTTGGAAATAGCAGCTACCTAAGACTCAAAAAACTAAATGTAAACAAGTGGTGACCAACATTAAAACCTTGAACAAAATGAAATGAAAATGAAAATGAATTTATAATTGGTTTGACATGTAGAAGAATGATTTACTCTCAACCACCTTTGATTTATATGTCTAGTGCCTTATCCCTAGGGGCCAAGAGTCAACTATTAGTAGGAGATCTTGTTTAATTAACTTGTAATTGAATTTATCAACTGTAATCACCTATTTCCATTCTTATGTGATATCCTCTTGATAAACTTATGAATTCTATTGATTTACTAAAGCATTTACATAATCTGTTGAATTAAAAGCAACAATATAACCAATACACAACCCATCCAGACTGCATTCAATCAATTGAACTTTATTCAAATGATCTCAAAATTAACAAATTCATGAAATGGAGATAGAAAATGGTGAAATCGATCTAGTCTAAATACCCTTTTGCTGTCTTTTTTGCTGATTAATACAATAACCAATAGAAACTCAATAAAGAACCCAAAAATTCACATTGATTCTATCATTTTTATTTGTCATTAGAAAATTACATGACTAGAAGTAAACTTAAAAACAACTACACATGACTAGACTGAATGTACTTTCTTGAAAACTAAACACATACAAAAGTTCAGACCCTCACAATGCCTTGAAAATAATTTATATAACATGAGTTGCAACAAGTAAAGGGAAATTTTGATTGACAAGTGTCATTTTACAACAATGAGTACAACAATTTTTTTCAAAAATATCTGGACACCTTAATTCAAAAAGAAATAATAAAAAGGAATTGCAGATGATAGCTGGAGCATGAAATCTTCAACTTTGTCTTTTTCTCTAACTGCTCCTTGTTGGTAAAGCTTTGATTTCTATCATTGCTTCCCAAACAATAACTTCTCTCTTGGTGGGCCATTCACATGTCTTGGTTGTTGTTAATTCATTAACAAACTTCTACCACCTGGCATCAATAATCACTTTCCCTTCTGTGGTAAACCTATTCATTTTATTTTCAACCTTGAATAGGGTGTCAATTAGTTCCTTGAAAATACATTCATCGATATCACCTTGGAAAATAGATGCCACCTATGGAAAATCTACAATATGGTCAAAAGAATTACACCATTCATTGAAATCCTTCACTTTGTTATTAGAACTAAAAATAGAAAGAATTAAAGAATGAAAGCTAGTTGTGAATACTTTCATTTTATTTTGTATTGCTGCCAGTTTTCCTATGAAAATTTGTAATAGATCTTTAACTTTATCCATGCCTTCTTTAAGAATAATAACTTTGTCTAGCAGATCTGGCTTTTTTGCAAACAATGGTATCAATAT
Source organism: Cupressus sempervirens (assembly GCA_028749045.1). Taxonomy (NCBI): domain Eukaryota; kingdom Viridiplantae; phylum Streptophyta; class Pinopsida; order Cupressales; family Cupressaceae; genus Cupressus; species Cupressus sempervirens. The sequence continues at coordinate 873,975,054 of CM053786.1, forward strand.
GTCAAAAAATTTCATATATGGTCCCCATTGTTGGAAGATTGGATCAAGCCATCCTATTGCATCCTTGCATAAATATTCTACAAAATCTAGATTGATGAATGCATTATATGCATCTTGAGATATTCTCTTCAAAATACTTATTCTATAACTTAGTATATTCATCATAACATTCTTTTTTGTTTCAATGTCAGATTGAGGAGCCTTTGTTTCCACATTTACCATAGGCACTAGCACTATTACCCATATAGGTATCTCCTCTATTTGGGCCTCTTCCTCTATAGTGTGCCTTTCTTCTTCCACTTGCTTGGGTGCATGTTCTGCCTCTACTACAACCTTGAGTTGCTCTTTGAGGGATGCTATTTCTACTTCTAAAATTTGAATTTTCCTCTCCAACTCTTCTATTCCATGTTTTTGTACATAGCTCATCTTGAGCTCATCTTCATACAATTTTCTAATATCTAGACATTCATTGTATACAGTAGCTAGCCTATCCTCAATTTCATCTACCTTTACCTCATTGATGAGAGGAAAGTGTTTGACTAGGCTAGAGATTTATTTCCTAGTATTATTTTCTAATGTCCACAAAATCATGTTGCCTTGTGCAGTTTCCTATATATCCATCATTTTGGACCTTTTGATGTCAGGGGCAACACTCCACACTACTAGGGTTTTTGTATCTACATTAAATCTTGACCCCCTCTTTAGTCCTTCACTACTACTAGCTTCATAACTGATAGCTTTATCTTTTCTTCTCATTTGATCCAGAACAAAAGCTTTCTCAATGTCCCAATTGGGTATCAAAATCATACCACTCCTATGTACCAACTCCCTAGCTTCTATAGGGGTCATTGTTTCACTTTCTAGGTCATAGGAAAGTAGTTTATCAAATAATTCCTTATTTTTCTCAAGATCTTCCCCTAGCATAAGGCTCAATGTGATCTCATTCTATTTTATTTTATAAAGAAATCTTTTAAACTTTGATGATTTGATGAAATCATCATCCTCCATAAACTTGTCAGATTGGATGAGCCTATCATCCAATCTCGATGCTACAATTTGAAGATTAGTAGAGGCTTTTCTTGCTTCTGTAGCCTTTTGAGTTAAATAATTTTTCCAAATATAAGAAAAATGCTCATCATTCCTAAGCATTCCTTGTAAGGTTTTGCTTACCACCCTCTTTGGGATGTGCATTATCTTCTACCTTTTATTGCCCTTTGATGCCCTTATTGAAGTTGATGGTTGTTCTTCCTCCAACTCAACCTCTAACTGTACATCTGGCTTAGGGGATTCTCTAGTTACAGTGGCTTCCTCTCCATCTAGCTCATGTGGCATCTATGACATGATGTAATCAAAATTGTCTACCATTTTTCTTAGTTTGCCAAGGTAGGGAACCTCTATATAAAAACCCTTAAAATTAGGGTTTGTCCTTCTCAAGGCTTCCCCTACCTTTCTTATTTAACCATATTTTATTAGTAGCTCATTAGCCTCCCCTATTTCTACTATGTTAGCAATTAAATCTTGCATAGGGATTGGCTTGCTTGGATGTAGGATGTATCCCTTAATGGCCTTGCCCTCATTGGTAATGTAGTTGTCAGGGTCATACATCCGGTAAGGTCCAATAGCAAATTTGTACTGGCCTAGGTACTCACTCAACTCTTCATATGCATTTTTTCCTATTCCAAAATCTCCCACTTTAAAAGTTCTACAAACAAAAGTAGGCTTGTGAAAAGAAGGAGGGATCATTTCTTTGTTCATCAGTAAAAACTACCAAAAGAATTCAATGATGGCTAATCTAGGAGGTAAATATTTGGGTAAAAGGTGAGGAGGTTGTGGACATGCATATATTCTCATAAATGTGCACTCCTTGAACAAAAATGTGCTCCCCCAATTATGATCTAATTTGGTTTTTTAATTTGAAAATGAGGGTCTAAGAAAGGTCTTCAAAACATTGGGTGTCCTAAAGAAAGTGCAACCTAATTGCCTCATAATAACAGAACTAAAAAAAATTAAAGAATACAATAGCATTTGAATAATGGAACCTTTTATCCTAAATGTGAGTCCAAATTTGCATAGGTAACTCAACAAATTCATCTAAAGTTTGATCAATAATGTCCTAGCTAATGTAACCAATGTTGTAATATAGGATAAGGTGCATCAGTAGTGAGTAATGGTGGAACTTGGAATCTTTCATTTCTCCCTTCTTTTCACTAACAAGCTAATTGTGCATGTTTTCCATGATAAAGGCCACATAATCATACACTTTATGGTGGAAGGGGTCTTGTATATCACAAGTCATCAAAAATAGGGAGCCATAGACACAATCCTCTGCACCATCACTTCACAACACTTTGTGTAGCCTATATATTGTGTTCTTGAAATAATTCTTGAATCTGCTCAAGGGAAAAAATTCCCCCACCTTCTTTGGAATCAACCCTATCTTTTTTACATTATAGGGAATGTGCGGCAGCTTGACATCATTCACAAAATAAGTCTTATTTCTCCCAAATTTACCTTGCAAATCTTCAAGATCAATAGGTACAATCATCTACCCTTCTAATCCAAAAGCTTCTATGAAAGAAGTTCTATCTAGTGTGCACAAAAAATTCCCATTATGCCTTTGAAATGTCCTTGTGACTAGATTGTAGGAATTTACCAGTGCTTTTAGTAGGTCCACATCAAAATTTTTTTTGGAAATATCAATTTTTCCATTTTCTTGTTCCATGGGTTATAGATTGGTATGTTTTCAATTCAGTTCAGATAGAAATATAGAAATAGATATAAGCCATCAATTCTAGGCCATTGTGCATCCCTAACCATGAAATAAGGGTCTTTGAAGATGTGGTCATTTTTTTAAATAGTGTTTGATGACCCTAGAAGAAGTTTTAGCAAATCTTCGACATGCTTGTTAGGCTTCCTAACCCTTGAATTTTTTTTAGTTTTCATAGTGCCCTTATTCCTTTTTCCTTCTGCTATGACTTCTTCAACATTGTTACCTTTGTCTTCAACCTCTACCTCTTCTTCAAGAACCTCTTTGACCTCCTTGTTAGCCATCTTTCTCTGCAATTTCTACTTTGAATTCTTTGTACAGTAACATAGAAATCACGAGGCTATGGATGCTTATAGAATTTTTTAGAGCAAGAACACAAATTCTTTAGAATGGTAATATTTTGAATGTTCAATCAAACATTTATGTTTTAATCATATAGTCTACCAGATTTTTAACTAATTCTACATGTACAATCATTTAATACCACCCTCATAGGCTGACATCAAGCAATATCAATCATGAAATTTGATCCTGATGTCCTTTTCAATGTTTTATTTTACTTGGCCATGGTGAATTTTTCCTTTTCTAAATGGGCATGACACTTTAGTAGCTTTCTTTTCAAATTATAGTCTTCTGCTTTTACACTGACTCAAGATCTTTCAATCTTCATAACCCCAAAAACACCCTTGGCAAGCCTTTACATTCTTTTGGTGATGCTTCAGAACATCCCAAGCGTAGAAGCCTTTGGGCTTCTTAAACACTACATTGAAATTCCCTTTATGCCCTTACATGACCCCTTACACCATAGAATCTCAAGCCTTCTCAACTAATACCTTCATTCTTACACTTCAAGCTTTCCTCATATGAGTGTATAGCCTTTTTAATAACCTTTTCTTTACCCTTTATGCTCACACACACACATATCAGCGAAAACCTCAAAAAATTCTTTTACGCTGCTACGCTTACTTCATTACTCAAGACATCGTAACTCTTTACCTATTCATCCTCTAGTTATATGCTTAAGGCTTTACCAGTGGCATCGTAATACCTCTTATCTTTCCTTTATTTCCCCTTTATGCTTGTACGAGTTCTCTTAACCTCATAACATCGAAACACCTTTACAAATGGCATCCCACTCTTAAGTTTCTCCTTTCTTGTATTAGCATAAAGCCTTGTCTTCATTCCTTCATCTACCCTTTTATGCTCATACGCTCAAGCTTAACTCATAACCATAGAGAAAGGGGTGAAATAGATCTTCATTCATACACTTACCCTACAACCATAAAGGCATAACGTGGAATTTTATCTATCAGTTATAAATGACCTAGATTGAATCTTAAAAAAATGGGAAAGAACATCGTCGTTGATTTTAAGCATATGAAAAGTTAAGAACTTAAGTTGTCTACCTTGTGTGCTAGGCCCATCTAATATGTATGATGTGTCATCACTTGATTTTCTCACATCAAGGCCCATCTAACAACTCAATAAGTCCCACTAGGCATGATCACTATTATAATATAGCTTTAGACTTGTCTGCAAGTCCAGAAAGTGTATGCACATAAACACAAATGAACATTACTTTTTCTCTTACGAATTCCTTTTACTCATAGAATTGTAAAACACTTTATGCATTCTTACAAACCATTCTTTATGCCATGTCAGGGTATTACATTCTGACACCATTCATTAGAACGTAGGTACATAGATCAGAACCCAATACATTTCTACCCCTCCACTCAACAGTTTACTCGTGACCTCGTAATGTGATCTGACAAATCTTCTTTAAAACCTTTTACAATCACATGCTTAACACTTTGATGCACGAATAGGAATACCTCTTCAAGATTCTTTCATTCACCCACTCAACTGTTCACCATAAAGCCATAATACCACTTTCAAAGCATAAAAATCCTTTATTCTTCTTTGCCTCAGGACCAAATGTATGATCATAGAGCCCCAAAATGAACTATTCTGCTACTACAAAAAGAAAAAGTGTATCCTCGTAAAACATGAAGTCCTTTATGACTTTACATTACATTATAAAATGCGATCAGGAAAGCATGAGCAAGAAGTTATTTTATTCTTATGTGAAACCCTATATCATAAGACTGTAAAGGGAAAAACTTAAGTGCTTTACAAACCCTTTCAAAAATTTGAAAAGAGACCTAGGGTTTTTTCATACTTAGGGTATTTTGATGGCTGTGTTGAGAGACAAACCTTGACAATTTAATAGAATTCAACAACACATGAATCGGGGTGTGATTAAGGTAACCTAAAAATTTGAAAAATATGATTGAAAGAAACCCTAATCTTCAAAATACAATGACCTAAATTATTTTTCACCAAAATTTTAGACTTTCTCTATATTGTGAAAAATTAGACCAATAGTGGCTTTGTCTGGGGATGATAGACTACTTGAGTCTATGCAAGAATTCAAAATCTATGGAAGAGCAGACCAAATATGATGTAGGAGCATCCAAAGGTATAAGGGAAATCCTATGTCATCCAAAAAAATGTACTTAGACTTAGTTTCTATTTCATGTGTTTTCATTTTTGGATACCCATTTTGGTCAAATAAAGGTTCCAACTCTCACAGTTCCACTATTAGTGTTCTAGGTTAGAGTTTTTGATCACCTTGGGATACATGTAAATGCCAAAAAAATAGGAGTATGTAATTAAGTCATCATTTTGGTGAACTAGAAGGTTTAAATTGGTCAAAAGATTGTCATTGTAATTTAGAGCATTCCAGAAAAAGAATCAGGTCAAAAGGCCCCACAGTTTGAAAGTTATCGCAGTTTTTCAATTTTTGGAGACATCCTAAGAATGCTTCAAAGTCAGGTTAGGGGCATTAAATGACCTTGAATAGGGCTGAAAAATGGGGGATGATCAAGGCTCCTCCACAGGGCTATAGAGTGCTTCGAGAGCTTTTCAAAAATGTAAACGGTTTGTCAATCGAAGCTACGATTCAAAAGTTATGCCTCCCAAAAGTTCAGTTACCATTTCTGGATTCTTCTAATTTTGCGCCGACTTCTAATGCCACTTCTAGAGCCTCCTATTTGGTTAGTGGATGCCTACTAGCACTTTCTAGAATGTATTTCTAATCCTTAACCCTTTGGGGTCTATTTAAGAACATTTTTGGCATTGTAAAAGGTAGTTAGGAGTGGAGTTTGAGAGGAGGTACTAGGAGAAGAATTTATCTCCAAATTTATGCTATTGTAAGCCCATAGGGCATGTTTTGGAGTCTATTTCTCTGCACTAAGTGTACTAGCATATTTTTACAATTAATAAAATTTTCCCTTTCTTGTTGTGTCCATTCTATGCTTGGGTTGTGTCCCCATCAAAATACTTGGTACAGGAATGTCAACTTCTTTAGAGAGCATAGAACATAACAACAAAACAAAAAAAATTACAAGGATCTACAAAATATACAAAATATACAAGAACACAAGGAAATCTAAAAACTATTGTTCATGGAAAATAGATACTTTAAGAAAAGTACCTCTTCAAGAATTGTCTATGAATTGGAAATTCAAGAATACCTCCAGTTAAATCCTTTAGGAAATATGAATCTTCTCCATTTGTATCATAGATGTTATATGGGCCAAGCCAGATTGGGTCAAATTTGCAGTGCTTTCCTTTGTCTTCTATTCTAGCATTCCACATCAATACCATGTCACCTATTTCAAACTTCCTCTCAATGGCTCTTTTGTCATATAAATGCTTCATTTGTGATTGTAAATTGGCATTTTGAATAGAAGACTCTCTCCTTGCTTCCTCTAGTTGCAAAATATCATCCATTTTGAGTTGCATCTCATCAATGATATCATCTTCATATAATTGAACAAATTTATACATCTTTTTAAAGTTATTCTATGGAAGTCTAGCCTATATACCATAAACCAAATCAAATGAGGCACATCCAATTGGCCTTTTTCATAGTAACCTTGTCAGCCCATAGAGCTAATGGAAATTTTGAATCCTAGGCCTTCTTCTTTTCTCCTAAAATCCTCTTGATGATTTTCAAGATACTTTTATTGCTTGATTCTACCTGGTCATTTTGTTGGGGATGATAAGGTTATGATGTGTACTCTGTAATGCCATGCTTTTTACCAAAAAAATTATATTCCTTAGATCTGAAACACGTAGCATTATTAGGTACAATCTTCTGAGGGCATCCAATCTTGGTCATAATATTATTTAAGATGAAATTAATCACTACTTTACTTGTTGTATTTTTAGTAGGGATTGCTTCAACCCATTTGGTAAAGTAATTAGTAGCAACTAGGATCCAAGAATGTCCACCACTAGATTTATTTGAGATCTCACCTATGAAATCAATTCTCCATTGTTGAAATGGTGCCTATACTTCAACTGATCTTAATGGTAGATTCAAAGAAAATTTTAACTTTCCACTAAACCTTTGACAAGCATAACAAACCTTTACAAACTCATGAGCATCTTTGAAAAGTGTTGGCCACCGAAATCTAGCCCTAAGAATTTTATGAGCAGTGGTCTTAGCCATATAATGACCACCACATACCCCTTCATGTATATATTTCAAAATCCTTTTAGATTCAATTTCATCTACACACTTCAAAAGTACCCCTTCCATATTTCTCCACCATAATTGATGTTGCACTATAACATACCTTATGGCCTATAACTTAAGGAATCTTTTCTAGTTATCTATTAACTTTGATGGATATTTCATGTTTTGAAAATAATAAATTATATCCTTGTACTAATTAGAAGTATCCATATCACAAAGATTATCCTTGTAGGTATCATCAATTTGATTAATTTGGTTTGCCTCTAGATTTTCTTCTGTCATCAATTTGGCCAAACCTTGACCCCTAACCAATTTGGTAATCAGAATATCAATGTTAAACTCTTGTATCCTATTAGTCCATCTACACCTCTTGCCAGATACCTCTTGTTGTGAAAAGATGTCCTTTATAGCAGCAATAGGAACAAAAGCAATGATAGTAGCTCCCATTAAGTAACACCTAAAATTCTTGACTCCTTTCACCAGTTATATCATATTTGAGTTTTGCTGCTTACAAGGATTTGCAAAAAAATGCAATGGGCTACTCAACCTTCCTCATTTTTCTATAATACTACTATAGCAACAATGTGAAATGAGGCAAAAGAAAATATATGCATAGGTTTATCATAATTAGGTGCTCTAAAAATAGGGGCATCTTTAATAGCCTCCTTGATCTTTTGGAATGCAATACTAGGTTCACCTTCCCATTTTATCTCAGATCCTTTCTTTAGCATCCTTGATATAGGCCTACTAATCTTTGCAAAATTAGTCACAAATCTCCTAAGAAAGTTGATCTGTCCAAAGAATGACTGAATGCTTTTAACACTTTTGGGTTTCTAAATTTTCTCTATTGCTTCTACCCTTTTAGGGTCAATCCTCACTCCATGCTTACTAACTAGATGTCCTAATAACTTTCCTTCAATAACACCAAATTTTCATTTCCTTGGATTTAAAGAAATACCATAATTAAGGGCTCTAATAAATACCTTTTCTAGGTGTATGCAATGATCATTCTCATCCTTGGAGTAAGCAGTGAGGTCATTATGATACACAACCAAAAACTTATCAATAATATCAGAAAAAGCCACATCCATAGCGCTTTGAAAAGTATCCCCAACATTAGTAAGCCCAAAAGGCATCTTGGCATAAATATAAGTACCCCATGGAGTAGTAAAAGTAGTATTGAACTACTCTAATTCTTTAAGAACCACTTGATTGTAACCTAAAAATCCATCCATCATGGACATAAGCTCTAAACCAGTGGCCCTTTGCAACATAGCTTCCATATTTGGCAATCCATAATTATCCTTTAATGAAGATATATTAAGATTCCTAAAGTCAACACATAACCTTATGTCTCCATTTTTCTTCCTAACTGGAACTAAATTGGATACCCAAGAAGAATGTCTAATAGGATTTATGATTCTTGCATCTCTCAATTTGATTAATTCATCTTGCATTTTGGGAGCCAAAGTTGGATTTATTGGCATTTATTTCTACCTAAAAGGTTTGGCATTTGGTTTCAAAGGGATCTCATGCTAAAATATATCTCCCCTATAGGATTTTAGGTCATCATAAGACCATGCAAACACATGTCTATACTTCCTTAGCAGGTCTATAAGATCTTTCCTAATTTTAGGAGGCAATTTCTTACCAATATATACCTTTTTAGGTGTTTCCTAAGTTCCCAAGTTCACGTCCTCTAAATCTTTGGCATTATATTCACTAGTATTCATTTGTGACCTATCCTAGTTGTCAAAAATAGTTTCTAAAACAAATAGACCATTTGGGATTTTATTTGTCTTCAATTTCACAACTTCATACCCAAAAATAGTATCTTTTCCATTTATATTCTCTACATAGATTGCACAATCAATTTCTTGTCCTGACAACATATTCTCACAATTTAGAAATATCATAATATCCTTATCATCTTCAAATACTTGCCAATTTTGAACATTATTAGGGATAGAGGGTCTAGTTTGAATCTCAATTTTAGACACAGCAGCAAATTTAATATCATCAAGCTTTATTGCTATATTTTCTAATAAGTCTGCCATCTTATTATTAGTCCTATCTTTCCAAACTATCTGAAATGCATCAAAACATTCAATCATGTCCCATACTACATTTCTATACTATTTTAATCTTTTTTTCTTCTACACATAAGCATTTCTTACTTGGGATACAACCAGTTTAGAATTTACTACAACATGTAAACACTTTATCCCATGCTTATGAGGCAATCTAAAACCTAACAGTAAAACCTCATACTCTACTATATTATTGGTACATGGGAAACTTAAAGTAAAGGAAAATTTGTATGTTATCCCTACTAGAGATATCAACAAAATGCCTGCACTAGATCCATCCTTGCAGCATGCACCATCAAAAAACATAGTCCATAAATCATCTTAGTCTGTTTTTGTGTCAACTTCTATTTCTATCTAAGACTTATGCTTGGACTTCTTCAAAGTCAAAACCTCAGCTCAGAATGTATTAATATCTGTATCCACAAAATTTTTCATATCATCCTCTATGTCTTCTTCTATCATGTATACACTTTTAGGCTCCCTATTTACTTTTATCGAATTACCCTCAATGTTAAAAGTAGCAAATGACAAATCACACTATAGACTCCCTCCCATGGCAGCACTCCATTTTCTAGATAACAACATGCCATACTAAGGTGGAATATCAACAACCAATACACTCATAGTAAGTTCTTTGTTAGGACAGGTTGTTAGTCTATATGGTAAAGAATTAATAGTACCTATGACTGTGACTTCTCTTTTATCCATAACACAACATCTTCCTTGAGTAGTATCCACCTTCAAGCCTAATTCCTTCATTATTTCGAAAGGCATCACAGTATTGGAAGCACCATAGTCAATCATGCATTTTAAAAATGTTTTACCATTTACTAAAATGCTTAAGCAAAATGGCTCAACATTTTCCAAACACTAATTCACATAATTATCCAAAAACATTTGAGGAATTTGAGACACAATTACTTCAACTTCATTGTCCTTTACTTTTTCTTTACTATTCTCCTTGGGATTGTGGTTTTCATTACACTCATGTCTCACATTTATACCAGTATTTTCCAACCATGCTAAAGCTTTATTTCTATGTTTAAGGATCCTTAACAATTCAAATAAAGGGACTTTGATAGTGATTTGTGATAACACCGTAGTCATATCTATAGAAGAATCTGATGGGCTATCAATAACAATACTCCTTTTATCATGATGTTTATCAAGAATATTTACGGCACCTTGGTGATTCTTGTCACTTGTAATGATTTCTTTTGGTATCTTCTCATCTAACTTCTTTGGAGCATTATTTGGGGACTCACAAACCTTGGGAGTATCCTCCTTCTATGGTTCCCACTTTTTGTTTGTAACTTTAACCTTCTCAGTAGGGATCTCTTTAGGCTTCATAGCTTCCCATTTTTAAGGATTAACTCCCTTTATAAACATACTAGCCACCTTATCATTACCCTCCTTTCTAGCCATGTTTCTAATCTATACTTGAACTATCATGTTTGCAATAATTAGGTCAATCTCTTCCCTAGAGGGCTTCTTTAAAGTGATTTCTTCTTTAGCACTTACCATGTTACACACATTTTCTTCAACATCACTCTCATCAGAGAATACTTGCTGGAGCACTTTATTTTGAAAATGCCTTTCCTCATTTACATCTCTATCATAATCCTCACAATCAGAATAATCATAGTGTGACTCAAACATGTTACACCCTACATCCTCATTGTTTTCTTCATCTTCTTGACATTTTTCCACTACATTCTAATTTCTAGGGAAAGACAAGGCTACTACACAAGATTCAGGGGCATAGGGTAATTAACACTCAAAGCACCATATAGGTTCATCAATGAATTTAGGATTTTCTACTACATTTATAGATTTTTTAGATAAGGGATTAGGGGTGACCTTATTGTTAGTATTCTTAGGGGGAGGAACATTAGGTTGACCATCTTTCCAAGTGGTAGTATAAGGGAAATTTTGCAACCTATTATGTCTATTGAAATTTGACTGGTAAGGGACCCTATTTTCAGTGGGATTCCTATCATTTTTTACCTGAGGGATATTTATATTCTTTATAGCATTTAGACTCACTGGGCTCTTGCTTCTTTCCACGTACACCCTTGTTATCCTCCTTTCTATTTCCCTTATTTCCAAACAACCTAGGGTCATCTCTTTTATTTTCTAGTCTTCTTGAAATTCTCAAATTGTTTTCCACATTTATAGAAATTTTGAAAGCATCCCTCAAGGTCCAAGGTTCTTTATCTCTAAGCTGGTATGCAATTTTAACATCAAAAGCATTCAAATAAGTAATCAAATAGATCTTGTCATCAACTTGCATGGCTTGCATGAGTTTATACATACCTCTCAATATTACTGAATTCATTTAGGATATAGCTCTGAAATAGTATTCAATATCCTTCTCACCATATTGCTCTTTGAAATAGTATTCAATATCCTTCCAATCAACAATAGATAATTCAGGAAGTCTCTTTAACCATTCTCTAGCATCTTTAGTTAGTGACTAAACAAACAATTTCATAATAAAATCTTCAACCTCAACCTCATAATCACTCATCATATCAAGAAAACTCCTCAAATGGTCTTCACAAGTGATATAATTGTTCCCAAAAAATTTAGGTAACCATTTCCTTATTTCTTGTGGGATGGTGTTAGGTTAACTAGGGATTCCATCAAAACATATTTACCTATAGCCCTCTAATTGGACAGGTCTTCTTTGTAAATCAATTTTAGGCTAATGGTCAATATCATGTCTAGTGTTACCCATAGTATTACTAGTACTAGCATCACCAATAGACTTGTTAAGATCTACTTTATGTGAAAATTAGGATAAGAAAGGAATAGGTACCTTAATAGTATTTTGATTTGCATCATTAAATTCACCATCATCTTTAGGCATCACTGTAGATTGCCTCCTAGCATTCTGCAAGGATTTGATCTTGTTATTTATCTCAGCTATGGATACTTCATTTTTTGAAATCTCTAGTCTCTTTACTAGAGCATTCTTTTCCTTCCTTTTCTTCTCTAGCTCAATATTTGAAAGTGACATGGAATCATGGATCTGAATAATTTTTTTTGATTCATTAATCTTAACACCAATCTCCTTTTGTTTCCCCTTATATTTAGCTTCTATAGCTTTCCCTACACCTTTTGCTTTGTTGTTGGTAGCTTCTAGAGCACTATAGTTCTTAATCTATTGTATTACAAGTCTTTCTAGGTTTATATGCTAAGCTTGCAATAGCTTTTGTTCTTGCATCTTAAGTTGTTCAATTTGACCTATAATCTTTGGTTGCCATGCATTAGCTACTATTTCATTTTTCTTTTTTAGGGTAGCAATTTTCCTAAGTAATGTCTAATTTTCTTCAAATGATTTTGTGATCTTTTCCTCCTTTTCCTTTTGCAATTTCTTATTTATGGCTTATTTCATAGCAAGCTACATTCTTAGGACTTCAATCTCATCAAGATCTAGGATAGTAAACTTAGAACTAGCAGTTTTTCATCATTGAAACTCTTAGGATCTAGATGTTTTGGTGCTACTTCTCCTTGAGAATAGTCAGATAAGAAAGGGTTTGTACTTTTTTGGAAAAAATTATTGCTATTCCTTTTGTCTAAACTGGGTGTATTGTGCATCTCTATAGTTTCTTGGCATATTACTTTGGGTGTGCTAAAAAAGTCATCACCAGATAGTCCAGGATGGGATCTAGAACTTTGGCAAGATGATTCCCTTTCCATGGCAAAAAAATGAACATTCTCTCCCCTTATTACTTGATGTTGGGGATGGTCTTCTCTATGCATCTGAGATCTTTTCATAGCCCAATTCTATCTTCCCCTAGGAGGGAGATCAGTTTGTAATTTGATTCTTGGGTTTTTCCTCACATTTTCCCATGTCTTTCTTTTATTTTCCATGAGTTTGAGACAACAAATTTTCTAAATAATGATACTAGTTAAAACCTTATGAGTTGCCACCCATCCTATCAGAATGGGAGAAACTTTTGAATAGATCACAATTCTTTCACTAAATACCATAGAGAAAATGCAAATAACCCTTGAGACCATAGAAAATTTCTCATGAAAATGCCTACTTTAGACTCTACCCAAGGGAAACATAGATCTTAAATGATATAATAGTTTATGACACAGAAAGTGTTATGTCCCTAGTAGAGTCACCATTTTGTTGGTGTTTGAAACTATTGAGCAACAAAATGCTCAATACCAGAATGATAATGCTCATATAACCTAAGGATTAGCCAATTCCCATTAACAACTACATAAGTAAACCATTTGGACCCAACTTCAACAAAACCAAGGATGGTTCCCTACTCTTTAGGCTCTACATAACCAAGGTGGGTATATATAGGGATGATTCTAATGCAAACGGATGCATTAAAACTATCTTACTTTCATTCTAATTCTCATCTTCTATCCTCTTGCACGCAAATAGTTTACCAATCTCTTTAGTGCTTTCAAGTTTATATGTGTCCCTCATAAGAAGATCTGGCCATAATTCTCCTAGAGTTTACAAGTATTCATGGAAATAGAAGCTACCTAAGACTCAGAAAACTAAATGTAAATGAGTGATGACCAGCATTACAACCTTGAACAAAATGAAATGAAAATGCCTTTGAATTTATAATTATTTTGACATGTAGAAGCAGAATTTACTCTCAAACACCTCTGATTTATATGACCAGTGCCTTATCCCTAGGGGCCAAGAGTCAAACTATTAGTAGGAGATCTTGTTGAATTAACTTGTAATTGAATTTATCAACTGCAATCACCTATTTCCATTCTTATGTGATATCCTCTTCACGAACTCATGAATTCTACTAATTTCACTAAAGAATTTACATAATCCATTGAATTAAAAGCAAAAATATAACCAATACACAAACCATCTAGACTAAATTCAATCAATTGAACTTTATTCAAATGATCTCAAAGTTAAAATAAAATAAAAAATGGTGATACTGATCTAGTGTAAATACCCTTTTGCATTATCCTTTTTACTGATTAATACAATAACTAATAAAAACTCAATAAAGAACCTAGAAATTCACATTGATTTTGTCATTTCTATTTTTCATCAGAAAAGTACATGGCTAGAAGTAAACTCAAAAACAACTACACATGACTGGACTGAATTTACTTTCTTGAAAACTGAACACATACAAAAGTTTAGACCCTCACAATGCCTTGAAAACTCATTTATATAACATGAATTGCAACAAGCAAAGGGAAATTGTGATTGACAAGTGTCCTTTTACAAAAATGAGTATAAATTTTTTTTTGAAAAATATCTGGACACCTTAATTCAAAAAGAAATAATAAAAAGCAGTTGTAGATGATAGCTGGAGCTTGAAATCTTTAACTTTGTCTTTTTCTCTAACTGCTCCCTATTGGTAAAGCTTTGATTTTTGTGATTGCTTCCCAAACAATAACTGCTCTCTTGGTGGGCCATATACATGTCTTGGTTGTTGTTAATTCATTAATAGACTTTTTCCACTTGGCATCAATAATCACTTTCCCTTCTATGGTAAACATAATCATTTTAGTTTCAACCTTGAATAGGGTGTCAATTAGTTCATTGAAAACACATTCATCAATATCACCTTGGAAAATAGATGCCACTCGTGGGAAATTTACAATATGGTCAAAAGAATTAGACCATTCATTGAAATCCTTCACTTTGTTATTAGAACCAAGAATAGAAAGAATTAAAGAATGAAAGCCACTTGTTAATACTTTCATTTTATTTTTTATTGCCACTAGTTTTCCTGTAAAAAATTGTAATAGATCTTTCACTTTGTCCATGCCTTTTTTAACAACAATAACTTTATCTAGTAGATCTTTCTTTTTTGCTAACAATGGTATCAATTTGTCAAAAAATTGCATATGTGATCCCCATTGTTGGAAGATTGGATGAAGCCATCCTATTGCATCCTTGCATACCTGTTCTATAGATTGTAGATTGATGAATGCATTATATGCATCTTGAGATATTCTCTTCAAAATTCTTATTCTATGACTTAGTATATTCATCAGAACATTCTTTTTTGTTTCAATGTCAGATTGAGGAGCCTTTGTTTCCAAATTTTCCATAGGCACTGGCACTATTACCCCTATAGGTATCTCCTCTGTTTGGGCCTCTACCACTATACTATGCTTTTCTTCTTCCACCTACCTAGGTGCATATTTTTCCTCTGCTATAGCCTTGATTTTCTCTTTGAGGGATGCTATTTTTTCTTCTAAATTTTGAATTTTTCCCTCTAACTCTTCTATTCTCTATTTGTTTACATAGCTTATCTTGAGCTCCTCTTCATACAATTTTCTAATATCTAGACATTCATTGTATACAGTAGCTAGCCTATCCTCAATTTCATCTACCTTTATCTCATTGATGAGAGGAAAGTGTTTGACTAGGCTAGAGATTTATTTCCTAGTATTATTTTCTAATGTCCACAAAATCATGTTGCCTTGTGCAGTTTCCTATATATCCATCATTCTGGGCCTTTTGATGTCAGGGGCAACACTCCACACTACTAGGGTTTTTGTTTCTACATTAAATCTTGACCCCCTCTTTAGTCCCTGACTACTACTAGCTTCATAACTGATAGCTTTATCTTTTCTTCTCATTTGATCCAGAACAAAAGCTTTCTCAATGTCCCAATTGGGTATCAAAATCATACCACTCCTATGTACCAACTCCCTAGCTTTTGTAGGGGTCATTGTTTCACTTTCTAGGTCATAGGAAAGTAGTTTATCAAATAATTCCTTTTTTTTCTCAAGATCTTCCCTGGCATAAGGCTCAATGTGAGCTCATTCTATTTTGTTTTGTAAAGAAAGCTTTTAAACTCTGATGATTTGATGAAATTATCATCCTCCATAAATTTTTCAGATTGGATGAGCCTATCATCCAATCTTCATGCTACAATTTGAAGATCAGTAGAGGCTTTTCCTACCTTTGTAGCCCTTTGAGTTAAATAATTTTTCCCAATATCAAAAAAATACTCATCATTCCCAAACATTTCTTGTAAGGCTCTGCTTACCACCCTCTTTGGGATGTGCATTTTCTTCTACCTTTTATTGCCCTTTGGAACCCATGTTGAAGTTGATGGTTGTTCTTCCTCCAAATCAACCTCTAACTATACATTTGTCTCAGGGGATTCTCTGTTTAAAGTGGCTTCCTCTCCCTCTAGCTCATGTGGCATTTGTGACATGATGTAATAAAAAATGTCTACCATTTTTCTTAGGTTGCCAGGGTAGGGAACCTCTGTATAAAAACCCTTAAAATTAGGGTTTGTCCTTCTCAAGACCTCCTCTAACTTTCTTATTTCACCATATTTTCTTAGTAGCTCATCAACCTCCCCTGGTTCTACTATGTTAGCAATTAAATCCTCCATAGGGATTGGCTTTCTTGGAGGCAAGATGTATCCCCTAATGGCCTTAACCTAATTGGTGATATAGTTTTCAGGGTCATACATCCTGTAAGGCCTAGTAGCAAATTTTTACTGGCCTAGGTATTCACTCAACTTTTCATATGCATTTTTTCCTATTTCAAAATCTCCCACTTTAAAAGTTCTAAAAATAAAAGTAGGCTTGTGTAGAGAAGGAGGGATCATTTCTTTGTTCATCTGTAAAAACTACCAAAAGAATTCAATAATGTCCAATCTAAAAGGTGAGGAGGTTGTGGGCATGCATATATTCTCATCAATGTCCACTCCTCGAACAAAAAGATGCTCCCCTAGTTATGATCTAATTTGGTTTTTTCATCTAAAAATGAGAGTCTAAGAAAAGTCTTCAAAAAATTGGGTGCCCTAAAAATATTAAAGAATACAAGTGCATTTGAATAATGGAAATTCTTATCCCAAATGTGAGTCCAAAGTTGCACAAGTAACTCACCAAATTCATCTGAAGTTTGATCAATAAATTCTTGGTTGATGTAACCAATGTTGTAATACAAGATAAGATGCATTAGTAGCAAGTAATGGTGGAACTTGAAATCTTTCATTTCTCCCTTCTTTTCATTGACAAGCTGATTGTGCATGTTGTCCATGATAAAGGCCACATAGTCATACTCTTTATGGTGGAATGGGTCTTGTATATCACAAGCCATCAAAAATAGGGAGCCATAGACACAATCCTTTGCACCATTACTTCCCAACACTTTGTGTAGCCCATATACCATGTTCTTGAAATAATTCTTGAATCTACTCAAGGGCAAAAATTCCTCCACCTTCATTGGAATCAGCCCTACCTTTTTTACATTATAGGGAATGTGGGGCAGCCTAACATTGTTCACAAAATAAGTCTTATTTCTCCCAAATTTACCTTGTAAATATTCAAGATCAATAGGTACATCCATCTACCCTTCTAATCCAAAAGCTTCTATGAAATAAATTCTATCAAGTGTCCACAAAAAACTCCCATTATGCCTTTGAAATGTCCTAGTGACTAGATCATAGGAATTTATTAGTGCTTTTAGCAGGTCCACATCAATAAAAACTTCTAGAAATATCAATTTTTTCATATTCCTGCTCCATGGGTTATAGACTGGTATGTTTTTAGTTCTATTTTGATAGAAATATAGAAACAGATTGAAGCCATCAATTCTAGGCATTGTACATCCCTAACCATGAAATAAGGGTCCTTGAAGATGTGGTCATTTGCTGAAATAGCATTTGATGACCATAGAAGAAGTTTCAGCCAATCTTTGACATGCTTGTTATTCTTCCTAACCCTTGAATTTTTTTTAGATTTCATAGTTCCCTTCTTCCTTTTTCCTTATATTGTGTCTTCTATAACATTTTCACCTTCATCTTCAACCTTTGCATCTTCTTTAGGAACCTCTTCGACCTCCTTGTCAGCCATCTTTCTCTACAATTTATACTTTGAATTCTTTGCATAGTAACATAGAAATCATGAGGCTATGGATGCTTGTAGAATTTTTTAGAGCAAGAACACAAATTCTTTGGAATGGTAATATTTTGAACATTCAATCAAACATTTATGTTTTAATCATATAGTCTACTAGTTTTTTAATTAATTCTACATGTATGAGCATTTAATACCACCCTCATAGGCTGACAACAAGGAATATCAACCATGAAATTTGATCCTAATGTCCTTTTCAATGTTTTATTTTACTTGGCCATGGTGAATTTTTCCTATTCTAAACTAGCATGACACTTTAGCAACTTTGTTTTCAAATTTTGATCTTCTACTTTATGCTAAGTCAAGATATTTCAATCTTTGTAACCCCATAAACATGCTTGGCAAGCCTTTATGTTCTTTTGATGACACTTTAGAACATCCCAAGTCTAGAAGCATTAGGTCTTCTTAAACACTACATTGAAATTCCCTTTACACCCTTATGCAAGCCCTTACACCGTAGAATGTCAAGCCTTCTCAACTGATACCTTCATTCTTACACTTCAAGCCTTCCTCATATGAGTGTAAAGCCTTTTTTATAACCTTCTCTTTACCCTTTACGCTCACATGCACACATATCAATGAAAACCTCAAAAAATTTCATTACACTACTATGCTTACTTCATTACCTAGGACATCGTAACTCTTTACCTATATATCCTTCAGTTATATGCTTAAAGCTTTATCCATGGCATCATAATACCTCTTATCTTTCCTTTATTTCCCATTTACACTTGTATGAGTTCTATTAACCTTGTAACATTGAAAAGCCTTTACAAATGGCGTCCTGCTCTTACATTTCTACTTTCTCGTATGAGCATAAAGCCTTGTCTTCATTCCTTCATCTATCCTTTTACACTCATATGCTCAAGCTTAACTCTCAACCACGGAGAAAGGGATGAAATAGATCTTTGTTCATATGCTTATCCTACAACTATAAAGGCATAATGAAGAATTTCATCTGTTAGTTATCAACGACCCAGATTGAATCTTAGAAAAATGGGAAAGAACACCACCATTGATTTTAAGCATATGAAAAATTAAGAACTTAAGTTGTCTTCCATGTGGGCTAGCCCCATCTAATATGTATAATGTGTCACTATTTGATTTTCTCACATTAGGGCTGATTTGACAACTCAATAGGTCCCACTCGACATGATCACTATTATAATATAGCTTTATGGTTGTTTGCAAGTCCAGAAAGTGTATGCATGTAAACATAATTGATCCTTACTTTCACTCTTATGAATTCCTTTTACTTGTAGAACCATGTAAAAATTTATTCATTCTTAAAAACCATTATTTATGCCATGTTGAGGTATTATGTTCTTATGCCATTCATTAGAACATAGGTACATAGATTAGAACCCAATACCTTTCTACCCCTCTACTGAATAGTTTACTCATGACCTCGTAAAGTGATCTGACACATCTTCTTTAAAACCTTTTATGATCATGCACTTAACACTTTGACATATGACTAGGAATACCTCTTCAAGGTTCTTTCATTCACCTGGTCAATTGTTCATCGTAAAGCCATTCATTAGAACATAGGTACATAGATTAGAACCCAATACCTTTCTACCCCTCTACTGAATAGTTTACTCATGACCTCGTAAAGTGATCTGACACATCTTCTTTAAAACCTTTTATGATCATGCACTTAACACTTTGACATATGACTAGGAATACCTCTTCAAGGTTCTTTCATTCACCTGGTCAATTGTTCATCGTAAAGCCATAATACTACTTTCAAAGCACAAAAAGCCTTTACGCTTCTTTGCCCTAGGACCAAATGTATGATCACAGAGCACCAAAATGAATTGTTCCACTACTACAAAAAGAAAAAGTGTATCCTCATAAAAAATGAAGTCCTTTACGCCTTTATGCCACATTATAAAATGTGACCATAGAAACATGAGCAAGAGGGTATTTTGTTCTTACATGAAACCCTACACCATAAGACCGTAAAGGGAAAAACTTAAGCACTTTACAAACCCTTTCAAAAATTTGAAAAAAAACCTAGGGTTTTTTCATACTTAGGGTATTTTGATGGCTATGTTAAGAGAAAAACCTTGAGAATTTAATAAAATTCAACAACACATGAATTAGGGCGTAACTAGGGTAACCTTAAAATTTGAAAAATATGATTGAAATAAACCCTAATCTAAAAAATTCAATGACCTAAATGATTTTTTACCAAAATTTCAGACTTTCTCTATACTGTGAAAAATAAAACCAACACTTGAGATTAATAAAGAGAATCTGTGAAGCTATAATAAGCTCAATAGTAGGATCACTTTTTTCCTCATTATCCTCCATAGTTAAATCTAGGTTAACAATAGGACTTGGATTTTCATTCGATGATCCCTCTTCCATAGGTAGTCCCATTTTTGGAAACAACCTACTTTTCTGATAATGGCAGCCATCGAGTAGGATGTATGTAATTTAAAGAATGTTTTTTCAACCAAATTCCACTATGCCATAAATGTAATAGGACATTCCACATATGTGTCATCCTATAGAAACCTCACTTTCTTGTCACTCTTTAATTCTTGTTTGAGTGTAATCTTTTGATAATCTGACCACTAATTAAAAAAATATACAATTAATTTCTAGTCATTGATTGATTGAGTAATCACATCATTTTTTTCCACCAAGTTTGCTAATGCATTATATATTTTTTTAATAGACAAGAAGAATCACCCAATCATATATATATATATATATATATATATATATATATATATATATATATTCCAATAAATGAGAAAAATCACCTAATCAAATATATATTTTTTTCCAACAAATGGGAAAAATTGCCTAATGCAATATATATTTTTCCAATGAATGGGAAAAATCACCATATACATTATATACCCTTTGTATCAAAAGGGACAAAATTGACTTGATTTTATGAAATTTTGTAATGGTCAAAGAAAAATCACATCTAACATTAAACCTTTTGTGATGTCAAACATTTTTTGCCAAAAAAAATTAATTGTCCTCCCAAAAGTAATGCTAGATTCACCATGAATTTATATATTTTCTAGGGAGGGGGTTTCTTAAAGTTATCCTTGTTAAAAAATGCTTTGTTAGATGATGATATACTAGAAGCATTCAAAACTAAAGAAGCACTTTTGGAACTTAACACCAAGCTTGAGGATTTTGTGGATACCAAAATAGAAGTAAGAAACTACTAGCAAGTAGTTAAGAATAAATATGATGCATTAGATTTATTAGAGGCTATTGAAGCTGAAAAAATAATAGAGAAGTTCAAGGAGAGACATTTAGACATCATTCAGGTATAAAGGGGAAGAAAACCTAGATGTTGGAAATTCAATTTTGACACTTAGAAGTTTTTTTTGGATTTTTAAAACTTGTCACCAAGGTGCATAGGTGCATAGGTGTGATTTTCATAGAGGTGTGCCAAAAGTTTTGAAGAAGAAGAGGTGCATTGATAGTTAAGTGTCAGTTGTTATTTTAGAGCATTCCAAGCATTGGAAACACATTTTGATGATAGTTTAACTCCGAGAGACACCTAGAGAAGGTTGAGCTTCCAATTTTAGAGCTCCTAGAGATGCCCATATCATCTCATGGATTCTATATTCTTATCTCCTTCTTTTATTGTTTTAAGTAATTTAAAGGCTCATGCACTCATTACTGATATAAAAAAGGGTAGAGATCTACTTAGCACCATTATTTTGATGTAATAATATATGTTATTGGTGCTCTCATTCTAAGCGTAATTATTCTTGTGAATGCATGTTCCTAGAGTGTGTTATTTTTGTGAATGCATGTTCATGAATAATAATGGAGCCAATAGTTTTATTGTGTTTTTATGATTGTGCAATCTTTTAGTTCTATTATTTTCCTTGTGTTAAAAAGTCCTCTTTTGTGACCAATTGGAGAAAGGATCATCATAGTTCTTGTATAGTGTTTTGTCTTGTGTGAGCACACTTTCTGTGGCCTCTTGATTTGATGAAACATGAAACATCTTTCAATTATTTTTTAAGTTCTCATCGACAATTTCATCAGTGAAGTTGAGGAAGTGATGCTCCTAATGTTATTGGTTTCCTACTAGATCCTTTTGATAATTTAATTCATAGATGTGTTCTTATTTTGGCTTATCTCTGTTAGGAATTTCCCTTTCAACAATTTGTTTAAAATATCTTGTTACTCTATCTTTGTGTCTCATCTTAAAATGGAAGCACTTCCATTTTGGTAGGTTTAGAACCCTCTTTTAGTATAATTATAATTATATATTTTCATTTAGGATGCATTGCACACTTGATTCCTTCATTTTAGGTAAAATTAGGGTTAGGATCTCGAATATTCTCCTCAATTTCCCTACTCTATGGATCTATTTTCTGGGTAGGATTTAGGAATAGGTCCTCCTAGCCTTCATCATATCCATTATAGGATTTTGTGCCTATTCTTGGCATTTAATCTTGTCCTGATATCATTTCTAGGTCTCTGGTATGCTCAGGACTTCCTACTTTCTGCTTTGGTTGGGTTTTGACCCCTAGGTTGACCTTGGCCTAGGGAAAGGTTGACTAGGTTGACCCTGACCTAGGGTAGGATTGAGGTTTTCCATGACATAGGGAAAGGTTGAGGTCATTCATGACCTAGCTTAGGGTCAAGGTCAACCTTGACCCTCTTCAAGATTTGATCCCCTTTTCAAGTTTTTGTCCTAAAAGGTCTCAAAATTAATGTCACGCTTTCAAATTTGAATGTAAAAGGGGTTTAATTTTATATTAATTTATTTATTTTTCCTCCTTAGTTAGTTATTATCATTGGACCATAATTCAATGTGAAATTTTAATTATGGGTCCTCACATTACTCTAGGAGCCTCACCTTGAAACCTCTATATAAAGACTCTCATTTGCATGTATCTACAACTAGAAGACAACTAGAATCAAGAGATAACAAGAGAACAAGAAAATGCTATGAAGATGTAATATTGCAAGAGAATGATATAGAAGATCAAGTTGTTGTGGATACCAACCATTTTTGTACCATTATGAACATCTACTTGGAGCAAGGGAGATCCAATCTTCCTTGATCTGCCATTATTGATATTCAATCATTCAAAGATACAATCATGGGGTACCAATTATAGATTATGAGTTTGGTAGGAGTACTTTAGCCTTGGGGGCTTGGTATGCTTTCTTATCTTATTCAAGTCTATGTGTTTCTTTCTCATGCATATATATTCATGTTAGGATTTCAGTCTAGTAGATTAAATCTTGGCATTGCACATTCAATACCATATTACTAGTCATATAGTCATTTTTATTTGAACTAATGTTATGAGTGGAGAAGATAGTCATGGTAGATCAAAGCATAGGGATAGATGAAGATTATATCCATGGCTTCTATTCTAGTTCAATCAAGGGAGACTTACATTGATTCAATCTTAGGTTTGTGTTATGATGAGTTTCAACCACTCAAGATACAAATATACTAAGTAGATTATTTATCAGATACAAATCATGTTTGGATAGAGCTCAAGAATATTCAGGAGTGATATTAGATATGTCTTGTATGTAACTTCATCCAGATTGAATATAAATTTAATAAATATTAAAAAAATAGAAATTGAAGAAAAGAGTTTTTCCCATACCATTGAAAAATGAGGCAAACTGGCTATTCTACCAAACATTCCACTAATCTTTGAGCTTAGATTTGAAGTACTTTGAATTATTTTCTATTCTTAAAAGTTAAAAGTATTGAATTTTTCTTTTGTGTATGGTCATATTTATGCACATGCATCTTATCTATAAAGACCTAAACAATTTGAGTATTTGAGTCTCAAATACCTTATATAAAATCTACACACATTTTCATCCTTGTGCTCTTCCATGATTTCTTTTCTCACTATTTAAAAATCTCATATTTCTCCTCTAGTTTTTTAGGATTCATATTTCCTTTAAACATTTTGTGACACATCCAATTTTCATATGAGTGATCTTGTGTTCATTTGTTTGAAGATATTGATAACACTTAGGAAATAGAAAGTTTGTAATTGTCAAATGTGAATGATATGCTAAGTTACTAACAAGTCTCTTATTACTAAATGTATGCTAGCTATCTTTCTCAAGGGCCTAAAAACATTCAAATTTACCATTTTGGAAAAGAAATCTTTCTAGTTAGATACATCCAAATATCTTTGTTCTTATATGCTTGGAACTTTTAGTCTTTTGAATTTTTATGATGGAAACAGGTATTATTTTAATATTTTTTGTCAAAGGCTTTCAATATTGTTCACACTTTTTTAATGTACAATACTGAAGCTAAAAATGAAGAAGAAAATGATACATTAGAATCTAATTTATCAAAATTTTACTTGGGGAATCATTCTCATGGTTAACTTCATGATTTTTTAACTATTATTTTTATACTTTCATTAAATATTCTATTTTGATGTTTTTGATTGTTACTTTACTTTAACAAAGCAGATTTTGACTAAAGGAATTAGACACATAATGAATGGTAATATCTTATTCAATAATGGCTAGCTGTGAGGCCTCACTCGATCCGTCATAGTGTAGATGAAATAATTGCATTATGATACTTTTAATTTGATATTTTGATATACTTTTGAGACTATAGGATTATGTTATTTTAATGTCTTCATTTTGATTATCCACACTTATGTTTGGACATTAAGACCTAAATGAAATAATTAATGATTTTGTTCATGTACTAGATCTTTTCAATTGCTTTGATAGAGGCCGAATTGTAGAAATGCTTGTGATTCAATGTTTATGTGGGAGGTATGTTACTACTTTTGATATTTGGTATTTGGATATTTGAAATTATTCAATATTTAGTAGGACAATGGCTTACTTTATCTATTGACTTTGACACTTACAGTAGTGTTCTGCATCTACAATATGCACTATGAACTTGATATTGTGAATGGAATGATCAAACACATATAGATGCAACTTATGACATGATAAAATTAGATTACAATATGATGATTACAATGACCTATGATTTAATGACATATATAGATAAATGTTAATTTGATTATGATGGCTTATGGTTTAAATGTGGATAAATGTTAATTTGATAATGATGATTTAGGATTTAATGTGGTATGCAGATAAATGTTAATTTGATTATAATGATTTATGATTTAATGTGATACGTAGACATATGTTGATTTGATTTTGATGGTTTGTGATATGTAGACCATGATATTTTAATATTTTGAATGTTTTATTTGAAATGATTAGGAAAGGAAATTTAGTTGAATTATGTTAATAAGATTACACAACATTTGAAATTATATGCATTTATGATATTTATTTATATAACCTCCTTGAACTACTGATGCTTGAGTTGAATGTGTAGGAAGTGGAACCATGGAAATTCTTGGGGGAAAAAAGTTCCAAACCTATGTGAACATAGTTTAACCAAGGCAAATCTTTGGAAGATTCAAAAGCCTCATTGTGAAAGTGTTTTGTTTCATAATGTAAATTTGTTTGCATGAGGAAATGTTTAATCATAATTTAGATGCATTAAAGACATGGCATGGTGAAGTGTAAAGCATTTTAATGTGTCACTTGACACTTGTATTTGTCTATGTGTTGATGACATGTCACCTAAAGTGTTGGCCACAAGGTCACTTAATCTTAGTCCTTTCCTTTTCTTCCAATTAATGTTTAAGTAGGATGGGTCAACTTATGTTGATTTTCAAATTAAAACTTGTCAAAGATTTTAGGGGGCCTAAATGGGATCCTAGAGTGTCTTTTATTGAAAATAAGCCACCCTAATGGTAGTATAACATGTTAGGGGCCTAAATTAAACCATTTTAGTGATTTTCTAACTTAGGGGACCCCTTAAACAATGCAATCTCGAACCAATTCGAAATTTGGGGTTCCCCCATGAGTGTACCCTACCACCCCACTTGGTCAACTTTCTTATTTTGAAGGAGCAAAAATATAAGAAAAAGGAGGCTTGATGTTCCTACTAAAAAATGGTTAGTAGAGAGTCGTTCAAAGGGGTGGTGACAAATTAGTGGGTTGTTCACCCACTCTCTAAGTTTAGAGATAGTTAGGTTTTGGAGTGAGATTAAGGGAGCTCTACAACAACTTTCTTTGCCTTAGCTTGGACCAAGGTTAGTGTTTACAAAAAATGATCATTTCCTTCTTTTGTATTGCACCATAAATATACAAGTATGGAGAAATTTGTTATGGGTTCATGCAATGTATTGTGAGTATTGTATTATGGATTTGGGCATTGTGAAGTGGTGTTTTTGAATCTTGTATTATGGATTTGGACATTGTGTTGTGTTGTTTATGAACCTTGTATTGTGGATTTGGGCATTGTGTGTGTTTTTTTGTGAATGAGTATTGTGTTCATGTAGTTTCTTGATTTTTCTTTCTTGATCTTGTTGTTTGATCTAAATGTCAAGTGTTGATATGGGTGTGAGGGCTTCCCTCACCCTTTGCGAAGGGAAGAGAAGTCCAGGGTGAAGGGCTTAGTTGGGCTTCAAAGATAGTTGAGAACCTTGGACTATGGGCTCCATTGTATGCCATATTCACTCATATCATGCTTTGGGGAGCCAATGGTGTAGAAAGGAAGATTATGGAGATATGGGTATTGAAGGATGCTATGGTAGTATGTGGAGAATTTTTTTATGAAAGCCTTGAAAGGGTATAAAATTGTTGAAGTATGAAAGCCTCGAAAGGGCATGAAAATCATTTATTGTAGATATGTGATGATATGGCAAGTCTCCTTCTTGAAAGCACACCTTCACCCTATGTTCAATGGTTCCAATAGTGAATCATAGTGTAAACCTTGGAAGCGAGTATTATGTGTTATCTTGTAAGTTTCTCATGCATGATCATATGTTGTATGGGTACATCCTATTTGGGTCATGTTTCCCCTACTCGGTGGGTGGCTTGATAGAAGCCTAGGATGGGAGGTAAGCCTCCATGGTTCCCAATTTTGTGTGTGGTTACAAGTTTTGTGAAGATGGACTCCTTGAAGAGATCAGGGTTTCACTCTTGGGCATGTGGAAAAAACTAAGTGTGTGGAAAGACAAATCTTCTCATTGTCACTATTAGCATTAAGTTAGTATTGCCATTAGTGACAACACTTATCCATATCAGTATAGCTACCAAGCTCAGCACTTTATTCTCTACTCTCATGAAGCATTCTAGTATTAACCAAGCTTTTAAGATTTTAGTAGTTTACACCAAGCAGATAGTGGCTACCAAGCGAATACAGGCAATATGAAGATCAACAATGTCTACTGAGCAGTAAGCTTGTGTCATGCAAATTCTATATAAACTAGACATTGGGAGAATTAGTGTTTATCGAGTGAAGCAAGGTAAACTCAGTATCTACTAAGTGACACTACATCTACCAAGTCACCAAGTAGTCATTGAGTTTAGAACTACATCAAGTGATTAGTATGGTCCGAGCCTTCATGTATAGAAAGTGCATGATGTTTCCAAGTAATGCAGTGAACACCATGTATCAGAAGGTCATCAAGTCAGTTCAGTGAACTCGAGTTATTTACTATAGGGTCGACTTTGTAATGTATTTTTTCACTTATGTTTTGGCCGACCTTGCAGATTTGTAAATTGAAAGGTATATATGTAAGGTGTATTGTAAGATATCATATGTATGAAGATATAGTGAAGTAATGATAAGTATATTTGAAAGATTATCAACAACAGTTCAAGGAACACAACAAGGTCAATAAAGAGGTAAAAAAGTTATATCTATCACATGAGGTGATCAGTGCAAAAAGAATCTTATCAGAAATTAGTTGTAAGTAGATCCACTGCTTCATCTTGACAGGTGAATCAGTTTTCTAAATCCTCTAACAAGGTAGACTTAATAGTCTTTGTACAAATCTCTTAACTGAGTGCATACTTCATTGTATATTTTCAAATCCTCTAACAAGGTGGACCTAGCAGTCCTTTGTGCTCCTAATAGGGAAGATCATCAAAAGTGGTCAATGTAAGCCTTAACGAGCCAACTTTATGTTGCAGTATTGAAGTGTTGTGGGTATCATCCCCACCCCATTTTTACTTTCTATTTGGAAGGTTTTTGGGTCACCAAAATATTGTGTTCTTTTTTGTGATGAATGTTTTAACTTTTAGTATTAATGCATACAGTAGCATAGATTAGTTTGTGACTAATTCAAAAGAAGAATTTAAGGTTAATAATTCACCCCTCCCCTCTTAGTAACCTATCATATATTGAATATTTCCAACAATTGGTATTAGAGCTTTTTGGTTCTCAGGATAAAAGTTTGGCAGCTTGAGCAAAGATCTAAAAGACAAATGGAGATATTCAAACTTGATAAGGAAATTGAAAATGATAAGCTAGATCTAGAGATGGCCATAGCTTAATTCAAAGAAGCAAAGGAGAATATTTCCCAATCCTTGGAAAGAAGGAAGGAACTTGCAAGAAAAATGGATGACCATTAGTATGTTGAAGAAAAGATTGAAGACCTTTTCCCATCAAGAAGCTCGAATGAAGCTAATGAGGCAATCAAAGAACTCCTAGTAAAGAATGGATCTCTATAAGAAGAAGTAAAAAAACTTAAAAGAGAATAAGAAATCCAATCAATCAGGCTATGTGAAATTTTGGAACAAAGAAATAAGGCAAATGAAGACTTGGAGGCAAGAAACAATGAAGAACATAATCAATCCAATCAACATGAAGACCTCATTGATCAAATCACTAGAGCAAATGAAGAAATTAGGATTCTCAAAACACAGAATGAAAGAATAAGAAGTGACCTAAATTATGAAAGGGAAATTAATGAAAGAATAATGAGAGAACTGAGATGTGAAAAGAAAATTGTTTAAAAATTTAAGAATGACCTAAATGATGAAAAAAAAATCAATGAGAGAATGTTGAAATCACAAGAAGACATGAATAAATTGAATCAAAAAAATGAGTAGAATCTTCATAGGAAAAAGGGTAAAGCAAGATTAGGATACAATGAAGAACAAGGTGAATTTTCCAAGAAAGGTGCAAAAAGGAATCTAAAACCCTCATGCAATCATTATGGGAAAATTGGTCATACATCAAACAAATGCTAGAGCAATGGAAAAGGAAAATTCAATGGAAAGTGCTTTAACTGCAATCAACATGGTCACAAAGCCAATGAATGCAAGGAGAAACCAAAATTTGAAGGTAAATGTCACAAATGAAAAAAGCATGGTCACAAGGCATCTTAATGTAGATCCAAATCATTCAATCCAGCTGAACAATTAGTAAAGGGAGTATTTGGATGGGCTACAATACTTGGTGTAGATTTCATTATTGTGGAGAATATGGACACTGGCATAAATTGTACAAGGCACCACTTAAGAAAGAAAGGTACAACTATAAGGTGTTACACATGCACTGAACTCAGTCATATAGCTAAAAATTGCATGAATATAGGAAAAGTTGAAGATGAAAAGAAAGCAAGGGCTGACAATATAAGGAAACAAATGAGGTAGTAATGGATTCCTAAATCTACTAAGGATGCAAGCTTGAATCATGGTAGTGAAGTCACTCAAGAAGTGGGTGACCCCATCCCCTCAAACTAAATTCCTAAGAATGAGTTGGAGCTACACTCAGTAAGAAAATCATAAGTAGTTCCAAGAAATATGAGGAATGAAAATGATCCAATTAGTATTCCAGATACACTAGGAATCACATAAAGGTTATCCTTCACTAAGCTACATTAGACTCCACTGAGGTAAGTTGGTTGTAGACCTTAGTGAGTGAGGTTGGGAATAAAGGAAATTTGTTTCATTCATCGAGTTGATACTCTTGCCGAGTTAGGTTAGTGGATGATAGTCTATCATGCACTATGTCATAATGGCACCGAGTATTTATGAAAATTTCTCAACAAAAGGGGCAATTTCAACTTCATTTTTTATTGCATCCATAGCATTCGAAGAGTAGAGCAATTTGAAAGAGCATTATAGTGTTTTTGAGCAATTTAGTAGCAAGCTCTTCACAAATTTCATCATCTACCAAGCAACAATGGCGTCTACCAGTAGAAGTAGCACTAAACCAAAGAAGGGTTATGAAATGCTGGTTAAAGGTGTCAAATGGAAAGCACCAAACATCAAAATTGTTTTGGCCATTTCTAAGTCACTTGATCCATATGGAGCTCAGTCACAAATCCCTCCCAAGGTACTCCTAATTAATGACATATGAACTCACTTCAAATGTTTTGTTCAAGAATTAGGGACAGTAGAAATGGATACTACCCTAGTTGAAATATGTGTTGATAGAGTTTTGAAACCTAAGCATAAACATTTGGAAGTCAAAGGATTAACTAATATCCCACATGTGCC
This sequence comes from Cupressus sempervirens, assembly GCA_028749045.1. NCBI lineage: Eukaryota > Viridiplantae > Streptophyta > Pinopsida > Cupressales > Cupressaceae > Cupressus > Cupressus sempervirens. The sequence goes on from CM053786.1 coordinate 874,005,697, forward strand.
TCAAAATTTCCAAGTGAAGTGGATAAGATACATATTGAGTCAGTTTTACAATAGGCAATTATGGTTTGAACAACCCATTTTGAGTACAAAGAAGATGATACACAAGGTTACAGGTCTACCAATACTAAGGAAGGCCAAATCAACCAAAACCCTAGCTGAATCGGATGGTAGAGGTTTGAAACTAAATAATGTCACTAACATAGAGCTTAGGTTCAACATCCATATCATTGCACATAAAATCTACAGCTTGAGTCAGTCAAACAATATTCCTTGTGAGGCAGTTGACCTAGCATACAAGGTTATAAAGAAGAACCTTGAATTTTATTTGTCAGATGTACTTCTAAAGCAATTGAATAAAAACATTGAAAGTGTGAAGACTTCAAAGAACAATTCCTTCAAGTTCGGTTCATTGCTTACCTGTTTATTCTTTTATGTTCAAAAATTCTTTCCATCTAAGGGCACAATTGTATGGAGAAAAGACACCCCTTTTATTTATCAAATAAATGAATTTATTGAAGAAATGGGTGAAAAAATTGAATAATTACTTTGATGCATTCAAAGAGAAAATGAATAATAGATTCCAAATCCCACCCAAGCTTGTGGAAGACTACAAGGATGACATATGCTTCATGGTGGACTATGACAAAGTGTACATTCAAGCATTCATACCAAGAGTGGCATGGATAAAACCATTGCCTTATGAAATTAATGTTGATGAAGCTAGAGATATCATTGAGGCTTTAATAAATGAGCTAGCCAATCCAAATCTTCCTACATTTGGCACTTATAAGGAAGCCAACAACATGATAGAACTCAACATTAAGATTCCTCAAGCTATCAACAGAGGTAAGAAGAGGATTGCAAAATTGAAGAAAGCTAAAGGTCCTCTACTACTTACTAAGGGCAAGGGTGAGGATGAAGAAGAGGAATATGATGAGGGTGAAGAAGAAGAATTAGAGAAAGAGGAACCATCAAGGAAGAAAGGTAGAGTGATTATCACTAAACCTCAAAAGAAACCTACTGCAGTATTCTCTAGGAGAGGTAGGAAAGGTAAAAATGAACTAGTATTCATTTGCTCTCCACCTATATTTGAGGAAAGGATGAAATAGCTAAGAGTTAGAGCAGGAATATGTAACTTCAAAGTTCTCAAGTATGAGACTCAGCCTCCAGCTAAGTAAAAAGAGATTCAGGACATAGTCATGGAGAAGATGGGTATTTGGAAATACTCCCCTACTCAGATGCAACCTCAAATCCATACAGATATTTTTGCAAAAATTCAAGTCAGATGGGAGAACATGGTGCAAACTATTAAAGACATCTTTGAACAACAACTCAAACACTTAGTACCTAATCTGACTAATGTTGAAGTAAAGAAGGCCATGAAATAGCATGAAGATAGAATGATTCTAAAGCTTAACTCATGCTTTATATTAATGAATAACATAGAATCAATAGTTAAGCATGCCTCAAACATTTGGAGAGATGTATATCATCTCAACAAGCCATCAGAAGAAACTATTATAATTAAAGATGATGATAGTGATGATGATGATAATGATGATGATGATAACACTCCTTCCATCACAATTACTATAGGTGAATTACATGCTCTAATGGAGGAAAAGAAAGAAGAAGAGAAGGAAGAAGAGGAGGAGGAAATAGAAGAAATGGATGAAGACAAGGAGGAAAAGGATGAAGATGATCTAGTTAGAATTGCAATAGAAGCTATTGCATCTCTTCCTCACACTCCACCATACAATGTCACATCTATGGAGATAGCTTTTACTAGTGAAATTGTGAGCACAATAGCAACATCAATTGCTCAATCTTTACTAGTCACCTGTTAGCTTCAAGTGTCTGCAATAGAAGTACCAAGCACTTCATCTACAGAGCTGATTGTTAGCTCTTTAGCTATCAAGTTAGCTCCCTTTGTATTTGCATCTTCAGTTTGTGCATCAATAAGTTCTACAATTTTGTCTTCATCAACTCTAGTAAGCTCTACAGTTTTGTTTTCATCTGCATTATCTACATCTACTTCGATTCTAGTTAGTTCAGACACTTCTATGAGTATTCTACTGAGTGTGGCACCATTTTTGGGAAATGTTTTAGTTTTTGGTCCAGTTAGTACTTCTGTTAGCATTCAATCCTTAAGTCCTATTCCATTTTTCACTTCTAGCCCTTCTATCTCTACTATTGTGTCTATTCCAAAGGTTAAATAGTCATCACTGAAGTAAAACCAAGACAACCATTGAAACTTCTGATCACTGGAAAGGAAATTGAAGAAGACATTAACTTATAGACATAGAGATAATAATATCTAATATTGACAATGAGGCTACTACTATTGAAGAAATGAGATTAGCCAATCAACTCATAGAGAAGAAAGCTATGCAAAAGTAGCTAAGGTCTGAAAGGGATAAGGAGTACCGAATAATTGAAAATGCCAAGAATATAATTATAGATGCTATAGGTATTGAAGTGGATTCCAGTCAACATATTTTGATTTAGTTAGAATAGGTTGTACAAAAATATAATGAGGACTCCTCTAGACAAGAGAAGCTAATTGAAAAGTTTGAAAGGAAGTTTGATACCAAAGTGCTAGAGCATATTGCTCAGCAGACTGCAATCAAACAAGTGGAGTTATTCACATTTTTGGACAATTTTGAAAATTCCTTTAATAATGGAGCATCACTTTTTGCAAAACTTTGTGATATGTCCAGTTTTACGAATGAAATAAAGGAGAAGCTAAATAAGATTGATGCTGACATGAAATCTAGTGCATCAAAGTTGTAGGTTGACCCCTCTTCTAGCTCCTCTCATCACACTAAGGTGAAATATCTAGCAAAAATGCAAGCAAAACTTCTAAGAGAAGAAGCAAGAATAAGAGCAACCATGATTGTTATTCAAAACATGATCTTGCCAATAATGGATACTATGTAGAAACATAATGCTCATTACAAGACATTGGTTGAAGATTAGAACTTCTCAGTGGTTGATCACATGATCAAATTATTAGAAGAAGTGCAGATTGCTCTCTCTACCTGCAAAATTTTGCAAAAGAATTGGGATACTTCGTTTGCCCTCATTCTTAAGGTACATCAAGAATTTCTCTCTCATTTTGGTGTAACTATATAGATAGTACATGTAGCCCTTTGTCATTACTATCAAAAAGGGGGAGAGATTATCAACTTTAGCAAAAAGGGAAATTCTATATATAAGGAGAGATATCTATATAAGTGAAAGGGGGAGATAGCACTCAATAGAGTCATCATGTATATATGTATAGCTATGTACATAAGTATCTTTGTATATACATTATATGCCATCAAGGAGATATATGTAGAAATGTATATGTAGTAGCTTTACAAAGATCAATTTTGAAAAACCAAAACTTAGTGAGTTAGTTTATGTACATATGTTTTGGCTTATAAGTTTTTTTTCACTAATGCCAAAGGGGGAGATTGTTGGCATTAAGTTAGTATTTCCATTAGTGACAACACTTATCCATATCAGTATAGCTACTGAGCTCAACACTTAATTCTCTACTCTCACCGAGCATTCTAGTATTAACCAAGCTTTGAAGAGTTCAACAGTTTACATCAAGCAAATAGTGGCTACCAAGAAAATATAGGCAATATGAAGATCAACAATGTCTATCGAGCAATAAGCTTGTGTCATGTAGATTCTGTGTAAACTGAGCATTGGGAGAATTAGTGTTTACTGAGTGAAGCAAGGTAAACTCAGTATCTACCGAGTCACCAAGTGGTCACTGAGTTTAGAACTACATCGAGTGATTAGTATGGACTAAGTATTCACTTCTACTAAGTTCATGACGGTGCCAAGTAATGCAGTGAATGCTATGTATCAGAAGGTCACCGAGTCAATTTAGTGCACTTGAGTTATTTACTATTAGGTCAACTTTGTAATGTATTTGTTCACTTATGTTTTGGTTGACCTTGCAAATTTGTAAATTTCAAAGGTATATATGTAAGGTGTATTGTAAGATATCATACTTATGAAGAGATAGAAAAGTAATGAGAAGTATATGTGAAAGATTATCAACAGTAGTTCAAGGAACACAACAAGGTCAATACAAAGGCAAAAAAGTTATATCTATCACATAAGGTGATCAGTGCAAAAAGGATCTTATCAGCAATCAGTTGTAAGTAGATCCACTACTACATCTTAATAGGTGAATCAATTTTCTAAATCCTCTAAGAAGGTAGACTTAACAGTCTTTGTACAAATCTCTTAATTGAGTGAATACTTTATTGTATGTTTGCAAATCCTCTAACAAGGTGGACCTAGTAGTCCTTTGTGCTCCTAATAGGGTAGATCACCAGAAGTGGTCAATGTAAGCCTTAATAGGCCAACTTTATGCTGTAGTATTGAAGTTTTGTGGGTATCATCCCCACCCTAGTTTTACTTTCTATTTGGAAGGTTTCTAGGTCACCAAAATATTGTGTTCTTTTATGTGATGAATTTTTTAACTTTCAGTATTAATTCATACGGTAGCATAGATTGGTTTGTGACTAATTCAAAAGAAGAATTTAAGGTTACTGATTCAACCCTCCCCTCTTAGTAACCTATCATATATTTAATATTTCCAACAATCACCTCTCCATGTGTTGCGATGTCAAGTTTACTTAGTTTTTTCATTGTAATGCACAAAAAAAGAAAGAGATTTACTTCTTATTTGATGTTTTCATACTTGTACAAAGTGGAGTTTTTGATTAAGATGAATATAGTTGCCCTTGCATGGAAATGTTCATTGTAAATTTACCATGGTGTGGTTGGATGTAATATGGAAAAATCATGTTAATCAGATACTCCTTCTCATGTTGTTCTATAAATCATTTGGTATAGATATTTCATAGTTGTTGTATAGAAGATCCTTCTTGGCATAGTTGATTCAATTTGAAAACATAGTTGGTTGCATAGTAAAATTATATACATGCATTTAATACAATGGAAGAGAGTTATTATAGTTTGATAGTCCTTTGTACATGCTTGAAAACAAGTTCATTTAGATCTCTAGTTCTAATAGCTCCTAAGGTGAGGAAGGAGGAAATGTATTAGATTTAGAATGATAAGACCACTTGTATCTACATTTTAACTCTCTAGAATTTTTATGGGATGGACAATTAAATTCCATCCCAATTATAGATCATTATAATATTCAGTAAGGATATGCCTAAAATCTTCATTATGCAGTACTAATAAAATAATCATGCCTATCTAGAAGATAAAGTCCCAACTAATATAAATAACTAACCTAGGGGAAAGAGCATGCCCACTCCTTCTAAATAATATAAAATACTACTCCCTTAGAGTAAGGCGTAGTATAGGATGTGCATCCCCTTTAACATAGAGAAAGACCCAAAATAAAATAAAATAAATAAAACATAAATAAATATATTAGTACTAGACATTTGTATAGGGTAAAGGAAATAAAGAAAAGAAAAAGAAAAAATAAATAAATAAAAAACATACTAATGAGGGGGATAGTGGTCCCCATTCCCCTAGATGTCCACCTTCCTTGTAAATCTTATGGCGTTGGGAGAAGATGTAATTCTAACCATGTACTAGCAAAAGTATGTAAGCCACCTCTTCCCTTGGAAAAGGGGTAAACATCATGTCACCATTTTAAGCAAGGTACCTACCCTGCCAAAAAGTTTAAAAGACATGTATGTGAAAAATTAGATGGGACAAATGCCCCCACACATGGCCTATTCCTTGGGTTCTCCTTTTTAATTGCATAGGAATGTGTTGTTCTGACAAATTTCAGACCCTCTTCTCTTGGGCACCACTTTCTAGCAAGGAAGGAGCTAATCTTTTCAAACATGGGATATACCCCCTCTTCCACCAATTGGCCTTCACCTTGGAAATAGGTTAAATACCTCTCCTCTTTTCTTATTGGATATTGAAGCCTTCTTGTTTAGGCATCTACTTTCTTCATGTGAATGGGCAATGTCATACACTTCTCCCAACCACCCCATGCCTAGGACGAAGGAGCAAATGTTTGGGAAAAAATTTATGTCTACTTTAAGATGTCTGATCGCCAAACTTTGGGATCCATTCTAGCCTTCTTTTTTTTTTCGTTATGACCTTCTAGGCATCCAAGGGAGGATGGGACCCTTGTTACCCATCTTAGGAAGAGCAAAATGTGGCATGTTTAGATTAGGTTAGAAGTAAGTGTAAGACATAACCATTTGTTGATGTTAAAATTAAACCATACATTCATAACCATAAATCTAATTTCATTTAAAGTAACTCCATTCATACCCCATAGTATTGCTCATTAATCTTTGTTTTATTAATGTAAGCTAGAAATACATGGAATTTATTCTTATCTCTCCTATTGAATTCCCACTTAAGAGGATCATCCTAACAAAAAATTTATTGACTTAAAAGGGGTTAGAAAGATTTAAGTGTTAAAAAATTAATATCATTAGATAATACAAGATTATTGAAGAAATAAAAGAATTATTAATTGCAAATTTTTATAGATTTTAAATTACATTGTTTTGGATTGAGCTAAAATTATATTTAATTTGTACATGATTATGATTTTTATTTCTTATCTTGTGAGTGTATCTTCTTTTCCAATGTTGTAGAATCTCTCTCTCTCTCTCTCTCTCTCTCTCTCTCTCTATATATATATATATACATTAGTGTAAGTCTCACATTAGAAGTTGTTAGGTAAAAAAAAAAAGAACTATACTTTCTTATAGTTATAATAGCATAGAGACTTCTAAGGGGTTTTCTCAATTATGTTATACCATGTTATAATAAATAAAGGAAGGAATGGGAATGTTGTTTTACATTAAAGTTTACATAAAGTGTTATTATCGACAATTTTTATTCATAAGACTTGGTTTCAATTATTATTCAAAAATATATTATTTGATGATTTTTAAATCTAAAGTTTAAGTATAGTGTTGTTATTGATGATTGATATCCACCAAATTTAGTTTTCAATTAAGTTTATCCAATGGTAGAAAAGTACAATGTAGAATGATAAACATTATAGTATTTATATGTATAAGATGTAGTGAGATGATAAATTGATATCATGGAAGTAGTACATATTGAGTGAGTGATATAATAGCTTCATGTCTTCCTAAAGGATGGCTCAGTGATATCAATGTAGTGAATATGAGTAGAGGGGTGTGTCATTTTTTAATTGTGTTTTCTTTTATCAAAATGTATTGTGATTGATGTCATGAGTTTAGATTATACTTAAGCTAGAAATAATAAATATGTGGCAAGACTAATAATAATTAAAATGGTAATTAGCAAAGCAGGAATATTAATTTTGGGTAAACAAGTTGCTAGAAGGTATTGTTATATAGAATATGGAGGATGAATAATTAAGGGTCTCTTTAAAATACCTAGCTGGCGAATAGTAATTTAATCAAAAAAGAAACTAACAAAGGATAAACATGAAAATATTCCATTTAAAAAGTATTAGTTATACCTTGAGAATGTTAAACCAAAATGTAGCAAGAAAAGTCAGACAACGTAAAGTCGAAACATCTAGGACTATTGAATAACATAATCATTTTTGCTAGTGATAAAATTATTGTAGTCTTATGGATATACTACTTGTACTTCACATATGTTTTCTTGTTACAAGGTTTGAACATGGAATCAAATGTTAACCTAACCCACCTCTTGTGTCATAACCTAGATCTTAAATAAATGTTAGGAGATATTTTGGTACCACCATGGGAAAACTGAAGAACATGATTCCTACAAGATATTATAAATAAATAAATAAATAAATATATATATATATATATATATATATATATGTTGGTTATGTTTCACCTCAAAAAATTAGGGCATGATACTAGCATATGCAGTTAACATACAGGATCATGTGTCTTTGGATAATACCATTGGAAATTTACATTCTAAAAGAAGTTGTCTGAAACATAATTTTAGCTACCAGGCAAATAAATAGGAGTTGGTACCTTCGATTCAAATTTATTCATAAATTGACAATTTGAACTTAACATAACAACTACTTATAGAATGATCAATGTCAAAAAAAATTTAGCTATCAATATGGATTATAAAGATCAATGGCCATATTGTTAGTGTGAATAGGGGTACTTTCAAACTAGTTCCTTGATTAGATTCAATTCACACGTGCTCACATGTTAACTTTACTTAGGTCTTGAGGAATCTTTCTAGAGGTCTCTAGTATGCATTTTACCTTATCTATATTTTCTTCCTGATATAGGATTAAGATATTTGTCATAATCTTATTTTTGTCTTCTTTCTTAATATTTCTAATATAAGAAAGGTTTCATATGTATGTTAAGTAGTATCATTGATATATTGTTGACCATTATACAATTATTGAATCCTTCATTAAGAGAAGTAATCCTTTAGCTTTACTCTCTTGTGGAGATTACCTTTGGTTTTGTTGGTTATTTTGGGAGCTTGAGCCCTTGTCAATAGTGGGTGATTCAGTGAAAGAAAAGAAAGTGAGCCAAAAGTTCTATAAATTACATAGAAGCAAATTTTTTTGCCCAATGATCATAAAGGTTTCATCCAATGTATTTATTGTTGAACATTATAATGAAGATTTCTTAGTTAGCTGAATCAATCAATTTAGAGTTTGATTTAAGAGGCATAATTGCTAAGAAGCTTGATAGGGTGGAACCTTGGATGCTTCAACTTAGGGATGGAGAAATTATTTTTGTCAAGTCCATTTTCCAACATTTCCATATAATTTATAATGATAATTCTTGATCACCTCCCATGAAAACCATGATCAAGTCATTGAGGAGCCTCAAGCTAAACATTGTGATGGTTATTAAGGAGGCATAAAACAATGCCCCACTACATTAAGAAATAGACCTATAACATTGTGTCTTGTAAAGGCCCCTTTAGAGTGGAAAGAGATGAGCCCCTTTTACAATACAAAATGTGACTAGATGCACCATATTGAGACCCGTACATGTCAGATCCAATGCATTCAAACATGCTAGTATGCTTGTAACTTTATTTTCTAGCAAGGGATTCACTTTAGAAGAAAATAATGGATCTCTCATGCTCATCTTGCACAACCAACCCCTTAGCTTTGCATGTGCGGTAGAGATTTTAGGGTTTCCTCCCTCAACTTGTTGATCAATCATCAATTAACCCCATGCGATACTTTTGAGTCTAAATAATGGCTTATGTCTAGCTTAATAGATCAACTCAATCTTTTTCATACCTACCTTTGGCTTTACTTCACAAGTGGGAGCAAGACAATGTAGTCTAATGCAATCTAATCTAATTTGTCCCCTAATGATCACTTTCATGTGAGGGTTTTTGGTGCAAGAGCACCTAAAGTACAAGAACATGAGAAAGTTAAGATTCCTTATTTGAGATATTTAAATCCATTTGAGTCATTTATATTGTATTTGGGTCAAGTTGTAAAGGGTATGAAGTCATTTTGTCAAAAATGTAAAAGTTGCATAAAAAGTTGTAAAATGCAACATTGAGAAAGTTGCTAATAATACAAAAATGATGTAAAAAGGTATATTGTTGGTCTTGGGGGTAGTTAGGAAAGTTTATAAATATCAAATGGATATAAATACCACTGTATGGTTAAACTAAATCAATTTTTGAGAAGAAGAAATATTTTGATACAATTTTGGCGCATTCTATTGTTGTTGTTTTGATTGGTGTTTTAGTTTTAGTGTTGTTTCCAAGCCTTGTACAACCATGTATAGCCTTGAAACTATGTAATATAGTAATTAATAGATAGAATGATGAATCATCCTCATTGTTTTTTTTTGGTTCAACTTTATGAAGAAATGAATAAGTTACGATCATTTTGTTGAAAATGGGTATTTGCCGATTTGAGATTCTCTGAATACAGTCATATTGCAGCATGTGGTACAAACACATTTTGGAGACTCAAGACCTATAATAATATTCATTGAAAATATATGTGAACTATATTTCATTTCCAATTGGTTTGAATCATTTTCATTTAGATTTATGAAAGTTATGAAGATTTGAGCGAAAACTAGTTTTTATATGCCTTCAATGGTGTTGTAGACAAAGATTTGATCTTATACAATGATTTATGAACTATAAAAATAAATAGCTTATATATATGGTAACTAGACTCACAAGTAGATACTATGAAATTGGTTTGGTGTTATTTAAATTTGTTTTGTGGAGTATTTATGATGCCCTAGATAGGGTTACTATTTTTACTTCTAGTTTATGATAGAGAAATTGGGTCTTGATACAAAGACCATAACTTGTAATTGATTTACTAGATGGTATCATATTTGACTATGTTTAATTATTCCTAATTTATAAAAATTCCTCAAAACAGTTTGGCAAGAAAAGTTTAGGAATGAAAGTTATAAATAATGTAATCAAACATAGAAATCTGATTGTGTGAATGAAGATGTTGTCTTTATTGGTGTATAATGTTAGGGTTCTTTGTTGAAATATTTGAGATGTTCTTGGTTCCTTGAGGGTGTACCAAGCTATTTTGAATCCCTTGAGTTGAACTAAGATTCCTTGAAGGTAAATACAAAGAGCTCTGTATCAATTTTATACAAATATTTTCCCTATACTACATCTTTTATGTCTTCTACAACAAAATAGCTTTAATTGTAAAGACAATAGTGATTGTTTGGTATTTTTTTTTTATCATTAAATATGTAAATCCCTCTCTTCCATTAGTGTTGAATTTTAGTTGAGCAAGGATTTTTTAGATATTTCTCTTTGGAGAAGGAACCTCTGTTGTTAAAAAAGTAATACCATTCTCAAATGTGACAAAATGATTTTGTCAGTCTTAATTTCTATAACTAATGCTTTGTTGATTTCAGATATTTGCAATTGTTTCTAGGGTTATTGCTCTTTCATTTTTATTAAATTTCAACTATGGAGGCCATTTTGATGTGGCTTTTATTTCTAAGTAACATTAAGAATTTTTGAATTCAAAATTTGTCAAATGTTGGCTGGAATAGTTGTAATTTTGTGAAAGCTGCTTTAAAAATATGTTTGGTGTAGAACTATTTTTTTAAATTTCTTTATTAGCTATTTCCTACCCTTTTTTCACATGATATAAAAGCTATGAAATCATAGTTTAATAAAAAATGGAAAACATCAACAAATTATCCTGATACAGGAATGGTTAAGGAATGGTTGGTTGTTGGATTCTTTAATAAATAAATGTCTCCTCCATTAGTGTGCAAATTTTTTGTTTTCTACTAGAAACTTAAGATAGCCATAACAATGGATTTTGTAGTTAGTTTTCCCTAGAGGAGGAATACTCATGTTAAATGAGGCACAATAGTTTGGCAAGTGTCTATAATTCTAGATTTTTTTTGTTTCAATCTTTCTCAAACTGATTCTTGGGTTCATTACTATTGAGAACTCTTAAATACAAAATTTGTCAAATAATAGATAGAGAACAGAGTTATTGTTTTGTGAAAGAATCATTTAAAATAGAGATGCCTTTGAATTTAGTTCAGCAAAACCAATGCCACATCAATAATCTCCTTAAAATGCAAAAAAATCAATGAGGGTCAAATTGATTTGAATGTTGACCAGTAAACATTAGTTGATTTATTATCATTAACTTTAACAATATGTTAAATATATGTATATGCTCAAATCTATTAAAAAACATAATTTTGTTACCAGAATACCATGGTGTACCAAATATGTTGACCATTTAGAGAGAAGCTCTAGAACTTGTCTAAAAACACAAGGTGAGAATATTCTAGGAGTGCTTTACCACAATACCACGAAGCTGTTAAGCTTCCCCACAATCTTTCCTAACATGAAAGATACCCAACCTAACATCAAGGAAGACTAAAAAAGAAAAACTAAAAGAATGTAATGGAATTGTGTAGTAATAGGAAAACATATTCTAAACTATTGTACTACATAGACACTCACAAAATCACATAGTTAGGCTAGTATCCATCTACCATAATTAAAAGAATTTGTCCTTAATTCCAATTCACATCATAACCATCTTATATGCATGTGAAACATGTAAGATAAGCATCATAAACAAGTCATAATGTGGCATCCTTAGTATGCCATGTAAAACTATCACAAAATCACACATTGTAAAATCTATTTTCCATTCCATACATATAGAAACATTATGTCAAGACTCTCCTTTAACACATAATACATCATGATTCTCATACACCTCCTATACATATTAAGGCATGTAATCATCCACTTAACTATCTAACATGTTGATTTCATAATAGAACTTTGAGTAATAAAACAATGCATTTGTAAAGTGAAATATTATAGCATTCATTTGATAGTATATGTATTTCAATGGATGAAACTTAACCTAATAAATCTCATTGAAACATAGTATATCTAGTAAATATACCCCTGGAGCCTAAACTTAGTTTACATGTTACTATATCAATAAAATTATGAATAGTCATAAACCTAAATAACAAAAAGATTTAGGAAACATCTGTTCTAATACAAGTTAACAATCTAATTTTCATCAATCCATCTTCAAGATCATAGGAGTGCTTAAGAAAAAATAGTATTATCATTGTCATATTCGGTCCATTCTTAACCGGTAACAAATCACAAAAACACCTATCATAATTTCTATAGAAGCAATGTCACCATGCTTAATTTTCATGTAGGTTCAACTTACCCATAGAGGATCAAAAATTTGGAAGGTTAAATAGAGTTTAATTTCACCTAGACACCTTCTAAATTAGAGCATCCTTCTAGGATTTTTTCACACATGGAGAAGCCATAGATTTACTGTCCTCGGGTGTTAAGTTTTGGTGTAGCAATTTGTAAATTCAATGCATTATTCAATGTCATGTAATGGTATGGATATGGAGATCTATATATAGCTATGGAAGGTCATAGACTCCCTTTTCTAGATTGAAGAAACTACCCCAATTTCAACAATAGTCTTAAGGTGGTTTGGAGATAATTATGTGCAAGGCTCATTATACATATATTACTTGGCCTTTTAGAATGGTTTTAAGGGATGTCTTGTTTGATATTCTCCTTCTATGAATAGTCCCCTTTCTAATAAATTAGACTATAATTTAAAACAAAATTTTCTAGCAATTACTGGGTTTAATATTCATCCCTCCAAATGATATATTAGAACATTTCAGTAGGAATAGGCAGTTAGTTTAATCACTTGGCAGTGTGATGCGAAAGAGGAACAAGTTAGTTCATCTAGCTGCATCCATTTCTTGTTTATAGCTACTTCAATTTTGGTATAAAGGCTACTTCAAGGCCATACCTATAATGGAAGAGTCCTAAATCAACTCACTTTAAGATTTATCAAAACTTTCTACACTTGTTTGAGGCTATTATTTATTATGAGGTATCATAACTATATTGACATGCTCTAGTTTGAGTTTGGATACCAAATGAGACTATGAGGGATAGAGGTGGGCATTCATGACCATTCAAAAGTAGTTTTCTAATAGGAGAATCACAAGGGAGGTGATATGTCAACAATCTCTAGCATCTAGGTGTGGTGGTTATTTTTCAAAACTTTTAATGGAATATTTACATGTCTCTTAGTATGTTGTTTTGAATATAAAAAAAAATGTTTCAATCTCTTATCTAAAAAGTAACTAAAATTAACAAATGACAACCAAGATGTTGCCCCACTAGCTAGCTCAAAAGAATAAAGAAGAGATTATAGCTATGTGTACAAATTACAACTTGTTAGAATCATTCATAATGAAGATGGAATCTACATTGGATCAAATCATTTTAAGAGAGTTCCTAATTTAACCATATACTTGATAGGTTGGCTTCATTAGAAAAAAGGTAAGCTCAGTAAAAATTTCAATTTTATTTAATGAATTGAATCAACCATAGTTATGTATTTTTTTTGGTTTTCTTGTTTTCTAAGAAGCATTATAATTTCACTCGCCCATTGGCCTAGGCATAGACTAGATATCCACATAATAATATGAGGATAGGAGAAAAGAAAAACAAATATTGAAAAACTAAATCAATTGAACTAGTGGAATACTCTAGATTTCATGCCAAGGAGTATGAAAAAAATGGACTTTATTCCCAACTATTTAAGAGAACATTTCATGAAGAATTAATCATTCATTTTCTACAATTTTGAAGTTAAAAATGGAATAGAGAGGAACCTATAGCTCTACAAATCATTAATGCCTACCAAACCAAGATGCTTCACTTTTTAATCCCTTCCATCATAAGTTTGCTTTTAATTTACTGAATAACTTCTTTTCTATCTATAGGATCTCCTCTGTAATATACTCTGCCACCATTTTTGGGTAGTATATTGAATATGGCTAATTGCTCATGTATAGTTGGGGAGGCTTATTTCCCAACATCTTCTAACTGAAGAGGAGCAATCTTGACAATAAATAGTCCTAGGTGCATGTGTCATTGAGAAGGTGGAAAATAATTTTGCTTCTTGAAATGGGAAAATATGGTTACTCATGAATACATGAAAACTGTTGGCGCTCAAAATTGTAGCCCACATTTTGAGCACCATTGAGAAATTTGAGGCCTATAAATGCTTTGTGAAGCCTATGTACCCGGCTGTTAGTCTGAGTCCCAAAAGGTGTTCAATGCTTCTAGCACCTTCCATTCGATGCATCTATGTGTTTCATGAAGTTCAATCATCATTTTGAGTCATTTGCTGAAGTCCTATTTTGAGAAGTTGTCAAATCTGCATTTTCATCTAACTGTCAAACAACGATACGAGGCTGTGTTTGAACCTGAATATCTTTTGCCCAAAATTGTTTCATAACTCGCCACTTTGAGAATACCTGATATCCATATCCAAGAATCTACGTTTCAAATTTTGAGTCATTTTGAGTTCATTTGATTAGGTTACGTTGGTCAGTTACTATTTTCATGCCTTTGCACTTTGCGCATATTTCTGGGAGACCTTGTTTGACATGTTATATCTATTGACCAGTTGACCAAAATCTTGAAATTCCTATTGCGTTGCATTGTAGAAATCAAAGAATTGTTATGTTTCAATTTTCAAGTCTTGACAAATTCATTTGATCAGTTTTCAAACGCGATCCCGAACGTGATTTCTATCGTTTTACTGGTGTCAGCAAATGTAGATTGTTTGGTACCCCTATTCGGGATCTTATAACTATTGATCTGTGATTGCTCAAGTCAAATGGATTATACCATTGTGTTGTATACTAAAAATACTACAAGTTTGTCAGTTTTCAAACCTTGACAAATCCATATGTGCACTTTTCCAGGTCAATTCCGTTTGCCAAAATCATTTCTTAGTCAGTGTTCCTAGTTACAAAATCGAAGTAGCCTACTTTAAACGTCTTCCATTTGTGTCTTGTGATTTTTCATGAGCCCAAATCGCATATTCATACTGTCCTCATGACAAAGAATGAATGTCCCAATTTTTGTCTTCCCATGTGCCCGTTTACCCAGTTTTCTGAGCCAATTCCAAACCCAGTTTGTGGTTTTCTGACGTGTTTTCTTGCAGGTGAATCTGAGAAGGCAACTTTGATGGTCAATATCTTTTGACCTCAAATTCTTCATGACATGAGATTTGACAGACTAAAATTACGTGGAACAAAGATTCAGTATGTCAGTTTTTAGATCCTGATCAGGTGTTCAGGTCAATTTTCAAAGGTAGTCAACAGTCCTCCTGAATTCAAAAGTGACATGGTGCAAAAAGGGGATAAAAGTGAGTTTCAAGTGATGGTTCAGTGATCAAACTTGGTTTCAATCAATATTAGATGATGAGTGGGTCAATTTTTGAGTTCAGTCATTCGAAAATGAATTTTTTTTTAGCCGGGCCCACTTTGGGCCCGACTAATTTTGGTAGATTGATTGGAACAAGATTGGAAGTGACATAAGTTCAAAAGCTAATAATAATGTTTTGGGTGTTGCTAAAAAAGAGAACCTAAAGATATAAGTTTTCCTCTATATCCCAATGCCCCTACTGCCAAATCAATGTTTCAGTGTTATCTACTCAACATGCGAGTTAGTTATCAAGTGATTGACTTGATCTGCCCATAAAATCTAATATATATGGTGAAGGTGGTAGTGACAAATATGCATTTTCAGGATTGATATAAAGAAAAAGGAGTTGGAGAAAATGTATACATGAGCACATTTGGTGCCAGATTTCAAATTTAAAAAATATGTATCTTGCTGCTTATAATTTTTGCCTGGATCTTGGAACAGTTTGGTCATTATGAAACAAGTCATAAATTTATCACCTCTGATGATTTGTTAAGCAACTTTCTCAAGAGGAGAAATCAGTATTATATTATGACTTACATGAATACAACAGTAAAGAAAGGAATAATTCGTAGGCACATCAAGTAAAGACCAGTGCCATTGAAGAAAATAGAGGCAAAAGTTGTGTGAGGAATCTTATCCATATGTAGTAGCAACAAAGAAGCTATGGAAAAAAGCTCACACAAAAGATAGAGAAGCCGTTGTGTTTGAACAGGAAAGACTCCACATTTAAAAGGGGCAGAACATGTGCCCATGTTATAGCGAAGCTTCCCAACATTAAGAAAACCTCACACAGTCAAAGCGAAGCCCACAAACAAATGAAGAAATGGGGAAGGTTAAGGAATAAATCCCAACACAATTCATTTAGAGGAGCAATGCAAGGCAGTTCAAAAAAGTCAACACAACAAAAGAGAGTGCATAGCTAATGAGAAATGCCAATCAATAGTTGAACACGCAGATGACAATCTGCAAGCACCACTCAAGAGAACCTGCAGTACCTTACAAAAGAAACTCCACACCTATGAAATGGGAGTGGAAGCAAGGAAGTTGTGAAGTGTTAAACACATGTAGTAGGAAGATATCCATAGGAGGACTTCCAAGTTGGGCAAAAGGAAGTTGTTGCTAGAAACATAAAAAGATCACGCATTTAAAATGATTTCCATGCCAAACAAAGGAACTCCATGCCTAGCAGGAGTAATCCACACTATGAAAAAAGGTTGATAGATGTGAGAACCATTTAAAGAGCAAGCCATGTAGCTTTAAATAGAGTTAGCCTACGTATATAGCAAATCCGACTGAGAAAAGACCAGTCAAATAGTAGGGGGGTTTCAAGCCAAGAAGCTCAGGGAAGATCATGCTAATAAAAGTTTTGAGCATGCAGCCAGCTCTGTAATCAATGTCAGGTTCAATGTCGTAGATGCCAACAAGGGGAGGCGTGAAGAAAGAGGGCCACACTAGCAATGTGCGGAGCAAAGTAAAATGTAAATTAGAAGCCCCCTCCACATTTTTTGTGAGTAGGGGTTTGCAATTTAAATAAAGGCAGGGGCAGTGCTTGAGAACCTAAAGCTATGGTAGGGATCCATGAGAATGGTAAAGAGCAACAAGAAAGGGAAGCCCACTTAAAACTCATGTCGATATGGAGGAAGGCGCCTGCATGAAATAGAGGAGACACATAAATATTGTCCCACATCGCTCCCATGGCCATGTTTACATGTATTTAAATACAAATTTACATATATAACATTGTGTCTTAAAGACATGCCTTTTCCAAAGGCAAAGGCTGCGATTGTGTGGTAGGGCTCGTCGATGATGTCAGTGGGTTCGCATAAAGTAAATTTTTAATCGAAAGTGTAGTAATGATGAGTTGGCACCCAAAATTGGAGATTGCACGAGATGATGCCACGTGGCAAAAATTGACAGGTGCCCACTTCCTCGCAATATGAAGTTGTACCTAATTTAAAAAATGCGGGAAAGCAAAATTTGGACACGTGGCAAGTGGGTCCCAGCTGGCGGTGAGGTGACGATTAGGTGCAACTTGAGAGGATGTGTCAGATCGTGACATGTGTCATGATCTAACGATCGGCACAATCCTAGATTATGGAGATGCGAGGGGGATAAATAATGCGGGAAAGTGGGATTGAGACACATGGCGTGGGTCCCGTGGCACTGACGTGGCATCTAATATAGAGGTGAGCCAATCAAACAGTGCCACGTGGCAGTTGGTCAAACTAGGTTTGACCTCAGATTCAAAAAGCAATGGAGAAAATTGAAAGTGATAAAAAACAATAATTTTTTATTATTTTCTCAAAAGGAATTCACATTCAATTTTTTCAAATCAAATAAGGTCAGACTCATTTTAAATTTAAAAGGGTTTAAATGTGAAGTTGGAACTTTAGAAAAGCTTTAAATTTTTGAATTTTTTTTTAAAAAAATCAAATGGCAGACCTGATTTTTCTAGTAGAGGAGTCATTTTCAAAATGACTTTCAGGAGGTTTCCAAGAGGTTAGATAGGCAATGTTATATATCACCGGAATTGGGAGAAGGCGAACTTTCAATTTTGGAGTCAATTTTTGCACAGGTAACAATGTGTTCCTGCTACAGGGGGTTTTGTCCCAGGTTTCCAAATTGCAACTATTTTCAGACCAGGAAGTTCAATTGTGATTTTTGGCAAGTTAATAGCTTGAATATGCGTAAAAGACAAGGAGAATTCAGTTGGGGGCATCTCTACATCAGTTAAAGCAAGTTTTATCAGCATTTTGATGCAAATCAAATTTTTAGCAAATAAGGGATTTCATCATTCAGGAGGGGATATTTTGCAAATCAGTTGCAATGTAATGATGAAACAAAAAATCAAATCAGATGGAAGAAAGAGGTTAGAGAGAGTCTTTACAGTTGCAGGAGATGGATTTCTAAGTCAACAGATGGCAGTCACAGGTTCAATCCGGGAATTCATCTTCATCCTATATTATTCTTTCTCTCTTCCATTTGAATGGTTCCAGTTCTAGTTTTTGTTACTGAGAAACTAGTAGGTTCTAGTTTCTGGGAAGAAAAAGTTCATTGCTATGATACCATTAGGGATTCTAGTTTTTGTACTGTGAGACCATTGGTTCCAGTATTTTGACATGTTTCCATGACTATGACACCATTTTCTTCAGCAGAACTCTCATGTGGACAGCAGTTGTAAAGATAATACAGATAGTTTTGAGATGTTAGGTTGTTTCATGTTTTGATTTCATGCAGCTGAATGTATATTTTCAAAGAAAATGAATACATATGAGCAATAGTTTTACTAGCTTCATTCTGTGTCTTGTCTCTTGTCTCAATAATCTGTAAGTCTTATGTGGTTTTGGAACAAAGATCTGAGACCCATTTGCATCCCTTTCAGGTTGTATGTTTGATGTATTTTGCTATTGGACCAAAGGGCCAAGTAAATGCTTGATATGTTTAACAAGGT
The DNA here is from genome assembly GCA_028749045.1 of Cupressus sempervirens. NCBI lineage: Eukaryota > Viridiplantae > Streptophyta > Pinopsida > Cupressales > Cupressaceae > Cupressus > Cupressus sempervirens. The sequence continues at coordinate 874,024,913 of CM053786.1, forward strand.
TGTTGGTTACTTGAGAAGGATATTTTGTAAGAATGAGATCTGAATGAGCATTGATGTCTAAATCACAAGGTGAGTAGATAGATCTGATGTTTGGGTATATGAGATACGTCCTGATGTCACAGATGTATGTTTTGAATTCATGGAATTGCCCAATGGATTAGGCACTGATCAATTAGAGGATCACTGGTTATATTGTTGCATTTTTGAGGTTTTATTGAATCAACATCTTTAATCAAATGAATTTCTCTTTCATGTTGAAGAGCTATAAATAGAATGCCCTCACTCTGCTTACGAATTTCATTGTTTTGCATCTAACTACTGTAGATATATGTTATTTCATAATTTATTAGGAGAAATAAGGGTTTTATCTGCTTCATAATAGATTTAGTGTATGATTTGACAAGTGGTACCATATAAGGAATCTATAGGTTCACCTACCTAGGTTTTGCAGAGCCTGAAGTGCAGAAGGAGTATAGCCTTATAGTTGGCCTGGTGTCTGAATGGATGTGTTGATAATGGGAGTTAGCTTCCCCTAGATGCGTTTTGTTCTCATCGGCGTAATTGGAAATGGGTAACATTTTCAGACACCAACAAAAACTATAATGGTTTGGACATTATTTCCTTAAAACAAACTTTTAACAAAATTAGTCATTGTTTGATTCTAATTAAAGCAATTAATTTAATTTCTTTTTTCCAGGTGGTAGTCCAACACCGATTTATTTGGTATGTGAAGGAGTGGCTTGTGACATGCTTTTCCCCTTAATAATGCATTGTCCTTGATGTTAGGTCAATACATACAAATACAATCAATGAGAAATCAAGTAAATAATTTAAATTTAGTCAAACTTACATTGTTCTATGTTCTAGACAAAACATGTACTCTTATTTATATTCTATCATAATCAACAAGATTGTCTAACATCTCATATTAATGCATTCTAATACAATTAACAGACACAAACACTCATAAGACACTAATTTTCAACCTAAATTTAAACACTTAGTTAAAGCAATCAATTCTAGAGAAAATAATACACATTGTATATAAGCATATGTATAATAATCATTTCAAGAACCATTTTTTATGTGAGTGTGTGAATTCTATTACCATTCTATAGTTTTACAAGGTTATACTACCTCTCTCTAACAATATTCCCCCTTTCTTATAATGTGTCATTCCCTTTGTTGCATTATAGGAACAACATCAAATGTCAATCCATCATATATCATAAACCAATTCAATATCAATGGAATATCCACTCAAATACTTCCTTATTTCTATGGTTCTCAAAATTTAAGTAACATATTACCTTAAAATTTTATGATATCACACACATACCTATGCTTACTTCTCATACCTTGGAGCACATGGATTTGAATTTTCTAGTAGGTACTTCATTTCCACTTCCTACCATACTTATACGCATACACTCATAGTGATTTTAGTTCATTCACAATATCAATATCTCAAGGAGATCAATTCAAATATTAGGAGTCAATATTTTTCTTTAAATTTACAACTTCTTACTCATCTTTTGATCACATCTTGAACATGAGTAACATAAATAATCAACCATACATATCATCTAATATGTGGTGCTTGCTAAGTGAGTACACATCCACATTAATAGGTCAATGTCCACAAAACATAATCAAGAAATGCAATCCCATTACATCTAATTCATCATGAAATATAATGACATGCACATATAACATCATCAATGTAATAATTAACATTTAATCACCATTATGCATCAAAATGCTTGCTAAAGTCAACATACCACATAATTACATCATTTAGCTCTATACATTTAACCAATAGAAAGATCAATGATAGAAAGTCACACAATCAAGTAACATTGACCCAAGTTCTACATCAATAGATAATTTTACCAAATCCCAAACACGTATGTCAACCAAAAGGTCTAAGTTGGGTGCATAATAGCTAAGTCAATGTCGAATATGTTGGAAATATAGATGGAGTAATTGAGAAGGGGGCATGAATCAATTACCACAAAAATATTTCAAATTCTTTCGACGTTTACAATAAAATTGATTACTACTATTATTTGGTAAACACACAAAAAATGCTATAACTTGGTAAAAGCAGAGTGTGATTTACTTTTAACTAATCTTAAAAATTCACAGTGATTAATTTGTAAGCATAAAAGAAATAACATGAACACATGAGACATTGAGATTTAATGTGGAAACCCAATATGAGAAAAGCCACCAATGTAACTAGTTACTACTTTTCACTCTTCTGAAGTGAGCCCTGTTAGGAGCCAACCTGGTTAAAAGTTACAAAACACACTATCAGGTGTGACCTTTTTAGAGGATTTAATCACCCTATTAGGAGTGGCCTTGCAAGAGGTCTAAAAAAAATTCAATGGAACTATCACCTTGTTAGAGGATTTACAACTAGCTATTAAACCAACTCTGTTAGGAGATTTTGGACCACTGCTACAATGGTAAGAAAGTAACAATGAAATGACCTGATTGAGATGCAACTAAATTATTGATTACAGATCTCTATTCTACTTCATACTAGATCCTTCCTGATCAAATATTACTTTACTACTCCATAAGGATATCTGACCATCCTTCAAATTTTCTCACACACTTTCCTTCTCAATCAATCAATACACTTGCATACTCACACTCACACTAGAATCTCAACTTGACCTTTCATTTATACCATCTAGAATATCAAGTCAAGTCAATTACAACTTACAATGACCAATAATCATCACCATAGTTAGCTAGAAAATAGTAATTGAAATAATTAAACTTCATGTCCCAAATAAAAAAATCCTTTAATAGCTAACCTATCTTGGTAAACACTAGTCTTGACATGATTCCTTGTGTTAACCAACAGAATCTTGGTTAACACTACAAACTTGCAAAATCCTTTGGCAACCAAGTGAGCTTGGTTAATACTAACTCTCTCCAACTTTCCTTTCTTAACCATGAGAACTCGGTTAACACTACTTTCTACCATAATTTCCTTCAATGCCCAAGTGAGCTCAGTAGACACATTCTTCGTAGAGTAATCTCTAGGAATGCTCAGTAGACAAGGAAAATTATCTTGCTAACCAAGTGAGCTCAGTAAGCACTGATTGACAACTAATATGGCATTTGTGTAACATCAAAGACAACACACAATTAGACAATTATATCCAATAATCTCCCTCTTTGGCATTGATGGAAACATAACATGTCATAGCACAATGAATTTTGAAAACAAGACTTTCTATGATAGAAAGTTTCTTCCTCTTAGATTTTATACCACAAGCTTCTCTTTTATGCAATAATCTCCTTCTATGATAGCTTCTTTTCAAATTTTTTTTTAGAAAGATGTGACAATAAACTCTCCCTCTTTGACAACACATGCCAAAGACAACACATACCAAATGAGTATTAATATACCTTGAGTACTGATTCATATGCAATGTTCTCTTGACTATGTTGCATCAACTAATAGATCTTCAACTAGGTTCCTATTATGCATCACTAAAAAATTATTTAGTGAGTTTCAAATAGGGGAATGATTCCTAACTTACCTCTTAGATACAAGAATTCATCCTTAGGTAATGGCTTGATAAATATGTTTGCAATTTGTTCTTTTGTATGGACATATTCCAATTTGATTTCTTTGTCTTGCACCAATTCTCTGACAAAATGATATTTTATAGCAATATGCTTGATTTTGGAATGCATCACTGGATTCTTTGATATGTTAATTGCACTTGTATTATCACAAAAAATGACAACTAGTTCTCTGATCTCAACCTTCATGCCTTCCAACAATTATCTAAACCAAACAATATTAGAACAATTCACTACCATTGCAACATATTCTACTTCTATTGTAGATTGGGATATGTAGTTTTTCTTTTTGCTTGTCCAAGATACTAACCTTTTACCAAGAAAGAATTCTCCACCACTTGTGCTTTTTTTTTCATCAATATTTCCTACCCAATTAGTAGCAATAAACACTTTTAAGTCTATATTTCCTCCAATTTTATACCATAAGCCATTGTCTTCAGTGCCTTTCAAATATTTCAAGATTCTTTTGATTGCCATCATATAATTTTCTCTAGGTTTTTCTAAGAATTTTGCCACTATACCAACTACGAGAGCAATATCAGGCCTTGCATGAACTACATACTATAATTTTTCAATCATTGATCTATATAAGGTGTGATCTACCTCTTTTGAATCATCATCTTTGGTAAGCTTTAATCCAATACACATGGGAGTTCCAACTAGTTTTGAATCTTCCATACCAAACTTCTTGAGTATCTCCTTGATATACTTAGACTGAGTGATGTAGATATCATTCCTACTTTGCTATATCTGAAGTCCAACAAAGAACTTAATCTCACCAAACATAGAAATTTCAAATTCTTTGTTCATTTGCTCTATAAATTCTTTGCATAGATCATCATTCCCTATAAATAAAGTATCATCCAAAAATATTTTTCCCAATACAATCTTGTTATCTAGTCCTTCCTTGATATACAAACTATTTTTATCATTAGTTCTCTAGAAAACAATCTGTATAAGGTAGTTCTGCAACCTCTCATACCATGCTCTAGGAGCTTGTTTCAGACTATATAAAGCTTTGTGCAGCTTGCAAACCATGTCCCTTTTGTCTAGATCAAAAAAACCTTATGGTTGTTCAATGTAGACTTCTCCATCAAGAATATCATTAAGAAATGCAAATTTAACATTCATTTGATATACCTTAAATCTGTTATGTATTGCATATGCAAGTAAGGTCTTGACACCTTCCAATCTTGCAATAGGAGAAAAAGTCTCACCATAATCAATGCCTTCTTGAGAGTAGCCTTTACATAGTAGTCTAACTTTGTTTCTTGATACCTTACCATCTCCATTCAATTTATTCCTGAATACCCATTTTGTTCCAATCACATTTTTATCTTTACACTTAGGAACAAGGGTCCAAGTTTTGTTCTTTTCTATTTGCCTATTTCTTCATTCATAGCCTCAATCTAACTTTCATTTTCCAATGCATCTTTAACATTTCTAGGTTCAAAATCATCAAGTAAACATGTACCTTTTAGCTTACTTCTTGTCATAGTACCTTCTAATTTATCTCCAATAATTTGATCTAGTGCATGATGCCTTTTGACATACTTGGCCAATATAGGTTCTTTTCCTTTTGAATGAATTGCATTGTCTTCCTTTTGAACTTCAACTTCTGGCTTTGGTTGCTCAAACTTGGTAGACATTGGCTTGATAGCTTCAAAATGTGACTTGGGTCCTTGCAACTCAGTTTGAATTTCTTGCAACTTGGTAACTGAGTAAGACTTGGGAGTAGAGGTCTCCTTATTGACAAATGTTTCTGGCAATGTATCAGGTTCAATGTAAACAAATCTCCTGTAATCTTCTAGTTCCTTCTTGCTTTCTTCTTCAGTCCTTTCTACAAACTCATCAATTCTCACATGTGCACTTTATATGATTTTATGAGTAGACAAATTCAAACATCTATATTCCTTACTTCTACAAGAATATCCTCAGAACATAACTTCATTTCCTTTCACATCAAACTTTTCTTTTCTAGATTCTTTCAAGATATAACATTTACTTCCAAATACTTTCAGGTAACTTACATTTGGTTTATATCCATACCATAATTCATAGGGAGTTTTATATGAGTCATTCTTCAACTGTACTTAGTTTAAAGTATGAACTGTAGTGCTAATAGCTTCCTTCCAGTATTTGATAGCAATGTTCTTTTCAATCATTAGAGTCCTTGAAAAATCCATGATGGGTCTGTTTCCCCTTTTAACTATTCCATTTTGCTCAGGAGTTCCAGGGGTTGATACCTATCTTTTGATTCCTCTTTCAATGCAAAAGTTGTTGAATTCATTTTAGATGAATTCACCACCTCTGTCTGATCTTAAGCATTTCAGCCTTTTCCCTATTTCCTTCTCTATTCTTGCTAGATACCATTTGAATTTCTCAAATGCTTCTAACTTCTCTCTTAAATACATAACAGTCATCATTCTAGAGTAGTCATCAACAAAAAGAATGAAGATTTTTTCTCCACTATAGCTTTCTATTCCAATGGGTCCACATAGGTCAGTATGCACAATTTCTAAGATATCCTCAGATTGATAGTTTTTTCTTATAAAACTAGTCTTTCCCATTTTGCCAATCTAATAGTTCTTGCATAAACCAATATCTGGTTTCTTCAAACTAGGAATACCTCTCACTTTTCTAAATTTTCTTATTTTCACCATGTTATCAAAATTTACATGACATAACCTTCTATGCCATAACCAAATTTCTTCAACTTGAGCAATAAAACATGAGTAATCACCAAGATCAAGATAAAATAGGTTACCTTTTGTTTGCTTGATTGAATCAATTTTTCTTTGCCATCCAACAGTCTTTCCTTGTGATGCATAAATTCTACCATGAATCCAATGTTGATTAGTTGTGCCACACTCAAAAAATTATGTTATAGTCCTTCAAGCCAATAGACATTGTCACATACAAGTTCTTTGGTTAATGAGATTCAGCCTCTCCCTTTTATGCAACAAGGTTCATTGTTTCCAAACCTTATACTACCACCATCATAGTCTTCAAAGTGTTCAAACTTTTTTTTATCACCAATAATATGATGTGAAAATCCACTATCTATGATCCATGTGTCATTTTTTCTCACATGAGAGATAAGTGCCATCTTTTCTTCTTCATCACCAGATTCATCTTTCATAGCATTGTAAACTATTTCATCTTCACTGTTATCTGAATCTTTAGCCATAAAAAAAGTCTTCTTACCTTTTTCCTTGAATGATTTGTGATTTTTGAAATCCTTCTTGCCATCACACTTATGACTTTTCTTCTCATCCTTGCTTTCTTTGTTTGGGCACCTGACAACAATATGACCAATTTTTTCACATGAAAAATAGATTAGGAGAAATTTACCTTTGTATTTTCCTCTACCTCTAAAATATTTCTTTGTAAGAACAAAGCTTCAACAACTTCAAGATCACTATTAGAACTTTTCTCTAATTCTTCTTCACTTTTTGACTAATGTCCTTTGTTTTCTTGCCCTTTTCCTTAAGTGAAAGCTTGGACTCAAAAGTAGATTCAGTATTCTTGGAAGTTGGAACATAGTTGTCAAAGTTGTCTAGCTCAAAAGCTATCAATCTTCCTACCAAGGTATCCAAAGTTATCTTATGATTTTTCTCACACCTCCTTTCTTGAATAGCAGATACTCTAATTGCATAGATGGGAAGCAATGTTTTGAGAACTATACTTACAATAGTTTCTTCCTTGATATCTCCTCTAGAAGCTTTAATTGTACTGACACTAGCTTTGATTCTTTCCACATATTTGGAAATATTTTCATCTTCTCTCATTCTCATTTGATCAAATTGTACTCTAAGGCTTTTTTCTTTGGCTCTCCTCACATTTTCATCATCATCATAGATGTCTTTTAGCTTATTCCATATTTAAAAAGTGGTTTTGCAGTCCTTGATATCATCAAATTCCTCATAGCTAAGAGTAGATGCAATATCTATCATCATGGTGTTATGACTCTTTTTCTTAGCAATATCTCTAACAAATAATGTACCAGTAGGAGTTGTGTATTCTTTGTCAAGGTATTTCAATCCTAAATCACCAATGGAAGCCAGATGAAGTCTCATGAGTCCCTACCATGTTGAAAAGTTGTCTCTATTAAGCTTTGGAATTTTTCTCTTGTATGACATCTTGATCTTTAGCTTAGGTCCTTAAAACCTTTCCTACAAGCACCAAAAGCTCTGATACCAATTTTTGGAAATATAAATGGAGTAATTGAGAGGGGGTGAGGGTGAATTAGTTACCACAAAATTATTTTAGATCCCTTGGATATTTACAATAAAATTGATTGGTATTGTTATTTGGTAAACACATAAAAAATGCTATAACTTAGTAAAAGCAAAGTGTGATTTACTTTTAAGTGATCTTAAACATTCATAGTGATTAATTTGCAAGCATAAAAGAAATAACATGAACACATGAGACACCAAGATTTAACTTGGAAACCTAATATGGGAAAAACCACCAATGTAACTAGTTACTGCTTTTCACTCTTCTAAAGTGAGCTCTATTAGGAGCCAACTTGGTCAAAGGTTAAAAAGAACACTATTAGCTATGACCTTGTTAGAGGATTTAATCACCCTATTAGGAGTGGCCTTCCAAGAGGTCTTAAAAAAATTCAATGAAACTATCACCTTGTTAGAGGATTTACAACTGGTTGTTAAACCAACTCTTTTAGGAGATTTTGGATCACTACTACAATGGTAAGAAAGTAACAATGAAATGACTTGATTGAGATGCAACTAAATTGCTGATTATATATCTCTATTCTAATTCATACTAGATCCTTCTTGATTGAATATTACTTTACTACTCCACAAGGATATTTGACCATCCTTCAAATTCACTCACACACTTTCCTTCTCAATCAATCAATACACTTGCATACTTGCACTCACACTAGAATCTCAATTTGACCGTTCATTTATACCATCTAGAATATCAAGTTAGCTCAATTAAAACTTACAATGACCAATAATCATCACCATAGTCAGTTAGAAAAAAATATTTGAAATAATTGAACTTCATATCCCAAATCAAAAAAATCCTTTGATAGCTGACCCAACTTGGTAAATACTAGTCCTAACATGATTTCCTATGTTAACCAATAGAAGCTTGGTTAACACTATAGACTTGCAAAATCCTTTGGCAACTGAATGAACTCGGTTAATACTGACTCCATCCAACTTTCCTTTTTTAACCATGAGAACTTGATTAACACTATTTTCTACCATAATTTCCTTCAATGCCTGAGTGAGCTCAGTAGACATAGTCTTCGTAGAGTAATCTCCAAGAATGCTCGGGAGATAAAGAAAATTATCTTGCTGACTAAGTGAGCTCAGTAAGCATTGACTAAAAACTAATATGACATTTCTATAACATCAAAGACAACACACAATTAGTCAATTGTATCCAACAAAACACCATATTGACTAGGAATCAAATAGATGGCTCAAGATGACCACATTGTTGTTCATTCATAGACCAAATTGACTAAATAAAAGGAGTCAACAACTTTCTATAAAGTAGAAGTCATGTGCATGGTGGATCATCACATAGACATAACACCAATGCAAAAATATTATCAAAGTAGACAAAAGAGGGATCTAGACATACTTGTTTGCATCCTCCATAGGAAGATCACATTTTGATACACTTGCCACTTAGGCCAAAAGTCAAGTCAGGTTAGTCTAACATTGACTACAAATAGTTAAATCAACAAGTAGAAGAAATATCTTCCAATTAATTATGCAAATTCTATCTAATTTCCAACTCACATGTCAAAATTATAGGTATAATAATAATTTACATTTCATAAACCAACTATCAACCAAATTATTGAGTGCAACATATCATCAAATGAATATTCCATACATGAATATATTGAATAAGTTGACCTACATCTCAAACTATATTTCATCATATGTAAGAACCATGCCCTACTAAACAATTGCCACATTATCAATGGCAAGAATACATAAAATAATCAAGAAAAATCCTAGTTTGAATAGTCAACATCTATTTCATTCACCATGTTCACAAGAAATCAAATAATTATTCATTTAAGAAGGGTAACACATGACTTTACCAAGAGATTTTGATCTACACATCATCCTTCCATCAAAATGAATTATTTAATAAATATATGAAGCATAATTTAAAGCATCATAGAAAATGTCAACCTACACATTGAACATGGAATAATAAGCACATCATACAAGTGCAATATCATCTATCATGTGATCAGAACCATTAAGTAAATCATCTAGGTATGCTCACCAATCACCTACAAGGATTAGTAAATCCAATTTTTATCAATTTAGTGACTTTAGGACCTCAAGCCCATCTTGTCACCATAATGTGCTTAACCAACATATAAGCATGTGTTGTGATGTATGGCTTTCATGCCATTAAATCATCACATAAATTATGGTTTGATGTGCTTTAACCTCACCAACCATAGAGTGAATACTCTCATCAAGATTCTTCCTGACATGAAGAATACCTAATCCTAGCATGAGAAACCTAGCTTCCCAGAACAAGATGGATCAGATGGATCCACTGCAGCCATGAAACACACTTCATTGCAACCATGTGCCTAGTAGCCTAATCACAAAATGTAGTAGGGAATAAAAATAAACTACACATCTACACATATGTAGTAAAATAAAATAAGCATAACCATATAGATATATGCATTATCTTAAAAAAAAATGGCCTGGTCAAGCACTTTAAAAGCTAGATTTAATGGTAGAAGAAATAAGAACAACATGTATCCATTCTAAGGAACTGGCAGATAGAGAAACTAAACATGAAGTATCCATCTATATTTCCCATAATTGCTACAGTACACCTAGCCATGAAGGAAAATAAACATCTCTATATGCTGACCACAATAGGAATTCCAACTAGTCCGATTTCATTTAAAGTGAACACTTATGATTATTCCTTTTCATAGGGTACAATCAACATATCAAGGACTATTTGATTATGTTTGAAACTAATTTATCACATATATGATTGTTTTTCACATATAAGAGTTCCATATTCTTCACAATCTACTCCCTTATACATCCTATCAATGCTCCACAATGAACATCATAGATGACATCACTTCCAAATCATAGGAGTAGCATCATCAAAAATATGCACACACCTTAGCCAGCTCAAGATCAAAGAAATCTTGAAAACAAGATTCATAATTCTCAAGTCAAAGTCCAAAAAGGAGATACAAAACTAGAATAAAAGTGAACAAGGGTCATGGTAAATAGGTCACATAAGAAATTGGTGGCTCGATGGTCATGAAGAACATAAAATTTCAAGCTAGTCCTTCATCACATTTAAGTTCATGAAACCGAACATAATAAAATGAAAACCCAATTCACTTAAAGAACAATGACTCTCACTAGTCACCAAGAGGGAGTAGATGTTTAATGAAACCTTGCATCCAAGGGTCAATAAGAACATAACCAAACTTATCATGCATCACATTCAACTTATCTTGATAATCACACATTAAATGCATAATAGAACATACAATACTTTTGCAAATGAAATCCATATTCTTTCCACTTATTATATTAGGTTAATCAATGAACGTCATGAATTTGACATAAAATAGAAATAGATCCTTGCATCACATGTCATTTACATAATAAAAAGACATTTTTCATTGCTATCACAAGAAAAATATTCATTTGGTAGGCTCTCATAGCCTAGTACAAAAGTCAGCCATCTTTTGACTATTTCAATAGTTTAAATTTAATACTCCATTATGCATATTATACCATCACATTGTTTAAAGTAAATATAATCATAAACATATAAGGTACAAAATTTACCAGTCATTCCATAAACTTTCCATTTTGACAATCTTTAAAGGAATGCAATTTTTAACTCACAATCATGACGTGCATAAGGAACATCATATCCTTCTATGTCAAAAGTAATCATAGCTAAGAGATGCAATATGCAACCCATGTCATCATCTCATAAAACATAAAATAAACTAGTTGACTTACAGTTGTGTGTCTAGCATAGTGAACTCAAAGCCCAAATGTGGAACCAAGAGCTCTAATACCATATGTAAAGACTACCCCTACAAAACCAATGCCACATTAGCAATCTCCTTAAAATGCAAAAAAATCAACGAGGGTCAAACTCATTTGAATATTGACCAGTCAAAATTAGTTGATTTATTATCATTAACTTTAACAATATGTTAAATATATGTATATGCTCAAATCTTTAAAAAAATGTAATTGTTTCACTAGAATACCATGATGTATCGATTATGTTGACCATTTCAACAAAAGCTCCAGAATCTATCTAAAAACACAAAGCAAGAATATTGGAGTGTTTACCATCCTACCACAAAGTTGTTAAGTTTCCCTAGAATCTTTCTTGACATGAAAGATACCTAGCCTAATATTGAGGAAGACTAAACAAGAAAAACTAAGAGAAGGTAATGGAATTGTGCAGTAACAAGAAAACATATTCTAAACTATTATACTACACAAACACTAACAAAATCACATAGTCAGGCTAGTATCCATCTACTTAATTAAAAAAAATTGTCCTTAATTCCAATTCACATCATAAACATCATATATTCATGTGAAAAATGTAAGATAAGCATCATAAACAAGTCATAATGAGGGATCCTTAGCATGCCATGTAAAACCATCAAAAAATCACACCTTGTAAAATCTATTTTGCATTCCATACATATAGAAACATTATGTCAGGACTCTCCTTTAACACATAATACATCATGATTCTCATATGCCTTCTATACATATCAAGGAATGCAATCATTCACTTAACTTTTTAACATGTTGATTTCATAATAAAACTTTGAGTAATAAAACAATGCATTGTAAATAGAAATATTAAAGCATTCATTTGGCAGTATATGAATTTCAATGGATTCCACTTAACCTAATAAATCTCATTGAATCATAGTATATCTAGTATATATATCCTTGGAGCCTAAACTTAGTTTAGATGTTATTGTATCAATAAAATTAGGAACAGTCATAAACCTAATAACAAAAAGATGTAGGAAACATTTGTTCCAATACAAATTAGCAATCTAATTTTCATCATTCCATCTTCAAGTTCATAGGAATGCTTAAGAAATAAGAGTATTATCATTGTCATATTCAGTCCATTCTTAAGTAGTAATGAACCACAAAAATACCTATCATATTTTCTATAGAAGCAATGTCACCATGCTTAATTTGCATGAAGGTTCAACTTACCCATAGAGGATAAAATATTTGGAAAGTTAAATATTGTTTGATTATGCTCAAACACCTTCTAAATTAGAGCATTCTTCTAGGATTTTGTCACACATGGAGAAACCACAGGTTTAATATCATCAGGTGTTAAATTTTTCTGCAACAATTTGTAAATTCAATGCATTATTCAATGTCATATGATGGTGTAGATATGGAGATCTATATATAGCTATGGAAGGTCATACACTCCCTTTTACAAATAGAAGAATTTCAACAATAGTCTTAAGTTGGTTTGGAGATGATTATGCATGAGGCCCATTATACATGTATTACTTGCCCTTTCAGAATGATTTTAAGGGATGTCTTGTTTGATATTCTCCTTCTATGAATAGTCCCCTTTCTAATACATTAGACTAAAATTTACAATACATTTATTTGGCAGTTACAAGGTTTAATATTCATCCCTCAAAATGATATATTACAACATTTTGGTAGGAATAGATGGTCAGTTTAATCACTTGGTAGTGTGGTGCAAAAGAGGAACAAGTTAGTTCATCTAGCTGCATGCATATCTTGTTTTCAGCTACTTTAATTTTCACATAAAGACTACCTCAAGGTTGTACCTATAATGGAAGAGTCCTAAATCAACTCACTTTAAGATTTATCAAAGCTTTCTACACTTGTTTGAGGCTATTTTTTATTAAAAGGTATCATAACTTTATTGACATGCTCTAGTTTGAGTTTGGATACTAAATGAGACTATGAGGGATAGAGATGGGCATGCACGACCATTCACAACTAGTTTTCCAATAGAAGAAGTACAAGAAAGGTAATATGTCAAAAATATCTAGCTTCTAGGTGTGGTGGTTATTTTTCAAAGCTTTTAATGGAATTTTTACATGTCTCTCAGTATGATGTTTTGACTATAAAAAAAAATATTTCAATCTCAAATATAAAAAGTAACTAAAATTAACAAATGACAGCCATGATGTTGCCCCATTGTCTAGCTTAAAATAATAAAGAAGAGATGATAGCTACTTGTACAAATTACAGCCTATCAGAATCATTCATAATGAAGTTGTAATCTACGTCGCATCAAATCATTTAAAGAGAGTTCCTAATTTAATGATATGCTTCACAAGTCAGCTTCATTAGAAAAAAGGTAAGTTGGGTAGAAATTTCAATTATAGATAATGAATTGAATCAACCATAGTTATGTATTTTTTTTTGGCTTTTTATTTTCTAAGAAGCATTATATTTTCACTCACCCACTAGCCTAGGCATAGATTAGAGATCCATGCAGTAATAAGAGGACAAGAGAAAAGTGAAACAAATATTGAAAAACTAAATAATTGAATTGGTGGAATACTCTAGATTTTGTGCTAAAGAGTATGAAAAAAATGGACTTTAATCCCAACTATTTAAGAGCACATTTCATGAAGAATTAATCATTCATTTTCTATAATTCTAAAGTAAAATATGGAATAGAGAGGAACCTGTAGCTCTACAAATTATTAATGCCTACCAAAACCTAGATTCTTCTCTTTTTAACACCTTCCATCATAAGCCTGATTTTAATTTACTGACTTGCTTCTTTTCAATCTATAGGATCTCCTATGTAATATACTCTACCAACATTTTTTGGCAATATATTGAATATGGCTGATTGCTCATGTATAGTCAAGGAGGCTTATTTGCCAACTGTGTCTAATTGAAGAGGAGCAATCCTAACAACAAATAATCCCAGGTGCATATGCCACTGAGAAGATGGAAAAGACTTTTGGTTCTTGAAAAGGGAAAATATAGTTACTCATGAATATGTGCAAATTATAATAGTTTGGAAGTTATTTCCTTAAAACAAACTTTTAACAAAATTAGTCATTGTTTGATTCTAATTCAAGCAATTAATTTGATTGCTTTTGTCCAAGTGGTAGTCCAATACCAATTTATTCAGTATGTGAAGGAGTGGGTTGTGACATATTCCATAAAATCAAGGTCAATTTGGACATACAAGCTTGTTTTCTACCATTTCACTAACTAGCCAAACTAAATGTGTAGGAGCACATTTGAAAAAATATCAGAATGCCAAGGAGCACAACAAATCATCTCAAGTCTAAACATGCCATTTCTAGTGTAATGGAATCACAAGGCTCATCAGATAATGTACTTAAGATAAAATGCCAAGTTGGGAACATTGAGAATGATAGAGCCTTTAAAATAATAAAATAGGTATGGGATAATATTTGAAAAAAGAATGAAGTGTCACAGATGCATTGTAGGAAGTAATCGGTTAATTTTGAGTTGGTTCAAATAGTTTGTGTAACCACCCAAATAGGGAAAGAAGTGGAGCTTTGTTTTATGAATAAAGGTTTGATATATATTGATAGAAGCATAATAGAATGGTAGTAGAGGATAATTTGATCTCTCCACTTTGAGAATCAATATGTATAGTGAAGGATTAGAACAATTAAAAATATTATGTACTATGTTTACTATGTTTTGGACTACTGCAATAATCATGTAAATATTTGCATTTTATTCAGTGCCTTTAAAATCCATTTTTTTGTGGAAACTATAAATGATTTTGTTTTGGTTAATTTCATGAAGTATTCACTCTTTATGGATCAATTTTGTATTGAATAATTAAAAATGGGCTAAAAATAGTATGTCCATCGGTCTTGGATTTGGAAGCATGTAGTGTACTTTATATGTAATTGATTTCAAGAATCAATTTTGTTGAAATATTTAATGTTGCACATTGGTTTCCCCTAGAGCCAAATGCCCACCTACCACCTGACAACTTTTAAAATAGTCAAAAATAATGAATGCAGGTAGGTGAGTATTTTCAAATTTGGAAAAGAGGGGGAAATATTTTTGGCAAGGACAAAAGGAATGAATTAGTCTCATTTGATCAGTTGAAGAAAAGGAGATTAGAGAAAAAATTTGTAGAGTAGAGGGGAATAGAAGTTTATCAGCAGATCAAGTCAAAGATAGAAGGAAGTTCTAGTTTTGTGTTTGTAGTTGCACATGTTGGATCCTTTTTTGGTTATTCTATAAGTTCATTGTTTGATTTAACCTATAAAGCAGTGATTGCTCTAGGTGTTATTGTATGCAACCATTAGAGTTGCAAGTTTTAAGTTTTATGTTTTTACAAGTTTGAAGATTTTAGGGTTTTTTGGTTGAAGTTGAATGCTCCCAAATTTTGTAATAGTTTATCATATTTGAATAGCAAGAAAGAAAGAAGGCATACATATGTTGTTGTTCTTCTCTTTTTCATTATTGCATGTTTTTCATTTGAGAAGTTATTTGTTGAAATCTTCATACTTTGGCTCTTTAGTTTTAATGATGGAAAAATTTAGGTTGTAAATCTAGTTTATAGCCCACTTGGTTTGGTCTATATTAAGTCTTCTTTATTGCTTTCACCGATTTCTCTCTATAATTTGAACCAAGCTCACTTAGCATCCACTTCTATCAAGAACCACTTTATAGTGGTTACTAAAGTCACTTGACATTGCTTGCTACTGAGCTCACTAGGCACACTCCTATCGCTCAACATCCATTGGTGCTGAGAAAAATTGCCACTAGACACCTTTGCATGCCAAGAAAAATCGGAACTTGGCAATAGTTGTTGCCAATAAATCTTTTAGGTTTTTGATTTTATTTTTCACATGGTATCAGAGCTTTGAGGCCCCACATCCATAGTGAGTTAGGGCATTTTTTTTTTCTGGGATATTTGACATGGCAAGAGATGTAGGAAAGATATGGTAGCAGCCACCATCCTTTAATGGACAAAATTATGATACATAGGAAAAGAAAATGAAAACCATAATGGTTGGAAATGATTTATGGGAGTTTGTGATTAATGGGTTCAATGATGTGATAGACCCAACTCAATATGATGCCATTACCAACAATAAAAAGACTTAGCTGAAGGAGTCAAGGAGAAAGGATGAAAAAGCATTAAGTTTGATTGAGGTGGCAATGATAGAGATAGTTTTTCTCAAGATTGCAATAGAAAATTATGCAAAGGAAGCATGGAATATCCTTGAGACAAACTTCAAGGGGACTGATAAGATTGGAGTAGTGAAGCTACAAATTATTAGAAGAGAGTTTGAGAACATTCATATGAGGGATATTGAACCTATTGCAGAGTTTAGCTCACAAATCTTCACTTTGATAAACTAGCTCAAATAAAATAGAGAAGAATATGATGAGTAGAGAATAGTAGAGAAAATATTGAGAACTTTACCTCAAAAATATAACAATCTTGTCATGACCATAGAGGAAGCAAACGACTTCACCACATTGACCATGGATGAGTTGATGGAAACTCTTCAAACCCATAAGCATCAGATAAACAGGTCAGCAAACTACTTTCCAATAGAAATATTTTAGGCTCAAGAGAATTCAAGAGGTAGGGGAACAGGTAGAAATGGCTTTGGTAGAGGATCAAGAAGTAGAGGTCATGGAAGGAATGGTCAAAGTAATGTTGGTGCAGAAAGCTTAGGAAGATCAAATAACAAAGAGGGAGCAAGCACCTCAAAATAGCTCTAGAGGAGGTAAGAAGAATTACAACTCCAATAAGAGTAATGTTGAATGCTACTACTGTCATAAGTATGGGCATTATACAAGTGAATTCTAGAAGAAATAGGGTGATTAGTCAAAGTAAAATGCTAATGTGGCTGATGTGAATATGGGAAATGCAAACAATCCCATAGCCTTCATCATGTGTAACATTGGTGAAGAAGGAAGCCCTGAGGTATGGTACCTTGAATGTGGTTGTAGCAACCACATGAGTGATAATGAAAGTTTATTCTCTTTCATTGATAAGACTTTTAAGTCTAAAATTAAGATGGAAAATAATGGAACTATTCCCATAGTGGGCAAAGGATCTCTTATGGTTTGCACCAACCAAGGTGAGAAGAAAGAAATACAAAATGTGTATTTTGACCCTGGTATGAAGCACAACTTGATGAATGTTGGAAAACTCATTCAAAATGGATACAAGGTGCTGATGGAAAATAACAAGTGTGTCATTCATGAGAAGGATGGGAGTAATAGATTACTAGCAGTCCAAATGACAAAGAACATGATGTTTCCATTGAGGATAGAGACATGTTTCTCTTCTCAAGTTAGTGTTGCACCTCCCAAGCATGCATGTATAGTAGTACACTAGCAATCAGCTCTTAGGAGCATGATTGAAGACCCCTCCAAGCTTTGGCATCTCAAGTATGGACATCTTGACTTTGCTAGTATAAATTTTTTGTCCAAGAAAAGAATAGTAGATGGTTTTCTAAGCATTGTGGATTCATATGACAAGAGTGAGGCTTGCATATTGGGTAAGCAACATAGGTTTCCCTTTAATTCTAGAAATTCTAGAAGGGCTAGAGCACCATTATAATTGGTGCATTTTGATTTGGTAGGCCCTATGAAAACTACTTCTATTGGGGGGAGTGCTTATTTTATGTCATTAATAGATGATTTCAGTCATAGGACATGGGTGTATTTCTAAAGAATAAATCCAAAGATTTTGAGAAATTTGTTGAATTCAAAGCTCTAGCTGAATAAGAATGTGGACACTATATTAAGGTCCTTAGATTAGATAGAAGAGGGGAGTATACCTCTAATATGTTTGTAAATTTTTGTAGGAAAAATGGCATAAGAAAAGAGCTTATAGCCAATTATACTCTGCAATAAAATAGAATGGCTGAGAGAAAGAACAAGATCATTGTTGAAATGGAAAGAAGCATGATAAAAGAAAAAGGGCTCTCAACTAAATATTGGGGAGAAGCTGTAGAAGTAGTACTATATTTTATCAATAGGTGTCCTACAATATCAATTCGTGACAAGATACCTCTTGAGGCTTGGTCAAAGAATAGATGGACAATTGAAAACTTGAGAGTGTTCAGATGTGTAGCATATGCACATATGCCTAAGGAAAAAAGGCAAAAGCTAGATGAAAAAGGTGTGAAGTGCATCTTCATAGGGTATAGCTTAGAATCAAAGGCTTATTTATTGTATGATCCAATTAACAAGAAGATCATCATTTCAAGAGATGTGGAGTTTCTTGAAAACTAGTCATGGGATGGCTCGATACATGAATCCTCAAGAACTTCAAGTAAAGTGCCTACTATTGAAGAGGAAAAAGATGACAATGGTGATCAGCAAGAAGATGGAGCAACAAATATAGATTAAAAACAAAGGCAAAAAGGGAAGAAACTCTTAACAAGCCAAGCAATAGCTCCAAGCACATCAAGACAACCCTGAGCTAGTATGAAAAATAGTAGTAGCAGTAATACTAAGAATTTAGATCCCACTCTCGCCTCCCTATTGCCAAGAAAGACCAAGAGTTTAAGGGAGATATATCAAGATGAAAGGTATGAGGAAGATTATGATGAGAGTGTAAATTTCACACTATTATCTCATAGTGACCCAATTTATTCTAAGGAAGCTGTGAATGAAAATAAATGGTCTAATGCCATGGATGAGGAAATAGATTCCATTGAAAGAAATGAGACATGGGAGTTAACTACATTGCCTCCCAAGAAAAAAGTAATTGATTGAAATGGGTATACAAGACCAAGTGCAATGCTGAAGGAAAAATAGATAGGCATAAGGCATGTTTAGTGGTCAAAGGGTCCAAGTAGTAGTATGGAAAAGATTATGATAAGACATATGCCCCAGTTGAAAGAATGGAAACCATGTGTGCTATTATATCAATTATAGCCTAGCAAAAATAGAAGGTATATCAAATGGATGTGAAGTCCACCTTCTTGAATGGTGTATTGAAGGAAGAAGTGTATATGGAGTAGCCACCTGGTTATAAAGTTGCAGGTGTAGAACACAAGGTGTATAGATTGAAAAGAGCTCTATATGGGCTCAAGCAAGCTCCAAGGGCATGGTACAATAAGATTGACTCATATTTGATGAGCAATGGCTTTAGCAAAATTCATGGTGAATCTACACTTTACATCAAGGAAACAAATGGTAATGTGTTGATTGTTTTCTTGTATGTTGATGATTTAATCTTCATTGGAAATGATAATTTCCTAATTAGTGAGTTCAAAGAGGCCATGAAAAATGAATTTGAAATGGCAAACCTAGGTCTCTTGAAGTATTTTCTAGGCATAGAAGTAAAATAAATGCATGATGACATTTTCATCTCTCAAGAAAAGTATGCAAGGTAAATCTTGGAGAGATTCAAAATGTAGAATAGTAAGGCAGCCCTAACACCAATAATAGTAGGTCTAAATTTGAGCAAGGAAGATTTTAGCCAAAGAGTGAATCAAACACTATACAAGAGCATGGTTGGAAGTTTGATATATTTGACTACAACTCGACCAAACATAATGCATGCAGTAATTTTGATTTCTAGGTTTATGGAAACACCAAAGGATTCCCATTAGCAAGCAGAAAAGAGGATCCTAAGGTATGTGAATGGTACCAAAGGATTTGGGATTTTTTATACTATAGTAAATGATTTAAATTTGGTTGGTTACATGGATAGTGATTGGGCTAGAAGCTTAGATGATAGGAAGAACACTTCTAGATACATGTTTCATATGGGATGGGGTGCAATTTTGTGGGTATCCAAGAAGAAACCTATTGTTTCTCAATCTATAGCAGAGGCTAAATATATAGCAGCAAATGTAGTATCATGTCAAGCTATTTGGTTAAGGAGGATCTTGATAGATTTGAATGAAAGGAAAAAGGATGGAACCACAATTTATTGTGACAACATCTCCTAAATTGCATTGTCCAAGAATCTGATGGGGACAACCCAAGCACAGAATGGACACAACAAGAAAGGGAAAATTTTGTTAACTGTAAAAATATGCTAGTACACTTAGTGTAGAGAAACAGAATCCAAAATAGGCCCTATGGGCTTACAATAGCATAAATCTGGAGATAAATTCTTCTCCCAGTACCTTCTCTCAAACTCCACTCCGAACTGCCTTTTACAATGCCAAAAATGTTCTTAAATAGACCCCAAAAGGTTAAGGATTAGGAGTAAATTCTAGAAAGTGCTAGTTGGCATCCACCAACCAAAAAGAAGGCTCCAAAAGCTGTGTTAGAAGTCGACACAAATCTAGAAGAATCCAAAAACTATAACCAAACTTCCAGGAGGCATAACTTTTGAACCGTAGCTTTGATTGACAAACTGTTTACATTTTTGAAAAGCTCTCAAAGTGCTCTATAGCCCTATGGACTAGCTCTAGTTGTCCCCCTTTCTTTGGCCCTTTTTGAGGTCGTTTGATGCCCCTAACCTGACTTTAAAACATTCTTAGGATGTCTTCAAAAATTGAAAAACTGTGATAGCTTTCAAACCGTGGGGCCTTTTGATCTGATTCTTTTTTTGGAATGCTCTAAATTACAATGACAATAATTTGGCCAATTTAAACCTTTTACTTCACCAAAATGATGGCTCAATTACATACTCCTATTTTTTTGGTATTTACATGTATCCCAAGGTGTTCAAATACTCTATCATAGAAAGCTGATAGTGGAACTGTGAGAGTTGGAACCTTTATTTGACCCAAATGGGTATCCAAAAATGAAAACACATGAAACAAAAACTAAGTCTAAGTACATTTTTCTTTGGTTGACATAGGATTGCCCTTATACCTCTGGATGCTCCTGCATCAGAATCCAATCTTCTATGGTAGAAGTAAGCATATAGAGATTAGATATCACATCATTAGAGAGTTGGTGGAGAATGGAGATATCAAAATAGAATTTTACGAATCTAAGCAGTAGCTAGAAAAAAATTTTACTAAGCCATTAGGTATTGGAAATTTTGTACACCTAAGAGAGTGTCTTGGTGTAGTTGATTTGGATCAAGAGTGATCCTTGTTTTGTTTGGCTCAAGACAAAGGGAGAGTGTTCAAATATTTAATGTTGTAGGTCAATTATCTCTAGAACCAAACACCCACCTACCACTTGATGACCTATAGAATAGTTAGAAACAATGAATGTGGGTAGGTGAGTTTTTTCAAATTTGGAAAAGAGGAGGAAATATTTTTGGCAAGACACAAAAGGATTGAATTAGTCTCATTTGATCAATTGAAGAAAAGGAGATCAGAGCAGAGATTTGCAAATCAAAGAGGAAAAGAAGTTGATCAGTGGATCAAGTCAAAGACAAAAGGAAGTTCCAATTTCATGTTTTCAATTGCACGCGTTGAATCTTTTTTTAGTTATTCTATAAGTTTGTTGTTTGATTTGACCTATTAAGTAGTTATTACTCTAGGTGTTATTAAATGCAACCATTAGAGCTGCAAGTTTAAAGTTTAAATTTTTTATGAGTTTGAAGATTTTAGGGTTTTTTAGTTGAAGCCATATGCTACTAGATTTTGTAATAGTTTATCATATTTCAATAGAAAGAAAGAAATTATACATATCTTGTCATTCTTATCTTATTCATTATTGCATGTTTTCCATTTGAGAAGTTCTTTGTTGAATTCTTCATACTTTGGCTCTCTAGTTTTAATGGTGGAAAAATCTAGGTTGTAAATCTAGTTTACAGCTCACTCAGTTTGGTCTATATTAAGTCATCTTTGTTTCTCTTTGTAATTTCTCTCTATAGTTTGAACTGAGCTCACTCAGTATCCACTTTTGCTGAGCACCACTTTGTAGTGGCTATCAAGCTCACTTGGCATTGCTTGCTATCGAGCTCACTCAGCATATATTTGTGCTAAGTTGCCCTTGTGCTGAGTTCACTCAGCTTCCTCTTGTGCCAAGCTAACTTGGCACCCTCCTGTCACTTAGAATCCATTGGTGTAGAGAAAAACTGCCACTCAGGACCTTCACGTGTCGAGAAAAATTGGCACTCGACAATAGTTGTTTCTGAAATTTTTTTTAGATTTGTAATTTTATTTTTCACAAATTTGTCCATTTCTAAAAGCTCAATTCATGCATCGGTTATTTAGAAGTTGGAAAGTTTATTATTGTAGAAGATTATTAAGTTTTGGGGAGTAATTGCCACTCAAGAAAATAGTTTCAATTCCCTTTAAGTTCTGGGGAGTAATTGCCACTCAAGAAAATAGTTTCAATTCCCTTTAAGTTTTGTGTGGGCTGAATTGCACTTTTAATAATGCAACATGATATTGGTTAGTTTCATTTTGGCTATGATATTTATGTGGTGCCAATTGATAAGTGTAGTATGAAGCTGCATATTATTGATTTATCTTTAAGATTTCTTGGTTATTGAAACTATTGCAAGGGCTCCAAGAATATGTCTTTCCATTATTAAAACCAAAATGTAAGAGTTGGCTATGTTGTTGGTTTATAAGTTTTGCATCAACTTGCCTTATAGCAGAATTTTAACTTGACAAAGGAAATCTAATTTAAAGTGTTTGGGCTGGTCTCTCAATTCAGATTTATATATGAAAAATCTGAATTATTTTCCTTCCTTTGATGAAAATCTTGGCATCATAAGTAAAGAGTCAAGAATGAGTTACAAGGTATAAATTGTCAATTGCTATAATTGCAAGGTGTAGGCTATTTGAAGATTTGTATGGGTTTCTAATGATAGACAAATTTAGGGTCAATTCTATAATAAATACTAAAGAAGCAATTTTTGTCTTAATGTGAATTTTGGTTGGGATTGATCCACTGTATAAGGAATTGTGGAATCATGTTTAGAAAGGAAGTATGAAATAAAGTGTTTGTTGGGGATTCAAACAAGTTAGTTTGTGTATTGAAATGATAAGAGACTCCACATTATCTTTTGAGTTTCAATTTACAAAAATTTATGATTGAAGTTCCTTCATTATGATCCAATAAGTTGATTTTTGACCTTTATTGAGTAAGTTCATTCATAGAAGCAACAACATCCATCCTAATAGTATTTTGTGAGTTTGAAATTAAATTGATATTTTTCATAAATTTTTGAAATTATGAATTCTCCCTACATCTCTAAAACAAAGTTATCTATTTTTATTCTTTTGTGTAAGATTAGGAACTCTTATTTTAAGGTAAACTAATTACGCTAATTATATTCCATATGTATTTCAATTGAATATTTTCAATATTAAATCTCATTAGATTGCTACTTTTGTTTAGTGTTTACCTATTGATCCACAATGAGAAATTAAATAATGTCATAAATTTTTGAGTTTTTCATGAATCTGCTAATTTTTTTGAGGGTGTTCTTCTCTTCCAATATGTCAGAGATGACATGGAAAAATGTAGTAAATTATCTACATGTACAATCATTGCCTACTAAAATTATTTATGGTAAAGCAATTGTTAATCTCTTGTAATAAAAATTTGCTATAGTCTAGGACCCAATCCACATTCATCAATCCCATTAAATATAACTTAATCTCTCCCTAAAAATCATTGTCCACATAACTTACACAATCCTACCTCTTGGAAATCCTCATTGTCTAGTTCTTTGATCCAATCTCATCTTGGATTTCTAGCCTTCCATCTAAGATTCTTGACCTTGACCACACTTTATTCATCATCATGGAGTTGTAGCCTACCATAAGTAATAGAATTTCCTTGATATTTATTTTGTGTTATTTCTTATTTGATTGTTGCAAATGCTTTAATCAAATCTTGATATGTCTTTTCTAATCTAGATTGATATGTTATTTATTGATTTCTTTCTTGATCCTGGTTGATTTATTCTTTATTTCTTGTTCTGAAATCATCTATTATGTTTTAAGCTTCTTTGATAGATTTCTTGTTCTCTTCATTGTGTCGTACCTCTTGGATTACATGCCTTTCTTTTTCTGCAACCATCCTAAGATTTATCCAATGAAGAATGTTATACTTACCTATCAATAATAAATCTATATATATATTTTTAATTGAGTTAGATGTTCTAAAGTCACAAATAAATATTATTGAAGTGGTTGTAATGATCTTAATTTTCTCCTTCCTCTTAGTGAGAAAATGGAGAGTTAAATCAGTGCCTTGTTTCTAGCACTTCTGTTATCAATATTAAAATGTGTTGTTAAGTGTTAATGCATGTAATTACATTATGGTTTATAATTAATATCCAAACATGTTTCAATAACATATCAAAATAATATGTTTATACTAATTAAAATAATCAATTTCAAAACTAATGATAGTTAAAAACTAAACAAATAGATTATATATTTTGTTCATTTGTTTTGAGATGTTAGCAAAAGGTTGTGAAATGGCTAACTGATAAGAGAAGCATAATACTATAAAGTTTGATGCAGGAGCATCCAGAGGTATAAGGGCAATCTTGTGTCACCCAAAAAAACATGTACCTAGACATAGTTTCTGTTTCATGTGTTTTCATTACTAGATACCCATTTGGGGCAAATAAAGGTTCCAACTCTCATAGTTCCACTATCAGTGTTTTGGGCTAGAGTATTTGAGGACCTTGGGATATGTGTAAATGCAAGAAAAATAGGACTATGTAATTGAGCCATAATTATGGTGAATCTAAAGGTTTAAATTGGAGGGAGGATTAAAATTGTAATTTAGAACATTCCAAAAAAAGAGTCAGGTCAAAAGGTTGCACAGTTTGAAAGTTATAGATTTTTGGAGACCTCCTAAGAATGCTTCAAAGTCAAGTTCAAGGTATTAAATGACCTTGTATAGGGCCAAAAAATGGAGGACAAGCAAAGCTTTTCCATAGGTCTATAGAGCACTCTAAGAGCTTTCCACAAATGTAAATGGTTCATCGATCGAAGCTACAGTTCAAAAGTTATGCCTCCCAAAAGATCGGCTACCATTTCTAGATTCTTCTAATTTTGTAATGAGTTCTCAATTGACTTCTAGAGCCTTCCATTTTGGTAGTGGATGCCAAATAGCACTTTCTAGAATGTATTCCTATTCCTTAACCCTTTGAGGTCTATTTAAGGACATTTTTGGCACTGTAAAAGGCAGTTCGAAGTGGAGTTTGAGAGAAGGGATTGGGAGAAGAAATTATCTCTAGATTTGTGCTATTGTAAGTCCATAGGGAATTTTTTGGAGTCTATTTCTCTATACGAAGTGTACTAGCATATTTTTATAGTTAATAAAATTTTATCTTTCCTAGTGTGTCCATTTTGTGTTTGGATTGTGTCCCCATCAAAGTTCCATCTCATGAGGCAATTTGAAGCAAACTTATAGATGTAGATAAGGATTGAAGTTTGATACTTAAAGATCTCAACAAGTAATTTATAGGTATAACAAAATAGTCACAAATTCTATTTCAAGTTTAATAGAAAAATAGTTTGTTTCCTTATATTGGTAAATACGACTTTATTTAATTGACAAAAAGAATTCAGATTCAAATTTATTTAAGTTGTGTAACTGATAAACATTCTGGGAAACAAAGTTGTATTAGTCTATTCGAGAATGTGTTGACTATAATATAGGTTCAAGAAGAGCTTATCATTTTTGTATGAAAGATAAATAATTGTTTCAACTTTATAATAGAGAGAAGATATTTAGAATAGTAATCTACACTTAATATTGAGCAGAAGACTATTTGTTTTTTCTCAAGCTTCAAAGGAACTTTGTATATTTTTTAGACATGAATATATTACTCAAAAAATTAAATAGTTAATAGAATCAAGATTATCAGACTTTTTTTTCTATTCATAAGGAATTTCACAGATTTTTGATTGATTGTGTTTTAATTGAGTTGGTGCTCAATTTTAGAAGAGTTGTTTCTCTAAAAGGGAGTTGTAGCTCCTTAGGGTTGAAGCCCTTAAAATTGTATTTGGATAAAAAATATTGAGTGACTAGATTATGATAATCGATCCTAGCATCCCTTATGTTGGTGGTTTTTTTGAGTTTCCTTTCCATGTTACATCTTGTGGATAGTCTCTTGTGATTGTATTGTGTTTACACTAATTGTAGGTAACCTTCAATGAATTAATGTATGAGCTAGAAAGAGAACCAATACTTTCATTTCTAGTGGTTTTATTAACATTTAAATTGGTGGATATTCATCATGTGGAACATTTATTCATTGATATTAAAGTTTTCTTAAAAGAAGTTGAATATTTGTCTATAATTTGTGACCATTTTAAAGACTGGCATATTCTATAAATAGTAAGGTTTCTTTGGAGTCATGATTTGTTATAGTGGTGTTGTTAAACTATTATTTTAGCTGAGTGTTGTTAATTTATATTTCACTAATGTTCATAACTTTATAAACTATGTAGGCAAGTGAAAAGGAGTTGAAGAAGCTTAAAGAAACACATAATACTAAAGTTGCAAAATCTTAGGTTGGGATATTTATGCTTTACTTTCTATATGTTGAAGATAAACTTTTAATCTTTATGGAGGCTTCTATTTGTTTCAATATGTGTTAATGAGAAGTATTTTTATTACATGTTTCTATGGTATATTGTTAGGTTATAGAAGTGGGAAGCTATTTTTCTCATTCTCACATTCTCAAATTTGTAAACAGGCTAAAAATAAATAACAACCATCTAGGAAAGTTATGAAAAAAGTAGTAAACAAGTCTAGGGAAAATTAAAAAAAAGATGAAATGGAATTTTCTAGAAATGGCCAAAATGTACAATTAAAGTGTTGTAGAAACCTTACATAAGTGATGTTTTTTCTATTAATGTATCTTCACACAAGTTGCATACTCTGGTTTGGCAGTTCCTTCCATGAAACCTATGATAGTGTTGAATTGTCTATGAACTTCGTCACCCATTTTAAATGTTTCACTCCCCAAAATTTTCATTATCATTGTAGAGAAATAGTAGGGGACCATTGCTCCTTCAATCAAACTAGTGAACACTTTTTTGGTCAAGACATCAAAAGTGGCAATTATTGCGCAACTAATAAAGAATCCAAATAATGCAAGTGAAACTAATGCAACTAATCCAATCATGAAGCCCTTGTCAATACCAACATTAGTATTGTTAGTTGCATCAAGAGAAACTATTGGTTTATTGGTCCATTCAAGAAATTTTTTGATTATTTTTAAGTAAATTTTAATTAATTTAAAAATTTTTAGTGAAAAATAATAATGTAATGCATATAGGTTTTTAATTCAAAGCACCACATTTAAGTTGTTTAAGGTACTTATTATTATATAATCATAA
Organism: Cupressus sempervirens; assembly: GCA_028749045.1. Lineage (NCBI taxonomy): Eukaryota > Viridiplantae > Streptophyta > Pinopsida > Cupressales > Cupressaceae > Cupressus > Cupressus sempervirens. The sequence goes on from CM053786.1 coordinate 874,052,811, forward strand.
ATATGTTCTCTCTTAGAGGTAAGTACATTCATGTTATATATTGGATGAAGCTACACACAAATAAACTCCTTTTTAAAAAAAATTAAGAACTTGGAATAGTAGTAGATTGTCATTCAGAAGAAAAGATTTATTTTTCTCCCTTGTTTCCACAAATAAAGGTTTTTTTTGTCACAACTTTATTATAATAAGGGGAACAAGTCACATGTAATAAATTTGATGATGAAAACATTCTCTTAATCTTTATATTATGCATTTAAAAGATTACTATTATTTAAAGGGTACTAGCTCAATCGAAGAACACATGCTTTACAAGTAGGAAGATGTTGGTTCAATTCCATCATGCCCTAATATGATTAAATAAATTACCAAATAAGCTACCAATTAAACTACCAAATATGCTACCAAATATGTTCATTTTTAGCATCAGAAGAAGCAAAACATGAATCTCTTATGTTACCATTATTTGCTATGCATCACAAAGATATAAGCATATGAATTATGTTACTACTATCTGCTATGCATCATAGAGATATAGGCATCAGAATTATGTTACCACTATCTTCTATGCACCATAGAGATATAAGTATACATACATATACCCATATTGATGTATGCATACATATACATATACTTAAACCTCTGTCATGCATCAAAATTATTACAGTGAAGAAAGCATATTGTTGACCAACTTATATTGGTTGAGCTTCATATTATCAGTGACTTTAATGTCTTGCTTGTATCAGGTTTCATACCCTATGCTTTTCCATTATCATGTGTTGATCATTATTGGGCCCTTGTGGTATTATCGGTGCTCGCTTATAAACTTGTTTTGGGAAGTCATTCTTAACTAACATGCCTTCAAAGAGGCATGTGCCTACATGTCTCTTGGGCGATGTAGAGACATGACTCTTTAGAGTCATGTCTTTCATTTCCTATATATATATATATATACTTACTCACTTCAATAGGAAAAAAACATCAATTCAAGGCATCTGAGCACCTATAGAGAAATATCAGAATTGTTTAATATTATTGTTATCTCCTTAACCTCTTTTTTTATACAGCAATATAGTGCATTAACCATTGCTGAAGGAGGAAGACTATTAAAGATTTTGCTGCAAGTCACAATTAGAGATAAGTACTTATATTCTGCATAATTTAATTTAGAACTTATCTACAAGAATTATTTTTCTAATTTTTTATCTATCAGAGATCCACTATACTTAACATGGTATCAAAGTTGTATAGATAAGAAAACTCTTACAAAATACTCATTCTAAAACTGAGTCAAAAGTTAAAGCAAGAAAAAGTTTTTTCTTAACAAGTATTAAAATGGTGAATCACGTAAGAATAGAAGACAGGCTAGATGGAGCATCAAACTTGTAATGCCCCACCTAGAGATTCTTGGAACAAGGATTCATTTCAAGCCAAGATAAATTTATTTTTTTACAAGTATGAATGCACATGTCAACATCATATAGGGATCAAATAGATTGCAACGGAAGACTTCACCAACAATCTGGGCAACCAGTGAATCTCCAAATACCACTACCAAACAAAATGATAGACAATGGGAGATGTGTAACTCAATTCGAATCAAAACATTATGAATTCAAAATGAAACTCCAAAGGATTGAAGAACACCTAAGAGGGTACCAAAAATGCTTCCTAAAAATTTTAGGCCTTACTGAAAAGTGTCCACTGTCTTCCCACATAGGTTTTCACAAAAGCTAGGTGATACTTTAAAGTATCATGCAACATTTCTCAAGAAGGAGGGTGACACTTTTAGGGATTGGGAAAAACTTCTCTTAAGGATGTATGATACATTAAGGGTATCATACAATAGTTCTTACAAGGAGGTGCGATACTGGAAAGTATCACACAATACTACTCCAAGAGGTGTGTAATAAAATTAGGGGACACATGATACAATTTCAATAGGCATGTGATAAAATATTGTATCACACCATATTGATAAATGGTCACCCAGGAAATTTAAGAAACACTTAAAGACAAAGAAAAAACTAAAACTGAGTTCAAAACCTCCACACTAGGGAGTACCAGATCCACATAGATTGAGGAGTGAACACTTGAGTGCATAAATAGCAAGATGCCATGAAACAAGAAAGAGGAACATCTATCCATCTAAACCAAGCTAGTAAATAATGTACTAAAAGAAACATCATAGTGAACATAAGCAACATCACAATAACCAAACAACCAAGCTAAGTATGTAGTTCATCCTAACCATCAATAGCATCATAAGACCATCATGGATCCTAGCCATCCCCCATGTGAAACATCCCAAGCCACAGATCAGATCATCAGTACTATTGTAATATGGAAATCACTACTAAAACATGCTACAATATAAGCATAAGGACATTTAACATGCTAGTAATAAAGTATAAGATAATCCTATTAGTAGATAACATCACCTATCATATGCTCATCATCCTAATAAGGAAATCTAACATGCTAATCAATAAGCAATAGATAATCCAATACAACAATTCACATCATCTAGTCATATGCTAAACATCATAATATGGAAATGCATCAAATAAAATAACATCATCTAAACTTGATATTCAAGCATTCCAATGAAAGCATAAATCACAAGAAAGCATACTTCAAAACCAAAAGTATTAAGTGAAAACATCCAACAATGGTCGCACTAGGACAAAAGACTATCTCTGTATATTGGTCCCTAGCAGTGGTGAAGGTAGCTATGCCTCCCAACCATGTGGTACCTGTAGGTCCACACCCACATGCTGATCGAGATAATGATCCAACCAAAAACACACAAAAGAACGTCCATGGCTAACAGTCACACCAGATAGTATGATGGCTCTAACCAAGAACCTAAGATAATGCAAGGAGTATAGGTCTTGGTCAGACACTCAAAAGGCTACTAAGTAGGGGGTGACATCATGGAGAGTCATTTGGCATCGACAAGCCCAAGCCAATATTGGTAGCATCAACTTCCTAATGGAAGGTACACAATCTAGGCAGCATCAACTTTCTAATAGAAGGTGCACAATCCCACTTTTTAATTATGTTAAGTTTTATTACCAAACATGCATTATATTTAGTTATCACTTGTATAAAACTTCCTCTACCAATCAGGAAATAGTCACCAGGCTACAAGATAGAAGCCCCTCCATATGCTACCCTACCTTACCCATGCTCATCCTATAACAAGTGCCCATGGGCATGCATATTCCTAACCCAACCCCAATGATCATAACTTTCAAAAGTACCACAAAAGATCGGGCCTCACAAGTTACCTAATAGATGTATGTACATGTACTTGTGTGTGGTGAACCACCATCATGAAGATTGTAACACATGGACTAGATGAGAAGACAATGCAAAATATCACTCAATTGAAAACAACTCAGGAGGACAAATTCTACATGAATCCCAAAGCCAATAAAGCCATACATCATGAAATCCCTCAACTGACCTCAAATTGAGAGTATAGATTCTACACAAATCCCAATAATGTGACAAGACTAAACATCATGAACTCACTCAATTAGCCTCAATTTGAGAGTATGGATTCTACATGAATCCTAGTGTCCATAAAACAATAAAACGTCCCAAAAGAAACCATAACACCAGGTATAAAATCACTCAACCAACCATAGTGTCAGGAGTACAGATGTAACATGCATCTCAATACAAACAAAAAAGTGCAACAAAGGTTTGACTAATATTCAAATGAATAATCTAGGTCCACGACCCAACACATGCCAAGAAAACTTGAGAAAGTAGGGTGGTATGCAAAATGAGGTAAAAACCCCAAAATTTTGGAAAACTTCAAAATTAAAACTCATTTGGCCTTTGGGTTTAAAAACTCAAAAAATCCAAAAATAATCAAGTTTATACACCATATGCAAAAATGGCTAGTATAATGGCATAAAACCCCAAACCCTCATCTCAAAAAATGGGGAAATGTTCATACCCGCCAATCAAGTAGAACTAGCATATAGAAATGGAGGGGAACACTAGTTCTCAGCCTCCACACAAATGGCTACCAAAAATAGGAGTAGAAATAATAAAATAAGAAAGCCCTACCTTACAGCCAAAAGGAAAAAATGGGAATTTGAACCATAAAATAAATAGCCTATACAAGTAGCTAAAAATTGCGGCAATCCAAGGTTTCCTCAAGCTAGATCCAACAAGTTCGACCTCATCACAATCCCACGCCCATAGCTCCCACAACGAAAAAAATAGTAAATCCTGATGAAGAGGATTTTTAATTTTACTCTCAAAATTTCTAATTCAAAAGTGAGAAGTGAGGAATTAAATTCCTTTTTGGATATTTATTCACTTTTCAAGTGAATAGTCGATTACGACAAATAACTAGGCAACCTAGTTAAACCCCAAATCGCCCCAAATGAAATTAGGCTATTCCTAGAAATAGGAATTCATCTATGGAAAAGCTATCAAAAAATAAAATAAACCAATTAAAATCTCAAAAATCCAAAAATACAAAAATTTCCTTAACAACTTTCACGACAATGCAAACTTCTAAATGCACAGGCACACTCACTGGTCTAATCACATAATGCAAAAGAGTTCAAATTTAATAATCTCCAAAAGGATTAATTAAACAACTAAAATAAGGCTACATTGACCATATAGAGACAACATTGGTAAAATATGGATGGCTAAATCACTAACTCCATATGCCACTGATAGGGATATAAATCTTGCACACTAAATAACACGATCAAGTGCAATTAGATATAATAACATAGTTGAAGAAATAAATGCATTAAATCACCTAATTTAACCATTTATTTAATTATATTAAAATAATCTATTTACATCACTCACATTTGCATAAAGCATAAAACGCAAGAATGAAGTAAATAACCATAGCATTAAATCCATCACATAACATAATCAGAGGTATGTCCAATTACTAGATAACTAGATATCATCATAAAACACACTATCATCTCAAAATGACATCATCGTGCCAATATGATCAACTGAACAACATAGTAATCTAACATTTATGAAATTAAAATAAAAGAAAACATCCAACCCTTAGGTCATCTCACATGTAAAACATAAGTAACAAATATCTCTGAGATTAGAATATAACAAGGTAAATGTTCATAGCACATAATCAAATAATACAACATGGACAATCCATTTCTAATCATTCAAGCATTTAATAGAGGTTGTTTACACACAAAAAAAAAGGTCACCTAAAACACATAAGTGAACACAGTCATAAACATGACTAACCACTACTATAGGAACCTAGTCAAATGTAGCATGGTAATAGTACATAGTGAAATCTCTACACACATCTCAAGGTAATCACAAAAAAATCTCATGATACCACATTGATCCTAGTAACCACTGGCACAAACCTTAGTGAATTGTAAATCACATCATAATCTCATAATTAGTCAAAAGCATAATGAAAGAAACTGATACGAAAACATAAATTAAATCACCTCAATGGTGTAGACCACTCATGGTCACAATCATGATCCATCACAACAAAAGATCAACAAGGTTGCATCCATCAGGATGGCTTATAGAAGTCAAATGGGAGAGGAATTACATCATCCCCCCCAAAGAATAGGCTTACTCCTAGAAGCCTACAATCCAAGAATAGAAACCAGAACACATCAAAAACTAGAAGTCAAAACTGAGCAATCTCCACAAGTCAAACTAGATCACTCCAACATTCTCAAGCCATCTCATCAACCCCCAAATTAGTAAACCACAAGAGAAAGGTGTCACATTGACACCAGGTCCTCCAACAAGGAACCTCCTATGTGCTAGGAAAATCCATCTAGCCATAAAATCAAAAATACAAGGTAAGGTAAAATCAACTCTACCTCATCCATAAGTGCCCAACTAAACATGCACCTACTATGTGACCACAAAATCTAGTCAACAGATGATGCACTTCCAACAAGAGTTGGAGTCATGGGGTGATGCAGGAGCATCCAGAGGTATAAGGGCAATCTTGTGTCACCCAAAAAAATGTATCTATACATAGTTTTTGTTTCATGTGTTTTCATTATTGGATACCCATTTGGGTCAAATAAAAGTTCCAACTCTCACAGTTCCACTATCAGTGTTCTGGGTTAGAGTATTTAAGCACCTTAGGATACATATAAATGCTAAAAAAAAGGACTATGTAATTGAACCATAATTATGGTGAATCAAAAGGTTTAAATTGGAGGGAGGATTAAAATTGTAATTTAGAACATTCCAAAAAAAGAATCAGGTCAAAAGGCTGCACGGTTTGAAAGTTATCACTATTTTTCAATTTCTAGAGACCTCCTAAGAATTATTCAAAGTCTGGTTTGAGGTATTAAATGACCTTGTATAGGGTAAAAAAATGGAAGATGAGTGACGCTTTTCTATAGGGCTATAAAGCACTCTAAGAGCTTTCCATAAATGTAAACAGTTCGTTGATCAGAGCTATGGTTCAAAAGTTATGCCTCCCAAAAGTTTAGCTACCATTTCTAGATTCTTCTAATTTTGTATCAAATTCTAAAGTGACTTCTAGAGCCTTCCATTTTAGCGGTAGATGCCAACTAGCACTTTCTATAATGTATTCCTAATATTTAACCCTTTGGGGTCTATTTAAGGACATTTCTGGCATTGTAAAAGGCAGTTCGGAGTAGAGTTTGAGAGAAGGTACTAGGAGAAGAAATTATCTCTAGATTTCTGCTATTGTAAGCCCATAGGGCATGTTTTGGAGTTTTTTTCTTTGCACTAAGTGTACTAGCATATTTTTATAGTTAATAAAATTTTCCCTTTCCTATTGTGTCCATTCTATGCTTGGGTTGTGTCTCCATCATGGGGAATAATCATCCCAAAATGCCCAAGAATACTATCATGTTACCCATGATCATTTTGGAATCCACATAAACTCACCCTTTGAACAAAGTGGATGATAGTTTACCAACAAAATTACACATTCCAAAAGACTACTCACCACCAAGTGTAGGAGAACAATGCCTCTCCAAGGTACAAAAGCTTAACTACCACTAGCAACTAGGGTTACACAGCCCAACCAGACAAGATATCACCTTTTCACAAGGTTGCAAAGAATTCAATAGTGGACACAACCACGTAGTATTTCCATACCAACTCATAATATGGTAAATTTATTCCAACAATACCATGTCCTTGCAGTACCATGTTGGGAGTACTACACCCAACTTATCACTAAAGTGAATCTCTAGCCTCAAGTTAACTGCCAAAGAGCAACTTGACTAAGATAATCCTCTAAAAGATACAAGGTTAGAGAGAAATAGACTATAGAGTATTAGGATTGAGAGGGAGCCTCTCCCTCACCCTCAACACTAAATCAGTCCAAGATGCATTAGGGAACTCACAAGTCCACCAGCCATCAACATACTCATCTAACACTAACTAAGTACTTCGAGAGCTTTCTAGAAATGTAAACGGTTCATCGATCGAAACTACGATTCAAAAGTTATGCCTCTCAAAAGTTCGAAAACCATTTTTGGATTCTTCTAATTTTGCACTGACTTCTAAAGTGAGCCTTCCATTTTCATGTTGGATGCCAACTAGCACTTTCTAGAATGTATTCCTAATCCTTAACACTTTGGGGTCTATTTAAGGAAATTTCTGGCATTGTAAAAGGTAGTTTAGAGTGGAGTTTGAGAGAAGCTATTGGGAGAAGAAATTATCTCCAGATTTATGCTATTGTAAGCCCATAAGGCATGTTTTAGAGTTTGTTTCTTTACACTAAGTGTACTATCATATTTTCATATTTAATAAAATTTTCCCTTTCCTGTTGTGTCCATTCTATGCTTGGGTTGTGTCCCCATCAAGTGGTATCAGAGTGGGTTTTTCTGAGTGTGTAGATAGTGTCGACTATGAGACAGTTTGCACTAGGACTGTGTGGTTGTGGGTTTCAGTTAAGAAGATGCCTCTATGAAGAGAGCATGGTGGAAGGGTCAAAGCTATTAATCCTAAGGAGGTTAGAGCTCTCCAAAGGTAGGTTCAAGAATTGTAGGAGGAGCTCCGTAGAGGAACAAATGTTGCTCCAGGTGACAAAAGTGAGGACAAAAATGAAGAAGAAGAAATTGGACAAGAAGGGGAAGTTGAAGAGGAATTTCTGAATTAGGTAGAGGAAAGGCTTTTTAGGGCCATTGCTAAGTTTAGGAAAAGACCTACAATTGATGTGGGTGTATTTTCAAGAAATCTGAAACCAGATGAGTTGATCGACTGGATCAATGAACTGGAAGAGTACTTTGAGTATGAGGATATAAGGGATCTAGATAGGGTTAATTTTGCAAAAGCTAAACTAAAAGGCCATGCAAAATTTTTTTGGCAAGAGGTTCAATTGGAAAGAAATAGAAGAGGAAAGGAGAAGATCACAAGGTGGGATTGCATGGTAGACAAACTAAAGAAGCAGTTCATTCCTATTGACTATGAGCTTGATTTGTTTAAGAAGATGCATGGGTTAAAGCAAGCAACAAAATTAGTCTAGGAATATATGGAGGAGTTTACCAACTTCTAATTAGAGCAGGGCATGCAGAAGCAAATAAGGAGAAGGTTGCTCATTATATCAGTGGGTTATGACCTAACATCTAGGAGGAATTAAGTCTAGTAAGAATGACCAGCATTGAAGAGGCATACCAGTTTTCCCTACGATTTGAAGAGAAGCTAAATAAAAAGTTTGAAGGGAGACAAAGAGGGTGTGATCAAGGAGGAAGGGGCAGTAGTAGGTCATCTAGAGGTCAAAATAAGACCCAAAGGAAAAATGAAGATGTGGGTACTAGCCGGTACCAAAGGAACAAAGATTTCGACTGCTCCCATGATCAAAACTTTGGAGATTAGAGAGGAAGAGGTAGAGGATGTGGACAAGGTTTAGGAAGAGAAAGTTTCCATGGTACCTATTTCCATTGTAATGAACAAGGTCATCGTGCCTTTGAGTGCCCTCAATGACAAGGAAGGATAGATAGGAGAGTTGAGGGCCAAGCTAGGGTTGCTCATGTGGATGAGGATGCATAGTAATCAGATTCAGAGGATGTAGAAAGAGGAGAGACTTTAGTAGATGAAAGGGTCCTACTAAGTGATGAGATTGAATTGGGGCAAAGGAGGAGTCTATTTTGTACCAGGTGCAAATGTGAGAATAAATGTTGCAATGTGATCATTGATGGTGGTAGCACTAACAACTTGGTGCCAGAAGAGATGGTCTCTAAGTTGAAGCTCAAGAGGGAGAAACACCCCCAACCCTATCGGATTGCTTGAGTAAAGGATGATCATAAGGTCCTGGTGAGTGAATAATATTTAGTGAAGTTCAAAATTAGGAGTTACCATGATGATGTTCTCTGTGATATTATTCCAATGGATGTCTGTCATCTATTATTGGGAAGACAATGGTAGTTTGATAGGCATGAAGTACATTCTGGTCATGCAAATATATACTCTCTAACAAAGGATTGAGTTCACCAAAAATTGAAGCCCATGGTAAAGGAAGGTGAAAAGGTATGCAGTAGTGCAAGGATCTATCTTGTTGATAGAAGAAAGTTTTTAGATGGCATGAAACATCAGCATATGTGCTATGCTTTGATTCTTAGAAAAGATAAGGAAGGTAGTAGTGAACTACCACTTGAAGTTTTAGATTTATTAAGTGAGTTTGGAGATATAATTTCTAATAATGTTCCAAAAGGATTGCCACCAATAAGGCAAATCAGTCATCAGATAGATTTAATCCCTAGAGCTAGTTTTCCTAACAAGGTTGCTCATAGGATGACTCCTACTGAAACTAAGGAGATAAACAGATAGGTTTAGGAGATATTGAAGAAGGGTTTGATTTGAGAGAGCCTGATTCCATGTGCAGTACCTACATTATTGGCAACAAAGAATGATGGAGAGTGGAGAATGTGTATAGACTCTCTAGCTATAAATAGGATAACCATCAAGTATTGGTATCCATTGCCAAGAATGGATGATCTTATTATCTGCTTGAGTGGAACTTAGTACTTTACAAAGATAGATATCAAGAGTTTCTATCACCAGATAAGGATACAAGAAGGAGATGAGTGTAAAATTTCCTTCAAGACCAAGGATGGTCTTTATGAGTGGCTAGTCATGCCCTTTGGATTGACGAATGCCTCAAGCACCTTCATGTGACTTATGAATGAGGTACTTAAGAACTTCTTGGAAAAATTTGTTATCGTCTATTTGGATGATATTTTAATTTTTAGCAAGAATTTGGAAGAAAATTTATTGCATATTCGTAGTGTCCTTGAAAGGTTAAGGAAAGAGAAATTGTTAATTAATCTAAAGAAGTGTAGCTTTGCTAAAAAGGAGTTAGTCTACCTAGGGTTTTTTGTATCACTTGAAGGTCTCAAAATGGATATAGAGAAGGTAAAAGCCATCTTGGAATGGCCTACTCCAAGGTTTGCTACTGAGGTGAGATCATTTCATGGTTTGGTTAGTTTCTATAGGAAGTTCATTAAGAATTTCAGTGGCATATGTGCACCCCTAACTGACACAATAAGAGGGGATAGAAATGAGTTCAAATGGACTGTGGCAGTTGCAAGAAGTTCCAGGTGGATTGTGATGCTAGTGGAAGTTCTATTGGGGCTCTATTAAGCTAAGAAGGTAAGCCTATTTCATATTTTATTGAAAAATTGAATGATGCAAAAAAGAAGTATTATGTTTATGATCAAGAGTTCTATGCAATAGTTTAGGCCTTAAAGAAATGGAGGCATTATTTATAGCGAAAGGAATTTGTTTTATATACTGATCACCAGCCATTACAGTATCTAAATAGCCAAGGTAAATTGAACTAGAGGCATATGAAGTGGGTAGAGTTCTTGCAGAGCTATACATTCATGTTGAAGCATAGAAGTGGAAAATCTAATAAGGTTGCATATGCATTAAGTAGAAGGTAGTTGTCGCTAGTAGTAATGCAGGTTGAGGTAGTTGGGTTTGATGAACTCAAGAATCTATACCCTGAGGATCCTGATTTTGCTCAAGCATGGAAATCTTGTAAAGAATCTTTTGCTATAGACAGAACTAAGTGGTTAGACTATCTGATTTAGGATGGTATGTTGTTCAAGGGAAGTCAATTGTGCATTCCAAGGAGTTCCATGAGGAAAAATTTGATTAAGGAGAAACATAGTGGAGGGATGGTAGGAAATTTTGGTTGAGATAAGACCATTTCCATTCTTAGAGAACATTATTTTTGGCCTCAGATTTCACAGGATGTGAAGAAGTTTGTATAGAGTTGTTAAGTTTTTAAAGTGGCCAAGGGATTTAGTCACAATACTAGACTTTATCAGCCATTTCCTATTCCATCAAAGCCATGGGAGGACATAAGTATGGATTTTATTCTTGGATTGTCGAGGACACAAAGAGGTAATGACTCAATTTTTTTGGTGGTTGATAGGTTCTCCAAAATGGCACATTTCATTCCATGCCATAAAACTCATGATGTTGTCCATATTCTAGACTTGTTTTTCAAAGAGGTGGTAAGACTACACGGCCTCCCAAAGAGTACAGTTTCTAATAGAGACACTAAATTTGTGGGGTATTTATGGAGAACATTGTGGAAGAAGTTGAGAATAGACTTGAAATTTAGTTCCACACATCATCTGCAGACTGACGGCCAGATAGAAGTGGTAAATAGAAGTTTGGGCAATTTGTTGAGATGTTTAGTTGGGGATAAACCCAAGGGATGGGATTTGATTCTACCACAAGAAGAATTTTCTTACAATAACTCTATAAATAGGAGTACTGGTAAATCACCATTCCAAATTGTATATGGAAGTAGCCCAAGGACTGCATCAAAATTGAGAAAGATGGAGCAAGGGGAGAGGACAAGTACTAAAGCATAAGAATTTGCTAAACATATCAAGCGCCAACATGAGGAGGTCCAAGCACATATTATCAAGATGAATCAATAGTATAAAGCTAGGGCTGATAAAAGGAGAAGACATAAGGAGTTCTAAGTAGGGGATCTAGTAATGGTACACTTAAAAAAGGAAAGATTTTTAGTAGGTACTTACAACAAGCTGAAGATGAAGAAATTTGGCCCCTACAAAATTTTGAAGAAACATGACTCAGGAAATGCATATGAGGTGGAGTTGCTAGATGGAATTCACATTTCTCCTATCTTCAAAATTGTAGACTTAATAGAGTATCATGATGATGGTGCAGATGAGGAGTTGATGTTAGAGCCATGTCCAATTCTTGCTTCTAAGAAGGAGGAGATAGAAGACATTCTCGATCATCATGTGGGTAGAAGTAATAGAAATAGGCAGTATGAAGAGTATCTAGTTAAGTGGAAAGGCCAACCGATCGAGGACTCAACTTGGATATCAGTAGCTAAGGTTTCCCATTTGGGATTTCCTCTACCATCCATAAAGTCACAGGGTCACTTTTCAATCTACCCTGCGTGTCTGATGTAGGAGCATCTAGAGGTATAAGGGCAATCTTGTGTCACCCAAAAAAATGTACCTAGACATAGTTTCTATTTCATGTGTTTTCATTTCTGGATACCCATTTGGGTCAAATAAAGGTTCCAACTCTCACAGTTCCACTATTAGTGTTCTAGATTAGAGTATTTAAGCACCTTGGGATACGTGTAAATGCCAAAAAAATAGGACTATGTAATTGAGCCATAATTATGGTGAATCAAAAGGTGTAAATTGGAGGGAGGATTAAAATTTTAATTTAGAACATTTCAAAAAAAGAATCAAGTCAAAAGGCTGCATGGTTTGAAAGTTATCACAGCTTTTCCTTTTTTGGAGACCTCCTAAGAATGATTCAATGTCAGGTTTGAGGCATTAAATGACCTTGTATAGGGTAAAAAATGGGAGACAAGTGACACTTGTCCATAGGGCTATAGAGCACTTTGAGAGCTTTCCAAAAATGTAAACAATTCATTGATTGGAGCTATGGTTCAAAAGTTATGCCTCCCAGAAGTTCGGCTACAATTTTTGGATTCTTCTAATTTTGTACCGACTTCTAATGTGACTTCTGGAGCCTTCCATTTTGGTGGTGGATGCCAACTAGCACTTTCTAGAATGTATTCCTAATCCTTAACCCTTTGGGGTCTATTTAAGGACATTTCTGGCATTGTAAAAGGCAGTTCAGAGTGGAGTTTGAGAGAAGGTACTGGGAGAAGAAATTATCTCAAAATTTATGCTATTGTAAGCCCATAGGGCATGTTTTGGATTTTTTTTCTTTGGACTAAGTGTACTAGCATATTTTTATAGTTAATAAAATTTTCCCTTTCTTGTTGTGTCCATTCTGTACTTGAGTATCCCAAAATTCCCAAGAATACTATCATGTTACCCACGATCATTCTAGAATCCACATAAACTCACCCTTTGAACAAAGTGGATGATAGTTTAACAAAAAAATTACACATTCCAAAAGACTACTCACCACCAAGCATAGGAGCACAATGCCTCTCCAAGGTACAAAAGCTCAACTACCATTAGGAACTAGGATTACACAACCCAACCAGACAAGATATCACCTTTCCACAAGGTTGCAAAGAATTCAATAGTGGACACAACCACATAGTATTTGCATACCAAATCATAAGATGGTAACATGTGTCCAACAATACCATGTCCTTGCAGCACCATGTTGGGAGTACTACACCCAACTTATCACTATAGTCAATCTCTAGCCTCAAGTTAACTGCCAAAGAGCAAGTTGACTAAGACAATCCTCTAAAAGATACAAGGTTAGAGAGAAAGAGACTATAGAGTATTAGGACTGAGAGGGAGCCTCTCTCTCATCTTCAACACTAAATTAGTCCAAGATGCATTAGGGAACTCACAAGTCCACTAGCCATCAACATACTCATCCAACACTAACTAAGCTACAGGCACAACCAACATTCTCAAGAGAGAAAGGAATACAAAGATGCACCAAGGTAAACATCCAAAAGGTGGATCTAGACTCATCAAAAGACTTAGTCACTCACAAATGACAAGTCAACATTAGCCTTGAGCAAGGTACACTCACAAACCACACTTCACCTGACAAGGGTGGGTCAATGCAATAGGAAACACACAAACCCAAGCATGGACTCCATCAAGTACCTTATGAAGACTAGATAACTCTTCCATTATGAATAAAATGAAAAGACAAACTTCTCCAATGGCGATAAATATGATATTTCATGATTGAATTAGCCTGTACTCGATAAAGGGTACTCGAAAAATCAACCAACAATTCCAAAAGTGCGAATGAGATGCTTGTTGTTCCCTAGGAGAAATCTTTCATCAGCATAGTCTTGCATGAAGTTTCTCAACAAACAAGGCAAGAAAGTGCAATGAACCAGGAGAGAAAGTGCATGACCACTAGTTTCTCATGCAAAATTTCAAATAAGCAAAAAAATTTCCTTCACTCTAGAGACCATAACTTTCATGTCCGGACTCAGATGACTCCATTTGAAAAGCTTTGAAAAGATAATGATGAGGCCTACAACAAGATGGAGCTTAGAGAGTCCAAGATCTAAGAGTGTGAGTCATCACTACAGACTTTAAACATAGGTAAAAAAAACAATCTTGGTTACCAAGACAAGCGACGGACAAAACTTCCCAAAACCACTCAAGAACACACATGCCCAAAACAACATAAGACATGAAATGAAAGGTAGTTCACACACTAAAATCATCATTACTTATCTTTCATAATTTCATTACTTAAACATAACATAAGCACTAATGCACAATGAAATTGAAAGGTTTTCAAAGCAAGGGTTCAAGAGTCGCCATAAAACAAGTAGATATCTTTCAATTTCCTTTCAAGAATTAACATTATAGTTACTCATCTTTTAAACCATCTAATTATAGTAAAAAATTTAAATCTACCAAAGACACACTAGCATGTTCTCCATAATATTATCCCTTGAATGTACTATTAGAGGTTTGAGATGAACATGATAGAGTCACAACACACAACTAGACAATAGTAAAACACATCTAGAATAGTCATCATGAAACATCATCAAAAAGCCCAAATGGGGGAATAGTCAATTCCAATAATAAATATCAAAAAGATCTCATTTCAACAATAATTCAAGTGTGACAACTGCCACAAAGAGAGAGATAGATAAAATTTGATGACTATTCCAAAAGAGGAAAATATAGAAAACCAATGCTAGCCCAACAACATGAGAAAAGTACCTCTAGGAAAATAAAATAAGACATCAATCAAATCACATTACATGTGATGACTGAGGAGAGTGACACAAGAGGGATAAATCACCACACAATGCTAAGGAATACATCATCCTAGCAATGTTAGAGAACACACTCACACACATCAAGCAATATACCATCAATAATCTCATGCATATGCAAACAACATTAATTTCCATGCAATGAAACATTTAGATATCCATCAATTTAATTAAATTTTCAAAAACTTATGAAGGAATCAAATTGGGGACTTAAATCATTAACCCAAAAGATCTTAATACAACTCTTACTTGCAAAGATTCACAATAAACACTCATATTTCAATGAAGGGAACCATTTTATTACAATAATGACAAAAGATAGAATCATAAAGAAGATTCATTTATTTACTTACAATTAGAAGAAATCAAGGAAACAATGCACCTTAATCTATAAGGAGAAGCAAAAGAAGGCACTCAAAGCCAGCACATGGACACCAATCAGTGGTTCCACCCAAAGAGGTCACACACACGCAACAAACCAACAAGGCACATCAATTCTATTAACAAAACTAGGAAAGGCTCACTTCCTTCTCCTCACACTGCTCTAGTCTCATCTACTAGACAAGAAAGTCCATCCCAAATAGATACTGAAGAAAAAAGGATCATGAGCTCACACCAAGACACTCAAACTCACACAACATAACAAAAGCCATATGGGAAACATATACATAGAGATTCCAATGTTTGAACATGCGCTTTGATACCAAATGTAATGCCCCACCCAGAGATCCTTGGAACAAGGATTCATTTTAAGCCAAGGTCATTTTTTTTACAAGTATGAATGTACATGTCAACATCATACAAGGATAACACAGATCACAATGGAAGACTTCACCAACAATCTGAGCAACCAATGAATCTCCAAATGCCACTACCAAACAAAACAACAGACAATGGGAGATGCGTGACTAAATCTAAATTGAAACATTACAAATTCAAAATGTGACTCCAAAGGATTGAAGAACACCTAAGAGGGTACCCAAAACACTTCACAAAAAGTTTAGGCCTTACTGAAAAGTGCCCACTATCCACCCACATAGGTTTTCACAAAAGTTGTGTGATACTTTAAAGTATTGCGTGACATTTCTCAAGAAGGAGGGTGACACTTTTAGGAATGTACAATACATTAAGGGTATCGTATGATAGTTCTTACAAGGAGAAGTGATACTGGAAAGTATTGCATGATACTGCTCCAAGAGGCATGCGATAGAATTAGGGGACACATGATACAATTTCAATGGATGTGTGATACAATATTGTATCACACCATGCTAATAAATGGTCACCCAAGAAACTCAAGAAATACTTAAAGACAAACAATAGAATAAAACTAAGTTTAGAACCTCCACACTGGGGAGTACTAAATCTACATAGATTAAGGAGTGAACACTCAAGTGCATAAACAACAAGATGCCATGAAATAGGACAGAGGAACATCTATCCATCTAAACCAAAGCAGTAAAGAACATACTAAAAGCAATATCATAATGAACATAAGCAACATTGCAATATATAGAAATAACATCACAATAACTGAAAAACCAAACTAAGTATGTAGTTCCTCCCAACTGTCAATAACATTATAAGACCATCATGGATCCTAGCCATCCCCATGTGTAACATCCCAAGCCACTGATCACATTGTTGATAATATTGTAATAGGGACATCACTACTAAAACATGCTACAATATAAGCATAAAGAAATCTAACATGCTAGTAGTAAAGCATAAGATAATACTATTAGTAGATAACGTCACCTATCACATGCTAATCATCCTAATAAAGAAATCTAACATGCTAACCAATAAGCAATAAATAATCCAATACAATAATTCACATCATCTATTCATATGCTAAACATCATAATATGGGAATGCATAAAATAAACTAACATCATCTAAACATGGTATCTAAGCATTTCAATAAAAATATAAATCACAAGAAAGCATACTCTAGAACCCAAAGTATCAAGTGAAAACATCTAGCAATAGTCATACTAGGACAAAAGACCATCTCTATACACTAGTCCCTAGCAGTGGTGAAGGTGGCTAAGCCTCCCAACCACATGAAACCTATAGGTCTACACCCGCCATGCTGATGGAGATAATGATCCAACCATAAACACACAAAACAATATACATAACTAACACTCACACCAGATAGTATGATGGCTATAACCAAGAACCTAAGACAATGTAAGGAGTACAGGTTCTGGTCAAACACTCAAAAGGCTACTAAGTAGGGGCTAACATCATGGAGAGTCACTTGGCATCAAAAATTACAAGCCAATATTGGCAGCATCAACTTCCCAATGGAAGGTGAACACTCCCACTTTTTAATTATGTTAAGTTTTATTACCAAACACACATTATATTTAGTTATCACTTATAGAAAACTTGCTCTGCCAATTAGGAAATAGTCACTAAGCTACGAGATAGAAGCCCCTCCATACGCTACCCTACCCTACCCATGCTCATCCTATGACAAGAACTCATGGGCATGCATATTCGCAACCCAACCCCAATGATCATAACTTTTAGAAGTACCACAGAGGATCAAGCCTCGTAAGTCACCTGAAAAATATATGCACACATACTCGTGTGTGGTGGACCACCATCACAAAGATCATAACACAAAGACTGGATGAGAACACAATGCAAAAGATCACTCAACCAAAAACAACTTGAGAGGATGGATTCTACATGAATCCCAAAGCCAATAAAGCCATGCATCATGAAATCACTCAACCAACCTCAATCTGGGAGTATGGATTCTATAGGAATCCCAATGATGCAACAAGACCAAACATCATGAACTCACTCAACTAGCCTCAATCTGGGAGTATGGATTCTACACGAATCCTAGTGTCCACGAAACAATAACAAGGGTCTGAAAAGAAACCATAACACTAGGTAAAAAATAGCTCAACCAACTAGAGTGTTAGGAGTACAAATGTGACACACATCCCAATGCAAACACAAAGTGCAACAAAGGTCTAACTGATATCTACACAAATAATCCAAGTCCATGACCCAACTCATGCCAAGAAAACCTTAGAAAATAGGGTGGCACGTAAAATGAGGTAAAAACCTCAAAATTTTGGAAAACTTTGAAATTAAAACTCATTTGGCCTTTAGGTCTAAAAACCTCAAAAATCTAAAAATAATCAAGTTTGGACACTATATGCAAAAATTGCCAGCATAATGGTGTAAAACCCCAAACCCTCATCCTAAAAAATAGGGAAACATTTGTACCTACCCAATCGGGTAGAACTAGCATACAAAAATGTAGGGGAACACTAGTTCTTTGCCTCCAAAAAAATGGCTACCAAAAATAGGAGTAGAAATAGAGTTGAAACAATAAAAAAGGAAAGGCCTACCTCACAACCAAAAGGGAAAAACAAGAATTTGAACCATAAAATAAATAGTTCACAAAAGTAGCTGAAAATCACGAGAATCCAAGGTTTTTCTGAGCTGGATTCAACGAGTTCAACCTCGCAATAATCCCATGCTCATAGCCCCCACAACAAATAAAATAGTAAATTCTCATGAAGAGAATTTTGGGTTTTACTCTCAAACTTTCTGATTCAAAAGTGAGAAGTGAGGAATTAAATTCCTTTTCAAATATTTATTCACTTTTCAAGTGAATAATTGATTAGGGCAAATAACTAGCCAACCTAGTTAAACCCCAAATCGACCTAAATGAAATCAGGCTATTCCTAGAAATAGAATTTCATCCATGGAAAAGCTGCTAGAAAATAAAATAAACCAATTAAAATCTTTGAAACTTAAAAACATAAAAATTTCCTTGACAACTTTTGTGAGAATGCAAACTTCTAAATGCACAAGCACGCTCACTAGTCTAGTCACATAATGCAAAAGAGTTCAAATTTAATAATCTCTAAAATGATTAATTAAATAATTAAAATAAGGATACATTGACCATACAGGGACAACATTGGTAAAATATGAATGGCTAAATCACTAACTCCATGTACCACTGCGAGGGATATAAATCCTGCACACTAAACAACACAATCAAGTGTAATAATATATATTGACATAGTTGATGCAATAAATGCATTAAATCACCTAATTTAAACATTTATTTAATTATATTAAAATAATCTATTTACATCACTCACATTTGCATAAAGCATAACAACGCAAGAATGAAGTAAATAACCATAGCATTAAATCCATCACATAACATAATCAGAGGGGTATGTCCAATTACCAAATAACTAGATATCATCATAAAACACACTGTCATCTCAAAATTGCATCATCATGCTAATATGATCAACTGAACAACATAGTAATCTAACATTTATGAAACTAAAATCAAAGAAAAATATCTAACCCTTGGGTCATCTCACATGTAAAACATAAGTAACAAATATCTCTTAGATCAAAATATAATAAGGTAAATGTCTACAATACATAACCAAATAATCTAACGTGGACAATCCATTTCTAATCATTCAAGCATTTAATAAAGGTTGTTTAAACAACAAAAACAAAGGTCACATTAAACACATAAGTGAAAACAGTCATAAACATGACTAACCACTACTATACGAACGTAGTCCAGTGTAGCATGGTAATAGTACATAGTGCAATCTCTATACATATCTCAAGGTAATCAGAGAACAACCTCATGAGATGACATCGATCTTGGTAACCACTGGTACAAACCTTAGTGAATGATAAATCACATCATAATCTCATAATTAGTCAAAAGCATAATGAAAGCAACTAATACAGAAACATAAATCAAATCACCTCAATGGTGTAGACCACTCAAGGTCACAATCATGATCCATCACAACAAAAGATCAACAAAAGTCAAATGGGAGAGGCACTACAAAACTTCTCATTTTGGAAAACTAGACTATTAATAGTTCTAAGAGAGATGGAATTAGAAAATTAGATTGAAAAAAATTTAGCCATGCCTAAAAATGAATCTAAGAAAGTAACATGGAAAAGGGATGATAATAAAGCAATGAAAATCATCATAGATTTAGTAAAGGATCATATACTTCCATCTATAGATAATCTTAAAACTGCATTTGAAATGTTCTCCACCATTCAAAATAGATTTGAAATTAACAATAAAAGTAGATTATTAGTTCTGAAAAAAGATCCACTTTACATAAAGATGAAAAATGGAGAATCCATAACCTCTTACTTCGTAAGAATTGCTAAATTAAAAGATCAACTTGCTACTATGCAAAGTCAAATGGATGATAAGGAACCAAGCATGATTGCTCTTAGAGGTCTTCCTCTATCATGGGAAACCTTCATACAAGGTTTAAGTTCACACCCTGAACTTCCAAAATTTGATTTACTAAAGAATGAATGCACTCAAGAGGATTCTAGACTAGCTTCCAGAGTTCTAATTTCAAACCAAGAAGGTGATATCCAAGCATTATATACCAAATCAAATAAGAAAAGAAAGTTCAAGAATAACAAGAAGGATTTCAACAAAAATCACAAATCTCACAACCAATGTGATTGGTCCAAAGTAAGATCCTTTAAATGTGATAAACTTGGTCACTCCTATTATGTGTGTCCAAAAAAATAGAAAATCCAAGTAGTCTTAGCAAAGGTTAAAGAAAAAAATAATGAGAAAATGGATAAAGAAAATTATGCATTTCTAGTGTCTTTCTCAAGCGAGTTAAGCACTAATCACAACACCTGGATCATAGATAGTGGAGTTTCTCATCATATCACCAAATTTAAGGATAAGTTTGAAACCTTCTTAAATCATGACTCAGAAGAAGTAACTATTGGAGATAATTCCTCTCACCCTATTAAAGGAATTGGTACTTTTTCTATTCAACTAAATTCTAGAATCACACTTCAACTCAAGAATGTCCTATATGTGCCAAGGATTAAAATAAATCTTGTCTCCATCTCCAGATTTGTTGATCAAGGGTACAAAATTACATTTCAAAAAGATAGAGTTCTATCTTGGACTAAGAAATCATCTATTAAGAAATCCATCTCCATTGGAGTTAGGGATGGAAGTCTTTATAAGCTTTGTAATAGTCAAAATCCAAAGTTAAAATTAACCCTTAGTAATGATAAGTCAAATTCCACTAAAATCTAGCATAGAAGACTAGGTCATCTTAACTTTTGAGCTTTATCATCTATAGGTAAAATTGTGAAAGGCCTACCAAATCTAAAAATATATCATTCAAGTATTCGTAAAGGGTGTGATGGGGACAGAACCCAAGAACAAAATGGACACAATAGAAAAGGGAAATTGTATTAATTGAGAAAATAAGCTAGTACAAATAGTACAGAGAAAATAGACTTCAAAACATGCCCTAAGGGCTTACAATAGCATAAATCTGGAGATAATTTCTCCTTTCAGTACCTCCTCTCAAACTCCACTCTGAACTGCCTTTTACAATACCAAAAATCTCCTTAAATAGACCTTGGAGGGTTAAGGACTAGGAGTACATTCTAGAAAGTGCTAGTAGGCATCCACCAACCAAATAGAAGGTTCCAAAAGCTGTGGTAGAAGTTGGCGCAAATCTAGAAGAATCTAGAAATGATAACCAAACTTTTGGGAGGCATAACTTTTGAACCGTAGCTCTGATTGATGAATCGTTTACATTTATGAAAAGCTCTCGAAGTGCTCTATAGCCCTATGGACAAGCTTCACTCATCTCCCATTTTTAGGCCCTTTTTGAGGTCATTTAATGCCCCTAACTTGACTTTGAAGCATTCTTAGGAGGTCTCCAAAACCTGAAAAATTGCAATAACTTTCAAACCGTGGGGCCTTTTGACCTAATTATTTTTTTGGAATGCTCTAAATCATGATTACATTCATCTGGCCAATTCACACCTTCTAGGTCACCAAAATGATGGCCAAATTGCATGCTCCTATTTTTTCAGAATTTTTTAGCACACTGATAGTTGAATTGTGAGAGTTGGAACCCTTATTTGACCTAAATGGGTATCCAAAAATGTAAAGACATGAAACAAAAACTAAGTCTAAGTACATTTTTTTGAGTGACACAAGATTGCCCTTATACCTCTGGATGCTCCTGCATCAGACACCCAGGGTAGATTGAAAAGTGACCCTGTCACTTTATGGATGGTAGAGGAAATCCCAAATGGGAAACCTCAGCTGCTGAAATCCAAGTTGAGTCCTCGATCAGTCGTCCTTTCTATTTGACCAAATACTCTTCATACTGCCTATTTTTGGTACTCCTACCCACACAATGATCTAGAATGTCTTCTATCTCCTCCTTCTTAGAAGCAAGAATTGGACATGGCTCTAACACCAGCTCCTCATCTACACCATCATCATGATACTCTGTTAAATTTGCAATGTTGAAAATGGGAGAAATGTGAACACCATCTGGTAGCTCCACCTCATATGCATTTCTGAAGTCATGTTTCTTTAAAACTTTGCAGGGGCCAAATTTCTTCATTTTCAGCTTGTTGTAAGTACTGGCTGGAAATATTTCTTTTCATAAGTGCACCATGACTAAATCTCCTACTTGAAATTCCTTATGTCTTCTCCTTTGATCAGCCCTAGCTTTATACTCTTGATTCATCTTGGTTATGTGTACCTGAACCTCCTCATGTAGACGCTTTATATGTTCAACAAATTCCTCAGCTTCAGCACTTGTCCTCTCCCCTTGTTCTATCTTCCTCAGCTCTGGTGCAGTCCTTGGGCTACTCCCATATACAATTTGGAATGCTGATTTTCCAGTACTCCTATTTACAGAGTTATTATAAGAAAACTCTGCTTGTGGTAGAATCAAAACCCATCCCTTGGGCTTATCCCCAACTAAACATCTTAGCAAATTGCCCAGACTTCTGTTTACCACTTCTGTTTGGCCGTCAGTTTGTGGGTGATGCGTGGAACTAAATTTCAAGTCTATTCTCAACTTTTTCCATAATGTCCTCCAGAAATACCCAACAAATTTAGTATCTCTGTCAGAAACTATACTCCTTGGAAGACCATGTAGTCTTACCACCTCTTTGAAATACAAGTCTGCAATATGGACAACATCATGAGTTTTGTGTCATGGAATGAAATGTGCCATTTTGGAGAACCTATCAACCACCACGAATACTGAGTCATTACCCCTTTGTGTCCTTGGCAATCTAAGAACAAAATCCATACTTATGTCCTCCCATGGCCTTGATGGAATAGGCAATGGCTGATATAGGCCAGTATTGTGACTAAACCCTTTGGCAACTTGACAAACCTGGCAACTCTGTACAAACTTCTTCACATCTTGTGAAATTTGAGGCCAAAAATAATGTTCTCTAAGAATGGAAATGGTCTTATCTTGACCAAAATGTCCTACCATCCCTCCACTATGTTTCTCCTTAATTAGATTTTCCCTCATGGAACTCCTTGGAATGCACAATTGACTACCTTTGAACAACATGCCATCCTGAATCAAATAGTCTAATCACTTGGTTCTATCTACAGCAATAGGCTCTTTACAAGCTTTCCATGCTTCAGCAAAATCAGGATCCTCAAGGTAAAAATTCTTGAGTTCATCAATCCCAACTACTTCAACCTGCATTACTGTAAGCAACAACTATCTCCTACTTAGTGCATCTGCAATCCTATTAGATTTTCCACTTCTATGCTTCAGCACAAATGTATAGCTCTGCAAGAACTCTACCCACTTCATATGCCTCTGATTCAATTTACCTTGGCTCTTTAGGTACTATAATGCCTGATGATCAGTATACAAAACAATTTCCTTTGGCAATAAATAATGCCTCCATTTCTTTAAGGCCTGAACTATTGCATAGAACTCTTGATCATAAACAGAATACTTCTTCTTTGCATCATTCAATTTTTCACTAAAATATGCAATAGGCTTACCTTCTTGGCTTAATACAGCCCCAATAGCACTGCCACTAGCATCACAATCTACCTAGAAGACCTTTCTAAAACCTAGAAGTGCCAACACAGGCTATTCTGTTACCTTCTTCTTCAACAATTCAAAACTTCTTGCAGCTGCTGCAGTCCATTTGAACTCTTTTCTATCTCCTCTTATTGTATCAGTTAGGGGTGCACATATGCCACTAAAATTCTTAATAAAATTCCTATAAAAACTAACCAAACCATGAAATGATCTTACCTCAGTAGCAGACCTTGGAGTAGGCCATTCCAAGATGGCTTTTACCTTCTCTGGATCTATTTTGAGACCTTCAAGTGATATAACAAACCCCAAATAGACTAACTCCCTTTTTGCAAAGTTACACTTCTTTAGATTAATTAACAGTTTCTCTTCCCTTAGCCTTTCAAGGACACTATGAATATGTAATAAATGTTCTTCCAAAATCTTGCTAAAAATTAAAATATCATCCAAATAGACAATAACAAATTTTCCCATTAACTTCTTAAGTACCTCATTCATGAGCCACATGAAGGTGCTTGGGGCGTTCGTCAGTCCAAAGGGCATGACTAACCACTCATAAAGACCCTCCTTGGTCTTGAAGGCTATTTTCCACTCATCTCCTTCTCAAATCTGTATCTGGTGATAACCACTCTTCAGATCTATCTTTGTGAAGTATTGAGCTCCACTCAAGTAGTCCATAATATCATCCATCCTTGGCAAAGGAAACCGGTACTTGATGGTGATCCTATTTATAGCTCGAGAATTTTTACACATCCTCCACTCTCCATCCTTCTTTGGTGCAAGTACTGCAGGTACTGCACATGGACTCAAGCTCTCTCGAATCAAGCCCTTCCTCAATAGCTCTTGAACTTGTCTATTTAGCTCCTCTGTTTCAGTAGGAGTCATCCTGTGAGCAGCCTTGTTCGGCAAACTAGCTCCTGAAATTAGATCTATCTGATGACTAATTTGCCTTACTGGTGGCAATCCATCTGGAACATTATCAGAGATAATATCTCCAAACTCCCCTAGTAAATCTAAAACTTCAAGTGGCATTTCACTACTACCTTCTTTATCTTTCCTAAGAATCAAAGCATAGCACATATGCTGATGTTTCATGCCATCTAAAAACTTCCTTTCATCAACAAGACAAATCCTAGCATTGCTGCATACCTTTTCACCTTCCTTTTTCATGGGCTTCAATTTGTGGTGAACTCCATCCTTTGTCAGAGAGTATGTGTTTGCATGTCCATCATGTACTGCATGTCTATCAAACTGCCATGGTCTACCCAACAATAGATGGCAAACATCCATCAAAATAACATCACAGAGAACTTCATCATGGTAACTCCCAATTTTGAATTTCACTAAACATTGTTCACTTACCAAGACCTTATGATCATCTTTTACCCAAGCAATCTGATAGGGTTGGGGATGTTTCTCCCTCTTGAGCTTTAGCTTAGAGACCATCTCTTCTGATACCAAGTTATCAGTGCTACCACCATCAATGATCACGTCACAACATTTGTCCTCACACTACCATCTGGTATGGAACAAACTCTTCTGTTGTCCTGGTTTAATCTCACCATTTATTAGGACTCTTTCATTTACCAAGGTCTCTCCTCTTTCTGCATCCTCTGAATGTGATGATTGTGCATCCTCATCCACATGAGCAACCCTAGCTTGGCCCTCAGCTCTCCTATCTGTCCTTCCTTGTCATTGAGGACATTCAAAGGCACGATGACCTTCTTCATTGCAATGGAAATAGGTACCATGAAAGCCTCCTCTTCCTTTTCCACATCCTCTACCTCTTCCTCTCTGATTTCCAAAGTCTTGGTCATGGGAGCGATTGAAACCCTCATTCCTCTGGTTCCTGCTAGTACCCTCATCTTCATTTTTCTTTTGGGTTTCATTGCGGCCTCCAGATGACCTACCACTTCCCCTTCCTCCTTGACCACACCCTCTTTGTCTTCCTTCAAACCTTTTATTTAGCTTCTCTTCAACTCGTAGGGAAAAATGGTATGCCTCTTCAACGCTGGTCATTCTTACCAGACTTAATTCCTCCTGGATGCTAGGTCGCAACCCACTGATATAACGAGCAACCTTCTTCTTATTTGCTTCTGCATGTCTTGCTCTAATCAAGAGTTGGTAAAATTCCTCTGTATATTCTTGGACTGATCTTTCTGCTTGCTTTAACCCATGCATCTTCTTAAACAAATCAAGCTCATAGTCCACAGGAATGAACTGCTTCTTCAATTTGTCCACCATGTGATCCCATATTGTGATCTTCTCCTTTCCTCTTCTATTTCTTTCCAATTGAACCTCTTCCCACTAGATTTTGGCATGGCCTTTTAGTTTGACCTTTGCAAACTTAACCCTATCTAGGTCCCTGATATCCTCATACTCAAAGTATTCTTCCAATTCATTGATCCAATCAATCAACTCATCTAGTTTCAGATTTCCTGAAAATACATCCACTTCAATTGTGGGTCTTTTCCCAAACCTAGTAATGGCCCTAAAAAGCCTTTCCTCTGCATGATTCAAAACTTCCTTGTCAAATTTCCCTTCTGGTTCCATAACTTCTTCTTCATTTTCATCCTCATTGTCGTCACCAGCAGCAACATTTGCTCCTCTACGAAGCTCCTCTTGCAATGCTTGTACCTACCTTTGGAGGGCTCTAACCTCCTCAAGATTAATAGCTCTAGCCCTTCTGCCATGCTCTCTTCATGGAGGCATCTTCTAACTCGAACCCACAACCACACAGTCCTGGTGTAAACTACCTCACAGTCGGCGCTCTGTCTACACACTCAGGAAAACCAGCTCTGATACCACTTGATGAGGACAGAACCCAAGAAAAAAATGGACACGATAGAAAAGGGAAATTGTATTAACTAAGAAAATAAGCTAGTACAAATAGTACAGAGAAAATAGACTTCAAAACATGCCCTAAGGGCTTACAACCGCATAAATTTGGAGATAATTTCTCCTTTCAGTACCTCCTCTCAAACTCCACTCCGAACTGCCTTTTACAATGCCAAAAATATCCTTAAATAGACCCCGAAGGGTTAAGGACTAGGAGTACATTCTAGAAAGTGCTAGTAGGCATCCACTGACCAAATAGAAGGTTATGGAAGCTATGGTAGAAGTTGGCGCAAATCTAGAAGAATCTAGAAATGATAATCGAACTTTCGAGAGGCATAACTTTTGAACCGTAGCTCCGATTGACAAACCGTTTACATTTTCAAAAAGCTCTCGAAGCGCTCTATAGCCCTATGGATAATATTTGCTCATTCCCCATTTTTTTTCCCTTTTCAAGGTCATTTAATGCCCCTAACCTGACTTTAAAGCATTCTTAGGAGGTCTCGAAAACTCGAAAAACTACAATAACTTTCAAACCGTCGGGCCTTTTGACCTGACTCTTTTTTTGGAATGCTCTAAATCATGATTAAATTCATCTAGCCAAATCACACCTTCTAGGTCACCAAAATGATGGCCAAATAGCATGCTCCTATTTTTTCAAGATTTTTTAGCACACTGATAGTTGAACTGTGAGAGTTGGAACCCTTATTTGACCTAAATGGGTATCCAAATCTGTAAAGACATGAAACAAAAACTAAGTCTAAGTACATTTTTTTGGGTGACACAGGATTGCCCTTATACCTCTGGATGCTCCTACATCAGGGTGTGCTTTAGGTAAAAATACTAAACATTCCTTTCCTAAAAGTGATCATAAATGTAAATTCATTCTTGAATTGATTCATATAGATCTTTTTGGTCCTATGTCAGTCCCCTCCCTTAATGGATATCTTTTCTATGTAATTTTCATTGATGATTACTCTAGGAGAACATAGATTTATTTTCTAAAACAAAAGGAGTCATCTAAAGTCTTATTCAATTTTAAAGAGTTTAAAGCTTTAGTTGAAAATCAATCAGGTCAAAATATCAAAACACTAAGGTCTAACAATGGGGGTGAATTCACATCTGATATTTTTAAAAAATTCTATATTTTTGTTGGGATTAAGAGGGATTTTTTTGTACCGTATAATCCTCAACAAAATGGAATAGCTAAAAGAAAAAAATAGATCAATTGTTGAATTAACTAGAGCCATGTTACATGATCAAAATCTTCATTACTCTTTTTTAGTTGAAGCTTCCAATACTGCCATCTACATTCAAAATCATTTTGCCCATTCCATATTAGAAAACACCACCCTAGAAGAAGTATT
Organism: Cupressus sempervirens; assembly: GCA_028749045.1. Lineage (NCBI taxonomy): Eukaryota > Viridiplantae > Streptophyta > Pinopsida > Cupressales > Cupressaceae > Cupressus > Cupressus sempervirens. Next base: position 874,081,166 of record CM053786.1, read on the forward strand.
TACAGGTGTTAAAAAATATTTAAACCACCTAAGAATATTCAGATGTCTAGTCTATATTAACATACCAAAAGAAAAGAGAACCAAATTGGAGCCTTCTGAGAAAAAGGGAATATTCATTGGTTATAGTGAAACTTCAAAAGAGTACACAATGTACATTATTGGGTAAAGAAAAATTGAGATTAGTAGAGATGTAATATTTGAAGAAGATACCAGTTAAAAAATTTCTAGTAATAGTGATAAATCTATTTCAGAAGAAGATCAAACTACAAAAATTGAGAGGGAGGATAATTCTAACATCTCTTCCATGTCTAATCATATAGAATTAGAAAACATCAACCATACCAATAAGAAGAGACCCCTTTGGGTTAGAAAAATGTTAGCAAAAAATTAGGTTGAACTAGATGATGTAATTCAAGAAAGTTAAAGGACTAGAAATCAATCTTGTTGTGTTCCACTACTATTTGAACTTGTAAAATCTAAACCTAGTAATGTTAATAAATCACTTTCACATCAATCTTGAAAGGAAGCTATGATTGAGGAATATAAATCTATATTGAAAAATGATGTATGGGACATTGTACCAAGACCTAAGGACAAATTAGTTGTTTCTTCCAAATGGTTGTTCAAGATTAAACATGCTACAGATGGTAGTATTGAAAAATACAAGGCAAGATTTGTAGCCTGATGTTTCTCTCAGAAAGAAGGTATTGACTATGAAGAAATCTTTGTCCCTATTTCCAGGTATACTTTAGTCAGAACAATCCTAGCTATTGCAGCATCCAAAGGATGGAAAGTACATTAGATGGATTTCAAAACAACATTTCTCAATGGTAAGATTAAAGAAGAAGTTTACATTGAACAACCAAAAGGGTTCAATATCTATGATTGCAAGACTCATGTTTGTAAATTAAAGATAACTCTTTATGGGCTTAAATAGGCTCCCAGAGTCTGGTATGAAAGAATATATAATCACCTACTGAAATTGGGATATGCCAAAAATGAAGCTGACCCAAATCTATACTTCAAAACTAAAGGTGATGATATGGTTATCCATGTATTATATGTTGATGATTTTCTAATTATAGGTGATGAACATCTTATAGAGAAATGTAAGCAAGATCTCACTGTAGAATTTGAAATGAAGGACCTAGGGTTACTTCACTATTTTTTAGGATTAAAAATCTGGTAGCTGGATAACTGTATTATACCAAATTAGGGAAAATATACAATTGATATATTAACCAAGTTTGGAATGATAGAATTTAAACTGGCTACTACCCCTATGGAGATAAACCTACACAAACTAAAAGATGATATGAATAAATTTGAGGCTATGGATCCTACTTACTATAGACAGATTATTGGATCCCTAATGTATTTGGTTAATAATCGTCTAGACATATGCTATGCAACTCACACCTTGAGTCAGTTTATGTGTGCTCCTAAGAAGATGCATTTCTATGTAGCTAAATACATATTGAGGTATCTAAAGGGTACTATTGGAATGAGAATCAAATATGACAAAGCCAACCTTGAACTAGTTGGATACTTAAATTTTGATTGGGCTAGGAGTTCTATTGAGCAAAAGAGCACTTCAAGATATTGTTTCAGTCTTGGATCTGGTATGATTTCTTGGACTAGTCAAAAACAAACTTTAGTAGCATTAAATTCTACTGAAGCTAAGTACATTGCATCTTCCTTGGGTGCTAGAGAAGTTGTATGGCTATGAAATTTTCTTTTAGATCTCTTCAAAAGACCTTTGAAGCCCACCATAATTCATTGTGATAATCAAAGTTGTATTAAGTTTTCTTCTAATCCTGTGTTTCACAATCACTCTAAACATATTGAAATTCCATTTCATTAAATTAGAGATATGGTTAATCAAGGAGTCATGCAATTGGAATACATATGTACAAATGATCAAATGAATGATATTCTTACCAAACCTCTTGCTAAAGTGAAACTGAAATACTTCAGAGAAAAACTTGGTATGATTAATTGTAATGAATTTTTTTTTAAATAAAAGGGTTATTTCATTTGAGATTGTGTTTCCATTGGTTACTTAATAGTATTTGATATGTAATGAAAGGTGATGATCTTTCATGGAAATATTTGGTTGTAGAAACTTTTTTACAAGGTGACAATATTGTAAATAATAAATCTATTTTGGGGCTTCTCTAGACATTGCTTAAGTGCAAGTAGAGATTATTTTTGGGCTTCTCTGGACATTTCTTAAGTGCAAGTAGAGATAATTTCTAGCCTTCTCTAGACATTGCTTAAGTGCAAGTAGAGATTATATGAGCCATCTCTGGACATTGCTTAAGTGCAAGTAGAGATTATATGTGCTATCTCTAGATATTGCTTAAGTGCAAGTAGAGACTATGAGTGCTATCTCTAAACATTTCTTAAGTGCAAGTAGAGATTTTATATGCTATCTCTAGACATTTCTTAAGTTCAAGTAGATATCATTTACTATTCATACTGTGTTTCTTATATGATGACTCTAATTTAATTAATGTTTTACTTCTCCCTAGCTAAAGGGTCAGTGTTAATGTTTAGCATCAGAAGAAGCAAAATATGAATCTCTTATGCTACCATTGTTTCCTATGCATCACAAAGATATAAGCATCTAAATAATGTTACTGCTATCTATTATGCATCACAGAGATATAAGCATTAGAATTATGTTACCACTGTCTGCTATGCACCACAGAGATATAAGTATACATACATATATCCATATTGATGTATGCATACATATATGTATACTTACACTTTTGTCATGCATTAGAATTATTGACAATAAAGAAAGCATATTGTTGTCCAACTTATATTGGTCAGCTTTCATACTGTGTGCTTTGCCTTTATCATGTGTTGATCATTATCAAGCCCTTGATGTATTATTAGGTGGTGGCTTATAAACTTGTTTTGGGAAGTTATTCTCAACTAATATGCCTCCAAAGAGGCATGTCCCTACATGGCTCTTGGGCCACGTCGAGACATGACTCTTCAGAGTCATGTCTTTCACTACCTATATATATATATATACACTTACTCACTATCATAGGAAAAAAGCATCAATTCAAGGCATATGAGTACCTCTAGAGAAATATCAGAATTGTTTAATATTATTGTTATTTCCTTCACCTCTTTTGTTATATAGAGATCCAGTGCATTAACCATTGCTGAAGGAGGAAGACTGTCAAAGATTATGCTGCAAGTCATAGTTAGAGATAAGTACTTATATTTTGCATAATTTAATTTACAACTTATTTACAAGCATTATTTTGTAATTGTTTATCTATCAGAGGTCCACTATACTTAACAAAATATACTACCAAATCAACTACCAAATTTACTATCAAATATAATACTAAATAAACTACTATTTAATAACAACCAACTACCAAATAAACTACCAAATAAATTACCAAATAAATCACCAAATAAACTACCAAATAAACTACTATTTAATAACAATCAACAACCAAAACAATGACCAAATTAATGATTAAAATAATTTAGTCATAAATTTAGGGTTGGATTAATGACTGACAATAAACTACTAATGGTCATGTGATCAAAATTGGTCATATATCTATAATTTTTTGTAGTTTATTTAATTATATATTGTTTTTTTTTGTATTGGTGACACAAACTATTATATCAAGCTATTCGTGGAGGTGGAAATCACTAAAATTGGGGTTTGACTAAGGCAAAACCTTATATAGCCACCCCAAAACCCCATTTTTAGATATATGCAAGTGTTGTTTTGAAGATTGGAGTATAGATTTGGATACTCTTCTTGACAAACTTTCGAGATTTGCAAACAAAAATTTCATCGAAGTAGTAGAAGTCAAGTTCAAATTTTCAAGGCATAATTGTACCCCACTAACTGGATCAAGGTTGACCTGCCTTTAGAAGGATAACATTTTTATGGGTTTTCTCTGTTTCGATATTTCCAATCTAGAATGACTTATAGATTTTCTAGAAACTATATATAAGCATCGAAAAATAGGTATTTCAAGATTGGTTCTATTTCAAGGTATGTATCTTATCTTGTTTAATTTCAAGTATTTTCATTACTTATTCCATATCAACTCTAAAAAAATACACACACATATGAATAGTGGTGAATATCTTACGCATTGTTAGAGATCTATTTTTACCCTATTCATTTTGGTGAGCCCATGATACACAACTCTTTCTTTTTGGTGTTAGATTTACATCTTGTGTTATATCTCGCATGTTAAATCATATTTCCTTTATTTATATGTTTCAAAAATACAAAAAAAATAAATTCAAAATTTCTTTAAAAATACAAAACAAGTACATTTTCATGTTTTTAGTATTTCAATTTGTATGATTCTTGTTTGGAATACTTTAATGATGCTTTTATTGTAAAAGAGGATAGATTCCTTAATGAGGTACATGGTAGTGAGGATGAAAATGGTCTAGATAGGATCGCCATTTATTCTATTCCTATTTAACTCTCCTCCACAACTTCTTTTTCAATTGACCTTTACCATAGGCTGTGTGCATGGTTACCTTCATGTTCCACTATATGCAACATCGATAAACCTAACATGATATATCTTACACCTTTGATGATAGTAAAAGGATGTCCTTGACTAACAATTAAGGGTAAACCTAGAGATCCTTTTGATTTCTTAGATAAAACTGATTCTGTTTCACATGCTTATCCCATACAAAATAACCCTTAGCCTACTATTCTGGTATATTTACCACCTTATCAACCTATTCTTCCTCAAGCTCCTAAGTTTTTGTCTTCCTTTAAGGAGTATAACTTAGTTCATCAATTACATGCTACTCTTGCTAAGATATCTTTATGAGAGTTACTTCAAAATTCTCCAACATATAATGAGACATTGTAAAAAGCTTTATATACTCTTCCTACTTTTCCTCCTAATCAAGAAAAAAAAATTATATTTTGGATTGTATGCATGCTATGCCTTCTATACCTCCTATTGTGTTTTATGATAATGATTTACTTTCTCTTGAGGTACAAAATCAATATGATGCTCTTATGGTTTCTATTTCTATTAGTCAGAATATCATTCAAAGAACATTAATTGATAATGGATCTAGGCGTAATGTTTGTAGCATGGAGATGCTTAAGGTGATTAGGGTTTATCTTACTACTATTCAACCTGATAATGTCCCTATATGTGGATTTGATAATATTGAAAAATGAACTTTGGGCATTATTACTTTACCTATTAAAGTAGGTCTGGTCATCTTGAATATGCCTATTCATGTTATTCTAGGACCTCTCAATTATGATATTCTTTTAGGAAGACCTTGGTTACACACTATGCATGCAGTTCCTTCTACTCTTCATTGCAAGCTTTAGTTTATTTATAACAACTTAATGTATATGTTACATGTGGATGATGCACCAAATTCTTGCCTAGATGCATAATATGTTAAGATCTTTGAGTCTCTTTAACCAATAAAGTTATTGAAAAACAACCTGAGGTAAAATAACTTGTGATTCAACTATTGGAAGCTTCATCTTCTTCTTTGACTGAGGATGATTGGGGGATGTTGGATTTTAATCCTACTTTCATAGGAGAATATAAGATTTCTGATTTGGAATTCATGAAACAAAAAAGTGAATTTTAGAAACATGTTTTTATTCCTTCTCCACTTTTTGAGGAATTAAAAAATAATTCTATTTCTACTTTGATTAATGAAATGATAAACCTAATTATTTTGACATTGTGACATATTTTGCTCATTGGACTCCATATTAAATGTCTAATTGGGATTTAATGGGAAAGGATGTGGTAAATATGAGCAAGGTATACAAGTACCTTTAGATAATGAAATTATTGATTATATGTATGGATTAGGGTTTAATTCATATAAACAACAATAAAATTTTCCTCTTAATGTTAATCATCTATGTGGTAGTTGTTTGAAATTGGTTAAACCACTTCTCATTGATATGAATCAAGCACCTACTTGGGATATTTTTCTTTAGGATGAAACTTTAATGGAATTTTTAGGGGTTTATGAAGATTTACCTAAGTTCCATCACAAACAAAAGAAGCCTCATTGTTTAAATGTGGATGCTTATTTTGGAGAAAATGATAATGATAATATTGTTCCTTTACCAATGGATTCTCCAATACAAAGTGACTTGTTAATAACTGAGACTAGTGATATTCAAATGGATGAGAATAATCTTGAGAAGATAATAAAGATTGGGAAATGTTTGAATTAGGATGAGCATGATCAATTGAGTTCCGTTTCACTTGAATTTAAGGATATTTTTTCTTGGACATATTTACATATGTCAGGTATTGATTCTAATATTTTTACTCATAATATTACTTTAAAACCAAATATAAAACCTGTGAAGCAAAAAATTTGAAAGATGAACCCACATATTACTCTATTAGTCAAAATTGAAATTGAAAATTTATTGGATTCTAGATTTATTCATTCTATTGATTACTCTGATTGGATTTAAAATATTGTACCTATTTCAAAAGGAGAAAATAAGTTAAGGATGTGTATTTATTTTAGAGATTTAAATTTGGCATCCTTAAAGGATGATTTCCTGTTACTCAACATTGATATGATTCTCGATTCAATGACATATCATGCTTTGTTATCTTTTATGGATGGTTTTTATTGATATAATTAAATCATTATTCCTCTTGAAGATAAATTTAAAACTACATTTATAATACCTTGGGGAACATTTTTTTGGGTCATGATGCCTTTTAGATTAAAGAATGTAGGAGCAACTTATCAATTCTCTATGACTTTGATTTTTCATTATTACATCAATAAGATTCTTATGTGGATGATATCATATCAAATTCTATACAAAGAGAAGATCATGTTACTATTTTATGACAAACATTTGAAAGGATTAGAAGTTACAACATGAGATTGAATCCTAAGAAGTGTATTTTTGGAGTAGACTCTAGTAAATTATTAGGATTTATAATCTCTAAGTGAGGCATAGAAGTTGATACTGAAAAGATTGATGCTATTGTTTAATACCTCTTCCTAAGAATATTTCTCAACTACATAGTTTATAAGGAAAGATACAAGCTATTCATTATGTTGTTTCTAAGTTAGCTAATTGAACAATTCCTTTTACTTCCTTTCTTAGAAAGGATACTACTTTCTCTTGCAATGATGAATGTAAGAAAACATTTGAGAAATTTAAGGAGTGTCATGCAAATCCTCCTATCTTGCAACTAGCTAAATTTGATAAGCCATTTCATTTGTTTACTTCAGCCACTTTGAAGGCCATGAGTGCCTTGTTAGCTCAAAATTATGATGATGGTAAGGAAAGTCCTATGTATTACATTAGTTAGACTTTACTTGATTATGAAACAAACAAAAATTTGGAAAGATAATTTCTAGCTATAGTTTATGCATGTCATAAACTCAATCATTATCTTATGAATGCTGAAATCAATCTAATTGTCAAGTTTGATCCTTTCAAACAACTTTTCTCACAAACTAATCTCTTTGGCCATTTGGAAAAGTGGGTTATTTTACTTATAGAATTTTATCTTAATTTCATTTCTCAAAAGTCTATTAAGGGACAAGATTAAATAGATTATTTAGCTAAAGCTCCTTGTCCTCATGTGAAAACATGTTCTACTTCAATAGAATTTCTTGATGATACTATTCTAACTATTCAACAAGATGATATTTGGGAATTTTATTTTGATGGATCTAAATGTATGAAAAATTTTGGTGTTTGTATTATCTTAATTCCTCAATTGAAAGAGCCAATTCCTTTATCATACAAATTAACATTTCCTTTTACTAATAACATGGTGTTGTATGGAACTCTTATAGCTAGTTTATGAGCAACTTTATCCCTTACCATAAAACACTTGCAAATATATGGAGATTCACAATTGATTTTTGACCAAATTATAGGAGGTTATCAAACTAAGAATGATAAAATGTCACAATATAGAGATTTGGCTCTTTATGTGCTTTCACAATTCTCTTCTTATAAAATTAAAATATTACCTAGAAAAGATAATCAAAATGCAAATGCCATGGTAAGTGAAGCTTCTTTGGTGTGTCTTGAAAATAATGCTGAAAACTTTCAATTTACTATTAAAACTCTTAAAAACCCTGCAATTTCTAAAAAGATTACTTCTAATTATTTTAATTTTCATTTGGATGAATAATATTATCACATTTTTCATTTTTTTAAAAATGGTACTTTTCTTGAATCAACAACAAGAAACACTCATAATCATATTAGGAAACTTGTAGCATATTACATCATTTTAGGAGATACACTTTATAAATGCTCTTATGAAGTATTCTTGTTAAGATGTCTCAATAGAACTAAAATGTTAGAAGCTTTGAGAGAAACTCATTTTGGTTCTTGTGGAGGGAATTTTGGTAGAAAATATGTGGTTAATAAATTACTTAGAATGGGATATTATTTGCAAACAATGGAAAAATATTCTTTTATGTTTGTTAAGAAATGTCCTCAATGTTAAAAACATAGTAATTTGATTCATGCTCCTACTCATGAGATTTCTAATCAAGTTTCTCCATGGCCTTTTAGTATTTAGGGTTTTGATCTTATTGGAAACATATCACCACCTTCTTTTCAAGGAAATACTTATATTTTAATTGCTACAAATTATGTCATGAAGTGGGTTGAAGTTGTTCCTCTTTGTTCAACAACTATAGGTGTTATTTTTTATTTCATCCTTAATAATATCATAATAGAATTTGGTATACCTTCAATGATAGTTTTAGATAATGGTACCTCTTTCAAAAATAAGGAAGTCATGAAATTCCTAGAGAAATATTGAATTCAACATAAATTTTCAACTCCTTATTATCCTCAATCTAATGGTCAAATTGAAGCATCAAATAAAATCATTGATGTGAGGCCTCACTCAATCTACTATAGTAGAGATGACATATTTGCATTATGATACTTCTAATTTCATGTTTTGATGTACTTTCAAGACTATAAGGTTATGTTATTTTAATATCTGCATTTTAATGATCTACACATTAGGACCTAATTGATATAATTAATTATTTCATTTCATGTTCTAAATTATTTCAATTGCCTTAATAGAAACTGAATTTGTAGAAATGCTTGAAAAATACTTGAAACGTCAAATTATAATGTTCATGTTAAAGGATAGATTTTATTATGTAATAGAACCTAACATTGTGAATGGGATGATTAAACGCATATGAATGCAATTTTATGACATGATAGTATGCAAAATGTTGATTTGATTAAGATGTTTCCTAACTTAATGCAATATGTAGATAAATGTTAATTTGATTATGATGATTTATGATAATCTAATTATGATGGTTTATGATATGCAGATTTGATATTCTAACATCTTAAATGATTTAGTTGAAATGATTAGAAAAGGAAATTTAATTTGAATTATGTTAATAGGGACTTTGTAAAATTTGAAATTTTATGCATTTATGATAAATATATTTGATATGATCTCCTTGGACTACTGATCTATGAGTTTAATGTGCAGGAAGTGAAACCATGGAAATTCTTGGGGGAAACAAGTTGAAAACTTTTATGAACATAGTTTAACCAAGGAAAATCTTTAGAAGATTCAAAAGCCTCATTATGAAAGTATTTTTCTCTGTAAATGTGGGTTTTCTTGCATGTGGAAATGTTTCATCATTAAGATGCATTAGGGGTATGTCATGGTGATGTGGAATGTGTTTTTATGTGTCACTTAACACTTGTGTATTGTGTGTGTAATTGACATGTTATTTAGGGTGTTGATCATGGTGGCAATTTACCCTAAAACTAATTACCTTGTTAATGAGTAAGTAAACCCACTTGGTAAGGGTAGGGTGGGTCACAAAGGAATTTCGAAATTTGACTTGGCTAGGGTTTTGATGGGTCTTTAAGTGGTCCCAAAGTGTCTTTTAGGTGAAAATAAGTTACCCATATGATAGTATATCAAGTTAGGGACCTAATTTTGACAATGTGAGTGCCTAGACAGCCTAGGGGGGGCCTTTACCCATGCATTCTTCCATCAATTTGAGTTGTCACATGTGTTTTCTCCCATGCTTCCACTAAGTCAATTATAAAAAATTTAGAGGGAGACAAGTTTGTAAGAGGGGGTGGCTGGGTGTTTTTGCTAAAATAGTTAGTGGGAAGGCCTTATTAGAGGGTCTTGGACAAACTAGTCGGTTGTTCACCCACTCTCTAAGTTTAGAGATAGATAGGGTTTTTTGGGAGGAAGATTAAGGGATCTCTACAAAAAATTTCTTTGTCGTAGCTTGGACCAAGGTTACTGTTTTCAAAGCTTGATCATTTCCTTGTTTTGTATTATATAATGAATCTGTAAGCATGGAGAAATTTGTTATGGGTTCATGCAATGTATTGGGAATCTTGTATTGTGGATTTGGGTATTGCAGTGTGATGTTTGTGAATCTTGTATTGTGAATTTGGGCATTGTGTTGTGATGTTTGTGAATGAGTATTGTATTCATGTAGTTTCTTGATTTTCTTTCTTGATCTTTTGGTTTTGATTTGAATGTCAAGTGTTGATATGGGTTCGAGGCTTTACTTATCCTTTGGGAAGGGAAGAGAAGTCTAGGGTGAAGGGCTTAGGTGGGCTTGAAAAATAGTTGAGAACCTTGGAGTATGGGCTCCATTGTATGCCATATTAATTCAAATCTTTCTTTGGGGGTGAGAAGGGGAATGATGGTATAGAAAGGAAGATTATGGAGTGTGGGTATTCAAGGATGCTATGGTTAATGGTAGTATGTTGGAGGACTTTTTTGAAAGCCCTAAAAAGGCATGAAATTGATGAATTGTGAAAGCCCAAAAAGGGCATGAAAATTATTTATTGTAGATATGTGATGATACAACAAGTCTTCTAGTTAAAAGCACACTTTCACCCTATGTGCAATGGTTCCAATGGTGAATCATAGTGTAAACCTTGGAAGGGAGTTATAATGTGTTACCTTGTAAGTTTCTCATGCATGATCATATGTTGTATGTGCATATCCCATTTGAATCTTGTTTCCCCTGCTCGGTGGGTGGCTTCATAGAAGCGTAGGATGGGAGGTGAGTCTCCATGGTTCCAAGTTTGGTGTTGTGTTGCAAGTTTTGTAAAGATGGATTTCTTAGAGATATTAGGGTTTATTCTTGGCAATGTTGGAAACCAAGTGTTTGTGGAGATACAAAGCCTCCATATCATTGTAAATGTGTTAGGATGTTAAGTCTCCATTTTAATTTCATTGTAATGTAAAGAGGGATATTCTTATTATTGTATCTTGTTGAAAATGTGTAAGGAAAGATTGATAAATATTCATATAATTTACTAGCAAGGAACCATTCATTGTGAGTTTTCATGTTATGTAAATTGATGCAAAATGGGGAATCATGTAAATGAAACAATTCTTCCTATAATTCAATTAGTTTAAATATTTTCTAGTGGTTACATTATTTTGATATAGTTTTTTTAATTCAATGCATAAATGGGTGTATTGTAAATATATATGTTATGCATATAATATGATAGAAGAAAGTTAACACATTTTGATAGTTCATTCATGTGTATGAAGAATTAGGTTACTTGGACTTCAAGTTCTGATTTATTCTTAGTTTAGATAACATCTTTACATTATCACACAAACATTAAAATTACATGGTAGAATGAAGAACAAAATTTACTTGAGAAGAGAAAATACATAGTCTAAAACTATGAGAAGACTTTTTGTAGATACACATTTCCTCTCTAAAAAATGTATGGGAGAGAAAATAATGTCTTCCTAAGAATTTAGAATAATCTAATGATAAGGAATATACTTGATACTCCTAATAGGACCTATAAGGCTTAGGGATTTAATATAATATGGTTAACACTAGTTTTCCCCCTAGGTTATTCCCAAACTCACAAGGTCTTGACAGTGACATATATAAGTATGTAACTAAAAATATGGTATGAAAAAAGAATTTTCTTTATATACATACAAAAAAAAGAACTTTTAATTTCAACACACTTGCTCCCACCAAAATTTAGAATCTCATTCATATTTTGGAGCATCCTATGTATCTAGGCATCCAAACTCCAAGGAAGGGTAAAGCAACATGAGTAGTCTATTTTATTAGGGGGACATTGGGACCCCACAAAATCTTGGTGTATATACTTTCCCTCCAAAATTTAAAGCACTTGGAGATGTGATAGGTGTCTCCATCTTGGGAAAAACCACAACAACTTACCCTATATATTTTTTGAAAAGAATGTTTAATGCCTTTTAAAAAGGTTTCAAAGTTACTTCCTAGGTGTACTTGCATAGGACATGCAACCATATTCTAACATGACTTATGATAGTATCTTCCTTCTAGGTGCTTAGAAAATTTGAAAAGGGTGCAAGGGTTTAAGACTTCTCCCAATTACATCATGATTAGAAAGGAGCAAATAAAGCTTGGGGTTAAGTATCCATGATTGTCCACATTAGGAATTCAATTTCCCCTCATGGCCCATTTAAGCCTAGGTGGGGGACCATGTGTTGGAAGTTGGAGGTGGAGAAAATGTAGTTTTTGGTTAGAATAAAAGAAGTATAGGGGAAGGCAATGTTTTAGGTTGGTAAGAGGCCAGTGGGTTAGGTCTTAGGAATTTCACACAACATGGGTGTGGAGATAGTTAGTGGTATAAGTATTAATGTTTTTTTTTGGATATTTTGTTTTATGGGGTAGCTGTTAGGAATTAGAAGGGATGGTAGGAAGCTTGGTACATTGCGAATATATGTTTAAATCAAGGAGTTAATAAGTGGTTAGATAGGATAGTTAGTAGGGGATAGTTAGTAGTTTAGCTTTTAGAACATCTAGATGAGTTAATGTAGTAAATAGCATGGCATCTAAGGGATTAGTATTGAGGTGCTTATTAGTATTCATGTTGCATTAGGTAGGATATTATAAAGTAGAATGTAGTTAAAGTTATTAAATCATGTAATAAAGAATTCAGAATTTAATCACATTTAAGCTATTGAATCATATTTAAGATTATTAAATCATGCAATAGAGAATTGGTCAATGGTAGAGAGGAATTTAATTTAAATGTGGGATTTAAGTTTTTTTTAATGATATCGATTTATTTTTTTATTTTTAATAATCCATCACTCTATCATATTAGAATAGTGAAATAAGACAAAAGAAGTAAATTTCATAGGAGATGTTTTCGTGGAGCCTTTATATTTTCTTAAATTATTTAACCCTTTAATTGATAACAGTATGATCCAAAGTCAAGATATAAACTTAAGGTGTTGACCTTCATATAATCTAGGTATTAATCAATACTAAAATGCCTACAATCAATAATCAAGTCTTAGAGAGAATTAGAATAATAATAATAATAAAATAGTATGTATATAAATACATGGTCAATAGTCAAATTAATGGCATAGAAGTAGATATGAACTTAATAACCTTATTTTCAAAATCTGATTTCTATGTTAATCCATGCTTAAAAGTGTTATTAATCATAGGATTTTAGAGGTAGTAGAGTTGAAATGAACAAGTAAATATGTATGTTTTCATGGTTAAGTAATGGTATAGGGTTAGGTTAATAAATTAGGAGTTAATGAAATGACCATGAGCAAGATGATCATCAAAATTTGTATACCTAAATAAAAGAGAGATGATATATATATATATATATATATATATATATAATTAGTAGAATAAAATGAAATAGGATTAGTATGTTGAATCTAAGACTAGGTTTTGACTATTTTATGTCAACACACTTAAGATGTTTACTAAGTTCATGTTGAGCTACTAACACATGCTAAGTAAAATATGTATAGATGCTAAGTAAATAGTTGATGCCAAGCTACAATGTATGCCAAGCCAAATAGAACTACAACAAGTGTTGAGTGATCTTTAGGTTCCTAGCAATCTTTAGGTGCTGAGTCACTATAGGTGTCAAGTCACTATAGATGTTGAGTGGAATAGAATTGCTATAGGTTTTGAGTGAGCTAGTTTTTCTATATGAGCTGAGCATCAGAGGTAACTAGTTTTGAGTAACATGGATTTGACATAGCTATTTGTAATTACACAAACACCTATGTAAACCATTTTTTGAGCCAAAATAGAAGAATTTCAAAGGATATTAGAGATAAGAACAAATGTTTTGCATTTCTTATGAAATCAACATGCAACCAATAAGAAAAATGGAGAAGGCATGCAACCAATAAGAAAAGTGCAAGAAATGAGTGGGAAATAAAGATTTAATATGGATCATAGATTCATACTTCACCCTAAGTCTTCAAAATCCTTAAAAGGAGGACAAAACCCTATTGTATTTGTGGATGAAAGAAGTGTATCAGTGAACTATAGCAAAATTTAGAGGGAAGTGTGAAAAGACTTAGAGGAATAGAGAAACATTGTAGCATCCACTTGATGAAGAACAAAGTATCAAAATATTGAAGTGTGACATATTAGATCAAGCAAGGATTAGGTCAATCAAAGTAGAACATGGATCTAGAATCAGTAATTGGAGATTATAAAGCTACCTGGTCAAACACTTTCTAATACTCTCTAGCAATTATATCAGATATGGAAATCCTATAGACTTAGGTTGGGCTAGCAACCATTTGTAAATCCCTTAACAGGGTGGCATTCCAAGTGAATGTATAGAAGACCTCTAACTAAGCCTACTTTTAGTAGGGTAGTGAAATCCTTTAACCAGGTCACTTTTGATAGACTATAAAGTCTTTAAGAAGATAGGCCTTTCATAGGGAAAACCATTGGAAGTGGTTAAACATTGTAACATTGAACAATTACACATTGTTGTAGTGATATTTTGTGGGTGTCATCCCCACCCTAGTTTTACCTTCTCATTTTGAAGGGTTTATGAGTTACCAAATTTGTGTTTTGTTTATTTTCATGCATGTCTTTACTTTCAAGTTTAGTAGATAGATTGAATGCATGTGAATGGTTTTAGTTAAAATAATTTAAAAGGTTAAAGTTAGTTACTTCTGATTTCCCCCCCCTCTTAGAAGTAAATCTTCCCACTTGTTAATTCCAACAATTGGTATTAGAGCTTGGTTCTCACAAGAAGGATCCTTACAGCTTGGAGAAAAGATCTAGAAATGGAAGTCTAAAAACTTGGGAAGATCATAGAGAATCAGGTAATTGACATATAGCTTGCTTTACATGCTTTGGAAGAAGCTAGAGGAGAACTAAGGAAATCCTTAAAAAGAAGAAAAGAGATTGCCATAGCTGAGAATGACACACAATACAAAGAGATTGACACCTCAAATCTATTTTTAAATGGAGATTCTAAAGAGTTTGATGCAGCAATAGTAGACCTAATGGAGAAGAATAGAGCTCAAGTAGAAGAAATTAGAATACTCAAGATTGAACAAGAATCACAAGCCATGATGCTTTGTGAAGTAACTAAACAGAAGAAAAGAGCCATTGAAGACAAAGTCATGATAGAAGATGACAAGATAAATCTTACCAATAGAGTAGAGGAAAAGATAATTGAGTTTGAAGGAATCTCAAACATATAGCTAGACACCTTAAGTTAGATGATGAATGCACATCATGAGCTGAATATGAAGGACATTGAGATCTCTACACTAAAGATGTAGAATGAACAATTGCAAAATGACCTAAAAAGAGAAAAGGAGATTGCAGAGAGCTTCAAAAAACCCAATGAGGCCATCAAGTACTTTGAGTAGCTACTAAAATCACCAAGGGCTAGTAATGATACTTTAGGACTTGGTTACACCAGCACTAAACAAGGAGAGTCATCCAAGACTATAGAAGAAAGGAGTAACAAAGATAAGAATACTAAACCTACATGTCTTTTTTGTGGTAAAAAGGTACATACTTCTAATATATGAAGGAGCAAGAATGCCTATCAACATGATAAGCCTAAGAATGCAAGCTATTGTCACAAGTGCAAGAAGTAAGGACATCAAGCACATGAATGCAAGACTAAGACTATTAGAACACCAAAATTTGAAAGTCACTGCTACAATTGCAAGAAGTATGGACATAGAGCTTTTGAGTGTAGATCAAAGCTTATGTGGACACCTAATCAGCCTACAAAGGGAAATAACCATGGTCATCACTACAATTGGGACTATAACACTAGGTATAGCTATCACTACTATCATGACTATGAACACATTCCTAAAAATTGCATAAGGTCAAATTTCAAAGGAAACTATAGCAAATGGTTAAGTCAAACCACATGTTTCAATTACTTGAAGACTGGTCATATTAGCAAGAATTGTCCAACAAAGTCAAAGGCACCCAAGTTAGAAGTCAACAAAGATAAAGAGAAGGTAGATATTAAACACATCAGAGGACATATGAACAAGACTTGGAGGAAGAAAGATGAGGTTAGCACATCAAATGAAGGGATCACTTCACCTAATAGGTCAAGTGGTCACACTTCATCAAACTAAGAAGATAGAAGGCACATGGGATTGATCTACAAAGCTTTATCATATATCAATTCCTAAATAAAATAGTACTAAAAAAAAGAGACTAGCATAATTAGAGATGGAAAATTGAAATTCAAAGTTTTCACTAGTGTTGCCAAGTGAATGTCAATTTATGTTGAGCTGCTAGTAGGAGCCAAGTGATTGGTCATAGCCAAGTTGGCAATAGAAGCTGAGCAAAGAGGAAATCTAGTAGGAGTCGAGTAATAGAAAGCCAATGGAAGCTAAGTTATACTGAAATCCTTAAAGAGCTGAGCATACAATTGTATACACACTAAGTATGTAATGCTATGTTTTGAAGAATTTAAGGTCAATTTTATGATCATTTCTTGTCATTCAAATGTAGAACAAGAAATAGAAGAGCATAGAAGTGATTGACAATTAGGAATTGAAACTTTTGCACAAATTTTGACAAAGATTAAGCACCATTTTCATCGATCTAAGGTATTCCTCAAGTGTCAAGTTGTGTAGTTATAAAGTTTGATATCTTTTGAAACCTTAGATTTGTAATATGGCTTCCAGTTCTAAAAACCTTAAGGAAAAGGAATGTTTCAAGGTTCAGTTAGTTAACAATGAGGTTAAACAACCAGATTTTAGGCCAATTATAGAAATTGCATATAAAAACAACCCTACAGGCACACTATCCATTATTCCACCCAAAGTCATAATGGTAAAAGATGTTAGGTAATGTTACCATTGCAAGGTAGGAGTAGTTAGAGACTTGGAGATTTATCAAGAATATGATAAATTATGTGAGAATGGAGTGCTTAAGGAAGAATTCCAAATAGTTGAGAAGAAGGGCTTAACCTATGCCCTAGTTTTTCCACAACTTTCAAAAAAAAATGGATAAGAATTGTCCTAAGCAGGATACATAATGGTTGTTTATGGTTAGGAGGACCTATCAAGATAACGAAGAGAATTGTGCATAGGGTTACAGGTTTTCCAACCCTAGATCAATACAAGACATTGTGAAGTGATTCTAAAGAAGCTATTGAAAATAACATCGAGCAAAAATGGAACAAAAAGGGCATGACTATTGATAAAATCATAGATCCCCTTCTAGACTATGTAGTAAGGATCATATCTCACAAGTTTTATCAATCAAGCATATTGAATAGTGTTCCATGCATTGTTGTGGATGTGGCCTACAAAATTGTCAAGAAAGATCATTCATATGATCTAGTAGAATTGCTATTATCGCAGATCATGGAGAATCTAAGAGTAATAAAAATATCAAAAGGTGTTCAATGTAAGTTTTGATTAGTTCTAATATGTATATTTTTCTATGTTTTGGAAGAATTTCCCTCTTTTGGAAAAATAGATTGGAAATAAGACAAGTCAGCTATTACTCAAATCAATGAGTACATTGAGCAAATGGGAGACAACTTTGATTCACTAATGACAAGTTACTTTGAGGATTTCAAGAAAACAATGAAGCAAAAATTGAGGATACTAGTTTCCCTAGTGGAACAACACATCAATGATATTTTTTTCTTGGTTGATATTGATTATACTTATATCCAAGTAGTGATTTCAAGGGTTAGATGGCTAGGACCATTAGGATATGAGCTAAATATTGATGAAGCATCAGTAACAATCACAAAATTTCTTGCAAAGGAAATTGACAAGGATGCACCACATTTTAGAACATGTGATGTGAGATCCAAGGTAGACATAGTTGAAAACTACCTCCACTATAAAGAAGAAAGACAAGCTTGTTAAGAAGCTTAAAGAAATTTTTGGAGAAGGCATTGCAGAAGAAGCTAAAGGTGAAGGTGCTAAAGTCGAGGAAGAGGAAGATGATGATGATGATGATGATGATGAGGAACATAAACCTCTTGTATTGACACAAGGCTTAGGTGAGGATGAAGAAAAGGAAGAAGGTGTTGAGGAAGAAGAAGCGAAGGAAGCACTAGCTCAAGTTAAGCTCAAGAAGAGAAAAGCTAAAGCTTAGCCTACAACCTAGCCTAAAGAAAAGAAGGCTACAAAACTAACCCAAGCCAAGTCAAAAATACTAGTAACAAGAGCCACTACAAGAGCCTCAACTCAAAAGGCCAAGGAGAAAGACAAAGAAAAGAAGGATACTGAGTAGACCGGTCCTACGTAGAAGAAACCAAGGAGAAAATATGTTGCACAACCAAAGTTAGATGATGAGAAAAGTATAGAATATGAAGATATTAGCCAATTTAGAGTGGTAAGCCATGCTTCTAAGTCCAATATTGATAAAATTTGTGATACTGTTAGAAAAAATGCAAATTTTTTTGAATTGAAAAATATTGATTTCAAGAAATTGAGTAGAGAAGATTTGAATAAAGTTGAAGAATCAGTATATGCCATGATGGAAAAATTCAAGAACACTCCTCTTGAATTAGACAATACAATGCCTAAGGAATTATATGAAATTGTTGAAAATAAGTGGCATTATTGTTTGAAAATGGAAAAAGAGATAAGAGAATCCACATTGGCACAAGTAATGCTAGAATTAAGTAAAGGACAAATCACTAAGGCAAACAAGAAACATGGTAGCAACTTTACACCAAAATATAGAGCCTTTAGCATCTTATAGAATAAAATTGAAGATGTTGTCTAGAAATCAACAAAAATGTGGAAGTTGATATATGGCTTGACTATTGTCAAGGATGGAGAGAAGATCCCTTTGAGGGAAAAAACACTAAAAAGGATAAAGATGCAAATAAGGCTAAGGCCAGTAAGAAAGAAGAAGAAAGACAAAAAGAAAAGGATGAAAGAAAAAAAGAGCTAGAAAAAGAAACAGTGGAGGAGAAAATATAAAAAGAAGATGAAATTGCAATAGCTGAAAAGGAGTAGTAAACTAAACAAACTACACAAGATACACAGTTCCTACCTCCTAGTCCTCCACATATAGCACTTGCAATTATAATCATTGTAAAGGATTTTTCTAACATTTTTGCTCAAAACATCAACCCCTTAATTGTAGAGGATCTCAAGGAGATCCTTCACCAATCAACACTACAAGCACAATTATGCACAAACCTAGTATTAGTGAGTGCTGATGAGATACAAAAAGTTGTAGCAGAAATAAAAAGGGAGAAGGAAACCACATAGGAACTATAAAAAAAACCTCCCATAGCTACAACAAAGCAATCTAAAGAGCAAAAGGTACAAGAAAAAATTGCTAAGGTTTACTCTAAAACAAAGGTGACATCTACTACTTGCTGGTAAAGAACATTCAAAGTAGATTTAAACCTGATATCAAGAAACAAAGACCAGGGAGAAGCCTAGGGATGAGCTAAATCCTATGTTCAGCAAGGCTAAATTTTAGTTCTGGACCAATTAATAGAGTCATCAGGACTCACTTCACTTTAGGCTCTACTAAGCCAAGGCTAGAAAACCTAAGGGATCTATCTAATTAACTTGATACTCTTCTATGCAAGACTGCCCCCATAGAAGAAATGGTCAATATTCTTCTACAACTTTCTGACAAACTTCCTGATTGTAGTAGCTAATCACAACCCAGGAAAGAAATAACAAACAAGCCACGACCCACAATTCTAGTTCTTCAGTAGATGAAAATAAGTTGATTTGTTGTTGTGATTGTTATATAAAGGTGAACCAACCATGTACTTTTAAAATTTAGAATGGACCAATGTCTTATCCAATGGGATATAGAGTCAAAGATTAGCAGTTTGGACCTTTTTAATCAACTTGTGATTGAAAGTGTCAACATTAAACTTTTAGTTACATTCTAATTCTCATCCATTCCATAAACCTTAAGCATTATCAATTATGGAAAGAAACTTCCTTAATTCTTTGAATTAGTAGCAATCAATAAAAGATATACAACCTTTTGGATTGTATTAAACTAAAGAGAAACTTGTCTATTCAATCCCAAAGCTACAAACATATGGAAAGGAGGAAAAACTACAAAGATAATGATTGTTAAGGGTAAAATCTTTAAATTTAAATCTTAACACTACCAATAAAACTCATTGTATGAAACAGAGATAAAACCATTGGTCCCCAATATTCCTTCTTATATTCAAGTAAGTATACATGTAAACTCATTCAGGTCATTATAGAACAAAAACTGGATGTAATGAAAAATAGTACATGACATATATAAAAACTCTGTAGACAACTCACCTCTACTTCTCATCTTGGGAATCCATATAAAGGATTGTGACAAGCTACAGATGAGAGGAAGATAGATGTCAAAGTTTTAATGGAAAACAAAAACTTTTGGAAGATGCACTCAATAAATACAAAGAACATTCTTCCAAAAATATCGATCAGAAAGTAAGTAGTTGAGGACGTAGAAAAATATTAATGTTTAAGCCTTGATCTTTTCTTTCCTCTGTACTTTGCTGCAAATACATAAAATATCCTAGCTGCTTCTAGTTAGTAGGGCCTTTATTTCACCCATTGCTTGCTAGACATAAATTTCTCTCTTGGTGGGCCAATCAGTGTCCTTTACCCCTTATAAGTCTTGAGTGGCATTGGTCCACCTAGCATCCATGATTTCCTTAGA
Organism: Cupressus sempervirens; assembly: GCA_028749045.1. NCBI lineage: Eukaryota > Viridiplantae > Streptophyta > Pinopsida > Cupressales > Cupressaceae > Cupressus > Cupressus sempervirens. Next base: position 874,102,169 of record CM053786.1, read on the forward strand.
CTCAATAATGAATTTGTTTAAATTTATCTCTACCCTAAAGAGAGAATCAATTAAAGTGTGGAAAGGGGAGTTAGAAGTATCTTCAAAGATTACTAATGTAGTCTCCTGGGTCAAAGTGTCATCAAGAGAGTTTGACCACTCCTGCTAATCCCTTACTATATTAGTAGTATCCATAATTGATGGTATACAAGGTTCCATTCCATCTAAAAATGTCCTCAACTTGCCTTGTATTACCTGCAACTTACCAAAAAAGAAGCCACTTAATTCTTTCACCATTTCTAGGTCTCCTTGATTATGAAAATTTTGTCTAGTAAGTCAGGCTTTTTTGCCATCAACATGATCAATCTATCCAAAAATTTCATGTAGGGTCCCCAGAGGTTGAAAGTAGGAGTTAACCAAAAAAGTGCCTCATTGCAAACTTGCTCAACACTTTGCAAAGACACAAAAGAGCTATGAGCTTATTATGATAGGTTCTTCAAAGTATCAACCCTATGACTCTGTGAGAATTTGGCTTAGGCCAAAATTCACCCAAGAACTAAAGAACTCAACACAAGCACATAGTAGACCAAAATAGATAGAGTGTGATTAGAATGACAATATTCATTCAATAACAAGTTTAGAGTACACTAGGAGTGCCTTGAATATAAAGGCCTTAGGAGAGCTTCTAGAATGCATAGAAGTGAACATCATGATATGTCATACAACCAGGCACATGTCCACTAGATATGGATTATCCTCTATTGAGCACAGGATAAAGTATGATGATGTGAGGATAAGCCTACAATGGTGTAGTAGGCAAATCAGTGGTGTAGACAACATGTACTAAATGAGGAGTGGGGATAACTATGTTGTCATCATGACAACTCAGTGAATGATGCATACTCCTATGTTGTAGACACCATGTGCATAATTAGAGTTGTGTAACTCAATGAGAGTACACAAACTCCTAAGTGTCTCACCTAAAATAATAATAAAATAATGCAAAATAATTAAATAATGCATTAACCTAAGTAAACTTAAGTGTAATAAGTAAATACTTATTTTACACCAACACCCCCCCTTAAGTGAAACTTAGGGGAATGCCCTTAAGCTTACGAAATCTAGGATGAAATGCAATATGGGTCTCGACTACTAGGCCATGTTAGGTACCCATGTACATAATAAAAATGCAATCTCCCATAAAGTGGGGAAAGAGAGAAAACCTCATGGGAAAAACTCTCCCCCAAAAAGAGAGATAAATAGGGATGCATGGATGGATGGAGTAATCAAGACCTCCCCATTATGACATACATCTAGTATGTACATAAGAGAATGATGAGAAGAGGAAGAGAGATAGGATAGGCTCCTCCCCCCCCCAAAAAAAAAGAAGAATGTCGAATAGTGACTGCTCCGATGAAGAAGTTGATCCAAGACTGCAGAATGGTGTTCTTCCCCTTAGGAAGAAACAATGTGAAGGGTACAAATGAGATGCTTTCACTGTGTGTGGAAAGAATCCCATGGATAAGTGATGTCTCTGAAACTTGCTCAACTAGTTGAAGAACCTATCTCAAAGAACTGTCAATCTCTGCAATTGATGAAGAATCTTGCTACAACTACTGATCATAAGTATCCATAATCACTTCAACCTAGGAGGATTGATCATGTAGAGAATGAACAAGAGAGTTAGATGAAACCCTTGTGACAATTGAAGAAAGTATTTTTGCATCAAGAAGAAGAGGTAGATCATGAATACTGTCCCCCAAATCTATCACTGAACTTGTATTTGGAAGACTAGATGTACCCTGCTATTCTGGACCTATCACTATGGTGATGTATGCATGCGGACTAAACTGATGAAGTGACCTCTCACTATAACTATCAATAGAACTCCACATGTCTAAATCTGTTGAAGCACTATCGCTGAAATCACTATTAGTTTCCACACTATATGATGTGTGAAGAGGAGTAGAGGACAAGCTAGGTGAACTTTCCTCAAAATGTACATCCTTCTCCACAAATATCTATTGTGTCTTAGGATCTAGAAGTCTATATGCCTTCACACTGTCTTCATAATCAATGAAAGTAAAAGGCTGAAATGACTGTGCCTTGCATCCCTTGGAAGATCTTTGCCCATGCAAGACAATCAAAGACTCTGAAGTGTGTCACAATAGGTTTTCTTTCGCACCATGCCTCAAAAGGAGTTTTTCCATCTAAGGATGGATGAGGAGAACGATTAAGAATGTGAGTGGCACTAGAGATTGCTTTGACTTCTAATGATGTATCTAGAGACTTGGCATGAATCATGTAACTTGCCATAGACTTAAGAGTTTGGATCCTCAATGCTACAACATCTATCTTATGCAGACTGAATGCTGAAGGAGTCTAAAGATAAATTCCCTCATGTCTACAAAAGTCGTTAAGTCTTCTATTCACATCCATGTTTCCATTGTCCATTTAGAGTACTTTGATGGCTTTCCTGGATTTTTTTTCTACATGAGTCTTGAAGTCTAGAAATGTGTCCAACACTTCATTCTTACTATGTAGAAAGTAGACCCAAGTGAACCTTGAAAAGTCATCAACAAAGGTAAGTATGTGGCAACTGTGGCTGAATGCAAAAGGACCTGCTAATACCATGTGAACCATCTGTAGAACACCTGTTGCTCTTGAAGACTTACCTCTTTGTAACTTCCCTTCTAGATGCATATCCACTAAATCTATTGAAAATTCACCCTTAGAAAAGTTAATTTGAGGTAGACCTTTCACCATTTGGTATGTGCAAAGTTGCTGAAGGTAGAGGTAGTTAAGATGACCATATCGCTCATGCCATACTTGCATGTTTGAATTTGATTGAGTTAACAAGGCTTTTGAAGAAGACTTGGGCACAAAATGAGAGAAAGAGTACAACCTCTTGTGATCATTCACTTTCCCCACTGCAACCAAGAAATTATCTTTAAGACTATGCACTTAAACTGAGTTTGGAAGGAACTCAACTCTGTGTCCATCTCTGAGGTGAGTGATTTGGTAGATTGAAAGGAGATTTGAAATTAGGTTTGGAACATAGAGAACCTCTTGAAACTCTCCATTTTCTATCTCCACATTTCCTTTCCCTTCAAATTCCATTTTTCTATCATTCCCCATGAAGATGTGTAGTACCTTAGACTACTTCATTGAAGAAAAATCCTCCTTTGAAAAACCAATGTGATATGAGGTACCAAAATCAAATATCCATTCCTTTGAAGAGTTTGAATTAGCCATGAGTGCTTGCCTTTGCCCTTAGAATCTGAAGATGATCCTTTATCCTTGTAAGCATTAGGCAATGGAACATTATGTTTCTTCATGATGTTGGTTAACTCATCAATATTTTAAAGATAACACTCATGCTCTTCATGACCCAATTTTTTGCAATAAGCGCACTTATTTTTCTCCTTATTGTTGTCCCCCTTCTTGTTGGAATTCAAGGAATTGCCTTGTTGATTGGATTGTGGTGTTGTCTTTTCTACATCCTCAGATTTGTCCTTCTTCCATTTCTTCTTACCCTTTCCTTTATTTGAAGACTGTCCAACTGAATGTTGAGAATCCTCATTGGCCACCAATGCTTTGGACTGAGGTGTTTTGAGAATCCCCATTGATTTCAACTTCTTTTCTTCATCATCCAATAGTTTAACATATTCATCAAAAGTGACTTTCTTGTAGGCAGACCCTAAGGTAGTCTTTAAGGTGTTAAAAGAAGATACAAATGTGGAATACTCTAATGGTAGCTTGTTATGTATGAGATAGATCAATCTATCATCTTTGATAGAACTCCCACAATCAGTAAGCTTCATCCTTAATTCATTCACCTTGATGATGAAATCCTAGATGGAGTCATATGACTTAGGATCTAAGGAAACAAGCTCATCTTCTATTTTGAACACATCCTCTTCAGACACTTTACCATAAAGGCTTTGAAGGGTATCCCAAGCTTCCTTGGATGTAGTACATTTCTTGATTTGATACATGATTTTATCATCTACCCCAAACATATATCACCTAGGGCTTTCCTATCCATGGCTACCCAATTTGAAATATCACTTGCAAAAATATTATCACCTACTGGTTTAGGAAGATTACCATCTACATATTGTGAAACTCTATTATGCATTAAGTGATACAACATTTTGATTGACCACAAAGCATAGCTATGAGGAGTTAATTTAGGAAACTTAAAGTTGCCCATAATGCAGAAAATGAAAGAAATGTAGAGAAAAGAGAGAACACAACACCAAGAACACCCCCACTTTTCACTAAATCAAGAAACCCCCCAAAATAGATGCTTTGAGAACTTTATCAATAGTGAGATTACAATGGGCCACTTGCCAATTTTGGCCTTTGTGGACTTTTTATTTTTCTTGTTACAACCTCTTAATGGAGTACATATTTGAAACTTTACAATGTGCTACAATTCTGAAGTATTACAAAGAAAAGAAAGGCCCCATTACTGAAAGTGACAATTTTGTCCACACAACCTTATAATTTGATGCCAAATCTAGAAAGTAGATGAAAAAATATGCACTTTCAAAAAAGACAAAACCTATTTTCGACTCCAGATGTGCCCGTATGGAGCATTTGAAGTTGCAAAATGTAGGATTATGCAGGTAGAGTTGCCAAAAAATGCACTTTCTGAACAATCTGTGCACCAAAAACCAAAAAATAGCTGCACCAGTGAAAAATTAATAAAATTTTACCCAATTTCAAAAAAATTGCACCTGATTTGCAGTTCGGATGTGTGAGTTATGGCCTCCTGAAGTCAAACTACAAAAATGAAAATCAATTTGGAGAGGGGTTGCATCAGTGAATGATGGGGTTAAATTTGATGATCATACAACTGTTCCAGCAGTTCAATTTTACCCAAAATTATGTCCAAATGGGTGTCAAACTTAATGCATAGAAATGATGACATCAGCCAAAATTTGGGCCAGTGATGATGTAGGCAAATGACATGGATTTTGTACTATACGAAAGTGTATTAAGTTATGTGATGTGGCATTGTATGACTTCTGACTAAGCATACAAAGGGATTACTGGATATGGCCACGTTAAATGAGTCTATAGCGAGGCACTAATGACTATCACTAACTTCGACTAACAAGTGGCTTTTGCAGACGTGGAACGATATAGTCACAAGTTGACTAGGCACCCAGTGACATGTTGCAAGGGTATTTTTCCATGTGGAGGATGTGTTAGTCTACATATCACACGACATTCACTACATGCACAGGGTCATCTAGAATCAACAAATGGTTACCACGTGGCAAGAATATGTGCTAGGAGACTGTTGTTGTTGATCGTTGGGTTTGCGAATGGATGTGCACCATGTGTCCTATCTTTTCATAGTGCGTGTACTTTGCATTTTCCTACGTATAGTGCAGATTGCCAAAGAATCCTTTTTCCATGCTAGAACTTGGATGCTCACTAGAGTTTTTTTTGAACCCGCTGGGACTCAAAGCTTTAGTCCCACATTTGTGGGATAAGTAGTGAATGTGCTATTTAAAAAGAAACCAAGCTTGCAACAAAATGAAGCTTAGTGATGTCAGATTGGAGCTCCCAATCGATGGTATAGTGTGCCAGATTCATATAGTATAGATTAATTCAAAGATCTGTAGGGTATACTCTGATTTAATATTAAGCTCACAATACAATATAAATGTGATAATGCCTTGCAAATAAAATCTAAAAAATTCCACCAAATATAGAGCCGAACCAGGATGTCACTGCCTAATTCAGCAAATTTTTTTCTCTACCGGGACTGATATTCTAAAAATAAATATTCAAAAAATACTAAAAAATGCAAAGAATAAAATTAATTAGATCTAAAAATTAATTAATCAGATCAAATAAAACGATCATACCCAATTGTAAATTGGGGCCTCTGGGTTTTGATTTGCAAAAAAAAATTTCCTCACGATCAAATTTCACCCAATATAAGAAAATTTATAGTTGATCTTCACCAAATTGACTCTTCAAACACAACAGTGAAGTCAGATCTTGCTCTAGACACTCCCAATTTTTGCAGATCCTCTAGATTTGTGTCGAGGTGTTGAAGCATGAATGGTCTCAAATAGCTACATGATGAGAATCTCCCTTAGCTCTGATACCATGTAAGAATTTAGTTTAGGCCAAAATTCACCCAAGAACTAAAGAACTCAACACAAGCACACAGTAGACCAAAATAGATAGAGTATGATCAGAATGACAATATTCATTCAATAATAGGTTTAGAGTACACTAGGAGTACCTTGAATATAAAGGCCTTAGGAGAGCTTCTAGAATGCATAGAATTCAACATCATGATATGTCATACAACTAGGTACATGTCCACCAGATATGGATTATCCTCCATTGAGCATGGGATTAAGTGCGATGATGTAAGGATAAGCCTACAATGGTGTACTACACAAATCAGTGGTGTAGACAACATGTGCTAAATGAGGAGTGGGGATAACTATGTTGTCTTCATGACAACTCAGTGAATGGTGCATACTCTTGTGTTGTAGACACCATGTGCATAATTAGAGTTGTGTAACTCAATGAGAGTACACAAACTCCTAAGTGTCTCACCTAAAATAATAATAAAATAATGCAAAATAATTAATTAATGCATTAACCTAAGTAAACTTAAGTAAGTGTAATAAGTAAATACTTATTTTACACCAATAGGTTTATCATTGCTCTAAGGATCCCAATTCTCACATCATCTCCCTATTGAACTAACTGAGTATCAGTGCTCATTCTCCTTGGCTATGAGGATTCATCCTCCTCTATGTCCTTAGTCTACACCAGAGCCTCAAAACTATCTTTAGCTAGTAATGAAATCCCCTATCCTTCTTCTCCCTAAGCTAGAGCCATCCTTTGTTCTACTTTTGTTAACTTCTCTTTGAGGGATGCAATTTCATCCTCTAGTGCCTGGGCCTTAGCTTCAAGTTCAACAATTCTTTCCTTGTATACATGACTACTTCTGAGCTCATTTTTATAGAGCTTTCTAACATCAATGTAGTCATGTATGGCTTGGGACAATTTATCCTCCATTCACTCTACCTTGGCCTCATTCATAAAGGAGAAATGCTTCAATGCCTTAGAGATTTCTAAGCCAGAGGTGACTTGCAAAGTCCAAATTATCATGTTGCTTTGCTGTGTGCTCTACACATCCATCAATTTTGGTTTGTTTAAAGTAGGGGCCATGCTCCAAACTACCAAGGACTTGGTGTCAATGTTAAAACAAGTTTCCCTCTTAAGGCCACCAGCACCAATTGCCTCATAAGAGATGGCATTCTCTTGTCTTCTAATTTGATCAAGCATAAATGCTTGCTCCAAGTCCCAACCAGGTACTAACAATATGCCACTCCTATGGACAAGATCCTTGGCCTCCTCTAAAGTCATTACCTTACTTTCAGGGTCATAGGCTTGTTGTTTCTCAATCCATTCCATCCTCTGCTCATTTGATTCATCAAGTTTCATCTGGAGGACAAGTTCACTCTATTCTATTTTATATAAAAACCTTCTAAATTCAATGGATTTGATGAATTTGTCATCCTCCAAGAATTGTTGAGCTTGGATGATCCTATCATGCAATCTTGCTGCTGCCAGTTCCAGATTTGTCAAACTATTTTATCTACATTAGCTCTAGTGTAGAGATATTTTTGCCTCATGTTAGCAAAATACTAACTATTCCCTAGAAAAATTTGCAAGGTACTCTATCTAACTTGAGGAGGGATCTATACAATCTTCTATCTTTTATGCCCCTTTGCCAACCAAGATGATTGGGGTGGATCCTCTTCTTCAACCTCAAAGGCTACATCCGACTTAAGGCTATTTGGACATACTCTTTCCTCCTCCCCAATTGGACCCTCTGGCATCTTAGCCATTATTTCAGCATGGTCCATGACCATCTTCCTAATTCTATGGGGGTAAGGGACATCCATATAAAAACCTAGGAACTAAGGATCAATTCTTTTCAATTCCTTTTCCACCCTTAGTACATCTTCTAATTTTTCAAGTTTATCAGCTACCTCCCCTTCTACTACTATTTTTGGAATGATTTCCTCAAGGGGTAACTCTTTGGAATTGGGCAACACATAGCTTCTCATTTCTTTCAAAGTGGCCCTTATCCATCCTTCAGGGTTATACATCCTATAGGGGCTAGTGCAGAAATTGTAACAGTGTAAAAAGGCAAGAATAGGTTCTAGGGCCTCTTTGCCAATAGTGAAGTCACTAATTTTAAAGAATCTACACAAAAGGGTTCCCCTATGTACCTTAGGGCCTAAGTATTCCCTTTTTACCATGAATAATTGCCAAATAAATTCAATGATTCCTAATCTAGGAGGGATGAACTTTAGTAAAATGTGGTGTGTCTAGGGACAACCATAGACTCTCATCAAAGAAAAAGTAGGAAATAAGAAAATATCTCCCCAATTATGATCTAGCTTTTTTCCTTCAGGTAGCAGGGATGGTCTTAGGAGATATTTCAAAATTTTAGGAGCCCTAAAGTATCCTAGGTCTAACATTTTCATTATGACAACACTAAAATTATTAAAGAATGAAACAGAGTCAAAAAAATGGTAAGAGTTGTCCCATACTAGTGTCCATAGCTAAACTAGAAAGGCTCCATTTAGATCAGAGGTTTGATCAATAAAATCAAGGCTGATGTATCCCACTTTCTTGTAGAGAATCAAATGCATAAGTAAAGAGTAATATGGGAAAGTGAATTTCCTCATTTCTCTAGACCTTGTCTTGGCAATGTTCTCCTTAATTATACCCAATATATGAATAACATAGTCATATTCATAGGCATGGTAGGCATCTTGTATATCTCTGGCAATTACATATTCAACCCCCCAAACTTCATCTGACCCATCTTTACCTACAACTTTATGGACACCATATATTTTTTTGACAAAATAATTTTTAAATTTTCCCATGGGCATCTTTTTTTGTATCTTCTTTGGGAAATCACCAACCCTTTTTAACTCTCTAGGAATATGTTGTAGCAATGAATTTCTAGTGAAAGCATTGGGATTTGCCTCAAATTTCTTTTGTAAATCCTTCAAATTTAAGGCTTGGCCCATTGCTCCAGTTAACCCAAAAGCCTCAATGAAAGACTCTCTATCCAAGGTGCATAGAATAGTACCATCCTTCCTATGAAAAGACTTGGTGGTAGGATTGTAACATCAAAACAAGGCTTTCGTTAAGTCCACATCTATGAAAACTTTACGGAAAATCAGTTTGGCCAGGTTCTTCTTCTAGGGATTACAAATAGGAACCTTCTTTTCCCTATTGCAGTAGAAAAAGTAGAAGAGCTTAGAACCATTGGTATCAGGGCACTTAGCATCTATGCAATTAGCATACGGGTCAAAGAAAATATGATCATTAGTAGAGTTTGCATTTTTTGATCGTGGGAACAATTTTATCCATTCCTCCAAAAATCAGTTGGGTTTCTTTTGTTTGGTTTGACCCCCCTTCAAGGTTGATGTTTTTGATACTACCATTTCTAATGTTGGAATCTCTTCTACTTCCTAGTCTGACATTTTTGTATTCACAACTGAAAATGTGTAACTGTAACTGAGCCTTGGAAACAACAATGCAGCTCTCATGGACAACACAGGATGAACTTCAAAATCTAATTTGTGAACAATGAATCATTGACAATGGGGTTTAGAAAATCTTATAAGTTGATAGGCTCAAGAAAAAAATTAAAATGCATTGATTTTAGCATGCTTGAGAATGAGCTCAGTTGATTCTGCCAACTTTAGGAAGCACCGTTATTAAATTCCATCTATGCACTTTTCCAACTGCATTGAAAATTGATTGGCTGAGAACCTCATACTTCTTTTCTCATCATTATGTTTATTTCAGAGATTAGATTCTATGATATTACGACATGGTGACTAAAAAGACCCTTCGTAATATCACAACATTGTATTAATAGTTCTTTGATCCCATGATATCCCTTTAAAACTTATATTGGGCAATCAAAAAAGTGATAAAAACCTCTTACGATACTACAACAACCCTTATTGTCACAGTATCAATAGCTTACCTATTCTATTTTATGATCCCGTGACAAATGGTTTCGGGGCATCGTAAGTCATCTTCATATGTCCTAAGATCACACGATCATAGTTGAGCTTACTACCTCATAGTAGTGCAACCCTACACATTTCCTTTTATGATGTTACAGTTAGGCCAAAATCATCACATTGTTACATCACTAGTTTACACTTTCTTTAATGTGATCTTATGACAAACCCTTATCATAATATCGAAAAACCTTACCTTAGATCCCTAAGATCTCATGATGAAAGATCTATCATAAGATCGCAGATCACAATCCTTCAGACATCTCATAACCCTTTGGTCCCACAAAATATTGACTATGAACACACCTGGTACATGAATATTGGCTCTGTTTAATGGGAAATTGACATCTGTCATAACAAAAGGTGACATGCTTAGCTTTATGACTTTACAATCCTACGACAATAGGGTGTCGCAACATCTGACCTTGTGTCAACCCTTCATATGATCATATGACAAAACTTTTTGTCCCAGCATCATAACTATTTAAAAGCACATCCTTCAATTATGTAATAAGCATCGTAAGATCGTTAGGCCCCATTCTCATGCTTTACAATTTGATGATAAAGACTTTATCGTAGGGTCATGACTACCCTTATCTTCAACCTCCAATGTCATGAACAAACACTAATCGCAACATCGAAAAGGACCCCTTTATGAAAAAAACACAACACGACCTAATCTTACGACACAAAGGACATTACAAGATCGGGAAAGAAAAGAAACATACCTATGATAACATGATACATCTATTGTCAGATTGCAAAAGGCCATCACACTTGCCCATGATACTGTGCCAACCCTTATATTGTAAGATCGTAAAGAAATGGGGATTAATAGAAAAATGAAAGCCTTCTCATTTACATGGCCTAGGGTTAGGACAAAAGGTGAATGTAGAATACACTAGGGTATAATAAAATTTTGAAAATATGATCACAACCATTGTCAAAACAAAATTCAAAAATTTCATCATAGAGAACAGAAAAATGCCTAATCACAAAAAGGAGCTAACACTACCGAGGAGCAATCAAAGGAACAAGCAAGAAAAGATGTTCTTGCAGCACAAACACAAGGTGCAAATCCTCAAATTTTCATCATTGACCAAGGTAGTAGAGGAGAGGATAAAGAAGTAGATAAAACCCTTAAGGAGCAAGAGGCAATATAAACATTGGTAAACTTGCCTACCTCAAGGACTCTTCAAAAGAAGCTAAGAATTGATACAATGCCATTACAAATATCAGTAGCAGGCTTGAGCACTACTAAAGTTACAAGGGTACTTCACTATGGAGACCCTACATTAGATGAAGAAATAGTCATACCAAGCTATGGCTCAAAGAAAATGAACTTGCAATAGATATATGAAGTGCAAGAGGCACTAGAAAAGAGGAAAAGACAAGAGATCCTCAAAAATGAATACAAGTAGTAGCAAGCACTAGTAGAAATAAAAGAAATATTTCTTGATGCATTCAGCTTGCAAAAACTTGATGAAACCAAGCCTATCTTGGAACAACTATCAGATATTGTAGAACAGGTGATAAATAAAGATCAGGAAACCAATGTGAAACTCATGGAATGATCTAAGAAGAAGTTTTAAGGAAAAGTTAATGAGAAAATATCCAGTAAAATAACACTGTCATAGGTTGAATTGGTGAAAAAGATTGAAAAAGTGAAAAAGGTACTTGAGAATGTATTCTCATTGTACAAAAAGTTGTGTGATTTCTCATATTTCACATAGGAGACAAGAGAAAGAATAATGATCTTGGAGAGAAATGTAAAGATTTCCAACACTTAGCTACCAAAAGATCTAGCTTAGAGTGAGAAGCATTTTTCTCAAACACTTCACACACAGAAGGAACTAGCTATTGTAATACCACAAAATTGGCTCATTGCCATGATACCAATTTTAGTCTATCCTGATAATTGCTAAAGTCCTATTTCACTAGGCAAATCTTTGTTCTAACATTCGCTACTTGACTTAATTGTCAAATACAGAAAATCCTAATCTGCATTACTCACACTCTTTATTTAATTCCTAAGTATTGACTCAAATTAGCTACATTAAACCTATTGATTTGATTTAATTTAATTATAAGTGTTTATACTTTAATTAAATTAAATTACTTCTTTAGCTAATGTACAAAGGAATTAAATATATTAGATTTAATTAAATATCCTTATTCTAATTGTTGAATTTAATTATTCAATTTAGAATACTCAATTATGAGGTCATATTTAATTTTCTTAAATCAAATATCTTCTCCAATACTCTCTCTTAAGTTCAGAAATGGAAACTCTCAGTTGACTAAAATCATAAAAGTAATTAAATCAGTTAACTCCTTATTCCACTCAAAAGAAATCAATTAACTTGCTTTTCATACGAAAACTTTCCATTCTAACTGAATCTCATTTCTAATCTCGACCATCCATCCAAATTGATCTTGACCATTGATTAATTCTTGGATTCTATTTAAGAAGCTCTCAATTCCTCATTTAAAAAAGAAGAAGAGGAGAGGTTGAATTGAAGAAGCATCAAATTGCTGCTGCATTTTACACTCATCTAGCTTTAAGATATTCTCATATATTTTCATTCTTAGCTTAATGTCATCTAGATTTAATATGCATATATTTAGTATAATTTCTTTTACATGTTTTTAGATTAAAAATGCATATTTCATTCTAGATTAATCTACATACTCATATAGACTAATTGCATTCTCAAATCTTTCATTCTTAGAGGGTCTGGTTGCCTGCACCTCGATTCTGAGGATATTATCAAGCAAAATCCCTTTAAATAGAAGGCAATAGGTCAACTTGTAGGAAAAATCTTGGGTGAAAAATCTCATGTTCATTCTAGGATGAATCCGCAAATACTAATCGTGTTGAAGTGTGTGTGTTAAACAGAGCCCACACATTCATGCGTACATTTTTGGTGCCCACCATGGGGCCAAGAAATCAACTTTTTGGCCTCATTCTTCTTATTTTGCATTTTATTTATTTTTGTTTATATCTTGTATTGCAGGTTTGAATTGTTGCAGGTTTGGAGACACTTTGAGAACACATCCCATAATCATGAGCAAATGAGCATTTGAGAAACCTCTTCCTCTTCTCCATCTTAATCTTCTTCTATTTCTCATCTTCTTCTTCTTCCTTCTCATGTTCTAAAATTTAAAAATAAAAAATTGATTAAAATTCTTTTTTTAATCATTTTTATGATTTTTCATAAAAATCATAAAAAATAGACCAAATTAATGAATTTTGGTCTGAAATTTTTACTAAAAGTTCTAAACAATAGGAAAAAATCGCATGCAAAATTTTAGATTTTTCTAGTTAAAGCTCTATTTTATATTTTTTTAATGATGTTTTCATCTACAAATTATTTGAGCAAGTAAACCAAAACTTTTTGATTTGAATATTTTTCTATACATTTGGGTTAATGGCTGGCATGCACAGTAAAAATGATGCAGGAGCATCCAGAGGTATAAGGGCAATCCCGTGTCACCAAAAAAATATACTTAGACTTAGTTTCCGTTTCATGTCTTTACATTTTTGGATACCCATTTGGGTCAAATAAAGGTTCCAACTCTCACAGTTCAACTATCAGTCTGCTAGAAAATCTCAAAAAAATAGGAGCATGCAATTTGGCCATCATTTTGGTGGCCTAGAAGGTGTGAATTGGTCAGATGAATGTAATTGTGATTTAGAGCATTCCAGAAAAAGAATCAAGTCAAAAGACCCCACGGTTTGAAAGTTATTGCAGTTTTTCAAGTTTTGGAGACCTCCTAAGAATGCTTCAAATTCAGGTTAGGGGCATTAAATGACCTTGAAAAGGGCCAAAGAAAGCACTTTGAGAGCTTTCTAAAAATGTAAACGGTTCGTCAATCAGAGCTACGGTTCAAAAGTTATACCTCTTGGAAGTTCGGTTACCGTTTCTAGATTCTTCTAGATTTGTGCCAACTTCTACCGCAGCTTCCGGAACCTTCTATTTGGTCAGTGGATGCCTACTAGCACTTTCTAGAATGTACTCCTAGTCCTTAACCCTCTGAGGTCTATTTAAGGAGATTTCTGGCATTGTAAAAGGTAGTTCGGAGTGGAGTTTGAGAGGAGGTAGTGAAAGGAGAAATTATCTCCAGATTTATGCTATTGTAAGCCCTTAGGGCATGTCTTGAAGTTTATTTTCTCTATACTATTTGTACTAGCTTATTTTCTCAGTTAATACAATTTCCCTTTTCTATTGTGTCCATTATGTTCTTGGGTTGTGTCCCCATCAAGTGGTATCAGAGCAGGTTTTCCTTAGTGTGTAGATAGAGCGCCGATTGTGAGGCAATTTGCACCAGGACTGTGTGGTTGTGGGATCGAGTTAGAAAATGCCTCCATGAAGAGAGTGTGGTGGAAGGGCTAGAGCTATTAATCTTGAGGAGGTTAGAGCCCTCCAAAGGCAGGTGCAGGCATTGCAAGAGGAGCTCCGTAGAGGAGCAAATGTTGCTGCAGGTGACAACAGTGAGGATGACAATGAAGAAGAAGTAATGGGACTAGAAGAGGAATTTGACGGGGAAGTTCTGAATCATGCAGAGGAAAGGCTTTTTAGGGCCATTACTAAGTTTGGGAAAAGACCCACAATTGAAGTGGGTGTATTTTCAAGAAATCTGAAACCAGATGAGTTGATTGATTGGATCAATGAATTGGAAGAATACTTTGAGTATGAGGATATCAGGGACCTAGACAGGGTTAAGTTTGCAAAGGCCAAATTGAAATGCCATGCCAAAATCTAGTGGCAAGAGGTTCAATTGGAAAGAAATAGAAGAGGAAAGTAGAAGATCACAAGGTGGGATCACATGGTGGAAAAATTGAAGAAGCAGTTCATTCCTGTGGACTACGAGCTTGATTTTTTTAAGAAGATGCATGGGTTAAAGAAAGCAGGAAGATCAGTCCAAGAATATACAGAGGAATTTTATTGACTCTTGATTAGAGTGGAGCATGAAGAAGTAAATAAGGAGAAGGTTGATTGTTATATTAGTGGGTTGCGACCTAGCATCCAGGAGGAATTAAGTCTGGTAAGAGTGACCAGTGCTGAAGAGGCATACCAGTTTGCCCTACGAGTTGAAGAGAAGCTGAATAAAAGGTTTGAAGGAAGGCAAAGAGAGCACATTCAAGGAGGATGGGGAAGTGGTAGATCATCTGGAGGCTGCAATGAAACCCAAAAGAAAAATGAAGATGTGGGTACTAGCAGAAACTAGAGGAATGAGGGTTTCAACCGCTCCCATGATCAAGACTTTGGAAATCAAAGAGGAAGAGGTAGAGGATGTGGACAAGGAAGAGGAGGCTTCCGTGGTACCTATTTCCATTGCAATGAAGAAGGTCATCGTGTCTTTGAATTCCCTCAACGACAAGGAAAGACAGATAGGAGAGCTGAGGGCCAAGCTAGGGTTTCTCATGTGGATGAGGATGCACAATCATCGCATTCAGAGGATGCAAAAAGAGGAGAGACCTTGGTAAATGAAAGATTCCTACTAAGTGGTGAGATTGAACTAGGACAATGGAGGAGTTTGTTCCATACCAGATGCAAGTGTGAGGACAAATGTTGTGATGTGATCATTGATGGTGGTAGCACTGATAACTTGGTATCAGAAGAGATGGTCTCTAAGCTAAAGCTCAAGAGGGAGAAACATCCCCAGCCCTATCAGATTTCTTGGGTAAAAGATGATCATAAGGTCCTGGTAAGTGAAAAATGTTTAGTGAAATTCAAAATTGGGAGTTACCATGATGAAGTTCTCTGTGATGTTATTTAGATGGATGTTTGCCATCTATTGTTGGGTAGACCATGGTAGTTTGATAGACATGCAGTACATGATGGACATGCAAACACATACTCTCTGACAAAGGATGGAGTTCGCCACAAATTGAAGTCCATGAAAAAGGAAGGTGAAAAGGTATGTAACAGTGCTAGGATTTGTCTTGTTGATGAAAGGAAGTTTTTAGATGGCATGAAACATCAGCATATGTGCTATGCTTTGATTTCTAGGAAAGATAAAGAAGGTAGTAGTGAAATGCCACTTGAAGTTTTAGATTTACTAGGGGAGTTTGGAGATATTATCTCTGATAATGTTCTAGATGGATTGCCACCAGTAAGGCAAATTAGTCATCAGATAGATCTGATTCCAGGAGCTAGTTTTCCGAACAAGGCTGCTCACAGGATGACTCCTACTGAAACAGAGGAGCTAAATAGACAAGTTCAAGAGCTATTGAGGAAGGGCTTGATTCGAGAGAGCTTGAGTCCATGTGCAGTACCTGCAGTACTTGCACCAAAGAAGGATGGAGAGTGGAGGATGTGTACAAATTCTCGAGCTATAAATAGGATCACCATCAAGTACCAGTTTCCTTTGCCAAGGATGGATGATATTATGGACTGCTTGAGTGGAGCTCAATACTTCACAAAGATAGATATGAAGAGTGGTTATAACCAGCTACAGATTTGAGAAGGAGATGAGTTGAAAATAGCCTTCAAGACCAAGGAGGGTCTTTATGAGTGGTTAGTCATTCCCTTTGGACTGACGAACGCCCCAAGCACCTTCATGTGGCTCATGAATGAGATACTTAAGAAGTTCATGGGAAAATTTGTTATTGTCTATTTGGATGATATTTTAATTTTTAACAAGATTTTGAAAGAACATTTATTACATATTCGTAGTGTCCTTGAAAGGCTAAGTGAAGAGAAACTATTAATTAATCTAAAGAAGTGTAACTTTGCAAAAAGGGAGTTAGTCTATTTGGGGTTTGTTATATCAATTGAAGGTCTCAAAATAGATCCAGGGAAGGTAAAAGCCATCTTAGAATGGCCTACTCCAAGGTCTGCTACTGAGGTAAGATCATTTCATGGTTTGGTTAGTTTTTATAGGAAGTTTATTAAGAATTTCAGTGGCATATGTGCACCCCTAACTGATACAATAAGAGGGGATAGAAAAGAGTTCAAATGGACTGCAGCAGCTACGAGAAGTTTTGAATTGCTAAAGAAGAAGGTGACAGAACAGCCTGTGTTGGCACTTCCAGATTTTAGAAAGGTTTTCCAGGTGGATTGTGATGCCAGTGGCAATGCTATTGGGGCTGTATTAAGCCATGAAGGTAAGCCTATTGCATATTTTAGTGAAAAATTGAATGATGCAAAGAAGAAGTATTCTGTTTATGATCAAGAGTTCTATGCAATAGTTCAGGCCTTAAAGAAATGGAGGCATTATTTATGGCCAAAGGAGTTTGTTTTGTATACTGATCATCAGGCATTACAATACTTAAATAGCCAAGGTAAATTGAATCAGAGACATATGAAGTGGTAGAATTCTTGCAGAGTTATACATTTGTGTTGAAGCATAGAAGTGGAAAATCTAATAGTGTTGCAGATGCACTAAGTAGGAGACAGTCATTGCTTATAGTAATGCAGGTTGAAGTAGTTGAGTTTGATGAACTCAAGAATTTGTACCCTGAGGATCCTAATTTTGTTGAAGCATGGAAAGCTTGTAAAGAACCTGTAGTTGTAGATAGAACCAAGTGGTTAGACTATTTGATTCAAGATGGCATGTTGTTCAAGGGTAGTCAATTGTGCATTCCAAGGAGTTCCATGAGGGAAAATTTGATTAAGAAGAAACACAATGGAGGGATGGTAGGACATTTTGGTCAAGATAAGACCATTTCCATTCTTAGAGAACATTATTTTTGGCCTCAAATTTCATAGGATGTGAAGAAGTTTGTACAAAGTTGTCAGGTTTGTCAAGTTGCCAAGGGGTTTAGTCACAATACTGGCCTATATTAGCCATTGCCTGTTCCATCAAGACCATGGGAGGACATAAGTATGGATTTTGTTCTTGGATTGCCAAGGACACAAAGGGGTAATGACTCAGTATTTTTGGTGGTTGATAGGTTCTTCAAAATGGCACATTTCATTCCATGCCACAAAACTCATGATGCTGTCCATATTGCAAACTTGTTTTTCAAAGAGGTGGTAAGACTACATGGTCTTCCAAGGAGTATAGTTTCTGACAAAGATACTAAATTTGTGGGGTATTTTTGGACGACATTGTGGAAAAAGTTGAGAACAGACTTGAAAATCAGTTCCACGCATCACCCACAAACTGATGGTCAAACAGAAGTGGTAAACAAAAGTCTGGGCAATTTGTTGAGATGTTTAGTTGGGGATAAGCCCAAGGGATGGGATTTGATTCTACCACAAGAAGAGTTTGCTTACAATAACTCTATAAATAGGAGTACTGGAAAATCATCATTCCAAATTGTATATGGAAATAGCCCAAGGACTGCACTAGAATTGAGGAAGATATAGCAAGGGGAGAGGACAAGTGTCGAAGCTGAGGAATTTGCTGAACATATCAAGTGTCTACATGAGGAGGTTCAAGAACACATTACCAAGATGAATTAAGAGTATAAAGTTAGGGCTGATCAAAGGAGAAGACATAAGGAATTCCAAGAAGGAGATTTAGTCATGGTGCATTTACGAAAAGAAAGATTTCTAGCCGGTACTTACAACAAGCTAAAAATGAAGAAATTTGGCCCCTGCAAAATTTTGAAGAAATATGACTCAGGAAATGCATATGAAGTGGAGCTGCCAGATGGTATTCACATTTCTCCCATTTTCAACATTGCAAATTTAACAGAGTATCATGATGATGGTGCAGATGAGGAGCTGGTGTTAGAGCCATGTCTGATTCCTGCTTCTAAGAAGGAGGAGATAGAAGACATTCTAGATCATCGTGTGGGTAGGAGTACCAGAAATAGGTAGTATGAAGAGTACTTGGTCAAATGGAAAGGACGGCCGATCAAGGACTCAACTTGGATTTTAGTAGCCGAGGTTTCCCATTTGGGATTTCCTCTAACATGCATAAAGTGACAGGGTCACTTTTCAATCTACCCTGGGTGTCTGATGCAGGAGCATCCAGAGGTATAAGGGCAATCTTGTGTCACCAAAAAAATGTACTTAGACTTAGTTTTTGTTTCATTTCTTTACATTTTTGGATACTCATTTGGGTCAAATAAAGGTTCCAACTCTCATAGTTCAACTATCAGCATGCTAGAAAATCTCGAAAAAATAGGAGCATGCAATTTGGCCATCATTTTGGTGACCTAGAAGGTGTGAATTGGCTAGATGAATGTAATTGTGATTTAAAGCATTCCAAAAAAAGAATCAGGTCAAAAGGCCCCACGGTTTGAAAGTTATTACAGTTTTTTGGGTTTTAGAGACCTCCTAAGAATGCTTCAAATTTAGGTTAGGGGCATTAAATGACCTCAAAAAGGGCCAAAAAATGGGGGACGAGTGAAGCTGGTCCATAGGACTATAGAGAACTTCGAGAGATTTTTGGAAATGTAAACGGTTCATCAATCGAAGCTACGGTTCAAAAGTTATGCCTCCCGAAAGTTCGGTTACCATTTCTAGATTCTTCTAGATTTGTGCCAATTTCTACCGCAGCTTCCGGAACCTTCTATTTGGTCGATGGATGCCTACTAGCACTTTCTAGAATGTACTCCTAGTCCTTAACCCTCTGGGGTCTATTTAAGGAGATTTTTGGCATTGTAAAAGGTAGTTCGGAGTGGAGTTTGAGAGGAGGTACTGAAAGGAGAAATTATCTCCAGATTTATGCTATTGTAAGCCCTTAGGGCATGTCTTTAAGTTTATTTTCTTTGCACTATTTGTACTAGCTTATTTTCTCAGTTAATACAATTTCCCTTTTCTGTTGTGTCCATTCTATTCTTGGGTTGTGTCCCCATCAAAAAATTCTAGAATTTTTGGATCAAAATTGAATATTTAGTAATTCTTTAATGATTTTTCATTTAAAAAGTATTTTACCTTGCAAATCATTGAATTAAAATCTAAAATTTTTACTGAGACTTTATATTGATATTAGAATAAGCCAATAAAAATTTCAGATTTTTTAGATTTAAAATAAAATAAAATAATTATTTTTATTGTTTTCCATAAAATAATTAATTTATGAGATAAATCTCAACATTTTGATTTGAAAATTTTATTGCCAATTTGGGACACTTTCAAGAGCTCATAGTAAAAATTTAAGATTTTTCTGATTAGAAATTTGTTTTAAATGTTTTTTTAAAAGCTTTTTCATCAAAACATTAATTCATGATGCAAATCCTTGAGTTTTAATCAAACTTTTTTTATTGCAGGTATGTGGAAAGCGACAATGAAGGACATGGGAGGATTTTAAATTAGAAAGGAATGAACTTGAATGATTAATCATTTTTCTTTGAATGAATGTTGTAATTAAATTTAAAATCCAAACACACTCTGGAATGCCTTCAAATCTAAAACAATCAAATTCAATCTTGAATGTTTTAATAAATTGACAAATCTTTCATTTGAATGAATGTGCTAAAAATTCAATCTTGAATGTCATGGATTAAAATCTGCATTTTTTTCATTGGAATGAATGCTATAACACACTCTTGAGTACCTTAAAGAGAACACATTTTCATTGGAATGTATGTTAATCAACACCATCTTGAGTGCTTAAGGATCAAAGAACCATTGCAATGAAATATTTGGATTTTGGTGCTTAAAATGAATACATTTAATCTTGAATGCATAAAGGAATTGAATCTTTTCTCTATCTATTTCTTATGTTGACGATGCTCAATTTACCTTTGTTGATGAACTTTCAATTTATTATGTTGATGACACTATAAGTTGGAAAGAACCTTGCATGCTAAACATAAGTGTCTTCAAGAGTAGAATACAAAAACTAAAGATTCATTGGGAAAGAATGAGTGTCTTTTAAACCCCAAGCCCACTTACATATTCACTCCTCTCATACCTTTGGGTGATCTTGAGTGCACAAGAAATAAGTGGACTTGTTTTTTTTTTTTTAAGAGGCCTGCTTGGGGATTTCATCACCCCTTGGGATGACCTCAACTCTTGTGTTCTTGCAGAGTATAAATATCAAAAGGTGAATTGAAAGATACCTCTCTTGGAAGTATAATCTTGTCACTCTTGGCTAAGCCCCAAAGAACTTTATACCTTTGGGAAGTGAAGGTGGAGATTTGGGTTACCATCTCCTCCTAGCTGTGTGGCATTATTTTCTTTCATCTACAGATTTGGGCCTCATGTACTTTGTGTATATCGAGGACACCTTATAGTTGATCTTTGTATATTCTAGTTGAAAGCCTTGAAAGGATTGTTGATGTGTTTGGTGTGCTTGAGTACTCAAAGTCCAAAATCTACATAGAGATGTAGGTATGGTCTTAGTCTAAACCTATCAAACCTTTTATGCATGGTTGTTCACTTAAACCTAGGATATCACAATGGCTAACAAAAAATGCTTTAAATCCAATATGCCTAGTGAGGAAGAAGATACACTTATTGCAAACATGAAGAAACAAATCCAATCAATGAGCACTCAACTTCAAAGACTGAAGCAAGAAGATGACACAACATCGAACAAATTCTCCTTGTGAGATTATTTACCTTCCTATAATGTTGAGTCCAAGCCATCTCAAAACAATCTGCAAACACCCAAGAAATCTAGAAATATTTTTGAAGAAAAACCTTGGGAACCTAAACCAAAGCATGATTTCACTGCTTTGGGAAGATCTTATGAATCAACATTGGAAAAAATTCTTCAAAAGAAACTCATTGTATTACCTAAGGTCACTTTGGTGGGACTTTCCTTTATGAGTAACTATTGTGCCTATCATAGACATAATTTACATAAAACTTCGCATTGTAAGGAGCTAAAAAACAAGATCTAATATCTATTTGATAATGGCAGAATTCAAAAGTATAAGCTCTCATCTACTATAGATTCTACTCTCAAGAAGGATCAACATCATGAAACCATGTCTAGCAATGGTTCAAATGCAACTTCTACTTTTGCCAACATACCATCACCTTCTAAAGCATCTAATCTTTCCAACATACCTCCACCAAACAAAGCACCTAATTCTTTTGCTATTGACTATGTGTACCCTCAAGGGTTGCCTCTAAAAGAAGCCCAAGCTAATCTTGACTTGGATACAAGCCTCTCCCATAATACTCAAACTAAAGATCCAAAACCTTCATTCATTTCTACTCCCATTATTCCCACTCCAACTAGCACTTCACTATCTCTTCAAGAGCCTATCATGCAAAATCTGCATCCTACCTTGTCCTTAGAAGTGGATCCATGTCAAGAGGATTTAAAAAAATCAAAAGATCAAGATCAAGAACCCTTGCATATCCCTCAAGATGTCATCCCTCCATCTCAAGAACCATGTAGTCCTCCATCTCCCATATCATACCCCTCTACTAGGCAAGATCATGATATTCCTTCCACCATCCCTAAGGAGACTATTAAAGACCAAGAGAAGGATACTTTTTCTATACTACCTAAAATTCCTTTTGAAGAAAGTGTTCGCTCACCCTCTTGTTCTACCTCACTACATTCACTTCAAAACTATTCTCAAGCTTTAAATATTCCTGTCAAAGGTATTGCTCCTATAATAGTTACTCATAAATCTATTGATGGCTTTGGTCATATTGCTCACTTTAATGATGTTGATATCCATACTCATGGTCCATTCAAATCTTCTAAATCTATCCTTGGTCCCTACGCATCTAAGCTAAAAGCTTCAAGTCTTCCATCCATATTGGGACCTTATGTTCGTCTATCTCCTACTTCCATTCTTAGCCCATTACATGTTCCTCCGCCCTACCCAAAGATCAACAAAGATACAATTACTTGAATGCTTCATTTTCACCTTTCCATCTAAACCAGTCATATTTGCCTCATTCATCCACAATTCCTAAGTCCTTTGGAAGAAATTTGGATGATCAACTCAAACACAAGTGCATGAATCCATCCTCAAAAGTTCACATGTGAATGTTAAGAAGGAAAATACAAAAAAGAGATTGCAAAGGTCCACTATTGAAAGAGCTCAATGAAGGAAAGTGTGGGTTCTTAAATCTGTTATTGAAGAAATGTGTTCCAAAGCATCTAATGAAAAATCAAAGGCTATATGGATTCCCAAGTCTCTTTTGAAGGACTTAAATATTGAAAACAAGTTAAAGTTGACATTCAAGCTTCCAAAGGCTTTCACTCCATCTTCTTCCCAACATCTTCCTAGAAAGGTTTCAAAGCCTTCCACTCCACACCTCTCCAAAATGTATTTGCCACCTCATACTATTTCATCCATATTTCCTCCATGATTCCACTACCCTTCAAGGTGTGTGTCAATGTTGATCTTGCCCACTTTTTGTTCTACCCTTGCACATCCATTTCAATACCCTATCAACTCCACCTTCTATCCTTCCATCCCATTTATCTCATCCATAGCCTAAAACCTTATCCTCCATATATCTTTTCTACTATCTCCCTTCCATTACCTTATTAGCATCTTTGAGTGTACCTTGCTATGGCTTTGGCTTACCATAACTTATCTTTCTTATAGGAATGCTATATAACTTGAGAAAGGATTGAATTCTTTCCAAAAACTCTAAAAATCCAAAAAAAAAAAGAGAAAAAAGAAAAAGAAAAAGTGCCTCGGTGAAAACTTGAAAATAAGTGCCTTGGTAGTAAAAGTAAAGAAAAATAAATCCATCCTATGGTGAAAACCACTTATTGTGGCACATTGGATAAGTACCATGATGAAAACCTAGTAAATAGGTGTCATGCATAATTCTTCCATCCATGACATCCTATCATGATCTTGCTTATCCTTTAGATGCCCTCATTCCTAAAGTCATTCACTCATAACCTCCATAGCAAACTTTTCTATCCTATTAAGTTAACCCTTTGGTCTTGATCAATGAAAGAAAGAAGAAAACTCAGTTCTTAGCAATCTCTTGACATGGTCATTTTCATGGATTACTTACACGATACCCTTCATTACACCATGAGCTTATATTGTTATATCCTTTTCCCTAGCTTGGGTAATCTTGTGAAGGCTTTCCTTGAGGGTAACATTCACCACTTCATACTCTTTGCCTATCCATCTCCACTTATCCACCAGCTTGCTACTACATATTGTCCTGCACCTTGCTAGACATAGGAACAAAATCAAGGTAATCCTTCTTGAGAGCCAGTAATCTTTGAAAAAGTTCTAAAATTTTGAAAATATCTAAAAACTGAAAAAGTCCTGAAAAAAATTATTACCCTAGTGAAAACCTAGCAATAGGTGCCTTGGTAACACCCAAAAAAAGTGAAAAATACAAAAAAATACAAAAAATATTGAAAAAAGAAAAATACCAAAAAAATTGAAAAATAAGAAAAGTGTCATTGGTGAAAACCTAGAAATAGGCATCATGGTAGCAAAAAAAGGAAAATCCTACCAAGAAGGTGAAAACCTAGTAAACAGGCGCCTCTTGTTCCCAATGCTCCATCTTGTAGCACATCTTCTGGCTATTTTGTACAATCGCTTTCATGCTTTTGCTTTCCTTTTTTTTTCTTACTTTCTACTCATGTATCCATGGATTGAGTCTTGTTATAGCTTGAGGGCATTCCCCTTCAGTGTCACTATTTTTGAGATTCTCCTCATAGAATCTCCTTCACAATAGTCACCAGTGGTCCTCACTATGTTTGTCTACTGTTGCTAGTGTCATTACTTTCAAGATTCTCCTCATTGAATCTTCTTCATGACCATCACCAATGGTCCTCACTACATCTGCCTACTATAGCTAGTGTCATTACTTTCAAGATTCTCCTCAAAGAATCTCCTTCACGATAGTCACCCATGCTCCTCACTATGTCTGCCTACTTTTGCTAGTGTCACTATTTTTGAGATTCTCCTCATAGAATTTCCTCACGATAGTCACTAGTGGTCGTCCTCACTATGTCTGTCTACTGTCGCCACTATACCTCATTTTCAAGATTCTCCTCATAGAATCTCTTTCACAATAGTCACCAATTATTTTAGCTGTGTTTGCCTACTATTTCTTGGGTTAAGTCTGCAGGTTTCTTTATGGAAGATCTTTCTTGCATCAGTCACCAGTCATTCTAATTGTGTCCATCTACTATCACTTAGTCCTCTTTAGGTTCTTCATCTTGAAGTTTCCTCTTTGACCTCAGTCACCAGTCATTCTGACTGCGTCTGCCTATTGTTATCACCCTACTGAGGAGATTTCTTTCAAACATGTTCTGGACTCTGACACTTGACATCAATCCCAAAAATAGTGAACTCAAAAATGATATACTTATTTGGATATGTTGAGCATTTTCTTTGTTTTCTTTTTTTTGCTTTATCATATCTCCTTGAGCAACTTGATGATGTCATCTTCAACTAGAGAAGTAATGACTGGGGGCATGATCTTTTCTTTGCTTTCTATTTGTGGTTTAGTTCCAATAAGTTGATCTATTCCTAAAAAAGGGGTGTCCACTTTAAGCACCTCCATCTCGTATTGGATGGTCGTGTGTACCTCAACTCCTTTTATTAGAATACACCAATAACATTGGTTTTTCTCCTTTTTTTTTGGAGTGAACTCTTCATGCTACAGTAAATATTGATACTCGTCTTGCTAAGTGAATGTACGGGTCACTGCGAGTATATCTAGCACACTTCTATCTTAGGTTATGAATGCAAGGTTCATTGCAGATAGAATAAATACTGATTACTTAGCATAAGATGGATCTCCCATGTGTTTGGTGTGTCTATCATGCAAGCAACATTCTGGTCATCCTAGCATTTATGCTTTGATGCTTATGTTAACTTGCTATATTAAAAGGGACAAATGTTTTGGTCATTTTGGCTTCTTGTGCCTCGAATGCTTACATTTAATCCCAAAAAACTTATAACGTATGTTCTATTCATATTTCCATGATTGCAATGTTAGTGAGAATTGTATAACATATGAGCTTTGTTCTATGTCCAGTGATGATAAATTGTTCAGGCTCAGTAACTAGACCTAGGGTTGCATTTAATATAGTCTTGCATTACATAATTCATTTGAATAAGCATGCTATTCAATTGCAACTTTGTTTCATCCTTTGTGATGGAGAACTGTAGATCTCTTCAAAGCATCATGTTCTTCACGACTGCACAAATGATTGATTAATCACTCTCTTGGCTACTTTGGCTACTTTGAACCCATTTTTGAGATCAAATTCAAAATTTGACACACTTAAGTTGCTCAAAAATGCGTTTTAAAATTTTGGGACCAAAGCAATCAAATGCTTGTGCAGTCCTAAATTTTTTGATACTTTGCGATTCTTGGAATCTTTTCAACTCAAAATTCTTCATGTTTTCAAAATTTATTTTTGAAAAAGTCAACTCAAGTCAACTATGGTCAAATCTAGTCAAATTTTCGTCAAACTTGGTCTTCAAGACCTCTAAATCATTGCAAATCAACTCTGAATTTTCTTCTGATCATTTTGTTCTCTTTTATGTTCTACTAAATCTTCAATTTCTTCTATATCTCTCAACATATTGCTTTATATCATATTTCTACTGTGTCATCTTTCAATTTTTCTCCTGAGGGGGCAGGATGATTACATCATTGAACTTGAAATTCAAATCAATCTCATATCCTTATTGCTCAAGGCATCTCATTCCCATATCATGTCCTCATCACTTGGGGTATCTCATCACTCAGGGTATCTTATTTCCCTCCTTCTAACATCTTGTTATCTATTTCATATGGTCATTAGTCAATTATAGGTATCAAGATAGTCTAAACCCTGACTCCTAAGGATCAAGCCTCGTTTTGGGGATGATTCTATAACCGATCCTTTATCAATCTTAGGTATCTAGGTGTTCTATCTAGATCCTTAAAGGTTAAGCTCCATTTTGGAGATGATCTTTTAAATGCTTTCAATCTTAGGTATCTAGGTGTTCTATTTGGATACTTAAAGGTTAAGCTCCATTTTGGAGACAATCTTTTAAATGCTTTCAATCTCAAGTATCTAGGTGTTCTATCTGGATCCTTAAAGGTTAAGCTCCATTCTGGAGATAATCTTTTAAATGCTTTCAATCTCAGGTATCTAGGTGTTCTATCTGGATCCTTAAAGGTTTAGCTTCATTCTAGAGATAATCTTTTAAATGCTATCAATCTCAGGTATCTAGGTGTTCTATCTAGATTCTTAAAGGTTAAGCTCCATTTTGGAGATAATCTTTTAAACACTTTCAATCTCAGGTATCTAGGTGTTCTATCTAGATCCTTAAAGGTTAAGCTCCATTTTGAAGATAATCTTTTAAATGCTTTCAATCTCGGGTATCTAGTTGTTTTATCTGGATCCTTAAAGGTCAAACTTTGTTTTGAAGAAACCTTTTAAATGCTTATTATATATGAGAAATGTTAGTATGCTAATAGAAACTAAATTTAAATAAAGCTTCTACAAACTAAAAAAAATTCATAAACTTCAAGATAGATTAAGATAAACTCTCAATTGAGAATATGAGCCATTAATGGACTCTCTTAATGAGAAGCTCTCTTGTTGAGTGGCTTTGTCTAAATAGATAGGATGTATGCTCAAGCTTATGTTTCAAAAAGGGCTTCAAATAGAGTTGGAATTTGGGTGTGAGTGTATGGTTTTGATGTAAAATAGCTTCTTAAAATGGCATTATGACTTTACTTCATGGATTGTATTATTTTTGCAAAGGGGAAGGATCCAATTTATAGGCAAGAGGCTTGAGGGATTGAGGGCTAAGATGCAAGGATGGTAAAAAGCTCATGGAGGGCTCAGATTGCATGAGAAGAGAGCACATGGATTGTGCTTCCTTATAGCCAATCAAGGAGTGACACATGTCATAGGGTGAGAGGATGGAGGAAAGGGGAAGGATGAGTCAACAAAGGAGGCTCAATGGGATAAAATCTTCATAAAGACCCTCATAATGACTTGTAAGAGAAATAAAAGGGCTTGGAAGAGTCATTTATGGCCTAGTGGGCTTCATAAAGTTTTATGGTTGAGATATTTTGAGGGAGATGAGAGCAATTTCGACTTGGGCTTGATTAGGAGGGTTTTAAGCTTGCTTAGGATTGTGCAAATGATTAGAGGATGGATTAGGATGGTTTAGGATTAGCTTAGGGATAGGCAAGTGGATGACATTTAATGAGGGTGGGTGAAAGAGGAGATATTTGTTAACTTTGGCTTGGGTTAGTAAGTTTTAACCGATGTTTAGGGAATGTGACAAGGTTAGGAGGGGACTAGGATTAGGTTTAAAGACATCTTCTAGAAGAGTCTAGACTTTGGATGAGGATAAAGACTTTCTAGAATAGTCTAGAACTTCCTAGGATGAGGATGAAGACTTTCTAGAAGAGTCTAGAACTTCTTAGGATGAGGATAAATTAGATTTTTAGGAAATAAATAAAGTTTTATTTATTTCAAGGGTTTGGGTTGAGGAGATATTTATTAAAACTTTTTAAATAAACATCAGGATTAATATTTAATCTTAATTAAATATTTTGAGTTGGGATTAGGGGTAGGAAATGATGGGATTAGCCTTTAATCAAAATTAAAGAAGGATTAGAAGATTTTGGAAGAGGTTAGTGGTCTTAAGGAAATTGGCCAAGTTTTAGGCAAAAGATAAATTTTTTATTTATTTTGGGTTTTTTGGTCAATTTATTAATTAAATAATTAATAAATAAGGAACTAATGTTTAAATAAGATTTAAACATTTTTGGGAGGGATTCCTTGATTAAATATTTTTAATTAAGATAAAGGGATTTAATGGCATAAAAATTAATTAATTAATTAATTAATGATGATGTCATCAGGAATTTTTCAGAAAATAAAAATACTTTATTTTCTAAAGGTTTTTAGGTGTCTAAACTTATTAATTTTAGGTATCTAGGTATTCTACTTGGATTCCTTGGGATTAAGCTCTATTCTAGAGATAGTCCTTAAAAGCTTATCAATTGATCTTCATATCATCAACTTTGGAACCAATCTCATTTCTTGATCCTCACATTATGCTTTCTAATTTTCTTTGAATTGAACATGTTGCTTGCACATTCATTCAAAGAGGGGCAAAATGTAATACCCCAAAATTGGCTCATTGCCAAATACCAATTTTGGTCTATCCTGATAATTGCTAAACCTCGACTCCTGAGGATCAAGCCTCATTTTGGGGATGATTCTATGAATTATAATTCGATCTTGCTATCTTTTATTAATCTTAGGTATCTAGATGTTCTATCTGGATCCTTAAAGGTTAAGCTCTATTCTGGGGATGATCTTTTAAATTCTATCAATCTTAGGTATCTAAGTGTTCTATATGGATCCTTAAAGGTTAAGCTCCATTCTGGAGATGATCTTTTAAATTCTATCAATCTTAGGTATCTAGGTGTTCTATCTGGATCCTTAAAGATTAAGCTCCATTTTGGAGATAATCTTTTAAATGCTTATCAATTTCAAGTATCTAGGTGTTCTATTTGGATCCTTAAAGATTAAGCTCCATTCTGGAGACAATCTTGTAAATGTTATTGCTCTCAGGTATCTAGGTGTTCTATCTGGATACTTAAAGATTAAGCTTTGTTCTAGAGACAATATTTTAAATGATATTTCTCTCAAGTATCTAGACGTTCTGTTTGGATCCTTAAAGATTAAGCTCCATTCTGGAGACAATCTTTTAAATGCTATTGATCTCAGGTATCTAGACGTTCTATTTGGATCCTTAAAGATTAAGCTCTATTCTAAAGAAAATCTTTTAAATGCTATTGATCTCAGGTATCTAGACATTCTGTTTGGATCCTTAAAGGTTAAGCTCCATTCAGGAGATAATCTTTTAAATGCTTATCACCCTCAGGTATCTAGGTGTTCTATCTATATACTTAAAGGTTAAGCTCTATTCTAGAGATGATCTTTTAAATGCTATCAATCTCGGGTATCTAGACGTTCTGTTTGGATCCTTAAAGGTTAAACTTTTTTATGAAGGAAACCTTTAAAATGATTATCAATTTTGGGTACCAAGGTATTCTTCTTGGATTCCTTGGGATTAAGCTCTATTCTAGAGATGGTCCTTAAAAGCTTATCAACCAGTCTCTATCTTATCAACTTTGGAACCAATCTCATTTCTTGATCCTCACATCATGCTTTCTAATTTTCTTTGAATTGAACATGCTGCTTGCACATTCATTCAAAGAGGGGCAAAATGTAATACCCCAAAATTGGCTCATTACCATGATACCAATTTTGGTCTATCCTGATAATTGCTAGAGTCCTATTTCACTAGGTAAATCCTTGTTCTGGCATTTGCTTCTTGACTTAATTGTCAAATGCAAAAAATCCTAATCTGCATTACTCATACTCTTTATTTAATTCCTAAGTATTGACTGAAATTAGCTACATTAAACCTATTGATTAAATTTAACTTAATTATAAGTGTTTATACTTTAATTAAATTAAATTACTTCTTTAGCTAATGTAAAAAGAAATTAAATATATTTGATTTAATTAAATATACTCACTCTAATTGTTGAATTTAATTATTCAATTTAGAATACTCAATTATGAGGTCATATTTAATTTTCTTAAATCAAATATCTTCTCCAATATTCTCTCTTCAATTTAGAAATGGAAAATCTCAATTGACTAAAATAATAAAAGGAATTAAATTAGTTAACTCCTTATTCCACTCAAAAGAAATCAGTTAACTTCTTTTTCATAAGGAAACTTTCCATTCTAACTGAATCTAATTTCTAATCTTGACCATCCATCCAAATTGATCTTGATCATTGATCAATTCTTGAATTCTATTTAAGAAGATCTCAATTCCTCATTTAAAAAAGAAGAAGAGGAGATGTTGAATTGAAGAAGCATCAAATTGCTGCTGCATTTTACACTCATCTAGCTTTAAGATATTCTCATATATTTTCATTCTTAGCTTAATGTCATCTAGATTTAATATGCATACATTTAGTATAATTTATTTTACATGTTTTTAGATTAAAAATTCATATTTCATTCTAGATTAATTTACATACTCATATAGACTAATTGCATTCTCAAATCCTTCATTCTTAGAGGGTCTAGTTGTTTTCACCTCAATTCTGAGGATATTAATAGGCAAAATCTCTTTAGATAGAAGGCAACAGGTCAGCTTGTAGGAAAAATATTGGGTGAATAATCTCATGTTCATTTCAAGATGAATCCACAAATAATGACCAAGTTGAAGTGTGTGTGTTAAGCAGAGGAGGCCAACATCAAGAGAAAATTGATGCAAATACAATCTTCCATAACCCCACATCTAGAAGTACTCCATAAAGAACAAGCCTATGTAGATAATGTTCTCAAGAAAGATCCTAATCTTTGGGAAGGACTTGTTCATCTTGAAGTAGAAATAGCTATCCAACATAAATCATTGGAAATTGTTTTGGATAACTGGGATGCATCTCTCAAGATGATTATGGAGATCAATAATTTTTTTTTGGCAAAATATGGTCTTAATCCTTAGAACCCTTTAACATAAGTATCAAAAAGGGGGAGATATAGTAAAGGGGGATAAATAATTGAGAGGGAGATATAATGTTTTAGGAGAGTTGTAAATAAGAATGGAAGGAAACACAGATACCGAGTTACAGTTATAGGAATAGAAATGGCACAACAACTTAAGGGGAGTTACAAAATTTTTGAGGTATATATGTATATATAGTTTTTACAAAAATTTTGAAGTTTTGTATATATGAAAAATTGAATGCATATTTTACTCGAGAAGATTATACTTTGACATACTGCTAAGTGTTTTTAACACTCATGTCAAAGGGGGAGATTGTTGAATCTAAGACTAGGTTTTGACTATTTCATGTCAATTCACTTAAGATGTTTACTAAGTTTATGTCAAGCTAGTAACACATGCCAAGTAAAATA
Organism: Cupressus sempervirens; assembly: GCA_028749045.1. NCBI lineage: Eukaryota > Viridiplantae > Streptophyta > Pinopsida > Cupressales > Cupressaceae > Cupressus > Cupressus sempervirens. Next base: position 874,134,040 of record CM053786.1, read on the forward strand.
TGTATAGATTCCAAGTAAATAGTTGATGTTGAGCTACAATGTATGTTGAGCTAGACAAAACTACAACAAGTGTCGAGTGATCTTTAGGTGCTAAGGAATCTTGAGCTGTTGAGTGAAGATCAAGTGTCAAGTCACTATAGGTGCTGAGTCACTATAGATGTTGAGTGGAATAGAATTGCTATAGGTTTCAAGTGAGCTAGTTTTTCTATATGAGCCAAGCATCAAGGTAACAAGTGCTGAGTAACATAGATTGGACATAGTTGTTTGTAATTGCACAAACACCTATGTAAACCATTTTTTGAGCCAACATATAAGAATTTTAAAGGATATTAAAGATAAGAATGAATCTTTTGCATTTCTTATGTAATCAACATGCAACTAATATGAAAAATGGAGAAGGCATGCAACCAATAAGAAAAGTGCAAGGAATGAGTGGGAAATAAAGATTTGATATGGATCGTAGATTCATACCTAACCCTAAGTCTTCAAAATCCTTAAAACAAGGACAAAACCCCATTGTATGTGTAGATGAAAGAAGTGTATGGATGAGCTATAGCAAAATTCAGAGGGCAGTGTGAAAAGACTTAGTGGAATAGAGTAGCATTGTAGCATCCAGTTGATGAAGAACAAAGTATTAGAATATCAAAGAGTGACATATCAGATCAAGTAAGGATCAAGTCAATCGAAGCAAAACAAGGATCTTGAATCAACAATTGGAGATTGCAAAGTTATTAGGTGAAAGACTTTCTAATAATCTCTAGTAATTGTATTAGATATGGAAATCCTATGGACTTGGGTTGGCCTAGTGGCCATTTGTAAATCCTTTAATAGGGTGGCATTCTAAGTGAATGTACAGAAGTCCTCTAACTAGGCCTACTTTTAGCAGGGTAGTGAAATCCTTTAACTAGGTAACTTTTGATAGAGTGTAAAGTCTTTAACAGGATAGGCCTTTGATAGGGAAAACCATTGGAAGTGGTCAAACATTATAACTTTGAATAGTTACACATTGTTGCAGTGATATTTTGTGGGTGTCATCCACACCCCAATTTTACCTTCTCATTTTGGAGGGTTTCTGAGTTACCAAATTTGTGTGTTGTCTATTTTCATGCATGTCTTTACTTTAAAGTTCAATAGATAGATTGAATGCATGTGAGTGGTTTTAGTTAAAATAATTTAAAAGGCTAAAGTTAGTTACTTCTGATTCAGCCCCCCCCTCAGAAGTAAATCTTTCCACTTGTTAATTCCAACATGGTAAATTGTAACACATCATAGAAATTGGAAATGTATATATGATAAGCAATCTAAAATACTTAGTGGTAAATGTCTAGTTGATTGGAATGATTAAAGGACTTAGTGCAAAACTTGCATCAAAATAGTCCTACCATAATAATTTAGGGTCAAAATGAGACATAGAATGTAATGAGCATAGGTCAATTACCTAGGGTATCTATCAAACATCTTCACCAAAAGTGACTATAGAACTACTATAACAACATCAATGAAAAATTTGTGTTTCATAATTTCATAGGTATCATTACGAGGATAGAAGATGAATTCTAATATGATAACATTGGCTAGCTAGTATGTTATGATTGGTTAACCTTTAAATGCAGAGTTAGATTTCTCTAAGGATTGATCTAGTATAGTGTTAAATGGGATAGTATCATAGTTAGCTCATGAACTTGGAAACTCTAAAATATAATTTGAATTATAAGATGTACCTTCATAAATTGAACCTAATCCAAACTGGAGCTATGTGTTCCTATAGCATTAAAACTTAGACTTTTAAACCTATGCATTGTATTGGAATAGTGACTTTACATCTTTATGATATGTATTTGAAAACTCACTTTAATGCTTTGTCAACTTTCCATAACCTAATTAGTGTGGCATGTATTTACATAGTGGATCATTAAATTTTTTTTTAAAACAATTTTTTGGTTGTGTTTTGTCTTGTTAAAATTAGGGCATGAAAATTAAGTAAATTTTGAGGAAAAATAGCTAACAAGCATGCAAAAGTCTGGCATACTCAATTGACATATGCTTTATGGGCTTATAGGAAAAGTGTTTCTACTACCATGGGTATTTCTCCTTACAATCTCATTTATGTTAATGATGCTATTATGCCTTTGGAATTAGAAATACCTTCTTTGTGTTTTTCATTTCATGGGATAATTGACAAAGATACTTTTCGAGAACAACATTTACAAGAATTATAAATATCCGATGAATGAAAAATACATGCATTTGAACATATAAAAGATTATCATAAATCTCTATAGAAGCAATATAATCATAAGTTAGTTAAACAAGCATTTTCAATTGGTGATTTAGTTTTATATGAGAATCAATGAAATGTGAATGCTTTACCTAGTGAAAAAGTAAAGTTTAGCCCTAATAGGGTTGGACCTTTTTGTGGTTATTGAAGACTTTGGTTTATGTGCTTATAAAATTGCTGATATGGATGGTGTTTCTTTTAAGGAACCTATTAAAATTATAAATCTTAAACGTTATTATCCTTAATTTTGTTCTTTATTTTCTTTCTTCATTTATATATTCCTAATTATAGACTTTTTTTTATAGGTTATGCAGTGTTAGAAAAATTACATATATAATATATTTATGCACCTTCTTTCTTTCTTTCTTTCTTTCTATTAAGTTTTATTTTGAACATAAAACTAAATAGAAACAAAAAAATTTCATTCATCAAAAAGTGATTTTAGTTTTGATACATATGTGGCCAATGACCCTATCTATCACTATGCCTATCATTGCAATCTGATGGCTGATGGTTGCTAGATCTCTTTGGCCTATGATAGGAAGTGATAGATCTATGTGCCTATGTATGGCTCTTGAATATGCTCATACCATGTAAGCACTCTCGAGCACTCTGTAGCTCAGCTATCAATTTCTCCTCCCTTTTCCTTAACATACTTAACTCTTGTTGGACAACTACAAAGATATCAGCATGCCTATTAGGATCTTTGTAGCCAGGAGAGGACTCTCACTTGCTCGCTAGTAGTTGGTAGGATATGCATGTATCCTTTAGAGCCTCAGATACAAAACTCCTCCAGTCCATTATGCTAGCTATAGAATAAAAGTTATATTCATCAATTTTATACCTTTTTCAAATTAAATTACAAATTTAATCATATTTCATAGCTAGTATTGGGAATAAAAATTGCATGGTCAATTTTGAGTCACATATTGTGAATCTTGAAGAATCATGCCCTAAAGTGTCTTTTTATGCATATGTAGTTGATTGCCAATTTGAGGCCTAGATGGTGTTTGAGTGGCTTAACACCTTTCATTTGACATATTCATGTGATCCACAATGTTATTTTTCCATCCTGAATCATTCTGTGAAGTCCCATTTTGAGCTAGTGTCCAAATTTGCAATTCTGCCCAAGTGTCAAATAGCAACCAAAAGCCCAGTTTGTATTTGAATATCTTTTACCCAAGAATGTGTCATGACTAGCCACTTTGGGAGTGTTTAGTGTCCATAATAGAGAACCTATTTTTCAGTTTTCAAGTCATTTTTAATCTGTTTGGCTAGCTTTTGCACCCCCCAAAGTTGGTCATTTACTATTTTGTGCATTTGTCTAGTTGTTCACAATTCTGGGAAGCCCTGTTCGACCAATCATATCTTTGACTCAGTTGACCCAAATAAAAAAATTAGTTTTGCATTGTGTTCCAGGGGTCAGACACTTCATATGTTCCAATTTTGAGATCATGATAAATCCATTTGATCAGTTTGCTAACATGATAAAAAACCCAGTTTATATTGTTTTGTTACAACTAAGGTATCCTGATTGATCTGTACCCCTGTTTGGCACATTATAACTTTGATCCTATGATTGGTGAGCCTAAATGGATTATATCATTATGTTTTTTCCTAAAAATCCTTGAAGTATGCCAGTTCCCAAGTCATGAAAAATCCATTTGCATACTTTCATATGTCTATACATTTGCCAAAAACCACTTTTTGACACATTTCCCAGTTAAAATTTCCAAGTGACTATTTTCAAAAATTCGTCAAATGCATCCTATGATTCCTCGTGAGCCCAAACTATAGAATTATATTCTCTTCATGGAAAAGAACTTATATCCTAGTTTTCAGAACCCCAAGTGATCAATAACCCAATTTTATAATGCCAAACCTGAGCCAAATTTATGTTTTCTAACATTATTTGCCTGTAGGATATTTGAAGCATGGATGTTCGATAATTAAAATCTTTTGACTAGGCATTCATCAAGGGTTGAGAATTTGTAATATGGTAGAGTGTGTAGGATTGAATGCTCATGCCAATTTTTGTGGTCTGGTTACTGGATTGAGTTAGTTTTTAAGGCCAGCTAGCAGGCCTCCAGACACAAATTTATAGTTTTCAGATTTGATTAAAAAATTCTCAAATATAGAGAGGGATTCAAATGAAGACAAATTGGGGTAAATGGAGACACATCATGAAGGAAATATGAATCAAGGAAGGCAAAACATTCTTGATAAATTTTATTACATTATGAATGATAAGAGGCAAATTGATTAAAAAGCTCATGCTAAATTTGAAAAAGGAAAATCAAAGCATATAGAGCTATTCTTCTTCTTATGCTTGAATAGTAGGCAGAGTGTTAAGATCTTTTAATCAAGAATTAGATGTTCCATGGATACAAGAGAGCACTAGAGAATGGCTAAAAGTTTGACCTTGGGAAATTGTTTAAATAATTGTAAGGGAGATGCCATATGAAAATAAGGCAGAAAATGAAGGAGAATGTTGTAACCAGCTAATAAGGTAGAGCATTCCATGACAAATGATTTGGCTACTAATTAGAATATAGTGGGAGTAATATTGTATTATAATTTTGCTAAGTTTTTCACTTTTCTTAAATATGTGAGGCAGATAAAATAGGTTGCAACAAGAGTAGACCAAGAAAAAGTTCAAAGCAACTCAGACCAATCATAAAGAGTACAATAGCAAGCATCCATAGAGGAAGGAGCAATCCATGTTTTTAGTAGAATGTATAGATTTTGTTGGTGAAACAAAGCTCAAGGAAGCATGTATCCACGTTTTTGAAGCCCATGGCTTCCTCCATCAATAGTATCACATTTTTTAGAAGGGGAGAGCTTCATTTTAAATGACCATATGCATAAGAAATGACCATCACTATGAAGAGTCTATGGATTCATGGAAAAAAAATGACCAATAGGTAGAGATATTTACATAGAAATGAAGCTCCATTGTGGAGCTCTCAATCACAAGGTCAGAGCTCCATGTAAGAATGAGCAACTCATGCCAAAGGAGTTGGAATAGCTCACACATTTACAGTAGAAGAAATTAGCATCTACAGGGTAGAGGGAAAATTAAAATGAATTGTCCCACATCGCTTGTACAAGGGGAGTTTTTTTATTTAAATACTAAAGCACACTGAAGTAAAGTGTCTCAAAGACAAAGGCTTTTCGCGTGGGTCCTAGCTAGTTGGAGGAAAGAGGACCAAAATTTTGACTAGACATGCAGACCAAGATGATGATGTCAGAAGAATGAAGGTGACCAAAAAATTCAAAAATCCAGTGCCTCACTACTTCGCTAGCCAAGAAATCTCAGAAAGTCTAGTTAGCGACATAGCGAGGTCATTGAAAAACTCTAAAATCTAGCAAGATTCAAAATGTTAAGTGGGTCTCACTTGTAGTATGAGCAACAAATGAGATTGTGCCAAGTGGCAGTGAGCAGGAGGCGATATGGCGAGTTCAAACCAGTTGTAATGAGATCGTGACACATGGCGAATCGAGCGGCCCTCACTCTCTCACCAAGCAGAAGATGCACGAGAGTTAACATGGTGAGATAGTGAAATTGACATGGCAGGGATGATGTGGTGGTGATGTGGAGTTCCTGACAAATCAAAACGTGTCACGTGGCATGGATTTTGAGGCAAGGTGATGTGGCGAGCAAGTTTATGAGATGCATGAGATTGTGACACATGGCAGATTGTGTGGATCTCGCTATGTCGCTAAGGGAGAGATGCATACCAGTTAGTATAGCAACATAGCAAGTATGATGTGGTGGAGAGTAGGCATCCAATCAAAAGATGACATGTGCCAAGCTTAGTCAAACCTAGTTTGACCCAAATAGAGAATGGTGAAAAATTCTTAAGAATTACAAATGTTTAATATTTTACTATTTTCCTTCAAACTCACATCAAGTTAATTTAAATAAAGTTTGAAACTTTATATATTTTAAACTTTATAAAAGTTTAAATTTTGCAAAATATATGTGGAAGCCATGAACAGAGGGCCAATCTTTAGAAGGCCATAACTAGAGTATTTTCTAGGCAAAATGGGCACTCCAATATATTGTCAGAACTGGGAAGAGCTAAATTTTCCATTTCTAGAGTCAGATTATGCATAGGTGTTCACTGGTTCATGTTGTAATTCAATTTGTGTTTTCCAAGGCATTGGCAGTGGAATGAGTTGATTTCTTCATTGATGACCAAAAGCAGTTACATCCTTTCATCATCATATTTTTGAGATTTTTTGATGCCTTTGAGAGATGAAATGATGGGGATTTGATTTTCGGTTAGAAGGAGAAGTTAGAAAGAGGTTTTGATCTTCTTGGGAAGGATTTCTAAAGGGACACATGTCAATTGCAAATTAAATTCGAGAATTGTCTTCTCCATATTTATTCTTTCTTCTTCTCTAAAAAAAGGTTGTTGGTGGGTTTTCTATTTCCAATTCTTGGAGCTCTGCTCAGGTTGTGAAAACTTCACACCCAACATTTCTCGCTTGTATTGACCAACATTTTGAGTTTTTATGTAGATAATTCTATTCTGTTAGGTGATCTATGAGTTAATTTTTGTACATTTCATGTATTTGGTTTCAAGGAAAGCGAATAAAGAGCAGCAATGGTTTTAAATTCAGTTTGAATGTTGTCTCCTATTTGTGGATCTATAATATTTTCTAGTCTGTGATCAAAGACCATAGATTAGGTTGCATCTCATTTAGTGATGTATGTGATTGAATTACTTTTCTTATGGAACAAAGAGCCATGTGATTGCTTGGTGTTTATCACAAGGTTTTCTGATTTCATGAAAGGATTGTCTGAGTATGAGGTTCAAATATGAAGCAGATGTTTATTCACAAGGTGAAAGATAGATCAGGAATCTTGATGTAGAGATATGTCTAAGATTTCTAGGAGATGTATTATTGTAATTCATTTTAATTACCCAATAGATAAGGCAATGGCCAAAGATAGGATCATCAAGTACTGTTGCTCATACTTAGGTCTTGTTGTTATCAACATATTAAATCAATTTTCCCTTTTATGTTGAAAGCTATTCAATGTGAACCCACACTTAGCTTGCCAGTTTCATGAGTTATGTTCTTAGCTATTTCATGCTTTTGATTCTTGGTTAAGTATAGAAGATTTAGGGGTTTTTATCTGCTTTACATTAGATTCAGTGTATGCTTTGATAACTGGTACTATATAAAGAATCTATAGGTATACCTGCTTAGGTTTTGCAGAGCTTGAAGTGTAGAAGGAGTATAGCCTTATAGTTGGCCCAGGTTCTTGGTAAAGTGTGTCCATTATTGGAGATAGCTTCCCATAGATGCATTCTTGCCTTGCATACTTGGTTGTTTAAACACTATTAAATCAAGAGCCAACACCTAGGTCTCCCTCCTAAACATCACTAAAAAGGTTTGGATGTTGGAGGCATGGAGTTACTACTCTCTTGATGCTTAGTGTATCTAGGCCTTGCTAGTGGTGTCTCTACGTGGGCATGTGGTGGTCATTGAGATCTCAGAAGTGATATGTGATAAATGTGTACATTTGCACCCATGTCACTAGCTAGGGGAATTTCCTTCAATCTTTCCTCTACTCTCTATTTCTCTCTCTCCTCCTCCATTGGATCTCCCTCAAAGATGTGATCTTCCTCATCTCTGATATCCTCATCATCCTCCATTGTACCATCATCCTAGTGTGTCCTCTCTGAAGCACTTAGATCACCTATAGGATAATCCTTGAGGAAGATGGGATGGGACCCCTATAAATTCTAGTACCTAATGTAATCTCGGCTTATTCTTGAGTAGGTCACATTTGATGGTACCTCTATATCCTTTTTATCATCGACATCACTTTCCTCTATATTTTCTTTTGATGGTTGGTGTATGGTGTCAATTCTCTAGGAATACCTCATTAGATGCACATAGCAAGGTACTACTCTAGGGACTCCCTGTACTATGCCAAACTATCTCATCACCCAATCATAGTAGTATGACACCAATATGTAAATTAGATGACTCTCTACTAGCTTTTTCCACTATGTGTATCTCATCTAGAATCTAGTATCAAGCCACTCTTTCATCTGATAGTAGGGTCTCCATATCACATCAATACTTGGGATCTAGTCTAGAGATACTCTCCAATAAAAGATATCTCCAAACTACTAGGTAGTATTAAGTGGATAGTATATTATACCAAGCATCACTATGCCAAGCATCACACTCTATACTAGAGGGGTAGAGCCCTATAGTATGGATGATAGAAGGACATAATCTGATCGGGTCCACATCTATGGAACATGTCCCAAACAATACTCCTTTTTTGCAAGGATCTCCTCATAGACTTGTTGAGCTCTAGGATTGATGGTCTCACCTTGGACTAGAAGTTTTAGGATCTTGCAAACATCCTCTAATGTAACTATGATCTCTCCTAAGGGAAGATGAAAGGAACATGTATCCTCATCCTACCTCTTTATAAGAGCTAATGGCTTGGCTTGATGTAATCTAATCTATGGTAGGACTACTACCCAGCATAGCCCTACATCTCTCAGTAGTTGTATATGATGCAGGAGAATCTTGGTTGTAAGAGAAATCTTGCATCACCAAAAAATATTTTATTTTTAGTCTTTTCTATTTTAATAAGGACTAGTAGATAGGGTGGTTACTATTTATGAGAACTTGCTATTTTTAGTAAGCTTTTCATATGAGCTCTAAATCTTCTCATTTTCTACATGAAAGTTAATTTTAGAGTTATAAGCCTACCATAAAAATCTCATTGCTCCAGCTTAAGTATTAGAGAAATTATTGGAGATTTTTGGTGGAAACATTTGCATAAAAATCTTCAGAGTTTCTAAATGAGGTTTGAAAACTCAACCGAAGGGTGCTTGCATAGTTTTGAGCTTGTAGATCAAAAGATGGAATTTCCAAAAATTGGTTATAATAGCCAATCTAAGAAACAGTTTGTGAGTTATGGCCTTTACCTAAAATATCTAAAATAATTGTCAAAAATGTAATTGGCCAACTCTATATGTATTGTTATGGTCAGTTGGCCCTAGGTATTATATTTCAATGTCTAGAACCTTCTCAGGTGGCATAAAATTTCTTATTTAGAAAGGTCCAAACATTGTCTAGAATAACTTTGGGTGGTAGTTCATAGATTAATCTTGTAGATTACTATAATGAAGGTGCCCATGTGGGTTAGCATATTGTATTTGTGAATTTTGTAATTCTACATTTGTAGCACAAATAAGAAGTCCATATTTTGCTCTTGCATTTGTTGTTTCTTTATTTTTTTAATGTGTTTATGGTATTAAGGAAAGCACCATTCATTGGTATATCATCCTCATCTAGCTCAAACAATCTCTATTGATGGTAACAAGAAACTCTCCAAAGGGATGCTCTTGGAGATGAATCATGTCCTATAAGCATAGATAAACATCATATCAATTTTCTATATCATAAAATCTATAAATTGAACTTAACTAGGTTAAGGTTGACCTTCTTAGGTCAAGGTCAACCTTAGTAGGTCAAGGTTAACCATTTTGGGTTTGGGTCAATCTTGTTGGGTCAAGGACAACCTGATCCCAAAATGAGTGGAAATCTGGTAGTCTATGTCAACCTTCTTGGGTCAAAGTTGACATTTTTGGATCAAGGTCAATCTTTAAGGGTCAAGGTTGACCTTTCCTACATAAATCACATATTTGAAAGGTACAAATTAAGAATAACAACAAAACTCACCTTGCAATATTGCTATTAGGATTAAATTGTGTGATTTTGAGTAAAACTCATTGACCCATATTTCATGATTAGTGATTCAACATGAATCCATCTCTCATGAGAATAAATGGAACACTTAGCACTCATTAGATCTAGGTGATGCTTATAGGGGTGAAATACCAAGACTTCCCAAGAGCTCACCCATCCCAGTACTATTGTAGCTTGAGTGCACTTAACTACAAAGTTTCTTCTATGGTTAAACCCAAAGCTTGCAACCCCATTTTCAAAACCTTCACCAAGTATTGTGCCTTATGAACCATTCATTAGAAATCCCCTTAATCTCATCAATTGATAAGTAGAAGATAATTTCCACAACAAGTCAAATTGTGATATTGCTATCAAGATTTAACTACTTGATTATGAGTCAAACTCATTGATGCATATTTCATGAGTAGTGATTCAACATGAATCCATATCTCATAAAAATAAATGAAACACTTAGCACTCATTGGATCTAGGTGATGCTCACAATGGTGAAGCACTGGGACTTCCCAGGAGGTCACTCATCCCAATACTACTCTAGCCTAGGCATGCTTAACTATAGAGTTTCCTCCATGGTTAAATCCAAAGCTTGCAACCCCATTTTAAAAAATTTCACAAATTTTTTTTGCTTATGAACCATTCATTAGAAATCTCTTTAATATCATCATTTGAAAACTCACCTTGGGAAGTGGTTGTCCAGTAGATATGCACTATCTTAACAACTCCATGTGTGTCGCTAGAAGCTCTTCTCTCCTCGACATATTGATTCCTCTTTTAGAATCTAAAAAAGGTAAGAATGAGTAAGCATATTTTCATTTTCATTATATATATATAGGTAAAATTATGGTTTCTTTTATGGTTTACACATTGTAAACTTGGATTCCTTTTGTCTCATGCATTTAGATAGACATTCACTATTTTCATCATAACTTGAGCTCAATATCTCCATTTCTAGTGTCATCAGTGGCATTGAAAACATGATTCAGATACCAAACTACTTGAATCAATTTAGGAAGATTAATAATCTTTATAATTGGTTTCTAAAACATCTTTTCAAAAAATTGCATATTCAGTGTCTAGAGTTATCCTTATCACCTAGTTTCACCCTTTAGAAATAGAAAGTCAGAACATGGGGAGCATAAGGGGCTTTATGCACTTTTAAATTTTCATTTATTAAGCTTTAGGTGGTTTATGGATTTTCATTAACCTTGTATGTTGTAGTTTCTAATAGTTTTTTACATAATATCTACATCAAGGACTTGGCTATATCCTTTTTATTTACTATAATGTTTTCTTACTTTAGCTTGCATATTCATGTAGTTTCATATTTGATCTAATGTGGGGGCTAAATGTATCATACTAAAATAGAAACACTTCCATTTCGGTAGGTTTAGCACCCTCTTTTAGTACAATTATCATGATATATTTTCATTTAGGATGCATTCTATGCTTGATTCCTTTGTTTTAGGTGAAATTAGGGTTCGGATCTTGAAGATTCTCCTTAATTTCTCTCCTCTATGGAACTAGTTTATAGAATAGGTCCTCCTAGCCTTCATCATTTTAATTATAGGATTTTGTGCCTATTCTTGGCATTCAGTCCTATTCTAATATCATTTCTAGGTTTCTAAGTATCCTTGAGAACTTCTGCATTTTTCTCTAGTTGGTTTTTGACTCGACCTAGGATAAGGTTGACCAAGTAAACCATAACCTAGGAAAGGGTGATCCCCTTTTCAAATTTTGGTCCTGAAGGGTCCTAAAATCAATGTCAAGCTTTCGTATTCGAATGTAGAAGGGGTTTAATTCAATATTCATTTATTTATTTTCCCTCCTTAGTTGTGTATTGTGATTGGACCATAATTTGAGGTAAAATTTGAATTATTGGTCCTCACATTACTCTAGGAGACTCAACTTGAAGCCTCTATATAAAGACTCTCATTTTCATCTATCTACAACTAGAAGACAACTAGAATCAAGAGATAAAAATAGAAAAAGATGATAATATGAAGATTCAATATTGAAAGAGAATGATATAGAAGATCAAGCTATTGTGGATATCAAGAATTTTTTTACCATTATGAATATCTATTTGGACCAAGAGATATCCAATCTTCCTTGATTTGCCATTATCAATATGCAAGCATTCAAAGATACAATCATGGGGTAGAAATTAAAGATTATGAGATTGGTAGGATTACTTTAGCCTTGGAGGCTTGGTATGCTTTCTTATCTTATTCAAATCTATGTGTTTCTTTTTCATACATATATACTCATATTAGGGATTCAATCTAGTAGATTAAATCTTGACATTACAAATTCGATACACACACATACTATTATATCTAGCTATTTTTTAAGGTGGAAATCACCAAAATGGGGGTTTGAATAAGGAAAAAATTCCATTTTTAGATATATGTAGGTTCTATTTTAAATATTGGAGTGCAGATTTGGATACCCTTTTTACAAACTTTTGAGATTCACGAACAAAATTTTCATTAGAGCAGTATTGGTCAAGGTCGACTTTTTGGGACTGAATTGTGCCCTGCTAACTAGGTCAAAGGTCAACCTACTTTTAGAAGGATAAGAGTTTCCTAGGTTTTCTTCATTTTGACATTTCTAGTCTAGAATAGGTTGTAGATTTTTAAGAAAATATATATAAGCGATAGAATATAGGTATTTCTAGATTGGTGCTATTTCAAGGTATGTATCTTATCTTGTTTAATTTATAGAATTTTCATTACTTATTCTGTATCAACTCTAAAAGTATATATATATAGTGGTGAATGTCTTACACATTGTTAGAGATCCAATTTTACCCTATTCACATTGTTATTTTCTTTTCAAACACTTGGTTAAAGTAGGAATTCATATAGTTGCATTGATAAATTGCATTCATTATAAAATAAAAAATACAAAGAAAAACCTCTTTGTCATTACATTTTAGCAATAGGTGTGTAGATTGGTTGGAACCAATAAAGGTCTCCTTCTGAACATACACATTTATCTTCAATTGAGTTCTCGAGAAGGTTGAAAACAACCACCTGGAACCTTGGATGTTTTCATTGATAAAATTTTCAAGAGAGAGATCTAAAATGAACTCTATCATTTAGCATCATGCAAAATAATAGCTCAACACTTCCCCATATAGGAAGTATCACCATTCAATCTAGATGAACAATAATGCTCTATACCACTAGACTGGTGCACTCTTTACATCATCGATTCAAAATTAGGTGAGGGCATAACGCCAAGCATACCTCACAAATACTAAAATGTATCTTTAGGAAAAGAATTCATAAAAATATCTGTAATATACTATATTTTGCTAACACTTTCCAATCTTATTTCTTTTTCTACAAATTTCTCTCTCAAAACATGATACTTAGTGGATATATGCTTAGTCTTAGAATGCAAAATAGGTTTCTTAGAGATACTTACTATACTTGTGTTATCACAATATATGATAACAAATTTTGAAAAATCTATCTCAATGTCCTTCAATATTTGCTTCATCCACACAATTTGATTACAATTGTTTGCTACTACCCCATACTCTACTTTTGTTGTACTCTGTGAGATACAATCTTATTTTTTTCTTAGCCAATAAACCAATCTTCTTCAAAGGAAAAATGATCCACTATTTGTGCTCTTTCTATCATCCATACTACCTGCCCAACCCATATTAGTACATGCACACAAACTAAAGTCACTTAATTTGTCATATCGCAAGACAAAATTAGGTGTACCCTTCAAATATCTGAATATTATGTTTACTACTACATAATAAGATTCTCTAGGATCTACTTGAAATCTTGCTACTATACCAACTGTATTTTCTATATCTAGTCTAGTGTGAGTTAAATATTGTAAAAATCCAATCATGGATATGTACTTCTTCTACTTAATTGTAGAAGTCTCATCTTTGCTAGATAATTTGTGACTAGTTATCATAGGTGTAGCAACATGCTTACGACTTTCAAGGCAAGTCCTTTTAAAAATTATTTCAAATACTTAGTCTATGATAGGAAGACACTATCACTATTTTGCACAACATATATACCTAAGAAATATTTCATCTCACCAATCATACCCATCTCAAATTTATTCTTCATTTCATTGGAAAATTCATCACCTGATTCATCATTACTTCAAAAAATTATGTCATCCACAAATATCACAATAATCAACAATCTATTCTTAATTTCTTTCAAATACAAATTACTATTTTTTCTACCTTTAAAAAAGTCCCAACCTTGCCTAATACTTGTCCAATCTCACATAATAGGTTCTAGGTGCTTTCTTTTGGCCATGTAATTATTTCTTCAATCTACATACCATTTCCTTTTCTCCATTTATAAATATTGACTTTACATCCATTTGATACACTTTGAGTTTCTTATTTGTCGCATAAGCCAAGAACATTCTTACTTGCTTCAATTTTGAAAATAGGGGCAAATGTTTCTTTATAATCTATACCTTCTTTCCATTAATATCCTTTACATACCAATCTTTCTTTATTTCTAACAACATCACCTTGTTCATTCATTTTGTTTATGAAAATTCATTTATAAGTTCCTATAACATTCTTGTCTTTAGGTCTAGGCACTAATTCCCATGTCTCATTTTTTACAATCTAATCTAGTTATTCCTTCATTTCTTGAATCCAATGATCATTATTGCATGCCTCATTTTAACTTTTTGGTTCAACCAAGAAATCAAACACAAATCTTCATTTACTCTGTTTCATTGCATAACTTCATTTTCTTTTCTTCCCATAATTTGATTAGCAGGGTGATTCTTTGTCAAATTCATATTAGGTGTAGGCATTACTAACTCATCTCTTACTTCTTCTCTAGGTTGAGATCTTGGTTCTTCTCTCTATTCAATAACTTCAACATCATTCTAAAAATTATTTTTAGTCTCAAAGAAAACTTTAGCATTTTCTATACTAAGTTTAGGATTCACTTCTTCTTCATCATAATTATAATCCATCATTCTTTCTTTACCTCCAAACTTTTCATCCACATTTACATTTTCACACTCAAAAATAGTCTTAGTTATTTGATTAAAATATCTATAAGCTTTTGTTTTCAATGAATCAACAAGGAACATACCTTCATCACTTCTTGCATCAAACTTACCAATATCATCATCTCTCTTTATGTAACACTTACTTCCAATTTTTTTGAAATACTTCACTGAGGGTGCATTCCAAACCATAATTCATAGGGAGTTTTGTTTGTACATTTTCTAATTTGTACTCTTTTTATTGTGTATATTGTTTTATTGACTACTTCTCTCCAAAATGTCTTTGATACATCATTTCCAAACATCATGGATCTTATTGCTTCTATTATAAACCTATTTCTTTTTTCAAAAAACCTAATTTTCTTAGGGGTCTTAGGTATTGATAGATGTCTCTTGATGTCATTCACTTCACAAAAGGTGTTAAACTCATTTGAGTAAACTCTCCACATTTATATGTTCTTAAAAAATTATCTTTACTCCAAATTCATTCTCAAATCTTTTCTTAAACAACATTTTTTTTAAAAATGCCTTAGACTTTTCTTTAATAAATGCTACCCACATCATCTTAGTGAAATTGTAAACAAAAATTATGAAGTTCATTTCCCCATAGAATCCTCTTGTTCTAGTAGGACAACTCAAATATGTATGAAAAATCTCCAATTTTATTATGGAAGCAAACTTCTTTCTAGGAAAGGAAATTTCTTCTACTTAGCTATAATACATTCTTTGTAGATAATATTAGTAGGCTTTAGTACAATTTTAGGTAAATCTATGACAACAAATGTACTACTATCCTTCACAATATTATCAAAGTTTATATGAAAAAATATTCTATGCCATAACCAACTGTTATTCACCTTTGCAACCAAAGATGTCATCTCTGTAGTGTTTAATTGAAAAAATTACCTCTAGATCTTATATCAGAGCTAATCAACTTACCATATTTATCCTTGATAATGCATGTCTTCTCTATTAATTGTAATTGATATCATTTGTCAACCAAATGTCCAACACCCAAAATTTTATGCTTTAATCCATCAACAAAATAGACATCATTAGTGTTAGTCTTTCCATTAAGAGTAATAGATCTTAATCCCTTGATATAAAAAGTTGCGTTGTTACCAACTCCTATAATTCCTCCATCATGACTACTAAAATTAATAGACTTATCCATGCCACAAATCATATGATATGAACAACCTCTACCCATGATCCAGTAGTCTTTCTTTTCAACATGTGAAACTAGAGCTTTCTCTTCTTTGACTTTTTTAATAGATACAAATCCTTGCTTGTCATCACTTTTACTCTAAACTTTTTCATCAGATTTATCATCTTCATGATGATGGGTGCTCCCCTTAATACTATAAACTATAATAGAAATAAAGAAACAACAACAATTGTGAGAACAAAATATGAACTTAATATTTGCACTGTAAAAGTGGAATTACAAAATTCACAAGTACAATATGCTAACCCACATGGACACCTTCATTACAATAATCTACAAGACTAAACTATGAACTACCACCCAGAGCTATTCTAGCCAATATTCAAGCCTTTCTTAAATAGGCAATTTTATGCCACTCGATAAGGTTCTAGACATTGAAACTTAATACCTAGGGCTATCAGGTCATAACAATATATATAAAGTTGGCCAAATACATCTTTGACAATTATTTTAGATATTTTGGGTAGCCCAACTTTGGACGGTCATAACTCTCAAGCCATTGCTCTAATTGGCTATTATAACCACTTTTCATAAATGTCAGCTTTTGATCTACATGCCTAGAATTGCACTAGCATCCTTCCATGAAGTTTTCAGACCTCCCAATAATCTAAGGCCTATGATGGTGAGGCTAAAGATTCTTTTACAAATTTTTCAATTGAAAATTGGCAATAACTTCTCTGATACTTAAGCTTGAGAAATGAGATTTTTATGTTAGGCTTATAACTCTAAAATGAACCTTTATGTAGAAAATGAGAACTTTCTAAGCTTGTATGACAAACTTACCAAAAACATCAAGTTCCCATAAATAGTAACCACCCTATCTACTAGTTTGTATTAAAATAGAAAAGACTAAAGATAAAATATTTTTGGGTGATGCAAGATTGCTCTTACACTGAGGATGTTCTTGAATCACTTCATTTTCCTACAAATAATCTTGAGGCCTTCTATACTTGAAATTCTTCTTATATTTTTTCTCTATTTTAGGAAACTTAGAAGCATAATGACCAAATTCATTGCAAGTCAAACATTTAAAGATTATCTTACCATCTAGTTGTCTCCTTGCAAGCAAGGTAATTCCTTCTTTAGTTCTTCTATCCTCCTCAAAAATGGATATGCTACTACTTGCATAGTCTCCACTAGTTCTTTTATTGAAAATGAAGGGTTAACACTTAATGCACTAAAAGTTATTTCAACTTTTTCAATTCTCTAGATTACTTCTAGCTCACTTTTGTTGCTTCCATCTTCCAGGTAGAGTCTCTCTAGTAAACTTCTCAGTACAAGGTGTCACTTGCTCAATCATCTACATTATTTGCCTAAATGGTGGAGTCAAGGTTTCCAATATCTTCCATATAATCTCATCTTCATCTTTAGATCCATTGAAAGACTTAATTCTTGCAACAATTTTTAATATTCTACCAATATAGCTTCTTACAGATTCATCTTCCATCATCGTAGCATCTTGAAATAAATATATCCAATTCTGTAATCTGATTCACTTAGCATGTACATCACCTTAAAACCTAGATTCTAAAGCTTTCTAAATTTCATGAGATGTCTCTAGGGATTTTACCTAAGTATATTCATTCTTAGGAAGAGATGAAAATAATACTTCTCTTGAAATAATATTGCACATAAATAGATATCTTTTGGCTTTTCTACAATCCTCAAGTTTTCTTTCTTCCATAGTCTTCTTTCCATTCTTTGTCATCAGCCAATACCTTGGACCCATGCATAGAAAATGAGTCTTCATCTTCTCTTTCCAACTATCATAGTTAACTCCATCAAATTTAGGATTTTATTTTCTAAAGTGACCCACCATTGATCTCCTTAAGTGATTAAGATTTTCCTTCAAGGGCCTAATGCTCTGATACCAACTATTAGAAAGTCAATTCTACCAAGATAAGTGAGAGGGGGGACGGGTGAATCAATTATCTAACTGTTAAACCATTTATCAACCTTATTAAACCTTAACCATGTGAGAAATAAAACCAATAACCATAAGAATATACAAATAAATAATAGCACTAGTTATATTAACTAGGGAAACCCCTGATCAACGGGGAAACCCTATGAAGATGGTACCCACAAAATGATGTACTAATATAAAAGTTCCTTGTAAGAACATGGACTTAGTTAGGAGCCAATTAAATACATTTAGTACATATCAGTCTCTATTAGGAGATTTTAAATCCCTGTTAGGAGATTCCAACCCTATTAGGATTTGTACAAGGGAGAAGGACCCATTGTCCAAATAGCTTCAGGGGAAACAAGAGTAAACTCATTGTCCAACTGATCTCTATATTGTTCCTTGTTGAGTAATAGAATGAAATAACTCAAACTCCTCTATCCACTTGACTAGGCCAAACCTATTTTAGATCTCAATATTAGATGGCCAACTTCACATCCAATAATCCCTTGGATTGATTACACACATTTACCAACTTCACATATTAATTTCTCACATATAATAGAATTTACACTTTCATATATCACATACATCTCTTACACTTTTCACCATGAGAAAAATAACCTTCCTTTATACCATATTCTCAAAATAATTCCTTGAGTTGGCCTAAGGCTTTTCTAACTAATTATAATAGGACCTCATTAAGATATTACAATTTATTACATCTTTCTACAATTACAAAATAATGTTGGCTCGCACTCTTTCCAAAATATTACAGTACAACCTCTAACCTTGCACACTTATTGAAATCATCATCAAACTATCTCCTATCACTGTCTAACTTCACTCATCATGATTTTATCCCTATTAAGAGATACGATCCAAACATCAGAAACCACTTGCTAGGTACTCTATCTGCACATTGTCCTATCTAACTATTGAATATCTCTTACATTTATTTGACTTTCTATATCTGCACTTTTCCACTTCATCAAAATACAATTTAGAATATATCCTCAACTACACTTGACCTCATGATCCTCAATACACAGCCCATAAGACCTTGTTTTGTATTTGTTATTCTACTAGTCTTCACAAAAGCAACACTATGTTGACATCAATGAAAAAGATAGTCATAGACATCAATGAAAAATATATTCATAAATACAACATGTCAACCATGATAACAAACTCTCCATTGCTTAGGATACTCCCCCAAAGGAATACTATTAAAGTTCATGCTTATAGAGGAGACATCAATTCCCTTATTTTACTATCCTAAATGTGCTGCTAGAGGATGTAGGGAGAGGAGGGGATGATAGTGGGGACACAATGGATGGAGAAGGCATGGGAGATAGATGGAGAGGTGATAGATGGAGGGAGTGAAAGAGTAGTTTTGAGGGCACATCCAACAACTAGATGCACTCAAGGAGTACGGAACGATAGAGGCAAAAGGACAATGTGGAGGCAAATCTAGTAGAGGGAAAGAGATTGGTTAGAAAGCCTTGGGTGGCTAGAGAGAAGAGGTAGGAGTAGTTTTCCATAGGAAGAGGAGAGGATCCATGTGATTAGATCAAGGTGTTTAAGGAAAGGGTCCAATAGTTGAAAGTCATCATAGTTGTCAAAGATCAGTAGTTACTGGATGCTTGGGCAGTGGTAGATAGGTGAGAGTGGGTGCAATACCAACAAGCCAATGAATGCCTCTCTATTCCGGGAGAGAAGGGAGATCAAAGGGTGAAATACAACACCTAGATAGGACTCAAGAATCCCCAATGCAACCACCATAGGCTAAACATGAAGTAGGGAGTCGGTCGGAGTTCTAGGTCTAGATCTATGTTTTTTATGTCCATGTGACATATACTGTACAATTTTAAGAGGCATGTATCTAAATGTTGATCTCACAATGTACTTGCATTTATTCATCACAATATATATGAGATGTTGGATTAGATTATAACATTGTTTATTTATCTCATTCTTGCTCATGTGATGGATGTTCAAGCATATTTCAACACTTGTCATTATGTTTCCTTGTGATGTTGATATGTATGCTCATGTGTCTTCTCATTTGATGTTTATATGCTCATGGATGTATGGATATCTCTCTCATAGATGTTTTATCCATCAAGTTATGATATATACTTATGATTTGAAAATTGAGCACTCAGATAGATTAGATATGATATGAGATTAACCCCTTGTGATGATAGGAATTAAAGAAGTGTTAAGTTGATAATAATGACAAGGAGAAAAAGACATGATCGAGAGGAAGCAAAAGGAAATGAACACAATTAGCTAACATGTCTATGAAAGATGAAGAGAAAGTTCTCTCAACATGTAGAATAAGAAAAGCTAAACTAGAATGAGTTCTAAGATGAAAACTAGTATGAAAGAGGTACAATTGCAAGGAACACAAAGTAAAACCTAGTTTTCATCATTGAGATTTATTAGGAACATGGGGAGATCATATAATTGTCACTAGAATACCTATGAGGATATGAATATGATCTATATTAGATTATGACGTGGGAACCCAACCTAGGTATCAAAGAAAAATAGGTCAAGATGACTAGTTTAGTTAGATTCCCTAAGTTTAATATAGAAAGATTACACACATATCAAGGCATGAGTGCCAGGATAACCCTTGAGTGAAATCTTGTAAAAAATAGACAAGGATGATATGTTTTAGATCCCAAATATTAGGTAAGACAAAAATGAATGCTCATGATACTTAAGATCAATAAAGTATACCCACAAGTAGAAAATAAGAGAAAAAATGCCTTGTACCCCCAATTCTCTAGTCCATGACATCCTTGAGAGACTATTAGGGAGGGAACACTCAACAAAAAAACCATCATATACAATATACAAGGAAAATAAAGTCAACAAGTCCCAATAAGTTTAATGTTGAAATGTGTATGTGTAAGTCATATGACCATCTCTTTAGGACTCAAATCTTCTAGTGAGAAATATTGCAACATCCTAGAATATAGATAGGTATTTGATAAGTGTTGAGAAACACTCAATGTCAAGGGGAGTGTTGCAAAATATTTTTGAACAAGTTACCAAAGAAACACCTATAGACAAAGAGACCTTGATAAGCCAAGTAGTTTGTGCCCCCTAGACCTAAATAGGAGTCTATTCCAAGCTAGACAAGGAAAAGAAAAATGAATTGAAATGAGTAGAAAGAAACATAGATAGATATAGGTGCAAGGGTCTCAAGTGGCACCCATTTTTAGGTTTTCACCACTTGGTAACATTTTTTTCTTTAGGATTTTTTCTTATTTTATTTTGTGTTGATGAGATTTTTTTTTTTTTTTGTTGATACATCAAAGCATCTATTGCTAGGTTTTTAGTAAGATGATCCTTTTTCTAGGACATTTTTTAATTTTTTAGGATTTTTTAAGGATCATAAGATATGTAAAAATAGCTAAGAAATAAGAGCTTTAAGCATAGAACTTTTTTAGATGAAGAATATTGATGGGATCAATGAGTTGTTATCCATTTAATGTAGATAGATGATACATACTAGATCCAAAAGAAGCACTAACAATGTAGGGACCCAACCACTTAGGTTAAAACTCCCCCTTTTGTTCCTAATTTTAGTGATTTTTGGGTTTTCTCTAAGATCAAGGCTACCAACTTGAAACTCTCTAGGATGAACTTTCTTATCATAGCTTATAGACATACTTTTTTATAAGGTCTCATGTGATCAAAAGTATCCTTATGACATTCATCCATCATTTCAAGCTCATGCATACACATAGCCCTATAAACATCATCCATAATCAACCCATTCAAAGAAACTCTTAAGGATAAAATCTCAACTTCAAGTAGCAAAAAAACTTTAGAACCATAAACTAGTGCAAAGGGGGTGCATTAGGTAGGAATGTGTATAATAGTTAGGTAATTCCATAATGCATGACTGATCTAGAGGTTCCAATCTCTCCCTAAGTTGTGCACGGTTCTATGCAAAAAAATTAGCAAAGTCTTACTAGATGCTTCAACTTGGCTATTCCCTTAGGGATAGTAAATGCTAGGACCAATTTTGTTTGATCTTAAATTTTTTACAAAGTTGTCTAAGGTCCTTATTTTTCAATTGGCCCCTATTATCAATAAATATAGAGGAGGAAATTCCATACCAACAAATGACGTGCTTCAGAATGAATAGAAAAAAATGTTTACCCATAGTAGCCAAAAGAGGTATAGCCTTACCCCATTTTAAAAAAAACTTGGTAGTTGTAATAATGAACTTGTATCCACTTAAAGAACTGGGGTGGATCTTGGCAACTAGATCAAAGGTACACTGTTGAAAATTCCAATGTGTGATGGATGGACCAAAATCACACCTAGGAGCATGAATTGCATTGCCATGTAGATGACATTTCTTACAAGGTTTTCCATAATGAACAATATCTTCTTGCATGGTAGGTAAATAATAAGAATCCATAAGTAACTTTCAAGAAAAGTGCAAGACTATTAGATTGTGACCAAAAAATGTCATCATGGACTTTGGATGGTTCTTTTTTGGACTCATCCATTTTGAGACACCTAAGAAGTGTTATTTCTTGACCTTTCCTAAATAGATCACCAAAGACAAGGGTATAGTGTGAAGCATTATGGATAAGCTAACATTTTTCATTGTAGGTATGGTTATTAGGGATAATTTGGTCTTGAAGTTAAGAATAGATAGTGGTGTAGCAAGAAGAATCATGACCAAAAATAGTGAATATGAATCTATTATTAGGGGAATCATAAAAGGGGTAGCAAAATCTTCCACCAAGAACTCAAAATAAGACTCATGTTCTTGTAATTGTGTAAAATCCCTCCTTGTATGTACTTTCTAAATATGAATTTATTGTTAAATCATTTATAGGAGATTTGAATGGATATATGAACATGATAATGTGATGTTATGAGAACTATCATGATTATTGCTTGAAACCATGTAAAGTACATTATGATAATTCTAACTAACTTACGTATAATGAGTTGATGATTGTTACAATAACATAACTTAATACTTATCCTCTTTTGAATCATTATAAATTTAAAGAAAAATATTATCAAATCACTAGAAGTGTCATTAAGTAGCTTAATTTTAAATATAATAACTATGTTATAATGTGTTAAGGTTGTAAGGGTATTAGGTACAAGAAGTTATAAATCTATAGTGGGATGAGTTATTTAGGTGCTTGAAATTATTGTTTAAATCATAAACAATGTGCATATTTTCTAGGATACATTAGCATAACTAGGTGATAGAAAGTTATGGACTTAGATGATTATGATGATGGATATGAATTAATGTTTTATGGTTTAGTTGTCCTAATAGAAATTGAGATCAGTTCATACGTTTATGTTTTGATACCTTGTGATTTGAGACTTACTACATTGTTTGAGTGTTTAAAAATTGATTTTTAATAATGATGCTATGAGATGTTTTACCTTATGATGATGATGTTATTTATGCTACCTTGATGATTTGGCCATATGCATTTAGATAGTTGAGTATGCTCTTTTGATGTTTTTTATGATGTTTAGGTATATACATGAATTATGATGATTTTTCTAGTATTTTAATTTGAATTGATGAAAATGATATGGTATATCAATTATGCAATAAATTATGTGTTATCAAGTGCAGAACTAGAAAAGTTTATTAAAATAAGAATGTAGAATGTTTAGTCAATTGATTATGCAATTTGATTTATATATATACATGTGATTTTATCAAACTACTAATGTTCAAATTTAGTGTGCAAGAAAATTGCAATGGAAATTATTGAAGAATCAGTAAACAACAATATGTGCAAACCTTGAAACCAAGGTTGAATCTAATGAAGATATTTTTGTTGAGAAAATATTGATACAAGTATGGGAATGTGTTTCAATCATTGTTTTTTCACTAATGTCAAACCTACTACTTGCTGGTAAGAAGACTACTTAGTTGATTTGAGTACTGTCATGTGTTTAATTAATGAGGAGGTCTTGATCAAATAACACAACAAGAGAACTTAGAGGAAAGGTTGAGTTATGGTATGAAAAAGGAGTGCAAATATTAGTTAAAATAGTGGTGGCATAGTGTATTGATTATATACTTAAGGCTACAAAGGATGGATACATTGATTAAGTCAATAAGAACAAGTATGAATAATTGAGTCTTGTAAGATTGACCAAGTGGACAATAGGTACTGAGAAAAGTTAGTGCAAGCAAAGTAGAAAATCAATTAGAGCCAAGTAAAGTGATGTCTTAGTGTATGCCAAGTGAACTTATTGTAAGATGAGTAAAGTTTAGTTAATGCCAAGCACTAGTAAATTTTAGTGTTTGCTGAGTTATCTAGTGGATAACAAGTGGAAGAATAGTATGAAAGTTGAGAGACAACATATTGATGTTGAGTGATAGTATTCATGTTAAATCATATATTTGACAAATTTGAGCCAACTATTTTGTTTTCTTGAATTATGTGAAGTGTGTGGAAGATAACTATGATGAGCTAGTGGCACAAAATTCAAGGTTAACTATCTTGCGGCAAATTAAAAAAGGATTGAAGGAGAATTTTTTAGAGGAACAAAATGGAAAAGTGGGTAGATTCATTATATCCTCCCTAACCCTAAAATGGATGATTGAAGTTAAATGACAAAAGATCTAAAATTGCTATTTATAGAGAGAGTTGGTCAGAAGCAAAGGTTGTCATGTGCAAGAACCTAAGGAAGACAAGGAGTCTAGTGTATTGCTTCATTTAGTGGCCAAACATAAGAGACTTATATTGACAACAAAAGTAAGAAGGTTTAGGAGTATGAATGCTTGAAGGGTGACAAGCTATTAGAGCTAAAGTATGTGAAAGCCAAGTAGAGTGGACAACTAAGACAAAGATTTATAATCTTAAAATAAGTTTGATGTAGGGGACTCCCCTTAATACCATAAGCTCATAATAGAAACAAAGAAACAACAACAAATGCAAGAACAAAATATGAACTTTTTATTATTGCTGAAAATGCAAAATTACAAAATGCTAACCCAAATGGGTGTCTTAATTGTAGTAATTTGCAAGATAGTGTTGCGAACAATCACCTAGAGCTATCCTAGACAATCTTTGGGCCTTTCTTAAATAGGTAGTTTTATGCCACTTGGGAAGGTTCTAGATGCTTAAACTTAATACCTAGGGCTGACAGACCCTATCAATACATATAGAGTCGGCCAAATACATCTTTGACAAATTATTTTAGAAATTTCAATAGCCCAACTTTCGAAGGCCATAACTCACAAACCATTTCCCTGATTGGCTATTATAACCACTTTTTGGAAATACTAGCTCCTAATCTATAGGCTCAAAATATTGTGAGTGGCCTTCCATCGAGTTTTTATACCTCATCCAGGCACTCTAAGGCTTCCAACAGTGATCATGAAGATTTTTCTACAAAATTTTCCACCAAAAATCTGTAATAACTTCTTTAATACTAATGTTTGAAAAATGAGATTTTTATGGTAGGCTCACAACTCTAAAATGAACCTTCCTGTAGAAAATGAGAACATTCTAAGCTTGTATGACAAACTTACTAAAAATAGTAAGTTCCCATAAATAGTAACCACCCTGTCTACTAGTCCTTATTAAAATAGAAAAGGGCTAAAAATAAAATATTTTTGGGTGATGCAAGGTTTCCCTTACACCTAGGATGCTCCTACATCAAGGTTATAATTTGTTATTAGATCAAGCCTTACTGTTACTTTCCAATCATTGTATCAGTCTAAGGTAAATCCTTTGGATTAAGCTTGACCTAACAATCATTTGTACTTTAATTGGGTGACATTCCAAGTGAATGATCTAAAGTCCTCTAACAAGGCTCACTCCTAATAGGGTGATTGAAATCCTCTAACTAGGTCACATTTAACAATGTGTTTTGTAACCCTTAACAGGGTTGGCCTTTCATAGGGCATCACTTCAAAAGAGTGAGAATTAGTAGCATGTTACTAGTGATTTTTCCCAAATTGGGTTTCCACACAAAATCATTGTGTCAAATGTATTATTGAAACTATTATGTTTCATGTTTACATTTCTGCAAAAGTTGATTTGACATAACCTACAAGTTTAAGTATTATATGATCTAATGGATGCACACATGAAAATGATTTTTTGAAATGGGTTCACTAAGATGTGAAAATTCTTATTTTTACATCTTGATGTTGGATGACTAATTCATCCCCCCTCTTAGCTATTCTAAAGAATTTCAACAATTGGTATTAGAGTCATCTACTTAAGAGGACTAGTTTGAAGGTACTAGAAGCAAAAGATCAAGATGTCAAAAAGAGAGGTACCCAAGATTAACAAGGAAAACTTTCCTACATGGAAAAGTCTAATGAAGATACATTTAGGAGGTCTTTGAGATCATGCACAATCTACCATTATCACTAAGCATGTCAATCATATTGGAGCCCTAATTACTGAAGACCTAAAAAAGAAGAAAGAACACAACCAAGCAATGTTGAATATTGCCTCTACCCTAAGTTGTTATGTGTTTGATAATATTAAGGTTGTGATAGTACAAAGAAGATGTGAAATGCTCTTCACACCATTTATAGAGTAGACACAAATGTTAGCCAAATTTGAAAGTCTTAGAGGTAAGTGCTAAGGGTTTTATGGTCCTTTTAGGGACAAGATAGTTTTTTGTTTCATTGGAGATGGATTAGCCACTAATCATGAGCCTATAGATTAGTAGGGCCTTCACCCCTAGATAGCATCCTTACCTAGGGGTTTGCAACCCTCATCCTCAATGGATAGTGGCCCTACTATCATCTAGGTGACATAAAGATTGCAAAGAAAGAACTAGTAGTTCTAATTTCTTATGATCATGATGATGCATGCATTTTGATCATCTAACAAGAATATGAGCTGTGATGTTGGGTGTCCCTTGACCCTACTTGTGGACCACATCAAACCAATCTACTCTAGTTCCCACTACCCATTAATTAGGTAATGCACTAGCTTGCTAATGGATCATTCCTATGAGTGTTGTACCCTAACTATGCCTCTATCCCAACTTTCTCTACCTCCTTTCTCCCTTTACTTCATTTGGATCTTCATCTCAATGATCTGAGTCTTCAATCCATTTCCTATAAATGAGAAGGGCCATATCCCCTACAATGTTATTTTATAGGCTCTCAATCTCTAACTATGCTTCTTTCTATTGTGCCACTACCTTCATTATAGTTAATGTCATCCTTGCTCCCATAGACTGGTAGGGGCTACTTTCACATAGTCAACAAAATATACTATTGGATTAATGAGTTCATACACAACTGTATATTTTCCTAGTTCTATCTTGACTCCCACTTGAACCTTTGTTCTATTCCTTCTTATTCATGTGGACTGAGCCCTATAGATAGTAACAAAAGCTTATCACTTTTCTTGTATCCCTTCTTTGTAGCTTTAAACTTCTCAAACTTTTTGTCTTCTTCTTATATTTATGATTTCTCCTGCTTCTAAAGAAAGAGTAAATCCTTCTTCCACTTGAACTAGTTCAACTTCTAGTTGTTTGAGTTTGTTTTCTACTTCCTCAATACTTTTTCTTTGATCAAGATAAATTAATGACTCTTTTCATTCATAGATTAATTGGCACTACACTTTTACTCCTAGTAGGAACAAGTTATGATAGGATACATACTCTTTTACTTGATGAAATGGGTCAAATTGCTATATCAATTACTAAAATATTTACTATGTTTAGTAGTTTTTCAATGGCTTCTCTTGCATTCCCAAGAATGAGTTATTTTGTAGCATAATTTATCATATTTTTTGGTATTATTACTAATCATAATTATTCTTTAACCTTTCAGATCATTACTACTGCAATAGTGACATTTGAAATGATATTAACTCCCATCTATTTTTTATCTATGTTATGTCAAATTTTTTATGGATATAAGGTTTTTAATTTCCCCAATCCTTATTTTAAAGATTCAAAACCACACACTTTTTATTTTGAACTATATTTGATGTTTTTAATACTATAAGAGGAGCTACTAGTGCTATAGATTGATAATATAGTATTTAGAAAAGTACTGAGCATATTGCTTCCCATCTATGCTATTATAGTTTCTACCATACAAGAGCTAAGATGTATACCAAGTTCTAATATGATTTTGGAAGGTTTGGTATGTAGGCATAATACTATTGAGCTCTCTAATTTTGATAGTTTCAAACCTAACAATGTTGAATCTACTTTCAAAGCTAAGCTATCATTGAAGGAACCTAAAGAAAAAGAAGAAAAAGGTAAAATATGTTTCTAGTGATAGTAACATAGATGAGGAGTATTTAGAACAACTTGAAGTACTACTAGTAAGGATATTTCATAGAGGCAAAGGAAAATTCAAAGGTAAGTTACCTTTCATGTGTTTTAATTGCAATGAGGTTTGTCACAATGCTTCTAGATGTCCTGAGAAGAAGAACTATAGAAGTGGTGACAAATACAAAAGTAAGAGAGATGGAGACATCAAAGATTACAATGACAAAGGAAAGAAGTCTTGCTATATTGTAAAATAGGAAAAAAAAGATGGATATGATGACCATGATGATGAAGTGGTGTATGTTGCAATGAAAGATGATTCTGATGAGGATGAGGCAACTATACTAGTGTCTTGTGTGAATAGGAATAATAGATGGATCTATTGGATTTTTAAAACTACTGAGCAACAAAATACTCAATACAATAATGAAAATGCTCAAATAATCTAAAGATTAGCTAATTCTCATAATAAATTACACAAGTAGATCATTTGGACCCAACTTCAACAAAATTGAGTGATGGAGACACAACCCAAGAACAAGAATAGACACAATAGAAAGGGGAAATTATATTAACTGAGAAAATAAGCTGGTACAAATAGTGCCGAGAAAATAAACTCAAAACATGCCCTGCGGGCTTACAATAGCATAAATCTGGAGAATATTTCTCCTTTTAGCACCTCCTCTCAAGCTCCAATCCGAACTGCCTTTTACAATGCCAGAAATCTCCTTAAATAGACCCTGGAGGGTTAAGGACTAGGTGTACATTCTAGAAAGTGCTAGTAGGCATCCATCGACAAAATAGAAGGTTTCGAAAGCTGCGTTAGAAGTCGGTGCAATTCTAGAAGAATCCAGAAACGGTAGCCGAACTTTCGAGAGGCATAGCTTTTGAACCGTAACTCCGATTGACGAACTGTTTACATTTTCGGAAAGCTCTCAAAGCACTCTATAGCCCTATGGACAAGCTTCACTCGTCCCCCATTTTTTGACCCTTTTCGAGGTCATTTAATGCCCCAAACCTGACTTTGAAGCATTCTTAGGGGGTCTCCAAAACCCAAAAAACTGCAATAACTTTCAAACCGTGGGGCCTTTTGACCTGATTCTTTTTTTGGAATGCTCTAAATCTCGATTACATTCGTCTGGCCAAGTCACACCTTCTAGGTCACCAAAATGATGGTCAAATTGCATGCTCCTATTTTTTTAGGATTTTTAAATGCACTGATAGTTGAACTATGAGAGTTGGAACCTTTATTTGAGCCAAATGGGTATCCAAAAATGCAAAGACATAAAATAAAAACTAAGTCTAAGTACATTTTTTTTGGGTGACACAGGATTGCCCTTATACCTCTGGATGCTCCTGCATCATTGAGGATGGTTTCCTATGCTTTAGGCTCTGCTAAACCAAGGTGGGTATACCTAGGGATGATTCTAAAGAAAACTATTGTATGAAATTATCTTAGTTTCATTCTAATTCTTATCTCCTATCCTTAGGCACATACATAGTTTATCAATTTCTTTGAAACTCTCAAATCTATATGCATCCCCTATAAGTAGATCTGGTCCTAATTCTCCTAGAGTTTACAAGTATTTCTGGGAATAGTAGCTACCTATGACTCAGAAAATTAGATGTAAGTGAGTGGTGACCAGCATTACAACCTTGAACAACATAATATATGAATGATTTTGAATTTTGAATAGTTTTAACATTTAGAGGCAAAATTTACTCTTGATCATTTCTGATTTATAAGACTAGTACCTTATCCAGTGGGTAACAGAGTCGATTATTGGTAGGAGACCTTGTTCAATTAGCTTGTAATTGAATTTGTCAACTATAATCACCTATTTCCATTCTTACATGATATCCTCTTCATAAACTAATGAACTCTACCAATTTATTGAAGTATTTACATAACTCATTGAATTAAAAGCAACAATATAACCAATACACACCCCATCCAGAATGCATTCAATCAGATGAACATTATCCAAATATAAAACTAAACTAGATAAAAAATTACTAACATAGATTTTGGTGTAAATATCCCTTTGTATTATCCTTCTTTCTGACTAATACAATAACCAATAGGAACTCAATAAGGAACCCAAAGAATCATACTGACTCTGCATTTGTATTCATTATCAGAAAAATATCCTTGAAAATAAACTCAAAACAACTACATATGACTAGACCAAATGTACTTTCTTCGAATAACTGAAGACATACAAAATTTTTGGACCATTAAAATGCCTTGAAAACTCATTTATATAGCATGAGTTGCCACAAGCAAATGGAAATTGTGATTAATAGGTGTCTCTTTACAACAAATTCAAAACAACTATCAAAAAAGACAAAACTGCAAATAACAGAAAGACATGCAAATCAAATATTCCTTTGCGGGTCCCTTTCTATTATATTTCATTATTTTGATTTGGCTACAAATATGATTCCTTCATGTATGCAACTACTGAGCCCACCAATGATGAAATCTATTATGAAGATTGCAAACTAACCTCAACCCATGGGTTTTGTCATCATTATACTATACTATGAGAGTCACTCTTACCTATCACTATTCCTTGGTCATACCAATATCTTAGGGTAATGGAATTGTCACTTAATATGAAGCATCAGAGCTTTAGAGGAAATGTGGCTGTCAAATATAACAAAATGAGCATTTTTTGCTTCCTCAGCCTTATTTGCATTCAAAACCATTCCTCTACCAAAATACGTCCCTCTTTTGAAAAGAAAGACATGTGTTAAAAAAATTAAGAGTAATTATATGCATGAAACCCATGAGTATAAAATCTTTTTCACCCTCTCCAAAAACTCTACCCAAGGCCCTATATATCTCTACTACCATGGTATTGAAGTATACTTTCTTGAAAATCCCTTTAGAGAATGATTTTATTGCTAATAGGATTCTAATTTTTCCAAGTTCACCCTTTTGTCTTTTCACTACCTTATTGGCTCAATCAAAACTCTTTACCACAGTCTCAAGGAGATCATAATCCACAAAAAAACCTAGGATTACAAGTCTTCCTTGATTAAAATTCCATATACTGGCAAGTGGAGTAAACAACTTCCTCTCTACAAACCATCTTTTGAGAAAATTTAAATCATTTTGCAAGGTATTATCATCCTGGAACCGATTTCCTTCATTAAGAAATCCCTCAGCTATCCACAACCTAAGATTTGATGAGTCCATTGGAGGCATTCTTTGACTATACTTGCAGGACTAGAGCACAATAGAAATTATAGTATAGTTACTTAATTGAAGTTCTTTCTTATTCCTTTTTACAATTCTGCAACCTTTTCATGAATAAATTACTTCACACACTTGCCAAATACAATCTTCTTATTAATTGCTTCTACTCAAAAAAGGCATGAAATCTTTATTTGCATAAGGTGGGACTAAGAAAATCTTTTGTGTTATAATCTATTTTTTACTCATGCAAAGCTTTCATATCAAATAACTACATAGAGAGGCACCACCTTTTGTTTTTAAAATTTGTGCCATTGATCTTAACAAATCCTATGATTAAGGGATGTGGAAAAAGGTCACAAGTATTCCACTTGACAAGTTGGTCAGTCAATCCAATGAGAACAGACAATGTATATAGCTCCCTTCCTGGTGGCATCTCCATTTGGACCCACTGGAAACTAAGGACACATGTCAACAGGTCACTACCTCGTTATACATAAAGAATGAGCACCTTGCCACAATGAAGTGATGATATTCATTGATTTGATCTTGATCATGTGGATGACATGCAACTACATTGCTTAGAAGAATAGTGGTGGGCCCCATATTCGCTATCTCATTGTAAGTATCCTTCGAGTAACTCTTCATAGTGAGATAGCAATGTCTGCTGATCTGAGATCAATCCAAGGGTAAAGAAACTATATGAACTTCTTAAAATGAGGTGGGTCCCATATTTTCTATCTTGCATGGAGTAAACCATGCACACCTTTTTTATGGTGAGATAGCAAGAATCATTGATCTTAGCTTGATCTGACAATCAAAATCCCTCCTACATTTTATGAATGAGGGGGTGGGTCTAGAAGACTAATGATGTGATAAATTCTATAGAACTAGCAAAAGAAAAGAAATCTTTTAATTCCAGTCATCTTTCCACATTGGTTGGGTTCCACCGTATGCTCATTTCATGGCAACTCGCTATATCGCTAATAGCAAGAGGCCTAGATTTTTTGATTAGCGAGGTAGCAAGCTTTGGTGACTTAAAAAAACTTGGCACCAAAAAAAAAAAAGCATGTCACATCATAGTTACCCACTTTGTAATGCCTCTCCCATTTGACTTTTGTAAGTCGTCCTGATGGATGCAACCTTGCTGATCTTTTGTTGTGATGGGAGCATGATTGTGACCCTGAGTGGTCTACACCATTGAGGTGTTTGGATTTATGTTTCTGTATCAGTTGCTTTGATTATGCTTTTGACTGATCTTTGAGATTATGATGTGATTTTTGGTTCACTGAGGTTTGTGCCAGTGGTTACCAGGATTGATGTGGTATCATGAGGTTGTTCTGTGATTACCTTGATATGTGTGTAGAGATTTCTCTATGTACTATTACCATGCTACACTGGACTAGGTTCTTGTAGTAGTGGTTAGTCATGTTTATGACTATGGTTGCTTATGTGTTTTAAACGCTTTTTTTTAATGCAGAGTAATCAATCTTTATTAAATGCATTAATGATTAGAAATGGATTGTCCATGTTGATTTATTTGGTTATGTGCTACAGACATTTGCCTTGTTATATTTCTGATCTGAGAGATATTTGTTACTCATGTTATGTTTACATTTGAGATGACCTGAGGGTCAAATGTTACTCTTTGATTCCAGTATCATAGATTTTAGACTACTATGTTGTTCAGTTAATCATATTGCATGATGATGCCATTTTGAGATGACAGTGTGGTTTATGATGTTATCTAATTATATGGTATTTGGACATACCTCTGATTTTGCTATGTGATGAATTTAGTGCTATGGTTATTTACTTCATTCCTACGTTGTTATGCTTTATGTGAACGTGAGTGATGTAAATAGATTATTTTAATATAATTAAATAAATGGTTAAATTAGGTGATTTAATGCATTTATTGCTTCGGCTATGTTATTATATGCAATTGCACTTGATCATGTTGTTTAGTGTGCAGGATTTATATCCCTGGCAGTGGCACATGGAATTAGTGATTCAACCTTTCATATTTTCCAAATGTCATCCTTGTATGGTCGATGTATCCTTTATTAAATGTTTAATTTAAACCTTTCGGTGATTATTAAATCCGAACTCATTTGCATTATGTGATTAGACTAGTAAGCGTGTCTATGCATTTAGAGGTTTGCATTGTCGCGAAAGTTGTTAAGGAGATTTATGTGTTTTTGGGTTTTCGGGCTTTTTAATTATTTTATTTTAATTTTTGGCAGCTTTGCCATAGATGAATTCCTATTTATAGGAATAGCCTGTTTTCATTTGGGTCGATTTGGGGTTTAACTAGATTGGCTGGTTAAATGCCCTAATTGATTATTCACCCAAAAAGTGAATAAATATCCAAAGAGGAATTTAATTCCTCACTTCTCACTTTCAAATTGGAAAGTTGGAGAGTAAAACCCAAAATCCTCTTCATGAGGATTTACTATTTTGTTCATTGTGGGAGCTACGGGTGTGGGATCATCGCGAGGTTGGGCTCGTTGGATCCAGCTTGGGGAAACCTTGGATTGCCGCAATTTTCAGCTACTTCTATGGGATATTTATTTTATGGTTCAGATTCCTGTTTCGCCCTTTTGGCTGTGAGGTAGGGCTTTCCTGTTTTATTGTTTCTGCTCTGTTTCTACTTCTATTTTTGGTAGCTATTTGTTTGGAGGCTGAGAACTAGTGTTCCCCTCCGTTTCTGTATGCTAGTTCTACCCGGTTGGGCAGGTATGAACATTTCCCTATTTTTTGGGATGAGGGTTTGGAATTTTACGCCGTTATGCTGGCCATTTTTGCATACGGTGTTCAATTCCATTTATTTTTGGATTTTTGGGGTTTTTGAACCCAAAGGCCAAATGGGTTTTAATTTTGAAGTTTTCTAAAATTTTGGGGTTTTTACCTCATTTTGTGTGCCGCCCTATTTTCTCGTGTTTTCTTGGCACAATGTGGGTCGTGGACCTTGATGATCCATTTGGATATCAGTTTGATCACTTTTGTACTTTTTATGTTACATTGGGATGCGTGTTGCATTCGTACTCTCGACATTGTGTTTGGTTGAGTGATTTTATACTTGTTATTGTTTCTTTTAGACCTTTGCTTTTATTTCGTGAATGCTAGGATTTGTGTAGAATCCATACTCTCAGATTGAGGCCGGTTGAGTGAGTTCATGATGTTTGGTCTTGTTACATCATTGGGATTCATGTAGAATCCATACTCTCAGATTGAGGCCGGTTGAGTGATTTCATGATGTATGATTTTATCGACTTTGGGATTCGTGTAGAATCCATCCTTCTCGTGTTTCTTTTAGTTGGGTGTTTTCTTTGCATTATGTTCTCATTCTTGTCCTTGTTTTATGATCTTCGTGATGGTGGTGCGCCACACACGAGTACGTACGTGCACATTTGTTGGGTGACTTGCGAGGCTCGATCTTCCGTGGATTTGCCGAAAGTTATGATCATTGGGGTTGGGGATGGGAGTATGCATGCCCATGGGCACTTGTCGTAGGATGAGCATGGGTAGGGTAGGGTAGCATATGGAGGGGGCTTCTACCTCGCAGCCTGGTGATCATTGTGCCCAGAGGGTTGGCGAAGGAAGCTTTAATTAAGTGAAAATTAAATAAAATGTGTGACTGGTAATAAAACTTAAGATAATAAAAAAGTTTGGGGTGCAAGAGCCTTTCCGTTGAGGGATGTTGAATCTGCGCAAGTCCTAGCTTGGGCTTTTTGATGCCAAGCGACTCTCCATGATGTCAGCCCCTACTTAGTAGCCTATTGAGTGTCTGACCAGGACCTGTACTCCTTGCATTGTCTTAGGTTCTTGGTTGCAGCCATCATACTGTCTGGCGTGAGTGTTAGCCATGGATGTTGCGTTTTATGTGTGTTTTTGGTTGGATCATTATCTCCATCAGCACGGTGGGTGTGGACCTATGGGTGCCACGTGGTTGGGAGGCATAGCTACCTTCACCACTGCTAGGGATCAGTGTACAGAGACAATCTTTTGTCCTAGTGCGACCGTTGTTGGATGTCTTCACTTGGTACTTCGGGTTCCGGAGTATGCTTTCTTGTGATTTATGCTTTCATTGGGATGCTTGTATATCATGTTTAGATGATGTTATTTTATCTGGCACATTCCCTTATTATGATGATTAGCATATGATTAGATGATGTGATTTGCTTTAGTAGTATATCTGTTGCTTACTGTTGTTTAGCATGTCATAGGTGATGTTATCTATTGTAGGATTATCTTATGCATTATCACTAGCATGTTAGATTTTCTTATGTTGTTGTTATGCATGTTTTAGTAGTGATGTCCCTATTACAACAGTACCGACGATCTGGTCAGTGACTTGGGATGTTACACGCGGGGGATGGCTAGGACCGACGATGGTCTTATGATGCTATTGACGGTTGGGAGGAATCGCGTACTTAGTTTGGTTTTTTTGTTCCTAAGATGCATTTTTGTACATTGCGATGTTGCTTTTGTTCTCTGCAATGCTTATATTTAGTGTGTTCTTTGCTGCTATAGTTTAGATGGTTTGATGTTCTTCTTTCTGTGTTGTTCTTGCACTCGAGTGTTCATTTCTTGAGCCTTTTTGGATCCGATACTCCCCGATGTGGAGGTTCTTTTGTCGATTTTTCTCCATTTTTGAGTTCTGGAAGTGTTTTTACTTTCTATGGGCAACATTTGTTCAGCATTGTGTGACACTGATAAAGTATCGCATGCCCATAGAAAGAATGTCGTACGATACTATAAAGTGTTGCATGCATTACTGGAGAAATGTCGTACGACACTGGAAGAGTGTCGCATGGCTTTATGAGAAATTTTGGGAGATACTTTTCCAGTATCGTACGCCTTCTTGAGAAGTGTCACAGGCAGTAAGGGAGAAGTGTCGCCCTCCCTTAGTAAAAAGTGTCGCACGATTTTTGTGAAAAACCTGCGTGTGCCATTAGCGAGCATTTTTCTTCGTGATCCGATCTTTTTGAGAGTTGATCTGGATACCCTTTTGGGCGTTCTTGAAGCCTATGTTGTTGCATTTTGAATTCAGGAGGTTTCTTTTGAAATTCAATTTTTGGGTTTCTGTTGTAGTCCTTCGGGGTTTAAAATATATCATTTAAGTATAATTTGACATATATTTAACAAATTATACTTAAGATATATTTTAATATATGCGACAAATAATTTGAGATAGGTTTTAGACCTCTCGGAGATAAGTTATGGATTCTAGGAAATTTCAGGGCTTCAGAAATCCAGACTTAGCCAATTTTCAGGGCTTCAGGATTTCAGGCTTAGCCAAATTTTGGGATTCTACATTTTACCCCAGCTTGGTTTTTTGTTGATGAGTGGTCATTTCTTGTGCCCTCATCTTGTTGTGGTGGTTGTTGGCTTTTTTTTGGGTAGTGGCGTTTGGAGATTCGTTGGTTGCCAGGATTGTGTTGAAGTCTTTCGTTGCGATCTTTGTGATCCCTGTATGATGTTGTCATGTGCATTCATACTTGTAAAGAAAAAAAAAAAAATCTTGGCTTGATTTGAATCCTTGTTTCCAAGGATCTCCGGGCGGGGCATTACACACTTAGTAGTTCTGACATGGCAATGATAGTGTCATTTATTATGCCACTTGGGACTCTTTAATGACCACCAAGAAGTTTAACGACTATTGTGACATGGGTTTATAGGTTGATCACTACCTCTCTATTGACAAAAGACTTGAACTCCCTGACAATGAAGACATGAGTACCAGTGCCTAAAATATTTATGTGATCCTCGGTTAATTTTCTAGCTCAAGGAGAAAAAACAAAGTTCATGTGATTAAAAACCAATGTGAAACTTTTTCGGTCACTACCTCCATTTATCTAGTTACTACACCTTAGTTTGATGGTAGTCGCTATGTCACGATGGTCACTTAACTCACATCTTATCATAACAACAAAACAATATCCCTCAATCTTGTCACAATTGGGTAGTGCTCCTTAAAAGGAAAAGAGATGCAGGGTGGAAAAGTTAAAGAACATAAGGGAATATTTGAACACTTTAAAATGCTCATGCTCGAGTTTAAAAAAGAAAAAAATAGGAGACCTAGGGCTTACTTAGGGTACTATAATAGTCATGTTAAGAGAAAAACTTTGATAATTCAAAAGATTTTGACAACACATGAATTAGTGCACGACTAGGGTAACCTAAAATTATTGAAAATTATGATAAATAAAAACCCTAGTCTACAAAATGCAAAGACCTAAACTGACTTTTCACCAAAATTTAATACTTTTTCTATCCTGTGAAAAACCAAACCAACATTGGTTATGTCTAGGGATTATAGACTACTTGAGTCTATGCAAGAATTCAGAATCTATGGAAGAGTGGACCACATACTTGACTTTCTAAATGACAACTTCTTCAGGGAGCATAGAGCAACACACAAAAAAAAGAGACCAGACTGTACAAAGAAATTTACAAGGATCTACAAAATATACACAATGTACAAGAACACAAAGGACCTAAACTATTGTTCATGGAAAATTAGATATCTTAAGAAAAATATCTCTTCAAGAATTGTCAATGAATTGGCAATTCAAGAATATCTCTAGTTAAATCTCTCAAAAAATATGAATCTTCTCCATTTATATCACAAATGTTATATGGGCCAAGCCAGATTGGGTCAAATTTACCATGCTTTCCTTTATCTTCCACTCTAACATTCCACATTAGTACTATTGGCTCTTGATTTAATAGTTTTGGAAACAGTCAAGAAACTAGACAAATGCATCTAAGGCTAGCAAATTCTTATGATGAATGCACCTCACTACAGTCTTAGGCCAACTATAAGGATAAATCCTTCTTCACTTTAGGCTTTATTAGACCTAGGTGGGTGGACCTTAGACTCTTTATATGGTACCAGTGTAAAGGCATAGAACTAAATCTAGAAAATAGATAAAATCCCTTAATCTTCTATGTTTATGCAAGAATTCATGGATGAAATGGCTAATAACAGAGCACATGAACCTTATAAACCAAGTGAGGGAAAACTCTTTTAACCCTTAAACACAAAAGAAAGATATTTGATTAGGATTTGAATCTTAGCATAGCCCAGGTATGCAACAATAGAGCACATGCATCCTTCAACCTGGCTAGTCCCTTATCCACTGGGCATCAACTAAACCTTAACATGCAGATGGATACCTAAAGTATACTCATATATTTAGGCATCTGATCTATCTATTTGACTTGCAAATAGACATCAATATTCATAACAACTCTCGTACTTATGATAATATCCTCCTAGTGTAACCTGTAACCCTATCAGTATAAACAAGCATTTACTTGGCTCTTTGTTCCAATAGCAAATCTATTCTAATATACAACCTTAAGGGATTGCAACTAAGTCCAAGCTCTTTGTTCTCACACACAAAACATTACAAATAATAGAAGAAGGAGATGAGAATCAGAATGAAACTAAGAAATTTAAACTCTTTGCATTAATTTCCTTGAAACCAATACATCATCTGCATATCAAAACTCAAAAAATACACAAAGAATAACTGTGTAATATGGAATTCCTCAAAGGAATACAATATGATGTTCAAAATAGGATAACATTGAGAAAATTGGTATCACAACTCTAAAAACCAGAGCCAACCTTGTGGTCTCACAAGTCCTAAAAATTGGAACCCTTACAATAAGCCAAAAAGGAAGATATAAAGGAGAGAAGATCTTTCTAGGTCTCTCATCTGAATTTGACATGTGTCCCACTAAAAGAGTCTTCAATCTGGATTTGTTGAAACTGAACTTCCTTGTCTACCTGCACCTTGAAAACCATAAATGATGCCAAAATATTTTCTATATCCCCACATAAAATATGCAAATATCTCATGAGGAAATATCAAGAAATCATCACAATTTGCATTAAAGCTCTAAAAATTTGACATTTACTTGTCCTATCTACTTTTCCATGAAGATAAATTTGTGTAGTTACCAAAAAAAACAAATTGCTCCAACTACCTCCAAAACATTCAATTCATCCCTACAATGGTAGAAGGAGTTAAATCAGATGAAAATGTATCTAAATCTGATTGCAATTTCATCTGCAACATTAAATTTGCACCTCCTCTTTGCATAATTCCCACTGCAACTCTCTAGATTGCTGGATGAGATTTATGTGTCCTAGCTTTGAGCTCTATGCCATATTTAACTCTCAGTAACAAATAGCTCCAAATTGCAATCAGCTTTAAATTTTATTTTTAGATTTTCACCACATCAGGTGGTTCTACTTTAAAAAGCACCAAACTTTATATCCTTAAGAATGGGGCCACATGTCTCATTATCACTTACTCATATTCCTTAAATTTCTTGCATCTTAAAATTGTGGGTAAGCGCAAACCGTTGATCAAGACAAGACCAA
This sequence comes from Cupressus sempervirens, assembly GCA_028749045.1. Taxonomy (NCBI): domain Eukaryota; kingdom Viridiplantae; phylum Streptophyta; class Pinopsida; order Cupressales; family Cupressaceae; genus Cupressus; species Cupressus sempervirens. The sequence continues at coordinate 874,174,116 of CM053786.1, forward strand.
CGATTGTAGAATGAAAACTAGGTTGAACCACTTTATTTTTAACACACTAGCAGTCAACCCAATAAAATGCTTCCATCTGTACCTTTCCTTCATTATTGGCACTTTTAAACTAGACCCATAGAATTCTAAGTACATGTGTCACTGAATCACTATCTTGCTAGACATATCCTCTGAGCAACTCTTCATGGCAAGATAGCAATGACCGTTGATCTGAGACCAAATCAAAATTAGAGAAATTATACAAAGTACCTCGAAGAAGTGGTGGGTCCCATATTTGCTATGTCGCATAGACTAAAAAACTTGCAACTTTCCATAGCGAGATAGGGAGGACTGTTGATTCTACATTGATCATGTGGAAGAAATTTGATGCATTAATGAAGAGAAATATGGTGGGCCCCTTGTCGCTATGTCACTATTCGTAGCCTTCATGCAACTCACCATAGCGAGATAGCAACGATCGTAGATATATGATTAATCCGATGATCAAAATCTTTTATATGTTTCATGAATTAGGGCATGGGTCTAGTTATTGATGACATGAGAAAACCCTACTCCGCTGGCATATAAATTCATATTTTAAAAACTTGGCCATATTACCATGTTGCCTATGTCCCACAGTGTGTTTTTGTTTACTAGCTGGGCACTATATCGCTAATGGCCAGAAGAACAAGTTTCCCAATAGCAATATAGCGACCTCCAATGCCATCACTTTTCCTAGTGTATATGTGTATCCCACTAGATGCCATCATGTGCCAAAACTTTATAACTAATATTTGACAGAGCATTGTCTAGGACCCGCTTTCTCTAAAATGTTGTTGTAGGATTACTTTCCATCAAGGTGCTATGTTGCTAATGGCAAGAAACAAAAATTTCTCAATAGAAATATAGTGACCTCTAGTGACTGCATAATTTAGGGCCAAAACATTAATGCTTTTGACATAACAATAAAATTGCACATCCATTTGATGACACCACCTTTCAACTTAGCAATAGTCACTATGTCACTAAGGTTAAAACACTTGCATCTTTTCATAGCGAGATAGTGACTGTCATAGATCTTTTAGGGATTGGGTGGTGAGAAACAAAAAGGAAAAGGAGAGATTTGGGGCGTGAAAAGTTTGAACAGGATGGAGAAAATTTGCATATTTTTAAAAGGTTTTTGTGCCATCAGTAGATCCAGTCTGATTTTTTACCTAGGCAATGAAAAATTATCATGCAAAAAATTAGACCAACAGTGGATCTATCTAGGGATGATAGACTACTTGAGTCTATGCAAGAATTTAGAATCTTTGGGAGAGCAGACCACAAACTTGATACAAAAAAGACAACTTCTTCAGAGAGCACAAAACAAAACACAAAAATAAGAAACTAGACACCAAACTGTATAGAGAGACTATTTACAGGGATTTACAAAATATATATAATGTACAGACAAGCCAAGAACCCTAATTCATGAAATTTAATTTAAGAAAATTACCTCTTCAAGAATTGTCCATGAACTAGCAATTCAAGAATACCTCTAGTTAAATCCTTCAAAAAATATGAATCCTCTCATTTTTATCATAAATTTTATATGGGCCAAGCCAGATTGGGTCAAATTTACCATGCTTTCCTTTATCTTCCATTCTAGCATTCCACATCAGTACCATGTCACCTATTTCAAATTTCTTATCAATGGCTCTTTTTTCATATAAATGCTTCATTTGTGATTTCAACTTGGCATTTTGAACAATAGATTCTCTCCTTGTTTCTTCTAGTTGCAATATATCATCCATTCTGAGTTTCATTTCATCAATGATATTATCTTCATACAATTGAACAAATCTATACATCTCTTTGAGGTTATTTTGTGGAAGTCTGGCCTGTATACCATAAACCAAATCAAATGGGGCACACCCAATGGCCTTTTTCACAGTATCCCTATCAGCCCATAGAGCTAATGGAAACTTTGAGTCCCAAGCCTTCTTGTTTTCTCCTAAGATCCTCTTGATAATTTTTAATATACTCTTATTACTTGATTTTTCCTGGCCATTCCCTTGAGGATGATAGGGCGAGGATGTATATTCTGTAATGCCATATTTCCTATAGAATTCTTTATTCTCATCAGATCTAAAACACATAGCATTATCAGTTACAATTTTCTATGGGCATCCCAATTTGGTTATAATATTATTTAAAATGAAGTTGATCACCACTTTTCTTGTTGCATTCTTAGTAGGGACTGCCTCAACCCACTTGGTGAAATAATTAGTAGCCACTAGGATCCAAGAATGTCTGCCACTAGATTTATTTGAAATCTCACCAATAAAATCAATTCCCCACTATTGAAAAGGTGCTTGCACCTCAACATGTCTTAATGGAAACTTCCTAGAGAATTTTAACTTTCCACTAAACCTTTGACAAGCATCACAAACTTTCACAAAGTTATGAGCATCTGAAAAAAGTGTTGGCCACCAAAACCTAGCCCTCAGAATCTTATGAGCAATAGTTTTAGCCATATAGTGACCACCACATACACCTTCATGCATCTCTTTTAGGATCTTTTTAGACTCATTTTCACCTACACACTTCAAAAGTACCCCTTCCATATTTCTCCACCGTAATTGAACCTGCATTATAACATATCTTATAGCTTGCAACTTCAAAGATCTTTTCTAGCTATCTATTAGCTCTGATGGAGATTTCATATTTTGTAAATAATAAATTATGTCTTTGCACCAGTCAAAGATATCCATATCACAAAGATTCTCCCTGCAACTATCATCAAGTTGATTAATTTGATTTGCCTCTAGATTAGCTTCTGTCATCAATTTTGCTAAACCTTGACCCCTATTTAGTAATCTAAATATCAATGTTAAACTCTTGTATCCTATTAATCCATGTACATCTCCTACCAGATACCTCTTGTTGTGAAAAGATGTCCTTCACAACAATAATAGGAACAAAAGAAATGATAGTAGCTCCCATCAAGTAACATCTAAAAGCTTTAACTCCTTTCACCAGTGCATATGCCTATTTTTCATTGATGTCATACTTAAGCTCTACTGCTTGCAAATACTTTCTGAAGAATGCAATAGGTTTCTCATAACCTTCTCCATTTTTTTGTAATAGTACTATAGCAATAGTGTGAAATGAGGAAAAATAAAATATATGGATTGGTCTATCATAATCAGGAGCTCTAAGAATAGGGGCATCCTAAATAGCTTTTTTAATCTTTTGAAATGCAATACTATTAAAGTTGATGAAATCCAACTCTAAAGACACCCAAGATCACCTACATGTAGAAACTTGTCAAAGGGAAGCCAAGGAGAGAAGAGCATGAAGCTAGGAAAAAACCCTAAATGGACATGAGAGACCACAAGATATTGCAACACAATAAAATATGTATTTACAATATGCAAGAAGTGATATGAGTTATGAAATACAATGAGGGAGAGACCACTTATAAAGGCCTCAAGGAATCTCCTAGAATAAGCTAGAAGATGCTAGGAGATAAGTGTGACAACTAAGCATACATCCACATGAGGTGAACAGTTCTCGAACAAGGTGAGAGGACAAGTATGAATTAGGAGAGAACAAACTCCCATATTGTCAACAACTTATAACTAACTCCTAGACTAAAACTAATAAATAAAATGCATTTACCTAAGTAAGCTTAAGTAAATAGAATAAATAATTAATAAATTAATTATTTACTCTAACACCCCCCCTTAAGTGCAACTTAGGGAAATGCCTTAAGTTCACAAAACTAAGAAATGTAGAAATGGGTCCCAACAATGAGGCCATTTTAAGTACCCATGAATAATGCAACAAAATGCAACCTCTAAAAATGGGGAAAGAGAGAAAACCGCATGGGAAAAACCCTCCCCCAAAAAGAGGTAAGAACCTAGTGAAGAACTGAAGAAGCCTCCAACTAGGGATTGTCCCCTAAAATAGGAACAAGGACTGATCATGAAGAACATCATTGAAGCATGAAGAAGCTGCAAAATTTTCCATCAGGAAGAAAACTGCTAATCTGAGAAACCTCCATAGAAGAAGAAAACATGAACTGAGCATGTCTATATGGTAGATGATCCATCTCACTGAAATGGATAGGTAGCTAGCCACTGCAATCACCTTTTATATAGGATCAACCACTGAATACATAGATCACACTATCAAACCATCAAACCAAGGATGCATTAGAACAATAGCATAATGCCCCCTTAATGCAAACAGGGTGAGATGACAAGCAACTAAGAAGGTGGGCCAAAAATCTCCTGTAGACGAACCAAGAATGATGAGAGAGGAAGAGGTACAAACACCTATGAAGACATGGTCAACAACAACATTGCATGGGGCTAATTTCATGCAAGGGACACTCACTTGACAAAGGGAGAAGGCCTAAAACAAAAACCAACTATCCCCCCCATGGTGCTTTATGAAAATAGTGCATGTACAACTAACTCAAAATAATATTCATGACCCCCAAAATACAAGAGTGACACTTTATCTTAGTGAGATAGATAAAAGTGCTTCAAAATGATAGCTACAATGATCAAAACTAAAAGCAAGCTACAACAAAAAAATGTACAACCAAAAACAAAGGAAACCATGCCAGGAAAATGATCATTAGACCTAAAACACCCAAGATATCCACCATAGAGAAAAAAATGCCAAAAATGTGATAGAAAGAGCATGGGTCAAAATCTAAAGAAAAGGACCACATTTCTAAAAGGGTGACAAAACTAGCTTTCCAAAAATATAAAGTTTTTAAAAAATTGACATGGGATGCAAAAGATATGCATGTCAGAGTAAAAAACACAACTTTGGACTTCAACTAAAAAAAGGAAAAAAAATGCATCAAAACCTAAAAACACATGCACCAATGTCTCCATCTTGGAATTAGCTTTTTGTTGCTTCTTTCAGATCGAAAAAATACCTCCGTATGCTCAAGTTATGGCTAAAAAACTACAAGTAGGTCCAAAATTGACCATGAAGGAGAGGTGCAAGAAGGTGGGTGATGTAATGTTGATGTCAGCATTTCACTATGCTAAATTTGACAACCTGTAGCTCTTTAAAGCAAAAAAAGGTGTGGTGTGGCATGCCATGTGGTAGCCACGTGGCAGAAGAGTGACATGGCAGGGGTGTCATGGTGAGTCCACATGGCAAGGTGCCACATGTCACCCCTATAGTGGCTAAATGGGCTACAAATGTTGACATAGGCTACTAACTCTGTAATGTGGTGTAGGGGCAAAAAAACCTAGGTTAGAGTGGCAACTAACAGTGGAGGTGGCGGGATCAGGCACTGTACTGGTGGAGGAAGTGAGGGTGTTGCCTGTGGAGAGCTGAGGACGGGCGGTGGTTAGGCTGCAGTAGCCCTAGGGTGGCACTGCCAGTTGTAGCCACTATGAGCTGCACATGGGTGGCATGATAGTGGCATGCTCAAAAATATTTTTTTAAAATTTTTTTTTGCTAAAAATGTTTGTACAGTCCGTACGACAGCCATTAGGGAAAAAAAATTTTCCTCCCGGAGCCTTGTCTCCAAAAATGAAAAGTTTTATATGGATCCTGACTACAAATGGCCTTATGGATCTAATGGCAACATCCATTTGACCCCAAAGTGCTCTAAAAAAATCATTTTTTACCTTGATTTGAAGAAAAAATGCATAAACAAACTAGGGTTTGTGACTTCAAATCGTGGCTTCAAAAATCCTTCAATCAAATAGTAGCAAAAAGGATTTGATACCATGTTGGAGTTGATGAAAGCCAACTTCGAAATGCCCAATATCACCTGCATGTAGAAACCTACCCTAAACAGGCATCAGAGACCATAAGATATTACAACACAAGAAAATATGTATTTACAATATGTAAGAAGTGCTATGAGTTGTGAAATAAAATGAGGGAGAGACCGCTTATAAAGGCCTCAAGAAATCTCCTATAACAAGCTAGAAAATGCTAGGAGATAAGTGTGACAACTAAGCATACATCCACATGAGGTGGAAAGTCCTAAAACAAGGTGAGAGGATAAGTATGACTTAGGAGAGAACAAACTCTTGTATTGTCAACGACTTATAACTAACTCCTAGACTAAAACTAATAAATAAAATGCATTTACCTAAGTAAATTTAAGTAAATAGAATAAATAATTAATAAATAAATTATTTACTCTAACAAATACTAAGTTCACCATTCCATTTTATCTCAGATCCCCTCTTTAGCATTATTGATATAGGCCTACTAATCTCTGCAAAATTTGTCAGAAATCTCCTAAGAAAATTGATCTATCCAAAGAATGACTAGATGCCATTAACACTCTTGGGTTTTTGAATCTTATCTATTGCTTCTAACCTTTCAAGGTCAATCCTTACTCCATGCTTGCCAACTAGATGTCCTAACAATTTTCCTTCAGTGACACCAAAGTTACATTTTCTTGGATTTAAAGATATTCCATATTTAAGTGCTCTAATAAATACCTTTTCTAGGTACATGTAATGATCATTTTCATCCTTGGAGTAAGCAGTAAGGTCATCCTGATACACAACCAAAAATTTGTCAATAATATCAGCAAAAGCCACATCCATAGCCCTTTGAAAAGTAGCTCTAGCATTGGTAAGCCCAAAAGGCATCCTAACATAAACATAAGTACCCCATGGAGTAGTGAAAGTAGTTTTAAACTATTCTAATTCCTTAACAACCACCTGATTGTAACCTAAAAACCCATCCATCATTGACATAAGCTTTGAGCCAGTGACCCTTTGCAACATGGCTTCCATATTTGGCAATCCTTAATTATCTTTTAAGGAAGATATATTTAGATTCCTAAAGTCAACACATAACCTTATGTCTCCATTTTTTTTCCTGACATGAAATAAATTGGATACCCAAGAAGAATGTTTGATAGGCTTTATGATCCCAACATCTCTTAACTTGATCAATTCTTCTTGCATTTTGGGAGCCAAGGTTGGGTTTATTAGCCTTTGTTTTTGTTTGAAAGGCTTAGTATTTGGTTTCAAAGGGACTTCATGTTGAAAAAGATCTTCCCTATAGACCTTTAGATCATCATATGACCATGCAAACACATTCTTATTTCCTTAGTAGGTTTATTAAATCTTTTCTAATTTTAGGAGGTAATTTCTTACCAATATATACCTTTTTTGGTGTTTCCTGAGTTCCCAAATTCACCTCCTCTAAATCCTTGGTACTATATCCACTAGTGTCCATTTGTGACCTATCTTGGTTGTCAAAAATAGTTTCTAAAACAACTAGACCCTTTGGGATTTTATTTGTCTTCAATTGCACAACTTCTTGCCCAAAAATAGTATCTTTTCCATCTACATTTTCTACATAAGCTGCACAATCAATTTCTTGTCCTGATAACATATGCTCTCAATTCAAAAATCTCAAAATATCCTTATCATCTTGAAACACTTGCCAATTTTGAACATTTTTAGGGATAGAAGGTCTAGTTTGAATCTCAATTTTAGACACACCAGCAAATGTGATATCATCAAATTTTATTGCTATATGTGCTAGTAAATTTTCCATTTTATTATGTGTCCTATCCTTCCAAATTATTCCAAATGCATCAAAACTTTCAATCATGTCCCACACTACATTTATATACTATTTCAATCTTTTATTCTTTGACACATAAGGATTTCTTACTTGGGATACTACCAATTCAGAATCCCCTACAACATGTAAACACTTTATCCCATTCTTATGAGCTAATCTAAGACATAATAATAAAGCCTCATATTCTGCTATATTGTTAGTACAAGGAAAACTTAAAGTAGAGGAAAATTTGAATGTTACTCATATTGGAGATATCAGCAAAATGCCTGCACTAGATCCATCTTTGCAACATGCACCATCAAAAAACATAGTCCATAGGTTACTCTTTTCTATTTTTGTGTCAACTTCCATCTCTATCTGAGACTTATCCTTAGATTTCTTCAAAGTCAAAACCTCAGCTCTAAATGCATTAATGTATGTATCCACAAAATTTGTCATGTTTTCATCTTCCTCTATCATGTATATACTCTTAGGTTCCCTATTGACTTTTATCAAATGTCCCTCAATATTGAAAGTAGAAAATGACAAATCACATTGTAAACTCCCACCCATAGTAGCACTCCACTTTCTTGATAACAACATGCCATACTGAGGTGGAATATCAACAACCAATACACTCATAGTAACTTCTTTGTCAAGGTAGGCTATTAATCTATATGGTAAAGATTTTGTAGTGCCTATGACTGTCACTTCTCTTTTATCCATAGAACAACATCTCCCTTGAGTAGTATCCACTTTTAAGCCTAATTCCTTCATTATTTCAAAAGGCATCACAATGTTGGAAGCACCAGAATCAATCATGCAATTTTTTAATATTTTACCATTTACTAAAATGCTCAAGAAAAATGGTTCAACATTTCCCAACACTTATTTACAAAATTATCTAAAAACATTTGAAGAATTTGAGAGACAACTCCTTCAACTTCATTGTTCTTTACTTCTTCTTTACTACTTTCTTTGGAAGTATGATTTTCATTACAATCCTAACTTACCTTTACATCAATATTTCCCAACCATGCTATAGCTTTATTTTGGTGTTCAGGGATTCTTAGCAATTCATACAATGGAACCTTAACAGTAATCTGAGACAAAACAAAAAGCATATCTATGGAAGAATCAAAAGGATCATCATTAGTCACATTCCTTTTCTCATCTTGTTTATCCAAAGTGTTTAGAGCATTTTGATGATTCTTATCATGTTTTGTGCTGATCTCTTCTCATCTGCTTTTTTGGGGACACTATTTGAAAACTCCATAGCTTTAGGATTTCCTTCTTTCTTTTGTTCCCATCTTCTATTAGTAATTTTAACCTTCATAGCAAGAGGCTCTTTAGGTTTCGCCATTTCCCATTTCTTAGGATCAGCCCCTTTTATGAAGATAATAGCTACCTTATTACTTTCATCTCTCTAAGCCATGTCTCTAGTCTGAACCTGAGCTATCATATTAGTAGTAATTTGATCAATTTCTTTCCTAGAAGTTTTTGTTAGTGTCACTTCTTCCTTTGCATTTACCATGTTACACACATTGTCTTCCAGATTACTCTCATTAGAAAATACTTGTTGTTGTATGACATTCTGAAACTATCTTTGGTCATACACATCCCTGTCATAATCTTCACAGTCAAAATAATGTGATTCAAACATATTGCATCCTACATCATCATTATTTTCTCCCTGTTCATGACAGTTTTCAATTACAACTTGATTTCCTAGGAATGACAATGGTATTGCACAAGATTCAATGGAATGGGGTAATTGACATACAAAGCACCATGTAAGTTCAGCAACAAACTCAAGATCATCTACCAAATTTACAAAAAAATTTGCCAAAGGATTGGGGGTCACCTTTTTGTTTTTGTTCTTGGGAAGAGGGATACTAGGCTGACCATCCTTCCAAGTAGTATTGTAAGGGAAATTTTGTAGCCTATTTTGTCTATTAAAATTTAATTCATAAGGGACCCTATTATTAGTGGGGTTCCTATCATTCTTCATCTGAGGAGGATTCAAACCTTTTATAGCATTTAGAATTTGACTCATTTCACTAGGCTCTTTCCTTTTTCCTCCTATGACCTTATTTTCTTCTTTTCTATTTCCCTTATTCTCAAATAACCTAGGATCATCTATTTTTCTTTCTAATCTCCCTAAAATCCTCCAATTATTTTCTATATTAATGGCAATCCTGAAAGCATCTTAAGGTTCTAGGCTCTTTATCCCTAAGTTGGTATGCCATTTTACCATCAAAAGCATTCAGATAAGTGATCAGACATACCTTGTCATCAATTTGCATGGCTTGCATTAGCTTGTAATTTTTTTCTAAAATCTAGTGTTAAACTCAGTAATAGATTCATTACGCAACCTCTTGATATTATTGAATTCACTCAAAATATAGCTATGATTTTTCTTGTCACCATATTGCTCTTTGAAACAATACTCTATATCTTTCCAATCAACAATAGACAATTTAGGAAGTCTCTTGAACCACTCTCTAGCATCTTCAGTAAAGACTGAACAAACAACTTCATAATGACATCTTCAGCTTCAACCTCATAATCACTCATTATATCAAGAAAACTCCTTAAATGGTCCTCACAAGATATAGCATTATTTCCATCAAATTTAGGAAATCTTTTCATCATTTATTGTGGGATAGGATTTGGAAAACCAAGGATTCCATCAAAACATATTTTCCTATAGCTTTCTAATTGAACAGGTCTTCTTTGTAAATCAATCTTGGGGTAATTAGCACTATTTTTCTTAGTATTATTCATAGTATTACTAGTGCTAGCATCACCAACATATTTGTTAAGATCTACCTTTAGTGAAGATGAAGACAAGAAAGAAATAGGTACCTTAGTAGTATTCTAATTTGCATCATTAGATCCATCATCATCTTTAGGCATAGCTATCAACTGCCTCCTGGTATTTTCCAAGAATTTGATCTTATTGTTCATCTTAGCTATAGTAGCCTCACTTTCTACAATCTCTAATCTCTTGCCAAAGCATCCCTTTCTTTCCTTCTCTTTTCCAACTAAATATCAGAGAGTGACATGGAATCATGGAGTTGAACTATCTTTACTAGCTCATTGATCTTAATACCAATCTCCTTTTTTTTTTTTTCCTTTGTCCTTAGCCCCTACAATAGGTTCCACATTTTTTTCTTTATTGCTATCAGCTTCTAGAGTAGTATAGTTCCTAATTTTCTATATTATAGGTCTCTCTAGATTCATTTTCTAAGTTTCCAAAAAAATTTGCTCTTGCCTCTTAAGTTGTTCAACTTGTCCCACAATCTTAGGCTATCAGGCATTAGCTGCTATCTCATTTTTCTTATTCATAGCAGTGATTTGCCTAAGTAATTCTTTCTTTTCTTCATAAGCCTTCATGATCTTTTCTTCCCTTTCCCTTTGAAATCTCCTATTTATAGCTTCTTGCTTAGCAAGCTAAGCTTTCAAATTTTCAATCTCATCAGGATCAGGGATAGTGAATTCAGACCCATATATTTTCTCATCATTGAAACTCTCAAGTTCTAAGTGTGTAGGTTTGACCTTTTCAGGGGAATAATCTAACATGAAAGGGTTTGTGCTATGCTAGAAAATATTGTTACTGGTCCTATCCTTCAAACTAAATGCATGTGGTTACACAACCTTTTCTTGACATATCATCTCAAGGGTATTATAGAAATCATCATCAAACAAAATTGGGTGAGACCTCGCACCCTTAGAGAAAGGCACCTTTTCAACAGTATAATGATGAGCATTATCTTTCCCAACTAGTTGCTCCTATGAATAGCTTCCTTTTTGCATCTGATTTCCCTTCACAGCCCAATTTTGTCTTCCTCTAGGAGGGAGATCAGTTTTTAATTTGATTCCTAGGTTTTTCCTCACATTTGCCCGTGTATTTCTTTTATTTTTCATGGTTTTAAGACAACACATTTCTCAATCTTGACACTGGTTAAAACCCTTTTGAGTCATGACCCACTCTATCAGAATGGGAAAAAGAACTAAACAAATGATAAATCCTTTAGTGATAGTCTCAAGCAAAATGTATACAAATTCCAAACCCATGAGAAACCTCAGCATGAAATGCTTACTTCAAACTCTCCCCAAGGTAAACATAGATCTTAAATGATTCACTATTTATGGCAATACTCAAATGAAACTCCCCAGTAGAGTCACCATCTTGTTGGCTCCTAATTTAATAGTTTTGGAAACAACTAAGAAACCAAAAAAATGCATCAAAGGCTAGAAAATTCCTATGATGAATGCACCTAACTATAGTCTTGGGCCAACTATAAGGATAAATCCTTCTTCACTGTAGGCTCTATTAGACCTAGGTGGGTGGACCTTAGACTCTTTATATGGTACCAGTGTAAAGGCATAACACTGAATCTGGAAAAAAGATAAAATCCCTTAATCTTCTATGTTTATGCAAGAATTCATGGATGAAATAGCTAATAACAGAGCACATGAACCTGATAAACCAAGTAAGGGAAAACTCTTTTAACCCTTAAACACAAAAGAAATATATTTGATTAAGATTTGAATCTCAGCATAGCTCAGGTATGCAACAACAGAGAACATGCATCCTTCAAGTTACCCAGTCCCTTATCCATTGGGCATCAACTAAACCTTAACATGAAGATGGATACCTAAAGTATACTCATATATTCACACATCTAATCTATCTATTTGGCTTGCAAATAGACATAATTCTTCATAACAACTCTCATACTTATGATAATATCCTCCTGGTGTAACCTGTAACCCTATCAATATAAATAAGCATTTACTTGGCTCTTTGTTCCAATAGAAAATTTATTCAAATATAAAACCTTAAGGGATTGCAACTAAGTTCAAGCTCTTTGTTATCAAACACAAAACATTATAAATAACAAAAGAAGGAGATGAGAATCAGAATGAAACTAAGAAAGTTAAACTCTTTGCATTAATTTCCTTGAAACCAATACATCATCTGCATATCAAAACTCAGAAAATACACAAAGAATGACTGTGTAATATAGAATGCTTCAAAGGAATACAATATGATGTTCAAAATATAATAACACTAAGAAAATTGGTATCACAACTCTAAAAACTAGAGCCAACCTTGTGGTCTCACAAGTCCTAAAAATTGGAACCCTTACAATAAGCAGAAAAGGAAGATATAAAGGAGAGAAGATCTTTCTAGGTCTCTCATCTAAATTTGACATGTGTCCCACTAAAAGAGTCTTCAATATGGAGTTGTTGAAATTGAACTTCCTTGTCTACCTGCACCTTGAAAACCATAAATGATGCCAAAATATCTGCTATATCCCCACATAAAATATGCAAATATCTCATGAGGGAATATCAAGAAATCATCACAATCTACATTGAAGCTCCATAAATTTGACCTTTACTTGTCGTATCTACTTTTCCATGAAGATCAATTTGTGTAGTTGCCAGAAAAAACAAATTGCTCCAACTACCTCCAAAACATTCAATTCATCCCTACAATGGTAGGAGGAGTTAAACCAGATGAAAATGTATCTAAATTTGATTGCAATTTCATCTACAACATTAAATTTGCACCTCCTCTTTGTATAATTCCCAATACAACTCTCTAGATTGCTGGATGAGATTTATGTTTCCTAGCTTTGAGTTCCATACCATCTTTAACTATCAGTTTTCATTACCTCCAAATTGCAATCAGCTTCAAATTTTATTCATAGATTTTCACCACATTGGGTGGTTCTAATTTAAAAGGCAACAAACTTTATATCCTAAAGAGTGGGGCCATGTGTCTCATTACTACTTACCCACATTCCTTAAATTTCCTAGATCTTAAAATTGTAGGTAGGCACCAACTGTTGATCAAGACAAGATCAATGATTACAGAATGAAAACTGGGCTAACCCACTTTCTTCTTAACATGTTGGTAGTCAACCCAATAAAATGCTTCCATCTATATCTTTCCTATATTGTTGGCACTTTTGAATCGGACCCATAGAATTTTGAGGAAATGTGTCATTGAATCGCTATCTCACTATACATATCCTTCAAGAAACTCTTCATGGCGAGATAGTGACGGTTGTCGATCTAAGACCAAATCAAATGTAGAGAAACTACACAAAGTACCCTAAAGAAGTGGTGGGTCTCATATTCACTATGTTGCATAGACTAAACAACTTGAAACTTTCCATAGTGAGATAGCGAGGACTTTTGATTTTGCATTGATCATATGGAAGACATTTGATGCATTACTGAAGAGAAATATGGTGGGCCCTTTGTCACTATGTCGATGTTTGTAACCTTCATGCAACTCACCATAGTGAGATAGTGATGATCATAGATATATGATTGATTTGATGATCAAAATCTTTCATATGTTTCATGAATTAGGGTGTGGGTCCAATTATTGATGATGTGAGAAAATGCTACTCTACTGGCATATAAATTCATATTTTAAAAACTTGGCCATATTACCACACTACTTGTCTCCCACCGTGTGTTTTTGTTTACCGACTGGGTGCTATATCACTAATGATGAGAAGAACAAGTTTCTCGATAGCGATATAGCGACCTCTGGTGCCATCACTTTTCCTAGTGTATATGTGTATCCCACTAGATGCCATCATGTGCCAAAACTTTATAACTAATATTTGATGGAGCATTGTCTGGGACCCACTTTCTCTAAAATTTTGCCGCAGGATTACTTTTCGTCAAAGCACTATGTTGCTAATGACAAGAAACATAAATTTCTTGATATGATATAGCAACCTCTGATGACTATGCATAATTTAGGGCTTGAACATTAATGCTTCTGACATAACAATAAAATTGCACGTCCATTTGACGACATCGCCTTTCAACTTAGCGGCAGTCACTATATCGCTAAGGGTAAAACACTTGCATCTTTTCATAGCAAGATAGCGACTGTCGTAGATCTTTCAAGGATTGAGCGGTGAGAAACAAAAAGGAAAATGGGAGATTCAGGGTGCAAAAAGTTTGAAAAGGATGGAGAACATTCACATATTTTTAAAAGGTTTTTGTGCCATCAATAGATCCAATCTAATTTTTTATCTAGGCAAGGGAAAATTATCATGCGAAAAATCAGACCAACAAGTACCATGTCACCTATTTTGAATTTTCTCTCAATGGCTCTTTTTTCATATAAATGTTTCATTTGTGATTGCAACTTGGCATTTTGAACAGAAGACGCTTTCCTTGCTTCCTCTAGTTGCAATATGTCATCCATTCTAAGTTACATTTCATCAATGACATTATCTTCATACAATTGAATAAATTTATACATCTCTTTTAAGTTATTCTGTGGAATTCTAGCCTGTATACCATAAACCAAGTCAAATGGAGCACATCTAATGGACCTTTTCATAGTAATCCTATCAGCCCATAGGGCTAATGGAAATTTTGAATCCTAGGCTTTCTTATTTTCTCCTAAAATCCTCTTGATGATTTTTAATATACTCTTATTACTTGATTCTACTTCACCATTTCCTTGGGGATGATAGGGTGACAATGTGTACTCTGTAATGTCATATTTATTACGAAAATTTTTATATTCATCTAATCTAAAATACATAGCATTATTTGTTACAATATTTTGTGGGCACCCAAACCTGGTTACAATATTATTTAGAATAAAACTGATCACCACCTTACTTGTTGCATTCTTAGTAGGGACTACCTCAACCCACTTGGTGAAATAATCAGTGGCTACTAAGATCCATGAATGTCCAACACTAGATTTATTTGTGATCTCACCTATAAAATCAATTCCCTACTATTGAAATGGTACCTACACTTTAAATAGTCTCAATGGAAAATTCTCAAAGAATTTTAACTTTCCACTAAACCTTTGACAAGCATCACAAACCTTTACAAACTCATGAGTATCTCTAAAAAGTGTTGGCCACCAAAAACCAGCCCTAAGAATTTTATGAGCAGTGGTTTTAGCCATATAATGGCCACCACACACACCTTTATGCATATCTTTCAAAATTATTTTAGACTCAATCTCATCCACACACTTTAAAAGTACCCCTTCCATATTTCTCCACCATAATTGACCTTGCACTATAACATACCTTATGGCCTGCAACTTGAGGGATCTTTTTTGATTTCCTATTAACTCTGATGGAGATTTCATATTGTGCAAATAATAAATTACATTTTTGTATTGTTCAGAGGTATCCGTATCACAAAAATTATCCTTGCAACTATCATCAAGTTGTTTAATTTGGTTTGCATCTAGATGGGCTTCTGTCATCAATTTGGCCAAACCTTGACCCCTAACTAATTTAGTAATTTGAATATCAATATTAAACTCTTGTACCCTATTAATCCATCAACACCTCCTGCCAGATACCTCTTGTTATGAAAAAATGTCCTTCACAGTAGTAGTAGGAACAAAAGCAATGACAGTAGCTCCCACTAAGTAACATCTAAAAGCCTTGACTCCCTTCACCAGTGCATATGCCTATTTTTCATTGATTTCATGCTTAAGTTTTTCTACTTGCAAAGACTTACTGAAGAATGCAATGGGTTTGTCATAACCTTCCTCATTTTTTTGTAACAATACTGCATCAATAGTGTGAAATGAGGCAAAAGAAAATATATGCATTGGTTTATCATAATTTGGAGCTCTAAGGATAGGGGCATCTTTAATAGCTTGCTTAATTTTCTAGAATGCAATAATAGGTTCACTATCCCATTTTATCTTAAATCCTTTCTTTAGCATCCTTGATATAGGCCTACTAATTTCTGCAAAATTTGTGACAAATCTCCTAAGAAAGTTGATCTATCTAAAGAATGACTAAATGCCTTTAACACTTTTGGGTTTCTAAATCTTTTCTATTGCTTCTACCCTTTTAGGGTCAATCCTCACTCCATGCTTGCCAACTAAATGTCCTAGAAACCTTCCTTTAGTAACACCAAAATTAAACTTCCTTGGATTCAAATAAATACCATACTTAAGGGCTCAGATAAATACCTTTTCCAAATGTAGGTAATGATCATTCTCATCATTGGAATAGGTAGTGAGGTCATCCTAATATACAACCAAAAATTTGTTAATAATATTAGAAAAAGCCACATTCATAGCCCTTTGAAAAGTAGCTCAAATATTAGTAAGCCCAAAAGGCATCCTAACATAAACATAAGTACCCCATGGAGTAGTGAAAGTAGTCTTGAACTATTCTGATTCTTTAACAACCACTTGATTGTAACCTGAAAATCCATTCATCATTGACATAAGCTTTGAACTAGTGACCCTTTGCAACATGGCTTCCATATTTGACAATCCATAATTATCTTTTAAGTAAGATATATTGAGATTTCTGAAATCCACACATAACCTTATGTCTCCATTTTTCTTCCTAAAACTAAATTGGATACCCAAGAAGAATGTCTAATAGGTTTTATGATTCTTGCATCTCTTAATTTGATTAGTTTTTTTTGCATTTTGGGAGCCAAAGTTGGATTTATTGGTTTTTGTTTCTACTTAAAAGGTTTGGCATCTAGTTTCAAAGGGATCTCATGCTGAAAAAGATCTTCCCTATAAGCCTTTAGATCATCATATGACCATGCAAACACATCTCTATATTTCCTGAGTAGGTCAATCAAATCTTTCCTAATTTTAGGAAGCAATTTCTTACCAATATACACCTCCTCCAAATCTTTGGCATTGTACTCATTAGTATTCATTTGTGACCTGTCTTGGTTG
Source organism: Cupressus sempervirens (assembly GCA_028749045.1). Lineage (NCBI taxonomy): Eukaryota > Viridiplantae > Streptophyta > Pinopsida > Cupressales > Cupressaceae > Cupressus > Cupressus sempervirens. The sequence goes on from CM053786.1 coordinate 874,191,394, forward strand.
TCATAGTTTCTAAGACCACTAGACCCTTAGGGATTTTATTTGTCTTCAACTGCGCAACTTCCTACCCAAAAATAGTATCTTTTCCATCTATATTCTCTGCATAAGCTGTGCAATCAATTTCTTTTCCTGACAATGTACTATCACAGTTCAAAAATCTTAGGATATCCTTATCATCTTCAAACACTTTCCAATTCTAAACATTATCAGGGATAGAAGGTCTAGTTTGAATCTCAATCTTAGACACACCAACAAATGTAATATCATCAAGTTTTATTGCTATGTTTGCTAATAAGTCTACCCTCTTATTATTTGTCCTATCTTTCTAAATTATCCCAAATGCATCAAAACATTCAATCATATCCCATACTACATTTCTATACTATTTTAACCTTTTTTTCTTTGACATGTAAGAATTTCTTACTTGGGATACCACCAATTTAGAATCTCCTACAACATGTAAACACTTTATCCCATGCTTATGAGCTAATCTAAGACCTGACAATAAAGCCTCATATTTTTCTATATGGTTAGTACAAGGGAAACTTAAAGTAAAGGAGAACTTGTATGTTACCCCTGCTGGAGATATTAGCAAAATGCCTGCACCAGATCCATCTTTACAGCATGCACCGTCAAAAAACATAGTCCATAGATCAACCTTGTCTATTTTTGTGACAGCTTCCATTTCCATCTAAGACTTATGTTTGGACTTCTTCAAAGTCAAAAATTCAGCTCTAAATTCATTTATGTCTATATCCACAAAAATTTTCATATTGTCTTCTATATCTTCCTCTATCATGTATACACTTTTAGGCTCCCTATTGACTTTTATCAAATTCCCCTTAATATTAAAGTGGAAAATGGCAAATCACATTGTAGACTCCTACCCATGCTAGCACTCCACTTTCTTGATAACAACATGCCATACTAAGGTGGAATGTCAACAACCAACACACTCATAGTAAGTTCTTTGTTATGATAGGTTGTTAATCTATATGGAAAATAATTTATAGTGCCTATGACTGTAACTTCTCTTTTATCCATAGCACAACATCTTCTTTGAGTAGTATCCACCTTTAAATCTAATTCCTTCATTATTTCAAAAGGCATCATAGTATTGGAGGATTATCCACCTTTAAATCTAATTCCTTCATTATTTCAAAAGGCATCATAGTATTGGAGGCACTAGAGTCAGTCATGCAATTTTTTTAATGTTTTATCATTTATTAAAATGCTTAAGAAAAATGGTTCAACATTCCCAAACACTAATTTACAGAATTATCCAAAAATATTTGAGGAATTTGAGACATAACTACTTTAGCTTGACTAGCCTTTACCTTTTCTTTGCTACTCTCTTTGGGACTATGGTTTTCATTGCATTCATGTCTTACATTTGTACCAGTATTTCCCAACCATGCTAAAGCTTTATCTTTATGTTCAAGGATCCTTAATAATTTAGATAAAGGAACTTTGACAGTGATTTTTGATAACATTGTAGTCATTTCTATAAAAGAATTAGATGAGCTATCAATGATCGTACTCCTCTTATCATGAGGCTTATCAAAAATACTTACCTTACCTTGGAGATTCCTATCACTTGTAATGATTTCTTTTGGTATCTTCTCATCTAACTTCTTCAGAACACTATTTGGGAACTCACCAACTTTAGGATTATTTTCCTTCTTTGTTTCCCAATTTTTATTTGTAATCTTAACCTTCTCAGTAGGGATCTCTTTAGGCTTCATATCTTCTCCTTCTTTAGGATTAACTCCCTTTATAAACATGCCAGCCACCTTATCATTTCCTTCCCTTTGAGCCATGTTTCTAGTCTATACTTGAGCTATCATGTTTGTAGTAATTTGGTTAATCTCTTCCCTAGAAGGCTTCCTTAAAGTGATTTCTTCTTTGGCACTTACCATGTTACATATAGTGTCTTCAACATCACTCTCATCAGAGAACACATGTTGTTGCACTTTACTCTAAAATTGCCTTTGCTCATTTACATCTCTTTCATAATCCTCATAGTCAGGATGATCATAATGTGATTCAAACATGTTACACCCTACATCCTCCTAGTCTTCTTGATATTCTTGACATTTTTCTACTACATTTTGATTTCTAGGGAAAGACAAGGCTATTGCACAAGATTTAGGAGCATGGGGTAATTGACACACAAAACACCATATGGGTTCAATAGTGAATTCAGGTTCATCTATAACATTTATAGAGTTTTTAGATAAGGGATCAGGGGTAACCCTATTGTTTGTATTCTTGGGGGAAGAGCCATTTGGTTGACCATCTTTCTAGGTGGTAGTATAAGGGAAATTTGGCAACCCATTTTGTCTATTGAAATTTGACTAGTAAGGGACCCTATTTTCAGTAGGATTCCTATCATTTTTCACTTGAGGGATATTTAAATTATTTATAGCATTTAAAACTTGACTTGTCTCACTAGGCTCTTGCTTCTTCCCACCTACACCTTTACTATCCTCCTTTCTATTTCTCTTATTTTCAAACAATCTAGGGTCATCTCTCTTACTTTCAAGCCTTCCTGAAATTCTCAAATTATTTTCCACATTTATGGCAATTCTGAAAGCATCTCTTAAAGTCCTAAGCTCTTTATCTCTAAGTTAGTATGTCATTTAAACATAAAAAGCATTCAAATAAGTAATCAAGCATACCTTATCATCTAATCGCATGGCCTGCATTAGCTTGTACATCCTCTTTTGGAATCTAATGTTAAATTCAGTAATAGATTCATCAGGTAACCTCTTAATATTATTGAATTCACTCAAAATGTAGCTTTGATTTTTTTTGTCACCATACTATTCCTTGAAATAGTATTCAATATCCTTCCAATCAACAATAGATAATCCAGGAAGTCTCTTGAACCATTCTCTAGTATCTTTAGTTAAGGACTAAACAAACAACTTCATAATAACATCCTCAACCTCAACCTCATAATCATTCATCATATCAAAAAAACTCCTCAAATGGTCTTCACAAGTTATAGCATGTAGTGCCTACCCCTATATTACATTTTGCTATCATTTCCAAACTCCTTTAGGTCAGTTTTATGTTTGATGACTAGTGACATTATTTTGAGATCATCAAATATTATTTCAGATTCAGTTGTTATATAATGAGATCACTTCATACTTTATATTTCATGATGATTATTTAAAATTTTCAGATATTGATGATGAATAGTTAGATGGTTTATTGTGGATACTTACCCCATGCTGCATGTGTATGGTGTGCATGTTGTTTTCTTTATGTATGGTATTTCTGATGTGGTTAAGGAAGGGAGTCGTAGTCACCTACTAGTCAGGATTTACACAATGCACCACTTCCTGCCATTGTCTGTTTAGCTTAGAATGTATTGTGTATGTACATGCATGGATTTTATGTAGGTTCCAGGTACCGGGTATTGACTTCCCTAAATTTCTAGGATGAGCACACCATATCGCATTATCTCAATGGTAAGAGAGGGGAGATAAATTCTCAAGTCCAAATCCCAACCTTTTAAGCCATTTGTCCTAATTGAAAATTAGGATGAGTATCAAAGTTGAGTACCCTCTGAATATGTTGGATGACATAATTCATGATATTAACCCTTTTAGTTTGATTTTGTATGTGTTTTGCTATGACGGGTTTTTGTATTTTACTTTATGAGTCTTTGGTGTATTTTCTATTAATTAAGTCTAATTAAAAGATTTAATTAATGATTTCATTTAATAGAAAATTAATATGATATTTCAATATTTATTTTATTTAATTAACTGGAAAATTGATTATATAAAAGAATTAAATTTGGAAATGAAAGTTATAAGTTTAAATTTGGAACGTGACAATATTTATTTAATTTAATAATAATATATTTAGAGTTTATTTTTAAATAAATGCTAAATAATATTATTATTTAAGTTAATAAATATTTTATCAATTAAGTTTTGAAAATAAATTTAAAAGTGGAAAAGAAATTAATTTATTAAAAATTTCATGATAAGTGCATGAGATTTAAAATTAATAAATTAAATTTAAAATAGTAAAGTGAATATTAAATAAAGTAATGTGTATTATTTATCCACATAGGAGTATGTGAACTCTTGTGAGTTGTCATGTTTACAACATAGGAGTTTGCACTCTAATCATGCACATGTTGTCTACACTTAGGAGTTAGCACATTATTTAGCACATGGTGTCTACAACATTTTAGACACCTCATCATGTTTATTTTCTTATCATGAAAGATATGTGCCTAGTTGTCATGCTTATCTCCTAGTTCTTTCTAGACACATTCTAGATGCATCTTAGAGGCCTTTATATCTAGGCTCTCCTAATGTGTATGGACATCCTCATATGCTTCTACAAGCACTGCTAGTCACTTGGGGGAGTTCGGTCCTTGGAGGAATTGGGAATGTTGGAGAAGGAAGGAATTTTCAGAAAGGAGAAGGTTCTAAGAGGAGGAGCTTCTCTAGAATTTTTTGAGGCGTAGCGAATTAGCATTAGTGTCCAGGTAGGCACTCGTGATTATTTCACATATTTTATTACGTTCTTTCTCTTCCTGTCTTCATCATGTTTGTTATGTGTGTCTAAATAATTCTCTATGAATGAATCTTTAATTTTGTAATTTGGAATTTGGGCATGCATATTGTTTCATCTAGTTATGGGAATTAAAAATATTATTGCAATTCTTCCCTTAGTAGAATCAAGATTTGGAAATTGATTTGGGTTTGGGTTCAAATTAAAATAGAATCTTATTATTATGCATTAGTTTTATATGATTTATTAACTAATCTAATTTAATTTAATTTAATTAAGATTAGTTAATAGTAGAAGAAGTGTAATTAATTATTAGTCAATTTATAAGTAAATGGATTTGTAAATGAGGGCAAATTAAAAGAAAAGAGATATTAATAAGTGTTTACTTGAATTAAATAATTGAATTATTAATGAGATTGATTTAACTTAAAATTAATGAAGATTATTTTAAATTAATGTTTGTCCTTGAAGTGTTTTAAGGAAATTGTAAACTAATAATTTGAAAGATGATAAGTATTATTCTAATGTTTTGAATAATGTGAATGATTTTATTAAAAGTCAATGGAAACTAGTTCAATGAATTAAATAAGTAAATAATTTATCTTCTAATTATTTTATAAAATTATTTTAAAATAATGGAGGGATAATTCTATGTTTTATTCGAAGAGATAAATGGGTTGACTTGGAGATTAAACAAAGAATCTTATACATTTGAAATATACTTGAAACGGAAATTGAAACTTCATATTTTGCATAACTATGTGATTGAAAAAGAAAACCAAAACTTGTGTTTGTATCTTGTTTCTCTATGCTATATGTGTTTTGGGGTTTGTCCTAGCTTTGACTAGTCTTAGGTTGTTACTAGAGGCTCAGAGGTTATGTGTTTGTGATGTCATGCTTATGTTGATCTCAATTTTTTTTAAAACCCAAAAATGGTAATGTGATGGTATTCTCTATGAGATGTTTGTATTCACTAATTTTTATTGCTTTCCCATCTTCTTGTGAGAAGTTGAGGTGTACGTATTTGAGATACTTGACTTAACCATTTTTGAGTCATTTATCAGTTATACTTGGGTTACTTTCAAGTCACCTAGATGGGATTGAAGTGTTTGATGTAATTCTTGATGATGTCATGTTGTGACATGTTTTGACTTGACCATTTTCGAGTCTTCGATCAGTATTACTTTGAGATACTTTTTGGTTGCTCATTAAGAACTGATGGATATTATGATTTTCATTGGACACTTTTTAGTTGCTCATGGAGAAATGATGTGATTATTTTGATTATATTTATGATGCTTTCCAGTTGCTTGTATAGGACTGAGATGATTTTTTGATTTGTGATTTCATGAGCCTAGGGTAGGTTATCTACTTGTAGTGTTAGGAAGTGGCTTGCAATGGGGGCTGGGGCCCTAAGTGGCTGCTAAGGTAACTCATTGTAAGTTATTTAATAAGTGAAAACATCTACACTAAATGGAGATTAAAATGAACCTAATAAGATAATTTTATGTTCTTTCCCATGCCTCGAGTGCTAGTATAGGCTAGGATGGGAGTAGAGAGAATTCTTGGTTGTGACCTTACATTTCGTAGTATGCATCATTAGTACGAGAGGATACTAGTGGATGCATAGGGATCACTAGGGGGCCAAGGTCTATTGAGAGAATAATAGGGTAACTCTAGCATGATTCGTGCGATGACACTTTCTCGCTTACATAGTAGGTTTCCTATGTGTCTTTGTGTGCCTTTGAGAATTAGATGTCATTCTATGTTAGAACCTTGAATTAGTGTACTTTTAGGATTCTTGGACTTAGAGAGTTTGTGTGTTATGTGATTTTTTATCTTTTGTTATGTGATTAGATATCCTATTTGGGATTTGAGACTATCTACTCCAATGCTTTCTTTGTTGGCATTTACCTTCATTTTATTCTTAGATGTTATATCTTATGATGGATGTTATTTACTGACATGTTTCTTTATATTGATGATTAGCATGTGATAGATGATGTTATCTTCTTTGTAGGATCATCTTATGCTTTATTCTTGCATGTTAGATTTTTTTATGCATATGTTGTAGCATGTTAGATTTCTTTTTGCATATGTTGTAGTATGTCTTAGGAGTGACATCCCTATTATGATAATGTCAATGATTTCTTTAGTGACTTGGGATGTTACATGCAGAGGGATGGCTAGGGCCCATAATGGTCTAATGATGCTATTGATGGTTGGGAGGAACCGCACACTTAGTTGTGTTTTATGATGGATGGTTATATTTTACAATGGTTGTTATATCTTTATTGATGGATGGATGTATCATGTATGTTATTGGTTTCATTTACTTTATTGCACTTCTATCATGGATTTGATGGGGATGATGTTGTAATACCTCAAAATTGGCTCATTGCCATCTTAACCAATTCTGGTCTATTTCTGATCGATTCTTAAGTTCTATGTCACTAGGCAAATTCTTATTCTATTACTCGCTACTTGACTTAATTGTCAGATGTAGAAAACCCTGATCTACATTTATGATGCTTATTATTTAATTCCTATAGTATTTACTCATATTAGTCACATTAAACCTATTGATTAATATTTAATTTAATTATTAAGTATTTTTACTTTAATTAAATTAAATTATATCCTAAGGCTAATGTATTATGGAATTAAATCTATTTAATTTAATAAATATACCTATTTTAATTAATTAAATGAAATTATTTAATTAAATGGGAAGTCATTCCTAATTAATTAGATGAAGTTATTTAATTAAATAAGAAAAGTACCTCTAATTAATTAAATAGAATTATTTAATTAAATAGAAAAGGTAATTATGAGAGCATATCTCATTTTATTAAATTAAATATCTCACCAAAATCTCTCTTCAGTTCAAAAAAGGAAATTCCCAGTTCACTATTGATCAAAAAGGAATTGAAACAGTTCTCCTTATTCTACTTGAGCAAATTAAATCAGTTAACTCCTTATTCTACTCAAAAGAAATCAGTTAACTCCCTCTAATTTGGGAATCTTCTTTTATGACTGAACTTCACCTTTAATCCTGACTGTTGATTGAAATTGATCTCAACTGTTGATGGATTCTAGGAAAGTCTATTTAAGAGACCCTCATCTCTTCATTTTGAGGAGGTTGAATGAGAATTTGCATCAAATTGTTGCTGGATTGTGCATTCATTTGAGCTCATTATTTTCATAAGATATTCATTTTCTAGTTTAATCTCATTTAGCATAATATGCATACATTCTAGTATAGCTTTATTTTACATGTTCTTATATTAAACGTGCATACTCCATTCTAGAATAATCTACATTCTCATATAGATTAGCGGCATTTTCTTTCAAATCCTTTATTTGTAGAGGGTCTAGTTGCTTAATACCTCAAATCTGAGGATATCTAACAAGCAAAGTCCCTTTAGATAGAAGGCAATAGGTCGCCTTGCCAACTGATTTTTGGATGAACAATCTAATGTTCATTCTAGGATGAATCCACAAATAAAGACTGTGTTGAAGTGTGTGTGTTAGCATAGGCCACATTTTCACATATATATTTCTAGCGCCTACCTTGGGGCCGAAAAAAATCAATTTTTTTGGCCTCTTTCTACATTTTTTTAATCATTTTTGTGTCTCTATCAGTACTGTTCCATACAGATTCAGGAATCTTCACATGAGACTATTCATTTTTGTGCAAGGATCCAAAATCTTGGCATGAAGATTCTTTGTGTATTGTGTGAGAAAGTGCCTTCTCACATGAAACTTTGTGCAAAACCTATTTCTTTGCATGGGCCGTATTAGAAATTTGCATAGGTCAAAAAACTTCTTCACGTGAACTGTCAAGAATTTTGCGCACAACTCTGCTAACAGAGGCTATTTTTGCATTGATTTTTGTGTTTTCTAGTTTTTCTGCTAACTTCTCACTGTTTCTGGTTTTTTTGTGTTTTTTGATTTTTTGGAATAGCATAACAACGATTTGTGGGACAATTGGAAAAGCATGATAAAGTTGCTAAAAATAGGTAAAACATCTACTAAGCATATTGTGAGGATTACGAGGTAATTCTCTTTGACTGATAACACTTCATTTGGACCTAAAATGAACATCTCTCATGTCAAGCTTGTGTGTGTTCCCTTCCATGTTCTCATTTTACAACACATGCATAATTTGATACTAGGTTGTGATCTCCATTAGTTTTCATCTAGTAGGCTTAGTTACTAGTGATAGATCTAATTAGCTATCTTGAGTTATTGGACTCACTAATCCACTGGTCCCTCATTATCTTGCATGGGAAAATTAAATTATTAGGAAAAAAAAAAAAAAAAAAAAAGGAAAAAAAAAAAGAGAGGAAAAAAAAAAATAAAAAAATTGTGGAGGAGAGAGAAAGTGACGAAAATTAGAGGAGAAATAATAAAAAAATAAAAAGGAGAAAAGAAAGGAAAAGGAGATTTCTATTTTCGAGGCGCATAGGTGGCGTAAAAAGAAAAATAATAAAAATAGTTGTCATTCCATTAATCAAGGTGTATAGGTGGTAATTTAGAAGTTTGTGGAAAATTCTTTAAATCATGTATTTAATATTTGTTGGGTGCTTAGTTGTATTTGGGTGGGAATTTAATATTTATTTAAAGGTAGTTGTATTTATCTTTTATCCCACATTGGTTGTGTTTGTAATGTCTTGGGTTAGAAGTGCCTATTTAAGCAAGGCCTATTATCATTTGTAATCAAGTTCAAGAAATAGAAGTTCAAGAAATGGAAGCTCTTCTAAAGGAAGTTCAAGGAATAGAAGCTCTTCAAGACAGGCTCTTCAAGTAGAAGCTCTTTAGATGTAATTTCTTGTAGAAGCTCTTAGCGAGCCATCTCTCTTATATTGTAAGAATTGGGGGGTTTTCCATTTGGAGAATATTCTAATGAATTTCAAGTATTAATGGAAGTTTTATGAAGCATTTTGGCATCTCTCTTGTCTCCATATTATTGCATTTTTTTTTTTTTGTGAGTCGGTATGGGTGGTGTGGCCCATCATCAGTGGTATCAGAGCCGTACCATCATCAGTGGTATTAGAGCAGGAGTTCCTGAGCGTGCGGACAGATCGCCGAATGTGAGGCAGTTTGCACCAGGACCTTGAGTTGGGTGAAGTTTGTGAAGAAGTTCTTGATTGTGTAGATAGAGCGCCGATTGTGAGGCAGTTTGCACGAGGTTCTTGTTTTGGACGAGATTTTTCTTCTAAAGACTTGATTATGGAGAAGAGAAAGAAGAAGATGACTTTTGTGTTTGGATGGATTCTGAGGATTCCTAGACTTGAGAGATTTAGAAGGAGAATGCAAGAAGAAATATTTTTGGATTTGAAGAAGCAATTGAATGAATTAGAAGTTGAGTTGCAGAAGAGAAGAGCACATTACCAAAAAAGAGATGTTGATAATTATTTGGATGCAAAAAAGAAAGATGATCAAGTGGAAGAGCAAGCGAATGAAGAGGAAATTATTTGTGAACCAGAAGTTGAAGAAGATGAAAAAGAAGAGGAAGAGCATAAAGATGGAAAGATTTATGAACCTGAAATAAATGATTTGAAGATTGCAGCAATGGAGGAAAACTATAGTGCCTTCGTTGGAGATCAAGCAAGCGGAGTAGTTACATGCATTGTTGACAACATGAAAGAGGCAGGCAAAGATGACTATGTCAAAGAGGTAAATTCTTATGAATTATATGATGCTGAATTTAAGATGATTTTGAAAGATATTGGTTTGCATGAGAATCTTGTTAGTCATGTATGGTATGCAAAGAAAGATTGGTATGGTGTTCTTGGGTTGCTTATAGGTGTGATTAATTCAACAAGATTGGATGAGGATGAGATTTATGCTTGGATAGAGTTCATTGCAAAGGAGAAATTTCAACATCGGATACTTGTTTCAGCTATGTGTTGGAGGAAGAGGAAAAAAATTATGTCAACAATGCCTACTTCATTTTGTGAATCTATATTCACAAAATTTTTCCTACCATGGGAGTCGGATGCAGGAGCATCATGCATCAGCAAAAAGAAAAAAAAAATGTGGAAGAATTGCATGTTGGTTTTCTTGTCCCTATTGAAGTGGAAGCTTGTGGTGAAGATGAAGATGGTTCTATATCTTTCTTTTGACATCAAAGTGTGGGACACACTTTTCTATCTACCAGGGGAGTCTGATGCAGGAGCATCTTGCATGGGAAAATTAAATTATTAGAAAAAAAAAAAAAAAAAAAAAAAAAGAGAGGAAATTTTTTTTTTAAAATTGTGGAGGAGAGAGAAAGTGACGAAAATTAGAGGAGAAATAATGAAAAAATAAAAAGGAGAAAATAAAGGAAAAGGAGATTTCTATTTTCGAGGCGCATAGGTGGCGTAAAAAGAAAAATAATAAAAATAGTTGTCATTCCATTAATCAAGGTGTATAGGTGGTAATTTAGAAGTTTGTGGAAAGTTCTTTAAATCATGTATTTAATATTTTTTGGGTGCTTAGTTGTATTTGGGTGGGAATTTAATATTTATTTAAAGGTAGTTGTATTTATCTTTTATCCCACATTGGTTGTGTTTGTAATGTCTTGGGTTAGAAGTGCCTATTTAAGCAAGGCCTATTATCATTTGTAATCAAGTTCAAGAAATAGAAGTTCAAGAAAGGGAAGCTCTTCTAAAGGAAGTTCAAGGAATAGAAGCTCTTCAAGACAGGCTCTTCAAGTAGAAGCTCTTCGGATGTAATTTCTTATAGAAGCTCTTAGCGAGCCATCTCTCTTATATTGTAAGAATTTGGGGTTTTTCCATTTGGAGAATATTCTAATGAATTTCAAGTATTAATGGAAGTTTTATGAAGCATTTTGGCATCTCTCTTGTCTCCATATTATTGCATTTTTTTTTTTTTGTGAGTTGGTACAGGTGGTGTGGCCCGTCATCATCATTTCACCCTATGGTTGCAAGATTAGCACCACGTTAAAGGGGAGGGGTCTACAAGAAAGAAGCATTAAATGCTCCACTAGGCAACCCTTTTGTGCTTTCTAAAACTCACTAGTTTTTGAGTTGTGGACTTGTGTTAGCTTGTGTAAGGGGTTAAATGTTCCACATCTTTGGACTCACCTCGCATTAGTTAAAGTGTTAAGTGTACCACCTTGTGCTCTTTGATTGCTTTTGGATAGATTTTCTTTCAAGAATTAACATTTGTACACACATAGTAATTAGGCCCCATGAACACTATTCATGGATCTTGAGAGAGTGGGTTCCTAGTGAAACTCCTCTCTACGATGGATTCCTTGTAGGTGGGGAGGATACTTTGAGCATCTTGTAGATAGATGAATCTTCAACTTTTTGATTGAGGCATCCTTTCTTTGGAGAGGTTGATAGATCACTGGGAGTTGATATCATAGATCTTTAAGAGATACTCTTAGTTTAGCGTGTCAGATTAATCTGTCTGCTTTGATTAGGCTAAAAGTGAAAAGGTGTCAAAACTTTGAATCTGGAAGCTAAGTCTCCTTGTGGTACACTATCATGAGTCAGTCACCTTTAGAGAGGGTTAACTGTAGCAGACAATCCCTCTACAGGGCAAACTGCGTGGATGGAACCTCGAGCAATAATAGCCATTTTTGATGTGGTAATGACAACTGCTATATAAATGTCCTTGTGGAAGAAATCTTCATGGGTGTGCTTCATTGTGGGTTGTCAAAACTCCTTAGAACTCCCCAACAGCTCTTGAAGATTAAGTTCTCAGATTGTGTTGAAACCTCAATGCGTCAGAATTGGAGGTCACCCCTGTGAGTCATAAAAGTTGCAAAGTCAAAACATTACTAAAAACCTTAGAGAGGAAAACTTTTATTTTCTAGGGATGTATGCGTGATTGCAAAACCTTTGAAAACATACATAATTAGCTCTCTTAGGAATCAACGTGTACTAAGTCACTTTATTGTTTATGCACAAGGTTTCTTTTTCTCTTGCTCATTATTTTCAGACATGCTTGATATCACTTGCTTGCTATTCTACATGCCTGTTTATCTGCTTGCTTACTAAAATGATCAAATTTTCCAAAACAATTAGTTTATTTTGACTATGTACTTGTCATTTAAATCAAACTAAAAAATTGCAAACTAAAAGCACTGTCCAAACGTCTTGTGAGGTCAACCTCGCTATCTGTTAAATTGAACTTGTCTCAAAAATCTGTCCAATCTATCTAAAAAGTCCAGAAACCTTGTCAAAAGTAGTTACTATTGTAAAACTAGTCTACCTTCTTATGCGAAATCATTTGGGTCTCATGTGAAATCATCTGGTCCTCGCACGAAATCATTTTTTTCTTGCACAAAATTAAACCTCTATCATCAGTCTTTGCATGACCCTGTGAACTTATTTGCATGAAATTAAAACACTATTATTGACCTTCACATGATCCAAGAAACTTCTTCATGCGGCCTATAAAACTTCTTTGTGTGGCCTGTAAAGGTTTCTCGCGTGAGACTTTGTGTCAACATTACCAATTTTGGTTTGTTTTAGCTATCTGTGGCCCGCACGCTATCTTTTTTTGCATCTGTTTATTGCTCTCTATCCGTAAAAAATCCTAAAATAGCAACACTTTGTTTAGCCAAAGACTTGTGTCTTGTACTTTGACTAGTCTCATCTTATAATTAATTTTTGGTCCTTGTCTTAATGCTTTTCATACTTTGTGTTGCATTAGTCATAATCTCTGGCTATTCTAGCCTTTAAATCAAACCATTTGTGCCTTAGTGACCAACATTCTAACTATTATCTTTTCCTTTTTGATAACTCAGTCTTAGTGTAGTCCTTATCCAAGTTCTAGCTTCTTGTCCTTGTCTATGACTGTCACAACCAGAAGCAGCAACGTGTTTTATCCCTATAACCTTAGACATGGTCGTGCTAGGGGTTGTAATCATGGCAGAGGTCACTTACCTTTCATTACACAATCTGTATCTAGTTCGGCTAGTGAGGCATCTTCATGATCTCCCTCACCTGCCAGGTCATCTCGAATTCAGCAAATATTTTCCATAAATTTGCAACAAATTAGGAATCTTTTGTACCAAGAGGATACTGAGACAGGTAGAGGTCTTGCATTCCCAAACATGATGTATGATCCTTTCTCCAATGAACCTTTTGAAACACAACATATTGAAACTGAACATGTTCCTATAATGACTAATTGTGAACTTGAACATGGTAGTCATAGTCGACATCTAGAACCACCTAGGAATGACAAAGAGAAAGAGAAAGACTATGACACTGATGAGGAATAGGAAGAAATAGAAATCCCCCCTTAACACATAGCAAAATGTTGAAGAGAAAAAAAAATTCAAAAGGTCATGGGAATCCTACTCAACGAAGAGAAAGAAAAATACTTTCTCAAACTTGCCCAAGAGGGAGCAAAGTTACCTTCTCATTTCAATGTAGAAACCATTGTCAAAACTGAAGAAGTAACTGAGACCTCTAAACTCCAAAAACAATTAAAAATTATGCAAGATCAATTGGCTTAGATGATGCATGAGAAAGAGAAACCCACAAAGACATACACATTGGATGCTCTTTGTCCATTTCAATTTGACAAAAGCATAAACATGCCACCTTTCCCACAAGGCATAGAACTACCCAAATATGGCAAGTACTTTGGTACTACTGATCCCCAAGATCACTTGCAAGAATTTGGTGCTTTTTCTATGGAGTTTATACATGATCAAACCTACCTCATGTGTTTATTCCCTAGAAGCCTAGGTGGTCAGGCTTTGGATGGGTTCTCACATTTACCTCCTGGTATCAAGAGGTTTGATGAAATTGCCAATTCATTTGTCCAGCAATATTATCATAACATACAACACCCTATCAATATTTGAGATCTATGCAACCTTAAATAGAAAATTGGAGAACCTTTTCTCATATTCCTCCAATGGTGGAGACAACTGTACACTAAGTATTCTCATAAAATTCCAAAAATAGAGAAGCTTGACATTTTCACTAATAACCTCCTACCTAATTTCGGGTATAGGGTCCAACTACAAGGTCCACGTACCTTTGAAGACATTATTACATAGGCTATCTATATCAAATAATTTATGGTCAATAAAGGTGAGCTCACTCTTCAGAGAGACATAAAACAAGGTTCCACTTCCAATAGGGATAAAACCAAACATGTCAACAAGAACTGAGAAGTTGTACATGATGGATTTGTTGACAATGCACACCAAAACCGGCTAAAGTAGAATTTAATCTCACAGGCTACCTCAAAGCGGCCAAAAATGTTGAGAAACCTTCTCCTAACAAAAAATGTCTGGGAAAAATCAAGAAATTCTTGGACAACACACCCTAAACGAGAGTATACACCTTTGGAAGAACCTTTGGATGTGGTTTACAAAACATTGCTATAACACAAGCTTATTTCACCAATGGATAACCCTTATCCCTATGATCCACAACCACATCCACCATGGTGGAATGAGACCTCATTCTGTGAGTCAACTATATAAACTTGTGCCATAAAGTCTAGGACATGATTGATGCAGGTGACCTTGTGGTAGATGGACATAATAAAAACTCGAACCACAAGGTGTTCAAAGAACCTTTCCCAACTTATGAAAAAGGAGAGACTTTGAAGCCAGAACCCTACAAAAAGGTCAACTATACCTATTCCAATGATGACAATGTCATTCATATGGTTGAACGTATGGATTTTGAATATTGTGACATTATTACCATTAAGGGCAAGCAAGATAATGACAAACCTAAGACACCATTTGTCTTGAGGGGCCCTACTTCCAATGCAATGGATAATGTGCCTTTGCAACACTGTGCTAATTTTGTCACTCATTCTCATGCCAAGTTGGTGCTCAAAGCCCTGTGCCTCCTATTTCAAATCTTGAACAACACAAAGACAAAGCCCTTGCTGGTCCATCTGGTAAAGGTGCAAAACCCACAAAGAACTTGACCACAACCAGTTATAGTACTCTTGATCAGCTAAAATGAAATAATGCTCAAATTTCTATCTTTGAGCTACTTAAAATCTCACCTACTCATATGAAGAATCTGGATAAAGCCCTCGTTGAGGCAAATGTTCCTCAAGATCTTGATCTTGACCAATTTCAATCCATGGTAGGTCACCTAATCTCACCATACCTTATGAATTTTTTCGAAGAAGATGAAAAATCGCTAAATCACCCACACAATTAGCCTCTACACATTGAGGTTATGATCCACCATACACATTTTTGTTGGGTACTCATTGACAACAATGCTGGCCTAAATATTGTCTCTACTGCTCTTCTTAGACAATTAATTATTTTGAGGACTTTGTTGATCCTTGACAAAAGATCACTATTAAAGCATACGATGAAGTGGAATGAAAGTCACTAGGTCTTGTGGTTTTACCAATTCACATTGGTACTATCGAAAGGGATGTCACCTATCAAGTGCTTGACATTCCCTTAGCCTACAACATTCTGTTGGGATGGCCATAGATAAATGAGATGCACGCTGTGCCATCCACATACCATTAATGCATCAAGTTCCCATTTCATGGCTCTGAAGTTACTATCCCTACCACTACTAGCTACACCTACAATATGCTTAAAGCTATTGAAACTTTCATCCCTACTAACCATGAGTCCACTGATTATCATGATAATAAGCTGAAACAAATTGAGCAATCATTCAAAATGAAAGAAATTGGTATGGGAGAGTATCACATTGAACCAATGCTATCATTGACATCTCTCCTAGAGTCTCCTCGACATTATGGGAGACCCTCAGAGACAAAGAAGCCATTCCTGCTGACACCTCAAACCAAGTATAATGGCACTTTGTCAAGGCTACAGTTCCCTTAGAAGATGAAAGTGAAAACAGAGCCATTATTGCATGGCTTTACAGAGAAGAGGCTCCAGTAGACCTAACAAAACAAGCTCAAGAAATTAATCCTAAGAAATATGGACTTGGTCTTAGGCTTATGAAGCATTTTGGTTACAAGGGAACTGGCCCTATTGGGTGCAATAACAATGGCCTAATTGATCCTATCAAAGCAAGAGCTCAAAGCAACCATGATACAACTGGCATAGGGTTTTAGAGGGTCCCTTTCCATTTGGGATCAAATAAATTCATCCCCCAACCTGAGAGTTCATCTCAAAATGATTCACAAACTGAGTCAAATACTCAAGAGCAAGAATTTGATGATGAGGATTCCTATCCTCATCCTATCCCTTATGATCTTGCTAAATTCTTTGTTGAGCCAGATGACTTTGTGCCATGTGTTAGCACTATGGATGATACTGGTGATTCTTCTGAGGACAATACTGAGCAACTCAAATATCATTTAGAAAACGGAGAATCTAGTCAGTCATGCCCTATTGAGTATTTGTATAAGAATTCAGAGGATGAAGGCGAGTATGTCCCTATCACTATTGGGGAGTTCTATAGTCTCTCACCATGTAGCATCAATTCTAGGGAATATGAGTTTGATTCTCTTTTAGAAGCCACTATTGATAAAGACATTGACCAAAATGTCTATGAAAACCAAATTGAAGTGGTTGAAATGTCTATGGTTAGGTCACATGGGTTAGATCCAACTAGTGTTCTAGAGTCATCAATTCCTGACGTTCATATTTTGAGGCATTTAAACACACTTGTGGATGAAGTCACCATAGGTCTTGAATTATTGGTCCATGCACTTAATGAATATACTGTGAATGCAATTGAACCAGCCACTACTCTCTCACTCACACATCCCGAGCTTATAGATTGGAACCACAACGCATCTAACAAAGTCCCCACATTCCAGAATGACTATGCTATTGCCCATTACCTAAATGCTATCAAACCTATAACATCTTCCACCAATGAGCAGAGCATCAAAATGAGTGAGGCCGACATCAAATATCTCAGTCATACAATTAAAAAGAAAAAATGCAAGATGTCCGATGGTGAAAACCACATTGTGGCAGTGTCGGATCCAAAAAAAGTAAAAATAAAAGACGTATCTAAGGGTGAAAAACTCTCTAAGGCACTCGCGGATGAGATATTTGATGTCCTTCCCAGTCACTTTTAGGAGAGATCATTAGTGTTAATAGAGCTGACGTAGCCAATCAACCTGGACATAGAAGAACATCCTCATATGATACATCTGGCACAGTCACTGTCACCTAAAGAGAAGGAACAATTCATTGCCTTTTTCAAGGAAAAGAAAATAAATTTTGCTTGGACATACTCTGACATGTCAGGATTAGATTTCCAATTAAATAGAAGCTTCAGAAAATGCACCCTCACATTGCATTGCTCATCAAAGAAAAATTGGAGAAACTTCTAAAGGTTGGCTTCATCTGTGCAGTTGATTATGTTGAATGGATATCCAATATTGTTCTTGTTTCCAAGTATGGTAAATCTATTAGGGTTTGTACAAACCTCTATGATCTTAACCTGGCATGTCCTAAGGACAAATTTTTGCTCCCTAATATTGATATGATCATGGACATGATGGTTGGCTATGAGATGTACTCACTTATGGATGGTTTTTTGGATAAAATTAGATAAAAATTGCACCAGAAGATCAAAAGAAAATGGCTTTCACATGTGCATGGGGAACCTTTTGTTGGAATGTGATGCCATTTGGTTTAAAGAATGCTGGTACTACATATCAGCGGGCTATTACTACAATTTTCCATGACATGATGCATAGAACCATGGAGGACTATGTTGATGATTCCTTGGTCAAAAGCGCTAAATGTAATACTCATCTACAAGATTTGGGACCCATCCTAGATCGTATGAAAAAATTCATTCTTCAGCTCAATCCTAAGAAATGCGCATTTGGTGTCACATCAGGGAAGTTTTTGGGATACATTATTTTTGCAAAAGGAATTGAAGTAGATCCAGAGAAAGTACAAGCAATAATGGACATGCCACCACCTTGGAACATCAATCAGATGAGAGGACTACAAGGAAGGCTTCAATCTATTCACAGGTTTATCTCACAATTGGCGAATAGATCACAACCCTTCACAAAGACCTTACACAAGGGTGTGAATTTCAATCGGAGCAAGGATTGTGAGAAAAGCTTAACATAGATCAAACAATATCTTTTCAATCCTCCAATTCTTGTGCCTCCTATTCATGGGAAGCCTTTTCTTTTATACATTTTAGCCACTAAAACATCTCTGGGCATCCTATTGGCTCAGTAAGATAATGAAAACAAAGAAAGAGCTATTTACTACTTGATCCGAACATTGGTCTCTTATGAGAAGAACTACAACATTATTGAGAAAGCTTTCTTGGCAGTTGTCTTTGCTTCCCAAAATTTGAGACACTACATGCTTGCTCACACTACACAGCTTGTGGCTAAAATAGATCCATTAAAGTACTTGCTCAGTAAGGCAGCTCTCATAGGAAGATTGGCTAAATGGGTCATGATACCCAGTGAGTTTGACATCCACTATGTTGAACTCAAGGCTATAAAGGGGTAGGAAATTGCAGACTAGCTGGTCGAGGCACCCATACAGAGTATTCTACCAATGAACATTGATTTCCTAGATGAGTTGTTTTTGACACTCACACACCATACATGGATTATGTTCTTCGATGGGTCCTTCACATAATAAGGATTAGGTGCTGGATTACTCTTTATTACACCAAAAAGATACTCATTGCCCAAAGTGTACAAGATTCTATTTCCTTGTACAAATAACATTGCTGAATATGGGGCTTTGATCAATGGCATGAAAATTGCAGCTGAATGGAGAGTGGATCAGTTAGACATCTTTGGTGACTCTTAGCTTGTTATCAACCAAGTAAATGATGTGTATCAAACAAAAGATGAGAAACTAATTCCTTACAAGTGCATGGTTGATGACTTGAAGAAGTATTTTACACACATCACCTTCTAGCAAGTTCCTTGAGCAGATAATAAAGTGGTTGAGGCCATGGCCACTCTAGCCTCCCTACTACAAATGCCAGAAAATGATCTCCGACATGAGTTCTTGGTGGAAGTGTTACACTACCCAGCCTATGACACCCCTGATTCCAGGATGATCTATTCTATTATAGGACAAGAATCATCTCACTACCATCACATCTATTCCTACCTTCATAATCAAACCATTCCGAAAGGTTTAACTCGGATTGAGAAATGTTACCTAATTTGTAATGCTTCACATTATGTCATTATTGCTGATGATCTATATAGGAGAGGTCTCAATAGAACACTCCTTAGGTGTTTAGAACCTGACGAGTCCAAACTCACACTAATTGACATTTATGAGGGAATTTGTGGATCTCATTCCAATGGCCTAACACTAGCTTGCAAACTCCTTTGTGCTGGTTACTACTAGCCCAAAATGGGGCAAGAAGCTATCAAGTATGCTAGTTCTTGCAAGCAGTGTTAGCTACATGAAAATATCATTCACACTCCAGCCAGAGAGCTGATTCCCTCTACTACAACATGGCCATTTCAACAATGGGCCTTCAACTTGGTGGGGCAAATTCACCCAACCTCTTCTAATGGACATAATTTCATCATCACAGCTAAAGATTATTTCACAAAATGGGTAGAGGTAGTACCTCTCACAATTACTGATGGCAAAACTATAACACTTTTCATCACAAACTACATCATCTACAGATATGGTGTACCATCCTCAATCATTACTGACAATAGAGGATAGTTCAAGAATAAAGACCTCAAGGAACTATGCAAGAAATTCAAAATCACACAACATTGGTCTTCCATTTATTACCCCCAGGGTAATGGCCAAGCTGAGGCATCTAATAAGGCGATCCTCAAAATTCTTCATTGCACAGTCATTAAGTCAAGGAGAGAGTGGCATCTCTAGATCAACCCAATCTTGTGGGCATATAGGATAAGCATTAGAACTCAAATGGGCATGACTCCCTTTGCGTTGGTGTATGGGGTGGATGTTGTGCTTCCAATAGAGGTCAAGATTCCTACCTTGAGAATCTCTATGAAAGGCCTTATCACTAATGATGACTACAGGATAGCTCAGCTTCAAGAGTTTGTGTTACTAGATGAATGACAACAAGTGGCATGTGATCATTTGTGAGTATATCAACAAAGAATGTTACGAAGCTACAATCAGAGGGTTAGGCCACGTGACTTACAACTGGGTGATCTCATCTTGGGAGAGAACCCTAAGAATCAACAAAAACAAGTACAAAAGAGAAAGTTTGAACCAAACTGGTCAGTCCTTACATCATTACTGCAGTATATGGATTTGGCACCTATTAGCTTTCCACAACCGAAGGAGATGTGCTTAAAGAACTTGTCAACACTCTCCACTTGAAGTGGTTTTACAGTTGATTTAATCTCAGCAAGCTCTTTGTACATATCCAAATGTCCTAAAAAAAATCTAAAAATCAAAAAAAGTCTTGAAAAAAATTTGTTACCTTGGTGAAAACCTAGCAATAGGCGCCTTGGTAAAACCAAAAAAAGTGAAAAATTTTGGAAAAAAAAAAGAATCTTGCCAAGAAGGAGAAAACCTGGTAAATAGGCACCTCTTGTTCCCAATGCTCCATCTTGCAACACACCTTTAGGTTCTCTATACAGTCACTTTCATGCTTTCACTTTCTTGCTTTTCCTTCTTTCTACTCATGTATCCATGGATTGAGTCTTCTCATAGCTCGGGGGCATTCCCCATTAGTGTCACTCCTTTTGAGATTCTCCTCATAGGATCTCCTTCGTGACAGTCACCAATGGTCCTCACTACATCTACCTACTATCGCTAGTGTCACTATTTTTGAGATTGTCCTCATAGAATCTCTTTTGCAATAGTCACCAGTTGTTTTAGTTGTGTCTGCCTACTATTGTTTGAGTCATGCCTCCAGATTCCTTTATGGAAGATCTCTCTTGCATTAGTCACCAATCATCCTGGCTATGTCTATTTACTATTTTTTAGTCCTTCTTAGGTTCTTTATCATGAAGATTCCTCTTTGACCTCAGTCACCAATCATTCTGGCTGCGTCTACTTACTGTCATCACCCTATTGAAGAGATTTCTTTCAAACATGTTTTGGATACTAACACTTGATATCAATCCCAAAAATTTGAACTCAAAAATGATATACTTGTTTGGATATGCTGAGCATTTTCTTTGTTTTCTTTGTAGGCTTTATCATATCCCCTTGAGCAACTCGATGATGTCATCTTCAACTAGAGAAGTAATGACTAGGGGCATGATATTTTCTTTGCTTTTTGTTTGCGATTTAGTTTCAATAAGTTGATCTATTACTATAAGAGGGGTGTCCACTATAAGAGCCTCCATCTCATATTGGATGGTCATGTGTACCTTGACTCTTTTTATACAGATGCATCAATAACATTTGTTCTTCTCCTTGTTTGTTGGAGTGAACTCTTCATGCTATAGTACATACTGATACTCGTACTATTAGGTGAACATACGGGTCATTGCAAGTATATCTAGCACACTTCTATCTCAAGGTACAAAAGCAAGGGTCATTGTAAAAAAAAAAAATACTGAATACTTAGCATAAGATGGATCTCTCGTGTGTTTGGTGTGTCTATTATACAAGCAACATTCAGGTCATCCTAGCATTTATGCTCTGATGGTTATGTTAACTTGCTACATTAAAAGGGACAAATGTTCTAGTCATTCTAACTTCTTGTGCCTTGAATGCTTACATTTAATCCTAACAAACCAATAACATATGTTATATTCATATTTCCATGATTGCAATGTCAGTGGGAATTGTATGACCTATGAGCCTTGTTCTATATCTAGTGATGATTAAATATTGAGGCTTGGTAACCAGACCTAGGGTTTCATTTCACCTAGTCTTGCATTACATTCTTCACTTGCATAAGCATACAATTCGATGGTCATTCTATTCCTACCCTTTGTGATGAAGGATTGGGGGCATCTCCACATGTTAATTTTTTTCATGGCTACACAAGTGTTTGGTTCATCAATTCATGCTCCTCAATGGAATACTTGTCATTGTCAAGTAAAAAAAATGCAACACTACATGAGATGTCAGTACATACATATGCATTCTATCCAAGTACAACATACATCTCATGTACATCAAAGTAAAGCAAAACAAACAATGACATGTACACAGGAATACTCGGCTCAAGATCTCGTATATATATGTATATATATATATATATATATATATCAAAAGAATGGATCAGTACAAAAATGGGTGCTACTCGAGCACAATCAATCAAAAATGATACATGTGGTGCTTGCACACCAATCAATAAATAGCCAGAGATCAAAATCACAGTCAGCCATAGAGTGTCTAACTCTATCCCATACCCTCACCTCCAAGAGGAGCAGGAGCAGTAGGTGGCAGAGGCAGCAATGGCAGATTTGTTCTGGTAGGAGGTTGTGCACCCCTAGACTCTCGCACATACTGAGAAAAGTGCTGCACCTAGAGTGTCTCATCTGGCATTGCATTGGTATATGTAGCATAGTAATATGCTACTCAAGCCAATTGAAACTAGATCTCATCCTATGCCAGCTCCAATCTCTACTCTGCAGTCTTAGTGTGCTCTCTCCAAAGATCTATATCCTGCTATCGCTCCACCAACTACACATCCCAGACTACAACTGCAATTTGTAACTCTCCCAACTATCAGGAGGCCACACGAAATTGGTCTGGGTACCATCATACCATGTCCCGCACCCCACCTACCAGCTGATCTAGCATATCCTCATCTAACATCTCTAGTGCCTACTGCTATGGTGGTACCTCCAGCTGTGGTGGCACCTACTACTATGGAGCCTCCTGCTGAGGGGCCTCCTCCTTCGTCCTCTACCTATGGCCTTGACTGTGCCCTATCCCATTACCCCCAGCACCTAGGTCTAATCCCATCTGACGTGGGGGAATTTGCATCTGCTGTACCCAATGTCAGACCCATGACTGCTACTATGGCTGAACTGGTGGCTGTGGCTATGCTTGCTACTTCTAGGACACCTATCTCTTTGCCTACCCTACCATCCCTACTAGATCTGTAAAATGTGGGAATAGATAGCTGATAAAAAATGCCTGATATGCAGGTGTCATCCCCATATATACTACCTTTGGTAGGTAGTCCCATTGAACTACAGCTAGGCTATGAATATCTATCATGGACCACCCTACATCCATCCCCACTAGCCATCCCCACTCAACATCCTTCTGTAACCTGGCATAGGCACAATACTTAGCAAAAATTTCTTGTGGTCAGCCATACTACTGCCACACTCATGAGATCAAAAATCTCTCAATAATAGATGTCGTCCTACCCGCCAGAGGTTGAGAACTGAACATCCATGGTAACTCTCTGGTGGCATCATCTCACTCCTTTGTCTCTCTCTAGGGTTGCCATACAATAGACACTAGGTCATCAAGACATATCCTCCACTGCTCAGTCTTACCTAGGTGGACCTGGGTAATATGCCCTCGATATCTGCAGATATAGGGCTCCATGAGCTCTCTGGCATCCTCAAAAATTGGCCTGCATATGGGTAGATGCTCCCAGGCCCAGATATGTAAAACATATACTCTGGCTGCCATGGTCTTCTTTTTGTGGAAGATGACCTTGTGCATCTCATGGAAAACATGAGCCAGCATGCACTAACCCCACCCAAAGATCGTAGGTGCCTCTAACATCCTGCGGAGCATGACTCCCCACCCGCACTCCAAACCATGCTATCCTTTGTTAGGACATAGGAAACAACTCAAAAATATAGCTAGCATAGCTGCCAGCTTGTGTGTCAATCCATAAGTGTGCATAAGCTCATCCTAGCTAATGGCCCTACCCCTTAGTAGCTCTTGCCCAAATACAATGGATATTGCCTCTGACCTTGCTCGGGGTACCGTATCATAGACAACCTGGGTGCTGTGGAAAGGAATCTGCAAAATCCTCCATATATCCTCTGGTGTGATGGCCATCTCACCCATCGGCAAGTGGAAGGTGTTCATCTCCAAATGGAAATGCTCTACCAAAGTAGTCAACAAGCTGTGATTCACAATCACGGCTGGGATCTGGCATAATGAAGACAAACCTAATTGGGTAATATGTGCCCAATCAACATCATTAAGACTCCACAATAGCTCCCCATATGGTGGAAAATGAGACCTGAATGCAATGTCACCAAAGACCTCCTGCATGCACAACAACAAACAACAAGAGAAACAATCAGTATCAAGTCAAAATGGTACATCAAAACAAATTAAAATGCAATTTTGAGCATGCAAATTAAACTTTTGAACAAAATTATCACGAGATTTTGCACAAAATTCGTGAAATCTTGCACGAAATTCTCCCAATTTCATGAGAAAACATTCTTTCTTCGTGTGAAGAATCATGCCCTCGCACAAAAAAATGCATTGTCCATGTGAGAAAAGAGCTATTCGTGTGAGAAATGAATTGCCTCGCGTGAATAATCGAGTTCTTCATGCGAGACATAATGTCTCCCATGCGAAGATCCTCACCGCCACACATGAAGAAATAGTGCACCCTATTTCTTCATGCGAAGAAAGAAGATCTTCATGCGAAAGTCGATAGGTCTCGCGTGAAGAGAGATTGGACCCCCTAGAAACATGCTAAAACGTGCAATAAATGACATCAAAATATGTGAAAGTCAAAGTATGAAAGAAGGGACTTGATGACTCACTAGTGGTCCATAGTTTGCTAGTCAGCTATGACATCTAGAGCGCTCGAATCAATGATATCTCATGTTCACTGCCATGTCTCTCTTAGAAATCAAATCAATAGAAGACAAAAAGCACAAATGAATTGAAAATGACCCCTCCAACCCTTATATAGTTATTGACAAAAAATTTCAAAGTGCTTGGATTTGCACAAAAATCACACTCTTGGCTAATTTGACCGTTCTAAATTCATTTTCGAGATCAAATTCAAAATTTGAGACACCTAAGAGCCTCAAAAATACATTTTCAAATTTTGGGGACCGACGCGATCGAACGCTTGTGCAGCCCAAATCTTTCTGATACTTTGTGATTCTTGGAATCCTTTCAACTCTACATTCTCCATATTTTCAAAATCCATTTTGGAAATAGTTAACTCAAGTCAACTGTGGCTAAATTTGGTCAACTTTTGGTCAAACTTGGTCTTTACGACTTTGTAATCATTTCAAATCAACTCTAAATCTTCTTTTGATCATTCTGATCTCTTCTATACTCTGTTAATTCTTAGATTTCTTCTATATCTCATGATATACTACTTCATATCATATTTATGGTGTGTCATCTTTCGATTTTTCTCCCGAAGGGGCAGGATGATTACATCATTGAATACTTATTGCTTAGGGCATCTCGTTCCCATCTTATGTCCTCATCACTTGGGGCATCTCATCACATGAGGCATCTTGTTCTCTTCTATCTGGCATCTTTGCCATCTATATTATCTTTCCATCAATTGATCAACCTTATAACAACTCTTCTCAGAGTTTGATAGACAGTTATTGGGACAGTCTAAACCTTGACTCTTGAGGATCAAGAATCATTTTGGGGATGATTCTATGACTCATTATTGGATCTTGTTGTCTTTTATCAATCTCAGGTATCTAGGTGTTCTATCTAGATCGTTAAAGATCAAACTTCATTCTAAAGAAACCTTTTAAATGCTTATCAATCTCAGGTATCTAGGTGCTCTATCTAGATCCTTAAAGGTCAAACTTCGTTATGAAGAAACCTTTTAAATGCTTATCAATCTCATGTATCTAGATGTTCTGTCTAGATCCTTAAAGATTATGCTCCATTCTGGAGATAGTCTTTTAAATGCTATCAATCTTAAGTATCTAGATGCTTTGCTTGGATCCCTTAGGATTAAGATCTATTCTAGAAATAGTCCTTAAAAGCTTATCAATTGGTCTTTGTGTCATCACCTTCGGAACCAATCTAATCTTCGCATCACACTTTCTAATTTTTCTTTGAATTGAACATGTTGCTCACACATTCATTCAAAGAGGGGCAAAATGTAATACCCCAAAATTGGCTCATTGCCATCTCAACCAATTTTGGTCTATTTCTAATCGATTCTTAAGTCCTATGTCACTAGGCAAATTCTTATTCTGCTACTCGCTACTTGACTTAATTGTCAGATGCAAAAAACCCTAATCTGCATTCATCATGCTTATTATTTAATTCCTATAGTATTTACTCATATTAGTCACATTAAACCTATTGATTAATATTTAATTTAATTATTAAGTATTCATACTTTAATTAAATTAAATTATATCCTAAGGCTAATGTACTATGGAATTAAATCTATTTAATTTAATAAATATACCTATTTTAATTAATTAAACAAAATTATTTAATTAAATGGAGAACTTACTTCTAATTAATTAAACAAAGTTAATTAATTAAATGGGAAGTCATTCCTAATTAATTAAATGAAATTATTTAATTAAATAAGAAAAGTACCTCTAATTAATTAAATAGAATTATTTAATTAAATAGGAAACATAATTATGAGAGCATATCTCATTTTATTAAATTAATTATTTCACCAAAATCTCTCTTCAGTTCAAAAAAAGGAAATTCCCAGTTTACTGTTGATCAAAAAGGAATTAAAATAGTTAACTCCTTATTCTACTCAAATTAAATTAGTTAACTCCTTATTCTACTCAAAAGAAATTAGTTAACTCCCTCTAATTTGGGAATCTGCCTTTATGACTGAACTTCACCTTTAATCCTGACTGTTGATTGAAATTGATCTCAACCGTTGATGGATTCTAAGAAAGTTTATTTAAGAGACCCTCATCTCTTCATTTTGAGGAGGTTGAATGAGAATTTGCATCAAATTGCTGCTAGATTGTGCATTCATTTGAGCTCATTATTTTCATAAGATATTCATTTTCTAGTTTAATCTCATTTAGCATAATATGCATACATTCTAGTATAGCTTTCTTTTACATGTTCTTAGATTAAACATGCATACTCCATTCTAGATTAATATGCATTCTCATATAGATTAGGTGCATTTTCTTTCAAATCCTTCGTTCGTAGAGGGTCTAGTTGCTTAACACTTCAAATTTGAGGATATCTAACAAGCAAAATCCCTTTAGATAGAAGGCAACAAGTTGCCTTTTCGGCTGATTTTTGGATGAACAATCCAATGTTCATTCCGAGATGAATCCGCAAATAAAGACCATGTTGAAGTGTGTGTGTTAGCATAGGCTACATTTTCACATATATAGATGTATCTTTATTTTTACACATGTATAATCTTTTAAGCTTTTCATACCCTGTGACATGTACAGTGGATGATTGAGCATTCTAAATTTAGTTGCCAAGAGGCATTCAGAAAAAAAAAGTATATTAGGGGCATTGGACCTTTTAAATTATTCTTTAATGTGGATTGGTAGTTGTTAGACTTAGTATTAATTAGATTAAATGTGACTCAACATCTTGGGATCCTTAAGGAATGTAATCTATTATGTATGCTTATGTATGTTTTAGTTGTATCTATGTTATAGCTTCCACTACTATGTGTTTAATATGAATGGTTTATCTTTCATGTAAAACAAAAATTGTTTGGCAAACTTAGTAATATTTAGGTTAATTCTTTTGGATCCCTTGGTGGGGCATTACATAGGATTGTTCCCAATAAATTTAGTCAACCTTTTTCTCATTTCTTGTGGAATAGGATTAGGGTAACCAGGGATTCCATCAAAAAATATTTTCCTATAGCCTTCTAACTGGATAGGTCTTTTGTGTAAATCAAGCTTAGGATGATGGTCAACATCTTTCCTCGTGTTACTCATAATACTACTAGTGCTAGCATCACCAACAGATTTGTTAAGATCTACTTTATGTGAAAATGAGGATTAGAAAGGAGGATGTACCTTAGTAGTATTTTGATTTGCATCATTAGATCCACCATCATCATTAGGTATAGCTACATATTTCTTTTTAGCATTCTCCAAGAATTTGATCTTATTGTTTATCTCAGCTATGGTTGCTTTATTTTCTGCAATCTCTAATTTCTTAACTAGGGCATCCTTCTCTTTTCTTTTCTTTTCCAGCCCAATATCTGAAAGTGACATGGAATCATGGATCTAAACAAATTTTGTTGGTTCATTAATGTTAACACCAATCTCCTTTTGTTTTCCCTTATCTTTAATCTCAATAGTGTGCCCTATATCCTTTGCTTTATTATTTTTAGCTTCTAGAGCACTGTAGTTTTTAATCTATCGTATTACAAGTCCTTCCAGATTCAAGTTCTAAGTTTCCAATAGCTTTTGTTCTTTTATTTTAAGCTATTTAATTTGACCTATAATCTCTGGTTGCCATGCCTTAACTGCTACTTCATTTTTCTTCTTTAGGGTAGCAATTTTCCTAAGTAATGTCTATTTTTCTTCAAAGGCTTTTGTAATCTTTTCCTCCCTTTCCTTTTGTAATTTTTTATTTATGGCTTCTTTCTTAGCTAGTTGCATTCTCAAGACTTTGATCTCATCGGGATCTTGGATAATAAACTTAGAACTAGCAATTTTTTTATCATTGAAACTCTCAAGAACTAGATGTTTTGGTGCTACTTCTCCTTGAGAATAGTCAGACAAGAAAGGGCTCTTACTTTGTTGAAAGAGATTATTGCTATTCCTTTTGTCTAAACTGCGTGTATTATGTAGCTCTATAGTTTCTTGGCATACTACTTTGGGTGTGCTAAAAATGTCATCACCAGATAGTCCAGGATGGGTTGTAGAACTCTGGCAAGACGATTCCCTTTCCATAGCAAAAAAATGAACATTCTCTCCCCTTATTTCTTGCTCTCAAGGATGGTCTTCTCTTTGCATATGAGATCTCTTCATAGCCCAATTTTTTCTTTTCCTAGGAGGGAGATCAGTTTGTAATTTGATTCTTTTGTTTTTCCTCACATTTTCCCATGTGTCTCTTTTGTTTTCCATGATTTTGAGATAAAAAAATCTTCTAAATAATGACACTGGTTAAAACCTTATGAGTCGCCACCCACTCTATGAGAATGGGAAAAAAAATTGAATGGATCACACTTCTTTCACTAAATTCGACAGACACAATATGAATAACCCTTGAGACCTTAGAAAATATCTCAATAAAACATCTACCTTAGACTCTACCTAGGGGAAACACAGATCTTAAATGATAAATTGGTTTATGACACATAGTGATATTTCCCAGCAGAGTCACCTTTTTGTTTGAGTTTTAAAACTACTAAGAAACAAAATGCTCAATACTAGAATGAAAATGCTCAAATAATCTAAAGATTAGCTAATTCTCACAATCAATTACACAAGTAGATCATCTGGACCGAACTTCAATGAAACCAAGGATGGTTTCCTACTCTTTAAGCTCTACTAAACCAAGGTGGGTATACCTAGGGATAATTCTAAAGTAAACTATTGTATGAAATTATCTTAGTTTCATTATGATTCTCATATTCTATCCTTAGGCACATACACAATTTATCAATTTCTTTGAAACTCTCAAATCTATATGCATCCCCTATAAGTAGATCTAGTCCTAATTCTCCTAAAGTTTACAAGTGTTTCTGGGAATAGTAGCTACCTATGACTTAGAAAACTAGATGTAAGTGAGTGGTGACCAACATTACAACCTTGAACAACATAATATATGAATGATTTTGAATTTATAATAGCTTTAACATGTAGAGGTAGAATTTACTCTTGATCATTTCTAATTTATAAGATCAGTACCTTATCTATTGGAAAATAGAGTTGATTATTGACAAGAGACCTTGTTCAATTAGCTTGTAATTGAATCTGTCAACTATAATCACCGATATCCATTCTTACATGATATCCTCTTCATAAACTCATGAATTTTACTGATTTATTGAAGCATTTACATAACTCTTTGAATTAAAACTAACAATGTAACCAATACACACCCCATCCAAAATGCATTCAATCAAATGAACATTATCCAAATGATCTCAAAACTGATAAAGTCATGAAAAGGAGATAGAAAAATAGTAACACAAATTTTGGTGTAAATATCCCTTTGTATTATCCTTCTTTCTAACTAATACAATAACCAATAGGAACTCATTAAGGAACCTAGAGAATCATATTGACTCTACATTATTATTTTTTATTAGAAAATATCCCTGAAAAATAAAATCAGAACAACTACATATGACTGGACCGAATGTCCTTTCTTGGAATAATTAAACACATAAAAAAATTTCAAATCATCACAATGCCTGGAAAACTCATTTATATAGCATGAGTTGCCACAAGCAAAGGGCAATTGTGATTAATAGGTGTCTCTTTACAAAAAAATTGAAACCCCTGTCAGAAATGACAAAACTACAAATAATAGAAAGACATGTAGATCAAATATTCCTTTGTGGGTCCCTTTCTATTATATTTCATTATTCTAATTTGGCTGCAACTCTGATTCCTTTGTGTATGCAACTGCTAAGCCCACCAATGATGAAATCTATTATGAAGATTGCAAACTAACCTCAACCTCTGGGTTTCATCATCATTATACTATACTGTGAGAGTCACTCTTACTTGTCACTATTCCTTGGTCATACCAATATCCTAGGGTAATGCAATTGTCACTTAATATGAAGCATCAGAGCTTTAGAGGCAATGTGGCTGTCAAATATTAAAAAAATGAGCATTTTCTACTTTCTCACCCTTATCTACATTCAAAACCATTCCTCTACCAAAATACATCACTCTTTTGAAAAGAAAGATGTGTGTTAACAAAAAGTAAGAGTAATTATACACATGAAACCCATGAGTATAAAATCTTTTTCACCCTCTCCAAAAACTATGCATAGGGCTCTATATATATCTACTACCCTGGTATTGAAGTATACTTTCTTGAAAAATTCTTTAGAGAATAATGTTATTGCTAATAGGATTCTCATTTTTCCAAGTTCACCCTTTGCTCTTTTCACTACCTTTGTGGCTTGATCACAACTCTTTACCACATTCTCAAGGAGATCATAATCCACAAAAACACTTGGGATTACTAGTCTTCCTCAGTCAAAATTCCATATACTAGCAAGTGGACTAAACAACTTCCTCTCTACAAACAAACTTTTGAGCAAATTTAAATCAGTTTGTGAGGTATCTACATCCTGAACCCGGTTGCCTTCCTTAAGTAATCCCTCTACTATCCACAACCTAAGATTTTATGAGTCCATTGGAGGCATTCTTTGACTATACTTACAAGATTAGAGCACAACAAAAAATATAGTATAGTTACTTAATTGAAGTTCTTTCTTATTCTTTTCTACAATTCTACAACTTTTTGATGAACAAATTACCTCACACACTTGCCAAATACAATCTTCTCATTAATTGCTTCTGCTCAGAAAAGGCTTGAAATCTTTATTCACATAAGGTGGGACTGAGAAAATCTGTTGTGTTGTACTCTATTTTTTATAGATGTGAAGCTTTCATATCAAATAAATACATAGAGAGGCACCACCTTTTGTTTTTAAAATCTACATCATCGATCTTAAAAAATCTTGTGATCAAGGTATGTGAAAAAAGGTGACAAGTATTCCACTTGACAAGTGGATTAGTCGATCCAATGAGAACATACCATGTATATAGCTCCCTTCTTGGTGGCATCTCTATTTGGACCCACTGGCAACTGAGGACATGTGTCAATAGGTCACTACCTCTCTATACATAAAGAATGAGCACCTTGCCATAATGAAGTAATGACAGTCATTGATTTGATCCTGATCATGTGAATGACATGCAACTACATTGCTTAGAAGAATAGTGGTGTGCCCCATATTTTCTATCTCATTGTACGTATCCTCTGAGCAACTCTTCATAGCAAGATAGCAATAGCTATTGATCTAAGATCAATCCAAGGGTAAGGAAACTGCACAAACTTCTTAAGATGAGGTGGGTCCCATATTTTCTATCTCGCATGGAGTAAAACATGCACATCTTTTTTATGGTGAGATAGCAAGAATTATTGATCTTAGCTTGATCTGACGATCAAAATCCCTCCTATGTTTTGTGAATGGGAGGGTGGGTCCAGAAGACTGATGATGTGATAAATTTTGCATAGTTGGTGAAAGAAAAATAATATTTTAATTTCAATCATCTTTCCACATTGCTTGGGTTCCACTGTATGCTCATTTCATGGCAAATCTCTATATCGCTAATGGTGAGAGGCCTAGATTTTTTGATTAGTGAGGTAGTGAGCTCTGGTGACTTAACAAAACTTGATGCTAAAAAAAAAAAGCATGTCACATCACAATTACCCACTTAGTAGTTCTGACATGACAATGATAGCATCATTTATTATGCCACTTGGGACTCTTTAATAACCACCAGGAAGTTTGGCGACTACCCTAACATGGGTTTCCAGGTTGATCACTAGCTCGCTATTGGCAAGAGACTTGAACTTCTTGATAGTGAAGACACGAGTACTAGAGCCTGAAATATTTTTGGGATCCCTTTTTTATTTTCTAGCTTAGGGAGAAAAAATAAAGTTCACATGATTAAAAACTAATGCAAAAATTTTCTAGTCACTGCCTCCATTTATCCAGGCATCGCAACTTAGTTTGACGGCAGTCACTATGTCGTGATGGTCACTTAACTCACATCTTATCTAATGACAAAATGATAGCCCTTGATCTTGTCACAATCGGGCGGTGCTCCTTAAAAGGAAAAGAGTTGTAGGGTGCAAAAGCTAAAGAACATAAGGGAATATTCAAAAACTTTAAAATGGTCATGCTTGAGTTTAAAAAAGAAAAAAATAGGAGATCTAGGGCTTAATTAGGGTACTATAATAGCCATGTTAAGAGACAAACTTTGAGAATTCAAAATATTTTGACAACACATGAATCAAGGCATGACTAGGGCAACCTAAAATTATTGAAAATTATGAGGAATGAAATCCCTAGTCTACAAAATGCAAAGACCTAAACTAATTTTTCACCAAAATTTTAGACTTTTTCTATACTATGAAAAAATAGACCAATAGGATCATTGATAATGGATGTTTACATCACATGAGTGGAGATAAAAGTAAGTTAATTACCATGAATTATTATGATGGAAATAGTGAAAGGTTTGATAATGATGCACCCTATTTGATAAAAGGAAAAGGTTCTATCAAGCACATAGAAAAGATTTTATGTGATAATGCTTATAATGTTTAAGGACTTAAGTATAATCTATTAAGCATGTCACAAATAAATAGTTTAGGTTGCAAGGTTGAGTTTCAAAATAAGATAGGTAAGATATATGACACAGAAGGGAAACTAATTGGGAAAGGTGATCAAACTAGAGGTAATCTATTTTATCTTGATATGGATGATTCTACTTTTCTTATTGTAGAATTTGATGAGGTGTGGTTATGGCACAAGAGGTTAGAGGTTATGTCATGTTATCTAATGAAATAACTTGCACAATAGAAAAAATAATATGAAATATTATATAAATACTTGATAATAACTGAGAGTAATAGGCCACTTTGAAGGGGCAACTCTCATGCCCAAAATAATACTTGGCAAAAAAACAACTACAATTATTTTATGTTTCATTTTTTCTTAGTGATTCTCACACGAAGGAGTCAAACATTGCCAGTTAGGTTATTGAATGGTCTAGAGTTTGAGATACCTAATGGTTATGTTTATAAAGTTGTGATATACCATTTAATTGAAAAGATCTTTACTAGGTTGGGGAAAGTGTCTATCAACATGTAGGATTAGTGGATGCAATAGCTTGATTCTAGTCAAGAAGAACTCAACATTAAAGTCCTTGTTGTTGGGTTTCATTAGGGAAGGCTAAATTTCATGTTAGTGCATTCAACTAGGTATGAAATAGAATTCTTCTTCAAGAGTATGGTTACTACATAAGATATATTTGTTGTAAAAGTAAAAGTATCAATTTTACTCACCATGTATGAGTGACGTGGTTAATTCACCAAATTAGGATATTGAACTTGAGTATTCATGCACATCTATTAGATAAATTATTAGCACCTCATTGCCACATTACCAAGTTTATTAGTGTAACTTGAGTAGCTGGCCTTCCATCAAGATGTGATATATTTGATCTAATTACCAATAATTCCAACTCCTAAGATGTTGTGTTGACTTAATTCTAAGATCAAAACCTTCATAGGATCGCTTATTCTTAGTTAGAGTAATATGTTGAGTTATATATTTCTAACTTACATAATATGATTTATAGTTAATAATCACCAATAACAACTCAACTGCCAATTTGTATACCTATATTTACATGATATGGGTATCTTTTCTTTATTACATACTACCAATCCCAACTACAATCACTTATTACTAACTTAAATGGATAATTTTTAACTACTAATGTTTGGAGGTTGGTATGCCTATCAACTAGTTGACAATTATTTGTATGTTGCTTACAACATTCATGACTTACATTATTTAATATATATTTATATATTAATAACAACATGATAGAAATATATTTGTATATAAATCACCTTGTGTAATATTACATGGTAGCTATGTACCTACTAAGCTGAATAACTTGTTAATATTAAGCTAACCTCATTTTATATTCAAACTTTACACCCATATCCTTCATCCTCTCTCAATAATAAATAAATTTACATGTTCTATACCCTAAACATACATTGTCTTATTTTATTCTCCTACTCATTACTCTTAATTATATCTTTTATTATTTTCCAAATTATACATATGTATATTCCTTATATTAATTACTTCCATCACTACCTACATTAATTCTCTTAACACTAACTATATGCTCATTCCACCCCTTTCACCCTTACTACATTGCCACCTTTCCAAACCCATGCTAATAATTCTTTAATCTCTAAATTCTCATCATAACCCAATCCCATCACCCTTATGTGACTAGTGAATTCTCCCATATACCTAATTTCTAACACTACTCCCCACACTTCCCACCCATCCACCTATTCCCAACTTGTGACTAGGTGTGCCCAAAAAAGGGTGTGTATGGCACATACGGAGGGAATGACCATTCCTAGGTGTCCCTTCCTATGGTGCATAGAACTTAATGTGCATAAGGGTGTACAGGTCTCTATTTTTTTATGACCCAAAAGCCTTTTTGGCACTTACCCCAACACCATGAAATTTGGGAGTAGATCATGTGTTAATAGGTAAGGGAAGCCTCCAATGCATGAGAGGGTAGAGAATGGTGTATGAGTTAGGTAGGAGGGAGTAAAATTCAAGAAAATTTTAAGTGTAGGGGTGGTTATCAATGTCTACCTTATTATTAATTTATTAAACATATTTATTATTATATATTTTTTCTTTTCATTGAGTTGATGTTAGAAGATGGGTTGATTTACTAGGAGGATGGAGATGACACCGTACAACCATGCTATTGGTTCATTTTCATAATCTAAGATATATGTAGTTTCAGATTAATTTATTATTTATTTTAAGAGGTGTTGATGTGATCTCTAATTGAAGTGGATTTATATTCATATATTTAATATCATATACAGACTTTTTATTTATTTATTTGATAAGTGATTAAGGGGTCAACATTGAATCACATGATCTATATGGGTTGTAAGATGCTTAACCCTAATCTAGTACTAAGCCTATTCTATGAGGTTTAGATAGGCTCTAATGAGTAGCCCATTTGATTATTTTAATTCTTTAAATCCTAGGTAGAGATGATTATATTGGATTTTATTTGGGAGGGGAATTATTTTCCTCTCCCATACAAAATCCAGAGAACAAAAGTACATGTACAAGCATGTTTTCTCAATGTGCTTATTTTGTTTTTCATTTCTCTCCTCCCTTAATTGAGGAGACTAATATTATGACTTCTATATATCTTATAATTATAACTTTTATGCTTTTCCTTTACATTTATCTAGTCCATAGGATTACTAGAATTACAATAATCAAAAGTTTAACACACAAGATGTCATTGCATAGGACCAAATACATGTTTCTTATGATGAATAAACTCTATATAGATTTTCTCATTATTTTGATCATAGGGAAATATCTTTCTTAAAAAAACATATAACCATTTCAATACAATGAATTTTCTTGCCTTTGCATCAAAATGCATAACATGAAACCTTACAATACAATCACTAAAGTTTCAAATTGGGTTAGCCATTACAACAAATCTCTTCCATTCAAGTAGTCTAGGAAATATATCTATTGATTGATTCATAATCTATATGAGAAGTAATATGCCATTTACATAAATTTTACATGTATTTTGCAACAATGGTTATTATTTTTTATGAAATTATTTCTTTCCTTCCTATACAACTATGAAGATGATACAATCTTTCTCTTACAATTCCAACTATATGCATATCATCCAACCCAAGTTTATGCATTCATATTAATATGCAGCAAGATATAAATCCTTCTCATAGTACATAAAATTTCAAATGATATTTCTCCATCTCAACATATTACAAATGACATGGAAAGGAATGTTTCCCTCAATTGTATGATACATCAAGTGATACATCAACACGACACTTGATTCTGAAATAATGCCAAGGGGAAAGCCCTAACTTCTTCATAGATCCCATTCTCACAAACATGCAAAAAAACATGAAAACCAAGAACCATGGAGGTTCACCTCCCATCCTAGGCCTTTAAGAAGCCACCCACCAAGTAGGGGAAACAAGAGTCAAACGGGATACACTCAAACATTTCATAATGCATGCAAAAGCTCAATATCACAATACATTTACAATTCCTTCAAGGTTATACACAATGATTCACCATTGGAATCATGAGATGATGGGTGAAGGTGTGCTCTCCAAAGAGGAGAATGGCATACCCATATACACATATACATCTGCAAATAATGCCCCTCCAAGGCTACCAAATACATCCTCCTCACAACATCAATACACTTATACCTTCCATAATACAAATTCCTCTTTAAGGCTATCTAAATACACTTATACCTCTCATAAAAAATAGGGCATGTGGATTTAATGGAGCCCATACTCCATGAATAACAAAACCCTCTCCAAGAGGAAGATCTCTCAACTTCAATGTTGAGCCCAACTAACCCTTTTACCCAAGGCATCTCTTCCCTCCCAAGGGTGAGTGAAGCCTTCACACCCATTACAATCAACACTAAAAAAAAATGAAAAAGAATTAATAAATAAATCTAAATAAAGTAAATGAAACACAATTTATAATCACTTCAACACAATACAAAATCTGATTTCACCAACAACAGTTTAATGAGATTACAACACCATTATGCAAGTGCAAAAGAAGGTCATAGTATGGGGCACCAATCTTGGTCCAAGCTAAAGGTAATGATAGTTGATGAAGAGCTCCCTTCTCACTAGTTTTATTTCCTCTCAAAACCCTAGTTGTCTCTAAACTTAGAGAGTGGGTAAACACCCCACTAGTTTGTCAAAATTCACTAATAAGACTTTCCCACTATCTCTTTCTGGCAAAAACATCAAACCACTATCTCTTACAAATTTTTCCTACCAAATTTTTTACTTTTTACTAAGAGGAAAAATGGGGATGAACTGATGGGACAACTCAATTTTCGAATTGGTGGAAGAATGCATTGGTTAAGGGACCCCCTAGGCTATCTAGGCACTAAAATGGTCAAATTTAGGGCCCTAACATGTTATGCTAACATATGGGTAGCTTATTTACACAGAAAAGGAAATTTGAGACCACCTATTGACCCTCTAAAATCCTTGTCACAATTGAATTCGAAATTCCCTTTGATATTGACTCATCCTATCCCTTGTCAAGTGGGTTTACTTAATCTTTAAAAAGGTAATTAGTTTAAGGTTTAAATGCTACCATGACCAAAACCCTAGGTGACATGTCATTAACACACAACAATCTACAAGTTTCAGGTGACACATTAAAGAACATTACACATCACCATGACATGCCCCTAATGCATCTTTGAGATTAAATTTTTTAGACACATTCAAGCTTACATTTATGAAATAAAATACATCACAATGATGTTTTTGATTCTTCCAAAGATTCACCTTGGCTAAACCATGTTTACATGACTTTGGGCCTTGTTTCCCTAATAAAATTCCATGGTTCAATTGCCTACACACTAAACTCAAACATTAGAAGCTCCATAAAAAATCATATAAAATGCATGTATATAGATGCATGAAAAAATTCATATTGAATAATTCGCATTGACATACTCAGTTGTCCTAACCAACTTTATTTTCTATTAAACTTTTATTTTCTAATCATTTTCATATAAAGCATCTAAAATATTAAAATATCAGAAGCTATATATCAATATTACTATCTAATCAAATGATCCAACTAACATTCTAAACCACATAATAATCCACTTCTGATCATATTGATGAAATCTTGAATCTACAATGTTAAATCAGATGACATGAAAATTAGTTCTGAATACATATCTTAGATCAAAATCTCCTAAATGTAAACATCAAAACTAGCATCCTTTGATTCAATTAAATATAGTTTGATTACTAATAGTATCTTGTTATCATTATGAGATAATACATTATAAGGTGTATCAATTATGTCAGGTAATCAGGATGTGTGCATAGTCATACAGTTTTCAAAATCAATCATAGAATAAATCTAGTGCATTTTATTGGGCCATAAAATCTATCATTGTGAATATCAACATATCCACCTAATACCACATTCACAATAATTGGCTTATTATGTTTACATCATCCTGAGTTCTTCTGTATAGACCCTTATCCAATTTTGATACAGTTTCCACCTAAACTATTGGTAATTCTTAGAAGGGTGGTGTTGATTCATCTTTCTTAAATAATTCATTATCCTAATATATCATAAAATACCATGAATCCATTGACCTAGTTTCTAGGTTATGACATTTTTAACCTTTATTCCATATGATCTTAACTCATGAACCTAATGCAACTAAAAAATTTATTTAACCTAGCAATAACTAAAATATATATCCATCTCAAGCAACATCTTGTAGTTCATTATTGATAAGTAAATTATCACTCATGACATACATAAATGATAAAACCTCCTTACCCTCATTTTATCATAATATGTAAGGATAACTATATATAAAATTCATGTCCTCTTCATAAGAAGCTAAAACATATCATCTAATGTCCTTGCTCTTTCTAAATCCTAATCATATCCATAACATTTAGGGTTTGTAATATGGTACTAGGGAAGGGGCCTTACAACAACCTCCAAATATCTCTAATGAGAACACACTTCCCAATATAATGTTGAAATAAGACTTAGAACCTCCTATATATACCTAATTATGCTTAGGTTGAATAGACACAACTCTACATAACACCTAGACTAACCTACCTACTCTAATAATATAATAATGATAACATGACTTAATTAAGGATTAAGTTAGCCACAACTTGACAATTCATAACCCTATATACACCAATATTAAGAGTGTAGCATGCCCCTCTCTTGAAAGAAGCATTGTCCTTAATGCTAATCAAGTGTGGATTCTTTTGAATGAACTCATCATCCTCCCATGTGGCCTCTTCAACTAGTAAGTTCTTCCATTGGATGAGATACTAAGTCAGGGTTTTTTTCCTTAGCTTCTTCATACATTTTTGAAGAATGAACTTTTTTTCCAAAATTATTCTTCCTTCTTCATCAAGTTCTGGTAGTACTATTTGAGTAGGAATATTCTACCCAATGATCTTCTTCAAACAAGAAACATGAAAATATTGGATGTATCACTTTTGTTGGTGGCAACTCAAGCTTGTAGACAACACTACCAATTTTTAGCATGATTTGGTATGGTCCATAATAGCAAGACTTTGGAATGACATTTATTGCATATTTGTAGTGTCCTTCAAAGGTTGAGGGAAGAGAAACTGTTAATTAATCTGAAGAAGTGTATCTTTGCAAAAAAGGAGTTAGTCTACTTGGGGTTTGTTATATCACCTAAAGGTCTTAAAATGGATCTAGGGAAGGTAAAAGCCATCTTGGAATGGCCTACCCCAAGGTCTGCTACTAAGGTGAGATCATTTCATGGTCTAGTTAGTTTTTACAGGAAGTTCATTAAGAATTTTAGTGGCATATGTGCACCCCTAACTGACACAATAAGAGGGGATAGAAAAGAGTTCAAATGGACTGTGGCAACTATGAGAAGTTTTGAATTGCTGAAGAAGAAGGTGACAGAACAACTTGTGTTGGCACTTCCAGATTTAAGAAAGGTTTTCCAAGTTGATTGTGATGCTAGTGGTAGTTCTATTGGGGCTGTATTAAGCCAAGAAGGTAAGCCTATTGCATATTTTAGTGAAAATTTGAATGATGCAAAAAATAAGTATTATATTTATGATCAAGAGTTCTATGAAATAGTTCAGGCCTTAAAGAAATGGAGGCATTATTTATTGCCAAAGGAATTTGTTTTGTATACTAATCACCAGGCATTATAGTACCTAAATAGCAAAGGTAAATTGAATCAGAGGCATATGAGGTGGGTAGAGTTCTTGCAGAGCTATACATTTTTGTTGAAACATAGAAGTGGAAAATCTAATAGGGTTGCAGATGCATTGAGTAGGAAGAAATTGTTGCTTATAGTAATGCAGGTTGAGGTAGTTGGGTTTGATGAACTCTAAAATTTGTACCCTGAGGATCCTGATTTTGCTGAAGCATGGAAA
Source organism: Cupressus sempervirens (assembly GCA_028749045.1). NCBI lineage: Eukaryota > Viridiplantae > Streptophyta > Pinopsida > Cupressales > Cupressaceae > Cupressus > Cupressus sempervirens. The sequence continues at coordinate 874,232,540 of CM053786.1, forward strand.
GCTTGTAAAGAGTCTGTTGCTGTAGATAGAATGAAGTGGCTAGACTATTTGATTCAGGATGGTATGTTGTTCAAGGGCAATCAATTGTGCATTCCAAGGAGTTCCATGAGGGAAAATCTGATTAAGGAGAAACATAGTGGAGGGATGGCAAGATATTTTGGTCAAGATAAGACCATTTCCATTCTCAAATAATATTATTTTTGGCCTCAAATGTCACAGGATGTGAAGAAGTTTGTACAAAATTTCAAGGTTTGTCAAGTGGCCAAGGGATTTAGTCACAATATTGGAGTATATCAGCCATTGCCTATTCCATCAAAGCCATGGGAAGACATAAGTATGGATTTTGTTCTTGGATTGCCAAGGACACAGAGTGGTAATGACTCAATATTTTTGGTGGTTGATAGGTTCTCCAAAATGGCACATTTGATCCCATGCCACAAAACTCATGATGATTTCCATATTGCAGATTTGTTTTTCAAAGAGGTGGTAAGACTACATGGTCTTCCAAGGAGTATAGTTTCTGACATAGGTACTAAATTTGTGGGGTATTTCTGGAGAACATTGTGGAAGAAGTTGAGAATAGACTTGAAGTTTAGCTCTACACATCACCTATAGACTGACAGATAGATTGAAGTGGTAAATAGAAGTTTGGGCAATTTGTTGAGACATTTAGTTGGGGATAAGCCCAAGGGATGGGATATGATTCTACCACAAGCAAAATTTGCTTACAATAACTCTATAAATAGGAGTACTTGTAGATCACCATTCCAAATTGTATATGGAAGTAGCCCAAGGACTACACTAGAATTGAGGAAGATAGAGCAAGAGGAGAGGACAAGTGCTGAAGTAGAAGAATTTTCTAAACATATCAAGCATCTACATGAGGAGGTCCAAACACACATTGCCAAGATGAATGAATAGTATAAAGCTAGGGCTGATCAAAGGAGAAGACATAAGGAGTTCCAAGTAGGGGATCTAGTCATGGTACACTTAAGAAAAGAAAGATTTCCAGTAGGTACTTACAACAAGCTAAAGATGAAGAAATTCGACACCTGCAAAATTTTGAAGAAACGTGACTCAGGAAATGCATATGAGGTGGAGGTTCCAAATGGAATTCACATTTCTCCTATCTTCAACATTGTAGACTTGACAGAGTATCATGATGATGGTGCAGATGAGGAGCTAATGTTAGAGCCATGTCCAATTCCCGCTTCTAAGAAGGAGTAGATAGAAAACATTCTAGGTCATTGTGTGGGTACGAGTACTAGAAATAGGTAGTATGAAGAGTATCTACTTAAGTGGAAAGTCTGACCAATCTAGGACTCAACTTGGATATTAGCAACTGAGGTTTCCCATTTGGGATTTCCTCTACCATCCATAAAGTGATAGGGTCACTTTTCAATCTACCCTAGGTGTCTGATGCAGGAGCATCTAGAGGTATAAGGGCAATCCTATGTCACCAAAAAAAATGCACTTAGACTAAGTTTCTATTTCATGTGTTTTCATTTTTGGATACCCATTTGGGTCAAATAAAGGTTCCAACTCTCATAGTTCCACTATCAATGTTCTAGGTTAGAGTATTTGAGCACCTTGGGATACATGTAAATGCCAAAAAATAGGACTATTTAATTGAGCCATAATTATGGTGGATTAGAAGGTGTAAATTGGAGGGAGGATGAAAATTGTAATTTAGAATATTCCAGAAAAGAATTAGGTCAAAAGGCTTCACAGTTTGAAAGTTATCGTAGTTTTTTAGTTTCTGGAGACCTCCTAAGAATGCTTCAAAGTCAGGTTCAAGAAATTAAATGACCTCATATAGGGTTGAAAAATGGGGGATGAGAAAAGATATTCTATAGGAATATAGAGTGCTTTGAGAGCTTTTTAGAAATGTAAACAGTTCATTAATTAGAGCTACAATTCAAAAGATATGCCTCCCAGAAGTTTGGTTACCATTTCTAGATTCTTCTGGTCTTGCACCGACTTCTAATATGACTTGTGGAGCCTTTTATTTGGGCAGTGGATTCCAACTAGCACTTTCTAGAATGTATTCCTAATCCTTAACCCTTAGGGGTCTATTTAAGGACTTTTCTGGCATTGTAAAAGGTAGTTCGAAGTGGAGTTTGAGAGAAGGTACTGGGAGAAGAAACTATCTCCAGATTTATGCTATTGTAAGCCCATAGGGCATGTTTTGGAGTCTTTTTTCTCTGTTCTAAGTGTACTAGCATATTTTTATAGTTAATAAAAATTTCCTTTTCCTATTGTGTCCATTATGTGCTTGGTTTGTGTCCCCATCACAATCCCAAGAAATCCCTCATCTTATTAATATTTTTTGAAATAGGTCATTCAATGATAGCCTTAATTTTTTAGGGTCCACATTTACTCCTTCATGTGAAACTATGTCTCCCAAATACTCCACCTCCTTAAGACCAAAATCACACTTGGATGGTTTAGCATAGGGTTGATGATCTTTGAGTAATTGTAATGCTTGATCTATATGCTGAAAATCTTCTTCCCAAGTCTTGTTATAAATTAATATATCATCAAAAAACACTAACACAAACTTTCTCAAGAACTTCTTAAAAATAAAATTCATCAAACTTTGGAATGTAGATGGTAGATTGGTAAGACCAAATGGCATCACCAAAAGTTCATAATGACCTTCATGAGTTTGAAATATTGTCTTACAAATATCTTCCTCCTTAATCCAAATTCAGTGATAACCTGATCTAAGATTCAACTTGGTAAAATACATAGCTCCATTTAATTCATCTAGAAGATCATGGATAACAATAATAGGAAACTTATCTTTAATGGTGTACATGTTGAGCACTCTATAATATAGACACATGCACCAAGTTTTATCCTTCTTATGCACCATCACAATAGGTGAGGAGTAGGCACTTTGGCTACGCTTGATAATTCCCACCTCTAGTATTTCCTCAACAAAATTTTCTATCTCACTTTATTGTATGTGTGGGTACCTATAAGGCTCGATGTTTAGTGGTTGGATCCCTAGAACTAGTTGGATGGCATGGTCATGATCCATCTTAGAAGGAAGTCCTTTAGGCATATCTCCAAGAATCATAGAGTGATGATCAATTATTGCTTGTAAATCTCGATGAGTAAGAGAATTAGATTGAGAGACTACTAATGAACATAGTTGGGCTACAAATTCATCCACACCTTTCTTAAGAAGAATTTACATTTGATTAGAGCTTATGATTTATGGGTATTTTTCATTTAATCCCCTTAGCTCCACTACCTTTCCTTTTGATTGAAATCACATGAATAGTTCTTGGAAGTTTATATCAATTGTTCCAAATGTAGTAAGACATTGTACCCCCAAAATAATATCCACTAAACCCATGAATATTGCATACATTAGGGTATCAATTTGATAATATCTCATGGATAATTTGATGCTATGACACTTCCCTAAACAACTAAGTATGCCCCTATTTGTAATCAAAACCTGAAACTCTAGGACTAGATATATAACAATTTAGAAGAGTTTCCAAATTTTTGTTGATGAAATTATGAGTACTACCAAAATTACATGACAAGAAATGATTAGTTGAGAATCATGTGATTCCTCACTTGACCCCCTATCCTCCTCTAATATGGGCTCATCCTCTTCTTCCTCACTTGGACCTTCAATATAGAACAATTTCTTTTCAGTACATTTATGTCCTCAAGTATATTTTCTATCAGAATTAAAACGCAACTCTTTTATTCTTTTCTCCTCAATTTTTTGTGAAGTCAACCTAGTAGGTTGAGGAAGATAAGGTGTTGAATATCCTTTTTATCTTGTCAAATTAGTCCCTTTCTTTGTAGGAATTAAGAACTTCTCCTCTACACTGCTAATGTGGACACAACCCAAGAAAAAATGAATAGAATAGGAAAAGGGGAATATTATTATCAGTATTGATATTCTATTATATTAAATACAATGAAAAAAAACTCAATGATGTGCCCAAGGGGCTTATAATGTTGTTTAATTCTAGAGAAAACACTCCTCACAATACCTTCTCCCAAAATCCATCGAAAAACTATGTTTACAATGCCAGAATGACCTTAAGTAACCTAAATTAGGTTTAATGTTATGAATAAATTCTAGAACATGCCATTTGGAATCCACTACAAAAACAAAAGGTTCTAGAAAACACATCAAAAGTTAGTGCAAAATTAGAAGAATCCAAAAATGGTAGTCCAACTTTGAAGAGGCATAACTTTTGATTCGGGACTCTGATTGAAAAACCATTTATATTTTTAAAAATCTCTCCAAGCACTCTATAGCCCAATGGACTAGTTTTTATCTTCCCCTATTTTTTATGCTTGTTCAAGACCATTTAGTGCCTCAAATTTGACTTTGAAGCCCTCTTAAGGATTCTCCAAGCAACTTAAAACTATAATAACTTTCAAACTATAAAGCCTTTTGACCTGATTCATTTTAAGGAGTGTTTTAAATTGCAAGTATAATCATCCCTCCAACTTACACCCTATAACTCTAATTATAGCTTAGTTGCAAAATAACCTATTTTCTGCATTGGCACATATCCCAAGGTGCTCAAAAACACTTGGAATCTCTATTTGACCCAAATGGGTATCCAAAAATAAAAACATATGAAACAAAAACTAACACTAAGCATATTTTTGGGTGATACAAGATCGCCCTTACACCACTAGATCCTCCTGCATCAGACACCTAGGGTAAATTGAAAAGTGACCCTATCACTTTATAGCTGGTAAAGGAAAACCCAAATGGGCAACCTCTACTATGAATATCCAAGTTGAATCCTCCACTACTTATCCTTTCCACTTCACTAGGTATTCTTCATACTACCAATTTCTAGTATTCCAACCCACATGACTATCCAAAATTTCTTCAATCTCTTCCTTCTTAGAAGTAGGAATTAGACATGGCTCCAACATCAACTCCTACTCTACACCATCATCGTGATATTCTATTAAGTCTACAACATTGAAAATAGGAGAAATGTGAACCCCATCTAGCAACTCCACCTCATAAGCATTTCCCAAATCATGTTTCTTCAAAATTTTGTAGGGATCAAATTTCTTCATCTTTAGCTTGTTGTCTACACCCACTGGAAATTGTTCCTTCCTCAAGTATACCATAATCAGATTCCCAACTTGGAACTCCTTATGTCTCTTCTTTTGATATGATCTAGCCTTATATTGCAGGTTCATCTTGGCAATATGTGCATGTAATTCCTCATGTAGGTTCTTGACATGTTCAATAAAGTCTTCTCCCTCAGCACTCATCCTCTCTCCTTGCTCCATCTTCCTCAACTCTAGTGCAGTCCTTGGACTACTCCCATATACAATTTGGAATGGTGATCTACCAGTATTCCTATTCACATAATTATTGTAAGCACATTTTTCTTGTGGTAGAATCAAATACCATCCTTTGGGCTTATCTCCTACTAAGAACCTTAATAAATTTCCCAGACTTCTATTCACTACTTCTATTTGTCCATCAGTCTATGGATGATGTGTGGAACTAAAATTTAATTATATCTTCAAATTCTTCCACAAAGTCCTCTAGAAATACCTAAAAAATCTAATATCTCTATCAAAAATAATACTTTTTGGGAGACCATATAGCCTCACCACCTCTCTAAAAAATAAATCTACAATATGATTGCATCATGAGTCTTGAGCCATTAAATGAAATGTACCATCTTGGAGAACCTGTCAACCACCACAAATACTAAGTCATTACCCCTTTGTGTCCTAAGAAATCCAAGAACAAAATCCATACTTGTGTCCTCCCAAGGCTTTGATGGAATAGGAAATGGATGATAGAGTCTAGTATTTTGACTAAATCCTTTGGCTATTTGACATATTCGACAACTTTTCTCAAACTTCTTCACATTCTATGATAATTGAGGACAAAAATAATGTTCACTAATAATGGAAATGGTTTTATCTTGACCAAAGTATCCTACCATCCCTCCACTATGTTTCTCCTTGATCAAGTTCTCCCTCATGGAACTCCTTGGAATACACAATTGACTACCCTTAAAAAACATAACATCCTAAATTATGTAATCTAGCCACCTAGTCCTATCTAGAGTAATAGGTTCTTTACAAGCCTTCCAAGCCTCTACAAAGTTAGGATCCTCAAGGTATAGATTCTTGACTTCATCAAACCCAACCACTTCAACCTACATTTCTGTTAGCAATAATTTTCTCCTGCTTAATGCATCTACAACCCTATTAGACCTTCTACATCTATGTTTCAATATAACTGTATAGCTTTACATGAACTCTACACATTTCAAATGTCTCTAATTCAATTTACCTTGGCTATTTAGGTACTGCAATGCCTAATGGTTAGTATACAAGACAAATTATTTTGGAAACAAATAATGCCTACATTTTTTTAAGGCCTAAACTATTGCATAGAACTCTTGATCACAAACAGAATACTTCTTCTTTCCATCATTTAGTTTTCACTAAAATAGGCAATAGGTTTACCTCCTTGGTTCAACATAGCCCCAATAGCACTATCACTAGCATCAAAATCTACCTAGAACACTTTGTTGAAATTAGGAAGTTCCAAGAAAGTTTGTTCTATCACCTTCTTCTTCAAAAATTCAAAACTCCTTGTAGCTACTATAGTCCACTTGAACTATTTTCTATCCCCCCTCATTGCTTTAGTTAGGGGTGCACATATACTACTAAAATTCCTAATGAACTTCCTATGAAAACTAGCCAGACCATGGAGAAGTTCATTAGGAATTTTAGTAATATATGTGCATGCCTAACTAAAATAATGAGATGGGATAGAAAAGAGTTCAAGTAGACTACAAGAGCTGTAATAAGCTTTGAATTGTTGAAGAATAAGGTGATAGATCAACCTATTTTGGGACTTCTTGATTTCAAAAAAGTGTTCTAAGTGGATTGAGATGCTAGTGGCAGTGCTATTGGGGCTGTGTTTAGCTAAGAAGGTAAATGTATTGCCTATTTTAGTGAACAACTAAATGATGCAAAGAAAAAGTATTTTGTTTATGATCAAAAGTTCTATGCAATAGTTTATGTCTTAAAGAAATTTAGGTATTATTTGTTGCTAAAATAATTTTTCTTGTATACAAACCTGTGAGTAGGACATTACAAGATGACCTTCACCTTCTCTAAGTCCATTTTGATACCTTCAACTGATACAACAAACCCCAAATAGACTAACTCCCTTTTGATAAAGACACACTTCTTCAAATTAATCAACAATTTCTTTTCCCTCAACCTTTCAAGGACACTACAAATGTCAATAAATGTTCACCTAAAAACTTACTAAAAAACAAAATATCATCCAAATAGACAATTAAAAAAATCTCCAAAAATGTGTTTAGTACCTCATTCATAAGTCGTATGAAGGTGCTTGGCACATTGGTCAGTCCAAAGGGCATGACTAACCACTCATACAGACTATCCTTATTCTTAAATGTAGTCTTCCACTCATCTGCATCTCATATCCATATCTAGTGATAGCCACTCTTGAGATCTATCTTTTTAAAGTATTGAGCTCTACTCAAGCATTCCATGAGATCATCCATCCTTGGTAAAGGAAATTACTACTTGATGGTAATTTTATTTATATCCCAAGAGTCTATACATATTCTCCACTCTCCATCCTTCTTTGGTGCTAGCACTATAGGTATTGCACATGGACTCAAGCTCACTCAAATCAAACCTTTCCTCAAAATTTCTTGAACTTCTTTGTTTATCTCCTTAATCTTAGTAGGAGTCATGCTATGAGTAGCCTTCTTAGGAAAACTAGCTCCAAAGACTAAATCTATTTGATGACTGATTTGCCTTATTAGCAACAACCCTTTTAGAACATTATCAAAGATGGCATCTCCATACTAACTTAATAGACCCAAAACTTCAAGCGGAACTTCACTACTACCTGCCTTATCCTTTTTAGGAATTAAAGCATAACACATACGCTGCTATTTCATGACATCTAGAAATTTTCTTCCATTGACAATACATTCCCTAGCACTACTGTATACCTTTTCACCCTCCTCTATCAAGGGCTTCAATTTGTGGTGAACTCTATGCTTTGTCAAGGAGTATGTATTTGTATTAGCATCATGTATAGCATGCCTATCAAATTGCCACAACCTTCCCAACAATAAATGATAGACATCTATTGGGAGGATGTCACAAATATCCTTGTCATGGTAACTCCCAATCTTGAACTTTACCAAAAATTGCTCACTAACTAGGACCTTATGATCATCCTACACCCAATCAATCCAATAGGGATGAGGATGTTTCTTCCTCTTGAGCTTTAGCTTTGAGACTATTTCTTCTAACACCAAGCTATCAATGCTTCCACCATCAACAATCACATAACAACATTTACCCTCACACTTGTACCTAGTACAAAAAAAAAATGCCTCCTTTGTCTAGGTTAGTCTCATCACTCAACAAGACCCTTTCATTAACTAGAACCTCCCCTCTTTTTGCATCCTCTGAATGCAATGACTATGCATCATCATCTACATGAGCAACCCTTGCTTGACCATCAACTCTCCTATCTATCCTTCCTTGGCATTGAGGGAATTCATAGGCATGATGACCTTTTTCATTACAATGAAAATAGGTACAATATAAGCCTCCTCTTCCTAACCTTTCCACATCCTCTACCTCTTCCTCTCTAATCTCCAAAGTTTTGATCATGATAGTGGTTGAAACCCTCATTCCTCTAGTTTTGGATGGTACCCACATCTTCATTTTTCTTTTGGTTCTCATTTCAGCCTCCAAATGACCTTCCTCCACCCCTTTCTCCTTGACTACACCCTCTTTTCCTTCCATCAAAATTTTTTTTTAACTTATCCTCAACTCACAAGGAAAACTAGTATGCCTCTTCAATGCTAGTCATTTTAACTAGACCTAACTCCTCATGAATGTTAGGTCTTAACCCATTAAGGTAATGGGCAACCTTCTCCTTGTTTTCTTATGCATGCACCACCCTAATAAGGAATCGATAAAATACCTCTATGTAATCCTAGATATATTTTCCCACTTTATTTAACCCTTGCATCTTGTTGAACAAATCAAGTTCGTAATCAACAAGAATGAACTACTTCTTTAGTTATCCACCATGTGATTCCATCTTGTGATTTTCTCCCTTCCTCTTCTATTTTTTCCCAACTAAATCTCTTCCAACCAAATTTTAGCATGGCCTTTCATTTTTTCCTTCACAAACTTAATGCTATCAAGGTCTCCAATATCCTCATACTCAAAATATTCCTCTAGCACATCGATCTAGTCGATCAACTCATTTGGGTTTGGATTTTTCAAAAATATGTTAAAATATATTTTAGGTCTTTGTCATAGCTTGGCAATAGCCCTAAAAATATTCTCCTCAAATTGGTTTAGGACTTATCCATTTGCTTCCCCTTCCTGCATAGTATTTCCTTCTTCTTCATTTTCCTCCTCACTTTTGTCGCCCATGATAATATTCATCCCTCTATAGATCTCCTCTTGTAATGTTTGAACTTGTCTCTAGAGGGCTCTAACCTTAGGAGGAACAAATCCATCCCTTTCACAAAACTCCCTTCATGGAGGCATCTTCTCACTATATCAAAATCCACAACCACATAGTCTTGGTACAAACTACCTCATAGTTGGTGCTCTGTCTACATACTCAGGAAAACTTGCTCTAATACCTCTTGACGAGGGCACAACCTAAGGAAAAATGAATACAATAGGAAAATGGGAATATTATTATTAGAAGTGATATTTTATTACATTTAGTATAATGAAAATAGACTCAATGATGTTCCTAAGGGGCTTACAATGTTGTTTGATTCTTGAGAAAACACTCCTCATAGTACCTTCTCCCAAACTCCACCAAAAAACTACATTTATAATGCCAAAAATAACCTTAAGTAACCCAAATTAGGTTTACGGTTAGGAATACATTTTATAATATTCCATTTGGAATCTACCACCAAAATGGAAGGTTCTAGAAAACATGTTAGAAGTCGATGCAATATTAGAAGAATCCAGAAATGGTAGTCCAACTTTTAGGAGGCATAACTTTTGATTTGGGACTATGGTTGATGAACTATTTACATTTCAGAAAGCTCCCTAAGTTCTCTATAGCCCTATGGACTAGATTTATTGTCCCCCATTTTTTGGGCCTATACAAGGCCATTTAGTGCCTCGAATCTGACTTTGAAGCACTTTTAGTAGGTCTCCAAGCAAATTAAAACTACAATAATTTTCAAACCATAAAGCCTTTTGACCTAATTCTTTTTATGGAGTGCTTTAAATTAAAAGTATAATCATCCCTCAAAATTTCACCCTCTAACTCATCATAATTATGGATCAATTTAAAAATAACCTATTTTCTACATTGGAACATATCCCAAGATGCTCAAAAATACTAACCCAGAAAACCAATAGTGGAATTATGAGAGTTGGAATCTCCATTTGACCCAAATGGGTATCCAAAAATAAAAACACATTAAACAAAACCAAACAATAAGCATATTTTTGGGTGATACAATATTACCCTTACACCACTGGATGCTCTTGCATCACCTGCATGCCAATATAAAAGACTCATTTACTAAGATGGGAAAAAACATGCATACCTCATGTTGAATGTGATCCTTGAGATCACCAAATAATAAAATCATTCAAGTTATCCTATGTAATTATATCCACTCTTAAAGATAGATTTTGGAATTTTTGAATATAATCCTTAACTAATCTTGTTTGTTGAGGCTTAGCAAGTTGGATAAAGAAGTTTCCATCACACTATTGCTATATTGTGCTTGGAATTCTTCTATAAGTATTGACCATGATACAATGATACAATGATACAATGAGACCAAATGAATTGATCTAGTTCTAGATATAAGGAAGTCATTGCGACCTTTTGTCCATATTGGATTTGATGTACTTCAAAAAATTCTCCATTTGATTTATCCATGTTAGAGGATCCTTGCCATTAATTTTTCACATATCCACCTTTGGAAATAAACTCCTATATCTCATAGGATTAATAAAAATTGTGTCATTACTAGCCAACTTGAAGGTTTTACCTTGATTTCTTGAGAGCTCCTTCCTTGTTTCATTCATATGGGTTCTTAACATGCTTCATATATCTGTTATATCTCCTCATAAGTCACACATCTACCTCTTAACCTCTTCCTTGTACTTACTTATTTCCTCATTGGGATTACTATCCTTTGTTGTTTTCTAATCTTGATCAAAAGATTTCCTTAGTGTGGTAGCATTATTTTTGCCTCTTGTTGGAGGCCCTATCATGATGGAAACTTTATTTTGAAATAAATCACACAAATGAAATATAAATTATTTGATTTTTTAATTTATTCTTTACTATAATTTACTACGGCCAAGATACCCTTCGAATTTTTTTATTTTTTTTTGAGAAATTTGCTGCCTTGAAAGAAAATTTTCCTAATTTTGTAATAACTTGCTTATTTTTTCTTCAATTTCTCCAAGCTTTGAAATTTAGGCTCCTCCACTATGTATTCAAAAACCCAATACAAGTTATTCTCCAATTCGATGGGATGTGAGAGATATGTATATCTTAACAAGTTGTGTAGAAATAGTAATTCTACAATAATGTTATCAAAATTTATACAATTCCTGTAAATCTTGGACTATAGCTTCTTTAATATAGTCTTCAAAAACCCTTTTAAAATCTTTGAAATTTTTTCTAAAATTTGAAAGTTATGCTCTTCCGAAAATTGCCCCAATGTTGAGAAAAAATCTTGCCTCGATGGTGCCAAGATCATGCTTTGATACCACATGTAATGAAATAACTTGCTAATAGAAGAAATAATATGAAATATTATATAAATACTTATTAATAACTAAGAGTAATAGGAAATTTCAAGGGGGAAACCTCCAAATATCTCCACTTAGAACACACTTCCCAATATGATGTTGAAATAAGATTCACAACCTCCTATATATACCTAATTATGCTTAGGTTGAATAGACACAACCCTACATAACACCTAGGCTGACCTAACTACTTGAATAATAATATAATAATAATAACCTGAATTAATTAAGGATTAAGATAGCTAAAATTTGACTAGTAATAACCCCATATACACCAATATAAAGGGTGTAGCATGTTAATTTTGATAACTTGGTTAGTATCAATAACATGAGAAGAGTTAGAGATTTTCCTAAATTGAAGAATCTTAACAATATAATTTGCAAACAATGTCAATTAGGAAAAATTACAAAATCTAGTTTTAAAATTAAGACTCACAACTCTAAAAGAATTTTGGAGATTGTTCATACTAACTTGTGTGGACCAATTGATATACAAATCTACAAAGGTGACAAATACATTATGCTATTTATTGATAATTATTCTAGGATAATGACAATTACATTTCTAAAATAAAAATATGATGCTTTCCAAATGTTTAAGTGGTACATAGCAAGAGTTGAGAAGGAAACAAGTAAAAGCCTAAAATGTTTGAGATCTAGCAAAGGAGGAGAATTTACATCCAATGATTTTTAGATGTTCTATAATGATAGGGGAATTAAAAGACAAATATCTACACCTAGGACCCCTCCACAATATGAAATTTTTGAAAGGAGGAACAAATCTATAATGGACTATGCTAGGACACTCATGATGGAGAAGAATGTTGCTTTGAAATACTGGAGAGAGGTTGTAAGTATATCTTTCTATACATTGAACCATGTGAAAGTCCAAAAAGGTACTCATTCAACACCTTTTGAATTATGGTATGAATACTCACCCAATGTAACATATTTTAAGGTATTTAGAAGAAAGTGTTATATTCTCAAAGATTTTAGGAGTGATAAATTAGATACTAAAAGTGAAGAAAGTATACTCCTTGGCTATTTCATAAGAAGTTAAGCTTATAAGTGTTTAAATACTAACACTAAAAAAGTTCTGGAAAGTGCATATGTAAAATTTGATGGATATATAGAGGTACATGAGGCTGAACCTATGAAGAAATTAGAGGAATACAAAAATTTTGTATAGTTTTATGAATTTATGCTTGTTGATGAAGATGTTGTAAAACAAGTTGTAAATCAATAGCAAGTTTCAGTGACTGTCGAGTCACATACAATGAATGCCGAGTTGCATTCAGGAACCGAGCTACATTCAGGTGCCAAGTTGTAGAATGAAACCAAGGCACATTCTAATTTTAATATTAGTGTACATGAAATAAATGTTGAATTACCTAATAGAGAAGTACATAGTGATTTAGAAGTTGACAGACCTAATGAGGAAAATAGAGTAGAACCAAGATTGTCAAAGTATGTCAAGATACATTACCTTATTGCATATATTATTGGAGATAAAGATGCTAGACCAATGATGATGCAGGAGTATCCAGAGGTATAAGGACAATCCCATGTCACCCAAAAAAAAGTACTTAGACTTAGTTTTTGTTTCAAATGTTTTCATTTCTGGATACCCATTTGGGTCAAATAAAGGCTCCAACTCTCATAGTTCCACTATTAGTGTTCTAGGTTAGAGTATTTGAACACCTTGGGATACATGTAAATTCTGAAAAAATAAAAATATGTAATTGAGCCATAATTTTGGTGAATTATAGGGTATAAATTGGTTGGATGAATGTAATTGTAATTTAGAGCATTTCAAAAAAAGAATCAAGTCAAAAGGCCCCATAGTTTGATAGTTATTATAGCTTTTCAATTTCTAGAGACCTCCTAAGAATGCTTCAAAGTCAAGTTAGGAGCATCAAATGACCTTGTATAGGGCTAAAAAATGGGGGAAGAGTGAAGCTAGTCCATAGGGCTATAGAGTGCTTTGAGAGCTTTCCAAAAATGTAAATGGTTCATCAATCAGAGCTATGGTTCAAAAGTTATGCCTCTTAGAAGTTCAGTTACCATTTTTGGATTCTTCTAGTTTTGTGCTGACTTCTAATGCGACTTCTGGAGCCTTCTATTTGGTTGGTGGATGCCAACTAGCACTTTCTAGAATGTATTCCTAATCCTTGACCCTTTGGGGTCTATTTAAGGACATTTATGGCATTGTAAAAGGTAGTTCAGAGTGGAGTTTGAGAGAAGGTACTGGGAGAAGAAATTATCTCCAGATTTATGCTATTGTAAGCCCATAGGGCATGTTTTGGAGTCTGTTTCTCTGCACTAAGTATACTAGCATATTTTCATTTTTATAAAATTTTTCCTTTCCTATTGTGTCCATTTTGTTCTTAGGTTGTGTCCCCATCAAATGACATGAAATAGGCTAGGAAGTGATACATATTTTTTGAGAATGCATGAGCCTAAAATAGTGAAATATACATGTTGAACATATTCTCCCTCACAAAAAAAAATTGAGATTTTTCTGTCAAGTATGTCCAATGGTCATATCTTTTTAGATATTCAAATAATAAGATGTTATAAAGGATACATTTAAACATTGGCTTATCCCTTATTTTCCTAAGTTCAAGCCTTTTATGCTTTATCTCTTTGTAGACTCAAGTTGTGATTATATGACTATCCTTCATCACCCAATCACTATAGTCTATGGCTTAACTATTAAAGGAGGTGTGAATGCACAACACAATATTTTCATTAGTTAGTGTAGCTTCACATTTTAAATTGATGGCATCTATTTTTGAGTGGTGTTGTCGCAATATACCTTTATGACTCAGTCACTAGGGTATGATCTTAACTCTAGGTTTAAGTTGCAACATCATGACCCTTCCTTAAATTGCATCATCATAGAGATTTAATTGTTAAACATAGTTAGGATGGAAAGGTCACAAATCACCTTATATACATAGTTTTTGGAATTATTGATGGGTTAAAGAATCAAGCCATAATGCAGTGATAACATGAAATGAGCAAACAAGATGGTCATCATAGATTCATTAGAGTCATGGCATAAATTACAATTAGTACTATGACCGTGTGTCTCTTCCTTTTTGCATGATCATGATGAGTTAAGAATAATCCCAAGTTAAGGTCACAAAATTGTGGCATGGTATCATATGAATGACCTTGGTGATGCAGTAGTTCTTGATTGGTCAAGGAGCTAAACTATGTAGGAGGTGTCCTAGTTGTATTTTGATCATTGTATTTAAAGAAATCAATGCATATCTCTATGTCATTATGGAAAATTGCATGCTCAATTTTTATAGTGAGATAATGATGATGCAACATGTGTCTTAGTGAGCTCAAGTAAATACAAGCAATGGTGGTTAAGTCCATTTTTGTATGGTCACGAGTGTTTCATGTCAAGTCAAGGATCAAGTCATCATGACGCAAAGGGTATGTTGGCAGTTACTTTCAATTGTTTGATCATGCTAGTTAGGAGAAGATGTTAAGGATAAGTTTTAAAGTAGCGATATGGTTAGTTTATAATTTTGTGAGGAATAATAGCTATTGGAGAAACGTGGTCATGAAGCTATGATCATGGGTGGTCAAACATGAAACATAAGTTAAATAATAGTAGGGTGGCAGAATGATAAAGTATGATTGGTCCACATGGAAAAGTCTAAGGATTGACTCTAGTTGATTGATGATAAGGTTGACTTGGTGAGCTAATAACAAAGGAAGTAGCTCTTTGATGGTAGATTTGATCTTTTCAATCTTTTCAACCACTTTCATCATTCCCATATCTGATAAGTGTGAAGATGCACTCTATCACTACCTCTTGGTCTATCTAATCAGTCAAAATGATAATGAATTCCATTTCTATCTTCTCAAGGACTATATTTGGTGAATAAGTGATTTTCCTATGTCTAGATATGTGCGATGATCAAATCTTTCCTAGATTTGAAGTGACTATTCTCTACAATCTTGAATACAGTTGTTGAGTTTTGCCTTATGGTACAAGCTATTTGAGTTAGGGTACTATAAAAGTAGATTTTGTAATGCTTCTTAGGGTCAATCTTTTATCTAATTCTATAGTATTGTATTTTTATGCTCTACTACTATAATTTCCTTTGCCTCTAAGTTAATACATTATTATTTTTGTATTATTTTCTACCATTAGTATATAGTGCAATACCTTCTTTCCTTTTGTTAATGTATTCTATTTTTTTCTTGACTGTATGATTGTATCTATTTGGTTCTAAATGATATAAAGTGAAGTATCTTCCTTATAGCATTCTTTTGGTTCTAATCTACATATAGTTGTTGGATTAAGCAAGGATTGAATCTATATACTTTAAGGTTGTATTGATGAACTACACATTTTTAGGTAGAGATAAGGTTGAACATACTATTTAGTATATCACCTCCTCTTAGATTAGATTAGGTAGTTTTCTTCCATGCATTCCTTCTCCCATTTCCTCTCAAGAAATAGTAGGTGCATCCTAATAATGAGGAAACTAGCCTTCTCCTAACATTTCATCTCAAGTCACAAAGTCCCACTCTTTCAAGATTATCTCCATGTTACACAAAGTTGCCTTTAGGTAAGACTTTGGGAAAGGGTGCAAGCTTTTTTATCAATAGTTTTTGGCATGCACAATTGGACTTAAAATTGAAGTAATTTAAATTCACTAGTACCAATGAAGAAAAGTTCCAAAATATGATGAGAAGATAGTGCTACTCTTAGTATTCTAGGGCTTCAAGAGGCTCATTTTTTAAGTACTTGGCAACTCCATCTCTACATTCTAGTTTCTAGAACAAAATTTCTATGATTTATGCCTAAGACTCATACAAGGGAATCTTCTAGAGGTAATTTTCAATAAACTAAGATCTCATTTTCAAACCCTAGAAGAAAGAGAAATAGATTATCTCTATCACCAATTAGGAGTGTAGCAGTAGAACATACACTTTCAAGATCTCTCTCTGCTCCTATTGATAGATCACAACCTAGGTTACCATCTTTTCATATAAATAGGTCGTTATTCCATATAATGCAGCCTAGAGCACATTAAATTTCAACCTTTAATGGTGGGAGTCCTCTCCTTTTGGCTCAAAGGCATGGTATTCAAGTGTTAGCTCTCAAAAGTATACTTGACTTCACTGGTGGAATTTCCATCTCCCCTGTAGAACATATTTAGGAGATTTCAAATGTTTTTAATATACATGGTATTATAGAGGATGATGTTGTTAGGCTTCTAGCTTCATCCTTAAAAGGAAAAACCATTACAATGGTATAGAGGTTTTCCTCTTCATTCTATTACTAATTGGGATGGATTAGGAGTAGGGCTTTGTAAGCATTTTGAATACAAATGTGATCACCAATCAATTTTAGAGTGGCTGAAAAGCATTAGGAGAGTGCCCCATTATATGGCTAATTTTAAGTATAGATTTAGAAAGAAATGGGATAGAATATCCACTGCAGTAAAGCCTTCCCTTGGTAATGAATTCTTGTATTACCTTAGAGCCTTTAACAATGATATTGCTACCACTCTGCAATCTATGGGAGAGGATAGTTTGCCAAAAGCTTATGAGATAGCCATAAGGGAAAAAAATATCTTGATACAAGGAGGGAAGTTAGCTCCAAGGCCTCTAATGCTTTCTTTCCTAACATGTCCAATCATCAACTTATAATAGCCCCTATTCCTATTTTCTCTACAAATCAATCTCTTGTTGTGGTCCCAATAGCTTTCAACTCTTCTAATGGAGCCTATAAGATTGAGGTCATGATGTAAACATTGATATAGGGTATAGATAAGAGGTTTTAGGATGAAGAAAAGAAGATGGATGACAATGATGCAGTGATGCAAAAAATGGGTAATGATTTGGTGTCTATGAAGAGGTAACAAGTTCAAAATAATAAGCCTCCCCAACTTCAATATTAAATTACCATACATAATAGATCCCCATATTAGAGTCATGTCCCCTACAATAAAAATAGACCTATTGGCATTTCCCATTCTATGAATACCAACATAAATGTCCCCTACAATTAGAATAGACCTATCAATCCTCCCTACTATGAATACCAACCTAAGTAGGGTTTTAGTCACTCAAAATAATCTTGCTCAAGATCAAGATTTCTACCCTTCTTCTAACTTCTCCTATGGATATTGCATGAGTTAGAAGGTAGAGTCTTAGCATTAACTACACAAGGGAAAGTAGCAGATCAACAACACAAAGCTAATCAACCTACTGCTGCTTCTCACCTATGATAGCTAGGTGATGGTTCTTTCATGAATATTCATTTAGAGGAACACCATCATACTAATCATGATGCCATAGCTCAAAACACTAGAATTAAGAGAAGAGCTATAGAGGATTTCATTTCTCCACCAATTCAAACTTCATCTTTAGAGGCTACTCCTCATTTACAAGTGATGAATGTACAATATAATGTTACTTCTTAGCAGAGACAAGATATGAATGACTAGAAGTCTACTAGACCTCAAACTTCTCAAATTCAGCCACCTATCCATACAATTTCTAAAGTTTTAGTCAAAGTAGTCATTGCTCCTCCTTTCAATGTGGTAGATCAAATGAAAAAGGCTAATGTCTATATCTCTATATGGGACATTGTTGCTACTATACCATCATAGAAGAAGCTACTATAGCAAGAGCTATAGAGCATAGAAGTGAAAAATTAGCCACCCAGAGAGGAGAACGTAAGAAGCCTAGTGTAGCCAACCAAAAGAGGAGAAACAAGTAAGAAAATTAGGTCTCCTCCTTTATATATCTCTTTAATCATAGGAGATAAACTAGTCCATAGTTGTATGATAGATTTAGGGACTAATAGCTCTACAATGCCTAGGTGTGTAGCCAACTTCATGGGTATCAAATATGAACCAATGGTTAGACATGTGCTCTAATTAGATGATAGCTCTATCAAGAGAGTATGAGCCTTAAAAATGTAGAAATGGCATTGCATGCTTTCCCTAGTTGTACTATAACACAAGATATATCAATAGCAAAGGTTAAACTACATTTTGTTATCTATCTTTCTAGAGACTTTACTATAAAAATAGCTAGCTATATTTCATTTGACTGGTCTCATATGTTTTTTAAAACAAGGTATGGAACAATAGCTTCCATAAGAGTAGAGCCTCTAGCCCTCAATCATATAGAAGCCTACATTCCTATTCCCACAAATATGAATTACATTGTTTTTGAAGAAGATTATGGAGACATAGCATGTGTTCCTACTTCTTCTTTGGCAAAAGTGCTTGACTTTCTTTTGGATGAGTGGGCCACTTTTTATCAGTTTGATCCAATGCAATAGGCTCTAGAGATAGGCCTTGGCACATATTACATATCAGAAAGGGATGCTCCTATTCCTAATTTCATAAAGAAGGAAGATCATTTTTATGGCTCAAGAAAGAGGAATGGTTTAGGCATTGGTGTCATTCTCGTTTCCCCTAAATTGGAGAAATACTATTTTTCTTATAGGCTCCAACTTAGTTGTACTAATAATGTAGTAGAGTATGAAGATCTAATCCAAAGTCTTCAACTATCCCAAAGGAGAGGAATAAAATCCTTGAAGGTATATGGAGATAGTGAGTTGGTCATTCATCAAGTAAGAAGCCAGTGTTACCAAAATAAATCTCCTCAAATCATACTAGTATAGAGTTTGGGATTTTATTGAAATTTTCAAACCATTCAATTGTTGGATACAATTGTTCAATTGTGTGTTGTCTTTGATGTCACACAAATGTCATATAAGTCATCAAATAAAGTCTATAAAGCTTAGAAGGTCAGCAAGGAAAAGGATAGTGTCTACCAAGCTTAGAAGGTTAGCAAGGCAAAGGATAGCATCTACCAAGCTTAGAAGGTCAACAAGGCAAAGGACAGAGTCTACCAAGCTTAGAAGGTCAGCAAGGAAAAGGACAATGTCTATCAAGCTCAAAAGGTTAGCAAGGCAAAAGAAAGAGTCTACCAAGCTCAGATGGTTAGCAAGGCAAAAAGGATAGATTCTACCGAGCCCAGGAGGTTAGTAAATAAAACTTATAGTATCTACTAAGTAAATAGTTGTTATCGAGCTAACTCAATCATCAAAGGAAATATGGCAGAAATAGTTCTTATTGAGCTCACTCAATCATCAAAAGAAATGTGGTAGAAGTAGTTCTTTTCGAGCTCTCATGAAGGAATTCAGTTCTTATCAAGTAAACTCAATAGCCAAAAGATTTTAAAGATATTGCAATGTTAACCGAGTCAAGAAGGTTAACTTAGGAAATTTTTGGAAGCAATATTTACCGAGCAGGGTCGGCTAGTAAAGGATTTCATTTTTTTATGACATAACATTTATTTCTTTAGAGTAATATTTGTAGCCAACTGATGTATGGTTTATTGGTAAATGTATGTAATGAGCCCAAATTTAAGGATATATGAATATTCAAATAATATATTATACAGTGATAATAATTAAGAATAATAATATTATAATCCATTATAATAGTGATATATTTGACAATATAAAATAATATATAAGATTATAGCATAATTTTTATGTAAATATTATAAATAAATAATTTGATTATAAATTATATCAAACACTAATAATAATTTTATAACGTACCTACATTGGATAATATTATAATATAATTACATATTATTAAAAATAATATACAAAGAAATATACTACGTAATAGTATTATAAATAATGATATTATTAATATAATATATAATATGTTATATTTTATATGTTATAATTACAATATAAATCAATAAGATAATAATATATCTAACTACTATCACATTTAAATACTATTTAATGAATTGATTACTAAATTTAATATAATATTGTATCTATTAATAGATATGATACAATAGTAATAATAAAGTATGAGTATATAAATATAAAATTAATAGTCTAAATATATTCAAATATCATAGCAACATATAAATATATATTTATTATATGAAATAACATATATATTAAGCATAACCATAACTAATGTCTACAAGTCGCAACTATTGACCACTCTCAACAACACATATTAAAGAACAAGCATAGAAGGAGGAGGATCAATATAGACACCATGGAATAAATCATTTGTAGTTACAAAGACATGAATTGTCACCAAATCAGGATATCCACCAAGTCGTGAGTAGTAAGGAGCCACATTGGAGGAATAGAAAGAGGTAGTATCAACTGTGACGGCATTGAATCTCATTCACAAAATACAAAGCATGGAATGACATTAAAGTAAAGTGTAGAGGGAAGGATATATAGCTAATCACATAGAGAGAGGCAATCACCTACTTCATTGACCCAAGAGCATAGAAGCAAGGAGTAGCAGTTGTCTTGGCTTGGACATACAATTACAAGTGTCATAAAATAGTAAAAATGCCATAGTCTATTGCCATCATAATCAAACATATCAAGTAGGACATAAAAAATGTTGGAAGGTCATCTTAGACCATAACAAATTCATCTTTTCTTATTAATAAAGCCATACCAGACAAGACAGTCAATAGTGATCAATGAATTAGTAGTATTTTCCTATTTCACGAGAATATCATATTAGCAATTAGGTTGAACTAAGGAAAATCAATTACACAATTATATGTAGTGTCAACAGGAACATCATTACTCTTATATTAAGAATTCATAGATCAAACATGGGTCAATCTATCTCATTCATGTGATAAGAAGGGAAAATAAAAGGGAACTAGTCATAATCTAGGAGACAAAAGAGAAAATTATACACAGTAAGGTTATGAATTCTAATGTTCCAAAAAGGGGACATTAAATATGGTATCAGAGCCAACCTTCCTGCCAACCTATGAGGTTTATCAGAGAGAATTCAATGCATCAGTGTTTGCCCATGGAATTAACAAATGGATCATGGGAGTATTGAGTTTGAGTCAGGGATTATAGAATTCGAAATAGGCCGCATGACAATATGTGAAAGAAAAAATCATCAAACCAAAAAGTAAAGGAGATACATAAAGGGAACCATATATTATAGTGAAATTTTTAGTCAGTTTGTGACCAGAAAGTGAGCTTGATTATTTCCATGTTGAACTGGAGAAAAGCTTGGCTAGAGCCATTGCTACAGGTATTCTTCATTATAGCCAAATGTGTATGGCTTGTTCATTGTTGGCTATATTTTTGACTATGTTGTATCGATCTAAGGTATCTTTTGGTAACAACGATGGTAATCTGAGGTTTCTTTTGACTATCAGATTGCCAGTGCTGATCCTATAATAATGTAATCAATGGCAATATTTCAGATATGGATAATTGATTTACAAGAAGGAATGAGGATATCGTCGTTATCTAATATAAAAATGTTGTTGATGGTTATATAACTTTGATCAACCTTATTAAAGAATGAATTTGATATGTACTCCCCAATTTGCAAATGAGGATATCAAATTAGCAGTGCTTTGACTTAATAATGTGACTGTGATAATGGAATGTTGAGACTCTAAAATGTATCATGTGAATGTCAATATTAGAATCGTAGAGTTGACAGAATGTTGCCAGAGATGTATGATATTGCCTCAAATGTATTTGGACCCGCATTGTAGAGATGTGCACTGCTGATAGGAGTACATTGTGTTTGGCAAGCGATTTTAACATTGTAGTGTTGGACACAATGTCGATGCCTAGTGGATGTGAGGTGGATGCTACAAGGGATGAAAATGTCCTTGTCTTTCTTGATGTTGAAGTCAATTTAGTTATGTGCCTTGATAATTTGTCAACCAATTCTGATTGGCCAAAGTGGTTTCTTTATTTGTACTTGGCTCAAAGGTAGAGATTTAAATGTGTGAGGTCATACCATTCAATTAATTGAGGACTCACGATAATTTGCGTATATCTATGGGACCTTATTCCACATAATTGGCAATAATGGTACCGATGACCTAAAATTTCAAGCATTCCATCTAATCATTTTTTCCTATAGTTAGAGCAACTGGAGGAATTACTATCAAGTTTGTGCATGTTGAATATCATGTTTTTCTTCCATAGTTCAAGATGCAAATGAAAGCCTAGCCAATAAAATAACATTGGTATGCCAACAACCCCAGCCATAGGTCACAAGGCAATATCCATAACATCAAGTTGTCCTCATCAATGAAGCCTTCCACGGTTACAACAATCTCATGCAAGATATACATGATGGTTTCATGAATGATTATTGGAAACAGATGAACACATCTGAAAGTTGAGCACCTTTTTTATATGTTGATTGTATTAGATGTAAACATTACTTTAGATGCCATATGTAAGGCGTACCTAAACATTCTCCACTAAAATATCATTTCTAGATAACAAACACATTGGATAATAACATACTACGTGGAGATAAAATGACATTAGATCCATCTTCATAGTCAAGTGTAGCAACAATTAATGAGACAAGCTTGGGTGCCAACTCTTCAAATTCAATCATAACAACAATAGCTGCCATTGCTGCTGCCAGATCCATAGAGGTACAGAGGTTTACAACTGATAAAGGAGAATATATTTAAGCATGTTGTGCCCCATTTGATGTGAACTAACTATTGTTTTTGTCATTGAGTAGATAATATCTCCCATGCTAAATATTTGTTGAAGATAATGCCTCCAATTATAGATGGTATGTACATCAAAATCTCAATGACTGCTTGTGTTGTGTTGGAAATCACTAAAATTAGCAGATAGGTAAGTGTAAAGTACATGAGGTACATATATTTTTATAAGGGTTATCGAAATTTATCATTGCTATTATTTCTAACATTATATGAACATGAATATAATAGAGTTAATGATAAATAAGGAAGTTATGTTTAATATTACAAATAGAACCATTATGTTATCATTAAATGATGAATAATAAATTATTGAATTATGTAGATAACTAACTATGCATGTAATGTTTCCTTATTCATTTTTGAATTAAAATTTCATAATCATAGTTAGTTATTTGATAAGGAAATAAAATGTTGGAAAGATATTTATTAAATTATATATTTCAATTAGATTATTATATATATTGGAATTATTTATTGTGCAAAATTATTTATTCTTGAGTATGATATAAATCTTCCTCTTATTTTTTATTTTTCTTTACAAGCACTTGCCTTGATCTTCTCTTTCGAGTATGTCTTGAAGAAAAGGGGATATTGATATCAGATTAAGAGGGAGTTTGACACTTCCAAGGTAAAGGAGCCTAAAATTTCATTGGAGACAAGCTCGTAAAGAAAGGGAAATACACAAAGGAAATTCATTAGTACAAAAGTATTTCGGTACATCTCCATGATTGACCTTTTCTCCCAAAGTGCTTAACTCACATAAAAGTGGGGAACTATTCAGCAAAGGTGGTTGAATCTATCAGGATCCTTAAGGTAGTTAAGAGTAAATAATGGATAAATATCCTATAATCACCACTTCAACACATAAGGGTAATGAGGTAAGATATATATTTTTTGTGCATATATTGCTATGAAATAATTGATAATGTCTTTCTTATTACTGACACATTTTTTATTGTAAAGAATATTGAATACTCTATCAATGATTCTAGTTACAAAGAAATAAAATATAAATGGAAAATATATATATGAAAAATGAAAAAAATGAAATATAAATATGTTGATTTAAGGAAAACATAGTAATTAGAATACATTTCAATTATAGTACATAGAGTTTATCTCTTGTCCAAATTACATAATCTTAGATAGGGAGTTGGTGGGGGGAAAGGCGAAGTAATTTCGAGCACTTGTTGGATACGCTTGGAGTTTGTTTCACATGCCCTTTGCACCGTCATTCTACCATCAAGATGATCATAACAAGGAGAGAGAAAGTTGTTTGTGTACTATAAGAAGAAATCTTTCAAATGAACTAAGTAAATACTCATCTTCTCATCCACATTATGATATCCTAAGGTAGGGATTTGGTGGAGGGAGAGGCAGAGTAATTTTGAGCACTTGTCAGATACGCTTGGAGATTGTTTCACACACTCTCTGCACCATAAATCTATCATCTTATGATGATCATAATAAGGAGAGAGAGAAAGATTCCTTCCAGAGGATTATGTAAATGAGGAAAAGGACTCATCTTTCTTTTATAACTATTATATGCTAATAATTATTTGTGTTGCAGGTCCATGATCAAAAGGCGTATTAGGGAAGCATATTTTATAAATCATTTCCTTTACTCTATTTCATTATGAAAATAAAATTATAAAGAATCAACAAAGAATGTATGATGTGTCTGCATCATGTATGCTTTGTGCCTTCATTGCATCATCTATCTTCATCATGTATGCTTTGTGTTTTCATGCACTTATGTGTCTACTTTGTACTTGCTTCACATCTTCTTGCATTAATGTTTACTTCGTGTCTACTTTGTGACTTTATGCATTAGTAGTTTATGCATTGTATATATCTATATTTCATAATCTTGTTAGCATAATCATTACTTTAATAATCCAAAGAAAAATGATCAAGGAATAGGCCAATAATCTTCAAGTTGACTGGAAATTAGGAATTGCTTGAGGGCAGACTTGTAATGAGCCCAAATTTAAGGATATATGAATATTCGAATAACATATTATACAATAATAATAATTAAGAATAATAATATTATAATCCATTATAATAGTGATATATTTGGCAATATAAAACAATATATAAGATTATAGCATAATTTTAATGTAAATATTATAAATGATATCAAACACTAATAATAATTTTATAACGTACCTACATTGGATAATATTATAATATAATTACATATTATTATAAATAATATACAAAGAAATATACTACATAATAGTATTATAAATAATGATATTATTAATATAATATATAATATGTTATATGATATAATTATAATATAAATCAATAGGATAATAATATATCTAACTATTATCACATTCAAATACTATTTAATGAATTGATTACTAAATTTAATATAATATTGTATCTATTAATAGATATGATACAATAGTGATAATAAAGTATGAGTATATAAATATAAAAGTAATAGTCTAAATATATTCAAATATCATAGCAACATATAAATATATATTTATTATATGAAATAACATATATATTAAGCATAACTGTAACTAATGTCTACAAGTCACGACTATCGACCACTCTCAACAACACATATTAAAGAACAAACGTAGAAGGAGGATCAATATAGACAACATGGAATAAATTATTCACAATTACAAAGATGTGAATCATCACCAAATCAGGATATCCACCAAGTCATGAGTAGTAAGGAGCCACATTGGAGGAATAGAAGGAGATAGTATCGGTTGTGATAGTACCAAATCCCATTCACAAAATACAAAGCATGGAACACCATTAAAGTAAAGTGTGGAGGGAAGGATATACAGCTAATCACGTAGAGAGAGGCAATCACCTACTTCATTCACCCAAGTGCATAGAAACAAGGAGTAGCAGTTGTCTTTTCTTGGACATACAATTACAAGTGTCATAAAATAGTAACAATGCCATAGTCTATTGCCATCATAATCAAACATATCAAGTAGGACATAAAAAATGTTGGAAGGTCATCTTAGACCATAACAAATTCATCTTTTCTTATTAATAAAGCCATACCAAACAAGACAGTCAATAGTGATCAATGAATTAGTAGTATTTTCCTATTTCACGAGAATATCAGATTAGCAATCAGGTTAAACTAAGGAAAATCAATTACACAATTATATGTAGTGTCAACAGGAACATAATTACTCTTATATTAAGAATTCATAGATCAAACACGGGTCAGTCTATCTCATTCATGTGATAAGAAGGGAAAATAAAAGGGAACCAATCATAATCTAGGAGACAAAAGAGAAAATTATACATAGTAAGGTTATGAATTCTAATGTTCCAAAAAGGGGACATTACAATGTAACATGTAAATGGGCTGACTTGACAATCTAAATGGTATAATTAAGAGGAGAAATTGTGAATTCTAAGTGTGAAGTGGAAGTTTTTGTGGAATTAATGTGATATGAAGATTGATTATTGTGGAAGCAAATTTGAAGGATGACTAGAGATCATTGAGGAGCAACAAAGCTATACTTGATCAAGGAGGATCTAATAAGGCTGAACAGAGACCTGTAGTCAGCAAATTCAGTTGCATCTTATTTAGGTCAATTCATTGTTGCTTTCTAACCATTGTAGCAGTGATTTCAAATCTCTTAACAGAGTTTGTTTAACAACCATTTTGTAAATCCTCTAACAAGGTGATAGTTCTATTAAATTATTCTAAAGACCTCTAGCAAGACCACTCCTAATAGGGTGATTAAATCCTCTAACATGGTCACACCTAATAGTTTGTATTGTGACCTTTAATAGGGTTGGCTCCTAATAGGGCTTACTTTAGAAGAGTGAAAAATTGGTGACTAGTTACTTGGTGGTTTTTCCCATATTGGGTTTTCACATTAAATCTAGTGTCTCTTGTGTTCATTTTGTTTTCAATTGCATGCATGTTTTTTTGAAGATAAGTTATAATTTAATTTACTAAGCTATAGCATTTTTGTTATGTTTACCGAGTATCAGCAGTAACCAGATCTTTAAGACATCTAAGGGGTCTATGGATTAATTTTTGTGAGTAATTGATTCACTCCGCGCCCCCTCCCCCCCCAGTTACTCTACCTTTAATTCCAATAATTGGTATCAGAGCTTTTGGTGCTTACAGGAAAAGATTTCAAGGATCTAAGCTAAAGGTTAGGATTTCTTACAAAAGGGAAAGTTCAAGACTTACTAGGGACAACTTCTTAGCATGGCAAGGATTGATGAGGCTTCATCTAGCTTCTATTGGTGATATAGGGCTAAAGTACCTCGATGAGAAATATGAAGGACCTTCTAGTACATTATTTGTCAATGATATTGCTGAAAAAAAGACTCACAAAAACATGATGATAGATATAGCATCTGCTTTGAGTTATGAAGAATTTGATGACATCAAGGATTGCAAAACTACCTTTGAAATGTGGAACAAGCTGAAAGAGATCTATGGAGAGAATGATAATGTGAGAAGAGCCAAAGTAGAAAGTTTGACAGGACAATTTGATCAAATCAGGATGAGAGAGGATGAAAGCATTGCAAAGTATGTTGAAGTAGTTAAAGAATGTGTTAGTGCAATTAAAGCATCTAGAGGAGATATCAATGATGAGATAGTTATAAGTATAGTTCTTAGAACTCTACTTCCCATTTATGCAATCAGAGTCTCTACAATTCAAAAAAGAAGATGTGAGGAAAATCACAAAATAAACTTAGAGGCCATAGTTAGAATATTGACTGCATTTGAGCTAGACAACTATGACAATTATATTCCAACAGTCAAGAGCATTGAATCAGCATTTGAAGCCAAGCTTTCACTCAAAGAAAAAGGGAAAAGGATGAAGGATTCGCAATCAGATGGTGATGAAGAACCAAAAAAAAGTTTAGACAGTGATCTTGAGGTGGTTGAAGCTCTACTAGAAAGAAAATATTCAAGAGGCAAAGCGAAATACAAAGGTAAGGTTCCTCTAATCTGCTTTTCTTGTGAAGAAATTGGACATATTGCAGCTAGGTGCCCAAATAAGTAGAACAAAGTCAAGAAGAAAGGTCACAAGTACAATGGCAAGAAAAACTTCAAATCATTCAAGGATAAAGGTAAGAAAATATGTTTCACAACTAAAGATTCTAATGATTTTGATGATGACGAAGAAGATGAAATTGTCTACATTGCTATGAAAGATGAATCTGATAATGATATAGAAATGGAACTCATTTCTCTTATGTAAAGAAATGATACATGGATCATAGATAGTGGTTGTTCTCATCACATGACTGGTGATAAAACTAAGTTTGAATACTTTGAAGACTATGATGGTGGTAGTGTAAGATTTGGTAACAATGAACCTTGTTGTATAAGAAGAAAAGGAAGAATCTCACTAACCAAGGAACTTGTATGTGATAATGCATATTGGGTAGAAGGACTAAAGCATAATTTGTTGAGTGTGACATAGCTACTCAATAATCGATTCAAAGTAGAATTTATTCATGGAAAAGCAAGATTGCTAGATGGCAAAGGAAAGCTGATTGGATCAGGCACTCAAACAAAAAGTAACATATTTTATCTTGAACTTGGTGAATGTTCATGTTTCATTGCTCAAATTGAAGAAAGTTGGTTATGGAATAAGAACTTACGTCATGTAAACTTTGACAACTTGATAAAGATTAGTAAATTCAGGAAAGTGAGAGGTATTCCTAACATAAAGAAACCTGAGGTTAGTGTATATGCTACTTTAGTATGTTAGAAAAACTAAACTAAAACAATCAAAAGCATTTGCATACTAATTTAACATAACTTCATGAGAGACAAAGTGAAGTCCTCAAATGAGAATATGAGCCATGGATAGGCTCTCTCAATGAGGATGATCACTTGATGTAGAGGTGTGTCTAATAGCTAAGATGGCTTGATTATGTATGTATGCTCAAATGCTCAAATGGGCTTCAATGGAGGATTTTTGATAGATTTTGGTGAATGCATTTGATGTAAAAATGGCTTCTCAAAATGACATTATGGCTTTACTTTCTAGATTGTGTTAAAATGGCTTGGGAGAGGATTCCTTAAATAGGAAAAGAACTTGAGGATCAAAGACTAGGATGCAAGAATGGGAGAAAGCTTATGGAAGGTTTAGATTGAATGAGAGGAAATCACATGGATTGTGCTTCTTTACAACCAATTAGAGAGTGACACATGTCACAGGGTCATTGGTTAGAGCAGGAGGGGTTGAGGGGTTAACAAACAAGGCTCAAAGCTGATAAAGACTCTCATAATGGCTTGTAAGAGAAATAAATGGGCTTGTAAGAGTCATTTATGACTTTGTGGGCTTCATAAAGTTTTATGGTTGGAATATTTGTGAGAGAGTTAAGATATTTTGACTTGGGTTGGATTAAGAAAGTCTTAAGCTTGACTTAGGAATGTGCAAATGATTAAGGCTTGGATTAGGCTTGGGTTAAGATTAGATTAGGCTTGTTAGAGATGGGCAAGTGGATGGCATTTAATGACAGTGGGTGAAGGAGGAGATATTTTTTGGCTTTGGCTTGGGTTAGCGAGTCTTAACCCGTGTTTAGAGAATGTGACAAGGTTAGGGGGGATTAGGATTAGGGTCAAAGATAAGGATTTGACATCTTCTAGAAGAGTCTAGGCTTTGGATGAGGATGAAGACTTTCTAGAAGAGTCTAGAACTTCCTAGGATGAGGATAAATAAGGTTTTTAGAAAATGAATAAAGTTTTATTTATTTCAAGGGTTTGGGTTGAGGAGATATTTATTAAAATATTTTTAATAAACATGAGGATTAATATTTAATCTTAATTAAATATTTTGAGTTGGGATTAGGGGTAGGAAATGATGGGATTAGCCTTTAATCAAAATTAAAGAAGGATTAGAAGATTTTGGAAGAGGTTAGTGGTCTTAAGGAAATTGGCCAAGTTTTGGGCAAAAAATAAATAAATAATTTATTTTGAGATTTTTGGTCAATTTATTAATTAAATAATTAATAAACAAGAAAATAATGTTTAAATAAGATTTAAACATTTTTGGGAGGGATTCCTTAATTAAATTTTTTAAATTAAGATAAAGGGATTTAATGGTATAAAAATAAAAAAATTAATTAATAAATGATGATGTCATCAGGGACTTTTTCAGAAAATAAAAATATTTTATTTTTTAAAGGATTTTTAGGTGTCTACATTTTGCCCCTCTTTGATGTGATGCTGCAAGTGGCATGGCATCAAAGATAAGAAAATAAGATGCCCAAGGCTAGAGCAGAAGAGGAGAGAATGGACTGCGAGATGCCCCCTCAAGAAGGGAGCAGAGAGAGAAAGTGAGGCTCGACGGCTTCTTGAAAATTAAAAGAATCTTGGCGGGTGGGAGGACAAAGAGTGGCTTAAGAGAAGAGGTTTAGTTAGCTCAAACTCTCACTATGGGAGAATGATAAAGGGGAAAATCAGAGGCACAAGAGTAAATAAGCTTAAGACTATCAAGATTGGGGGGAGGATGAAGGAGCAGAGTGCTATAAAAAGGAATACAGGATAGGGAGATGGATGAGGATTTCAAAGAGTCAAATTGGTGGAAGATGGGTTTCGGAGATCCCTAGGACTAGGATTATGGATCTCAAAAGATGAGGCTTGGTGGATTGATTGGATTGGTGGATCCCTAAGACTAGGATTATGGATCCCTAAAGCTAAGAGTGATGATTGATTCTAAGAGATATAGTTGCACAAGCTAGGGTAGGAGAGACAGATGCTGGATATGGATGGGGGATAATGGAGATGAAGGGAATCCATTGAAGCTTTTTGAGCAGGGGGATACTTCAAAGAGAAGTACCACCATATAGTTGAGCGCTAGATTTGCTATAGGACTATTGGTTAATTACCGAGGGTATCAAGAATATTAAGGCCTTTTCACCAACTATCTAGAGGACTGAAAGACTGACTCAAAACACACAAGGATTACCCCAGCATCACACATGAAACCCAGAGGAAATAGCGTGGAATTGACACTGGGTAACCCACAAGCAAAAAAGAAACAAACGAAAGAGTGCCCCATTCGTAGCATACCATGATATGGAAGATCATGGCAACCTTGAGGAGGGAAAAAAAAGATTGCTTGAAAAAGATACTTCAAGACCTAAAAGGGAAGATTCCAAATTAAAAGAAAGTGAAAATCCAAAAGAGAACCATTTTCCAATGAGATGGGTAGGACGAGGTACTAATAGACCAAGATCAGACATGAGAAAAGCTATATCCTACAAGGATCTATCAAAGAGCACCTAAGCTGGTGGATTTGGATGAGTGATGCACTTGGCAAGCTGAACTAAGAAGGATAACACTTTGATGATAGGAGATTTAGCTAAAGGATGCATTGGAATAGCTGACCAAGATTTGTGCAATGTGTGAAAGATGTTGATCAAGAATGAACTGACACGAAAGCTAGATAGATACAATGGTACTAAGCTAAAGAGGATGTACAAGCTGATGAACCAAGATATGGTACAAATGTACAAGTTGTTTTGAACAAGATTGGATATACAAGCTATGATACAAGCATTGGATACAATATTATTTACAAGCTATACAGGAGCTCCAAATGATAAGATAGCAGGATGGTTCAAGTTGGTGCAAGATGAAAAAGCTAAGGATGAGGTGATAGCGAAAGATATGGATTCGGTAGGATGCATCCAATGATGATGATAGATGTGTGACCAAGGATGGGGACAATGCTAAGGTTGGTGGTAGCTGAGCTGATAGATGGCGCTAGAGTGAATGGCTAATGAGAGGATGACATTGGATTTGCATGAGGATAGCCTAGAGCGAGATACCAATGACAAGGGAGGATGGACTAGACAAGATCTCCAAGGAATACAGTGCCCCTAGTCAGAAGATGACATGCAGAAGGAGGTCTTACGATGGATGTGATAGGATTGAAGCTAGGATGGAAAAGTTGAAGGCACTAGGGAGATGGATGATAGCTGAGATGATGGGATGAGGTTGCAAAAGATAAGTGGATAGTGATAGATAAAAGCTAGAGGATGAAAGATAGGTGGATAAATTGGAAGTTGGAGCTAGATGGCAAGATGTGACCAAAAGCATGAGGATGATAGGAAAATCTAGGGATGGCTGGATTATGCATGACACTTGTTTGCCAAGTTTTCATCATGGTGCTTGTCCAAGGTGCTTGAATTGCCAATTTTTCACTAGTGGGCGCTTTATTTTTTTTTATTTTTTTGACTTTTAAACTTAGCTAGAATAATTTTGGCTTTCTTCAACTATTTTTGACTTTTTTTTTGGGAATTTTCACTAGCTATTGGAATGTTCAATTTTGTTGCTAGCTGGTTGTACACCGGATGTGTGATTTATGCAATAGATCAGATTAGATGGGATTGATGGTAGGAGATGGAGGGATGAAAATGATAGAAAGGAGCATGAAATGGGGATGCTTGCAGGATCAACATTGGCACATGTTGGGATGGGTGTGAAAAGAGCATATGGGGGATAGATGGTAGATGCAAGCTTGATGGAGGATTTGTGGAAGTGCGCTTGGGGATATAGGCACCCAAGATGGAGTTAGGAGATGGGGGACACGAATCATTGGATTGGGGATTAGCAATGGTGGATGCCATTATGCATTGGGTTTCAAATTTTTTCTTTGAGATCCACATGGTTTTGGATTTTCTTTTCATAGGATTTTGCATTGTTTTGCATTCTTTGATTGGATTTTGCCTTTTTGGAGTATGTCTTTTAGCATAGACATATGATTGCCTAGGATGTGGATTTTTAGCTTTATGCATTTTGAAGTTGGAATTCACATTTTTGTGGTAAGCTTTGGGAAGATGATTAGGAGAAGCTTTGTGAGATGGAGAGGATATGGAAGAGCATGTAGGGGGATGATGATGGATGATGTGCCCTGATATGTGCCTTTGTTGATATTGCATAGGAATGGAGGGAATAGGATTTTTATGATGGCTGGTAGGAGGATGGAGGATGGTAGATTTTGGGACATAGGGACCCAAAATGGATTTAATAGATGAAGGGGGGATATGGTAGGTTGTTTTGGTTTGCAAAGATGGTGGAGGGGGGATGACATAAGATTTCTTGAAGGAGTGATGGGAGGATGGCATGGTGGGCTTGGAGATAGGCTTGGTTTGGGGATGGCATGTACCAACACTTTTAGATGGTGAGCCTTTGGATACATATCCAAGACCATAAAATCCTAGATTCTTTTATGCAATAATAGGCTTTATGATTCTTTGCTCTTGTGGTCCTAAACCTTGACCTTGATAATGCCATCGATTGAGCATTTGAACAAGCTGAGGAAATTTTTTTCTTGTAGAAAATGGTAGAAGTGCTTTACTAGATGTACTGCAACAGGGAGATATTGTTCTTAATTCTTTTGCTAAGAGGGGACCACCATGGATGAATGTAAGTGAACCAAGAGGGTAGATTATAGATGGTGGAATAGCTTGGATATGTGGTAAGATGGAAGCATGGAGCAAAGGAGATGGTAGGATAGGATCTTGATTTAGCTGATGGGATGAAAAGATATCTAGCAGTAGAGGAGGTATGGCTTGAGGTTTTGGAGATGGAGGGGATGGTGATTGCACTATGGATGGAAGACATGGTATGATGATATCTTCATTTATGCTTTGGGGGATGTCAAAATGCTTTTGGGCAGGATCTTGATAGGATTGGATTGGAGTGGATGGTGCGATAGGAGGTGAAGGGATGGATTCTTCAAAGGCAGTGGATGGATAGATGGGAGATTTGGTAACTTGGAGATGGGTGAGTAGAATATGGATGCATAAGGGTCATTATGGAAGATTTGGGAAATGCTTAGAGGTGATTTGGATAGGATTTGGAGGGATTTGATAGGCGGTGGAATTTTGATGCTTGTGAGAAGTAGAAAGATTTTAAGAAATTTGATGGATGGTATGGGGATGATAGCTATGGGAGATGGAGGTGATATTGTAGATGGGGAAGCTTCATCACTAACTACTTCACATGGTTGGATTAGATGACATGGCTTATAAACTTTTGGAGGCAACTTTTCTTGTATTTCCTCTAGGAGATTCCTGGGAGACTCATGTGTCAGAGGTGGAGGTGGTGGATTGACAGGAATAGTTGGTGTGATGGTGGTGGAAGATTGGAAGCTTGGTTGATTGGGTGATGGAGGAAAAGCTGGGATATGAGATGGAATGACTAGATAGTTTGGAGGTATGCTTGGATTTTGGGGAATAGTTGGCAGAAGGCATCTAAGACTCTCAAGATACCCATCATAGTCAACAAGATTTTCATCATCATTGGAATAGGATGTAGCGGGAGAAAGGAAAATGCAACCAAACTCATCATGATAGGTTTGGATTTCATGTTTTGATGATGAGTTGGATGGGGATGGTGTCTTGCATATGGATGAACATGGAAGCTCATGGTTGGATTTGGATTAAGCACAAATTTTGGATTGGCTGATGAAAGATTTCCTAGGGAGAGTCAAAGTTGCATGAAAAACCTAAGGAGGATTGGCTGGAGATTTTTGGCTTTCTTATGGATGGAAGACTTCAAGGGTATGCTATCAAAAAGTGAGTCTTTCTTTCCTATGTGCAAGATAGGTGGCTTTTGGTGTCAACTTGAGGATAGAAAAATGATCCTATGGGCATGATAGGAGATTGACCACTTGTGGATCCCAAACTTTAACTTAAGGTGATGAGGGATGACAAGTGACAAGGCTAGATTACCCTAGACAAAACTCTGTCAAAGGGATAACCTTGGGGATATTGAGAGATTTGGATAGATTGATTGGATAGAAAACTCTGACAAAGTAACAATAATTCCTTAAAGGCTTGGGTGGTTTTGGATTGGGTTGCTAGCTGGCTGGGGGGGATGATTTGGATGGACTTTGGATTTGGATTGTTCTAAAGCAAAGAACTAGATAGATTTGGTTGCGGCGGGGGAGCTTGGATGATTTTCTGATGAGGCAGTGACTACACTAAGTATGACTTGAGCTGGGACATTTCTGCTTTTTTGGGATTTTGACCAAAGTTGGCAAACATTTATTCAAAAGCTATGAACAAACAAGTAGACAAAACTTTGGAGCAAGCATGTCAAACACACCAACATCCTAGGAAGCTTCCTACAAGGATGAAATTTGGTTTAGCTAGGGAGTCCTCGATATATGCAAGGTACATGAGGCCCAAATCTATAGATGAAACCAAAAAGATGTAACACAGCCAAGAGGAGCGGTAACCCACTTCTCCTCTTTCACTTCTCAAGGGTATAAATTTCCTTGAGGCTTAGCTTGAGTGACATAATTTTGATCCCAAGAGAGGTGTCTTTGGATTCACCTCTCGATCTTTATACTCTATCAGAATGCTGGAGTTGAGGTCATCCCAAGGGGTGATGAAATCCCTGAGTAGGCCTCCTAAAACTTAAACAAGATTTTAGATCCTAATCTTATGCACCCAAGATGGCCTTGAAAGATGACAAGGGGAGAGAAGACTTGGATGATCTTGGCCTAAAAGACAGAGTTCTTTTCCAACTGACACTTTAAGTTTTTTTGATCTAGACCTTTTGAAAACATGTGTGATTTAAGATGCAAAGGTTTAATTCCAATTTGAAATGCGCCAACAAAAGAGAAGTGATCAAAGAATGAATACACAAAGAATATTTAGGGTCAACAAAAAGTAAACTCACACACTCAAAGGCCCTCCACATCAAGTATCGATTGATTTTTTTTAAGGCATTCAAGATTGAGCGTGAGTTTGTTTTAAGCCCAAAAAAAAGATGTGTGTAAACCTCGATTTCAAGTGTGCGTTCGGAGGCCCTCCATGTCAAGATTTGCTCAATTTTTATGCCCAAATGAAGTGTTAGCAAGACTAATGTGCATTCAAAAAAGATTTTATCTTAGAAAAACTAATAAAAACTCAAGTGAGTAGAATTTGATTTTTGTGGAGCACTTAACACCTTCTTAGCTAGACCCATCCCCATATATGGTGCTAATATTGCAACCAATGGTTAGAATGATGGGTGATTAAAGAGGGTGAGTCCAACAAAAAATTCACTCAAAGTGTCTTGATTTGTTTTTATAACTTAGAAAGTTTCTAAAATGTAGATTCTTTTTATGCCCCAAAAGATGAAGTGTGAGATATTGTAATGATTAATTTACCTTTTGCATTCAAGATTAGATTTGTTATTTTAATCATGCATTCATTAAAAAAAAAAAAAAATTGATTTTAATCCTTGGAAATCAAGAGTGATTTTAGCAACATGCATTCAAAGACAAGTGATTAAACATTCAAGTTTTTTCTTTTGAGCATTCAAGATTGAGATTTTGTGTATTGTTTTAAGAACTTTGAAGTGCTTTGTTTTAACCTTAGATCATTCAAGATTGTTTTGGACTCAAAAGTGAAAATGACTCTTTGGACTTTGGTTTTCATTAAAGATTTTGTATTTTAGTTTGCATGTTTTAAGCCCAAAAATGATATTACTAGATTGTTTTGATGTATGAAAATCCTAAGAAACATTCAAGATTTTGCAACAAGACATTTGTTTGGAACAAATAACAAAGCTTTTAGGACAATTTTGGCAACCATTTAGGACACTTATTTTTCATGAGATTTTTAAAATAACTTTAAAATATTTGTAAATGAGGTTCATTTTATTCTTGATTGATGCTTTGAGTTTGATTTAGATTTTAGTGTGCACTTAGTGTTGATTTTGAGCCTTTTGAAATGGAAACTTGAAGTTCTTTTTAAATATCCAAAAATGAAGTGTTCCTAACTTTGCATGAATGCATCTAAAACTTTGATGTTGCAAGGATGCAAATGATGGAATAGAAGAAGAATATAGACAAGAAGAGGAAGAAGAATTCCAAGTGCTTCGTCCACCTATAAGCTTGAAAAATCTGCAAACACTATGAGATAGACTATGAGTTCTTTAGTCTTCTTCATGCTCATATGAACCTACAAAACCAATTTATACAATCCTACCAATCACAAAAATAAGAAAAATTAGCCAAAATCAGAAAATGACATACAAAACTTGACTAAAAAAGCTAATGAAGATGACCCAGGCGGGGTCCCATCAGGCGTGCCAAAATGTATATGCTACTTTAGTATGTTAGAAAAATTAAATTAAAACAATCAAAAGAATTTGCATACTAATTTAACATAACTTCATGAGAGACAAAGTGAAGTCCTCAAATGAGAATATTAGCCATGAATAGGCTCTCTCAATGAGGATGATCACTTGATGTAGAGGTGTCTCTAATAGCTAAGATGGCTTGATTATGTATGTATGCTCAAATGCTCAAATGGGCTTCAATCGAAGATTTTTGATAGATTTTGGTGAATGGATTTGATGTAAAAATGGCTTTTCAAAATGGAATTATAGCTTTACTTTCTAGATTGTGTTAAAATGGCTTGGGAGAGGATTCCTTAAATAGGAAAAGGGCTTGAGGGATCAAGGGCTAGGATGCAAGGATGGGAGAAAGCTTATGGAAGGTTTAGATTGAATGAGAGGAGAGCACATAGATTGTGCTTCTTTATAGCCAATTAGAGAGTGACACATGTCACAGGGTCATTGGTTAGAGCAAGAGGAGTTGAGGGGTCAACAAAGGAGGCCCAAAGCTCATAAAGACTCTCATAATGGCTTGTAAGAGCAATAAATGGGCTTGTAAGAGTCATTTATGACTTTGTGGGCTTCATAAAGTTTTATGGTTGGGATATTTGTGAAAGTTGAGATATTTTAACTTGGGTTGGATTAAGAAAGTCTTAAGCTTGACTTAAGAATGTGCAAATGATTAAGGCTTGGATTAGGCTTGGGTTAAGATTAGATTAGGCTTGTTAGAGATGGGCAAGTGGATGACATTTAATGAGGGTGGGTGAAGGAGGAAATATTTGTTGGCTTTGGCTTGGGTTAGCAAGTCTTAACCCATGTTTAAAAAATGTGACAAGGTTGGGGGGGGATTAGGATTAGGGTCAAAGATAAGGATTTGACATCTTTTAGAAGAGTCTAGGCTTTGGATGAGGATGAAGACTTTCTAGAAGAGTCTAGAACTTCCTAGGATGAGGATAAATAAGGTTTTTAAGAAATAAATAAAGTTTTATTTATTTCAAGGGTTTGGGTTGAGGAGATATTTATTAAAATATTTTTAATAAACATGAGGATTAATATTTAATCTTAATTAAATATTTTGAGTTGGGATTAGGGGTAGGAAATGATTGGATTAGCCTTTAATCGAAATTAAAGAAGGATTAGAAGATTTTGGAAGAGGTTAGTGGTCTTAAGGAAATTGACCAAGTTTTGGGCAAAAAATAAATAAATAATTTATTTTGGGATTTTTGGTCAATTTATTAATTAAATAATTAATAAATAAGGAAATAATGTTTAAATAAGATTTAAACATTTTTTGGAAGGATTCCTTAATTAAATATTTTTAATTAAGATAAAGGCATTTAATGGCATAAAAATAAATAAATAAATAAAATAATGAATTAATTAATAAATGATGATGTCATCAGGGACTTTTTCAGAAAGTAAAAATATTTTATTTTCTAAAGAATTTTTAGGTGTCTATAGTTAGTCTATGCAAGAATTGTCAAATAGGTAAAATGAAAAAGACTAGTTTTAGAAGCAAGAACAATAAGACTGAAGAAGTTCTAGAAACTGTGCATACTGATTTATGTGGACCTATTGGCATTGAAAGTTATACTGGTGAAAAAAATTTCATTTTGTTTGTTGATGATTATTCAATAATGATGAGTGTCATGTACCTAAGAGAGAAATCATAAGCATTTGAAAAGTTCAAATGGTATTTGGCCAGAGTAGAAAAAGAAACAGGCAAAAGACTAAAATGCTTAAGGTATGATAGAGGTGGTCAATTCATTTCACATGAGTTCAATAACTTTTGCATTGAAAGGAGAATTAAAAGATAGGTTTTAACACCTGGAACTCTTGAACAAAATGGAATAGGAGAAAGAAGGAATAGATCTATCATGGATTGTGTAAGAGCTTTAATGATTGAGAAAGACATTGCTATCAAATACTAAAAGGAAGCTATTAGAACTATAGTTCATACCTTGAACTGAGTATAGCTGAAAAAGAACTCATTCAAAACACCCTATGAGTTGTGGTATGGCTACAAACCCAATGTAAGTTATCTAAAATTATTTGGAAGCAAATTAAATTTTGAAAGAATCTAGAAAAGGTAAATTTGATATAAAAAAGTGATGAAAGAATATTTTTGGGATACTCTTGCAAAAGCAAAGCATATAGATGTTTGAACTTATCTACTTACAAAGTCATAGAAAGTGCACATGTGAAAGTTGATGAGTTTGCAGAAAGAATAGAAGTAGAAAGCAAAAAGGAACCTAAAGACTACAAAAGATTTGTTTACATGGAACCTAATACAATGCCAAGTATACCTATTAATTAGGAATCCTCAACTCCAAAGTCTTCATTAATTGAGTCACAAGAAGTTCAAACCGAGTCAATACCTACCGAGATTTAAGAACCTGAGTTGTAAATAGACACTACTAAATTAGCATCTACCGAGCTCAAGCAACCAGAATTAGAACTAGAAGTTGAGGCATAGAAGGATAACAATGCAAGTCATTCAAAAAGAAAGGA
Organism: Cupressus sempervirens; assembly: GCA_028749045.1. Classification (NCBI taxonomy): domain Eukaryota; kingdom Viridiplantae; phylum Streptophyta; class Pinopsida; order Cupressales; family Cupressaceae; genus Cupressus; species Cupressus sempervirens. The sequence goes on from CM053786.1 coordinate 874,272,582, forward strand.
GCCCGTGTTAGCCAAGTATGTTAGAAAGCATTGTGCACCGGATTAGATCATTAGAGATAAATTAGAAGGTACAATGACAAGAAATAAGTTGAAAGGCACTTGTTTACTTGCTAATTTTGAACCTAGAAATGTCAAAGATGCATTAAAAAAAATGAAAGTTGGATTGAAGCTATGAGTGAAGAGATAGAACAAATAAAGAAAAATAAAACATGGACTCTTGTACCTAGACCCAAAGAGAAAAATGTGATTGAACAAAGTGGGTATTCAGAAACAAACTAAATGAAGATGGTAAGGTATCAAGGAACAAAGCTAGACTAGTATGCAAAGGATACTTTCAAGAAGAAGGTGTAGATTATGGAAAGACTTTTGTTCCTATTGTAAGATTGGAAGCTGTTAGAACCCTACTTGCATATGCTACATTCAAAGGATTCAAAGTTTATCAGATTGATGTCAAGTCAACATTTCTCAATGGCATATTGGATGAAGAGGTTTACATTGAATAGCTTGAAGGTTTTGTTGATCCAAACAAGAAGGACATGGTCTAAAAATGGCATAAAGCATTATATGGTCTAAAACAAGCCCTTAGAGCATGGTATGAAAGATTGCATAACTATCCTATCCAGATTGGTTTTCAAAGAACGAATGACAATAGTAGTTTGTACATAAAGGAAGGATTAGATAATAAGATTATTTTGGCAGAAATATTTGTAGATGATACTTTGTTCACATGAAATGATGATCTTTCTAAAGAATTTTCAGAACAAATGAACAAGAAATTTGGAATGTTAATGTTTGGTGAAATCAAATTCTTTGTTAGTCTTCAAATTCAATAGAATAAGAATGGAATCTACATCACTCAATCTAAATACATCAAGGAGATACTAAAAAAATTTGGTATGGAAAACTACAAACCAATTGGGACTCCTATGTGTACTGGATTAAAAATTACCAAGGATGATCAATCAAAGGAAGTAGATTAGACATTATATAGATCTATGATTGGAAAGTTGCAATATGTAGTGTTGGGCCCATTTGTCGTTGCACCAAAAGCCATGACTATTAGTGAACATGGAGCACCACATAATTAACCACCTGTGGGTAGGGGAGCACGTCGCATCACCCAACTATCTCCCCCTCGACGTGCATACTAGGTGCTTACGCGGGTCGGGAAGGCACCAGGGAGATTTGAACCCATGACCAGGCCAAAACCAGGCTCTGATACCAATTGTTGGGCCCATTTGTCATTGCACCAAAGCCATGATTGTTAGTGAACATGGAACACCACATAATTAACCACCTGTGGGCAGGGGAGCGCGTCGCATCACCCAACATGTAGTGCACACAAGACCAGACATTGCCCTTGTAGTAGGAATTGTAGCAAGATTCTTAGCAAAACCAAAAGAAAATCACATGATGGCAATCAAAATGATCATGAGATACTTAAAAGGAACTAAATAATATGGATTATGGTATAAAATTAGAAGAAATCTAGATTTAAAGGTGTTCACTGATGCAGATTGGGCAGGAAATATTGATGATAGAAAGAGCACAAGTGGAGGAGCTTTCTTTCTTGAAAAAAGGTTGGTTTCTTGGACAAGTAAAAAGCAAAATTGTACATCTCAATCCATAATAGAGGATGAATATGTTGTTGTAGTAGTAAATTTCTCAAACATTGTGTGGTTCAAAAAATTATTGGAAGGTATGAAGCAAGAAATCAAAGAACCTGTTGTTATGTTTTGTGATAACACAAGTGCAATTAACATCTCCAAGAATCTAGTGATGCATTCAAAAACCAAGCATATTGCCATAAAGTATCACTTTGTTAGAGAATTGGTGCAAAAAATAGAAATAAGATTGGAATATGTACATACAAAAGAAAAATTGTTGACATATTCACAAAGCCTTTACCGAAGGATGCATTCTTGAATCTAAAAGGTACGTTAGAGGTCATTCCCCTATTTGAAGCTCACTAAAATATAGTTTTGGTGATGCATCAATAGAAATAGAATTTAAGATCTGTAAAACCCCAAAATTAGTTCATTTCCATTATACCAATTCTGGTCTATTTCTAATAATTTCTAAGTCCTATTCTAATAGGCAATTCTCATTCTGCTACTCGCTACTTGACTTAATTGTCAGATGTAGAAAACCCAAATCTGCATTCATCATACTCTTTATTTAATTCCTATAGTACATACTCATATTAGTCACATTAAACCTATTGATTAATATTTAATTTAATTATTAAGTATTTATACTTTAATTAAATTAAATTATATCCTAAGGCTAATGTACTATGGAATTAAATTTATTTAATTTAATAAATGTGCCTATTTTAATTAATTAAACAAAATTATTTAATTAAATGGAGAAAGCTATTTATAATTAATTAAATGAAGTTATTTAATTAAATGGGAAGTCATTCCTAATTGATTAAATGAAGTTATTTAATTAAATGAGAAAAACATCTTTAATTAATTAAATAATATTATTTAATTAAATGAAAAAGGTAATTATGAGAGCATATCTCATTTTATTAAATTAAATATCTCAACAAAATCTCTCTTCAATTCAAAAAGGGAAATTTCCAGTTCACTATTGATCAAAACAGAGTTAAATTAGTTAACTCCTTTTTCTACTCAAATTAAATTAGTTAACTCCTTATTTTACTCAAATTAAATCTGTTAACTCCCTTTAATTTGGGAATCTCCCTTTATGACTAAACCTCATCTTCAATCCTAACCGTTGATCTAAATTGATCTCAACCGTTGATGGATTTTAGGAAAGTCTATTTAAGAGACCCTCATCTCTTCATTTTAGGAGGATGAATTGATTTGCTATCGAATTGTTGTTGAAATTCATGCTCATATTTGCTTACGTTTCTTGCATGCATTCTGATTCTTAGTTTAATCTCATTTTAGTTTAATCATGCATATGCTTAATCTAGTTTGCTTTATTTGTTCTTAGATTACATTGCATCTTTCATTTTAGATTAATCTGCATACTCATTCTTAGCTTAATTTCACTGTCAAATCCTTCGTTCTTAGAGGGTTTGGTTGCTTAAACACCTCAAATCTGAGGATATCTGACAAGCAATTCCCTCTAGATAGAAGGCAACAGGTCACTTTGCAGGTTGATTTTTGGATGAACAATCCAATGTTCATTCTGGGATGAATCCGCGAATAAGCACCATGTTGAAGTGTGTGTGTTAGCATAGGCCGCATTTTCACATATACATTTTTGGTGCCCACCGTGGGGCTCAAAAATCAATTTTTCTAGCCTCTTTTTGTATTTTTTAAATTATTTTTTTGTTCTCTATCCATACTGTTCCGTACAGATTCAGGAATCTTCACGTGAAACTATTCATTTTCGTGTGAGGATCTAGAATCTTTGTGCAAAGATTCTTTCTGTATCATACGAGAAAGTTCTTTGCCACGCAAAACTTTGCACGAGACCTGTTTCTTCACGTGAGCTAAGTTTAATTTTGTGCAAGCTGAATTTGATTTTACATAGGCTGTAAAACTTCTTCGCGCGGACTGTCAGGAATTTCGCACAAAACTCTATTGACAGAGGAAATTTTTTACATTGATTTGTTTTTTTTTAAATTTTTCTACTAACTGTTTGTGGTTTCTAGTGTTTTTATGTTTTCTAATTTTTTTGAACAACATAGCAGCAGTTTGTGGGACAATGGGAAAAGCGTGCTAAAGTTGCCAAAAATAAGTAAAAATCTACTAAGCACATTGCAAGGATCACCAGGTAATCTTCCTCAGCTGATAACACTTCATTTGGATCTAAAACAAACATCTTTTGTGTTGAGCTTGTGTGTTTCCTTCTTTATTTTCATTTTACAACACACGCATAAAATGATACTAGGGTGTGATCTCTGTTAGTATTCATTTAGCAGGCTTAGTCTTTAGTGATAGATCTAATTAGCTATCTTGGGTTATTGGACTCGCTAATCTGTCTGCCCCTCATTCCACCCTGTGGTTGCAAGCTTAGCACCATGTTAAATAGGGGAGGGGTCTACAGGACATAAGCGTTAAAGGCTCCACAAGGCAACCCTTTTGTGCTTTTTAGAACTCATTAATTTCTAATTTGTGGACTCATTTTGGCTTGTGTGAGGGGTTAAATGTTCCACATCTTTGGACTCACCTCACATTAGTTAAAGCGTTAAGTGTACCACCTTGTGCTTTTTGATTGCTTTTAGATAAATTTGTTTTCAGGAATTAAGATCTATACACACATACTAATTAAGCCCCCATGAACACTATTCGTGGATCTTGAGGGAGTGGGTTCCTAGCGAAACTCCTCTCTAAGACAGATTCCTTATGGGTGGGGAGGATACTTTGAGCATCTCATAGATAGATGAATCTTCAACTTGTTGATTAAGGCATCCTTTCTCTAGAGAGGTTGATAGATCACAGGAAGATGATATCATAGATCTTTAAGAGATAATCTTAGTCTAGTGTGTCAGATTAATCTATTTGTTTTGATTGGGCTAAAGGTGAAAAGGTGTCAAAACCTTGAATCTAGAAGCTATGTCCCCTTGTGGTATACTATTGTGAGTTGGTCACCTTTAGAGAGGGTTAACCATAGCAGACAATCGCTATAGGGAAAACTATGATGACGGAACCTCAAGCGGTAATAGCCATTTTCGCCATGGTAGTGACAACCGCTATAAAAATGTCCTTGTGGAAGAAATCTCCATGAGTGTGGTTCATTGTGGGTTGTCAGATCTCCCTAGCAGCTCTTGAAGATTAAGTTCTTAGACTGTGTCAAAACCTCGGTGTGCCAGGATTGGAGGTCACCCCTGTGAGCCATAAAAGTTGCAGAGTCAAACCATTATTAAATACCTTAGAGAAGCCAACTTTTATTTTCTAGGAATGTGTGCAATGATTGCAAAACTCTTTGAAAATGTACACAAATAGCTCTCTTAGGGATTAGCACAAACTAAGTCACTTGATTGTTCATGCGCAAGGTTGCTTTTGCCCTTGCTCATTATTTTCAGACATGCTTGAAATCACTTGCTTGCTGTTCTACATGCTTTTTTTATCTGCCTAGTTATTGGATCGATCAAAATTTTTGTCAAAATCAGTCGCTGTTGTGAAACTATTCTATCCTTTTGCATGAAATCATTTTGGTCTCGCGCGAAATCATTTGCTCTCACACAAAATCATTTAGCTCTCACGCGAAGCCATTTTGCCCTCGTGCAAAATTAAAGTTCCGTTGCACATCTTTGCGTGATCCAGAAAATATTCTTGCACGAAATTAAAAATTGTTACTGATCTTCACACAAGACAGAAACATCTTCGCGCAGCTCGTAAAAATTCTTCGCATGACTCGTAAATGTTTTTCGCATGAGATTTTGTATCAGCATTTACAATTTGGGTCTGTTCTAGCTATCTGTAGCCTACACGTTGTCCTTTTCTACATCCGTTTATCACTCTCTATTTGTAAACAGTCCTAGAATAGTGACACTTCACTTAACTAAAACTTGTGTCTTATACCTTGACTAGTCTCGTCTCATACGTAATCTTGGTCCTCATCTCAATGCTTGTCATACTTTTTTCCGCAATGGTCATAATCTCTGGCTATTTTAGCCTTTAAATCAGACCATTTGTGCCTTAGTGAATGACATTCTTACTACTATCTTGTCCTTTTTGAGACTCAGTCTTAGTATAGTCCTTATCTAGGTTCTAGCTTCTTGTCCTTGCCTATGACTGTCACAACTAGAAGCGGCAACATCTTTTATCCTAATAACATTAGACGTGGTCATGCTAGGGATCATAATCATGGCAAAGGTAGCTTACCTTTCGCTATGCAATCTATATCTAGTTTGGCTAGTGAGGCATCTTCACGGTCTTCCTCACCTGCAAGGTCATCTCAAGTTCAATGAACATTTTCCAATTTGCAAAAAATTAGGAATCCTTTTTACCAAAAGGATACTGAGACAGGTAGGAGTCATGCATTCTCAAACATAATGTATGATCCTTTCTCCACGGACCCTTTTGAAACACAATGTACAAAAATTGAACACATTCCTATAATGACTAATCGTAAACCTGAATGGGGTAGTCATAGTCGATATCAAGAACAACCTAGGGATGACAAGGAGAAAGAGAAAGAAAATGACACTAATGAAGAACAAGAAGAGGTAGAAATCCTTCCTGAACACATAGCAAGATGTCAAAGAGACAAAAACTTTCAGAAGGTCATGGGAATCCTACTCAACGAAGAGAAAGAAAAGTACTTTCTCAAACTTGCTCAAGAGGGAGCTAAACTGTCCACACATTTCGATGTGGAGACCATTATCACATGTGAAGAAGAAACTGAGACCACTAAACTCCAAAAACAACTGAAAATTATGCAAGACCAATTGGCTCAGATGATGCATGAGAAAGAGAAACCCAAAAAGACATACACATTGGATGCTCTTTGTTCATTTCCATTTGACAAAAGTATAAACACGCCGCCTTTCCCAAGAGGCATAGAACTACCCAAATATGACAAGTACTTTGGTACTACTGATCCCCAAGATCACTTGCAAGAATTTGGTGCTTTTTCTATGGAGTTTATACACAATCAAATGTACCTCATGCATTTATTCCATAGAAGCCTAGGTGGTCAAGCTTTGGAGTGGTTCTCACATTTACATCCTGGTATCAAGACGTTTGACAAAATTACTAATTCATTTGTTCAACAATATTCTCATAACATTCAACATCCTATAAATATTTGAGATCTATGCAACCTTAAACAGAAGGTTGGTGAGCCTTTTCTCACTTTCCTCCAATGGTGGAGATAGCTTTATACTAAGTACTCTCGTAAAATCCCAGAAATAGAGAAGCTCAACATTTTCACTGATAACCTCTTACCTGATTTCAGGTATAGAGTCCAACTACAAGGTTCACATACGTTGATTACATAGGCTATTTGTATCAAAGAATTTATGGTCAAGAAAGGTGAGCTCACTCTTCAGAGAGACTCAAAACAAGGTTCCACTTCCAACAGGGATAAAACCAAACATGTCAACAAGAACCGAGAAATTGTACATGATGGGGTTGTTGATAATGTCACATCAAAACCTGCTAAAGTAGCATTTAATCTCATAGACTGCTTCAAAGTGGCCAAAAGTGTTGAGAAGCCTCCTCCTGACAATAAGACGTCTGGGAAAAAACCAAGAAACTCATGGGCAGCATAACCCAAGCGAGAGTATATGCCTTTAGGAGAACCTTTGGATGTGGTTTACAAAACATTGCTACAACACAAGCTTATCTCACCAATGGATAACCCTTGTCCCTATGATCCACAACCACATCCACCATGGTGGAATGAGACCTCATTTTGTGAGTATCACCAAAATAAGGGACATAAAACCATCAACTATATAAACTTACGTCATAAAGTCTAGGACATGATTGATGCTGGCGAACTTGTGGTAGATGGACATAACAAAAATTGAGACCACAAGGCATTCAAAGAGCCTTTCCTAGCTTATGAAAAAGGAGAGGCTTCAAAACTAGAACCCTACAATAAAGTCAACTGTACATATTCCAATGATGACAATGTCATTCACATGGTTGAACCTATAGATTCTGAATACTGTGATGTTATTAGCATAAAGGGGAAGCAAGCTAATGATAAACCTAAGACACCATTTGTCTTGAGAGGCCCTACTTCTAATAACATGGCTAATGCATCTTCACAACACTGTGCTAACACTGTTACTCGCTCTCATGTGAAATTGGTGCTCAAAGGCCCTACACCTCCTACTTCAAATCTTGAACAACACAAGGACAAAGCCCTTGCTGGTCCATCCGATAAAGGTGCAAAAAACACGACGAACTTGACTGCAACCAGTTATAGTATTCTAGATCAGTTGAAATGAACTAATGCTCAAATTTTTATATTTGAGCTATTTAAAATCTCGCCTGCTCATAGGAAAATTTTGAACAAAGCCCTCACTGAGGAAAATGTTCCTCAAGATCTTGATCTTGAGTGATTTCAATCCATGGTAGGTCACCTAACCTCACCTCATCTTATGAATTTCTCCGAGGAGGATGACAACTCACTGAATCACCCACACAATCAGCCTCTACACATTGAGGTTATGATCCACCAGACACGTGTTTGTTAGGTACTCATTGACAATGGTGCTGGCCTAAATATTGTTTTTGTGGCTCTGCTTAGACAATTGGATTATTCTGAGGACTCTATTGACCCTTGATGAAAGATCACTATTAAAGCATACGACGAAGTAGAATGAAAGTCACTAGGTCTTGTGACTTTACCAATTCGCGTCGGTCTTGTCGAAAGGGATGTCACCTGTCAGGTGTTTGACATTCCCTTAGCCTACAACATTCTGTTGGGATGGCCATGGATACATGAGATGTGCGCTATGCCATCCACATATCACCAATGCATTAAATTCCCATTTCATGGCTCCAAAGTTACTATTCTTGCTACTATTAGCTACACTTGCAATATGCTCAAAGCTACTGATTCTTTCATCCTTGCTAACCGCGAGTCTACTGATTGTCACAACAATAAGCTGAAACAAATTGAGAAGTCATTTAAATTGAAATAAACTGGTATGGGAGAGTACCACATGGAACCAGTGTTGTCATTAACATCTATTCCAGAGTCCCCTTGACATTTTGGGAGACCCTCAGTAGCAAAGAAGCCATTTGTGTTGACACCTCAGACCAAGTTTAATGGCTCTTTTGTCAAAGCTATAGTCCCCTTAGAAGATGAAAGCAAAAGCAGAGCCATTGTTGCATGGCTTTACAAAGAAGAGTCTCTAGTAGACCTAACAAAACAAGCTCAAGAAATCACTCCTAAGAAGTATGGACCTGGTCTTAAGCTTATGAAGTGTTTTGGCTACAAGGGAACCGGCCCTATTGGGTGCAATAACAATGGTTTAATAGATCCTATCAAAGCAACAACTCGAAGCAACAATGACACAACTGGCTTAGGGTTCAAGAAGGTCCCTTTCCATTTGGGATCCAATAAATTCATAACCGTACCTGAGAGTTCATCTAAAAATGAGTCACAATCTGAGTCAGGTACTCAAGAGGAAGAATCTAATGATGAGGATTCTTACCCTCATCCTATTCCTTATGATCTTGCTAAATTCTTTGCTGAGCCAGATGACTTTGTGCCACGTCTTAGCACTGTGGATGATACTAGTGATTTTTCTAAGAACAATGCTGAGCAACTCAAACATCATTCAGAAAAGGGAGAATCTAGTCAGTCATGCCATATTGAGTATTTGTGTAAGAATCCAGAGGCTAAAGGAGAGTATGTCCCTATCACTGTTGGGAGTTTTATAGTCTCTCACCATGTAGCACCAATTCTCATGAATATGAATTTGATAATCTTTCAGAAGTGACTACTGATAAAGACATTGACCAAGTGCATGTCTATGAAAATCAAATTGAAGTGAGTGAAACATCTAGGGATAGGTCACAAGGGTCTGATCCAACTAGTGTCCTAGAGTCATCAATTACTAACGTTCGTACTCCAAGACGTTTGAATACACCTGTGGGTGAGGTTGCTGAAGGTCTCGAATTGCTGGTCCATGCATTTAATGACTATACTATGAATGTAATTGAACCAGCCACTACTCTCTCACCCACACATCTTGAGCTTATAGACTAGAACCCCAATGCATCTAACAAAGTCCCCACGTTCTAGAATGACTATGCTCTTGCCTGTTACCTAAATGCTATCGAACCTATAATATCTTCCACCAATGAGAAAAGCATCAACATGACTGAGGCCAACATCAAATATCTTAGTCACATAATTAAAAAGAAAAAATGCAAGAGGTCCGATGGTGAAAACCACATTGTGGCAGTGTCGGATCCAAAAAAAGTAAAAACAAAAGACGTATCCAAAGGTGAAAACCTCTCTGAGGCACCCATAGATGAGATATTTGATGTCCTTCCAAGCCACTTTCAGGAGAGATCATCAGTGTTAATAGAGCCGATACAGCCAATTAACTTGGGCACAGAAGAACATCCTCATGTGATACATCTGGCACAGTCATTGTCACCTGAAGAGAAGGAACAATTCATTGCCTTTTTCAAAGGAAAGAAAATAAATTTTGCCTAGAAATATTCTGACATGCCAGGATTGGATCCTGATCTTATCATGCATCACTTGTCCATAGCACCAGGCATCAAACCAGTTAAACAGAAGCTTCAACAAATGCATCCTCATGTTGCATTGCTAGTCAAAGCTGAATTGGAGAAACTTCTGAAGGCTGGTTTCATCCGTGCAATTGATTATGCCAAATGGATATCCAATATTGTCCCTGTGTCCAAACATGATAAGTCTATCAGAGTTTGTACAGACTTCCATGATCTTAACTTGGCATGTACTAAAGACGATTTTTTGCTCCCTAATATTGATATGATCATGGACATGATGGGTGGTTATGAGATGTACTCACTTATGGATGGTTTTTCTGGATACAATCAGATAAAAATTGCACCAGAAGATCAAGAGAAAACAGCTTTCACATGTGCATGGGGAACCTTTTGTTGGAATTTGATGCCATTTGGTTTAAAGAATGTTGGAGCTACATATCAGCGCGCTGTTACTACAATTTTCCATGACATCATGCATAGAACTATGGAGGACTATGTTGATGATACTTTGGTCAAAAGTGCTAAACACAATACTCATTTGCATGATTTGGGACGAATGCTAGATCGTATGGAAAATTTTAGTCTTCGGCTCAATCCTAAGAAATGCGCATTGGGTGTTACGTCAGGAAAATTGTTAGGATATATTGTTTCTACAAAGGGAATTGAGGTAGATCCAAAAAAAGTACAAGCAATAATGGACATGCCACCACCTTGAAACATCAGTCAGATGAGAGGACTACAGGGAAGGCTTCAATCTATTTGCAGGTTCATTTCACAATTGGCAGATAAATGACAACCCTTCACAAAGACCTTACATAAGGGTGTGAAATTCAATTGGAGCCAGGATTGTGAGTAAAGTTTAACATAGATTAAACAATATCTTGTCAATCCACCAATCTTGATGCCTCCTATGCATGGAAAGCCTTTGCTTTTATACATTTCAGCCACTAAAACATCTTTGGGAATCCTGTTGGCTCAGGAAGACAATGATAACAAATAAAGAGCTATTTATTACTTGAGTCGAACATTGGTCTCTTATGAGAAAAATTACAGCATTATTGAGAAAGCTTGCTTGGCAGTTGTCTTTGCTTCCCAAAAGTTGAGACACTACATGCTTGCACACACTACATGGCTTGTGGCTAAAATAGATCCATTAAAGTATGTTCTTAGTAAGGCAACTCTCATAGGAAGATTGGCTAAATAGGTCATGATACTAAGTGAGTTTGACATCCAATATGTTGAACGCAAAGCTATAAAGGGGCAGGCAATTGCAGACCAGTTGGCTGAGGCACCCATACAGAGTCTTCTACAAATAAACATTGATTTTCTAGATGAGTCAATTCTAACACTCACTCATCATACATGGGTTATGTTCTTCGATGGATCCTTCACACAACAAGGATTAGGTGCTGGATTACTTTTCATCACACCACAGAGATACTCATTGCCCAAAGCATACAAGATTCTATTTCCTTGTACAAATAACATTGCTGAATATGAAGCTTTGATCAATGGTATGAAAATTGCAGCTGAATGGAGGGTAGATCAGTTGGATATCTTCAGTGACTCTCAGATTTTCATCAACCAAGTAAATGATGTGTATCAAACAGAGGATGAAAAACTGATTCCTTACAAATGCATGGTTGATGACTTGACAAAATATTTTGCACACATCACCTTCCAACAAGTTCCACGCATAGATAATAAAGTGACTGACGCCATGGCCACTCTGGCCTCCCTTCTACAAATGCCAGAAAATGATCTTCGACACGAGTTCTTGGTGGAAGCGTTACACTACCTAGCCTATGACACACTTGATTCCAAGATGATCTGTTCCATTATAGGAAAAGAATCATCCCACTACCATCACATCTCTTCCTACCTTCGTAATCAAACCATTTTGGAAGGTCTGACCCGGAATGAGAAATGTTACCTAGTCCGTAACACTTCACATTATGTCATTATTGCTAATGATCTATATAGGAGAGGTCTCGACAGAACACTCCTTAGGTGTTTAGAACCCGACGAGTCCAAATGCACACTAATTGATGTTCATGAAGGCATTTGCAGATCTCATTCCAATGGCCTAACATTAGGTCACAAACTCCTTCGTGCTGATTACTACTAGCCTAAAATGGAGAAAGAAGCTATTAAATATGCTAGGTCCTACAAACAGTGTCAGCTACGTGAGAATCTCATTCACGCTCCAGCTAGAGAGTTGATTCCCTCTACTACAACATGGCCATTTCAACAATGGGCCTTTGACTTGGTGGGAAAAATTCACCCAACCTCTTCTAATGGACATAAGTTCATTATCACCGCGATAGATTATTTCACGAAATGGGTAGAGGCAGTCCCTCTCACAATTGTTGATGGAAAAACTATAGCACTTTTTATCACAAACTACATCATTTGTAGATATGGTATACCATCCTCAATCATTACTGACAATGGAGGACATTTCAAAAATAAAGACCTTAAGGAACTGTGCAAGAAATTCAAGATTACACAACATTGGTCTTCCATTTATTACCCCCAGGGTAATGGCCAAGCTGAGGCATCCAATAAGGTGATCCTCAAAATTCTTCATTGCACAGTCAGTAAGTCAGGGAGAGACTGGCATCTCCAAATCAATCCAGTCCTGTGGGCATAGAGAACAAGCATTAGAACTCCAATGGGCATGACTCCTTTTGTGTTGGTATATGGGGCGGATGTTGTGCTTCCGATAGAGGTCGAGATTCCTACCTTGAGAATCTCTATGAAAGGTCTTATCACAGATGATGACTATAGGATAGCCTAGCTTCAAGAGCTTGTGTTACTGGATGAATGACGAAAAGTGGCCTGTGATCATCTACGAGCATATCAACAAAGAATGGCACAAAGTTACAATAGGAGAATTAGGCCACGTGACTTCCAGCTAGGTGATCTCGTCTTGAGAGAGAATCCTAAGAATCAACAACAATGAATGCAAAAGGGAAAGTTTGAACCAAACTGGCTAGGTCCTTACATCATTACTGCAGTATATGGATCTGGCACCTATCAACTTTCCACAATTGAAGGAGAAGTGCTTAAAGAGCCTATGAACACTCTCCACTTGAAGCAGTTTTATAGTTGATTCAATCTCAACAAGCTCTCTATACATATCTAAATGTCCTAAAAAAAAATCCTAAAAATCAGAAAAAGTCCTGAAAAAATTGTTACCTTGGTGAAAACCTAGCAATAGGTGCCTTCGTAACACCAAAAAAAATTGAAAAATCTCAAAAATATCAAAAAAAAAAAATCAAAAAGAGAAAAATAAAAAAAAATTTAAAAACAAGAAAAGTGCCATTGGTGAAAACCTAGAAACAGGCATCATGGTAGCAAAAAAAGGAAATCCTGCCAAGAAGGTGAAAACCTAGTAAACAGGTGCCTCTTGTTCTCAATGCTCCATCTTGCAGCGCATCTTCTAGCTATTTTGTATGGTCACTTTCATTCTTTCACTTTCCTGCTTTTCTTGCTCATGTATCCATGGATTGAGTCTTGTCATAGCTTGAAGGCATTCCCCCCTTAGTGTTACTTTTTTGAGATTCTCCTCATAGAATCTTCTTCATGATAGTCACTAGTCGTTCTGACTGTGTCTGCCTACTATCACCAATATTACTATTTTCAAGATTCTCCTCATAGAATCTCCTCCATGATAGTCACCAGTCATTCTGACTGTGTCTGCCTACTGTCACTAGTGTCACTCTTTTCAAGATTCTCCTCATAGAATCTCCTTCGTGACAGTCACCAGTCATTCTGATTGTGTCTGCCTACTGTCACCAGTATCACTCTTTTTGAGATTCTCCTCATAGAATCTCCTTCGTGACAGTCACCAGTCATTCTGACTGCATCTGCCTACTGTCGCTAGTATTACTATTTTTGAGATTCTCCTCATAGAATCTCCTCTGTGATAGTCACCGGTCGTTCTGACTGCATCTACCTATTATCGCTAGTGTCACTCTTTTCAAGATTCTCCTCATAGAATCTCTTTCGCAATGGTCACCAATTGTTACAACTGTGTCTACCTACCATTGCTTAGGTCATGTCTCAAGATTCCTTTATGGAAGATCTCTTTTGCGTTAGTCACCAGTTTTCCTAACTGTGTCTGTCTACTATCGCTTAGTCCTTGTTAGGTTCTTCGTCATGAAGATTCCTCTTTGACCTCAGTCACCAGTCATTCTGACTGTGTCTGCCTACTGTTGTCACCCTACTAAAGAGATTTCTTTCTTACATGTTCTGGACATTGACATTTGACATCAATTCCGAAAACATTGAACTCAAAAAAAAAAAGAATGATATACTTGTTTGGATATGCTGAGCATTTTCTTTTTTTGCTTTGTTTTTCTTTATCATATCTCCTCGAGCAAATCAATGATGTCATCTTTGACTAGAGAAGTAATGATTGGGGGCATGATCTTTTTCTTTGCTTTCTGTTTGCGGTTTAGTTCCAATAAGTTGATTTATTCCTATAAGAGGGGTGTCCACTATAAGAGCTTCCATCTCATATTGGATGGCTGTGTGTACCTCGACTCCTTTTATATAGATACATCAATGACATTGGTTCTTCTCCTTGTTTGTTAGAGTGAACTCTTCATGCTATAGTGCATACTGATACTCATCCTATTAAGTGAACGTACGGGTGACTGCGAGTATATCTAGCACACTTCTGTCTCAAGTTACAAATGCAAGGGTCATTGCAGACACAATGAATACTAAATACTTAGCATAAGAGGAATCTCCCGTGTGTTTGGTGTGCCTGTCATGCAAGCAACATTCAGGTCATCCTAGCATTCATGCTTTGATGCTTATGTTAACTTGCTACATTAAAAGGGACAAATGTTCTAGTCATTCTGGCTTTTTGTGCCTCGAATGCTTACATTTAATCTCGACATCCCAATAATGTATGTTATATTCATATTTTCATGATTGCAATGTTAGTGGAAATTGTATAACATACAAGCTTTATTTTATATCCAATGATGATAAATCATCAAAGCTTGGTAACCAGACCTAGGGTTGCATTTAACATAGTCTTGCATTACATACTTCACTTGCATAAGCATGCGATTCAATTGCAAATCTTCTTTCACCTTCTCTGATGAGGGATTACTAATCTCTTCAAAGTATCATGTTCCTTCACAAACTGCACAAATGATTGATTAATCATCCTTTTGGCTACTTTGGTTGCTCTTAACCCATTTTTCGGGATCAAATTTGAAATCTGACACACTTAAGTGGCTCAAAATGCATTTTAAATTTTTTTGTGCAATCCAAATCTTTCTGATACTTTGCAATTCTTGGAATATTTTCAACTCAAACTTGATCATTCTGATCTCTTCATATTTCTTCAGATCATTCTGATCTCTTTATATTTCTTCTTATCATTCTGATCTCTTCATATTTCTTCAGATCATTTTGATCTCTTCATATTTCTTCAGATCATTTTGATCTCTTCATATTTCTTCTGATTGTTCTGGCCTCTTCTTTATTGTTTAGATCATTTTGATCTCTTCTACATTTTGTTGAATCTTAGATCTCTTCTGTATCTATTGCTATATTGCTTCACATCTATTTCTGGTGTATCATCTTTTGATTTCGCTCCCAAGGGGGCAGGATGATTACATCATTAAATACTTATCACTCGAGGCATTTTGTTCCCTTCTATCTAGCATCTTTGCTACCTATCGCATCTGGTTCCCATCTTATGTTCTCATCACTTGAGGCATCTCATCACTCGAGGCATCTTGTTCCCTTTTATCTGGCATCTTTGCCATCTATCACTTGGGGCATCTAATCACTCGGGGCATCTTGTTCCTTTCTATTTTGCAACTTTGCTATCTATCCTATCTTTTCATCAACTAATCAATCTTATAACAACTCTTCTCAAAATTTGATGGATAGGTATTGGGACAGTCTAAACCTCGACTCCTGAGGATCAAGCCTTGTTCTAGGGATGATTCTACGACTTATGATTAGACCTCGTTATGTTTTAATCAATCTCAGGTATCTAAGTGTTCTATCTAGATCCTTGAAGGTTAAGCTTCATGCTAGAGATAATCTTCTAAATGCTTTCAATTCTAGGTATCTAGGTGTTCTATCTGGATCCTTGAAGATTAAGCTTCATGTTGGAGATAATCTTCTAAATGCTTTCAATTCTAGGTATCTAGGTGTTCTATCTGGATCCTTGAAGATTAAGCTCTATTCTGGAGTTAGTCTTCTAAATGCTTTATCACTCTCGGGTATCTAGGTGTTCTATCTGGGTCCTTAAAGGTTAAACTTCATTCTAAAGAAACCTTTTAAATGCTTTCAATTTCAAGTATCTAGACATTCTATTTGGATCCTTAAAGATTACGCTCTATTTTGGAGATAGTCTTTTAAATGCTACCAATCTTAGGTATCTGGGTGCTCTACTTAGATTCCTTGGGATTAAGCTCTGTTCTAGAGATAGTCCTCAAAAGCTTATCAATTGGTCTCCATGTCATCAACTTCGAAACCAATCTCATGTTCGCATCATGCTTTCTGATTATCTTTGAATTGAACGTGCTGCTCACACATTCATTCAAAGAGGGGCAAAATGTAATACCCAAAAATTGGTTCATTGCCGTTATACCAATTCTGGTCTATTTCTAATAATTTCTAAGTCCTATTCTAATAGGCAATTCTCATTCTGCTACTCGCTACTTGACTTAATTGTCAGATGCAGAAAACCCAAATCTGCATTCATCATACTCTTTATTTAATTCCTATAGTACGTACTCATATTAGTCACATTAAACCTATTGATTAATATTTAATTTAATTATTAAATATTTATACTTTAATTAAATTAAATTATATCCTAAGGCTAATGTACTATGGAATTAAATTTATTTAATTTAGTAAATGTGCCTATTTTAATTAATTAAACAAAATTATTTAATTAAATGGAGAGAGCTATTTCTAATTAATTAAATGAAGTTATTTAATTAAATGGGAAGTCATTCCTAATTGATTAAATGAAGTTATTTAATTAAATGAGAAAAACATCTTTAATTAATTAAATAATATTATTTAATTAAATGAAAAAGGTAATTATGAGAGCATATCTCATTTTATTAAATTAAATATCTCAACAAAATCTCTCTTCAGTTCAAAAAGGGAAATTTCCAATTCATTATTGATCAAAACGGAGTTAAATTAGTTAACTCCTTTTTCTACTCAAATTAAATCAGTTAACTCTTTATTTTACTCAAATTAAATCTGTTAACTCCCTTTAATTTGGGAATCTCCCTTTATGATTGAACCTCATCTTCAATCCTAACCGTTGATCTGAATTGATCTCAACTGTTGATGGATTTCAGGAAAGTCTATTTAAGAGACCCTCATCTCTTCATTTTAGGAGGATGAATCGATTTTCTATCGAATTGCTATTGAAATTCATGCTCATATTTTCTTACATTTCTTGCATACATTCTGATTCTTAGTTTAATCTCATTTTAGTTTAATCATGCATATGCTTAATCTAGTTTTCTTTATTTGTTCTTAGATTACATTGCATCTTTCATTTTAGATTAATTTACATACTCATTCTTAGCTTAATTTCATTGTCAAATCCTTTGTTCTTAGAGGGTCTGGTTGCTTAAACACCTCGAATCTGAGGATATCTGACAAGCAATTCCCTCTAGATAGAAGGCAATAGGTCGCTTTGCAGGCTAATTTTTGGATGAACAATCCAATGTTCATTCCGGGATGAATTCGCGAATAAGGACTGTGTTGAAGTGTGTGTGTTAGCATAGGCCGCATTTTCACATATACAAGATCTATCAGTTGATGCAAGAAACCAATGAAGACATTGCTTATGAATCAGTACATCAGGTACAATGGTATTCAATTTTTTTGAGTTATCTTTGGCATGTGTTGTCAAAGAGGAAGAATATACTATCATATCTTTTTGAAATTTGCAAAATAATAAGAGTTTTTGCAAGAGGGAGAGATTATTATGAAAGAGGGAGTTTGCTATATTTGAAGAAGAAAGTGAAGTATTCTGTCAATAAAAGACTTGTTTTTAAATTTCATTCTACTATGACATGTTGTGTTGCCATCAATGCAAAAGAGGGAGATTGTTGGATATAACTGTTTAATTGTGTGTTGTCTTTGATGTCACCCAAATGTCATATCAGCCATCAGATAAAGTCTACCGAGCTCAGAAGGTCAGCAAGGCAAAGGACAATGTCTACTTAGCTCAAAAGGTCAGCAAGGCAAAGGAAAAAGTCTACCAAGCTCAGAAGGTTAGCAAGGCAAAGGATAGAGTCTACCAAGCTCAGAAGGTCAGCAAGGCAAAGGACAGTGTTGACCAAGCTCAGAAGGTCAGCAAGGATGAGGATAGAGTCTATTGAGCTTAGATGGTCAGCAAGGAAAAAATGACAGAATCTACCAAGCCCAAGAGGTTAGTAAAGAAAACTTGTAGTATCTACTGAGTAAATAGTTCTTACCAAGCTAACTCGATCATCAAATGAAATATGGCAGAAATAGTTCTTATTGAGCTCACTCGATCATCAAAAGAAATGTGGCAGAAGCAGTTCTTTTTGAGCTCTCATGAAGGAATTTAGTTCTTATCGAGTAAACTCGGTAACCAAAGGATTTTAAAAATATTGCAATGTTAACCTAGTCAAGAAGGTTAACTTAGGAAATTTTTGGAAGCAATATTTACCGAGCAGGGTTGGCCAGTAAAGGATTTTGTTGTTTTATAAAATAACATTTATTTTTTTAGTGTAATATTTGTAGCCAACTAATGTATGGTTTATTGGTAAATATAACATGTAAATGGGCTGACTTGAAAATTTGAATGGTATAATTAAGAGGTCAAGTTGTGAATTCTAAGTGTGAAGTGGAAGTGTGTGTGGAATTAATGTGATATGAAGACTGATTATTGTGAAAGCAAATTTGAAGGATGATCAGAGATCATTGAGGAGCAGCAAAGGTATACTTGATCAAGGAGGATCTAATAAGGTTGAACAGAGACCTGTAGTCAAAAAATTTAGTTGCATCTTGCTTAGGTCAATTCATTGTTTCTTTCTAACCATTGTAGCAGTGATTTCAAATCTCTTAACAAAGTTGGTTTAACAACCATTTTGTAAATCCTCTAACAAGGTGATAGTTCTATTGAATTGTTCTAAAGACCTCTAGCAAGGCCACTCCTAACAGGGTGATTAAATCCTCTAATAGGGTCACACCTAATAGTGTGTATTGTAAAATTTAATAGGGTTGGCTCCTAATAGGGTTCACTTTAGAAGAGTGAAAAATTGGTGACTAGTTACTTGATGGTTTTTACGATATTGGGTTTCCTCGTTAAATCTAGTGTCTCTTGTGTTCATTTTGTTTTCAATTGCATGCATGTTTGCTTAAAGATAAGTAATAGTTTAATTTATCGAGTTGCAACATTTTTGTTATGTTTACCGAGTATCAGTAGTAATTAGATCTTTAAGACATCTAAGAGATTTGTGGATTAATTTTTGTGAGTAACTGATTCATCCCCCCTCTTAGTTACTCTACCTTTAATTCCAACATCAATATCTAGAGTGTCTCTAGAAGAGAAAATAAACATGTTTATAGGCATGTGACAATTGGTTCTTCTTATGATATACCAAAGAATGTTGTTGATGAGAGGGAACAATAGATTAGAATTATTGTAAGGCTTGATGTTCTTGATAATTGCACAAATTGGCAAGTTTTTGACTCTGATATGTAGATTGTTAATTTCTTAAAAAATGAAGTAGAGTTTTCTACTAAAAATTAGGCTAAGCTCCAAACTTAGTATGGAGATCAGATTTTTAACCTAAACTCCAACAAGCTACCTAAAGGTCTAGTCACCTTGGAAGGTATCTTCAACTCTGGTGATCAAGAATAGGGAAAGGGTTCACATCTGACTACAAGCAAGTATGATCATATGTCTGTCACTATTGCTAATGGAAGAACCCTCAAATTGAAGAAGGTATGCACTAATATTGAAGAAGAAGTCTTCATAAAATTGTGTCAAGAATTCAATGATGTTATTGCTTGGACATATGAAGACCTAAATGATTTTGAACCAAAATTATCTCAGCACAACATAGCTTTAAATGATAATTCTAAGCCTATTAGGAAGAAGCAGAGGCTAGTTAACTCTAAGATTGAACCACTAATTAGATAATAATTGTCAAAGCTCATAGAGGCAAATATTATTTTCCCTGTTAAGAACTCCTCATGGGTGGCTAACCTTGTTCTTGATAGAAAAAAGTGTGGAGAGATTAGACTATGTGTAGACTTTAGAGACCTTAATAGGGCTTCTCTTAAAGATCACCACCCCCTTCCCTCCATGGAACAAGTCCTATCCAAGCTTAGTGTCCTACAAAGGCTTTCTTTCTTAGATGGTTTTCTAGGCTATAATTAGGCATTAATACAAGATCTTGACAAAGATAAGACTACTTTCACTATTGAGTTGGGCACCTATGCTTATTATAAGATGCCTTTTGGACTAGCCAATGTAGGTGCTACAATTTAGAAGGCAATGGAGATAGCCTTCAAGGGTTTGTTGGAAAAAATTGTACTAGCATATTTGAATGATATAACTATATTTTCAAAGCATTTGGTAGATCATTTTGATCATCTAAGAAAAGTATTTGAAATATGTAGAGAGTTTGGTGCATCCTTGAACCCGAAAAGGTGTGTATTTTCTACTGACCAAGGAAAGCTCTTAGTGTATATTGTGTCAAGAAAGGGGTTAAAAATAGATCTAGAGAGGATAGAATCAATTCTTTCTCTCCCACTTCCCACCCATAAGAAAGGACTATAGAGTTTTCTTGGTAGGATCAACTTCGTAAGGAAGTTCATCCCTAAGCTTTCTTCTATGGTGAAGCCTCTCATAATTATGTTGAAGAAGAACCTGGTGTTCACTTGAACTAAGGAGGTAAGGGATAGTTTTGAATAATTTAAGTATTCAAGTGCATTATTCCCTACTCTTTTTAACCCCAATTTTGATAAAGATTTCATCCTCTACTCCCTTGGAGGAAAGTCGGAGTTAAATGATGAAAACTTGGAGCAGCCCATTGTTTTCTTCAGTGAAGGACTTAATGATTATGAAGAAAGATATAGTTATGTAGAGAAACAAGTCCTTGATTTTGTAAGGGTTCTCAAAAAGTTTAGACATCTATTATTTCACACAAAAGTCTAGATTTTGTGTCCACATGTAAGTGTAAAGGATTTCCTCTTGAACAAGGATATCAATGAGAAGAGAGTTGGATGGATTAATAGGGTCATGGAATATGATATTGATACTAAGATCACCAAATTTGTAAGAGGTAAGGGACTATGTGAGAAGATGACTTCATCTTTTGAGATACATGAATAGGTTTCCTTCTTGATCCAAAATGAGAAACTATTGGAGAATGAAGATCAGATCAATTGGTTGCAAGACATACTAGCTTCTTAATAGAAGGAAGATGTCCCTAAGGCCTAGATAGATCCAAGAGGAGATAGTTTAGGTTGTAGACTATTCCCTATGTCTTTTTGGATGGAATATTATTCAAAAAGGATTCTTATGGAGTTCTACTTAGATGTATATAGATAGATTAGGTCAGCAAGTTGCTAAAGGAATTTCATGATGGTCCTACTAGTGGTCATTTCTTAGCTAGAGTCATTGTGATGAAGATAATGAGGGATAGCTATTATTGGCCTAACCTATTTAATGACTACCATAAGTAGGTAAGGAAGTGTGAGAAATGTGCTTTATTATTAGGGAAGAAAAGATTAGTTGACTTTCCCCTCCATCCCATTCAAGTTGACCAACCTTTTTTCCAATGGGGTTAAGATTTCATTGGTCTAATAAATCCACCCTCTAGTGCTGGTCATAAATGGATCTTGGAAACCATAGACCATTTCAAAAGATGAAATGAGGTAGTGGCTTTGAAGGATGCAATAGGCCTCAGTATTTGAATTCCTTGATAGAATTGTGACAAGATTTTTTGTTCCTTTAACTATCATATCTGATAATGTCAAATCTTTTATTGGAGCTCACATATGTTATTGGGCTCTAGAATATGGGATATATTTTAGCACTTCCTCAAATTATTATCCCCAAGAAATTGACTTGGCCAAATCCTCTAACAAGAATCTCATTAGGATCATGAGGGGGACAATTAAAGACAATCAGAGGAGTTAGTATGCCAAGTTGAAGATAGCCCTTTGGGCTAACAAAACTACACCCAAGAGAGTAGTTGGGAATTCACCTTTTATGTTAGTTTTTGGAAGGGAGGTCAAACTTCCTATTTCATGAGAATTTCCCTTTCTTGAGCTGGCTCATCAACTAGAGCTAGAGGAAAATGATCCCATGATAATCAATTTACCAAAACTAGTTGAATTAGAAGAAAAAAGGCAATATACTATGCATACACTTGAGACTCATCAGTAGTAGGTCAAAAAAAGTTTTGATAGAAAGGCTACAACTAGGAGTTTTAGGGATTGAGAACTTGTTCTCAAGGGGATGTTGATAGAGACAACCTAGGAAGGTATTCTAAGTTTGATGCTCTTTGGAGTGAGCCTTATCTTATTACCAAGTGCAACAAGGCCAACACTTTCTAGATATCTAGGACCAATGGAGATGTTCTTCAAATTGTAGTTAATGGGATTTACCTCAAACCCTACTTCTAGAGAGTGTTTAGGTTTGTTTGATATATCAAAATAGTTTTTCAATTTTTCCAAGAAGTGCTGAGCATAGGTTATCTCTTTGTAAGATAGCCAATTTTTGAATTTTTTTGTAGTTGCAAAAAATTCAAAGGTAGAGTTATAGTTTCATGATGCACAAGATCTCAATTTTCTTTATGACTCCATATCCCAATGAATGATTAAGGTCACTAGTCATATACATAACAGGCTAATATCCCCTCTGAGTCACCAAAATTGTTAGCCATATTTTCCCTCCTGCCAAACAATTAATTTTTACTATCAAGTATGGCCAATGGTCATATCTATTCAAATATTCAAATAATAAAATGTTATAAAGGATACATTTAAACTTTGGCTTATCCCTTATTTTTGTAAGTTCAAGCCTTTTATGCTTTATCTCTTTGTAGACTCAAGTCATGATTATGTGACTATCCTTCATCATCTATTCATTGCAATCTATGGTATAACTATCAAAGGAGGTGTGAATGTGTGACATAGTCTTTTTAGTAGTTAGCCTAGCTTCATGGTTTAAAAGGCTAACATCTAGTTTTGAGTGGTGAAGTTGCAATATCCCTTCATCACTCAATTGTCAATGTATGATCTTAACTCTAGGTTTAAGCTACAATATCATGATCCTTCCTTACATCATATGATCATGAAGAGTTTATTGTTAACCATAGCCAAGATAGTGAGGTTACAAATCACCTTGTGCACATGGTCACTAGGGTCAGTGATGTGTTAAAGAATCAAGCCATGAAGCAGCAATAACATGAAATGAGAAAACTAGATGGTCATCATAGTTTTTCTATAGTCATTGAATAAATTGTAGTTAGTAATGCAATTGTGCATCTCTTCCTTTTTTCATGATTGTGATGAGTTAAGAATAATCCTAGGTTAAGGTTTTGGAATTATAGCATGGTGCCATATGGATGACCTTGGTGATGTGGCAATTCTTGATTGGTCGAGGAGATGAACTATGTAGGAGGTGTCTAGCTATATTTTGACCATTGAATTTAAATAAATCAATGCATGTTGCTATGTCCTTATGGAAAATTGTATGCTCAATTTATATAGTGAGATAAAAATGATGCAACACATGTCTCAATAGGCCCAAGTAAATGGAAGCAATGATGGTAAAGTCCATTTTTTGCATGGACACAAGAATTTCATGTTAAGTTAAGGATCAAGACATGATGACACAAAGGGTATGTTGGTGGTTAGTTTCATGTTGTCTCTTGATTGTGATAGTTAGGAGAAGATGTTAAGGATAAGCTACAAAGAAGTGATATGGTTAGTTCATAGTTTTGTGAGGAATAAAAACTAATGGAGAAAGGTGTACATGAAGTTGTGGTCACAGAAAATTGAACATGAAACATAAGTTGAATACTAGTAGGGTAGTGAAATGATAAAGTATGATTGGTTCACATGGAAAAGGTTGAGAATTTACTGTAGTTGACTGATGACATGGCTGACTTGGTAGAATGATAACAAAGGAAGCAACTCTTTGATGGTAGATTTGATCTTTTCAATATTATGCAACCACTTTCATTATTCTCCATGTTTGATAAATGTGAAGAGAAAATCTATCATCACCTAGTGGTCCATCTAATTAGTTAGAATGATAATGGTCATTGTTTCTATCTTATCAAGTGCTCTATTTGGTGAATAAGTGATTTTCCTATGTTTGAATGTGTGCAATAATCAGAACTTTCCCAAATTTGTAGTGACTATTCTCTACAATCTTGAATGCAATTGTTGAGTTTTTCCTTAGGGTAGAAGCTATCTAAGTCATGCTTGTACTATAAAAGTAGATTTTGTAGCCCTTCTCAAAGTTGATCTTTTCTTTGATTTTGTAGTATTGTATGTTTATGCTCTGCTACTGTAATTTACTTTGCCTCTAAGTTAATACATTTTCTATTGTATTTTTTTCTTCCATTAATATACAGTGCAATACCTTCTTTCCTTTATGTTAATGTATTGTCTTCTTTTCTTGATTGTATGATTATATCTATTTGGTTCTAAATGATATACAATGAAGTGTTTTCCTTATAGCATTCTTTTGGTTCTAATCTAAATATAGTTATTGGAATAAGCAAGGATTGAATTTGTATACTTTAAGGTTGTATTGATGAACTGTGCATTTTTAGGTAGAGATAAGATTCAACATACTATTTGGTGTATCAACTCCTCTTATATTAGATCAGGTAGTTTTCTTCCATGCATTTCTTCTCCCTTTTCCTCTCAATAAATAGTAGGTGCATCTTGATAGTGGGGAAACTGGCCTTCTCCAAAGATTCAATCTCAAGTCACAAAGTCCCAAACTTTTGAGATTGTTTCCATGTTATATGAGGCTGCCTTCAGGTAAGAATTTAGGCAAGGGTGCAAGCTTTTGTGTTAATAATGCCTTAGAAAATGAGGACTATAGTAGAACCATGAAAGAAGAAATTGAACAAATTGATAAAAATAAGACATGGACTCTAGTTCCCAAACCAAAAGATAATAATGTGATTGGAACCAAGAGGGTGTTCATAAAAAAATTAGACGAAAATGGTGAAGTCACAAGGAAAAAGGCAAGATTATTTTTCAAGGGATATGCACAAGATGAAGGGATATAATATGGAGAAACATTTGTTCCTATTGCAAGATTGGAAGGAGGAAGAACTCTTCTTGCTTAATCTAAATACAAAGGTTTCAAAGTTTATCAAATGGATGTCAAATCTACATTTTTGAATGGAATATTAGAAGAAGAGGTTTACATTGAACAACCAAAAGGATTTGTTGATGCTAACAACAAGAACATGGTATGTAGACCACACAAAGCTTTATATGGTTTGATGAAAGCACCAAGAGCATGGTATGAAGGGATTCATAGTTACCTTGTGAAAATTGGATTTGAAAGGACTAATGACAACAACAATATATACTTGAAGATAGAAAAAGGAAAAGGTATTTTAATAGCTGAAATTTTTGTTGATGATATAATATTTGGAGGTCAAGATGGATTATCTAAATCATTTGCAAATTAAATGGAGAAGGAATTTGAGATGTCTATGTTTGGAGAGATAAAGTTATTTTTTGGTTTGTAAGTATATCAAATGTAATATGGTTTATACATCACTCAGTCTAAGTCTGCAAAGGAAATATTGAAAACTTTTGGATTAAAAGATTTAAAACCAGTTAGTACACCTATGATGACAAGACACAAGTGTTACAAGCTAGAGTTGTCATTGCAGAAAAAGATCAACCTATTAATGGCCAATACAACCACTAGACTTATATAACACATGAGGTAGTTAATCCATGTCACAAATCTTGAAGGGGAAGGCTAGCAGTTAGTTCAACAATTCCCTCCCTCAGTGTTGCCCAAGGAGATTCAAACCTGTGACCAAGCTCTAGTACCACTTGTTACAAGCTAGAGTTGTTGTTGCACCAAAAGATTGACCTATCAATGCCTAATACAACCAATAGACTTATATAAAATAGGAGGTGGTTAAGCCATTTCATGAATCTCGAAGTGGAAGGCTAGCAATTAGTCCAATAATAATTTTTCAAAGAATGTTGATTCAACTAATGTGAATCAAACATTATACATATCTACGATTGATAAATTGTACTATGTAGTACATAGTAGACCAGACATTAAATTATCTATTGAGATAGTTGCAAGATTCTCTATGAATGCAAAGGAGAATCATTTGATGATTTTAAAGAGAATAATGAGATATGTGAAAGGAACAGAAGACTATGATCCATAATATAAGAAAAATGAAAAAATTGAGTTGAGAGCCTACATTGATGATAGTGATGGGGACACAACCCACATAGAATGGACACAACAGAAAAGGGAAATTGTATTAACTGAAAAATAAGCTAGTACATTTAGTACAGAGAAAATAAACTTCAAAACATGCCCTAAGGGCTTACAATAGCATAAATGTGGAGATAATTTCTCCTTTCAGTACCTCCTCTTAAACTCCACTCCGAACTACCTTTACAATGCCTGAAATCTCCATAAATAGACCCTAGAGGGTTAAGGACTAGGAGTATATTCTAGAAAGTGCTAGTAGGCATCCACCGACCAAATAGAAGGTTCCAGAAGCTGGATTAGAAGTCGGCACAACTCTAGAAGAATCCAGAAACGGTAACCAAACTTTCGGGAGGCATAACTTGTGAACCGTAGCTCCGATTGATGAACTATTTACATTTTCAAAAAGCTCTCAAAGTGCTCTATATCCCTATGGACCAGTTTCACTCATCCCCATTTTTTGGCCCTTTTCAAGGTCATTTAATGCCCCTAACTTGAATTTGAAGCATTCTTAGGAGGTCTCCAAAACTCAAAAAACTGTAATAACTTTCAAACCGTGGGGCCTTTTGACTTGATTCTTTTTCTGAAATGCTCTAAATTACAATTACATTCATCTAGCCAATTTAAACCTCCTAGTTCACCAAAATGATGGCTCAATTACATACTCCTTTTTTTTGGGATTTACACGAACACTGATAGTGGAACTGTGAGAGTTGGAACCTTTATTTGACCCAAATGGGTATCCAAAAATGAAAACACATGAAACAGAAACTAAGTCTAAGTATTTTTTTTTTGGGTGACATAGGATTTCCCTTATACCTCTGGATGCTCCTGCATCAGGTAGAAAGAACACTAGTGGAGGAGCATTTTTCTTAGGAAAAGTACTAGTTACATGGAATAGTAAGAAATAAAATTGCATATCTCAATCTATTTCTATGGTTGAATATGTTGTTCTTGCAGTAAATTGTACAAACATTGTATGGATCAAACAAATACTTTAAAGTATGAAGGAATAAGTCATTGAACCTGTGGTACTTTATTGTGATAATGCAAGTGCTATAAATATATAAATGAGTCATGTAATGCACACACAAAGAATAAGCACATTTCAATCAAGTATTATTACTTGAGAGAGTTAGTTCAAGACAAAGAGGTGAAGATGGAATATGTGAATACAAAAGAGTAGATAGTTGATATCTTTACCAAAGCATTACCTAAGGATGCTCATGAGTATCTAAGAGGTAGGCAGTGCCTTACATCAAATGGAGCTAAATATTGTATCTTACATATTGATCAAGTGGATCTGACTTTAGGAGGTGCCTAAAGTAATCAAAGAGTTGGAATAATAGATCAATCACATAAAAACTGATAGAGGGAGTAACTAAAATTGTTAACATCTGCATGTTGAGATGACAAGTCTTTGGTAGGGTAAGTGTAAGAATTTGGGTCTCACATTTGGGAAAAAAGTGTAAGTGTTTATCCTATTTTTGAAATTTCTTGTTAATTGATGTCAAAACTTGATGCATTTAGAGATTGAATACAAAAGAACTTCAGCAATATAATGTGTAGTGTTTAGAATCTACTTTTTGAAGATGTAATTTATTTGTGTACCCATATGATAGATTTTTTTTTGGAATGGATCTTTAAAAATCACCTTTTCAAAATGCATGTTTCAGGACCATACCACACTTGTGTATGGACAACATAATTTGACACAATTAAATCATTTTTTGTAAATCCTTTTAAATGAAGTTACCTAACATACCAAATATTGATGATAATATTTTTTCTTAATTTTTCATTAAATATTTTTTTTATTATTAATTTTTAATTATCTATAAAGGTAAATTAAAAAACCTCTCATGTATAGACACCATAATTTGATCAAAATTTTACTTTAAAAAATAAATATTTCTTTTAACATTAAAAGAATTTTATGTAGATTGATGACACATAAATTAATTTAAGAAAAATTATAAAATAAAATTTTTATTAAAGTTTTAATGAACCTCACTATATTACATTAGGTACCACCTTTGATTAAAAAATAATGCAAAAATAGTAAATAAAATCATAACACTAAAAAAATTATATTTTTGAAATCAAGACAGTGAGAGCTCTAAAAAATTTGATCAGTATGAACCTCTAAAAATTATGGCAAGGCATGAATTTGTTAGTTCAATTCCTTAGCCAGATCTTGAGAGGTCAAAGCATAGGCTTGGTCTCACCAAGCGTATCCCAAACCAAAATTGGGGGGGTGGGGTGGGATCCTACCCCATGTTGTAAGAAATGGATACCCTTTATTTGAAATTCACAAAATGGGTACCTGTTTTGAAGAATTAAAAGTGGCATTTAAAATGCATTCAAACCCCCACCCACCCACTGCCCACAAAAAATAAAATAAAATAAATAAATAAAACTTTTTAGAAATGGGTAACCATTTTTTTTAAGTTACAAATGAGTAGCCAAGTTTTTAAAAATGGGTACCCATTTCTCTAAATTGAAATTTTTTATTTTTTAAAAATGGGTACCCATTTTCAAAATATAGGATTAGGTACCCAAGCTTAAAATGAGTACCCATTTCTAAAAGAGCATGATCTCAATATGTAGAATTCTACGAAATTGAGACCCAACTTCTTGCTTCTAACTAAAATTGTTGTCAAAGAGGGAGAAATAAAGGATACCAAATAGTGAAAGAGATAGTGCTAAGGGAGATATAAGAATAGAATAAGAGATACCTGAATATCAGAAAGAGGGAGTGATCAAGAGGGAGTCATACAAAAGAGTTGATTTTTTATTGATAAGAACATAATTTTGTAGCCTATTAAGAAGATGGAAGCCACTAATAGAGGGATAGATCTCATTACAAGGAATTATTTTCTTTTTGGTATTGTTGTTGGAAACAAAGAGGGAGATCATTGAGAAAATATTGATACAAGTATGAGAATGTGTTTTAATCATTGTTTTGTCACTAATGCCAAACCTGCTACTTGTTGATAAGACAACTACTTATTTGGTTTGAGTACTATCATGTATTTTATTGATGATGAGGTTTTGATCAAATAAGATAACAAGATCACCTAGAGGAAAGGTTGAGTTATGGTATGAAAAATGAGTACAAATATTATTAAGATAGTGATGATATAGTGTATTGATTATCTACTTAAGGCTACAAAGGATGGATATAGTGATTAAGTCTAGAAGAACAAGTAAGAAGAATTGATTCTACCAAAATTAACTAAGTGGACAACAGGTGGTGAGAATATTTAGTGCAAGATGAGTAGAAAATCAGCTGGAGCTGAGTAAAGTGAAGTTTTAGTGTATTCCTTATAAACTTAGTGTAAGCTAAGTAAAGTTTAGTTGATGCCTAGCACCAGTAAACTTTAGTGTTTGCTAATTTATCTACTAGATGACAAGTGGAAGAATAGTGTGGAAGCTAAGTGATAACATATTGATGCCAACTTCTAGTATTCATGTTAAATCCTATATTTCATGAATTTAAGCTAACTATTTTATTTTCTTGAATTATGTGAAGTGTGTGGAAGATAACTATGATGATTTGGTGGCACAAAATTCAAAGTAAACCATTTTGAGGAAAATTCAAAATGAATTAAGCAAGTAGTTTCTAGAGGAACCAAATGGAAAATTGGGTAGATTTATTGTATCATACCTAACTTACCTAACCCTAAAATGGATGATTGAAGTTGTAAGAAAAAAGATCTAAAATTTCTTTGTATAGAGAAATAGTCAAAAGCAAATGTTGTCATGTGAGAGAACTTAAGAAAGACAAGGAGTCTAGGGTATTGCCTCATTCAATGGCCAAATAGAAGAGATTTCTATTGGCACAAAGAAACAAGGTTTAAGAGTATGGATTCTTGAAGGGTAACAAGCTATTAGAGCTAAAGTGAATGAAATCCAAGCATAATGGAGGATTGAAATATAGATTTATAATCTGCAAGTGAATTGTAAATTGTTATCATATCAATCCTTACTATTACTTTCCAATCATTGTATTGGTTGAGGGTAAATCCTTTGGATTAAGGTTGACCTAACAGTCATTTGTAAATCTTTTAATAGGGTGAAATTCCAAGTGAATTATCTAAAGTCCTCTACAAGGCTCACTCCTAATAGGATGATTGAAATCTTCTAACCAGGTCACATTTAATAGTGTGTATTTGTAACCTTTAATAGGCTTGGCCTTTCATAGGGCATCACTTCAAAGGAATGAGAATTAGCAACTTATTACTAATGGTTTTTCCAAATTGGGTTTCTACATAAAATCATTGTGTCAAATTTGTTATTGAATCTATTATGTTTCATGCTTATATTTCTGCAAAGTTGATTTGACAAGAACCTACAAGTTTAAGTATTGTATGACGTAATGGATACATGCAGGAATTTTTTTTATGGATATGGGTTCACTAAGATGTGAAAAAAATTATTTGTACATCCAAACCTTGGATAAATGATTCACCCCCCTCCCACTCGCTCTTGTTATTCTAATGAATTCTAACAATTTGAACCTCATTGTTAAGTGACTTATTTTATAATCATAAATTGTATGTATGTATTAAGTGATATTTGTGACATGTCAATATTGTGTAATGTTATTTTACAATGTCACTTGACACTTGTAATGTGTATATGTAATGACATGTCTACTAAGGTTGGAAATGTAACTTTGTGTAATAACCTAAAAATGGTCATATAAACTATTAACCCCCTTCTCAGCATTTTGGCTAAATTATTTTAGCATTTACCTAGACCAAATTACTAAAAATCAATTTATTTGATTTTAACCTATAGTTTGAATACATTATCCTAAGCCCATATTTGATTAAAATAACATGTCCCATTTTAATTAAAGAAATTCTCCCATTCTCTTAACCAACTAAATGTGCATACATGAAGTCCTTTTTCCATTTTCAAAATTAAAAGAAAAGGCTTTTGTCTCACATGAAAATTCAACTCCTTTTGCATTGGTGGACTTTCTCTTCCACATGGATCATGCCAAAATTCAACCCCCACCCTTGATTGTCCACTTCCTTGATCTTGATCTCAACCATTCATCTACCTTTAAAAGAGAGAGCTCTCTCCTTCTCAAAGGATCCACTTCTTGAGTATTGTTATGTTGTAGGTCTCTTGATAGCTTTCTTAGAGCTTTGTAGAGAACTTCTCATTTCTTGTCTAATTCTCACATCACCACTCTCATACTGGCTCAATTTCATGTTTTAGGTAGCTTAGTTCATTTTGTAATAGCTTAAATCATCTATTTTAATAAGCATGGGTTTTTTATCACTCTCATTTATTTAATCTAGTTGCATTATCCATTTCATTTTAGTATAGATCATACTTGCATTGCATACTTTAGGACCTCCTTTTGGACACTTACATTCTTGTTCTTGTCTAAAGAACCTCTCATTGCATGGTTCACTAGTAAGGGCTACATCTCTAAGGCTCATTTGAAATCTTATCTCATACTTGTTTATGCACCTTTACACTCCATGGATAGGGAGCTTCAAGCCAATATTCAAGTATTCAAATTGATGGAATAACTTGGATACAAGAATTTAGAGGAGTACACTTTTTGAGTGTACATTTTGGCACCCACCATGGGGCAAAACATTTTGGATTTTCTCCTAATCTACTTTTTTTTCATGCATTTTATGCTTTCTATCTCTTCTTTTTATTTTTTATAGTCATGAATATTGGGTGATACTTTCTCAATATCATATGATATTTTTTAGTAGTGTTGTGTGATACTTTTCTAGTAAAAGTATCATGCATCCATACAAAACTCTATCACACTAGTATACAAGAAAGTATCACATGGGTATAGTGCAAAGTATCACATGAAGAAAAAGTATCATATCAATATACTAAAAAGTATCATATGATACTTAGTCAAGAAAAAATGTTGCCTAGTGTAAAACTACTTGTTGTTTGGATTCTTTGATCAATTTTTGTTCTATAGAAGTCTTTTTTTCAAGTTTTTCATGTTCATTACTATCTAATAGAGGTCTTAGTGTAGGTTTCCATTGAGACTAACTCTTGTTGGACTAAGGGTTGTGCTTGTAGGTTTTTCCCCTAAATGCTTGAAAATTTCCTTAAAAGAACACATGTTAAAGCTTCAAATGAAAAAAGGCTACTAACAGTTGTTTGCAAGACTTCCTAAAAGTACACAAACCAAATAGTGCTTGTATTTTCCTAATTTTTGTGTGCAAAAATACTACTAATTGTTTATCTTTCTTAGGCACATAATACTTGTGATTGTGGTCTCTTCGTGGTAGGAAATTATACTCTTCACCCTTGTGGTGAATAAGAAATCTTGACCCACCTTTAGATTTCAAAAGCAAGAGCGTTAATTGAAGATGTTTGATGTGTTTTGGGAGAACAATTGGGATGGGAGAGTATGCTCTTCACCCTTGCAATGAATTAGAAATCTTATCTCCCAAGAGTGGATCCAATCTATTTTAGTCTAGTATCCTTTAGAGGTTCTTCTCTTTCTCAATCAAGAGGAACAACTCAAGTAGAGTCATGTGAACCCATCTATTTCAATCAAACATAAATTAAAGGTTATGAAGGACACAACACCTTGGTAGACTTAGTGCTTGTCTATCACTTAGTTTGAGTACTTGTGAGATTGGGACCATGAGGAAACTACTTGGAAAGAACCCTTAAGGTTCTTTTATGACTACAAGGTCCATTACTCTCTACAAGGCAAGGTGGTCTGTAATTGGGTGCAAGAGGAGTATTACAAATGGAAGCTTGACCTAAACACTCTAGGTTAGTAACTACCTTATTTTGTTTCTAAACTTCTTGGTGTAAGGATCGATCCTAGTGGATAACGTTGATCACCACAAGATTTTACACTCACCATTTGTGTCCCCTTGGTCAATGGTTATGCTGATGGCATCTCATTGAAAAATCCATTATCTCTTGTGGGAAACTACTTGGTGTGAGGCAAAAGGTTGCTTAGTGTGGACCAAGTTTTGAATAATGAACCTTGACTCTTAGGTAAATATTCTTGGAAAGTATTTTTGAATGTCCTAGACCTATGTAAGCATTCTTACAAATCAAACATCTTTTTAGCATTGGTAGGAATTTGCTTTGACATTAGAATTGTATGTTGGCAAGGTTGCTTTGCTCCTTGTCAAATTGTTTGAGACATGCAAAATAACCTTACTATTTGCAAACCATGTTGTTCTATAATAAAAATTGAAGTCCTATACTATCTACATAACACTTTAGTCTAAAAATATTTGAGAATTAACGTAAAACTTAATGATTTTTTTTGCTCAAAACTACCTTTTTTATAGTTCACTATCACTCTTCTATACAACCTTTTGAGAAATATTGTATGATATTTTTGTGATGAAATTGTATTTCCTATCTATTATAAAGTCTATTGCCTAACTATAATTAAGTATATTTCCCTCAAGGAAAATTATCATTTGGAAAGAAAGTATCACCCAACTATTATCAACTCTATCGTATGATATATTTTGCTATCCAAATGTCGCTTGCTTCTCAAAGAAATATCACCTGGTTTCTACTACTTGGAAAATAGAGTCAAAATTACATCTTACCTAGTCTAGGATTGTAACCACTTCATCCTACCTAAATTTGGTCAAAAAACTTGATGTTAGGTATTGTTATAAGTCAAAAAGATGCGTTTAGTCTATTAGATGTAAGCTAAAAATGATCACTAATGGTCACTTGTCAAAATATGATTACCTTTCTATGCTAGCTACTTGCAATCAAGATGCTTGCTCACTCTCTTGGATTGAGTCACTAGTGCTATAAATGCTCTTACACTCTTGAAAATCCACTTTCTTATTCTATCTTTGATGAGTGATCATTCTTGACCCTACATGCTTCAAATCTCAAATACTTCTCTCATCCTATTAAACAAAGAAATTCCCTTACATGCTAGTCATGACTAGGTTTCAAATTGGTAAAGGTATCCATCCTTCTTTCACCTTTGAACAATTGGAAACTCCAACTAGGCACCCTCATGGATAACCTTTAGTGGAGGATCCCATCTTTGATAAACCACAAGTAGCTAATACTTGGAATAACCCACTGTATAGCTTTGAGAATCCATTTGGTATACCCTTTGATACACCTAGCGATGAAGACAACATCTTGATCACCATGCATCCTAAGGAGAGGAAACACCATTTAGAAGAAAAAGCCCACATGGAAAAAGAAAGACTCAATGAAGTTGTATGCATGGCCACTAGAGAAAGAGCCTATCATCAAGCTAAGTTTGATGCTCATGCATGCAATGACAAAAATAGGCACTTGGATAATATAGTAAACCTTTTGATAACACCCCTCTTGGTGGCAATGATGGAAATAATACACCTTGCAAGACTCCTAGAGTCAATGTAGGAGCACACCCATCACCACCTAGATGCTCACAATCACATCACAAAAGTGAGACTAATGATGAAATCATTAATGAAGACCTTATGATATTTCAACAAGACAAGGCCATCCAAAGACTAATACTTAAACGCCTTGGAACATAATGGAGACCAATAATTTTAGTACATGACAATGAAGGGATGGAAACTCCCTCAAGAATTTGATGTGCACAAAATAATCCAAAAATGAGAACCTATTGGAAGCTTAGATCTTGAGGGAAGAAATGCAAGAACTCAAAAATCAACTTGCACAACTACAAGTTTTTAAGGAGAAACACAAAACCCCCTTTGTTAAATGAACATGTGCTCTTCTTTTTTATAGGAGTCTTTACATGATTCCATTTACTAGGGATATAAAGGTTCCCAAATATGATAAATATGATGTGTGATCCTCATGAT
This sequence comes from Cupressus sempervirens, assembly GCA_028749045.1. Taxonomy (NCBI): domain Eukaryota; kingdom Viridiplantae; phylum Streptophyta; class Pinopsida; order Cupressales; family Cupressaceae; genus Cupressus; species Cupressus sempervirens. The sequence continues at coordinate 874,308,071 of CM053786.1, forward strand.
CATATGAGAAACTTCTCCACTCTTAGTATGGACTTCATGCTTGAAGACACATGCCTTAAGAGGTTGTTTCCTAGGATCTTGAGAGACCAGCCCATGGAATGGTTCACAAAACTATCACCTCCTCTCAGAATATTTATTGAACTTGCATAATGCTTCATCCAACAGTACTCTTACAACATTCAACATCTCATTACTATAATGGATTTGTGCAACATTAAATAGAAACAAGGTTACCCCTTTGCAACATGCCTCTAGTGATGGAGATATTTACATTCTAGATACCCTTGGCAAATTCTTGAGACTAAGAAGATTGACATTTTATCAATACACTTGTATTGGAACTCTACTTTGACCTTAGAAAACAATTGTTCACATCTGTCAAGGCCATGGTTGAAAGTGCATACCACATTGAGGATGTTGCTATTAGAAAAGGTAACATTTCCTTGAATAAAGACAAAAATGACAACAGGAATGGAAAAGACAAAAATAATCCTTAGAATTAAAAAAATACATTGTCAATGTTAGAGTAGTGGATGCTCGTAAGACCAAGGAGTCTATCTTTAACCTTTCCAATTCCATTTATGCTATGAAGCAACAAGAGTCTTCAAAGTCTCAAACATATTATTAAAAAAAAAAAAAAAATTAAGCCAAGACATGTTTACACACCTATGGTAGAACTCTACAAAGTGGTCTTGAAGACCTTACTTGCAAATAAATTGGTTACACTTTTATAAAACTCCCAATCCTATGACCCACCCATCAGAAGTACTTGGTGGAGAGAGGACCATGTATAAAGTTATCATAGGAGCAAAGGCCATAACTCATCTATTTTATTCAAGATCTCATTGATGACAAAAAAATTGTAACAAATGGCTTAGTAAAAAGCTTTTATCACAAAGCCTTGAAATAACCATTAACAGAATATGAAAATGGGAATCATCTAAGACTAACAAGAAAGATCATGATGCAAAGATCAACTACACCTACATTGACACTGACAATGTCATAAACATGATAGAGCTTTTTGAATATATTTACATTTGTGAGTCCCAAATTTGACATGGAATCCAATTATGATACAAATAAGGAAAGACCCAAGGTTATCCTAAAAATATGTAATGCTCAACAACAACATATGGACACTCAACCTAGGGTAGTTCTTAGAGTGGAGAAACCTTCCTCCTCACATTATAAGATGCTTAATGTTGTTACTAGTGGGAAATTTAAATTTATCATTAAAGTTTCAAATGGTCTTAAGAATTCCTCATTGTCCAAACAAGAAGCTACCCCCACTATATATAGCTATGACCTTGTTAGTCAATTGCAAAGAACCCCAACACAAATATCAATCTTTGAGTTGCTAGAACTATCTCCCTTGCACAAGGAAATTATAGAGAAAGATTTACACACAACCAACATCCCCACAGATATTGATGCTAAGTGATTCGAAGCTATGGTGAACCATATCTCTTTACCACATTACCTCACATTCTCCAAAGTAGATGAAAAGTACCTTAGTCATCCCCATAATCTAGCTATATACATAGAAGTCCAAATATTTTGTACTTACATTCACTGAGTCTTGATAGACAATGGTGTAGGTTGAATGTCATCTCTTTCAATGTTATTCAAAATCTAAGCATGTCTAAATTGTATTTTAACACTAGGTGAAAGATCACTATTAAATCCTATGACAAGGTTAAATGACCTTCTAAAGGCCTTATTGTGTTACCAATCCACATTGGTCCTATAAAAAGGGATGTGGTCTTCCAAGTTCTAGACATCCCACTAGCATATAATTTGTTTCTAGGAAGACCTTTGATTCATGACATGTGAACACTACCATCTACATAACACCAATGTATAAATTTTCCCTTCAATGGTATTAAAATAGTCATTCCTAGGAACAATTCTATGTCTATCACCACATTGTCTATTTTTGAAACACTAGTTCCTCATAATCAATCTTCTCATGTGCTCAAACTATCTTTCAAAGAGTGTGAGTAAAATTTGAAAATGATAAGCCTAGGTATGGGAAAGTACACTCTAGACTCTACTGTTACTCTACTAGTTTCTCCTCGATCTTAGGGGAAACCTTCTGCAAAATTGAAGTCCTCAGTTTCTACTATGACTATTTTTGGTACTTTTGTTCAATCTTCTATTCCCTTAGAAGTAGAAAAAGAAGACCAAGCTATCCAATTTTGGATATATAGGAAAGAGGAAGTCATAGTCACTACTCCTATCTCTCCTAAGTGTTATGGAAAAGGATACAAATTTCTAAAAAATATTGGCTATCAAGGCCAAGGGTCCTTAATTGGTAGCAAGAAAGCTCTCAAGAACCCTTAAGTCATACTAAGGGTTGCAAAAATAGAGATACTACTAACCTAGGTTTTGGGCTAGAAGATGAATTACTAAGATTTGACAAAAAAGCTCCCATGTTTAGTGAATCAAAGGATGATGAACCATCCTTTATTACAACTATTCTACAAGAAGAATCTTTCATGCCTCCCACTTCCCTAATTTGGGGAGAAGAAAATATGGTTACCCCTAATAAAACTCATGCTTCCACCTCTAGATGACACAAACTTGATGAATCTAATCATGAAGATCCAAAAATAGGAAGGAAAAGAGAGAAAATTGCTCGCTTGATCGCTAGGAACCAAAGTATAGATTCTGGTAAATATGAATGGGAAAGTCTCTCAGATGTATCTTGTGAATTAGAAGCAAATGTCATACACACCTATGCTATCCAACCAAATGTAGTCAAAGAGTCTAGTTTGGGTCTAATGAGTTGGTTCACAAATTGCTTTAGTGGATTGTGTTGATCCCTCTAGGCCTATTCTTGATCTAGATTCCTTTGGAATTTTCACTATAGGCTCAACCTCACAATAGCCTTGAAGCCTCCATGTCCCTCTCATTAATCTATCCTAATCACATAGATTGGTCTACTCAACACCAAAGACTTGAACTGCCATCTTTCTAGAATGACTATGAGATCACTAGCTACCTCAATGCCATTGAACCCATGATATCTTCCACCAACAAACCCATAGTTAACATGCCTAAAACAAATATTGTAATGCCCCGCCAAGAGATCCAAAGAATTAACCTAAAGTTTCACTAAGTTTGGTAGCATTTCTTTTTTCTTTAACAAGAAAGATAAATCATTTACAATTTATACTTAATAATAGAAGCAATAGCAACAATCCAAATGAAAGTAAAAATAAACATATGTAATAGGTTTCATTCTTCAAGGATCCCTTAATGTTGAATCACATCTAAATTAACTATTCATCTAACACCACATCTACATAATATAATACTGAAAAGTCCAACGTTCTTAAATTACATTTTCGAATGCTCAATCATCCACAGTACATGCCAAAGGGTATGAAAGGCTCAAAAGAATATACATCCAAGTAAATAAACTACATCATCATACTAACTCTAATCCATGATGCGATAATATAAATGAAACCACAAACCATACATGATACATCATCATAGAAAATATCATAAAAGATAACCATATATCATCAAACAAAATTAACTAAGTGCATGGTTCCTCCCAACCATAAATAGCATCATTAGACCATCGTGGATCCTAGCCATCCCTCTGTGCATAACATCCCAAGTCACCAAAGAGATCATCGGTATTAACATAGTAGGAATGTCACACCTATACATACTACATCATATACAGAAAGTAATCTGACATGCAAATATAAGCATAAGATAACACCATCTAACATATGCTAAACATCAATGAAAGGATACATATCCACCATCATAGTCCAAGAATGCATCAGCTATGGTGTGCCAAATAGATCTCAAATGATAAAGTGGAAAAACACTACCACCCAACCACGTGGAACCTAAGTGGTCCACTCCCACTGTGCTAAGGAGATAATCTCAAGTCCCAAATAGGCTATCAAATCACAAAGCATAAATATTCTCTAAGTCCAAGAATCCTAAAAGTATACTAACTCAAAGGTTTCAATCACAAAACTGACATCTAATCCTAGAGGCACACAATGACATGTAGGAAACCTACTTTATAAGCGAGCAAGTGTCATCGCATATATCATGTAGAAGTTACCCTAGCAGTTAGCTTACAACTCCATGAGTCCCTACTGATCCTTATGTAGCCACTAGTATCCTCTCATACAAATGAGGCATACTAGTATCCTAGTCTGTACAAGAACTGGAGGCATGGGCGAGACCAAAAAAATTATCTTTTTAGGTTCATTTAATCCCCATTTTAGTGTAAATGTTATCACTTATTAACAAAACTTACAATGAGTTACCCTGGCAGCCACTTAGGGCCCTGGCCCCCATTGCAAGCCACTTCTCGACACTACAAGTAGATAACCTACCCTAAGCTCATGGAATCATAAAATCACCATAGTCCTGTACAAGCGACTGGAAAGAAATACCAAAAGATAATCCACAATAAGAATCATCAAATATCCACAATAAAAGCATCAAATCTCCATGAGCATTTGAAAAGCATCCATAGAAAATCATGACCACAACAGTTCTCTATTGGCAACTGAAGGTATCACTGATAATCAAAAGTATCCATTGGTTCTCAATAACCAAAATATATCTCAAAATCATACTGATCGAAGACTCTAAAATGGTTGAGTCAAAACATGTCACAACATGACATCATCAAGATATAAATCAAAATTTTAGTCCCATCATGGTGACTGGAAAGTAATCCAAGGATAACTGATTGATGACTCAAAAATGGTTACGTCAAATGTCTTAGATACATATAACTCAACTTCTCTTAAGAAGAATGATGAGCAATAACAATCAGTAATACAAACATCTCATAGAGCATTCCATCACATAACCATGGTTGGGTTTAGAAAGATCAAGACCAAATAAGATCAACATGCCATCACATCTCATAACCCCCGAGTCTCTGGTAACAACCTAAGATTGGTCAACACTAGTCAACCCAAAAACCCAAAATAAGAAGCATAGAGAATACACAATGCAAACACATGTTTTGGTTTTGCTATATTACATAGTTGAATTAAGTGTAGAGCTTTAGTTTTCGTTTCAAGTATACTTCAAGTCTATAAGAGTAATCATTTGACCTACAAGTCAACCCGTTTGTTCCCTCGATAACATTATCCTTCTATTATTTAAAATTACATTCTAAGAATAACTGAAGGATAAATATTTACTCATTAAATCATTTGACACTTAATAAAATCATTCTCTTTATTTTGCTAAGATTAATGTTACTAATTGAATAAATCTTCCTTATCATTAATTCAACTTCTCCAAACAAAACCAAAGGATCATATCTTTTAAATTATAAGTAAGCTAGTTACTAGTCTTCGAATAAGAAGATTATAACAACAAAATTAACTAGTCTTACTTTAATGCCATGCTTTATAAATTAATCTTAATTAAATCCTCTAATTAAATTAATTAATAATGTACACAATCCATAACTCTATATCATTTTGATAGTTCTTATTTAAAACTCAATTAAATATCACTAAAACTTAAGTCTCATAACCATTAAAAATACCTAAAATTCATTATTCAAGTCATTAGAATAAGACTTATCAACTTTGATGCAAATACTTAACAACTTCTCTAAAAGAATAGATATTAGCATATCAATTAAAATTTTATTACATAACTTAATTATTAATTTGTCATGTCCCCTTTTCGAATAATTAAATAATAATCTTTGCTAAGGCAGGCAGGCCCAAGAAAGTGAAGTTTCAGAAAAAGGGGGTTAATCTTTGGAAACCGTTGGACTAATAAATGAAAATTATTATTAAAATATGTTTCATTAACCTCTCTTGGATGTAATTTATGGTTATTCCCTCTTTTAAGGGGTTTGGAGGCATTTTGGGCTGATTCCAGAACTTGATTTTGCTCATTTTCTTTGCTATTCTTCAGAGGCTGCCAAACTTGTGGAGAAGGAGACCCAAGAAAGGGAGTTTACAGGTTTTTAGGAAGACCCAAGAATGGGAGTTTGTAGGTTTCTACGAAGGCTAAGGATGGGAGTTTGAAGCCATTCCATGTGCATGCTCATACAGAGTTTGCCTTTGTGCTGAACAGTGCAGATTTGTGGGTTTTCGGGTGTGTTTTTTGTATGAGTTTGGTGTTTTCAGTTGAGTATTTCATATCAGTTTGGGTTGCTGATGTATTTTAGAATTTAAGATATTAAAATAGAGTAGAATATATGTATTGGGACGTGATTAAACTTTTGATATATTTTATTAGTGTTTTTGTCATGTTTTCGGGCATTTTTGTGTTAATTTTGGGAGCCCGATGAGCATAGTTTTTGTCCTACATTGGTGAGCTATTGTGTAAAGGCTATATAGATCTAGAAATTTCATTTTGTAGGCTGTTATGCTGCTGAAATTTCTGAAAAATTTTCCACTTTCAAATTTATTAATAATTTGTGAAGCTGTGAAGCTTTTGGCACAATTTCTGGCATACCCGATTTGGGGTTTCTTGAGAAATTTGGTGGATCTTTGTGATATTAGTTGTTTGATCTTAAAGATATGATTAGAGGTTGAAAATATCATATAAAAATCAAAAAAAGGACATTTCAGTGGTATCAGAGTCATGATCTTGCCAGCCTGAGGGTTTGTAGAAGTTTTCATGTCAGTTTTGACAACTACCCAGATCTTGCATGTCAGTTTTGACAACTACCCAGATCTTGCATGTCATAATTTATGGTTGCATGTTGCTTATAATAAGCTGCATGTCAAAATTTATGGTTGCATGCTACTTCTAATCATTTTTATGTTAGTTCTTGTTGAATTTGGTGGTTGTAGAAGTTTGCATGTCGGTTTTGACAACTACTCAGATCTTGCATGTCAGTTTTGACAACTACCCAGATCTTGCATTTTTGACAACTACCCAGATCTTGCATGTCATAATTAATGATTGCATGTTGCTTCTAATCAGCTACATGAAAAAATTTATGGTTGCATGCTACTTCTAATCATTTGCATGTTAGTTCTTGGTGAATTTGGTGGTTTCATGTTGCTTCTAATCAGTTGCATGTCAAAATCTATGGTTGCATGCTACTTCTAATCATTTGCATGTTAGTTCTTGGTGTTTGAAAAAGTTATATCCTATTGGGGTTACACTCTACTTTATCCAGAATGGATAGGTATAGTACAGAGTCTCAGAGGACACGATCTTGGACAATTGATATCTAGAGTCAAAATAGTAGAAAGGATGGTTATTTAGACATTCGAGATAAACTTATGAAAATAAGCCATGACATGTCTAAATAGTTGATTGAGCACCACCGTATAATGAATGACATGTTGTCCAACCCAGCTAAGGTGGATAAGTTGACTGGATTTCTATTTGGCATATTTTCTCACAGGGCAGATGACACAATTACCAAGAACTTGCATGAAGAGTTTGAGAAACTAGCTGATAGCCAGGTAGAGGTCTCAGATTCTATTCTGCCATAGGAGGTGGTGGGAAAGGATATTACATAGATTGATAGTAATGGTCAACTTGATAATCAAATTGAGACAATTGTTTATAGGTTGTCAAAGGGTGATGCCACAGGTATTCAGGATGGTATAGTTACAACAGGCAGTGACTACAGTGTAGTGGGTTCAAATGATGATTATGACAATGTCGTTGTGAAGGATGGTGAGATACCTAGTAGAGATGAGCAGACATTGAGCATTCATGATTTTGCTGAGAAAGAGTACCAAGCATAGTTAGATGCTTCACCACATGAGGTTGAGGTTGGTAGTACTTCACATGATTTTTTCGGCCAGCTGAAGGTGAACAAAGATAGTATAGTGACTTCATTATCTCATCATGACAGGTATGTGGAGTTAGTTGGTATTGGTCATATTACTCAGGTGAGGAGTTTGCTTGAGTTACCAGTTGATTCTAGTTTACGGATATGGACTCGAGATTGTTATATTAGCATTTGGGATTCAGTTGACTGGAGATCTTTAACACTTTTTGGTAGCAGTGTTTGTTTGGGTGCTATCATGGATTTGATTAGCATATTACATGGTGTTGTCTTTTCTTGTGCCAGTATCTTGTCTAATGTTGGTATTAGTTTTTATACACCGATGTTGGGCTTTGTTCATATATCTAGTCGACCATACTTGCTGGAATGTGTTGATGATCTTTCATATTTGGCAGTGTTTACAGATGAGTCCCAGGATCATATTGGCATTGATGACATCCAGGAGGATGTAGTGGGCAGTTTTGAAAACTTAGTTTCCTTGGGTACAGAGGAGTTGGATAGTAGTGCTAATTTTTTTGATACTCTGTATGTTGATATGAGCTTTAGATTTGATTCACAAGATATGGATTGTAATACTCTAGAGACTAGTGACTTTGATTATACTCCTTTAGATAGTGCATCAGAGGAGGTTTGTAGGAGAAAGTCAAGCCAGTGCCATCATGTTTCTAATGAGTTGAGAGTTAGTGACTGAGACATTGCTATCACTTGCCAACATTTTGATGCTTCTCGTCAGTTGTTAGCAGTTTATGGATGGGGTTCTCCTACTAGTGATTAGTAGGAAGGAAGTTATCTTTCCTTGATAGAGATCCACTCTTTATGGGAGGCTATTCGAATTTTGAGATAGAATTATATGTAGTTGGTAGCCGACAGAGATTATCTTATGGAGTGGGGCAGTACAACATATGATGCATTGTTGGCCAAGGAAGATGAGGTGAGTGAGCTTACTGAGCAACTTGCGGTGACTTCTGAGATTCTTGAGAGTACAAAGTTGGCTTTCAAGGAGACACAGTTTCATTTGGCTAAGGTGACCATGGAGTTAGAGTGACTATAGTCTTTACCTAATTCTATACAGTCACAAGCTATGGTGTTTGGTGATCCGAGGATGTCCATGGCCGAGATTGTCAGAGACAGTGGAGATGGGGATGCATCCATCCTTGATACTAACATTCGCATATCAGGTTCATTCCCACTAGAGTCAGGTTTTGTTCAGTTGGGTGTTGTAGCAGATTGTTGTATGCTTGACAGGGTGGTGGCCTATAGTATTGAAGGCACGGAGACTAGAGATGTATCAAAGATCATGTGTGATGTTGGTGAGTCGGCAGTTGGCATGGTTCCTGCTAGTAATACTAGTCCCTTGGTGATATCTTCGGAGGTAGTAGTTAGTTCCAATATGGTTAATGATCAATTGCAGTTAGTTTCATCTGGATTACAGTCTGAGCCACTGACTAATATTGGCGTATTCTATCGGCATTACACTATGAGGTACACTCATCAATTTACCTTTGATGACCATGCTGATGAGATGATGATGCAAAGATGTACTTTGGTTCCTAGTTCTTGTCATCAGTTATGGGATAGTTTGACACCTCAGGATGAGGGTTGTGATGGGCATGACATGGCAATAGGTTCTATAGTTGATAGCTTGATAATACATGACTTAGAGCAGGAGTTTCAGAGTGATGCTTCAGTGGGTGTTGTTATTGATTCTACTCCTTTGGCTATGACATCTCCTGACTTAGCTGGTGATTAGTCATAGTGGGTTGTATCACTTGTTCATGGTGAGTTGTTGACTAAGGTTGGTTTTTTTTATCAACATTATATTGCAAGGTATGTACATCAGTTGGCATTTGATCCTTGTAATGAGGAGTTGATGGCAGGAAAATTTGGTTTAGGTTCCAATTCTTGCTATTTATCTTGTGATGGCTCTTCACCATCAGGGGTGCATGGTAGTTATGGTTATGAGATAGTGGTCGGTGATCTACAGAGTTGTGTTGACTGTAGGCATTGTATAGTGTGTGGATTCTCCATACTTGGTATAGTTTCATTCGGGAGCATTCACCATTGTTGCAGAGTTGGATTGTACATTCCATATAGGCCAGTGGGATGCGTTGATGGTATTTACTATGTTGGTAGTTTGATTTGTCCACTTTACTTGGGTTATGATGTTCTAAGAGTTTGTGTCTCATGGGTTTTTGACTATGGTAGTGGTGATTTTGGAGTTTGGTTGAGCTATAATTGTCAGTTTGATTATGGATTCCTCTTGGTCATATTGCAGAGGATATTGCAGGAGCCTCTGTTAATTGGTAGTAGTATAGTTCATGACTACATTTGGGATCCAGGTGGATTGATTGGTTTATTGTTCAGCCATTGCTTGAGGTCAAGCAATGTTTTGGAGGGGAGGACTTTTCATGTCCCCTTTTCAAATAATTAAAAAATAATAATCTTTGCTAAGGCAGGCATGCCCAAGAAAGTGAAGTTTCAGAAAATGGGAGTTAATCTTTGGAAACCGTTGGACTAATAAATGAAAATTATTATTAAAATATGTTTCGTTAACCTCTCTTGGATGTAATTTATGGTTATGCCCTCTTTTAAGGGGTTTGGAGGCATTTTGGGCTGATTCCAAAACTTGATTTTGCTCATTTTCTTTGCTATTCTTCAGAGGCTGCCAAACCTATGGAGAAGGCGACCCAAGAACGGGAGTTTACAGGTTTCTAGGGAGACCCAAGAATGGGAGTTTGTAGGTTTCCAAGAAGGCTAAGGATAGGATTTTGAAGCCATTCCATGTGCATGCTCATACAGAGTTTGCCTTTGTGCTGAACAGTGCAGATTTGTGGGTTTTCGAGTGTGTTTTTTGTATGAGTTTGGTGTTTTCAGTTGAGTATTTCATATCATTTTGGGTTGCTGCTGTATTTAAGACTTTAATCTATTAAAATATAGCTGAATATATGTATTGGGATGTGATTAAAATTTTGAGATAGTTTATTAGTGTTTTTGTGGTGTTTCCGGGCATTTTTGTGTTAATTTCAGGAGCCCGATGAGCATAGTTTTTGTCCTACATTGGTGAGCTGTTGTGTAAAGGCTATATAGATCTAGAAATTTCATTTTGTAGGCTTTTATGCTGCTGAAATTTCTGCAAAAATATCCACTTTCAGATTTATTAATAATTTGTGAAGCTGTGAAGCTTTTGGCACAATTTCTGGCATACCCGATTTGGGGTTTCTTGAGAAATTTGGTGGATCTTTGTGATATTAGTTGTTTGATCTTAAAGATCTGATTAGAGGTTGAAAATATCATATAAAAATCATAAAAGGGAAATTTCAGTGGTATCAGAGCCATGATCTTGCCAGCCTGAGGGTTTGTAGAAGTTTTCATGTCAGTTTTGACAACTACCCAGATCTTGCATGTCATAATTTATGGTTGCATGTTGCTTATAATCAGCTGCATGTCAAAATTTATGGTTTCATGCTACTTCTAATCATTTTTATCTTAGTTCTTGTTGAATTTGGTGGTTGTAGAAGTTTGCATGTCAGTTTTGACAACTACCCAGATCTTGCATTTTTGACAACTACCCAGATCTTGCATGTCATAATTGATGATTGCATGTTGCTTCTAATTAGCTACATGAAAAAATTTATGGTTGCATGCTACTTCTAATCATTTGCATGTTAGTTCTTGGTGAATTTAGTGGTTGCATGTTGCTTCTAATCAGTTGCATGTCAAAATCTATGGTTGCATGCTACTTCTAATCATTTGCATGTTAGTTCTTGGTGTTTGAAGAAGTTATATCCTATTGGGGTTACACTCTACTTTATCCAGAATGGACAGGTATAGTACAGAGTCTCAGAGGAAACGATCTTGGACAATTGATATCTAGAGTCAAAACAGTAGAAAGGATGGTTATTTATACATTCAACATAAACTTATGAAAATAAGCCATGACATGTTTGAACAGTTGATTGAGCACCACTGTATAATGAATGACATGTTGTCCAACCCAGCTAAGGTGGATAAGTTGACTGGATTTCTATTTGGCAGATTTTATCATAGGGCAGATGACACAATTACCAAGAACTTGCATGAAGAGTTTGAGAAACTAGCTGATAGCCAGGTAGAGGTCTCAGATTCTATTCTACCACAGGAGGTGGTGGGAAAGGATATTACACAGATTGATAGTAATGGTCAACTTGATACTCAAATTGAGACAATTGTTTACAAGTTGTCAAAGGGTGATGCCACAGGTATTCAGGATGGTATAGTTACAATAGGTAGTGACTACAATGTAGTGGGTTCAGATGATGATTATGAGGATGTCGTTGTGTAGGATGGTGAGATACCTAGTAGAGATGAGCAGACATTGAGCATTCATGATTTTGCTGAGAAAGAGTACCAAGCACAATTAGATGCTTCACCACATGAGGTTGAGGTTGGTAGTACTTCACATGATTTGTCCAGCTAGCTAAAGGTTAATACAGATAGTATTGTGACTTCATTATCTCATCATGACAGGTATGTGGAGCTAGTTGGTATTGGTCATATTACTCAGGTGAGGAGTTTTCTTGAGTTACTAGTTGATTCTAGTTTACAGATATGGACTCGAGATTGTTATATTGGCATTTGGGATTCAGTTGACTGGAGATCTTTAACACTTTTTGGTAGCAGTGTTTGTTTGGGTGCTATCATGGATTTGATTAGCATATTACATGGTGTTGTCTTTTCTTATGCCAGTATCTTGTCTAATGTTGGTATTAGTTTTTATACATCGATGTTGGGCTTTGTTCATATATCCAGTTGACCATACTTGCTAGAATGTGTTGATGATATTTCATATTTGGCAGTGTGTACAGATGAGTCCCAGGATCATATTGGCATTGATGGCATCCAGGAGGATGTAGTGGGCAGTTTTGAAAACTTAGTTTCCTTGGGTACAGAGGAGTTGGACAGTAGTGCTAATTTTTTTGATACTCCGTATGTTGATATGAGCTTTAGATTTGATTCACAAGATATGAATTGTAATACTCTAGAGACTAGTGACTTTGATTATACTCCTTTAGACAGTGCATCAGAGGAGGTTTGTAGGAGAAATTCAAACCAGTGCCATCATGTGTCTAATCAGTTGAGAGTTAGTGATCCAGACATTGCTATCACTTGCCAACATTTTGATGCTTCTCGTCAGTTGTTAGCAGTTTATGGATGGGGTTCTCCTACTAGTGATGACCAGGAAGGAAGTTATCTTTCTTTGACAGAGATCCACTCTTTATGGGAGGCTATTCAAATTTTGAGACAGAATTACATGCAGTTGGTAGCGAACAGAGATTATCTTATGGAGTGGGGCAGTACAGCATATGATGCATTGTTGGCCAAGGAAGATGAGGTGAGTGAGCTTACTGAGCAACTTGCGGTGACTTCTGAGATTCTTGAGAGTACACAGTTGGCTTTCAAGGAGTTATAGTTTCATTTGGCTAAGGTGACCATGGAGTTAGAGCGACTACAGTCTTTACCTGATTCTATATAGTCACAAGCTATGGTGTTTGGTGATCCGAGGATGTCCATGGCCAAGATTGTCAGAGACAGTGGAGATGGGGATGCATCCATCCTTGATACTAACATTGGCATATCAGGTTCATTCCTACTAGAGTCAGGTTTTGTTGAGTTGGGTGTTGTAGCAGATTGTTGTATGCTTGACAGGGTGGTGGCCTCTAGTATTGAAGGCATGAAGACTAGAGATGTATCAAAGATCATGTGTGATGTTGGTGAGTCGGCAGTTGGCATGGTTCCTGCTAGTAATACCACTCCCTTGGTGATATCTTTAGAGGTAGTAGTTAGTTCCAACATGGTTAATAATCAATTGCAGTTAGTTTCATCTAGATTACAGTCTGAGCCACTGACTGAGATTGGCGCATTCTATCGGCATTACACTATGAGGTACACTCATCAATTTACCTTTGATGACCATGTTGATGAGATGATTATACAAAGATGTACATTGGTTCCTAGTTCTTGTCATTAGTTATGGGATAGTTTGACACCTCAGGATGAGGGTTGTGATGGGCATGACATGGCGATAGGTTCTACAGTTGACAGCTTGATAATACATGACTTAGAGCAGGATTTTCAGAGTGATGCTTCAGTGGGTGTTGTTATTGATTCTACTCCTTTGGCTATGACATCTCCTGACTTAGCTGGTGATCAGTCACAGTGGGTTGTATCACTTGTTCATGGTGAGTTTTTGACTAAGGTTGGTTTTTTTTATCAACATTATATTGCAAGGTATGTACATCAGTTGGCATTTGATCCTTGTGTTGAGGAGTTGATGGCAGGAAAATTTGGTTTAGGTTCCAATTCTTGCTATTTATCTTGTGATGGCTTTTCACCATCAGGGGTGCATGGTAGTTATGGTTATGAGATAGTGGTCAGTGATCTACAAAGTTGTGTTGACCACAGGAATTGTATAGTGTGTGGATTCTCCACACTTGGTACAGTTTCATTTGGGAGCATTCACCATTGTTGCAGAGTTGGATTGTACATTCCATATAGGCCAGTGGGATGCGTTGATGGTATTTACTGTGTTGGTAGTTTGATTTGTCCACTTTACTTGGGTTATGATGTTCTAAGAGTTTGTGTCTCATGGGTTTTTGACTGTGGTAGTGGTGATTTTGGAGTTTGGTTGAGCTATAATTGTTAGTTTGATTATGGATTCCTCTTGGTCATATTCCAGAGGATATTGCAGGAGCCTCTGTTAATTGGTAGTAGTATAGTTTATGACTACATTTGGGATCCAGGTGGATTGATTGGTTTATTGTTCAGCCATTTCTTGAGGTCAAGAAATTTTTGGGAGGGGAGGACTTGTCATGTCCCCTTTTCGAATAGTTAAAAAATAATAATCTTTGCTAAGGTAGGCAGGCCCAAGAAAGTGAAGTTTCAGAAAAAGGGAGTTAATCTTTGGAAACCATTGGACTAATAAATGAAAATTATTATTAAAATATGTTTCGTTAACCTCTCTTGGACGTAAGTTATGGTTATGCCCTCTTTTAAGGGGTTTGGAGGCATTTTGGGCTGATTCCATAACTTGATTTTGCTCATTTTCTTTGCTATTCTTCAGAGGCTGCCAAACCTGTGGAGAAGGAGACCCAAGAATGGGAGTTTACAGGTTTCCAAGGAGACCCAAGAATGGGAGTTTGCAGGTTTCCAAGAAGGCTAAGGATAGGAGTTTGAAGCCATTCCATGTGCATGCTCATACAGAGTTTGCCTTTGTGCTGAACAGTGCAGATTTGTGGGTTTTCGGGTGTGTTTTTTGTATGAGTTTGGTGTTTTCAGTTGAGTATTTCATATCAGTTTGGGTTGTTGCTGTATTTCAGACTTTAAGCTGTTAAAATAGAGCTGAATATATGTATTGGGATGTGATTAAACTTTTGAGATAGTTTATTAGTGTTTTTGTGGTGTTTCCGGGCATTTTTGTGTTAATTTCGGGAGCGCGATGAGCATAGTTTTTGTCCTACATTGGTGAGCTATTGTGTAAAGGCTATATAGATCTATAAATTTCATTTTGTAGGCTGTTATGCTGCTAAAATTTCTGCAAAAATGTCCACTTTCAGATTTATTAATAATTTGTGAAGCTGTGAAGCTTTTGGCACAATTTCTGGCATACTCGATTTGGGGTTTCTTGAGAAATTTGGTGGATCTTTGTGATATTAGTTGTTTGATCTTAAAGATCTGATTAGAGGTTGAAAATATCATATAAAAATCAGAAAAGGGACATTTCATAATTAAATTTAATTAACTCTAACTAATTAATTTAATTAATAATTACATATCCATATCAACGACCCAATTAATATCATTTGATTAATAACTAACTATAATTGTAAGTCAAAAGTCAACTATAATCTAATTATCCAATATTAATAGTTCAATAATGACTCGTTATTATTTAATAACAAATTATACTGGAAATCTTATAAATAAATCTATAATGACCACATTCGTCATTCTCTTCAATGAATACTAATATTTCCTTAACAAATCCATATCATCGATCATCATTTTGATTAAAACTCTATCGCATAACTTAATTATTAATATTAACAACCTAATGAATAACCATCAATTAAAATCAACTCTATTCTGATGCATTAATATTCCAAATGATCTAAGGATAACCATAGTTCAAAACACTCAATATCATTAGTCAATAACCAAGATTGATTGATCCAATTAAAGATTATTACATTAAATAATTTGATATATCAATCCTTAATCTTCATCTATTATTTAACCTTAATTTAATTAAACTAATTATTAGATTTTAGATATAACACTATGTTAACGTCTCTCGTCCTTTTAATTATAATTAACAAATTTCTTTATTTTAGACATTCTTAATATAATAACATTATTATATAACAATTAATATTCAACACTTATTAATATTAACAAATATATATATATATATATATATATATATATATATATATATATATATATATATATATATATATATATATATATATATATATATATATATATATATATATATATATATATATATATATATATATATATATATATATATATATATATATATATATATATATATATATATATATATATAGATATGTATATATATATAATATTATATATATATATCTATATATAATATGAAACTATATTAAAACTTTTAACAATATTATATTGCTCCCGACATTCATTGTATATGCCATCGACTATGAAATCGCAGACCGTACCATATAATATCTTATAAAAATTTAACTATGCATTATATTAAAAACTACACATTATATTAAAAGGACGAAAACGTTTTAAAAAGGTTTTAAAGTGATTTTTTTTATCACTATCGTCCCCTTTGTTTAAAAAGGCCATGCGGTGGTTAAAAAGATCCATCGCGGGTACCCTATGAAATGTAGGTACCCTACGACCAATGTACTTGCTAGCGCATGAAATAGAGGGGGGGTACGGGGTGGGTAATCCCACCCCTCCTCAATTTAAACGATTTCTTTTTTTTATAAATATTTTAATAAATGTGATTTCAAATTTTATTAAAAGGATTCTCCACTGCATTTTCTTAAACAATTATATACATATATGTATATATGTACGTGTGTGTGTGTGTGTGTGTGTGTGTGTGTGTGTGTGTGTGTGTGTGTGTGTGCATGCGCGCGCGTGTGTATGCAAATTTCATATGTATATATAAAAAGAGAACATATATATCTAATTTATACAAGAAGGGCTTTCTATTTAGACAAATTAAGAATTTCTCCAAAAGGGTAATTAACCCATTAATTCTTCTAATAGATTTGATTATAAAATTTAAAACCCTTTTAAAATCTATTTCTTTATTCGATTCTAATTCGAACCCAAATCTAATTTAGATCTAGTTCCTTCCTAAATTGAAACTAGGGTTTTCTATTGTTTTCTTCTCAACCAATTAAAATTAACATAAATATCTAGATTCCAATTTCAAGATTAAAGATTCATTCATAGAGAATATTCAAACACATATAACAGTCATGAAGAAGACAGGAAGAGAAAGAGTGCAAATAGAATATGCAAAAATCACGAGTGCACCTAGACACTGATGCTAATTTTCCATGCCTCAGAAGTCCATAGAAAAATCTCTTCCTTCTCCAACATTTGCAATTCCTCCAAGATCCAAGCCAACCGAAATTCCCACGTGACCAGAAGTGCTTGAAGAAGCATAGGAGCATGTAGAAGCATATGAGCATGTAGAAGCATATGAGCTTCTCAAATGCATATAAGCTTTGAAGCTTGTCCAAACACACTAGGAGAGCCTCTATTTAAAGGCCTCTAAGATGCATCTAGAATGTCTCTAGAAACAACTAGAAGATAAGCATGACAACTAAGCATGAGTCTTCTCCAACCTTCTAGATGAGTGATAAGGTTGTAGACACCATGTGCTCAAATAATATGTTAACTCCTAAGTGTAGACAACTTGTGCATTCTTAGAGTGCAAACTCATGTGTTGTCTACATGACAACTCCCAAGAATTTGCAAACTCCTATGTGAGCAAATATTAAAATAATGCACAAAAATTAATTTAATATTTACTTTATTCATTTATTTATTAAATTTTAATCTCATGCACTAACTTTAATAACTCCATTTGTTTTATCTTAATATATTTATATTTTAATCACATGCACACATCATGCAATTTGAATCTTTTAATAATTTTAATATCTTTTCCACTTTAAAATTCATTTTCAAAACTTAATTGCTAAAATATTTATTAACTTAAATAAATATTATCACATTCCAACTTTAAAATTATAACTTTTATCTTCAAATTTAATTAATTTTCCAATTAATTAAATAAAATAAATATTAAAATATTATATTAATTTTCTATTAAATTAAATTGTTAATTAAATCTTTTAATTAGGCTTAATTAATAGAAAATACACCAAAGACCCACAAGGTAAAATACGAGAACTCATCATAGCCAAAATACATACAAAATCAAACCAAGGGTTAATATCACGAATTACATCATCCAATGTATTCGGAGGGTACTCAACTCAAATAATTGTCCTAATTTCCAATTAGGACAAATGGCTTAAAGGGTTGGGATTTAGAGTTGAGAATTTATCTCCCCTCTCTTGCCATTGAGATAATGTGATAGGGTACGCTCATCCTGACAATTCAGGGAAGTTGATACTTGGTACTTGCAACCTGCATAAAAGCCATGCATGTACATACTATATATATATATATGCTAAGCTAAATAGGCAATGGTAGGAAGTGGTGCATCGTGTAGATCTCGAATAGCAAGTGACTACCACTCCCTTCCTTAATCACATCAGACATGCCATACATAAAGAAAACAAACACGCACACCATACACATGCAAGTATGGGGTAAGTATCCATAAGAAAACACATATAATAAACCATCTAACCAATCATCATCAATAACTAAAATCATAATATATACATGAAATGTAAAGTCTAAGTGTTCTTATCACATATCAACTGAGTCCATAACACAATATCTAAAAGTCTCAAAATAATGTTGCTAACCATCAACATAAAACCAGTTCTAAAATAGTTTGGCAATGATAACAAAAATGCGAACTAGGGGTAGGCACTACAAATATCAAGTGCCTCAATTATAAAATCAAAAGAAAAAAAAGAAAAAAAATTCAAATACCAAAAATCACTTTGTGGTGGTGTCTAAACCACAAAAAAAGTAAAAATAAAGATGTATAAAAGGGTGAAAACCTCTTTTAGGTGCCTAAGGATGAGGTCAAACCCATCCATCCTATTAACCTAGGTACAAATTTATCTTCCAAAATCATTCATGTGGCTCAACCTCTATCAACTAAAGAAAAGGAGGACTTTACTATGTTCTTTCAAGACAAAACGATCAAATTTTCATGAACCTAATCAAATATGTTAGTCTTGACACTGATCTAATTGTACATCATCTATCCATTTCTCCTAGCATCAAGTCTATTAAATAGAAGTTGAGAAAAATGCTTCCACATGTGCATCTCTTGGTTAAGGAAGAACTATAAAAATTCCTAAGTGAAAAATTCATTAGAGATACTGATTATGTAGAGTAGATCTCCAGTATTGGACCTATGTCCAAATATAATAAATCCATTTGATTGTGCATTGAGTTTAGAGACCTAGAAAAAGCATGCCCTAAGGATGATTTTCCATTTCCTAACATTAATATGATAGTGGACATTATTGTGGGCTATGAAATGGTTTATTTAATGGATGGATTCTTTGGGTACAACCAAATCAAAATTTCCCCTAGAGATTAGGAAAAAATAGCTTTTACATGTGCATAGAATACCTTTTGTAGGAATGTCATGCCCTTTGGGCTAAAAATATAGGAGCTACCTATCAATGAGCCTTGATTAGCATCTTCCATGAAATTATGAATAAAAATATGGAAGAATATGTTGATGACACATTGGCCAAATCTAAAAAATGAGATACACATCTAGATGTCCTTAGTTTGATATTGGACCATATGAAACAACTTTAGCTTAGGCTAATGATGTAGTAAGGCTTTGGGTGTTCTCCAAACTCCAATAATGAAATTGACTTGGGTTAAGTCAATCTTCTAATGATTATTTTTGGTTAGGATCTTCCCAAGATCCCTTCCTAGGTCCTTCTTCTGCTAGAAGCAAGAACTCTTCAATTCTTAACCCGCACAATCCACTCTACAGGCTACCTAGATATCCTAGTTGTTTTCTGACACCCCTACACCCTTTCTATAGGATAATTTCTAGTCAAGGTGTCCAACACCTTCTAAGGAATGTCATTCAACTTGTTTGACCATTTCCCAAACCAAATTTCACCTTTTTCTTATCAACTCTTATTTTTCTCAAATCGATCTAATGGAATTAAGCCTTTAAAACTAGTATTCTATAATTTTCTCCAATTTTACCTAGACAAAATTTTGATAAAATTCATATTCAAATACCCTTTTGGAATAAATTTTAGATTACAAATAATCCCATCTAGGTTCCTCACAAAAGTTTCCTAAACACAAAACCCTCCTTTCTAGGCTTAAAACTAGGGCTCTAATCTTTGTCCACTTAGTCCAATAGTGAAATATTCTCCTAAAAACTTCAAATTAGGTTCAAACCTTCCCTCCTAGCCTCTAGTGCTCATTTAAGGTGCCAAACCTTGTATTTCCATTCACAAGATTGCTCCAGCCTCAACAAAACACTTGTTCAACCCTTAATCCATCATTTTAGCATCACAAACATGGAGTAAAGATTGGAGCTCTTATTTGTAGTCATATTACATCTATTCCTCGCTATCCAATAATCTATGATTAGGTAGAGACCATGGATTTCTAGGAATCCATTAAAATGTTTCAAAGCCCCCTTGCTTAAAACTAACAAAATGATGAAAATGAATGCAAATGTTCCAACAAATATTTTGTACTAATTCAAATCAATGTATTAGACATGTAAGATTATGCACAAGACTAGTTTCAATAAGTTCTATTGTAAGATTATTGAAAGAATAAATGCTGATGATATTCCTATGGGTGAGTATTTTAGATATGTTACTATGATGATATGTTACATTCATGAATGAGTTTATCATTGATGTCAACATAGTAGTTTTCTGCCATATCTGATAGAAGAACAGTGGAAAGATCAAGTTGGTACAGATGGCTAGTTGAGTATTCTAACTATTCAAGGTCATGGGAGATACTTCTAAGTATCTAGTATATATAGTTAATGTTAGAAGAATAAATGATAAGTCTGGAAGAAGTTATGTAAGTTTTGGTGATGTTTGTTCTAAGATAGAGTTTACAAAGGCATGTTATGGTAAACTTGTTATATCTCTTAGTAGAATTGTTATTCTGAGAATCAAGGTTGGGTATATGAAGAATACATGTTGGTGATGACATGGCTAATATTTCTCTTCATAATATTGCATGTACAGAAAGATATTCAAGTTGTAAGGCAAAAGATTAATGTTATCACTAAGTGTAACGTGTTCTTAATGTGGTTCTATAATGATTAATTGAGAAGGTCTAACCAAAAACTCAAGGAATTTTTTTGAGGACTATATATAAAGGAAGGATATTTTCCTTTGTCAAGTTTGTATGGTATTATATGGTTTTTATTGATGATAAGTAGCAATAAGAGTAGAATACAAAGTTGAGCAAAGTAGTATGGAAGTGAAGGAAACCTTATTGTTGAGGTTTTGTTGAGTGATTTGATGTTTGATAATTGGATCTGGGTTCGCAACCTACTTTGCAAGGTCTAAAAATGATTGGTTTAGTTAACAAAACAAAGGGAAGAAGAAGATAATAGTAAACTGCATGTTTGAGCAATGAGCTCTTCTTGTAGTCAAAATTGCATGTTTGGGTAGTGGGCTCTTCTTGCATACATTGTACTACAACTCCTAACTAGGATTCAAAGTCTCCTAATAGGGACTTTATGTACTAAATGTTGTAATAGACTCCTAATAGGGTCCATCCTCTAACAAGGAATATTTATATTAGTACATCATCTTGTGGGCATCATTCCCATAGAGGTTTTCCGTTTGATCAAGGGTTTCCCTAGTCAACATATCTAGTGTAATTTTCTATGTGCATCTTATTATGGTTTTTTTACTTTGGTTGAATGGTTAAGTTTTTTTAAAGAAGATAAATGTTTTAATTGTTAGATAACTGACTCACGCACCCCCCCCCCCAAGAACTATCTTGGTGAACTATTGTCTCTAACAATTGTTTCAATGGGAGAGAATGATTAATGAAGAGGATTTGAAAAGTAAGATGAACAATTTCTTTTTGTTGGTATTCTTGGAACTAGATGCTTTTCATCTATGTTGCCATCAATGCCAAAGGGGGAGATTGCTATAATATTGTTGAAAGCATGAATGTTGATGATATTACTATGGGGGAGTATTGTAGATATGTTACTATGATGATATGTTACATTCATGACTAAGTTTTTCATTGATGTCAACATAGTAGTTTTCTATGGTATCTGATAGAAGAACAACAAAAAGATCAAGTTGGTATGGATGGCTAGTTGAATATTCTAACTATCTAAGGTTATGGAAGATACTTCTAAGTATCTAGTATATGTAGTTAATGTTTGAAGAATAAATGATAAGTCTGAAAGAAATTATGTAAGTTTTCGTGATGTCTATTTTGAGATAGATTTTACAAAGTCATGTTTTGGTAAACTTGTTATATCTCTTAGAAGAATTGTTATTTTGAGAATCAAGGTTGAGGATATGAAGAGGACATGTTGGTGATGACATGGATAAGATTACTTTTCATAATATTGCACATATAGAAAGATATTCAATTTGCAAGGTGGAAGATTAATGCTATCACTAAGTGTAACATGTTCTTAATGTGGTCATATAATGATTAATTGAGAAGGTCTAACAATTGACTCAAGGAATTTTTTTTAGGACTCAGTATAAAGGAAGGATATTTTCCTTTATCAAGTATTTCTAGTATTGTATGATTTTGATTCATGATAAGAAATAGTAAGAGAAAAAATGAAAAAATGAGCAAAGAAGTGCTAAAGTGAAGAAAACTTCATTGCCAAGGTTTTGCTAAGTGATCTGAGGTTTGATAATTGGATCCAAGGTTCATGAGCTGGTCTGCAAGGTCTAACAATGATTGGTTCAATTGATAGAACAAAGGGAAGAAGAACATAACAATAAACCTCATGTTTGAGCAGTGATCTCTTCTTGTAGTTTAAATTGCATGTTTGGTAGTGAGCTCTTCTTGCATACATTGTACTACAACTCCTAACAATGTTGGCACAACTCCTAATAGGGTTGGAATCTCCTAACAAGGACTCTATGTACTAAATATTGTAATAGACTCCTAATAGGGTCCATCTTTTAATAAGGAATATTTATATTAGTACATCATATTGTGGGGATAATTCTCACTGGGGTTTTTTCTTTGATCAAGGGTTTCCCTAGTCAACATATATGGTGTAATTGTCTATGTGCATCTTATTATGGTTGTTGTTTACTTTGGTTGAATGGTTTTATGTTTTTTTAAAGAATATAAATGTTTTAATTATTAGATAACTAATTCACACACCCCCCTCCCCCCCTCCTCATTTATCTTACTAGACTATTTTTTATAACAAGTTCATCACAAAACCAAAAGTTTGCTTGGTAAAAGCATGGATTAGCACACTAAAAAATAAGAAAATGCTCCAAAAACTAGCTCCTTTGATTCTCTAACCCAAAAAATTGGTGATCTATACCCTTTATGCCTATCTATAGGTCATTTGGACATTTATCCAACCAATTTTTTAATTATTTATGCATTCTTGGCATATTTTATAAGAAAATGGAAAACTTGTAAAAATTGCAAAGTTGCAATTTTGTAACTTTTGAACAATTTTTGCACTATTATACAATTAGACTCCAACTATGAATTAAATTAATGAATATTATGCCTAAAGGATAAATATGACCAAAAATGACCAAATTCATCCTTGAGTCAACCGTTCACAAATTGTTGACCATGGTTGACCAACCTAGAGTAACTTGAACAAACAAGCACAAAGTGCTCTTTTGGCCTCCAAATGGGTTCACTAACCTATCAAAAATTACTATTAAATTCTCTAGGCTCAACCTATCTAGGGTTTTTTTCCCTTAGATCTTATTACAAAAATATTTTTAAATTAACTAATTTGACCCGTTATTTACCTTGTGCTCCTACACCATGCTCCTAGGGTACAAAAGAACTCATGTCCCATGAGTTGTTAGTTCAAATACTATCTTTCCATGCTGAATGATGTCCAATTCACTCATCCAAGTGGCTTTAGCATTAGGAAATACTTCCCACTTAATTAGGTTTTCTTTGTAGACTCCCTTCCTTTTCTTTTTTAGCACTTTGGTATCCAAGATCCTTTCAAGTTGCATAGGTTGAGGAGTGGGAAAATTAGTGACCCAATAAACCATTTGAGTGTCTTGTAGTACTAATTGATCAATATCTTGATGTGGTCCCTTATAGTCATAGAGATCAAATATATTAAAGATGGAGGAGATTCCTAAATTGGGTGGTAGTTCCAACTCATAGGCATTTGCACCATACTTGTGCAACACCTTGAGTGGTTCTATATTTTTCATGAGTAACTTGGTTGGTTGTCCATTAGGAAACCTTTCCTTCTTGAAATAAGCCATTACCGAATCTCCAACCTTGAATTTTACTTCCCTCTTTGATCTATCAACCCTTTCCTTATATTTATCAGCACTCTTTTGAAGAGCTTGCTTCACTTGATCATGAATGTCTTTGATATGTTCTACAAAGTTTTCTCCTAGAGAATTCCTCTTCTCCATGTCTCTAACATCTCTTAGTTGAAGCACTCCCCTGGGATGGTAACCATAAAAAATCTCAAAAGGACCTTTTCCAATGCTGCTATTGAATAAATCATTGTAGGCATATTCTTCTTGCCCAATGATCAAATCCCAAACTTATCCATGTTTCTTAGTGAGAGTTTGTAATCAATTTCATAAAAAAAAATTCAGTACTTCAGTTTGACCATTTGATTGTTGATGGTAGGCTAAAGAGAATGCAAGATTGGTTCCAAGATTCTTCCATAGTTTCCTCCAAAAGTGACCACCAAACTTGGAATCCCTGTCACTAACAATCCTAAGAGGTAAGCCATGTATTCAGACTATCTCTTTAAAGAAAATACTTACAATATATAAGGCATCATTGGTTCTTTTAAATGGAATAAAGTAATCCATCTTGCTGAACCTATCCATTACAACATACACACTATCATATTCCCTTATTTTTTTTGGTATTCCCAATACAAAGTCCATTCTAAGGAATTCCCAAGGCATAGTTGGTATGGTAAGAGGTTGATAGAGTCCATCATTGTATGGCATTCCTTTTCCTCTTTGGAAAATTCCACATTTCTCCACAAAGGTTCTAACATCTTGATACATTTTAGGCCAAAAATATGCCTTGCTAACTTGCTCTAATGTTTTATCAGATCCAAAGTGTTCTCCAAGACTACTCTAGTTGTTTTCTTTGATAATCTTGGTCCTTATAGAGCATTGAGGTATACAACTATGTTCTCTTGAAAAGAAAACCATCCTACAAAAAATGATCAATAAAATCTACATGGAATGTGTTAGAAAATTTAGAGAAAACCTTGTAGGCTACTACAAAATCTTTATCGGCTACATATTGTTCCTTTATTGCTTCTAATCCCACACTTTGTAGTTGAACTTCTCAAAATGATAACACTCTTCTACTAAGGGCATCAACAACCTTATTGAAAGTACATTTGTTATGCTTTATGATTAATGTATAGGCCTATAAATACTCAACCTATTTGAGATTCTTTTGACTTAACTTGTCTTGCCTATTAAGGAAGCTTAAGGCATGATTTTTTGTATAGACTATCAAAATATTTTGGAAGAAGCTAATGTCTCTATTTCTTTAAAGATTGCACCATAGCATACAACTCTAGGTCATATGTGGAATATTTTTCCTTAGCTTCATTAAGTTTCTTTGAAAAGAAAGCAACTGGGTGATCTTCTTGACTCAACATTGCTCCAATGGCCAAGTTGATAGCATCACATTCCACTATCAAAGGTTTGTGGAAGTTAAGTAATCTAAAAGTAGGCAAGTCAGATACCTTATTCTTCAAGTATTCAAATCTTTCATTGACCTTAGATGTCCACGCAAACTTGCATTTCACTCCTTTGATGGTGCTAAGTATAGGTGTCATGATATGATTGAAATTTCTAATGAATTTCCTATAGAATGATGCCAACACATGAAAACTTCTAACATCTCCAAGTGATTTAGGTGTAGGTCAGTTCAAGATTGCCTCAACTTTGGACATATACATCTTTAAACATCCCTGTGACACTACAAAACCAAGATAAATTAATTTAGTTTTCATGAACTCACACTTTTCCAAATCAATCATCATTTTCTCTTGGTTTAGCTTGTTCAACACCATGTCCAAGTGCTTTATATGCTCCTCTTTATACCTACTAAAGATTAGAATGTCATCAAGATAAAAAATTACAAAATTTCCAATAAACTCTACCAATATCTCATTCATTAACCTCATAAAGGTGCTAGGGGCATTGGTTAAGCCAAATGGCATCACCAACCACTCATACAAACCCTCATTGGTCTTAAATGTTGTTTTCCATTCATCTTCAGGCCTAATCTATACTTGAAGATATCCTAATTTCAAGTCAATCTTTGATAAATAACATGCTCCCCCCAAATAGTCCATTAGATCCTCTATACTTTGCATGGGAAATCTATATCGGATGGTTGTTTTGTTGATGGACCTTGAATTAGTGCACATCCTCCATTTTCAATCCTTTTTAGGGGCTAGTATTGTAGGTACAACACAAGGGCTTAGAATTTTCCTAATCAACCCTTTATCTATTAATTCTTGCACTTGTTTTCCAATTTTTGCATTTTGTGAAGGAGTCATTTTATATATTTCTCTATTAGGTAGAGTAGACCCTAGAATGAGGTCTATTTGATGATTCATATCCATCATAGGTGATAAATCATTTGGGATTTCACTTACCACTATGTCTTGATATTGATCCAATAGTTGTTGCACTTCCCTAGGCAATTCAATGTCTTTATCTTTCTTAGGCTCCTCCTTAGGGTTCAAAACTATAGAAAACCCTTCTTCAATAGGTTTAGTCTTTAGGACTTTAAGAAAATCCTTCCCACTCAATAAGATGGTACTAGAACCTATATCCTTTTCATCCACTATGTCAAGTAAGGGATCCATTTTAAATTTTTTGCCTTGTTTAGTGATAATATCAGTATTCTTCTCCCCATCATGAAAAGCTTTAACATAATATTGCAAAGGGTGTCCTAGGAGAAGATGAAAAGAATCCATGGGAAATATATCACATAGGACCTTTTCCTTATATTCCCCCACCTCAAACTCTACATAGGCTTGTTCATCTAATAGCACATGTTGACCCTTATTGAGTCAAGATACCTTATAGGGTGTGGCATGAGGTAATCTATTCAACTTAGGTTTTTCAACCATTTCAAGTGAGACAATATTTTTAGTAGAGCTAGAATCTAGTATAACTTTTCATACCTTTCCTTGATATTTTTGTGTGGTCTTAAATAAGATCTTTCTTTGTGGTGGTGTTTGGGGTTGTGGAACTTTCGATAAAGTCCTCCTTAGCATCAAACTTTCTCTTTCTTGTATTGGTCTAGCTTTTCTAATAGGTGTACTAGCATGACTTGCCTCATCCTCTTGTAAAAAGGTTGTTCTTATGTCCATTTTTTGTGAAGGACTCCTTTCAAGACATTTTCTCATTGTGTGTCCCACTTGACCATAGTGGTAACACTTCCCTATGAACATAGTACTTCCTCCTCTTCCGTATCCACCAAATTTTCCTCTTGAAGGGCTTATACCCCTATAATTTCCTTTCTTACTCCTCACACTACTTTATCCACTTCCTTTAGGTGTCACATTTTCTTTATTACTACTGCTAGTCTTTCCTCTTCCAAAGAAGCCTCTTCCTCTAAATTTTTTCTAATTTTTACCTCTAGAATGTTGCTCCCCTTTTCTTCTTAGCTTTTCCTCTACTCTCAAAGCTAACTAAAAAAATCTATTCATTGTATTAGGAGCCATGATAGTTATGTCATCCTAAATGTTGGTCCTTAAACTACTCAAATACCTAACCAAATCTCTAGCTCACTTTCCTTCTTCTTGGATCTCAAACTAATCTTGTGGCACTCCTCAGTGTATCCACTTATATCAAGGTGTTTTTATTCGAAACCTTGCAACTTTTTGTACCTCTGTACTTCATAGTCACTAGGGATAATATTCCTTAATCCTAATCACCATTCTTTCCTAGGAATGGATCTTTCTCTTGCCTTGTTGGATTCTTTCTTCCTATATTACATTCCACCATATTAGTGTTTCTCCTTTCAATCTTGCCTTGGCAACACTTATTATTTTATCTTCATCCATCTCTTGTTGGCATTAAGTTATAATTTCCATTAGTGACAACACTTACTCAATTCTAAATGATTACTGAGTGCATCACTTAGTCTACAGTGTATATCAAGCATTCAGTGGTTACCTTGTAGATTCATCACTTAAGTAGTTCATATAAAGCATTCATGAAGCTACCGAGTAGGTGTGTAGCTCAATAGTATCTACCAAGCTTCATATTTTACACCGAGCTTCATAGTTTACACCGAGCATCTCAATATCTACCGAGCAGTCAGACTGTGTCATGGGAATCTAGTGTTTACCGAGTGATGGAAGTGTAATGTTTATCAAGTGATGAGAGTATAGTGTTTACTGAGTAACAGAAGTATAGTGTTTACCAAGTGAAATCAAGGTAAAACAAAGGAGCAGGTTTTACCGAGTGACACTATATCTACCAAGTCTCCAATGGTTACCAAATTTCAAGCTATGTTTAGTGGTTAGTATGGATCGAGCTTCTACTTCTACCAAATACATGACGATGCTGAGTAATGCAGTGGATGTTGAGTATTAGAAGGTCACCAAGTCAGCTTGAAGAAATCAATTTTTCTACTATTTGGTCAACTCAGTAATGTTTTGTTCACTTGTGTTTTAGCTGACCTTGCAATTGTAATTATTGAAATGGTATATATGTAATGTAATATATCATTTGCAAAAGAAAAGAGATATGAATGAATGGATATGAAAAGCTTTGAATGAAATCAAATTAGTAGCAGAGCAGAGTATTCAGCAAGGTCTACAAGGAGTAGTAAAGATTCATCAGTCATAAGAGGTGATCTATATTTTAAGGATCTAATAAAGTTGTAAGTAGATCCATTATTTCATTCTAATAGGTGAATCATTTTTGTAAATCCTTTAACAGGGTAAACTTAACAATCTTTCGTAAAAATCTCCTAATAGAGTGCATACTTCAGTGTATGTTTGTAAATCTTCTAACAAGGTGGATCTAGCAATCCTTTGTACTCCTAATAGGGTAGATCACTAGAAGTGATCAATGTAAGCCTTAACAGGCCAACTTCATACTGCAGTAACAAATTTTTGTGGGTATCATCCCCACCCTAGTTTTACTTTCTATTTGGAAGGTTTATGGGTCACCAAATCACTATGTACATGTGTTATAAATGTTTGTTCTCTCATATATGTAGTAGATTAGATGAATGAATGGTGAAAAGTATATATGATTAAAGTGCTGAATTACTTTAAAGTTTTGATGTTACTGATTCACCCCTCCCCTCTCAATAACCTATCATATCTTGAATGTTTCCAACAATTGGTATTAGAGCTTTGTGGTTGTTAGGATAAAGTTTGACAGTTTGATCAAAGATCAAGGAAAATGGAGATATTCAGACTTGACAAAGCTATTGAAAATGAAAAGGTAGATCTAAAAATCGCCATGGCTCAACTCAAAGAACTAAATGAGCATCTTTCTCAATCCCTAAAGAGAAGGAAGGAACTTACAAGACAAATGAATGACCATCAATATGTAGAAGAAAATATTGAAGACCTTTTACCATCAAGTAGCTCAAATGAAGAAAATGAGGCTATAAAGGAACTCCTAGCAAAGAATGGGCCTCTGCAAGAAGAGGTAAGAAAGCTTAAAAGAGAACAAGAAATGCAATCAATCAGGCTATGTGAAGTTTTGGAATAGAGAAACAAGGAAATTGAAGACTTAGAAGAAAGAAATAATCAATCCCTTCGGCATGAAGATCTTGTAGATCAACTATCTAATGCAAATGAAGAAGTTATAAATATGAGATCTGAGAATGAAAGCCTGAGGAATAATTTAATCACTAAAAGACAAATCAATGAAAGTTTGGAAAATGACTTAATCATTGAAAAGAAAGTCAATGAGAGAATGATGAAATCTCAAGCAGATATGACTCAGTTAAATCAACAAAGTGAGTAGAATATTCATGGACAAAAAGGTAAAGCTAGACCTGGTTATAAGGAAAAAGGTGAAACCTCCAAACAAGGTGCCCAAAGGAATCAAAGACCTACTTGCAATCACTGTGGTAAGCTAGATCACACATCAAACAAGTGTTGGAGCAATGGAAAAGATAAATTCAATGGTAAATGCTACAATTGTAGTCCGCATGGTCATAAAGCTAATGAATGCAAGAAGAAATCAAAATTTGAAGGAAATTGTCACAAATGCAAGAAGCATGGTCACAAGGCATTCCAATGCAGATCCAAATCATTCAATCCAGTTAAACAACTTGTTAAAGGAATATTTGGATGGGACTACAATACCTTGTGCAAATGTCATTATTGTGGAGAATATGGACACATTGGCAAAGACTATGCAAGATATCACCTAAGAAAGAAGGGAACTACTATAAGATGTTATACATGCACTAAACTCGGTCATATAGCTAAAAACTACATGAACATAAGAAGAATTGAAGATGAAAAGAAAACCCAAGCTAATAACATTCAAAATTAGATGAGGCAATAGTGGATTCCAAAATCTACTGAGCATGATAGTTCAAACAATGGAAATGTCACTCAAGAAGTGGATGACTCCAACATTTTCAATTAGATTCATAAACAAGAATATGGAACTACATCTTCTAGTAATATCTCAAGTAGTTCCAAAATACAAAGAAAGAAAAATGATCAAATCAGTATTATAGATATACAAAGATCAAAGAAAGCATGTCTTTCACCAAGTTGCATCTACTAAGGAAAGTTGGTTGGAGACCTTGCCGAGCTAGGTTGGGAGCAACAAAAGTTTTATTCAATCATTGAGTTGCAAGTTTCTACCAAGAAAGTGAATGATAGCCTATTAACCATTATGTCATCTTAGCTACCTTCATACCAAGCATTAATGAAAAAAATTTCATCAAAAGAGTAGAATTTAATTTCATCCTTCATCGCGATTTCAGAGCTAAGAAATTTTTAGGTGCAATTCAAACAATTCTGAACAATTCCAAGTGATTTTCTAGTGAAATATTTTTTTGAAAAATTTCTATCTTTGACCAACCATCAATGGCATATAGGAGCAGCAGTGGCACCAAGGCAAAGAAGGGTTCAGAGATGCTGGTAAAGGGTAAAATATAGAAAGCGCCCAACTTCAAAATTGTTCCAACTGTTGCAGAATCACTTGACCCTAATGATGCTCAATCTCAAATTCCACCAAAGGTACTCCTTGTAAATGATATTTGCACACATTTTAAATGTTTTGTTCATGAGATTGGAAACCTAGAGATGGACAATGCCCTAGGAGAAATGAGTTTTGATGGCTCTTTGAAACACAAGCATAAGAATCTTGAAACCAAAGGCTTGAATCATATCTAGCATATGCCAAGAAGCTTCCAAACTAAGTTGATTAGATATATTTTGAGTTAGGTGCACAATGGGAAACTATGGTTAGAGCATCCAGTGTTAATCACAAAGAAGATGATTCACAAAATCACGGGTCTCCCTATGCTCAACAAAGTGAAGGTTACCAAAACCCTAGGATAGGATGAGTTACAGAAGCAAACCCTAGCTAAATAGGATGGTAGAGGTTTGAAGGTTAGTACTATATCTAATGTCAAACTAAGATTTAGCATTCATGTCACTGCCCACAAAATCTATAGCTCAAGCCAACTAAATAGTGCACCTTGTGAGGTTGTCGATTTGGCCTTCAAAATATTAAAGAAAAACCTTTAATTTGACTTGTCAGAATTATTGTTGAAACAATTGAACAAGAACATGGACAACATAAGGACTTCAAAGAACAATCCCTATAAATTTGGTTCTCTACTAACTTGCTTATTTTTCTACATTCAAAAATTATTTCCATCAAAAGGAACTGTAGTGTGGAGAAAAGATATTCCCATTCTTTATTAGATAAATGAGTTTGTAGCATAAATGGGTGAAAACTTTGATAGCATCTTGGACAATTATTTTGAAGATTTCAAGGAAAGAATGAATAATAGGTTTTGAATTCCACCAAAATTGGTTGAGGACTACAAAGATGATGTATGCATTATGGTTGATTGTGATAAAGTATACATTCAGGCAGTCAGACCTCGAGTTGCATGGGTGAAACCTCTTCCTTATGAGGTTAATATTGGACATTATTGAAGCACTAGTGAATGAGCCAATAGACCCAAAGCAACTAATTTTTGAAACATATGATAAGGCAAAGGCCAGAATTGAGCTTGAAATCAAGCTACCCTAGGCTATAAGCAAAGGCAAGAGGAAGATAGCTAAGTTGAAAACTACTATCGGCCCTCTTATGCTTAGAGAAGGAAAAGGTGAGGATGAAGAAGATGATGATGAAGAAGAAGGAGGTGAAGAAAAAAAAGAACATGAATCTGAAGAGGAACCGCCAAAGAAGAAAGGTAAGGCAATTATTACCAAACCTAAGAAGAAGCCTACTGCAGTATTCTCTAGAAGAACCAGAAAAGGCAAGCAGGAACCTATACTTGTCAGGCCTCCACTCACATTTGAGGAAAGGCTTAAACAATTGGAAGAGGGAGTTAGCATCACAAATTTCAAGGCATTGAAATTTGAAACAAGAATTGATGCTGAGAAAATGTAGATTGCGGAATTGGTACTCAATAAGATGGGTAAATGGAGATGCTCCCCAGACCAGCTCGCCCCTCAAATCTCCAAAGAGCTATTGGAGAGATTACAACCAAGATGGGAGTCAGCCACCCAAACAGCAAAAGTCATATATGAGCTATCCCTGAGGAATCTTCTATTGAGTCTTACTAAAGCAAAATTAAAGGCAGTAATGAAGAAACATGACGGTAAAATGATGATTAGATTCCACCCATGTTTGATTTTAATTAAAGACATTGAGCATGTTGTAAATGATGCAACAATTATGTGGAAGAACATCTATCATCTGAAAAATCCAAGTGATGATCCTGTTGAAATCAAGGATGATGATAGCAGTAACAGTGGTGATTTTGATAGTACTCCATCCATCATAGTTACTCCAGGAGAGCTACATGCAGAAAAAGAGGAAGAAGACAGGGAGGAAGAAGCACACAAGGAAGGAAAAGATGAAGAAGATCCAGTTAAAATTATAGCAGAAGTGATTGCATCACTTCCTTGCTCTCCACCAAAGACTATTGCATCCACTATGGAGATAGCGTTTGCAAGTGAGATTGTGAGCACAATAGTCACATCAATTGCTCAATCTTCACCAACCTCCTCCCAACTCCAAGTATCTAAACCAGATGTGCCAAGCACTTCATCTATCAAGTTGTCTTCACTTCTTCAACTACCGAGCCAGCCTCCTTAGCTCCTTCATCATTAGTGAGTGTACCAATACGTTCCACAATTTTGTTTTCATCAATTCTAGTAAGTTCTATAGTTTTGTTTCTGTTAGCATCATTTGTATCCACTTCCACTACAATTAGTTCAGACTCTACTATGGGTACTCTACCGAGTGTCATTCCACTTTTTGGAAGTGTTTCAATTCTTGATCTGGTTAGTACTTCTAAACTTTGTGATATTCCTAGTTTTACCAAAGAAATAAAGGATAAGTTAAATAAGATTGGCATTGATATGCAATCTAGTGCATCCAAGATAAAGGTGGACTCCTCCTCCACAACCTCCCATCACACCAAAATTAGATATTTGGCCGATGTTCAGGCTGAACTATTGAGAGGGGAAGCAAGGATCCAGTCTACACTCATAGACATCCAACACATGATCCTTCCTATCATGGACACAATGCAAAAACATCTTTCTCATTGCAAAACATTGGTCCAAGATCAAAACTTCTTAGTGGATGATCACTTGATCCAATTATCAGTAGAAGTTCAAATTTCTCTCTCCACCTATCAAATTTTGTAGCGGACTTGGGATAGTACTTTTATAACCATCCTTAAGGTACATCAAGAATTTCTATCTCACTTTGGTGTAGCCATATAAATTGTATATATGTAGTCCTTTGGCATTATTATCAAAAAGGGGGAGAGATTCAACATAATAAGTGAGGAGAGTTATCACTATGAGTGATAGGGGGAGTTAGCACTCAATAGAGTTAGCATGTGTACATAAGAATCTTTATATATACATTATAAGTCATCAAGAAGATATATAGAAATGTATATGTAGTAGTTCTAAAAAGATCAATTTTGAAAAATCAAAAATTAGTGAGTCAGGTTATGTACTATATATTTTGGCTCATAAGTGTTTGGTCACTAATGCCAAAGGGGGAGATTGTTGGCATTAAGTTATTATTTCCATTAGTGACAACACTTACTCAATTCTTAATGATTATCGAATGCATCACTCAGTCTACAGTGTATACCAAGCATTCAGTGGTTACCTTGTAGGTTCATCACTTAAGTAGTTCATACTAAGCATTCATGAAGCTACCGAGTGGGTGTGCAACCCAGTAGTATCTATCGAGCTTCATAGTTTATATTGAGCTTCTTAGTATCTACTGAGTAGTTAGACTATCTCATTTAAATCTAGTGTTTACCGAGTGATGGAAGCATAATGTTTACCAAGTGATTGAAGTATAATGTTTACTGAGTGATGAGAGTACAATTTTTACCGAGTAATGAAAGTATAGTGTTTACCGAGTGAAATCAAGGTAAAATGAAGGAGCAATTTTTTTCAAGTGACACTATATCTATCAATTCTCCAATGGTTACTGAGTTCCAAACTACATTGTGTGGTTAGTATGGACTGAGCTTCTACTTCTACCGAATGAATGATGATGCCGAGTATCAGAAGGTCACCAAGTCAGCTTGAAGAACCCACGTTTTCTACTGTTTGGCTGACTCAGTAATGTTTTTTTCACTTGTGTTTTAGCTGACCTTGCAATTGTAATTATTGGAATGGTATA
The DNA here is from genome assembly GCA_028749045.1 of Cupressus sempervirens. Lineage (NCBI taxonomy): Eukaryota > Viridiplantae > Streptophyta > Pinopsida > Cupressales > Cupressaceae > Cupressus > Cupressus sempervirens. The sequence continues at coordinate 874,343,165 of CM053786.1, forward strand.
TATGTAATGTAATATATCATTTGCAAAAGAAAAGAGACGTGAATGAATGGATATGAAAATCTTTCAATGAAAGTGAATCAGTAATAGAGTAGAGTATTCAGCAAGGTCTACAAGAAGCAGTAAAAATTCATCAATCACAAGAGGTGATCTATATTTTAAGGATCTAATCAAGTTGTGAGTAGATCCACTATTTCATTCTAATAGGTGAATTGGTTTTGTAAATCCTTTATAAGGGTAGACTTAACAGTCTTTTGTATAAATCTCCTAACAGAGTGCATACTTTAGTGTATGTTTGTAAATCCTCTAACAAGGTGGACCTAGCAGTCCTTTGTGCTCCTAATAGGGTAAATCACCAAAAGTGACCAATTTAAGCCTTAACAGGCCAACTTCATATTGTAGTAACGAAGTTTTGTGGGTATCATCCCCACCCCAGTTTTACTTTCTATTTGGAAAGTTTTTGGGTCACCAAATCACTATGTACATGTGTTATAAATATTTGTTCTCTCATATATGCAGTAGATTAGATGAATGAATGGTGAAAAGTATATATGATTAAAGTGTTGAATTAATTTAAAGTTTTGATGTTACTAATTCACCCCTCTTGTCTCAATAACCTATCATATCTTGAATATTTTCAACATCTCTTTGAGGTCAAAGTAGTTATTCAATGCATCAATCTAATCCAATAGGTCTTCACCATTTAAGCTTCCATGGTAGGTAGGTAATCCATCAAAATGATCCCTATTGAGAGATTTTAGAGCATCCAAGAACATTTTATGTTCCTTATCAGCTTGTGTTGCTACAAGGGCTATAGAAGTACCTATTTCCTCTTCTTATTCTTCATCTTCATGAATTAGATCACCCCATTTAGTGAGTTTTCCCTTTCCCTTTCCCTTTTCCTTAGGTTGTTCACTCTTTGTATCTTGTTTTTAAGAGTCCAACATTTCTTGGACTATCACTCTTTGTATCTTGTTTTTAAGAGTCCAACATTTCTTGGACTATCACTCTTTGTATCTTGTTTTTAAGAGTCCAACATTTCTTGGACTATCTTATTAATAGCATCCATATTCAATGCCTTTGGAGGAATTCTTTCTACATATATTTCTCCTTCAAGAATTCATTCCTCTGTGTTTGACATACACTTTATTCAATCTGGGGTCTGACACCACTCTGATACAATACATTTTGGGTGTTCTCCAAACTCAAATAATGAAATTGACTTGGGTTAAGTCAGTCTTCCAAAGATTCATACCTAGGTCCTTCTTCTCCTAGAAGCAAGAATGCTTCAATTTTTAACCCACACAATGCACTCTATAGGCTACCTAGATACCCTAGTGGTTTTCCAACACCCCCACACCATTACTACAGGATCTTTACTAGTGGAATTAAGCCTTTAAAACTGGTATTTTGCAATTTTCTCCAATTTTACTGCCCCAAATAAAATTGATATTTGGATACCATTTTGGAATGATATTCAAATTACAAAGAATCCCATCTAGGTTTCATACAGAAGTTCTATAAACACAAAACCCTCCTTCTAGGCTTAAAACTAGGGCTTTGATCTTTGTCCACTTCATCCAATGGTGAAATATTCTCCTAAAAACTTCAAAATAGGTCCAAACCTTCCCTCTTGGTCTCTAGATTTCACTAAAGGTACCAGACCTTGTCTTTCCATTCACAAGGTTGCTCCAAGCATGTTTTTCTCTCTTGGAATGACTCAACAAACCACTTGTTCAGCTCTTAATTCACCATTTTAGCATTAAAGACATAGAGTAAAGGTTGGAACTCTTATTAACAACCATATTACATCTATTCTTATCCATCCACAAATCAATGATTAGGTAGAGACCTTGGATTGCTAGGAATCCATTAAAATCCTTCAAAACCCTTACTTGTTTAAAACTAACAAAATGAAGAAAATGAATGAAAATATTCAAAAAAATATTATTTATTTATTAAAATCAATGTATTAGACATGTAAGAGTATGCACAATACTGGTTTCAGTCATTTCATCACAAAAACCCAAAATTTGCTTGGTAAAAGTATGGATCAACGCACTAAAAAATAAGGAAATATTCGTGATATACAACCTTTATGCCTCTCCCCAAGTAATTTTGATGTTGTTCCAACAAAAATTTTAATTGGTTATGCATTCTTGGCATATTTTGTAAGAAAATGCAAAAAGTTGTAAAAATTGCAAAGTTACAATTTTGTAACTTTTGAGCAATTTTTGCAATATTGTGCAATTTGACTCCAACTATGCATGAATTGAATAAATATCATTCCTAAAGGATAAATATGAAAAAAAAACACCAAATTCATCCTTGAGTCAACCTTTGACCAAGCTGTTGATCATGGTTGACTAACCTAGAGTAACTTGAACAAACAAGCACAAAGTACTCTTTTGGCCTCCAAATGGGTTCACCAATCTATCAAAAATTACTATTAAAGTCTCTAGGATCAAACTATCTATATTTATTTCCCTTAGATCTTATTACACACCAAAATTTAAAATTAATTAATTTGACCCCTTATTTACCTTGTGCTACTGCACCAACTAAATCCCAAAAAGTGTTCATTTGGTGTCACATCTAGAAAGTTGTTAGGCTATATCATATTGACAAAAGGTATTGAGGTTGATCCCAAAAAGGTGCAATTCATCATGGAAAGGCCTCCTCCTAGAAATATTGATCAATGAAGAAGTCTTTAGGGACATCTATAATCCATTGGGAGGTTCATATCTCAATTGGCTGATAAAGCTCAATCCTTCAATAAGAACTTACATAAAGGCTCCAAATGTATCTAGAACAAATACCATCAACAAAAAATTTATTAGATAAAAGGGTATTTGGCTAAACCTCTAATAGTGATGCCACCCATACTAGTAAAACCTTTAATATTATACATCTCAGGTATAGATTTTCCAAAGTAGCACTTTTAGTACAAAGTGATGAGTTTGAAAAGGAGCATACTATTTACTACATCAATTTCACTTTGGTGGCTTGTGAGATGAACTAAAAAAACATTGAGAAGACTTTCCTTGTAGTGGTATTTTCCTTCCTCATGCAGGAGCATCTTAGGTTGCACTGCTATCCTACATTTTTTCAATTTTTCCTAGTTTTTTTGAGTTGTAATGTCTTACATTGTTGAGCTTTTAATAGTTGCTAAGCATTGGAGAAACACTGGGGAACCTTGTCCTATGTGTAAGAGTTATCATGTTAAGGTTTGAGCCATTTTTATCTTGCTATTGGAGCTATGTTTTTTGGTTTCTAGGTGCCTGTTGTGGGCTATGTAACTAATTCTATAAAATGAGTTAGAAGATAAAAAATTCAAGTATTAAAGAAGTCCTAGATTAATCCATTTTATCTAAGGTGAAAGTTCTAATTCATTATATGTTGGGAGATATGGAAATTCTCCTAGGGTATCAATTTCTAGTAGTTTGCACGATGGGTTTTTGTGCATGACTTTTGAGATGGATACACACTTATTCTTGGTGAATCAGCCTTTGTGAACTAAAGGGACTTTAGGGGACCTAAAGTGCTACCTTTAGCTTGAAGAAAAATTTCTAATTAAATCAGATCTAGGAGATATTGAAATTTTTCTTCGGTATCAATTTTTGGACATTTAATTTGTGTTGGAGGTTGACTTGTGGCTCTTAAAGTATTTAATGTTAGGTTTATTTAGTTCTTAGCATTTTGGGTTGACTTTTGGCTTAGATTGGTATAAGTAGGGGTTGTGGTGAAGTCTTTAGTGATTATTATTCATCCATCTTGGATAAATATAGATGATATAAGGAGGATAGGAAATGAAAAGCATATGTGTCTAGAAATCTAAACTTGAAGCTAGATCTTGGGTTTAAATGTATTTTTGTATCTAGTCATAACCTAGAAGGCCTTATAGCTAGGCATGTATGATGATATTTTCATGAATTAATAAATAATACTATTCTCTCTCTCTTATTATGGTGTTTGTGTTGTTCTCTTTTGTGTTTTCTTTGGTTGTGTTAACTCTTGCATGGTGGTTTTGGTAGCTGAGTGTGCCAATTGGCCTTAATTACTCACACCTCCCTACACTAGGGTAATCAGTAGGAATATATAACCCTAATCATGTATAACCATGAATCATGTTATTCTCTTTTGTTTTTTCTTCTATTGTGTTAAATCTTGCATGATGGTTTGGGTAGCTAAGTGTGCCAATTGGCCTTAGTTACTCACACCTCCCTACGTCACTTCCAAAAGCTTAGACACTACATATTGGCTCACACAATGCATCTCATTTCAAAAATTGATTCCCTCAAATATCTATTGAGTAAAGCTATTCTTACTAGCTATCTAGCTAAATAGATGATGATCTATCTAAATTTAACATTCAATACATCGAACACAAAGCTATCAAGGGGCAAACCATAGCTGATCAATGTGTTGATTTTCCATTGCAAGATATAACTCCTATGTAGATTGAATTTCTTGATGCTTCCATCATGTGTATCACTAAAATAAACTAGAAGATGTTCCTTGATGGCTCTCACACCTTGAATGGGGTTGGTGTAGACATTATGTTGATCGCACCTCATGGTTACACAATCCCTAATTCCTAAAAACTCTTGTTTCCTTGCAAGAATAATATAGAAGAGTATGAGGCCTTAACAAACAAGATTAAAATATCTTTGGAATGGACAATCATAGAGTTGCATATCTATGGAGACTCTCAACTTGTTATTAACCAAGTTAATAATGATAGTCAAACCAAAGATGACAAATTGGTACCCTATAAGAAATTGATTGATGTGCTATGGATCTACTTTACACTTATGACATTTCAAAAAATTCCTCAAATAGAAAATAAGGTTAAAGATGTTATGGCCAGCCTAGCATCTATTCTTTAGTTACAAGAACATGAATCACATTTTGAGTTCCTAGTGGAACAATTATGTCACCTCACATACAACTCCTTTGACCTTCATGTGATTTGCATTGTTGTTAGTCATGAATCCTCACATTACTCCACCATTTTATCCTACTTTCATGATTAGATCATTCCTTAAGATCTCACATGAAACCAAAAATTCCAACTCCTTTGTAATACCTCACACTACACCTTGGTCTCTAGTGAATTATATAGCAAGGGTATAGACATAACACTTCTTAGGTGTCTAGAACTAGAAGATTCTAAAAAATAATTTTCCAAAGTCAATGCCAAAATTTGTGGGGCATAGTCTAATGGTCTTTCACTTGCTCAAAAATTACTTAGGATAGGATACTATTGGCCAACCATGCAAGCTGATGTTGTTCGATATGCTAAATTTTGTAAGAAATGTCAGCTACTTGGTTACTTGATCCATGCTCCTAGACATGAGCTTATACCTTATATCACATATTGGCCTTTTTAGTAGTGGTCCTTTGATTTAGTGGGAAAGATTCATTCAAGTTCATCCAATGGTCATATTATTATTACAATGATTAAGTAATTTAAAAAATGGGTTGAAGTTGTACCTTTATCTATTGCTACAAGAAAAAATGTTGCATTATTTATTCTCAACCACATTATTTTTTGTTAAAGAATCCCATCCTCTAGCATTACTGATAATGGAGGATAGTTCAAAAATAAGGACATTAAAATTTTTTGTAAGAAATTCAAGATCAAACAACACTGATCCTCAATATACTAACCCCAAGGGAATGACCAAGTTGAGACCTCTAATAAGGCACTACTCAAAATCCTATACAAAATAGTTCCCAAACTAGGTAAAGATTGACACCTATAGATCAATCTTACATTATGGGCTTACATGACCACCATACATATTCCTATAGGGGCTAAACCTTTTTTTTAGCCTATGGTTCCAAGGTTGTCTTACCCTTAGAAGGTGAGATTCTGATGCATGATGCAGAATGTTGTGGATAAATCATGCCTTGGGTGGTAAGTGCCTATTTAAGGAAGGCTTATGTTCATTTTTAATCAAGCTCTTCAAGTGTAAGATCTTTTAGTGGAGCTCTTCGAATGTAATCTCTTTTAAGGAAGCTTGAGAAGTAGAAGTTTGGGGAAGTAGAAGCTCTTAGTGAGCAAATATCTCTTATATTGTAAGAATTTGGAGTCCTTTCATTTGGAGGATATTGTAATGAATTTCAAGTATTAATGGATGCTTTATGAAGCATTTTTGTCATCTCTCTATCTCCATATTGTTGCATTTTTGGTTGTGAGTTTGTAAGGGTGGTGTTGGCCCTTCATTAGTGGTATCAGAGCGGGAGTTCCTAAGCGTGTGGACAGATCGCCGAATGTGAGGCAGTTTGCACCAGGACCTTGAGTTGGTTGAAGTTTGTCAAGAAGTTCTTGATTGTGTAGACAGATCGCCGACCATAAGGCAGTTTGCACGAGGTTCTTGTGTTGCATGAGATTTGTCTTCTAAAAACTTGATTATGGAGAAGACAAAGAAGAAGATGACTTTTGTCATTGGATGGATTCTAAAGATTCCTAGACTTGAGAGATTTAGAAGGAGAATGCAAGAAGAAATATTTTTGGATTTGCAGAAGCAAGTGAATGAATTAGAAGCTGAGTTGCAGAAATGAAGAGCATGTCACCAGAAAAGAGATGTTGATAATTCCTTGGATGTGGAAAAGAAAGGTGATCCAATGGAAGAGCAAGAGGATGTAGATGAAATTATTTGCAAACCTAAAGTTGAAGAAGATGAAAGAGAAGAGGAAGAGCATAAAGATGACAAGATTTATGAACCTAAAATAAATGATTTGAAGATTGCAGCAATGGAGGAAGAATATAGTGCATTTGTTGGAGATCAAGCAAGTGGAGTAGTTATGTGCATTGTTGATGACATAAAAGAGGCAAGCAAAGATGAAAATGTCAAACAGGTAAATTCTTATGAATCATGGGATGTTGTCTTTGATATGATTTTAAAAGATATTAATGATGGTTTTCATGAGGATCTTGTTTGTGATGTATGGTATGCAAAGGAAGATTGGTATGGTATGCAAAGGAAGATTGGTATGGTGTTGCTGGATTTATTATAGGTGTGATTAATTCAACAAGATTGGATGAGGATGAGATTTATACTTGGATAGAGTTCATTGCAAAGGAGAAATTTCAGCATCAGATACTTGTTCCAGCTATGTGTTGGAGGAAGAGAAAAAATATATATATCAACAGTGGCTAATTCATTTTGTGAATCCATACTCACAAAATTTTTCCTACCATGGGAGTCGGATGCAGGAGCATCATGCATCAGCAAAAAGAAAAAAAAATGTCGAAGATTTGCATGTTGGTTTTCTTGTCCCTATTGAGGTGGAAGCTTGTGGTGAAGATGAAGATGGTTGTATATCTTTGTTTTGGCGTTAAAGTGTGGGACACACTTTTCTATCTACTAAGGGAGTCTGATGTAGGAGCATCTTGCATGGGAAAATTAAATTTCAAAATTAAAAAAAAAGAGAAAAAAAAATTGTGGAGGAGAGAGAAAGTGACGAAAATTAGAGGAGAAATAATAAAAAATCAAAAGGAGAAAAGAAAGGAAAAGGGGATTTATATTTTTTAGGTGCATAGGTGGCATAAAAAGAAAAATAATAGAAATAGTTGTCATTCCATTAATCGAGGTGTATAGGTGGCAATTGAGAAGTTTGTGGAAAGTTCCTTGAATCATGTATTTAATATTTGTTGGGTGTTTAGTTGTATTTAGGTGGAAATTATAGAAGGTTGTAGATATTGTAGAAGGTTGTGGAAATTCTAGAATGTTGTGGATAAATCATGCCTTGGGTGGTAAGTGCCTATTTAAGGAAGGCTTATGTTCATTTGTAATCAAGTTCTTCAAGTGTAAGCTCTTGTAGTGAAGCTCTTCGAATGTAATCTCTTTTAAGGAAGCTTGAGAAGTAGAAGTTTGGGGAAGTAGAAGCTCTTAGTGAGCAAATATCTCTTATATTGTAAGAATTTGGAGTCCTTTCATTTGGAGGATATTGTAATGAATTTCAAGTATTAATGGATGCTTTATGAAGCATTTTTGTCATCTCTCTATCTCCATATTATTGCATTTTTGGTTGTGAGTTTGTAAGGGTGGTGTTGGCCCTTTATCAGATTCCCTCACTACCAGTCTCCCTATATAGGTTGATAACTAATGAAGACCATATGGATATGAGAATATAAGAGCTAGAAACCCTTGATGAGCACCACAAGGATGATTTTGATCATATGAGGGCTTATAAAAAATGGATGTCTACTACCTACAACAAAAAGGTTCACCCTCGAGACTTCCAAATGGGTGAGCTTGTGCTTTGAGAAAATCCCAAAAACTAGCAAAATAGGGAACAAAAAGGGAAATTCGAGCCTAACTACTTTCATTGTTACAACAACATTTGGATCCAATTCATATAAAGTTTCTACTCCTAAAGGGGAACAACTTGTTGATCCTATCAACATTATACATCTAAAGAAATTCTATAATTAAGGCTCATAACTCAGTTATTTATATATATCTATTAATCCTGAAAAAAATCCTAAAAATAAAAAAAGTCCTAAAATAATGATCATCTTAGTGAAAACATAGCAATAGGTGCGTTGATGTATCACCAAAAAAAGTTAAAAATTAAAATTAAAAAAAAAAAAGATTGAAAAAGGTCTTGAAAATTTTTGCCAAGTGGCAAAAACTTGGAAACAAGTACTACTTGAGACCCTTGTACATATGTCTGTCAGTCTCACTCTTTTACTCAACAACACATTTTGCAGCTTGGAATTATCTCTTGTCCTCATCTTAGGGGCACAACTTCTTATCTTATAAAGGTCTCCTTGTGCATTATGGTTTATTTGACAACTCATGCAAAATAGTGTTTCTCAACAATGCCCCCTTGACATCAAGTGTTTCTCAACACTTTTTGGATACTCTACCTCTAGTCTAGGATGCTACAATATTTCTCACTATCAGAAGTGAGTCTTGAAGAAATAACCATGTGAATTATAGACACACACTTGAACATTAAACTTGCTAAGCTATGATGAAATTTATCTTTTTTGTGTGTTGTCTATGATAATTTCTTTGTTGAATTTTCCCTCCCTAATAGTATTTCAAAGATGTCCTAGACTAGAAGATTGGGGGCATGGGGCATCCTTTACTTTATTTCTTCTTGTGTGTATAATTTTTAAGTCTAAGGAGTTTATCGAATTCATGCTTTTCCTAATTGACAATTTGAATGTATAATGCATCATACTTGTTTGTTTTCTCAAGACAACACTCAGAAGTTATCCTGATGCTTATGAATTAATACAAGTGTAATATTGCTATACTAAACTTAGGGAATTTAACTACATTAGTCATCTTGATCTACATGATTGATGCTTAGGATAGATTTTGACATTTTTATCTAACATAGATTATATTCATATCCTCATAGTTATGATAGTGATGATTGTATGATCTTTTGATGTCCCTAATAATGCTCAATGATGAAATTAGAGTCTAAATATTTTATGCCCCTTGCAAGTAAACATTTTTGAATTCTAGTTTGCATTATAGGCTCATTTTAGTTTAGTATTTAATTTTTCATATGGAGAGATCTCTCTCTTCATCTTTCAAAGATGCGTCATCTAACTACTTTCATATCTTCTTCACTTTCTTCTCGATCATATCTTCTCATTTTCTTGATCTTTCATGTCACCTCTTTGCTATCCTATCATCATGAGGGGTTAATATAAATCACACATCTAATCTACTCAAGTATCACATTTTCAAATCATATGTCTACATCATATACATGAGAGCTAAAACTATCCATGAGAGAGATCCATGAGCATCTAAACATGAACCCAAAACTAAGCATACATAAACGTGAGAAGAAGATAAAACATCACATGGAAAGATACACTCAAATTTTGAAATATCTATATACAACATCAAACACATGAGCATAAAGATGAGACAAATACACAAGTACATCGATCAAGTCTAGTATCTTATATATATCAAATGTGTCAAAATACATATACAATATGAGATCTAAAACCTAGATGAATGTCTCAAAATACATATGGTACAACCAAATGTGATGAGAACATTAGCCTAGACCAAATTTTAGACCTAAGAATGGATTCCTCCCTCATAAGTAGTCTATGCCTAAGGAGGAGCTATTGCAACTTCTTCATGCTTTAGTGACACTCTTCATGATCACTCCTTGTTCTTGTTTTAGGGGACATTTCCCTAGTTGGAGGCTTCTTCAGTTCTTCACTAGGTTCTCACCTCTTTTTGGGGGAGGGTTTTTCCCACGTGGTTTTCTCTCTTTTCCCATTTATAGAGGTTGCATTTTGTTGCATTGTTCATGGGTACCTAACATGGCCTCGTTACCAGGACCCATTCTGCATTTCTTAGTTTTGTGAGCTTAAGGCATTTCCCTAAGTTGCACTTAATGGGAGGTGTTAGAGTAAATAATTAATTTACTAATTATTTATTCTATTTACTTAAGCTTACTTAGGTAAATGCATTTATTTATTAGTTGTAGTCTAGGAGCTTGTCATAAGTTGTGGACAATACGGGACTTTTTTCTCTCCTAAGTCATACTTATCCTTTCACCTTGTTTGAGGACTTTCCACCTCATGTGGATGTATGCTTAGCTGTCACACTTATCTCCTAGTATCTTCTAGCTTGTTCTAAGAGATTCTTTGAGCTTTTTATATTTGGGCTCCCTCATTGTATTTTCACAACACACATCACAATATCTCATTTTGCATATTGTAAATACATATTTTCTTGTGTTGCAATATCTTGTGGTCTCTCATGTCCATTTAGGGTTTTTCCCTAAATCCATGCTCTTCCTTCCTTGGCTTATCTTTGATAGGTTTTCACATGCAGGTGATCTTGGGCATCTTCGGAGTTGGATTTCATCAACTCCAACATGAACTACTACCATTCTTAGCTAATAATAAAGTGCTCTAAAATATCTAAATGTGTCCCAACTAGTGGTCAACTATAGTGCATATACTCAAGCTCCCACGCATCACACCATCTATGATACTATCGATATGGTTTCCAAATAAAAGAGGTGATCTCATCAAATAAATGTTGGTAGTAAGTCACATCCCCTTTGTGACTCTGTGGGATGAAGCTTGTGTATTTAAAAATAAATGACTCACTACACTCTCATGGTTGCACCCATAGTCAAATCATTGCAATATACTCCCATGCTCATATCTAGGCCAACAATATACATTAGGCCCATGTATGCCCCTCTCAATACACTATATCATGAAGCTCATGATACATATCTATAAGGAGAGTGAGTCCCCATGCCATCCTCTAGAGCTACCCAATCAGGTCTACTACTAATCTACCCCATCCTATGGGGAAGCCCTTCTAGCCCCTATTAGTGACAAGAGCCTTGGAAACTAGTGAGAAAAATAGAAAAAGGTAATAGATACTCATCTCCTTACTCATATATGAGCCTCTCCCATCTAGAGTGGTGATCCAAGATGGTCACATAGTGAAATATTTTTTGTTCTACTAATCTCCCCTCTATCAGGGTCTAATCATAATAAACATGTGTCATCCACAAAATCGTGTGAATACATCTCATATAGATATTGGAAACTTGAAATGAATGAGAATTAAAATAAAAAAATCATACTCAAAGGTTCTCTATGGCATGGTATCTAAAGGATGTGATATAAATTGTCTAACATAATAGTAGCCTTGCTAGTAGGTAGATGTAAGATGTTATCACTATTCCACCACTAAGCTAAAGTACACTGTAAACTATGGTTCACTCATATATGGAGCATGCATGTCAACCATCTCAATCCCCTACTCAATATGGCAGCCTTTTCATCATCATCTAGATGCTGCGGGATGTGCAGCCCCACTACCTTGGGGACTCTAATCAAAAGGGTAGAAAAGACAATCTACTAAATCAAGTCAAACAAACATCAACACATCAATATCAGCTATAAACATCATCAACCAAGCCAAAAAATAGAAAAAAGTGCTCATACATGCAAGATTTAAGCTCTAAACATGAAAAACAACCCAAAAATAGACTGTACGACACTTTTCATTGTGGTCAACTGATACTTTCTATACTACCCAGGTGATAATTTTCACCTAGGTGATAGTTTGCACCATGTCATATGATACTTAGGTAGGGTTGATACAACATGACTTCCTAAAGGTGTGAGATACATCATGTCTGAAAAAAGTATCATGTGATACTTCTTAAAGTAATTGTGTGATACTTTTAAAGCATCACATGATATTTTTGTCAAAACCCCTAAAAACCTAATACAAATGTGTTAAATGCTCAAAAAAGTGAATTTTTTTTGACAAATTACTAGGGCCTCATACTTGGGTGGCCGATTGTGCAATTGATTGTGCTCAAAATGATGTTTGTGGGTTAGAAGGCTAGCTAGCACCATAGTCTCTCTCAAAATTACTCAAGAGCTCTCCAAAATCACAAAAAAAAAGAAGAAAAGAATTGAAAATGACCCTTGGACTCTGTATATAGTCCTCTGACCTTATTTTGACTCATTATTCAAATCCCTCAAAATTCTGTGAAAATTGCACCCTGGCTAACTTTGACATCTTGAAACCATTTCAAAATTTCCCCTTCTTCTATGCAGTTAGCTGAAATTTTGAGGTCTAATCTCTTAATCTTTGCTAGGGGATCTCCATTTCTCCATATCTTCACCAATTCTACACTTCATATCTAATTTAATTTAAATCTTGCACTCCTAAGTCATCCTTCTACTTGATTTGACCTAATTTGTATATTTTATCCTTCTTGGTCAACTATGGTCAAACTAGTGCATTCTATAACTTCTTTATGGTCAATCTTTGGTTCTAACCTCATATCTTTCATCATGGACTTTTCTATATCTTAGTTTTCTCATATGTGGCTTATTTTTTGCATATCCTTTACCTTATTTTGATTTTGATCCTAAGGGGATAGAAATACTCTATCATCGCTTGCTACAACCTTCTATTTCTCAGGAGCATTTGTTTAATCTTTTCATTTTCTCTTGATCTATCTATGTTTCTTAGTGTTAGTACTCTTCTTGAGTTTTTATGTCATCTCTTTCCTAGTGTTTAGTACAATCGCTATTAGGCTATACATTTAGGACTTGTTATCTCTTTTGAATTTTTTTCTTTGGAATCAGATCTCTCTATCTATTGTTGCCACTTGGTTTCTATATTATTTGATGTCATGTGTTTCCATATTTATCACACATTAGACAAAGAGGGGGAAAATTTAATCACCTAAAAATGGTCCTCTATATTATTAACCCCCTTCTCAACATTTTGGTTAAATTATTTAACCATTTCCTAGACCAAATTGCTAAAAGTCAATTTATTTGGTTTTAACCTATAGTTTGACTATATTATCCTAAGTCCATATTTGAATAAAATAACATGTCTCATTTTAATTAAATAAAAGACCCCATTCTTCTAACCCACTTAATGTGCACACATAAAGTCTTTTTTCTATTTTCAAATTAAAAGAAAAGGCTTTTGTCTCATATGAAAAGTCAACTCCTTTTGCATTGGTTGACTTTCTCTTACACATGGATCATACAAAAAGTAAACCCACCCTTGATTGTCCACTTCCTTGATCTTGATCTCAGCTATCCATCTACCTTTAAAGGAGAGAGCTCTCTCCTCAGAGGACCCACTTCTTGACTATTGTCATGTTGCATGTTTCTTGATAGCTTTCTTAGAGCTTTGTCGATAACTTCTCATTTCTTGTCTAATTCTCTCATCACCACTCTCATACTAGCTTAGATTCATGTTGCAAGTATCATAGTTCATTTTTTAATAGCTTAAATCACCTAGGTTAATTAGCATGGATTTTGTAACACTCTCATTTGCTTAGTCTAGTTGCATTATACATCTCATCTTGGCATAGATCATACTTGCTTTTCATACTTGTGGACCTCCTTTTGGACACTTAAATTCTTGGTATTATCTAGGAAACCTCCCATTGCATGGTTTAATAGAAATTATTTCATCTTTAAGGCTAAATTGAGAGCCCGTCTAATACTTGTTTACACACCTTTTCACTCCATGGATAGGGAGCTATAAGCTAATGTTCAGGAATTCTTATTCATGGAATAACTTGGATAGAAATTTTTGGAGGAGTGCACTTTCTGAGTGTACACCCTAAAACTAAATGACATATTAGGAAACTTATTAAACCCCTTTGATGTGGAGATACTTGTAAAGTCCCACTAATTAGGGTATTTGGATTCAATTTTTTTCTAGTCACTTCTAGAGGCCAAAAATGTGGTCCTAGAGGCCAATTTTAACAAAATCCAAATACCTAACTATTAGGGGTATAGGTTAGGAACATTTTTGACACTATTAGAACCTGCTAGTGGCCTCAGTGACCCTTTTAAATTCCCATTTATCACATTTTGCAAAAATTCAGTGGACTCTTGACCTTTACCCAAACTCACACTCCTTTCAAATCTTACATTTATGATAGGGGAAAAGGGAATACCAAAGGACTCAAGGGTCAATTCTAAATTTAATTTTTGTGGCTATGTCAAATTTGGAGGCCTTTTTAGAGGCCCTTTGAGGATTTATATGGTATTCACCTACTCTCTACTTTTAGAGACATTAGGATTTTGGGTTGAAGAAAGAAAAAGGAAGGATTGGGGTCTTCTCAAACATCATTATACCATAACACTTGTCAAGGTTGGTCTCCACCATTTCCATGAAATTTTTTCTTCTTTTTGAAAATAGTTTAGTATGTTATTTCATTATCTTACATATGTGATCAATGTATTTGTGTTTTTGTGATGCAAGGGAATAGGATTTTGGGTTTTGATTTCATGTTTATTGCATTCATCCTTTGATTTGAATGAGGGAGTTTTCTATAGGGTGTAATGATATTACTCATCCTTAGATAGGGAAGAAGTGGCAAGGTATGGGGGAAGGTGTTATTTGGACTCCATGGTATTGGAAATATGGCTAGGTAGATGTATGAGTGTTGTCATTTATGGAAAAATATATTTTTGATATTTCATTATGTGATCAGAGATAGAAAATTGTCTAAGTGTCGGATAGGTTGCAACAACATAGAGATAGATATAGTATGTATGGATGATAGACTTTGAGTTAGCTCATGTGCAGTAGAGGAATGATATTTGAAAATATCATTATGATGTATGTCAGTGCACAGATATGCATCGACATTAGAATCATAGTTATAGAAGAATTACCAATACAGATAATTAACATAGTAGAACAAAGCATGTTAGTAAATTGAAGTGTACAACTTAAGGAATTATTTTGGAAAAAAATAATTACTTAGCCATGATGGGCTAACATCCTAGATGGTTAACCAAATTTATTTTGTAATCAGTCAAGTGTGTGAAAGTATCAAGGTCAACTGATCAAGAGTTTTAATAATTTGCAAGGTATAAGTAAAGATCATGTCTTGCACAACTAAAGTGTGATTTGATGAAGTGAATGTGATATGTATGTGATGCAAACTACTGTCAAGGAAGTATATGTAATCTTTTTATAATGAAAATTTTGATGTATGATGAGAGCAAGTGTAAAGTACAATAGTAAGACATGTTGGTGTTTTAAAATGTTACCCATTTCCAATTACCCTGATGAGAATATGACACATCTAGGGGTAGCTAACTCCCATTATCAACACATCCATTCAAACACTAGGCCAACTATAAGGCATGACCCTTCTTCTTCTTCAGGCTCTGCAAAACCTAGGCAGGTGGACCTACAGATTCTTTATATAGTACCAGTTGTCAAAGCATACACTGAATCTAATATGAAGCAAATAAAACCCTTATTTCTAATGATAACTCATGAAATGACATCCATCTACAGTAGCTAAATGCAGATCTAGGAATCTCATGAGCTGAGTGAGGGCATTCTATTATAGCTCTTCAACATGAAAGGGGAAAAACATTTGATTATTGATGTTGATCTCAGCAAAACCTCAAATATGCAGCAGTATAACAGGTGATCCTATAAGTGATCAGCGCCTTATCTATTGGGCAATTCATACAAAAACCTAACACACATCCCTGAAAATCACTGATATGTGCCATACATTAGGACTTCCTGATCTATCTAACAACTTTGTGAACTAGACATCTGCATCCTTCTGAACCTCATACTCGACTTATCCCTTAATAAAATCTGCAATCCTATGATGAGGAATCAACCATTTACATAACTCTTTGAGTCATAAGCAAAATAAATCAACATATACAACCAATAAGTTGCAACTGAGTTTCATATTCTTTGTTTACAAATAACAAAAGATCACAAACAACATGAATGAGAGACAAGATCTTAAAATGAAGATTGACTTGCTGCTACCTTATCATTCATTTCCTTGAAACAAATTACAATAAGATGCATGAAATTTAAATGCAAAGCTACCTAACAGATCAGACTATCTGTATTCTTATTTCTACTACTGTTCACATGAGAGAAATTGCTGAAAAAATATGTGGTATCACAGTATGGGAACATATCAAAACTGGATCCAAAATTTGGTATCTCAGTAGTGACTGGTTTTTCTCCAAAGACTAGAACCCATCAAACAATGAAAGATAGAAAGACATAGCAAAGGAAAGAATCTCGGATTTGATCTTCACGTGACAAGTGTCCATTTGAAAAGCAATCCTCTGTAACTGAAAAACTTCTTTCTTCCATCTTTCATTCTAATCTGATCTTATTTCATCATTTCTGTTACTGACTTGTACAATATCTCTGTTGAAATGATGCAACATTGCTGAGTCACCACAATATCTAATTTACCCATTGAAATGCTTGGCAAAATTTGGGTTAAATTGAGTGAATGTGAGAGACATGAACTCCAACCGCATTCTTACCAAGTTTTATTGATCCCCTAATTGGATTTTTCATTTTTTACCTATTCCATTGAGAAAAACCCCAAAATTTACATTTTTGGCTATAACTCAAGCCAAGAGGCACCTGTGCAAGAACCAACCTCAAAATTGACAAATTTAGCTCTTCCCAGTTCCGGTGGTATATTGGAGCATCTATTTTGGGCAAAATTTGACCCAGATATAGCCCTCTGAAGTTCAAGCCTCTGCTCATGTCTCTATGACAATATTTCACAAATATATGAACTTTCAAAAGTTAAAACTATATCAGAAGTTCAAACTTTATATAAAAAAAAAAGTCCATGTCAGTTTCTTGGCAAAATAATTTTAAAATGGAAATTTTAAAATCATTTTATTTTTCCTAGCCTCTTTAATTTTAGGTCAACTCCAGGTTTGACCAATGCCACGAGTCACTTTCTGATTGGTTGTTGACTCTTGCCGGATTCCTGAGTTTTCCGACGACCTTGCTATGTCGCTAGCCAGATTTTTCAAGATTTTCCGACTAGCGAGGTAGCGACCGCTGAATTTTTGGACTTTTTCGGTCGAATTAGAATTTTTCGGCAAACTTGAATTTTCCGGCAACGTTTTTGGATTTTGCTTCAAAATTTAACATAGGCGTTTTGCCAGCTGGCTGACCATAGGCCCATGCACATGAGCTGGCTTTCACAAAAGTCTCTTGTCTTTTAGACATTATAAGATGTGTAAACCTTTGTATTTAAAGACATAAGAAAATCATTTCCCACTCAATGTGGGATAATACTTGCTACATTTTCCTCAACTCCCCTGTAGATGCTGATTTCTACACAATGAAGAGCTATCCAGCTCCTTTGGCATGAGTTGCTTATTCTAAACGTGGAGCTCCATCTTGCTGGTCATTTTTTACTATGAATCTACAAACTTTTCATGGTAATAGTCATTTCTTATGCACATGGGCATTTATAATGCTACTGCTCCCTTCAAAAATGTGGATGCACCTTTAGAGAAGCCATGGGCTTGAAAAATGGGGGTTCTTTGCTTCCTTTTTTATGCACATATGGGTTTTTATTGATTGCTTGTTGCAAAAACGTGAATCACATGCTGCCTTGAGCTTTGTTTCACCAACAAATCTATACATTTTGTTAAAAAACGTGGATGCTTCTTCCTCTGTGGAAGCTTGCTGCTGTACTCTTTATTTTCTCCAAACATGGAGCACATCTTCTATGTTGAAAACTACCTCTCAACTGCAACTTTTAAATTGAGACTACAATGTGGTAGAGACCAGCCTTTATGCAATCTTTTCCTTAATTCAATGTGCAAACTCACAACAAAAAGCTTCATTATGCTTGTGGATTTTAATTGATGTGGAAATTTCTTGATTAATACTATCTTTTGAATCTACCGGCAAATCAGCATCATATTGTGATCCTCTAAACCTCTTTAATGGAACACTTTCCAAATTCTCTCTTTCTTGAATCTTCACATGCTCCTTTTATTTTGCTTTTAAGAAACCATTTCCACCATTTACTTTGTCATAAGATTGAATCATATGCATAATGATCATCAATTCATTATTTGAAACTCACTTTTAATCAATTCTACAAATTGTGAATTAGTGTCTGGAGGCCTGCCGATTGTAATTAAAACTTGATCCAATCAAGTTACCAAGCCACAAA
Organism: Cupressus sempervirens; assembly: GCA_028749045.1. Classification (NCBI taxonomy): domain Eukaryota; kingdom Viridiplantae; phylum Streptophyta; class Pinopsida; order Cupressales; family Cupressaceae; genus Cupressus; species Cupressus sempervirens. Next base: position 874,361,678 of record CM053786.1, read on the forward strand.
AACTGGCATGAGTGTTCAATCCTGCATACTCTATTACACTGCAAATTTTCAACCCATGATGGATTCCCAGTCAAGAGATTTTAATTGCTGAACATCCATACTTAAATTACCCTACAGGCAAAAAACTTAAATTGGGCTCGGGTTCGGCATTATAAACTGGCTTATTGATCACTTGGGGTTTTCAAAACTAGGATATAAGTTCTTTGCCATGAAGAGAATATAATTCCATGTTTTGGGCTCATGACGAATCACACGACACATTTGGAAAATTTTTGAAAACAGGCAGTTGGAAATTTTAACTGGTAAATGTGTCAAAAAGTGATTTTTGGCAAATGTACGGACATAAGAAAGTATGCAAATGGATTCATCATGACTTAAGAACTGGCATACTTCAAGGATTTCTAGGACAAAACACAATGGTACAATCCATTTAGGCTAGCCAATCATAGGATCGAAGTTATAACATGCCGAACAAGGGTACGGATCAATCTGGATACCTTAGCTGTAACAAAACAATGCAAACTGGGTTTTTGATCATGTTAGCAAACTCATCAAATGGATTCGACATGATCTCAAAATTGGAACATATGAAGTGTCTTACCCCTAGAACACAATGAAAAAATAATTTTTTCATTTGGGTCAACTGGCTCAAAGATATGATTGGTCAAACAGGGCTTCCCAGAATTGTGAACAACTAGTCAAATGCACAAAACAATAAATGACCAACTTTGGGGGGTGCAAAACCTAGTCAAACGGATTTGAAATGACTTGAAAATTGAGACATAGGTTCTTTGATATTCATAATAAACATCCCCAAAATGGTGAGCCATGACACATTCTTGGGTAAAAGATATTCAAATTCAAACTGGGCCTTTGGTCACTATTTGACACTGGCAGAATTGCAAATTTTGACACTAGCTCAAAATGGGACTTCACAGAATGATTCGGGATGGCAAAATAACATTGTGGATCACATGCATATGTCAAATGAAAGGTGTTAAGCCACTCAAACACCATCTAGGCCTCAAGCTACCAACTGACCACATATGCATAAAAGGCACTTTAGGACATGATTTTCCAAAATTTTCAAAATGTGACTAAAAATGAAGCATGCAATTTTCAGTCCCAACAATGGCTCTATCTGGGGATGCATGTCCCTTGTGGGCATGGCAAGATTTCAGATCTCTGGGAGAAGTAGAGCACACACTTGAACAACAAAACTTTCTCGAACAACTTTATTGAAAACAAGAAAACTACTCTTAACTATGTACAAGAGATGGCCCCAAGCCACTGAAAAGTTTCAGAACTTTTTACCTCTGTCATATACCTTATTTTCATTCACATTCTCCTGAGGCAAACTGAAACTCTCATTCTTCCTTGTCTTACCCAACACATCATTATTCACAATCAACTCAATAGGTAAAACAAAACTATCATCATCTTCATAGTGCGAATAAAAATCAGACATACTTTCTTCATCTTGCCCACTATGAAAAAATGGATCAACATGACCATAACAACTGATATCAAGCTGAAACTGATCACTTCTAACTGAATCATGGATTCTTTCAACTGGAAACACAAACTGCTCATATTCAACTTCATTCAACAAGTTACATGGAGCAGATTGTAACTCACCTTGTGCCTCCATGTGTGAAGAGTATGTAAAATATGATTTCTGCCTACTTGCAACCATGTTACTCATCAAGTCAGATTTATCATTTGCTTAAACCTCTTCACATTCTTCAAAAAACTGATTAGTCACCAAAATTGAAAACTCATTCTGAAAGTGCTAATCTAAACCATGTTGACCACTATCATCTTCTTCATCAAACTGAAAATCAGAATACACCTTGAACTTATCTTCACAAGGCCTATTAGTGCATGAAGAAAATCTATAACCAGATTGACAACACTCACTATTTTCCACTTCATCATATGAAACATCAAAACAATGTTCAGCAAGATCAACATGAAAAGAATCTGAAACAACATTAGACTTTCCTTCATCAACATTCTCTACATCCAACAAATCATCATGTGCAAAAACATTTGAGGTTCTGTTATATACACCTCCAAAGTCTAACAAAGATTGTTCGGATTCTACCTCTTTTTCCACATCAAACTTTGGGGAATTGATTTGACTGAATGAGAAAGTATTATGAGAGAACATATGAAGATCCTTAGAGATACTTACGTGCTTTTCAAACTCACGAGCCAACAAAATAGAGATTTCATCAGAACTCAAGAAGACTGCCTTAGAAATCTTCTCATGGCTGTGATTGTCATCGAGACAATATGAAGAACTTGAAACAAGAAGATCATTAGTGTAACAATTTGGAAAATCAGAACTATTACAACATTCTTTTTTATCATGGCAATCATTAGATCTACTATTGTTGCAACTTTCTTCAACTTCATATGTACTGTAACAAAATTCGTTTTCTCTTTTATATTCATCTTTTTTATGCTGATTGCTATTGCCTGATTCATTAACATTTGAATCCACCTCTTCACAATCAGAAGATAGATTATCTTGCTCTGTGGACTCATTATATTCATTTCTACCTTGGCTTTCAGCACATTCATTATCATTAGGAGATATTTCATGAAATCTATAATCACCACTTTCCATCTCCTCAATGAATTTTTTAGTCTGCAAAATTATTTGTAACCTTATAGGTGCTGGCAAATCAACTGAATCGGGTACTAGAACATCAAGGAAAATATTTGGTAGGGAAGATTCCTCGGGTCTACAATGAAAAAGCATCTTACTGATTACTGACTTAAGCCTTAAATAACATTGTTCAATACTTAGACCTTGAATACTGCCTACCTCAATTATTATAAGATTTACAATCCTTTTGTAAACCATTGTATTCAACATAGTAATGTTATTATTCACGATTTTCAAACTCTCAGAATTTGGTGAACTAATCTTAGATCTAAGATCTGGTTCCATTATAAAACAAACTTTCTACCTCTTCTTTCTAGTGCTGAAAATCACTCAATAGAGGCAACTTCTTTAAACACTTGACTTCCATGAAAAGAAAACATGAAAACCAAAATACGTCCAGTGCTGATACTGAACTTGGATCTGCTGATTTGGCACAGGTGCAAGACTGAAAATCTTTCACACAACTAATCAAACTTTGTAGAGTCGCCACCTCCTTTCAAGACGATAAAGAGATCACTGCTATGATCAACTTTTTACATTTCAATTTCTTTATAACAACAGATTTCAAACAACACTTCAAATCTTATCAAGAATTTAGAATTCCTTTCCAAGAAACTATCAACAATTTCAGATCTTCCCATACAACTGAAAGTCCTTCAAAATTTTGCAATGAAATAAACTAGGAACAAACTGGTACAAAGATTTGAGAGTCGCCACTCACACTTGGTGAGAAATAAAACATAATTTGTCACTTGAAAAATATGAACCGGACTTTCAATGTAGGAGAACTTGCAGATCATTATTATTTTGAAAAGAATTTACACTTTATAAACAAATTCTTGACTCTGAAACTTTCTCAACAGTATTTGCAAACTGGACTAATTGAAGATAGACCTATGACAGTCATAGAACACAATTTTCATCTAGTTTCAACATACTGCTGATAATGAATAAAGCTTAACTGGGGGACATGAAACTTCAGCAAGGAAAAGGAACACATCTTGCTATTGATATGATATATCCAATCTGTTTCACATCAGAGGCTCCTGTTCTTTCAACGAAATGGATTGCCATCTTATCTCCCCATTAGAGTCTCCATTTTGTTGGTGTTTTAAAATGTTACCCATTTCCAATTACCCTGATGAGAATATGACACATCTAGGGGTAGCTAACTCCCATTATGAACACATCCATTCAGACACCAGGCCAACTATAAGGCATGACCCTTCTTCTTCTTCAGGCTCTGTAAAACCTAGGCGGGTGGAGCTACAGATTCTTTATATGGTACCAGTTGTCAAAGCATACACTGAATCTAATATGAAGCAGATAAAACCCTTATTTTCACTGATAACTCATGAAATGACATCCATCTACAGTTGCTAAATGTAGATCTAGGAATCTCATGAGCTGAGTGAGGGCATTCTATTATAGCTCTTTAACATGAAAGGGGAAAAATGTTTGATTATTGATGTTGATCTCAGCAAAACCTCAAATATGCAGCAGTATAACAGGTGATCCTATATGTGATTAGTGCCTTATCTATTGGGAAATTCATACAAAAACCTAACACACATCCCTGAAAATCACTGATATGTGCCATACATCAGGACTTCCTGATCTATCTAACCACTTTGTGAACTAGACATCTGCATCCTTCTGAACCTCATACTCGACTTATCCCTTCATGAAATCTGCAATCCTATGATGAGGAATCAAGCATTTACATAACTCTTTGAGTCATAAGCAAAATAAATCAACATATACAACCAATAAGTTGCAACTGAGTTTCATATTCTTTGTTTACAAAACACAAAAGATCACAAACAGCATGAATGAGAGACAAGATATCAAAATGAAGATTGACTTGCTGCTGCCTTATCATTCATTTCCTTGAAACAAATTACAATAAGATGCATGAAATTTAAATGCAAAGCTACCTAACAGATCAGACTATCTGTATTCTTATTTCTATTTTTGTTCACATGAGAGAAATTGCTAAAGAAATATGTGGTATCACAGTATGGGAACATATCAAAACTGGATCCAAAATTTGGTATCTTAGTAGTGACTAGTTTTTCTCCAAAGACTGGAACCCATTAAACAATGAATGATAGAAAGATATAGCAAAGGAAAGAATCTCGGATTTGATCTTCATGTGACAAGTGTCCATTTGAAAAGCAATCCTCTGTAACTGAAAAACTTCTTTCTTCCATCTCTCATTCTAAACTGATCTTGTTTCATCATTTCTGTTACTGACTTGCACAATATCTCTGTTGAAATGATGCAACATTGTTGAGTCACCACAATATCTGATTTACCCATTGAAATGCTCGGTAAAAATCGGGTTAAATTGAGTGAATGTGAGAGACGTGAACTCCAACCACATTCTTACCAAGTTTTACTGATCCCCTAATTGGATTTTTAATTTTTTACCCGTTCCATTGAGAAAAAACCCAAAATTTACATTTTTGGCTATAACTCAAGCCAAGAGGCACCTGTGCAAGAACCAACCTCAAAATCGACAAATTCAGCTCTTCCCGATTTTTGTGGTATATTGGAGCATCTATTTTGGGCAAAATTTGACCTAGATATAGCCCTCTAAAGTTCAAGCCTCTGCTCATGTCTCTATGACAATATTTCACAAATATATGAACTTTCAAAAGTTAAAACTATATCAGAAGTTCAAACTTTATTTTAAAAAAAAGTCCATGTCAGTTTCTTGGCAAAATAATTTTAAAATGAAAATTTTAAAATCATTTTATTTTTCCTAGCCTCTTTAATTTCGGGTCAACTCCAAGTTTGACCAATGCCACATGTCACTTTCTGATTGGCTGTTGACTCTTGTCGGATTCCTGAGTTTTTCGGCGACCTCGCTATGTCGCTAGCCAAATTTTTCAAGATTTTTCGGCTAGCGAGGTAGCGACCGCCGGATTTTTGGACTTTTCCGGTCGAAATTAAATTTTTCGGCAAAATTTTTGGATTTTGCTTCAAAATTTAACACAAGTGTCCTGCCAGCTGGCTGACCATAGGCCCATGCACATGAGCTGGCTTTCACAAAAGTCTCTTGTCTTTTAGACATTATAAGATGTGTAAGCCTTTTTATTTAAAGACATAAGAAAATCAATTCCCACTCAATATGGGATAATACTTGCTGCATTTTCCTCAACTCCCCTGTAGATGCTGATTTCTACACAATGAAGAGCTATCCAACTCCTTTGGCATGAGTTGCTTATTCTAAACGTGGAGCTCCATCTTGCTGGTCATTTTTTACTATGAATCTACAAACTTTTCATGGTAATAGTCATTTCTTATGCACATGGGCATTTATAATGCTGTTGCTCCCTTCAAAAACGTGGATGCACCTTTAGAGAAGCCATGGGCTTGAAAACTGGTGGTTCTTTGCTTCCTTTTTTATGCACATATGGTCTTTTATTGATTGCTTGTTGCAAAAACGTGAATCACATGCTGCCTTGAGCTTTGTTTCACCAACAAATCTATACATTTTGTTAAAAAATGTGGATGCTTCTTCTTCTATGGATGCTTGCTGCTGTACTCTTTATTTTCTCCAACCATGGAGCACATCTTCTATGTTGAAAACTACCTCTTAGCTGCAACTTTCAAATTGAGACTACAATGTGGGAGAGAGCAGCCTTTATGCAATCTTTTCCCTAATTCAATGTGCAAACTCATAACAAAAAGCTTCATTGTGCTTGTGGATTTTAATTGATGTGGAAATTTCTTGATTAATAATATCTTTTGAATCTACCAGCAAATCAGCGTCATATTGTGATCCTGTAAACCTCTTTAATGGAACACTTTCCAAATTCTCTCTTTCTTGAATCTTCACATGCTCCTTGTATTTTGCTTTTAAGAAACCATTTCCACCATTTACTTTGTCATAAGATTGAATCATATGCATAATGATCATCAATTCATCATTTGAAACTCACTTTTAATCAATTCTACAAATTGTGAATTAGTGTTTGGAGGCCTACCGGTTGTAATTAAAACTTGATCCAATCAAGTTACCAAGCCACGAAAACTGGCATGAGTGTTCAATCCTGCATACTCTTTTACACTACAAATTTTCAACCCATGATGGCTTCTCAGTCAAGAGATTTTAATTGCCAAACATCCATACTTAAATTACCTTGCAGGCAAAAAACATAAACTGGGCTTTGGTTCGGGATTATAAACAGGGTTATTGATCACTTGGGGTTTTGAAAACTAGGATATAAGTTCTTTGCCATGAAGAGAATATAATTCCATGTTTTGGGCTCATAACGAAGCACAGGGCACATTTGGCGAATTTTCGAAAACAGGCAGTTGGAAATTTTAACTGGCAAATGTGTCAAAAAGTGATTTTTGGCAAATGTACGGACATAAGAAAGTATGCAAATGGATTCATCATGACTTAAGAACTGGCATACTGCAAAGATTCCTAGGACACAACACAATGGTACAATCCATTTAGGCTATCCAATCATAGGATCAAAGTTATAACATGCCGAACAGGGGTACGGATCAATCTAGATACCTTAGCCATAACAAAACAATGCAAACGGGGTTTTTGATCATGTTAGCAAACTCATCAAATGGATTCGACATGATCTCAAAATTGGAACATATGAAGTGTCTTATCCCTAGAACACAATGCAAAAAGAATTTTTTCATTTGGGTCAACTGGGTGAAAGATATGATTGGTCGAACATGGCTTCCCAGAATTGTGAACAACTAGTCAAATGCACAAAACAGTAAATGACCAACTTTGGGGGGTACAAAACCTAGTCAAACGGATTTGACATGACTTGAAAATTGAAACATAGGTTCATTGATATGCATACTAAACATCCCCAAAGTGGTGAGCCATGAAACATTCCTAGGTAAAAGATATTCAATTTCAAACTGGGCCTTTGGTCACTATTTGACACTTGGCAGAATTGCAAATTTTGACACTAGCTCAAAATGCGACTTCACAGAATGATTGAGGATGGAAAAATAACATTGTGGATCACATGCATATGTCAAATGAAAGGTGTTAAGCCACTCAAACACCATCTAGGCCTCAAGCTACCAACTGACCACATATGCATAAAAGGCACTTTAGGACATGATTTTCCAAAATTTTCAAAATGTGACTAAAAATGAAGCATGCAATTTTCAGTCCCAACAATGGCTCTATCTGGGGATGCATGTCCCTTGTGGGCATGGCAAGATTTCAGATCTCTGGGAGAAGTAGACCACACACTTGAACAGAAAAACTTTCTCGAACAACTTTATTGAAAATAGGAAAACTACTCTTAACTATGTACAAGAGATGGCCCCAGGCCACTGAAAAGTTTCAGAAATTTTTACCTCTGTCATAAACCTTATTTTCATTCACATTCTCCTGAGGCAAACTGAAACTCTCATTCTTCCTTGTCTTACCCAACACATCATTATTCACAATCAGCTCAATAGGTAAAACAAAACTATCATCATCTTCATAGTGCGAATAAAAATCAGACATACTTTCTTCATCTTGCCCACTATGAAAAAATGGATCAACATGACCATAACAACTGATATCAAGTTGAAACCGATCACTTCTAACTGAATCATGGATTCTTTCAACTGGAAACACAAACTGCTCATATTCAACTTCATTCAACAAGTTACATGGAGTAGATTGTAACTCACCTTGTGCCTCCGGGTGTGAAGAGTATGTAGAATATGATTTCTGCCTACTTGCAACCATGTTACTCATCAAGTCAGATTTATCATTTGCTGAAACCTCTTCACATTCTTCAAAAAATTGATTAGTCACCAAAATTGAAAACTCATTCTGGAAGTGTTGATCTAAACCATGTTGACCACTATCATCTTCTTCATCAAACTAAAAATTAGAATACACCTTGAACTTATTTTCACAAGACCTATCAGTGCATGAAGAAAATCTATAACCAGATTGACAACACTCACTATTTTCCACTTCATCATATGAAACATCAAAACAATGTTTAACAAGATCAACATGAAAAGAATCTGAAACATCATTAGACTTTCCTTCATCAACATTCTCTACATCCAACAAATCATCATGTGCAAAAACATTTGAGGTTCTATTATATACACCTCCAAAGTCTAACGAAGATTGTTCAGATTCTACCTCTTTTTCCACATCAAACTTTGGGGAATTGATTTGACTGAATGAGAAAGTATTATGAGAGAACATATGAAGATCCTTAGAGATACTTACGTTCTTTTCAAACTCACGAGCCAACAAAACAAAGATTTCATCAGAACTCAAGAAGACTACCTCACAAATCTTCTCATGGCTGTGATTGTCATCGAGACAATATGAAGAACTTGCAACAGGAAGATCATTAGTGTAACAATCTGGAAAATCAGAATTATTACAACATAGTTTTTTATCATGGCAATCACTAGATCTACTATTGTTGCAACTTTCTTCAACTTCATATGTACTGTAACAAAATTTGTTTTCTCTTTTATATTCATCTTTTTTATGCTGATTGCTATTGCCTGATTCATTAACATTTCAATCCACCTCTTCACAATCATAAGACAAATTATCTTTCTCTATGGACTCATTATATTCATTGCTACCTTGGCTTTCAGCACATTCATTATCATTAGGAGATATTTCATGAAATCTATAATCACCACTTTCCATCTCCTCAATGAATTTTTTAGTCTGCAAAATTATTTGTAACCTTATAGGTGATGGCCAATCAACTGAGTCAGGTACTAGAACATCAAGGAAAATATTTGGTAGGGAAGATTCCTCAGGTCTACAATGAAAAGGCATCTTACTAATTACTGACTTAAGCCTTAAATAACATTGTTCAATACTTAGACCTTGAGTACAGCCTACCACAATTCTTATAAGATTTACAATCCTTTTGTAAACCATTGTATTCGACGTAGTAATGTTATTATTCACGATTTTCAAACTCTCAGAATTTGGTGAACTAATCTCAAATCTAAGATCTGATTCCATCATAAAACAAACTTTCTACCTCTTCTTTCTAGTGCTGAAAATCACTAAATAGAGGCAATTTCTTTAAACACTTGACTTCTGTTGGCACTCATAATTGCCTTCCCGATTTTGAGCACCATTGAAAAATCAAGCCCTTAAACACTTTAAAAATGCATGTGCTTGGTTGTACCCGATTGTCCAGTTGAGACCCCTAAGGTGTTTAATGCTTCTGGCACCTTCCATTCAGCATGCCTAATCATTTCATAAATCTAGATTGACTTTCTGAGTCATTTGGCAAAGTTCTGTTTTGAGCTAGTATCAATTTTGCATTTTCACTTAAGTGTCAAACAGCGACAGGAGTCATTGTTTGTAAAGGAATATCTCGCACCCAAAAATGTTTTGTGATCCACCACTTTGGGAGTGTCTAGTGTCCATACTTGAGAACCTATGTTTCAGATTTCGAGTCGTTTCGAGTCAGTTTGAATAGGTTTTGAATCCCTCAAAGTTGGTCAGTTACATTTTTCAGGCCTTCGCACTTTGCACACATTTCTGGGAAGCCCTATTTGACGTGCTATAACTTTGACCCAGTTGACTAAAATGCTAAATTTCTTGTTGTGTTGCATCGTAGACTTCAGAGACTTCCTATGTTTAAATTTTTAAGTCTTGACAAATCCATTTGATCAGTTTTCAAATGCGATTCCAAACGCAATTTATGACTTTTTACTGGTGTCAGCATTTGCAGATTTATCAGTACCCTTGTTCGTGGCGTTGTAACTCCTAATCCATGATTGGTGAGATCAAATGGATTCTACCACTGTGTTGTCCTCTGAAAATACTCCAGGTGTGTCCGTTTGCAAGTCATGACGAATCCATTTGCACACTTTTCCAAGTCAATTCCATTCGCAAAAATGCTTTCTGTCAGCATGTCCAGTTTGCAAAATTCTGAGTAGCCCACTTTGACTGATCGCCATTTGCGCCCTGTAATTCGTCATCAGCCAAAATTGCATAGTCATACTCACCTCATGACAGAGTATTAGCGCCCCAATTTTCATCTCCCCATGTGCTCATTTGCCCAGTTTTCCAAGCCAAATCCGAACCTTGTTTGTTGTTTTTCTAACGTGTTTTCTTGCAGGTAAATCTGAGAAGGCAACTTTGACAACGAATATCTTTTGACCCCAAATTTTTCATGAGATGAGATTTGACAGGCTGAGAGTGTGCGGAACAGAGATTCAGTGTGCTAGTTTTTAGAGCCCGATCAGTTGATTTGGTCAGTTTTCAAAGCCACTCAATGGACCTCCTGGCACAAAAGTTGACAGTCAGCAGAAAATGATAAAATAAGATTTTAATGATCAATTGATGATCGAAATCAATTCTAGTGGATATTAAAAGGTCAACAGATCGGTTTGAGAATATCAGTTGTTTGAACATGAAATATTTTTTTAGTCGGACCCGCTTTGGGACCCGACTAAGTTCGCCTGATTGCATAGATATTGACTTAGAATCAGGGGGCCCTTGTTTGGAAAATTGTTATGATATTTGATAGTGATTGGATCCCACTGAATGATCTGCGGGCTTTATAGAGAACACACATTGATACAAAAGTTGAGTTCCTTAAAGTTTCTGATTTTATTCCCCTTACACAGTGGAGGAGAGATCTCTAATTGCTGCCAAACTAGACATTGAATATGACACCAATTTGGAGAACTTTAATGCCACTATTTGCCAACAGATGCTTAGATGGGGTGTGGCACACTTGTTTGAAAAGTATGACAAGTTTCACAGCTCGTGAAAGTGGGGATGGCTGTATGTTAGTTTTGCCGCATCAAAATATTCATTTGAGAACAAAGCCAGAGATATTACAACTGTGCAATGCTCTAAAATTTTCGGGTGAAGTTGTGAAGATGGTAGAGCAGTTTCATTCCTATCTGATGAACAAATTTCATCATCCTATTAGAAGGATTGCCTTAGCACAAGTTGTGGAAATATCATTGTGTCTCGCAGCAGCCGATTGCTTGAAGCATGCAGTGGACATTGAATCTTCACTTGAATATGCCAATGTCTTATAACAAAGAAATCCATGCAGGCAGCTAAAAGGAGTATCCGACTGAGGATTTTCACCCAGCACAAGATGCAAACAAGAGAGCAACACCAAGAAGGTAAGTGGGCAGCTCAAGCAGGGGCAATGTTGAAAAAGATGCTCTCTTTCATGCCATTAAAACAGAGCAAGCCACATTTTCATGAAGAGCAAACAACACACGCATGAAGAAGATTACGCATGAAAAAGTGCCAACCATTTGAAGAAAGACCAAAGGAATCTCATGTAGGAGAGCATAATTGAAAGCAAAAAGAAAAACGTTGAGTGGAGCCATTATTTTAACAGGAGGTCTGGAATCAAGGTAATCCATTTTCAATGTCGATCAGGGGACATCTCTGCTTTCGAAAGCTATCAAGCAGTCTCTTCTTAACCCACTGGGCCGGATAGGGGATGAAACAAGCAAATTTGACTCTTCTCCACCCCAAGAAATTAAAGCAATTCATTAGTAGCAGGGTAGGTCCGGTGCAAGGTCTGAAAGCAACAATCTACCAAAGATGACGCGTTGTACCGATTCTATCTCTAGACGGGATACTTTACCCGGGTATGAAATTGGCACCGGAACTCCTTCTTAAGCCACTGGTTGCCGTGGTATAAAGGAGACACAACAACATAGAATACGGATAAAACATGATTAGTCCCACATTGGGGATGTGGTGCCTTCCAAAATGGTTTAAATACAATTTTAAACAATAAACATAGTGTCTTAAGATAAAAGGCTTTTGGAAAGCCAAGCCCATGTGGTAGGGCTCACCATCCAATCCGACCCTAAATGACAAAGGTTGAATTTTGAGGAAAGACGCATGTGTGCTGAGGTGGATTCGAAAAAGGAGATTGTGACACGCGTCTTGATCATACGGCCATCGTTACCTCGCCATGCAAAAATGCTCGCCAGTTAACTATAGCAAGATAGCGAGGTCGATATGGCAGGGGTGAGGTGGAGATGACGTGGCAGCGAGCAAGATGATGATGTGCCGCCTAGCTGTGCAAAGCTCAAACTAGTTAAAAGATGACACGTGGCAGCTGGTCAAAGTCAGTTTGACCCCGGATTCAAAGGGCAAGGAAAAATTTGTAGAAAATAAAAAGTAATTTTTTATCTTTTCTGGGCAGTGGGTCACGTTCAAAATTTGCAAAGAGAAACATTTTCTAAAGTTTATACTTTAGAATTTTTTTAATTTTATAAAAAATCAAATGTGCATACATGAGTTTCTAGTGAAGGGGACTGTTTTTCAAATGAAGATTTCAGGCATTTCCCAGAGGCTAGATATGCCTTATCATATACCGTTGGAATCGTGAGAATCCAAATTTTCCATTTCTAAAGTTAATTTTTACACAAGTGTTTCCTAGTTTGAGCTATAGCCAGAAACATGAATTTTGTGGCATCCTCAGTTGAATGGGTAAAAAATTGAAAATCCAGTTAGGGGGTCAGTAAAACTTGGTAAGAATGCGGTTGGAGTTCACGGTTCTCACATTCACTCAATTTAACCCGATTTTTGCCAAGCATTTCAATGGGTAAATCAGATATTGTGGTGACTCAACAATATTTCATCATTTCAACAGAGATATTGTGCAAATCAGTTAAAAAAAAAATGAAAATGATGAAACAAAATCAGATCAAGATGGGATAAGGAAAGAAGAAGTTTTCAGTTGCCAGAAGATTGATTTTCAGGTGGACACTTGTCATTTTGAAATCAGATCCAGGAGTTCATCTAGGCTATATCATTCTTTCTTTCTATCATTGTAAGGGTTCCAGTTTTTTGCACTGAGAAACCATTCTTCAACATTTCTTCTTGTATTGAACAACATTTTAAGTTTTATGCAGATAGTTATATTCTGTTAGGTGATCTATGAGTTACTTTCTGTACATTTCATGTATTTGATTTCAAGGAAAACAAATAAAGTGCAGCAAAAGTTTGAAGTTCAGTTTGAATCTTGTCTCCTGATTATGGCTCTGTTATTTCTTCTAATTTGTGATCAAAGAGCATGAATTAGGTTGCATTACATTTTGAAATGTATGTGGTTAAAATGTCTTGCTTATGGAACAAAGAACCATGTAATTGCTTGATTTTTTTCATAGGGTTTGCAAATTTCATGATAGGATGTTCTGAGTATGAGATTCATTCTGTAGCAGATGTCTATTCACAAGGTGAAAGATAGATCAGGGATCTTAATGTAGAGATACGTTTGAGGTTTCCAGGAGATGTATGGTTGTGATTCATTTAATTTCCCAACAGATAAGGCACTGGTCAGAGATAGGATCATTAAGTTCTGTTGCTCATACTTGGGTCTTGCTGATATCAATCTATTAAATCATTTTCATTTTATTGTTGAAAGGTATTCAAAGTATAACCCGTACTTATCTTTCCAGTTTTATGAGTCATGTCCTTAGCTATTTCATGCTTGTGATCTCTTGGTTAAGCATAGAAGGATTAGGGGTTTTATCTGCTTTTATAGATCCTGAATATGGTTATTGCACTGGTCACATAGTCAAATCTAAAGAGGTTCACCCACCTAGGTTTTGCAGAGCCTGAAGTGCAGAAGGAGTACAGCCTTGTAGTTGGCCTGGTGTTTGAATGGATGTGTTGATAATGGGAGTTAGCTGCCCCTAGATATGTTTTGTTCTCATCAGGGTAAATTGGAAATGGGTAACATTTTCAAACACCAACAAAATGGTGACTCTGCTGGGGAATGTATTGAATCAGATTTAAGACAAACCTTGAGAATTTGAAAAACAAGAGATTCAATATAGCAAGAGAGGTGCATTAAAAAGTTTCAGCAGTAAGTTCTCTGATGTTCTTTCTAGTTTTCTTGCTCTAAATCATGCACCCCAGTTAAGTTTTATCCATTACCATAGTATTTTTCAAGGTTGAATACAGATTGTGTTGCTAAGAGTGTTCATATTTAGTCAAGTCAGCCGATTGTTGCTTCCAAAATACTGCTGTAAGATCAGAGTCAGAATTGTTGAATAAAGTTTCTCCCTTCTAAGTGTTTTAAAGATGTGCAAATTCTACAAGTTGGAATTGCAATTCAGATCTGCCATGTTATAAATCATTGTTTCAAATCTTTCTCACAATAGTGAGTGGCGACTCTATCTAAAGGATCTCTGAATCATTGTAGATCAGTGATGTATAAATTGTTTTCAAGAGTTTTTAGTGGAATCAAGTAGATCTAAAAGTTAGATGAATTTGCAAGCAAGAAGAGAAACCTATTATAAGTTTATGAAAAATAAGTCTAGAAGTGTTGTGTGATTTGTTGTCGTAATAATTTGTAATGATAAAGATGAATCATAGCCATGATTTCATTTCTCTCTTCAAGGAGATGGCGACTCTATAAGGTTATGATCAGTGGTGTGAGGAATTCATGTTAGCACTAGGCCAATCAGCAGATCAATGGTTTCATATAGCAACACTTGAGGTATTTTATACTTTCATGCAATTTTCTTTCACATGAAAGTTAGTTCTACATATGTATTCTCCATCAAGTGAAATTCGAGCACTAAGAAGAGGAGATTAGTTTTTTGTTTTATACATTTCACTGGATTTGGTTTCAATTGTTGTTTTAAAGTTGTGAAGTGTATTTGAAACATTCATTTGGTGGAGGGTTGTGAAGAATCTGCTGCAAGTTATGAATTCTGAAAGTATTTAATGGTGAATGAGTCTTGAGTTGAAGAATGTCGAGTTTCATCTCATCTAGTATGCAACCTTTTAGTGAAGTTCCTAGATCCATCTCTACTAGGAGGTATATGCCATTGAATTTTAATGATATCCATGGTTTCCCAAATACTATGCCTTGAAACCTCAGACAATATTTGCCTAAGTTTGGTGGAAACCATGAAAATTCAGCCAGTCATCATGTTCAGTTGTTTAGTGACTTGGTTGGTGATTTTGAAATTGCTCATGAAGACATTCAGATGAAATTGTTTGTTCAAACTTTAGAGGATGATGCTAGGGACTGGTTTTCATTTTTACCAGCATGTTCAATTTCATCCTGGGATGAATTACTATCAGTGTTCATGATGCAGTTCGGGGAAAGAGTAAGCATCTCTGAATATTTTGATAAGTTTTTGAAAATTGAAATCAGGAATGTGAATTAGTTCCTGAATTTAATATCATATTTGCAAAGATTTTGAGTGAATTTTTTGAAAGTTACAAGCCGGATGATCAAATGTGTTTAGTGGTTTATCTCAGTGCATTTGATAGGAAGATGAACTATCTGTTTAGTGGTTTATCTCGGTGCATTTGATAGGAAGATGAACTATCTATTGAGAGATAAGGAACCTAGAACTTTGCATCAGGCATTCATGATAGCTATAGAGATTGAGAATAACATAAAATATGGCTTAACCCGAAGTCACTTCTCTAGAAATATTGGCTGGCAATATGAGGTGCAAAGCACAAGCCAATGTCATAAGGAGTGTTTGATTTCAGATCAGCAAATAAGCACTCCTGTTGTTGTAAATAGTTTTGTTGAAGCCTCAGAAATAAAAACGTGTGCCATTCATGTTGATGTGAATGCACATGTTTATGGTATTACAACAGCGAATGATAGAATTGATTCACTTGATGAGTCATCCATGCAAGATATAAATCGGGCCATTCATTTTCCCATTGATAATTTGCATTATGTTGAAAACATAATGAATCAGGAAGAGGAAAGGTATTCATCTCAGTATGAGGAGGAAGAAACCAGAAGTGATCTATCAAGTGATAAAGGTGAAATTGCTAATCCGACATGTGATGGCAAGATGACACAATATAAAGAATGTAAATCATATGTATCTCAATCACAGTTAGAAGAACTAAGCTCATATGTTGATAATATTTCAGCAGTAGAGATGCATTCTCTTGACCAACAGGATAGGCAAGAAATGAATTATCTCATTGAGAGATTGCATCATTTTGAGAACATTATTAAATCTGAAGTTGAAAGACAATCATATCAATGTGAGTATGATAAAGCTGAGAGTCATTTTCCAAGTGATAATGAAGTTGCTAATCCAATATATTATCAAGAGGTGTCATATGAAGCTGATGATGAGAGTTATTACTCAAGTCAAGAAGAGGATAGTGCTAGTGTGTGTCCGTCTTCATGTGAATCAGATGCTGATTGGGAAGAAGAGAGCAATGACGGAAGTGAGTGCTTGTATGTCAGTAAAGGTATGAATACTACTTCTAAATCTGAAATTGAGTTTCCATTTCAGAATTGTGTAAATCAGTTTGAGATTGAAAGTTATGAAGAAAATGTGTCTACACTATATGAAGACAAAGAGGTTATTCATAGAGACGTATTACCTAATTGTGTAGAAGAGTTTCTTGAGGATGAGTGCAGTGATGATCAGTACGTGATTGGTCCTGAGATTAATGCATCAACACCTATTGGTAAGATAAATGATGATTTTCTTGCAAGACATTTGAATCACCTATATGGAGACAATGAAAGTAACTTTGATCTATTTTCTACATGCTTCGTTGACGGAGTTGATGTTGAGTCTTCATATAATTCTGATTTTTCTTCTTCATATGCTGAAAGCGTCCATGACAGTGATGTTGGAAATGGTTTTAAAGTTTTCACTAATCTGTTATATGGTGAGGAGTTTGATGTTGATCAGCACATTACTTGTCCTAATGTCTACAAAGGTGCTTTGCATGGAGTTATCAATCCTCTTTTTGAAGAACACATGGAAGTTTCAGATTTAGCAGACAATAAGTTTAATGATGATACTTTGTCTTACTGCTGTGAGAGATCAAAATGTTCTTCTTCCGAGTTTGATAGTGAAACTAATGATTATGTTGCATCTGAGGAGGTAAATGACAAGGTGTTTGATGAGACGGTTATTAAAAATCTACCTATACCTTGTTATGATTTTTATGATGAACTCTCTGATGTAAAGACTAATCTGTTCGCTGATTGTGAAGAACCATTTGAAGGTTTTGGATTAGCTTCAGATTCTGACATTGATGATATATGTGAGTACAAGTTGGAATGTTCATTTGAATATCATCTGGTTATGCATAAGGAAACATATTTTCAAGGTATGGGTGATCCTTTTCCCCAAGTTGAATATGATGGATTCATATTCGAAATTGATAGCATGCACGAGTCATTTGTTAGAGAAGGTTTTCAATTACAGTTTGATATATTCAAGCATGCTGATCAGAACTTTCATAGTGAGCAAGAGAATGAAGCAAGTTTTTATATGCATTATGGAAGTAAGAGTGCTGATTTTGTTTTGCCAAGTGATTTGTTATACGATGATAATATGATTGGTGAAACTAATAGGAGAAGAAAATTCAGTTTACCTCATGAGAGTTCAGATGAGAATCATGTTTATGACAGAGGTAAACAATTTTGCTGAAGTTCGGTGGCCCGAGGCCATCATGTGTACATAGTCTTGGTAGTTGTAGTTGTTTCCTTGCTTTCAATAAGCTATTCAAGAAGAGTTTTGAAGTTTTTGGGAATGGTCTGCTTCCTCCAGAGATCTGAATCCTTGCCATGCCCACAAGGGACATGCATCCCCAGACAGAGCCATTGTTGGTGCTCATAATTGCCTTCCCGATTTTGAGCACCATTGAAAAATCAAGCCCTTAAACACTTTTAAAATGCATGTGCTTGGTTGTACCCGGTTGTCCAGTTGAGACCCCTAAGGTGTTTAACGCTTTTGGCACCTTCCATTCAGCATGCCTAATCATTTTGTAAAGTTAGATTGACTTTCTGATTCATTTGGCAAAGTTGACCTTCCATTCAGCATGCCTAATCATTTTGTAAAGTTAGATTGACTTTCTGTTTTGAGCTAGTATCAATTTTGCATTTTCACTTAAGTGTCAAACAGCGACAAGAGGCTTTGTTTGTAAAGGAATATCTTGCACCCAGAAATGTTTTGTGATCCACCACTTTGGAAGTGTCTAGTGTCCATACTTGAGAACCTATGTTTCAGATTTCAAGTCATTTCGAGTCTTTTTGAATAGGTTTTGAATCCCTCAAAGTTGGTCAATTATTGTTTTCAGGCTTTTGCACTTTGTACACATTTCTGGGAAGCCCTGTTTGACGTGCTATAACTTTGACCCAGTTGACTAAAATGCTAAATTTCTTGTTGCATTGCATGGTAGACATCTGAGAATTCCTATGTTTAAATTTTTAAGTCTTGACGAATCCGTTTGATCAGTTTTCAAATGCGATTCCAAACACAATTTATGACTTTTTACTGGTGTCAGCATTTGGAGATTTATCAGTACCCTTGTTCGTGGTGTTGTAACTCCTAATCCATGATTGGTGAGATCAAATGGATTCTACCACTGTGTTGTCCTCCGAAAATACTCTAGGTGTGTCCGTTTGCAAGTCATGACGAATCCATTTGCACACTTTTCCAAGTCAATTCCATTCGCAAAAATGCTTTCTGTCAGCATGTCTAGTTTGCTAAATTCTGAGTAGCCCACTTTGACTGATCGCCATTTGCGCCCTGTAATTCGTCATGAGCCAAAATTGTATAGTCATACTCACCTCATGACAGAGTTTTAGCGCCCTAGTTTTCATCTCCCCATGTGCTCATTTGCCTAGTTTCCCAAGCCAAATTCGAACCTTGTTTGTTGTTTTTCTAACGTGTTTTCTTGCACGTAAATCTGAGAAGGCAACTTTGACAACAAATATCTTTTGACCCCAAATTCGTCAAGAGACAAGATTCGACAAGCTGAGAGTGTACGGAACTGAGATTTAGTGTGCTAGTTTTTAGAGCCCGATCAGTTGATTTGGTCAGTTTTCAAAGCCAATCAACGGACCTCCTAGCGCAAAAGTTGACAGTCAGCAGAAAATGATAAAATAATATTTTAATGATCAATTGATGATCGAAATCAATTCTAGTGGATATTAAAAGGTCAACAGATCAGTTTGAGAATATCAGTTGTTTGAACATGAAATTTTTTTTAGTCGGACCCGCTTTGGGACCCGACTAAGTTCGCCTGATTGCATAGATATTGACTTAGAATCAGGGGGCCCTTGTTTGGAAAATTGTTATGATATTTGATAGTGATTGGATCCCACTGAATGATCTATGGGCTTTATAGAGAACACACATTGATACAAAAGTTGAGTTCCTTAAAGTTTTCGATTTTATTCCCCTTACACAGTGGAGGAGAGATCTCTAATTGCTACCAAACTAGACATTGAATATGAAACCAATTTGGAGAACTTTAATGCCACTATTTGCCAACAGATGCTTAGATGGGGTGTGGCACACTTGTTTGAAAACTATGACAAGTTTCACAGCTCGTGAAAGTGGGGATGGTTGTATGTTAGTTTTGCCGCATCAAAATATTCATTTGAGAACAAAGCCAGAGATATTACAACTGTGCAATGCTCTGAAATTTTTGGGTGAAGTTGTGAAGATGGTAGAGCAGTTTCATTCTTATGTGATGAATAAATTTCATCATCCTATTAGAAGGATTGCCTTAGCACAAGTTGTGGAAATATCATTGTGTCTCGCAGCAGCCGATTGCTTGAAGCATGCAGTGGACATTGAATCTTCACTTGAATATGCCAATGTCTTATAACAAAGAAATCCATGCAGGCAGCTAAAAGGAGTATCCGACTGAGGATTTTCACCCAGCACAAGATGCAAACAAGAGAGCAACACCAAGAAGGTAAGTGGGCGGCTAAAGTAGGGGCAATGTTGAAAAAGATGCTCTCTTTCATGCCATTAAAATAGAGCAAGCCACATTTTCATGAAGAGAAAATAGCACACGCATGAAGAAGATTACGCATGAAAAAGTGCCAACCATTTGAAGAACGACAAAAGAACTCTCACGTAGGAGAGCATAATTGAAAGCAAAAAGAAAAATGTTGAGTGGAGCCATTATTTTAACAGGAGGTTTGGAATCAAGGTAATCCATTTTCAATGTCGATCAGGGGACATCTCTACTTTCCGAAGCTATCAAGCAGTCTCTTCTTAACCCACTGGGCCGGATAGGGGATGAAACAAGCAAATTTGACTCTTCTCCACCCCAAGAAATTAAAGAAATTCATCAGTAGCAGGGTAGGTCTGGTGCAAGGTCTGAAAGTAGGAATCCGCCAAAGATGACATGCTGTACCGATTCTATCTCTCGACGGGATACTTTACCCGGGTATGAAATTGGCACCGGAACTCCTTCTTAAGCCACTAGTTGTCGTGGTATAAAGGAGACGCAGAAGCATAGAATACAGATAAAACATGATTAATCCCACATTGGGGATGTGGTGCCTTCCAAAATGGTTTAAATACAATTTTAAACAATAAACATAGTGTCTTAAGATAAAAGGCTTTTGGAAAGCCAAGCCCATGTGGTAGGGCTCACCATCCAATCCGACCCTAAATGACAAAGGTTGAATTTTGAGGAAAGAGGCATGTGTGCTGAGGTTGATTCGGGAAAGGAGATGGTGACACGTGTCTTGATCGTGCGGCCATCGTTACCTCGCCATGCAAAAATGCTCTCCAGTTAACTATAGCGAGATAGCGAGGTTGATATGGCAGGGGTGAGGTGGAGATGACGTGGCAGCGAGCAAGATAATGATGTGGCGCCCAGCTGTGCAAAGCTCAAACTAGTTAAAAGATGACACGTGGTAGCTGGTCAAAGTTAGTTTGACCCTTGATTCAAAGGGCAAGGAAAAATTTGTAGAAAATAAAAACTAATTTATTATCTTTTCTGGGCAGTGGGTCACGTTCAAAATTTTCAAAGAGAAACATTTTCTAAAGTTTATACTTTAGAATTTTCTAAATTTTATAAAAAATCAAATGTGCAGAGATGATTTTCTAGTGAAGGGGACTGTTTTTCAAACGAAGATTTTAGGCGTTTCCCAGAGGCTAGATATGGCTTATCATATACCGTTGGAATCCTGAGAATCAAAATTTTCCATTTCTGAAGTCAGTTTTTACACAGGTGTTTCCTAGTTTGAGCTATAGCCAGAAACATGAATTTTGTGGCATCCTCAGTGGAATGGGTAAAAAATTGAAAATCCAGTTACGGGATCAGTAAAACTTGGTAAGAATCCGGTTGGACTTCACAGTTCTCACATTCACTCAATTTAACTTGATTTTTGCCAAGCATTTCAATGGGTAAATCAGATATTGTTGTGACTCAACAATATTTC
Source organism: Cupressus sempervirens (assembly GCA_028749045.1). Classification (NCBI taxonomy): domain Eukaryota; kingdom Viridiplantae; phylum Streptophyta; class Pinopsida; order Cupressales; family Cupressaceae; genus Cupressus; species Cupressus sempervirens. The sequence continues at coordinate 874,383,545 of CM053786.1, forward strand.
ATCATTTCAACAGAGATATTGTGCAAATCAGTTAAAAAAAAATGAAAATGATGAAACAAAATCAGATCAAGATGGGATAAGGAAAGAAGAAGTTTTCAGTTGCCAGAAGATTGATTTTCAGGTGGACACTTGTCATTCTGAAATTAGATCCGGGAGTTCATCTAGGCTATATCATTCTTTCTTTCTATCATTGTAAGGGTTCCAATTTTTCGGACTGAGAAACCATTCTTCAGCATTTCTTCTTGTATTGAACAGCATTTTAAGTTTTATGCAGATAGTTCTATTCTGTTAGGTGATCTATGAGTTACTTTCTGTACATTTCATGTATTTGATTTCAAGGAAAACAAATAAAGTGCAGCAAAAGTTTGAAGTTCAGTTTGAATCTTGTCTCCTGATTATGGCTCTGTTATTTCTTCTAATTTGTGATCAAAGAGCATGAATTAGGTTGCATTACATTTTGAAATGTATGTGGTTAAAATGTCTTGCTTATGGAACAAAGAACCATGTAATTGCTTGATATTTGTCATAGGGTTTGCAGATTTCATGATAGGATGTTCTGAGTATGAGATTCATTCTGTAGCGGATGTCTATTCACAAGGTGAAAGATAGATCAGGGATCTTAATGTAGAGACACGTTTGAGGTTTCCAGGAGATGTATGATTATGATTCATTTAATTGCCCAACAGATAAGGCACTGGTCAGAGATAGGATCATTAAGTTCTGTTGCTCATACTTGGGTCTTGCTGATATCAATCTATTAAATCATTTTCATTTTATTGTTGAAAGGTATTCAAAGTATAACCCGTACTTATCTTTCCAATTTTATGAGTCATGTCCTTAGCTATTTCATGCTTGTGATCTCTTGGTTAAGCATAGAAGGATTAGGGGTTTTATCTGCTTTTATAGATCCTGAATATGGTTATTGCACTGGTCACATAGTCAGATATAAAGAGGTTCACCTGCCTAGGTTTTGCAAAGCTTGAAGTGCAGAAGGGGTACAGCCTTATAGTTGGCCTGGTATTTGAATGGATGTGTTGATAATGGGAGTTAGCTGCCCCTAGATATGTTTTCTTCTCATTAGGGTAAATTGGAAATGGGTAACATTTTCAAACACCAACTTCCATGAAAAGAAAACATGAAAACCAAAATACCTCCAGTGCTAATACTGAACTTGGATCTGCTAATTTGGCACAGGTGCAAGACTGAAAATCTTTCACACCACTGATCAAACTTTGTAGAGTCGCCACCTCCATTAAAGATGATAAATAGATCACTGCTATGATTTTCTTTTTACATTTCAATTTCTTTATAACAACAGATTTGAAACAACACTTCAAAACTTATCAAGAATTTAGAATTCCTTTCCAAGAAACTATCAACAATTTCAGATCTGTCCATACAATTGAAAGTCCTTCCAAATTTTGCAATGAAATAAACTAGGAACAAACTAGTACAAATATTTGAGAGTCGCCACTCACACTTGGTGAGAAATAAAACATAATTTGTCACTTGACAAATCTGAACCAGACTTTCAATGTAGGAGAACTTGCAGATCTTTATTATTTTGAAAAGAATTTACACTTTATAAATGAATTCTTGACTCTTAATCTCTCTCAACAGTATTTGAAAACTGGACTGATTGAAGATAGACCTATGACAGTCATAGAACACAATTTTCATCTAGTTTCAACATACTACTGATAATGAATAAAGCTTAACTGGGGGACATGAAACTTCAGCAAGGAAAAGGAACACATCTTGCTATTGATATGATATATCCAATCTGTTTCACATCAGAGGCTCCTGTTCTTTCAACAAAATGGATTGCCATCTTATCTCCCCATTAGAGTCACCATTTTGTTGGTGTTTTAAAATGTTACCCATTTCCAATTACCCTGATGAGAATATGACACATCTAGGGGTAGCTAACTCCCATTATCAACACATCCATTCAGACACCAGGCCAACTATAAGGCATGACCCTTCTTCTTCTTCAGGCTCTACAAAACCTAGGTGGGTGCACCTACAGATTCTTTATATAGTACCATTTGTCAAAGCATACACTGAATCTAATATGAAGTAGATAAAACCCTTATTTCTCCTAATAACTCATGAAATGACGTCCATCTACAGTAGCTAAATGCAGATCTGGGAATCTCATGAGCTGAGTGAGGGAATTCTATTATAGCTCTTCAACATGAAAGGGGAAAAATGTTTGATTATTGATGTTGATCTCAGCAAAACCTCAAATATTCAGTAGTATAACAGGTGATCCTATAAGTGACCAGTGCCTTATCTATTGGGAAATTCATACAAAACCATAACACACATCCCTGAAAATCACTAATATGTGCCATACATCAGGACTTCCTGATCTATCTAACCACTTTGTGAACTAGACATCTGCATCCTTTTGAACCTCATACTCGACTTATCCCTTCATGAAATCTCTAAACCTATGATGAGGAATCAAGCATTTACATAACTCTTTGAGTCATAAGAAAAATAAATCAACATATACAACCAATAAGTTGCAACTGAGTTTCATATTCTTTGTTTACAAAACACAAAAGATCACAAATAGCATGAATAAGAGACAAGCTATCAAAATGAAGATTGACTTGTTGTTGCCTTATCATTCATTTCCTTGAAAAAAATTACAATAAGATGCATGAAATTTAAATGCAAAGCTACCTAACAGATCAGACTATCTGTATTCTTATTTCTACTGCTGTTCACATGAGAGAAATTGCTGCAGAAATATGTGGTATCACAGTATGGGAACATATCAAAACTGGATCCAAAATTTGGTATCTCAGTAGTGACTAGTTTTTCTCCAAAGACTAGAACCCATTAAACAATGAAAGATAGAAAGATATAGCAAAGGAAAGAATCTCGGATTTGATCTTCACGTGACAAGTGTCCATTTGAAAAGTAATCCTTTGTAACTGAAAAACTTCTTTCTTCCATCTCTCATTCTAATCTGATCTTGTTTCATCATTTCTATTACTGACTTGCACAATATCTCTGTTGAAATGATGCAACATTGCTGAGTCACCACAATATCTGATTCACCCATTGAAATGCTCGACAAAAATCAGGTTAAATTGAGTGAATGTGAGAGACGTGAACTCCAACCGCATTCTTACCAAGTTTTACTGATCCCCTAACTGGATTTTTAAGTTTTTACCCGTTCCATTGAGAAAAACCCCAAAATTTACATTTTTGGTTATAACTCAAGCCATGAGGCACCTGTGCAAGAACCAACCTCAAAATCGACAAATTCAGCTCTTCTCGATTTCGGCGGTATATTGGAGCATCTATTTTGGGCAAAATTTGACCCAGATATAGCCCTCTAAAGTTCAAGCCTCTGCTCATGTCTCTATGACAATATTTCACAAATATATGAACTTTCAAAAGTTAAAACTATATCAGAAGTTCAAACTTTATTTTTAAAAAAAGTCCATGTCAGTTTCTTGGCAAAATAATTTTAAAATGAAAATTTTAAAATCATTTTATTTTTCCTAACCTCTTTAATTTTGGGTCAACTCCAGGTTTGACCAATGCCACATGTCACTTTCTGATTGGCTGTTGACTCTTGTAGATTCCTGAGTTTTCCGACTATCTCGCTATGTCGCTAGCCGAATTTTTCAAGATTTTCTGGCTAGCGAGGTAGTGACTGCTAGATTTTTGGACTTTTCCGGTCGAATTTGAATTTTTCGGCAAACTTGAATTTTTTGGTAACGTTTTTGGATTTTGCTTCAAAATTTAACATAGGCGTCCTGCTAGCTGGCCGACCATAGGCCCATGCACATGAGTTGGCTTTCACAAAAGTCTCTTGTCTTTTAGACATTATAAGATGTGTAAGCCTTTGTATTTAAAGACATAAGAAAATCATTTCCCACTCAATGTGGGATAATACTTGTTGCATTTTCCTCAACTCCCCTGTAGATGTTGATTTCTACACAATGAAGAGCTATCCAGCTCCTTTGCATGAGTTGCTTATTCTAAACGTGGAGCTCCATCTTGCTGGTCATTTTTTACTATGAATCTACAAACTTTTCATGGTAATAGTCATTTCTTATGCACATGGGCATTTATAATGCTGTTGCTCCCTTCAAAAACGTGGATGCACCTTTAGAGAAGCCATGGGCTTGAAAAATGGGGGTTCTTTGCTTCCTTTTTTATGCACATATGGTCTTTTATTGATTACTTGTTGCAAAAACGTGAATCACATGCTGCCTTGAGCTTTGTTTCACCAACAAATCTGTACATTTTGTTAAAAAATGTGGATGCTTCTTCCTCTATGGATGCTTGCTGCTGTACTCTTTATTTTCTCCAGACATGGAGCACATCTTCTATGTTGAAAACTACTGCTCAGCTGCAACTTTCAAATTGAGACTACAATGTGGGAGAGAGCAGCCTTTATGCAATCTTTTTCTTAATTCAATGTGCAAACTCACAACAAAAAGCTTCATTGTGCTTGTGGATTTTAATTGATGTGGAAATTTCTTGATTAATACTATCTTTTGAATCTACCGGCAAATCAGCATCATATTGTGATCCTCTAAACCTCTTTAATGGAACACTTTCCAAATTCTCTCTTTCTTGAATCTTCACATGCTCCTTGTATTTTGCTTTTAAGAAACCATTTCCACCATTTACTTTGTCATAAGATTGAATCATATGCATAATGATCATCAATTCATTATTTGAAACTCACTTTTAATCAATTCTACAAATTCTGAATTAGTGTCTGGAGGCCTGCCGGTTGTAATTAAAACTTGATCCAATCAAGTTACCAAGCCACAAAAACTGGCATGAGTGTTCAATCTTGCATACTCTATTACACTGCAAATTTTCAACCCATGATGGATTCCCAGTCAAGAGATTTTAATTGCTGAACATCCATACTTAAATTACCCTGCAGGCAAAAACCATAAACTAGGCTCAGGTTCGGCATTATAAACTGGGTTATTGATCACTTAGGGTTTTGAAAACTAGGATATAAGTTCTTTGCCATGAAGAGAATATAATTCTATGTTTTTGGCTCATGACGAATCATAGGGCACATTTGGCTAATTTTCAAAAACAGGCAGTTGGAAATTTTAACTGGCAAATGTGTCAAAAAGTGATTTTTGGAAAATGTACGGACATAAGAAAGTATGCAAATGGATTCATCATGACTTAAGAGCTGGCATACTTCAAGGATTTCTAGGACACAACACAATGGTACAATCCATTTAGGCTATCCAATCATAGGATCAAAGTTATAACATGCCGAACAGGGGTACGGATCAATCTGGATACCTTAGCCGTAACAAAACAATGCAAGCTGAGTTTTTGATCATGTTAGCAAACTGATCAAATGGATTCGACATGATCTCAAAATATGAACATATGAAGTTTATTACCCCTAGAACACAATGCAAAAAAAAAAAATTCATTTGGGTCAACTGGTTCAAAGATATGATTGGTCGAACAGGGCTTCCCAGAATTGTGAACAACTAGTCAAATGCACAAAACAGTAAATGACCAACTTTGGGGGGTGCAAAACCTAGTCAAACGAATTCAAAATGACTTGAAAATTGAAACATAGGTTCTTTGGTATGCATACTAAACATCCCCAAAGTGGTGAGCCATGAAACATTCTTGGGTAAAAGATATTCAAATTCAAACTGGGCCTTTGGTCGCTATTTGACACTTGGCAGAATTGCAAATTTTGACACTAGCTCAAAATGGGACTTCACAAAATGATTCGGGATGGCAAAATAACATTGTGGATCACATGCATATGTCAAATGAAAGGTGTTAAGCCAGTCAAACACCATCTAGGCCTCAAGCTACCAACTGACCACATATGCATAAAAGGCACTTTAGGACATGATTTTCCAAAATTTTCAAAATGTGACTAAAAATGAAGCATGCAATTTTCAGTCCCAACAAGACATTATCGTATGTATATCTATTCTTGTGAAGAAACTTAATTGTATATTGTATGTTTGGGTAGTGGGCTCTTGTTGCATACATTGTATTTGATCTGCCAACTTCTAACATGGTTAAAATAACTCCTAATAGGGTTAAGGCTTTTAACACATCCTAGTCCTCTAACAAGGACTCAAGACACTATATACACTAGAAAAACTCCTAATATGGTCAATATCCTTAACATAATTCTTTTGTTTAGTGGATCATCTTGTGGATATCATCCCCACTTGGGTTTTCCCTTGGCTAGGGTTTCTCTATTTAACAAATAATGATGTTATGAGTTCTCTATGTGTATGGTATTATTTATAGTTCAACATTATTAGTTTACTTTCATATGCAAGTTATAAATTAATTAACAATATCTAGTTTTGAGAAAAAAGTTTATAGAATACTGATTCACCCCGTCCTCTTAGTATTATCTATTTCTGACACATGGAAGTGTAGAGTCTCTTCTCATGGAGAGAAGAGGGAATAAATGAAAGGTATATGGGACCTTGCATGTGACTATTATTAATATTTATTTGGGGGGATAAGGAGGAGAAAGTATGGAGAGTTTATGGATATAGAATAGTTAAAGAGGAATCTTGGAGAAGATCTTGAAAAAAATCTTCTTATAGAAGAAAGAGATAACCTGAAAGATAGGTATGAAGATGAAAAATTATACATTGGAAAATTATAAGACACAAGTGATGATCTAAAATATAAAAAAGGAATCAAATGAGTAGATTAGAGCCAATGATGAAGTAAGAATCCTCAAAAAAAAAAATGAGATCTTGCAACATGAGTTGAAAATTGTTGAATTGAAGTTAAGTCTTAAGAAAGATGATAGTAAGAATGAACTAGATCTAAAAACTAAGAATGTAGACCTTAGATCCTAGTTGAATCAAGTGACATTTGAATTAGACTCTATTAAGATAGAACATCTAAAGTTAGAAAAGTACAATACTATTGTGAAAGGAGAGTTGACACAAGCTAAACAATAGTTAGAGAAGCTTTATTTTAGTAGTGAAAAAAATAATGAGAAGATATTTTACGAAAGAACCTCTTACAATAATACATTTTTTGGATATCTATTGAGAAATCAACCAAGAAAAATGAAGTTAGAAAGGAACTAGATTCGGTTGTTGAAACCCCTAAGCCTAAAGAAATTGATCAAAGTAAGATCAAATCAAGCATATCTAAAGAAGTTGAACTAGTTTATTTGTATGAGAAACATGATGAACCAAAGAAAATAGAGTAAGTTGATGAACCTAAAAAAGTTGAATCATCTAAGGAAGTTAGACATGAATTCAGAGGTAGATGTTTCATATGCAATGAAGTTGGTCATATGAAGAGAGATTACATAGGTAAGTCCTTTCAACTTATCACAAATTTCTATTATTATAACTCTCTATTGTGTTGAGATAATGGGTGTTTCATACATTGCGTAATATTGTTATATTATTTTATATTATTATGTAATGTTACACCTAGATGGATGTGCAACATATAAAGCTTCCCATGGGATATACTTGATGATTTTTATTGTAGCATTGTGATAATATTTCATGTAATTATTTAATATTGGGGAAAAGAATTAAATTTCCAATATTAAATGTGGGGTCAATGGGTTAAGTACCACATGATTTTAGCACATGGTTTATGTAATACCACTTGGTGGTTTTGTGAGACTTTCTACTATATAAGCAGCCACAAGGATAGTTGTTGGTGTGAGAAGACAAGGCAAAAAGGGAAAGAATTGAGTGAAACAAGGCTTGAGAGGTTAGCCAAGGGAGCATTTGTGAATGTTGGAAGCATGGCATGCGATGTGTAGATTCATGCTTGTTCACATAGATTGATTGGTAGTGGCTATGGCATTGAAGGCTTCTATGGTTGTATTGCAATGATGTTTTTGCTGAATAATATATGGTGATGGATGCTTTTGGAGGTTGGGTCTTTCCCTCAATGAGGGTTTCTTAGGGTATATCTTGTGGCACAATTTTTGTGGGTATGTTGTCTATTCTCCTGCATGTGGATTTCAAATACATATCTATTTTAGATCTATTATGAGTTATGTGAAAATTGTTATATTCTTTGTTGCAAATTTCCTTACAAATGTTAGCAGAGCTATGGTTTTATAATTGTAACCCTATATTAAATCCATGGGAATGCATGAGAGGATAAAAGAAAGGGCAAGATATATGAAATTTTTTATTGCAAAGCTAAGGGCTTTGAGTTTGCTATTATGATAGGATATTGGTAGATTTTGAGCATGTGAAATTGTTGGACATATGAATTTTTTTGGATGTTTCATTTAAATGAGGGTTATAGGAGGAGCTTGCAAAAATGGCCTCCTATGAAAAAATAGACCTCACCATTGGATCTGGGTCAACATTTTCATAAATTTTGATATATAATATGCCCAAGTTTGGCCATGTTTAGAGGAAATGAAAAAGTTTTTTTAGTTTCATCCTATGATGGCCATCAAATTTAATATTGTCATAATTTTCATTACTAAAAAATAAAAATTCATAGTGAAAATGGTAAAAAGACTATCTTAGTAAAATGACTATAACTTTCTCTCAAGATATTAGATTTTAGATTTCTTGTAGGCATTGGAAAGCTAATTCAGAGCACTAAAGTTTGATATAGTTTTGGTTCTATGATTTTGACATTTTATTAGCATTTAAGAGCCTAAAATTTAGATTTTTTTATTTCAAGTATAGATTCGGGCATAACTTGGGCATACAAAGTCAAATTCTAGACTTTAAGTTGTCAATGGAAAGCTATTGGAGAGCTCTAGACATTGGTTCAAATTTGGTGAAAGTTTGGAATGATTTATTTGGTGATATATTTATTTGAATAGTTTATGATATATATTGACTATGCCAGCATTGTGAGTTTATGACATTGTATGTTTGATAATTTAAGATTTGATGTCATTGTATATTATGATTATATTTCAGATCGGTCTCATGATGATATGGTTATCAGTATTTGGTTTGGATATGCATGATGACTTGTTGGGTGTACAAGTTGTGTACTGTTGTAAGTATTCTATACTTACAAGTTACATTTATGTCTTGGATACGAGTTGTCTTCGCCCATTGATCTTTCATTATTGATGCATATTGAGATTGGTGGCTTGGATTTGGGTTGTCTATGCCCTAAGTCACATGATTTTCTATTTTTTCATCATGTAGAAGGGATGAAATGTTGTTTCCAGGTATAGTCATGGTGGAGAATTGTGGTTGACTATTCTATGCTAATAGCTTGGACATATTGAGAGTTAATTGCTTAGTTCATAGATGTGATCTATTGAGATAATGGGTATTGCACACATTGCATAATATTTTTATATTTTATTATGTAATGTCACATCTAGATGGACATGCAACATGTAAATATTCAAATGGGATATACTCGATGAGTTGTATTATAACATTGTGATAATATTTTATGTAATTATTTAATATTGGAGAAAATAATTAAATTTCTAATGTTAAATGTAGAGTCAATGGGTTAGGTAGCACATGGTTTATGTAATACCACTTGGTGATTTTGTGGAACTTGCTACTATATAAGCAGACACAAGGGTAGTCATTGTTATGAGAAAGTAAGAAGTGAGAAGTTAGAAGGTAAAAAGAAAATACAAGAGTCAAGCAGGACAAGGCTTGACAAGTTAACCAAGAGAGCATTTGTGAAGGTTGGAAGCATGGCATGTGATGTGTGGATTCATGCTTGTTCACATGGATTGTTTGGTTGTGGCTATGGCTTTGAAGGCTTCTATGGTTGTATTGTAATAGTGTTTTTATTGAATATTACATGGTGAAGGATGCATTTGGAGGTTGGGTTTTTCCCTCAATGATGGTTTTCTAGGGTATATCTTGTGTAACATTTTTGTGGGTATGTTGTCTATTTTTTTGCATGTGGATTTCAATTGCATATTTATTTCAGATCTATTATGATTTATGTGGAAATAGTTATATTATTTCTTGCATGTTTCTTTACAAGTGGTATTAGAGCTATAGTTGTATTATTGTAACACTACATTTAATCTTGTTGGAATTAAAGGTAGAGTAACTGAGAGGGGCGATGAATCAGTTACTCACAAAAATTAATCCATAGATCCCTTAGATGTCTTAAAGATCCAGTTATTGTTGATATTTGGTAAACATAAAAAAGTGTTGTAACTCGGTAAATTAAACTGTTACTTATCTTCAAGCAAACATGCATGCAATTGAAAAAAAAATGAATACAAGAGACACTAGATTTAATGTGGAAAACCAATATAGGAAAAATCACCAAGTAACTAGTCACCAATTTTTCACTCTTCTTAAGTGATCCCTATTAGGAGCCAACCCTATTAAAGGTTACAATACACACTATTAGGTGTGACCCTATTAGAGGATTTAATCATCCTATTAGGAGTGGCCTTGCTAGAGGTCTTTAGAACAATTCAATTAAACTATCACCTTGTTAGAGGATTTACAAAATGGCTGTTAAATGAACTCTGTTAAGAGATTTGAAATCACTGCTACAATGGTTAGAAAGCAATAATTAATTGACCTGAACAAAATGCAACTGAATTTTCTGACTATAGGTCTATGTTCAGCATTATTAGATCTTCTTGATCAAGTATAGCTTTGCTGCTCCTCAATGATCTCTAATCATCCTTCAAATTCACTTCCACAATAATCAGTCTTCATATCACATTAATTTCACACATAATTCCACTTCACACTTAGAATTCACAACTTGACCTCTTAATTATACCATTTAGATTGTCAAGTCAGCCCATTTACATGTTATGTTTACCAATAAACCATACATCAGTCGGCTACAAATGTTACTCTAAACAAATAAATGTTATTTCATAAAATAATGAAATCCTTTACTAACCGACCCTACTCGATAGATATTGCTTCCAAAAATTTTCTAAGTTAACGGTTAACATTGTAATATTCATAAAATCTTTTGGCTTCTGAGTTTACTCAGTAAGAACTGAATTCTTTCATGAGAGCTTGGTAAGAACTGCTTCTGCCACATTTCCTTTGATGGCCAAGTTAGCTCGGTAAGAACTATTTACTTGGTAGATAAAGTTTTCTTTACTAACCTCCTAGGCTTGGTAGATTCTATCCTTTTGCCTTGATGACCTTCTGAGCTCATTATACTCTATCCTTTCCCTTGCTAACTTTCTAAGCTCGGTAGACACTGTCCTTTTCTTTGCTAACCTTCTAAGCTCGATAGACTCTATCTGATGACTGATATGACATTTGTGTGACATCAAAGACAACACACAATTGAATAATTGTATCCAAAAATCTCCCTCTTTGGCATTGATGGCAACACAACATGTCATTGCAGAATAAAATTTGAAAACAAGTCTTTTACTGATAAAATACTTCACTTTCTTCTTCAAATACAACAAACTCCCTCTTTCATAATAATCTCTCCCTCTTGCACAAACTCTTGTTATTTTTCAAATTTTATAAAATATGATAGTATATTCTCCCTCTTTGACAACACATGCCAAAGACAACTCAAAACAACTGAATAGCATTATACCTGATGTACTAATTCATATGCAATGTCTTCATTGGTTTTCTACATCAACTGATTGATCTTAAATTCTGTTTCTATTGATGCATCACTAGAACTGTATTTTAGTGAGCTTCAGATAGGGGAATGACCCCTAACTTACCTCTTAGATACAAGAATGCATCCTTAGGTAAAGGCTTTGTGAATAAGTCAGCAATTTGTTCCTTTGTATCGACATATTCCAAGCTTATTTCCTTTTTTTGCACCAATTCTCTAACAAAGTGATACTTTATGGCAATATGCTTGGTTTTTGAATGCATCACTGGATTCATGGAGATGTTAATTGCACTTGTGTTATCACAAAACATAACAACAGGTTCTTTGATTTCTTGCTTCATACCTTCCAATAATTGTTTGAACCACACAATGTTTGAGCAATTTACTGTTGTTGCAACATATTCAACCTCTGCTATGGATTGAGATGTACAATTTTTCTTTTTCCTTGTCCAAGAAGCCAACCTTTTTTCAAGAAAGAAAGCTCTTCCACTTGTGCTCTTTCTATCATCAATATTTCCTACCCAATTTGCATTAGTGACACCTTTAAATCTAGATTTTTTCCAAGTTTATACCATAATCCATATTCTTTAGTTCCTTTTAAGTATCTCATAATCCTTTTGATTGCCATCATGTGATTTTCTTTTGGTTTTGCTAAGAATCTTGCTACAATTCCTACTGCAAGGGCAACGTCTGGTCTTGTGTGCACTACATATTGCAGCTTTTCAATCATAGATCTATACAATGTCTAATCTACTTCTTTTGATTCATCATCCTTGGTAAATTTTAATCCAATACACGTAGGAGTTTCAACTGGTTTGTAGTCTTCCATACCAAACTTTTTCAGTATCTCCTTGATGTATTTAGATTGAGTGATGTAGATGTCATTCTTATTCTATTGAATTTGAAGACCAACAAAGAATTTGATTTCACCAAACATTGACATTTCAAATTCTTTGTTCATTTGTTCTGAATTTTTTTTGCAAAGATCACCATCTCCTATGAACAAAGTATCATCTACAAATATTTCTACCAAAACAATCTTATTATCTAGTCCTTCCTTTATGTACAAACTATTGCTATCATTTGTTCTTTGAAAACCAATCTTAATAAGATAGTTATGCAATATTTCATACCATGCTCTAGGAGCTTGCTTCATACCATATAATGCTTTATACAATTTGCAGACCATGTCCTTCTTGTCTAGATCAATAAAACCTTCAAGTTGTTTAATGTAAACCTCTTCATCCAATATGTCATTGAGAAATGCTAACTTGACATCCATCTGATAAACTTCGAATCTTTTGAATGTAGCATATGCAAGTAAGGTTTTGACACCTTCTAATCTTGCAACAAGAGAAAAAATTTCTCCATAATTTACACCTTCTTTTTGAGAATATCCTTTTCATACCAGTCTAGCTTTGTTCCTTGATACCTTACCATCTTGATTTAGTTTGTTTCTAAATACCCACTTTGTTCCAATCACATTTTTGTCTTTGGGTCTAGGTATAAGAGTCCATGTTTTTTTTTCTCTATCTATTCTATCTCTTCATTCATAGCTTCAATCCAACTTTCATTTTCTAGTGCATCTTTGACATTTCTAGGTTCAAAATTAGCAAGTAAACAAGTGTCTTTCAACTTCTTGTCATTGTTCCTTCTAATTTATCTCCAATGATCTAATCTAGTGCATGATACTTTTTGACATACTTAGCTAACAAGGGCTCCTTTCCTTTTGAATGACTTGCATTTTTATCCTTTTGTGTCTCAACTCCTAGTTCTGATTTTGGTTGCTCGAGCTCGGTAGATGCTAACTCAGTAGCTTTTGTTTGCAACTCAGATTCTTATAGCTCAGTAGGTACTAACTCAGTTTGAACTTCTTTTGACTTGGTTAATGAAGACTCTAGAGTTGAGGATTCCTGATTAATAGGTATTCTTAGCATTGTATTAGGTTCCATGTAAACAAATCTTCTGTAGTCTTCAAGTTTTTTTTTGCTTTCTTCTTCTATTCTTTCTGCAAACTCATCAACTTTCACATGTGCACTTTCTATGACTTTTTCAGTAGATAAGTTCAAACATCTATATACTTTGCTTTTGCAAGAGTATTCCAAAAATATTCCTTCATCACTTTTTACATCAAATTTACCTTTTCTAAATTCATTCAAAATGTAACATTTGCTTCCAAATACTTTTAGATAACTTACACTGGTTTTGTAGCCATACCACAACTCATAGGGTGTTTTGAATGAGTCCTTTTTCAGTTGTACTCAGTTCAAAGTATGAACTGTAGTGTTGATAGCTTCCTTCTAGTATTTGATAGCAATGCCTTTCTCAATCATTAAGGTTCTTGCATAATCCATGATAGATCTATTCTTTCTTTCTGCTATTCCATTTTGTTCAGGAGTTCCAAGTGCTAAAACCTATCTTTTGATTCCCCTTTCAATGAAAAAGTTATTGAACTCATGTGAAATGAATTCACCACTTTTGTTAGACCTTAAGCATTTCAATCTTTTTCCTATTTCCTTTTCTAGTCTAGCCAAATAACATTTGAATTTTTCAAATGATTCTAATTTCTCTCTTAGGTACATGACAGTAATCATTCTTGAATAATCATCAACAAATAGAATGAATAATTTTTCACTATTATAGCTTTCAATGCCAATAGGTCCACACAAATCAATATGCACAATTTTAAGAACTTCTTCAGTCTAATAGTTCTTGCTTCTAAAACAAATCTTTCCCATTTTACCAATTTGACAATTCTTGCATAGATCAACCTCAGGTTTCTTTATGTTAGGAATACCTCTTACTTTCTTGAATTTACTGATCTTTATCAAATTGTCAAAGTTTACATGACATAACGTTTTATGCCATAACCAACTTTCTTCTATTTGAGCAATGAAACATGAGCATTCACCAAGTTCAAGATAAAATAAGTTACCTTTTGTTTGAGTGCCTGATCCAATTAGCTTTCCTTTGCCATACAATAATCTTGCTTTTTCATGCATAAATTCTACTTTGAATCCATTATTGAGTAGTTATTCCACACTCAAAAAAATATGATTTAGTCCTTCTACCCAATATGCATTATCACATACAAGTTCCTTGGTTAGTGATATTCTTCCTTTCCCTCTTATACAACAAGGTTCATTATTACCAAATCTTACACTGCCACCATCATAGTCTTCAAAGCATTCAAACTTCATTTTATCACTAGTCATGTGATGAGAAAAACCACTATCTATGATCCATGTATCATTTTTTCTCATATGAGAAATGAGTGCCATTTCTTCATCATTATCAAATTCATCTTTCACAACAATGTAGTCAATTTCATCTTCTTCTTCATCATCAGAATCATTAGAATCTTTAGCCATAAAACATGTTTTCTTACCTTTATCCTTGAATGATTTGAAGTCTTTCTTGCCATTGTACTTGTGAACTTTCTTCTCATCTTTTTTCTGCTTATTTGGGCACCTAGCTACAATATGTCAAATTTCTTCACAAGAAAAGTAGATTAGAGGAACCTTACCTTTGTATTTCCCTTTTCCTCTTGAATATTTTCTTGATAGTAGAGCTTCAACCCTCAAGATCACTGTCTGAACTTTGTTCTTATTCTTCATCACTATCTGATTGTAGATCCTTCATCTTTTTTCCTTTTTCTTTGAGTGAAAGCTTGGCTTCAAATGTTGATTCAATGTTCTTGACAGATGGAACATAATTGTCATAGTTTTCTAGCTCAAATACTATCAATCTTCCAACTATGGCCTCTAAATTCATTTTATGATTTGCCTCATATCTTCTTTCTTGAATTGTAGAGACTCTAATTGCATAAATGGAAAGTAGATTTCTACGAACTTTACTTACAACTGTCTCTTCATTGATATCTCCTCCAGATGCTTTGATTGCACTAACACATGCTTTAACTCTTTCAACATACTTTGCAATGTTTTCATCCTCTCTCATCCTCATTTGATCAAATCATCCTCTCAAACTTTCTACTTTGGGTCTTCTCACATTATCATCTCCTCCATAGATCTCTTTCAACTTGTTCCACATTTCAAAGGAATTTTTGCAATCCTTGATATCATCAAATTTTTCATAACTTAGAGCAGATGTTATATCTATCATCATGTTGTTGTGAGTCTTCTTTTCAGCAATATGATTGATAGATAATGTACTAGAAGGTTCTTTGTATTTTTCATCGAGGTACTTTAGCCTTGTATCACCAATAGAAGCTAAATGAAGCCTCACCAATCCTTGCCATGTTGAGAAGTTGTCCTTGTTAAGTCTTGGAATTTCTTTTTTTTAAGACATCCTAAACTTTAGCTTAGATCTTTGAAATCTTTTCCTATAAGCACCAAAAGCTCTAATACCAATTGTTGGAATTAAAAGTAGAGTAACTGAGAGGAGGGGTGAATCAGTTACTCAAAAAAATTAATCCACAAATTTCTTAGATGTCTTAAAGATCCAATTACTACTGATACTCGGTAAAGATAACAAAAATGTTGTAACTTGGTAAATTAAATTATTACTTATCTTTAAGCAAACATGCATGCAATTGAAAACAAAATGAACACAAGAGACACCAAATTCAATGTGGAAACCCAATATGAAAAAAATCACCAAGTAACTAGTCACCAATTTTTCACTCTTCTAAAGTGAGCCCTATTAGGAGCCAACCTTGTTAAAGATTACAATAGACACTGTTAGGTATGACCCTGTTAGAGGATTTAATCACCCTATTAGGAGTGGCCTTGCTAGACATCTTTAGAACAATTCAATTAAATTGTCACCTTTTTAGAGGATTTACAAAATGGTTGTTAAACCAACTCTGTTAAGAGATTTGAAATCACTGCTACAATGGTTAGAAAGAAAAAATGAATTGAACTAAAAAAGATGGAACTATATTTGCTAACTATGGGTCTTTGCTAAGCATTATTAGATCCTTCTTGATCAAGTATAGCTTTGCTGCTCCTCAATAATCTCTGACCATCCTTCAAATTTTCTTCCACAATAATCAGTCTTCATATCACATTAATTCCACACATACTTTCACTTCACACTTAGAATTCACAACTTGACCTCTTCATTATACCATTCAAATTGTCAAGTTGGCCCATTTACATCTTACATTTACCAATAAACCATACATCAGTTAGCTACAAATATTACTCTAAACAAATAAACATTATTTCATAAAACAATGAAATCCTTTACTGGCCAACCCTACTCAATAAATATTGCTTCAAAAATTTCCTAAGTTAACCTTCTTGACTCAGTTAACATTGCAATATCAGTAAAATCCTTTGGTTGCCAAGTTTACTTGGTAAGAATTGAATTCCTTCATGAAGGTTTGGTAAGAATTGCTTCTGCCACATTTCCTTTGATGATTGAGTGAGCTCGATAAGAACTGTTTCTGCCACATTTACTTTGATGACTGAGTTAGCTCAATAAAAACTATTTACTTGGTAGATTCTACAAGTTTTCTTCACTAACCTCCTGGGCTTAGTAGATTTTGTCCTTTTGCCTTGCTAAACTTATGAGCTTGGTATACTCTATCCTTTCCCTTGCTAACCTTCTGAGCTCGGTAGACAATGTCCTTTGTCTTGCTAACCTTCTAAGCTCAATAGACTCTATCTGATGACTAATATGACATTTGTGTGACATCAAAGAAAATACACAATTGAACAATTGTGTCCAAAAAATCTATGGCAATGCATGAGAGGATAAAATAAAGGGAAAGATATATGATTTGTTTATTACAAATTTAAGGGTTTTGGATTTGTTGTAATAATGGGATGCTGAAATATTTTGGGCATGTGAAATTTTTTTGGACAAAAGGATTTTTTGAATGTTTCATTTAAATGATTTTTTTTAGGGGGATCTTATAAAAATGACCTCTTAGGTAAAAACATACCTCACCATTAGATCTAGGTTGATGTTTCCATAAATTTTGATATATAATATGCCCTAGTTTGGCCATGTTTAGATGAAATGAAAGATTTTTTAGTTTCATCCCTTGATGCCCATTAAAATTAGTCTCATTGGAATTTTCATCCAAAAAAAATAAAAAATAAAAAATAAAAAATCATAGTAAAATGGTAAAAAGATTGTCTTAGTAAATTGGCCATAACTTTCTCTCAAGATATTGAATTTTAGACTTCATATAGGCATTAGAAAGTTAATTTAGAGCACTACAATTTGGTATAGGTTTGGTTCTATGATTTTGATATTTTGTTAAGTTTTAAGAGCCTAAAATTCAAATGTTATTTATTTTGAGCACAAGTTAGGGAATAGCTTGGGCATATAGAGTCAAATTTTAGACTTTGAGTAGTCAACATAAATATCTTGGAGAGCTCTACACATTGCTTCAAATTTGGTGTAGGTTTGGCATGGTTTATTTGGTGATATATCAATCTAAAAATTTTATGGTATATATTAACTATGGTAGCATTGTGAGATTATGACATTGTATATTTTGGAGATTTAAGATTTGATGTCATTGTATACTCAACTCATATTTCAGATTGGTCTCATGATGACATGGTTATCAATATTTGGTTTGGATATGTATGATGACTTGTTGGGTCTACAAGTTGTGTAGTATTGTATGTGGTTTATACTTATAGGTTGCATTTATGGCTTGGATATGGGTTGTCTTTCCTCATTGATCTTTTTGTCATGCCCAAAAATACATAAGAAAAAACACATAATTTATTATTATTATTATTAAAAATTAATAATTAATTTCACAAAGCTTATATGTTTAAAATGGTTACGACATTGGTACACTACAAGACGACAACACATTTACCTATCATTACTTAAATATTACAACTTAGCTAATAACTATCATGTAGGAATAGGTTGCTAAACTTATATGTTCATTGTTAATCAATTAATTAAATTCAATTGACAAAATTCAATTAATTGATTGACCTAACACTGAATAATTTTATTTTTTAATTACCCTAACAATATTACATCATTAGAACTGTAAGAATCTACATTAGAGCAAAATTTTCCCAAGAACTAAGAGCTCAAACACAAGCACAACTATAGACCAAAAAATGGAGAAAGTATGATCAGAATAACAATGTATTCAATACTTGATGCTATAGTACACTAGGAGTGCCTAAATATAAAGGCCTCGGGAGAGCTTCTAGAATGCATAGAAGTTAGCATCATGATGTCTCATACAACCAAGCACATGTCCACTAGATATGGATTATCCTCCATTAAGCACGAAAGTAAGTGCAGTGATGAGAAGATAAGCCTAGAAAGGTGGGACATGCAAAATAGTGTTGTAGACACCATGTGCTCAAATAAAGGTGCATACTCCTATGTTGTCAACATGAAAACTAAGTGTCTCATAAATAAAAATAATAAAATAATGCAAAATAATTAAATAATGCATTAACCTAAGTAAACTTAAGTAAGTGTAAATAGTAAAGTACGTATTTACACCAACAGCCCCCCTTAAGTGCAAGTTAGGGAATGCCCTTAAGCTTAGGAATTAGGATGAAGATGCATAATGGGTCCCAGCTACTAGGCCATGTTAGGTACCCATGTACATAATGAAGTGCAATCTCTCATAAAGCAGAGAAAGAGGGAAAAGCTCATGGGAAAAAGCCTCCCCCAAAAAGAGAGCTAGAGAAGGATGCATCGATGGATGGAGTAATCAAGACCCCCCCATTACAACATACATCCATTATATACAAAAGAGAATAAGAGAAGGAAGAGAGACAGAAGAGGCTTCCCCCCCAAAAGAAGAATGCCAACAAGTGAAAACTCTTTCGATGAAGAAGCTGGTCCAAGAATGCAAAATAGTGTTCCTCCCCTTAGGAAGAAACAATGCCCAAGGTACACTCTTGAAGATGTATGGTGGCCCTAAAACCTACTCAAGTATCCTTGTGCTGATGCTGAAGTTCACCCCTTCCAATTGTGCTGAAAAGAATGAATGCAGATCTGTCAAGGATGTCTGTTGAACTTGTTCCACTGAACTATCTGTCTCCTCTACTAACAAAGAGACGTCCACTAATTGCTGTTCATAAGCATCCACAATCACACCAACCGATTCAGATTGATCATGCAAAGAATGGACATGAGGGTCAGAGTGAGCCCTCACAACAATTGTAGAAGTATCATCATCAATGAGAAGATGTGTGTCCTCAAGTCTATCTCCCAAGTCAACTGAAGCTGGAGCTAGAAGACTAGATGTACCATGATGTGATGGACCTTTCACTATGGCAATATAAGCACATGGACTAGATTGATGTGACCTCTCACCGCAACTGTTGATAGAACCCCATATGTCTAAACCTGTTGAAGCACTATCGCTAGTGTCACTATTAGTTTCCACTGTGTATGATGTGCGAAGAGGAGTAGAGGACAAGCTCGGAGAACTTTCCTCAAAGTGAACATCCTTATCTACAAATATCTCATGAGTCTCTAGATCCATAAGTCTGTAAGCCTTTGCATTGTCTTCATAACCAATAAAGGTACAAGGCCTAGGTGTCGGTGCCTTGCAATTCCTGGAAGAAAGGTTAGCCCATGCTAGACAACCAAAAACTCTAAGGTGAATCACAATTTGTTTTCTACTGCACCATGCCTCAAAAGGAGTCTTTCCATCTAAGGCTGGATGAGGAGACCTATTAAGTATGTGAGTAGCACTACTAATGGCTTCAACTTCTAATGTAGGATCAAGAGACTTGGCCTTAATCATGCAACTTGTCATGGTCTTGAGAGTCCTAATCCTCATAGATGCAACATCTATCTTGTGCGGACTGAATGTTGGTGAGTTCTAAAGATCAATCCCCTCAATTTTGCAACAGTTCTTAAGTCTCCTGTCAACATATCTATTCTCATTGTCCACTCTTAATACTTTGATGGCTTTCCTTGACTTGTGTTCAACATGAGTCTTAAAGTCTTGAAGTTTATGAACTACTTCATTCTTATGATGAAGGAAGAAGACCCAAGTGAATCTTGAAAAGTTATCAACAAATGTAAGTATGTAGCGGCTTTGGCTGACTGAAGTCACTGCAAACGGTCCCGCTAATACCATGTGAACTAGCTGAAGAACAACTGGAGCTCGAGAAGACTTCCCTTTATCATACTTCTCCTTGAGATTCATATCCACTAAACAAGATAGACACTTCCCCTTAGAAAAGGTGATATTGGGTAGACCTTTGACCATGTGTTTTGAGCAAAGTTGCTGAAGAGAGCGGAAGTCAAGGTGACCAAACCGCTCATGCCATAGGTTGTTGTTTGAATGGGAGTGAGTGATCAAGGCTTGAGAAGAACTCTCAGGCACAAAGTGGGAGAAGGAATAAAGCCTCCTGTCATCATTGACTTTCCCAACTACTACCAATGAATCATCTTTGAGACTTCGCACCATCACTGAATCAGGAAGGAACTCAACCTTATGACCATCTCCAAGGTGAGTGATTTGGTAAACTGAAAGGAGATTAGAGCTTAGGTTTGGAACATAGAGTACATCTTTGAATTCCCCATCTTCCATTTCAACATGTCCTTTTCCTTCAACTTCTATCTTAGCATCATCTCCCACGAAGATGTGTGGTACCTTTGACTGCTTCAATGAAGAAAAATCTTGCTTTGAAGAACCCATATGGTAAGAGGCACCTAAGTCAAGTATCCATTTCGAAGAAGAATTTGAGTTTTCCATAAGTGCTTGACCTTTACCCTTCGAAGAGGTAGGAGTAGAATCCTTAGAAGTACTTGGCACTTGAATTCTGTTCTTCTTGAGTAGATTTTCTAACTCATCGATTCTTGTTGTCTTGCAATGATGCTCGTCATGATTTGGCTTTTTATAGTATGCACAAAAGAGTTTGTCCTTCTTTTCATTACCTCCCTTCATTTTTGAAGAAGAACTGCCTTGTTGAGAGGAGTCATGTTGTGTCTCAGATTGTGTTTTCTGCTTCCACTACTTGTTGTTGTTGCTTTTTCCCCCTTGACTAGATGTATGATCATCATGAGCTACTAAGGCTTTGGTCTTAGATGACTTGAGAAGGCCAAAATCCACCAAGTGAGATTGTTCAACAATCAACATGTCTATAAATCCATCAAAGGATGGCTTCTGGTAAGCAGATCCCATGGTCAACTTGTGAGTATTAAAACTCAAAACAAAGTTGGCGTACTCAGAAGGTAGCCGCTTCAAGATGTGATAAATCAACCTATCATCCTTCATGGGATTTCCACAATCTTTTAGTAGTACCCTATATTAATTGACTTTGATGAGATAATCCTGAATTGTGTCATAATTTTTAGGATCCAAGAGAAGTAGATCATCCTCAATCTAAAATCCCTTTTCTTCATCCACTTTACCATACAACTGATCAAGTTTTTCCCAAGCTTCCTTAGATTCTGAACAATTTTTAATGTGAAAGAGAAGATCCCCATGTACACAACTCCTAATTACACCTAAAGCCTATTGGCCTTGTCTTTTCCATTCAATGAGTTCTTTAGCATCAATAGGTTAGGTAATTGTACCATCTACATAAAGAATATATCCTTTTTCCATTAATCTACTCCATGCAATATCTTTCCAAGTAGAATAGTTGCATGAAGTTATAGGAGGACATTTAAAACCCATGATATAGAAATGAAAGAGCACAAAATAGAGACATAAGAACATAGTACACACCCCCTCTTTTTCACTCAATGAAAAGACCTGCCCAAAAAAGATGCTTTGGCACTTTATAAGTAGTGCAGTTACAATGAGCCACTTGTCAAAATGAACAAAGTGGACTTTCTGATTTCAATTTTACAACTGCCTTATGAGGCTAAAATCTATCACAAAAGCACTGTAGCTTAGTTTTACAACAATTCTGAAAAAGAACAAAGCTTTACAATGCCAAAGAAGGCCTAATTTTGAAAGAGAGAATTTGGTCCACACAACCCTAGAATCTAACTTTAGATCTGGAAAGTAGACATAAAAATACACACTTTAAAAAAAAATAGAACCTGAAAAGGTGACCAGATGTGCCCGTATGGAGCTTCTGAAGTTGCAAAAGGCAAGATTATGCAGGTACAATTGCCAAAAAATGCAAATTCTATAAAATCTATGCACCAAAACTAGAAAACAACACCACCACTAGAAAATTTAGGAAATACTACTTAATTTCAAAAAAAATTACACCTAAATCGAGGTATAGATGACCAAGATATGAACTCGCAAAATTAGGCTGCCAAACTGAAAAGAAATCTGGAGAGGGGTCTGGAGGAGAAATTGTGAGTCTAAATTTGATAATCAAATGGTAGTCAAAGTAGTTCAAAAGTTCTTGGGAATGATGTTCAGACAGGTGTTAAATTTAACCAGGCAAAAAGATGATGTCAGCAAGAAAACTAGCCACTTGGATGACGTGGCAGATGACTGGATGTTCATACCATACGGACTATATAGACTGTACGGAAAAAAATGATGTGGTAGGCTTGCATGTCATGCTGACTGGGCGAGATGAGTTGGGGGGTTTGGGTGACGTGGTGCACAGTCCTATGTCGTTAGATTGTGATGGGGCTATCGGAGTTTGTAGCAGTAGTCGAAATGGGAGTTTGAGGCACTGCCGACTGCCGGAGATGTGGCATTTAGTCCCACATTGGTGGGAGTGGGTAAGTCTATGCAATTTATAATGGCACTGCCGCAAACTTTAAAATAGAGCACTACACCGAAATCATTGTTTCCATTGATGGTAGATTAGGTTGGTGGACGAAGACGTCACCGGTGGATTAGGGGGTTGCTGGTTATTTGTTGGCCAGTTCGAGCAATGTGATTTCTGGTCGATCCTCTTGCCAAAAAATTTGTGCAGGCTACTGGTCGCGGTGTTATTGCCAGATTCTGAGCACTATTCGCCAGTAGTAATTTCAATCCCGGAATTAGATGGTAACACCCAGTTAAATAAAGCTCCATAGAACAATTAAATAAGCCCTACGAAATATAATAAAATGTCACCAATAATAACAGAGCCGAGCTGGGATGTGATGGCCTGATTCGACAAATTTTTTTTCCCTCTGTCTAAACAATTTAAAATATTGCAAAAATTTTGAAAATATTGAATTCAAAAAATTAATACAGAGAAAAATAAATGTGGAGCTGAGAAAAAAATTAATTAGATCAATTAATTAGATCATACCCGATTGCAAATCGGTGCTTTTGGGTGCCAGTTTGCAAAAAAAATTTGTGACATGGTCGACTATGGGCCAAGATAGGCATGCTTATAGTCAATTTTCACCGGTTTAGTGTTTCGGATGCAATGCAGAGGTTAGATCTTATGCTGGACGCTCCCAATTTCTGCAGCACTCCAGATTTGGGCTAAGGTGATGAAGCATGCAAGAGGTCTCGAACGACTTGTGAAGAGAAAATCTCCAAGCTCTGATACCATGTAAGAATTTGCATTAGAGTAGAATTTTATCAAGAACTAAGAACTCAAACACAAGCACAACTGTAGACCAAAAAATGGAGAAAGTATGATCAGAATAATAATGTATTCAATACTTGATGCTAGAGTACACTAGGAGTGCCTAAATAAAGGCCTCGGGAGAGCTTCTAGAATGCATAGAAGTTAGCATCATGATGTGTCATACAACCAAGAACATGTCCACCAGATATGGATTATCCTCCATTAAGCACAAATGTAAGTGCAGTGATGAGAAGATAAGCCTAGAAAGGTGGGACATGCAAAATAGTGTTGTAGACACCATGTGCTCAAATAAAGGTGCACACTCCTGTGTTGTCAACATGACAACTAAGTGTCCCATAAATAAAAATAATAAAATAATGCATAATAATTAAATAATGCATTAACCTAAGTAAACTTAAGTAAGTGTAAATAGTAAAGTACATATTTACACCAACAAGAACAATAGAACTAAGCTTCACATATTTCACAATTAGATTAATTCATATTAACATTAATCAATTGAATATCTATTAAGCAAAACAACATTACTTGATTTGAATAACCATTAAAATACTATAAATCTAATTATTTGAAAAGCTCACTAACTAATATTTTAACATCACATAATTTATACTAAATTCAATCATAAATGTTTAATTGAAACTAATTAATATTTGGACATTTATTTACAATCCTACACTAACACTAACACTAATTTAAATTTTATATATATATATATATATATATATATATATATATATATATATATATATATATATATATATGTATACATATATATATGCAGATATATATATATACATATATATATATATATATATGTAGATATATGTAGATATATATATATATATATATATATATATGCGTATATATATATATATGTACATATATATATGTACATATATAGATATACATATATATATATATGTATACATATATATATGCAGATATATATATATATATATGTATACATATATATATATGTATATCTATATATGTACATATATATATGTACATATATATATATATACGCATATATATATATATATGTATATATATATATACATATATATATATATATGTACATATATATATACATATATATGTAGATATATGTATATATATATATATATATATATATAAAATAAATATGTATATATATAGATCTATGTACATATATATGTATATATATATATACATACACACACACACACACACACACACACACACACACATATATAAGTTACAAGACATAATAATCACTTGGAATAATAACTAACTATAACAAAATTAAACTAGAGCTAAATATATTACATAACTTATATATAATAGAAAACATATTAATTAACTTAATTTTTTTTAACTAACTAATTAACTTAAGAACTTTATTTAAAACATAGACTAACCTAAACCCCTACTAACATCTAACTTTCTAACTTAAATCTAATAACATACTAAAACACAACTTCTCTAACAAATTTAAAAAAAATTTAAACTACCCATAACCCTACCCTACTACCCTCCCACTGACTTACGCCCACCTCCCTACCCACGTGACAATCTCCCCACAGCCTTGGTGCACAATCCAAGCGCTGCCCAAGTTGGGGGGCGCAAGCCTTTCCCCAATCTACCACAATATTATGGCAAGGCACCAAATGAAGGTGGGGGGGGGGGGGGGGGGGGGTGTAGGGTATTAACTACCAAAAAAAATTCCGCTTCGACACAAGACTCCTACCAATCCCTACGTGACATGTGGCTCTAGCTAGCCGCGAAAATAGAGGTGGTAGGTGGGTTATGACCCAAAGCCGATTGCATAGAGAGGTTAACCTCTGCCTACCACTGATGCCTAGGGTAAAGGGGGTGAAAAAAAATTATTGCATAAAGTTTATTGGGTGGGATGAGATAGAGGTATGAGTAATTTGATAAAGTTAAGTAGGTAGCAATCTTAGGATATTTAGGTGAGTGTTTTTTTCTTTGAAATTTTCTTTTTCTTTTGCCTTTCTTTTATTTACATATTTAATATTTACATAAGTTTTCAAAAAGGATAATTTGAGAATATCAGAAATTCTCTATCTCAAAAGGGGGAATTTAATTTTTCCCCATATAATTTTCAGAGAGTTTTCACTCTTAAGGAGTATATATATATATATATATATATATATATATTTTTTTTTGCCAATTTTTTTTTTTCTAAGTGTTGGAATTGCTAAAAAAAAGAATTTGTCAAGGGGATATTTTTGAGACCTATATTAGAATTATTTTCTTTCTTTCAAATGAATTAATACCAACATCTCAATCACACCAAAGGGTATGTTACAAGAGCTGATTATATTTTCTCGGATTTAAAACAGGATTACAACATATGGTGGGTACAATAGTGTAGGGTTAGCTTTCCATTTAGTCAAATATGAAAGAAGGCAAGATGAGATGTCTATACATGAAACTACGAAATTTACTTGACAAGATTTGAGTTTAAATTGTTTACTTATATAACATGATCCATTTTAACAACAATGCAAGATTGATTTTATCTCTAAATAATCATGAACATGAATCTACGTTCCAAGCATAACATAATTTTTTTTTGCTTTAACATACTTGAACTTGAAATTTGCATAATTGAACATCATCATTTTATCTCATTTTTTGATACACATACATAAAACTAAAAATACAAAAAATTTCATAAGTAAGAATATTACTCAAACATTATTTTATTGACCACCTAATTCAAAGGCTCCATCGAGAAAGAAACAGGAAGAAAACCTGACATCATTGCCACTTCAACAATCAATTTAAATACATTTTACATAGGATTTCAATTCTCGAACATAACTAAATTTCAATAACAAGTTAAATTTCCTTCTTGGCCCTTAACAAGGGATTTATTTCAAATTTTACAATATATTACAGTGATCATCGGGAGAAATAAAACTAACCAGGAGACAATCAAACATATCATGAAGACAAAACTAGATATTCATTCCCACACCAAGTTTACTCAATAGATCCAACATTGAACCAAAACTAGGGAAAAGGTGGATTCTTCCAATAGGAGTTGTCAGACACAACACCAAAACAGGTGCCCTATCAGGGCTATAACTCAAGAACTTTTGTTCTTCCATTTTTACATGGCCAAAACTCACACATGGTTTGTGCTAATAGGCAGGGGGGCATAACACCCTACCCTCTCTCCCTATTCTCATCTTGAGAAGAGACTCTACATTGTTGGAGTCCAACTGAAGACCTTTCCCTAAAAATGGCCACTTCTACCCTATCTGAGGGTGAGTAATGCCAAAACACCCATAAAAAGAAAACTTCAAAATTCAAACAAAACACAAAGGAAGGACATTTGAAACAACTTGTTTCCAATCCCTCCCAACATACTCAACACACATACAAACACACATAAGCAATAAAACCAAAACACGAAGCACATCATGAAACCAAAAAGAGGTGAAGTATTCCTACCTTCAAAAATTAGGTTATGGAAAATGAACAAGTTTGAGATGAGCTTGCTTTCCTCTCCTTCTCCTTCAATTCTGAAAATCCCTCTAAAACTAGAGGTTGGGTGAACAACCCAAACTTCCTCAAAATTGCCTCTAAATAAGATCCTAAACTCAACCACCTCTAAAAGAAATAACTGCCCCCACTTGCCTAAAATTTCTAGAGGCTTCTAACTCAACTAGACTTAAGGCTAACCTCAAGGTGGAGTTAAAGTTCCCAACCCATGATGAAATCAATCAATTTTCGCAACAAAGTAAAAATTAGATTTTTGAGTGACCATAAAAGTCAACAAAAGGGGCTAGGGGGGTGGAAAATGCCCCCAACTCATACCCTTACCCCTTGGGTATTAAGATTTCATGCTTTTATGCCTTAGGGATTAATTTGGGACCTAACAAAAGCTAGGAATTTTTTAAGACAATCTAACAACCTTCAAAAAGTAGATTAAACACTAATATGAATTAAGGGTAATTAGTCTCAATTATAAGCTGATTAGTAATAAGATCATTAACTTAGTATAACTTAGATTTTATAGTTACTCGATTAACCCTAAATATCATACTGGAATGCATATACAATTCATGAGTGTCATGCGACACTATAAAAACATTGTTACAAAACATTAACATTCACTAATTACAGAATGATACATTCATACATCTCAGGATACAAATAAAATACAAGCAACAGGGTTTCCATAAATGGCACATAGGGTTCAGTTTTGTTTCTCCATTAGGTTTCTCAACTAATATATCCTACACACTCATTGCACACATCAATATCTCAAAAAAACCTCATGCACATATGTATATAACATATCAAGGAAATCCCATAAATTAAAACATTCATCTTTCAAATAATTAGTTGTTTATCTCGTTCTACTATTATTCTCAATCATTAAAATTACATAATTAAAGTGTTAATTTTTTATTCACATACTTCATCAATATACATGTTCATAAAGCATTAAATGATGAAATTAAATATTTGAAGTTAGACATCACACAACATGAAATAGCATAACATAATATGTTCAATGTATCTGATAGTGTCTCAACATATCAAGTCATACATATCAAAATAATAAAGTATCAACTATGCTACGATGGGTCGGGGTGAGGCCTCACATCCTCCCCCACTAGGCATGAACTTCCTCTTGGAGTTTGTCAAAAAGATAAGGGTACTAAGATCACATCCATACTGCATCCTCCCATGAAGCCATGACCTCATCATAGAAATCCCACTAAACCCTAACCTTGTCTAGCTCTCACCCTCAAAGAGCTAGGGCCCATTGGGAAATAATATGGATAGGCTCTAGTACTAGCTACTTGTCCAACTCCACCTGCAAAGCATTCCAATCTATAATATGAGACTCATCATAAATGTATCCTCTAAGTATTGAAATGTGAAACACATTGTGAATGAATGAAAGGCTAGGTGGCAAAGCTAAATGGTATGCAACTGGTTCTATCCTCTCTGGAATCTTGAACGGTCCAACAAATCAAGGTGCCAACTTAGAGCCCTTTCTAAATCAAATCAAAATCTTGTGTGGTCACAACCTCAAGAATACTCTATCTCCAACTTGATATTCTCAATCTATCCTCTTCGCATTAGCATACTTCTTCTGCCTATCCTATGCCTCTCTCAGGCCCTATCTAATTAGGGTCACGTATTGCTCCATTTCCTTGACTAACTGAGGGCCAATAGATACTTGATCCTTAATCCTATCCCAACTCAAGTGTGTTCTGCATGGTCTTCCATACAAGGCCTCATAAGGTGACATACCTATGGAAGAATGGTGCCCATTGTTATAGGAAAACTTGTCAAGATGTAGGTATTCCTCCCATTTGATCTAATTGTCCATCATGTACATACATTGAATGTCCTCCAAAACTTGATTCACTAGCTCAGTCTGACCATCGATCTGAGGATGGTATGTTGTACTAAAATTGAGCCTAGTGCCCAAAGCTGCCTACAACTCTCTCCAAAATGATGAAGTGAACAATGAATCTCTATTGGAGATGATCTTATAGGGAACACCATGAAGTCTGAGAATGTCTCGCAAGAACACCTAAGCTATGTCTTGTGTTGTGCATGTAGTATGCATGGGTGAGAAATGGGCAACCTTGGTCAACATGTCAACTATCACCAACATGGCATCATGGCGGTGAGATGACATGGGGAGACCAACAATAAAATCCATAGATATAGCATCCCACTTCCACTTTGCAATCTCATGAGGCTAAAGAAGTCCACTAGGATGGTGTGCTCTGCCTTCACCCTCTGACACTCAAGGCATCTCACAACTATGTTAGCAATCTGCACTCTCATGCCTGGCCAATGATACAATTGTCTCAAATTTGCATGTAACTTCTTAACATTGGGGTGTGCTACATAAGGTGCTCTATGATCCTCAAGTACAATGAGCTCATGCAAACCTTCAATAGAAAGTATATACATATATCCTCTATGATGCAAAAGTCCATCTGACTCTAAGGAATACTCTAAATACTTCCTTTCCAAGGGTCTCTAAGAATGCACTATCTAACTAACTTTTGCATAAAGCTCATCTGCTGGCAAGTGTTGTAAGATTCACTCTCTCGAGTTAGTGCAAGTAGTCATAGGTGAAAGCTCATGATGCCTTCTACTTAAGGCATCTGCAACAACATTCTCCTTTCCCTTGATGTAATGAACATCAAAATCGTACTCACAAAAGAAATCCATCCACCTTCTTTGCCTAACATTAAGGTTTGGCTACGTAAATATGTACTACAAGCTCTAGTGGTTAGAATGAAGCTCAAATCTATGACCTAGAAGGAAGTGTCACCACCTCACTAAAACATGAACAACTGCTGCAAGTTCTAGGTCATGAGTAGGGTAATTGAGTTCATGAGTCTTCAAATTCCTAGACTTGAAGGAAATAGGTCATCCATTCTGCATAAGGACTACCCCTATACCATCTAAAGATGCATCAATTCACACCACAAAATCTGTAAAAGGATCTAGTACTGCAAGAATTGGTGCACTCGTGAGGACTCTCTTGAGCTCTTGAAAAGCCCTATCACACTTCTCTATCCACTCATAATTTTTTCCCTTCTTTTGAAGAGATGTGATTAGGTGTGCCAATCTAGAAAGTCCCACAATAAAGCATTGATAATATCCTGCTAGCCCCATAAAGCTCCTCACTTTAGTGACACTGGTGGGTGCTGGCCAATCCATGATGGCCCTAATATTTGATGGGTCTATTGAGACACCATTGCCTGATATGACATGACCCAAATAATTTATCTTAGGTCTACAGAATGCACACTTTGACAAGCTGCCAAACAACTGATTCTCTCTCAACTTCTGTAATATCTACCTCAAGTGCTCTTCATGCTCTTTCCCATCATGAGAATAACAGAATGTCATCAAGGAAAACAACCATGAATTTATCCAAAAAATTACAAAATACTCTATTCATGAAGCTCACGAATACAACTAGAGCATTCGTGAGGCCAAATAGTACCACGGTGAACTCATCGTGACCATACCTCATATAGAATGTAGTCTTGGGGATATCACTATCCACAATCCTCAACTAATGATAACCCAACTTTAGATCAATCTTAGAAAATACTTGGGCACCCTAAAACTAATTGAAGAGATCATCGATTTTGGAAAGAGGATATTGGTTCTTGATGGTCAATTTGTTTAATTGTTGATAATCAATACACAACCTAAGTGACCCATCCTTCTTCTTTACAAAGATCATTGGTACACCCCAAGGTGACACACTAGGTTGAATATGCCCCTTCCTCCAACTAAGTCTTTAGTTCATTGAGCTCATGAGTAGTCATCATTTATAGTGCTTTCAAACCTAGCTCAACTCCTAGCACAAGATCTATATAAAACTCTACTGCCCTAGGTGGAGGCATAATAGGGAGCTCTGAAAGAAACACATCTGCAAATTCCTACAGGTTTTGAAGATCATTGAGGGATGGCTCTCCTTCTAAATCTTCCTCTCTATCACTAATAGTGATAGCAAACAACTAACATCCCTTTCGCATGCACTATCTAAGCTGCATAGCAAAAATCATACAAAGGGATACTGGTCGCTTCACTCTAGAGATCACTCTAGAGACACCATCTTCATCCACACATTCCACCCTCTTTTGTTGACAATCCATCTTGGTGTTGTGGGTATAAAGCCAATCCATGCCAAGAACAACATAGTAAGAACCTAGAGGGTTAATGCATAGATTATACATTGTGGACATGTCACCAAACTACATTTGGCAATTATGCACCAAAGAACTAATTGACACTCTAGCTCTACTTCCCAACTAACATTCTATCTTACTACCACTAGCCTCAATTCTCCACTACATATGGAGATAAAAAAGAGTTAGAAGCTCTAGAATCAAATAATATTGCAACCATACGGCCCTATATAATACCTATAGCCTCGATAACTATGGCTTGATGCTTAGCCTGGCAGTTGTCAACCGCTGCAAAAACTTTATGGGATCTAGCCATGTCACCAACTATCAGCTTTGAAAAAGCCCCTCTCTAACCACTAGATGCCTATCCCTATAGACACTTTCTAGCTATATGAACCATGCCACCACAAGTCTAGCATGGCCCTCAAGTATAAGATCATGCACCTTGTGATCTAGACTACTATGGGCCTCCTAGCCTGCTAGATCCATTGTATCCACCCCTAGAATATTGTTGAGTCTTCATTGACTATGACTATGGGGCCTATACCTTTTGATCTAGCTTGGGACCCTATGACTTCCACTGCTTGGGCTTGGAGCCCTAATAACCTTGTGAGGGTTTTTATTATTGTTGCTATTGTGGCTTCTACTGCTAAGACTGTTGGCCCTTAGAGGACCCTATTATATAGTTCTAATTTCCTTTCTAGGGGGGTTTCTATTGGGTAGAGTTTTAATTCTAAGATTGATCCCGTGACTCCTATCTACCTTGAGTGTCCTCAATAGCTAATTCTATCTCCACTACTTGTTTGAAGGTGCTAGGGAAGGCCAAATGGATTGGACCCTAAAGAAAAAAATTTAGTCTCATGATGAAGTGATTCACTTGTAGGTTCCTCATCCTATACATATTCAACATAAGGAAGGAGCTCAAGAAACCTACTCTTATACTAAGCTACTAAAAGACCCCTCTGATATAGAGAATTAAACTCCTCTATCTGCTTCTATCTAAAGTCCTCTAAAAGGTACCTCTCTTAGAATCTCTCCAAGAATGACTCCCATGTGAGGGTATCCATCCTAACTCCTCCTATAGTCTCCTCCTGATTCCACCAATTGGAGGCATCTCCTCTCAGCTGATGGATTGCTAGGCATGCCTTTAGATTACTCCCATAAGGACATAATCCAAAACACTACTGTAAGCTCTATAACCACACCTCTGCTACTATTCCCTCTATGGAACTAGTAAAGAATGGTGGCTTGAGTCATATCAACTCCTTGATATCATCTCCTATATGTTTAGGAGGTCTATCAAGTGGTGGTCCTCTTTGGTGTATCGACTCACCCTCATGCTCACCCTGTCCCTCTACCTACCTTGATGGAGGACTCCTACTCTCTCTGCCTCCTCTAGGTCCCTCTACTTCCACTACAGGAATCTATTGCCTTAGTTGTACTACAAGTAGTACCCTCTACTAGACTACACCAATCAATGTCTGAAGGGCATCCAAAATGTCCTAATTTAGGTTCGATGGTGGTCATGGTCATGGTCGTGGTCATGGTGGTGGACCATCCTCCTATTCTGCTCTACCACCTATCACCCTACGACCTCTGCCTTATCGATTGTTTCATGTAACGAGAGGCATCCTACACAATTTAATGTTTAGTTTATGTTTTAGAAGCATAATGGTTTTAGGTTCCTAGTGTTGAAAGATAGGCTCCGATACCAAAATGCCATGCCCAAAAATACATAGGCAAAAACACACGAATTATTATTATTATTAAAAATTAAAAATTAATTCCATGAAGTTGATATGTTTAAAACAGTTATGACATTGGTACACTACAAGATGACAACATGTTTACCTATCATTACTTAAAGATTACAACTCAGCTAATAACCATCATGTAGGAACAGGTTGTGAAACTTATACATTTGTTGTTAATCAATTAATTAAATTAAATAGAAGAAATTCAATTAATTGATTAACCTGATACTGAATAATTTATTTTTTAAATTACCCTAACAATATTACATCATTAGAACAATAGAACTAAGCTTCACATATTTCACAATTAGATTAATTCATATTAATATTAATCAATCAAAAATCTATTAAGAAAAACAAAATTACATGATTCAAATAACCATTAAAATACTATAAATCTACTTATTTGAAAAGCTCACTAACTAATATTTTAACATCACATAATTTATACTAAATTCAATCTTAAATGTTTAATTGGAACTAATTAATATCTGGACATTTATTTACAATCCTACACTAACACTAACTTAAGCTTTGATATAATTTAGTGCATTAATTTATTGATTTTACCATTACGTCTATAAATTTAAGTTTACTAATTTAAAATATTTTTTTAAAAAAATTTAAAAAATATATATATATATATATATATATATATATATATATATATATATAAGTTACAAGACATAATAATCACTTGGAATAACAACTAACCATAACAAAATTAAACTAGAGCTAAATATACTACATAACTTATATATAATAGAAATCATATTAATTAACTTACATAAAAAGAAAAAATTAAACTAACTAATTAATTTAAGAACATTATTTAAAACATAGACTAACCTAAACCCCTGCTAACATCTAACTTTCTAACTTAAATCTAGTAACATACTAAAACACAACTTCTCTAACAAATTTAAAAGAAATTTTAAAACAAACTTAAACTACCCATAACCCTACACTACTACCCTCCCACCTACCTAGGCCCACCTCCCTACCCACATGACAGTCTCCCCACAACCTTGGCATGCGATCTATGTGCTTCCCAATTTGGGGGGGGGGGGGGGGGTTCGCGTGTAGGGTATTAACTGCTCAAACAAATGCTGCTTCTACACAAGACTCTCGCCAATCCTTGCATGACATGTGGCTCTAGGTAGCTATGAAAACAGAGGTGGTAGGTGGGTTATGACCCAAAGCTGATTGCATAGAGAGGTTAACCTCTGCCTATCACTAACACCTGGGGTAAAGGGGGTGAAAAAAATATTTATCGCATAAAGTTTATTGGGTGGGATGAGATAGAGGTATGAGTAATTTGATAAACTTAAGTAGGTAGCAATCTTAGGATACTTAGGTGAGTGGTTTTCTTTTTTTCTTTTTTGAATTTTTTGCCTTTGTTTTATTTAAATATTTACATAAGTTTTCAAAAAGGATAATTTCATAATGTCAAAGATTCTCTATCTCAAAAGGGGGAATTTAATTTTTCCCCATACAATTTCCAGAGAGTTTTCACTCCTAAGGAGTATTTTTTTTTCTTGCCAATAATTTTTTTTTAAGTGTTGGAATTGCTAAAAAAAAAAGAATTTGTCAAGGGGGGATTTTTTGAGACCTATATTAGAATTACTTTCTTTCTTTGAAATGAATTAATACCAACATCTCAATCAGACCAAAGGGTATGTTACAAGAATTGATTATATTTTCTCGTTGTATTTAAAATAGGATTACAATGTATGGTGGGTACAATAGTGTAGGGTCAGCTTTCCATTCAGTCAAATATGAAAGAAGGAAAGATGAGATGTCTATACATGAAAATACAAAATTTACTTGATAAGTTTTGAATTTGAATTTCTTACTTATATAACATGATCCATTTTAACAACAATGCAAGATTGATTTTATCTCCCAATAATCACAAACATGAATCTACATTCCAAACACAACATAATATTTTTTTGCCTTAACATACTTGAATTTAAAATTTGCATAATTAAACATCATCATTTTATCTCATTTTTTGATTCACATAAATAAAACTAAAAATTATGAAAATTTCATAAGCAAGGATATTACTCAAACATTATTTTATTGGCCACTTGATTCAAAGGCTCTACCAAGAAAGAACCAGAAAGAAAACTCAACAACGTTGCCACTTCAGCAATCAGTTTAAATACATTTTACATAGGATTTTAATTCTTGAACATAATTGAATTTCAATAACAAATTAAATTTCCTTCTCAGCCCTTAACAAGGGATTTATTTCAAATTTTGCGATATATTATGGTGATCGTGGGGAGAATGAAAATTGACCAAGAGACAATGAAACATATCATGAAGACAAAATCAAATATTCATTCCCAAACTTAGTTTACTCAATAGATCCAACATTGAACCAAAACTAGGGAAGAGGTGGATTCTTCCAATAGGACATGTTAGACACAACACCAAAATAGGTGCCTTATTGGGATTATAACTCAAGAACTTTTGTTCTTCCATTCTTACATGCCAAAACTCACACATGGTTTGTGTTGACAGGTAGGGACCTATAACACGCTACCCTCTCTCCCTCTTCTCGTCTTGTGAAGAGACTCTACACTGTTGGAGTCCAACTGAAGACCTTTCCTCAAAAATGTTCACTTCTGCCCTATCTGAGGGTGAGTAATGCCAAAACACCCATAAAAAGAAAATTTTGAAATTCAAACAAAACACAAAGGAAAGACATTTGAGACAACCTGTTTCCAATCCCTCTCAACATACTCAACACACATAAACAATAAAATTGAAACATGAAGCACATCGTGAAACAAAAAAGAGGTGAAGCATTCCTACCTTCAAAAATTTTATTATTGCAAATGAACAAGTTTGAGATGAGCTTGCTTTCCTCTCCTTCTCCTTCAATTCTGAAAATTTCTCTAAACCTAGAGGTTGGGTGAACAACCCAAACCTCCTCAAAATAGCCTCTAAGTAAGATCCTAAACTCAACCACCTCTAAAAGCAATAACTCCCCCCAATTGCCCAAAAGTTCTAGATAATTCTAACTCAACTAGACCTAAGGCTAACCTAAAGGTGGAGTTAAAGTTTCCAACCCATGATGAAATCAAACAATTTTCGCAACAAAGAAAAAATTGGATTTTTGAGTGACCATAAAAGTCAACAAAAGGGGCTAGGGAGGTGGAAAATGCCCCCAACTCATACCCATACCCCTTGGGTATTAAGAGTTCATGTTTTTATGCTTTAGGGATTAATTTGGGACCTAACAAAAGCTAGGAAATTTTTAGGACAATCTAACAACCTTCAAAAAGTAGATTAAACACTAATCTAGATTAGGGGTAATTAATCTTGATTATAATCTAATTAGTAATAAGGTCATTAACTTAGTTTGACTTAGATTTTAGGATTACTTGGTTAACCCTAAATATCATACTGGAATGCATATATATTCATGAGTGTCAAGCGACACTATAAAAACACTATTACAAAACATTAACATTCACTGATTATAGAATGATACATTCATACATCTCATGATACAAATAAAATAAAAGCAATGAGGTTTCCACAAATGGCACGTAGGGTTTAGTTTTGTTTCTCCATTAGGTTTCTTGGCTAAGATATCATGTACACTCATTGCACACATCAGTAGCTCAAGAAAATCTCATGCACATATGTATATAATGTATTAAGAAAATCTCATAAATTGAAACACTCATTTTTCAAATAATTTGTTGTTTATCTTGTTCTACTGATATTCTCAATCATTAAAATTACATAATTAAAGTGTTAATTTTGCATTCACTTACTTCATCAATATACATGTTCATAAAGCATTAAATGAAAAAATCAAATATATGAAGTAAGACATCACACAATATGAAATAACATAACATAATATGTTCAATGTATTTGATAGTGTGTTGACATATCAAGTCATAAATATCAAAATAATAAAGTATCAACTATTGTACGATGGGTCAGGGCAAGGCCTCATACTTTCATTATTGATGCATATTTAGACTAGTGGCTTAGATTTGGGTTGTCTATGCCCTAAGTCACATGATTTACTAATTTTTCTTCATGTAGAAGAGATGAGATGTTTTTACCAAGTACAATCATGGTGGAGGATTATGGTTAACTATTTTATGCTATCAGGTTGGACACATTGAGAGTTAGTTTCTTGGTTCATGGATGTGATCATGGTGCCATGGGTTTTGACATGACATGATTCGATATATAGGTACATCCTTGATTTTCATTGGCTTGGATTCCTAATTTGGTTATAGTGGTATATCTTCTTGGTTGAGGATCATGGTTATTTGGTTTCTTTTGAGGAGATCATGATGTGCACTTTGACTTCTTTGATAGTTTGATGCCTTGTTTGATTCTTATGGTTAGAGGATGGTTTTTCATCATGTGTCATGGATATATTTTATACAAGGTTTAGTGGCATCTTGTGGAAATGATGGGGTGATAGTGTAGGATTAGTTCCTAGTTTGATTTGTATCTTCTTGGTTTGGAGATCTTAGTTTTAGTTGGTACTAATAATTTGGTTGTGTGGGTACAGACCTAGAGGATCTTCATGTAGGAGATGGATTTTATGATGCCTTGGTTGACTTGGTACTATAGTTGAGTGGGAGTTTTTTTAATTGATATATTTATTAAGTGTTTGTAATTGGTGGAGGTTTTTCTTATATCCTATTACTACAAAAGTGCCTTTAACATTTGCATGGTGCACCTGGTTATGTTCATGGTGTGTGAATATGGTTAGATCTTGAGGACTCATGGGGTTTTTAGTTATCTTCATGGTGTGTGGACATGGTTCTTTAGGGTATGTGGAGATGGTTTTATTCATGGTGTGTGGAGATAGTTGCATCTTGAGGACTCATAGGGTTATTGGTAAAGGCATGGTTTATGCTTTCATTTGGCATGTTATTCTTGGTGTGAGGATGGTTTTATTTTTATGTCATGTTATACTCTTGATATTTGTTTAGAGTTGTGACATGTTATATTATGTTCATATGGAGCATGTTATCTCTTTTGTTGAGATGGTTAGATCATGTTGTCATGTTTATGTTCCTGAGATCATGGTTGGAACTTTGAAATTGATCTTGGTTTAGTTTCTTTGTATTGAGTACAATGATCATAAGCTAAATACTTCATGATATCTCAATGTTGCATTTGGAGTTAGCATAGATTGATTGGTTATAGGTACTCATGGATAATTAAAGACAGTGGTGATGTTGATTTCTCTTTGATTAGAGAAGTATTTTTTGGGATGGCTAATGGTTTCAACCAAAAATTTGAGGAGAATTCACCTAATATAGAATTGAGAGGAGATTTTTCTTAGATGTGTCTTGGTTGGAGACTTGGGTATCTTGATGAGAATTCTCATTCCTCACTCTTTGTCTACTCAGTAGTTTGCTACTTGAGAGGTTTCTCTTAGTTGCATTATTTTTATGCTTTTCTTTCATGGATATGGATCTTGAGCTACAGTAAATGAGTTAGTTTTAGAAGGTTCATTTGAGAGATGGTTTAGCATTGGTTATGTCCATTTTTATATTGGGCATATTCCTTGGTTTAGGAATGGTTTATGAGTTTGATCTTCTTGTGAGAGGCTTAGATTCATGATTAGTTATATGGTATGGTTTGGGTGTTGTTGAGGCTTCTTGGTTGAGGTTTTATAGAGGAGATCATACTTGCATAGTTTACATCTAGAGGTGTGTGTGGAAGGACTTAATATAGGTTATAATTTGCATGTCTCCTCTTTAGTCTTGGTTATCTTCCTAGATGATTGGTTTTTCTTACATTAGATTTGAGATTGGGTAGAGATTCTGATCACTAGTTTTTGCTCATGTATGTCATGTGAGAGATGACATGGTTATTCCTTTATCTCTTATATTTGTTGGTTGTGGAGAACTTGCGAGAGCATTGGAGACTTGTTATGACAGCTGTGTTAGAAATATTATGACAAGCTAAGTTATTGAGAGGGGAGAGGTGAATTAGTAACTTATAAAACTTTTATCCCAATTAGAAATTAATCCTTTATATGAATTCTGATCTAACTACATGCATGAGAAACTAAAAACATGAAAGCATACACAACACTTTAACACAAGATTTGGTGACCTAGAAACCTTCCAAATAGAAAGTAAAACTAGGGTGGGGATGATACCCACAAGCTTTAGTACTATAGTATAAATTTGTCCTGTTAAGGCTTACAATGACCACTTCTGATGATTTTCTCTAGTAAGAGAAATAAAAACTACTAGGTCCACCTTGCAAATGGATTTACAAACATACAATGAAGTATGCACTCAGTAAAGAGATTTACAAAAGAATATTAGGTCTACCTTGTTAAAGGATTTGACTAATCCACCTGTTAGGATGAAATAGTATTTGATCTCTGATCTATAGCTTGGTTTACTAAATGAGATAACTCTACTTGTACAAATCACCTCATTGTGATAGATGAATCTTTGTTGTTCCTTATACTATTGCAGCCTTTATAATTCACTCTTTTTCTCTTCTATTATGATTACATTACTTCTCCATTTTATATTCTTATCATTTGGATGTGATACAATACATTACATATATATCAATCCAATTATACAATTACAAAGTTGGCCATGATACAAGTTTACAAAAACATTACAAAGTTGACCAAAGTGTAGAAACTCAAGCTCTGAAGGTTAACTCAATGAGGTTCTAATACTTGGCATCCACTGTCAATGCTTAGCATCATCATGCACTCAGTAGACATAGAAGCTCAATCCATATTTATAACTTCTAAGTAATCTTGAACTCAGTTTACACTGGTGACTCAGTGAATACTATGAAACTTTGCATATAAAATGAATCATTTGATTCATGTTGTATAGTTTGATAAACATTGTCAGCTCAAGATTGGTATAAACTAAGTCTCTTGGTTAACACTGTATAGCTTAGTTAACACTAGACTCACATAACATGAATTGCAAACTTGGTAAGCACTATCCAACTTAGTTTGCACTGGTAAACTCATCATACATTGAGATTCTTGGTTTACACTATTGATCATCACCTCTATAGTAACTACTCAGTGAAAACTAAAATCTATCCATAGGACATAGTAGCAACTGTAGAACTCGATAACAACTGAAATGCTTGGTTAACACTATTAACTGTACAATATGCTTGGTATGAACTCAAAATTTGAATAAGTGTATGTCACTAATAAAAAACATGACTAGAATGTCAACAATCTCCTCCTTTGGCATTAGTGAAAAGAATACTTATTAGTCAAAATTGAATTCAAGAATGTTTCACAAAACCTTTATTCATTACCTTATATCTCCAACTCAGTAGAGTATACTTTTTTTGAGATTTTTTTAAATTGTTTTTGTAAAGGATACATTTTTGTACATAGTAATCCTCCTCCATAGTATAATATACAATATACTATACATTCTATATACATTTTCTTTATACTCTTCTTACAATCTTCTCCCCCTATCTTTTTACATATTTCTCCCCCATTTTCTTTGCAACCTTTTCAAATCTTTCTCCCCCTTTTTGACATTAATGCCAAATATTTATACTATATGTATTTATATAGTAATGCAAAAATGATACAAGAAGTCTAAATGTACCTTTAGTATGAGTGCCAAAGTCTTGTCTCAGTTCTCTTGCAAGAACCTGCGTGTGTGTAATGCAACCTACACTTCTGTTGACAGTTCAATCATGTGGTCTACAATAGAGAAATTATCCTGGATGAGGAATTTTGAATATGCAATATGCTTTTGTAGTTCATCCATGTTTGGGAGAATCATATTTTGGATATCTATCAATGTAGATTTGATTTTTGCCTCTTCTCTAAGTAGTTCTACCTATATATCTATCAAAAATCTAATTTTATTAAAGTGAGTAGAGTTAGAACTTGGGTCAAGCTACAACTAATGTACACTTTCCTTTAGATCTTCATCAATTTTTGACAACTTGTCTTTTATTTCTTTGTGAAAATTAATGTGTCACATAACTTTCCAAAAAGTATTGATACATTAATACAAGAAGTTTCCAAAGAGCCCAAAGTAGTAGATAACTCTACTTGGTGAATGGCAATCTATTGAGGAATAAGTTCTAAGACCTTATTTTCAAAAAATTTCTCAACTCTCTACAACAATTTATCCTAACCATTTAGATCTTCATTGTATTTCTAAAATACTTCTTCCAACTAATACAAAATTGGTTGAGAAGTATCAAACTCTATGCCTATAGCCTCAAGATGTTTATGCTTAGGTTTCAATACACCATCAATACATAAATCCTTTAAACATTCATCCATTTCCAGTGTACCAATATCCTAAATCACACATTTAGAATGGGAA
Organism: Cupressus sempervirens; assembly: GCA_028749045.1. NCBI lineage: Eukaryota > Viridiplantae > Streptophyta > Pinopsida > Cupressales > Cupressaceae > Cupressus > Cupressus sempervirens. The sequence goes on from CM053786.1 coordinate 874,425,364, forward strand.
TGAATATGATTGATCAATAGTACCTTGGGAGGGATTTGCAACTGCACTCCACTCAGATCTATGGATTCAGTAGCTATAGGAATGAGGTTGAAATCTGATGCCTTCCATTCCACACCATGAACCAAGATTTTTTAACCTCATTTTTCCTTGTTGTTGGTAGCTACCATCTTCACTCAGTAGGGATTGAGAGAATTTGAGAACTTTTGGTAAAAAATCACTTAAATCACTTGAATGCCTTAAGATCACTCTACACAAATAGCTCTTGAAAATTCATGGTAAAATTGACTTTGATTTCATTCCTTTTATCAAATTTTGCCATAAATGCCTAGTACAAATGTTAGATCAAATTGACAAATTGTCATCCACTTCTCTTGCATTGATTACTCGATAGAGTCTTCCATCATTTGGTAGCCACATAAGATTTAGTTACTCCTGACTTCGCTCAGTAGAGTCTGTGACCCAATTTCACTCCATAAGGAAGGTAACTTGGTAGCAACTAGTATTTCTTACTTAGTGATCCCTTTGCATCTTGAATGCTACTATGTATCTTTTGTCCTATCAACTAGAACTTATTTAGATGTCTTCTTTAGTAGCCTAGTTCTAGTTCTCCTCTAAGAAATCAAGTTGAAATGGTGGAGTCACTCAATTCTTGAGTGGCTTGATCATCATTGCTTGGGCTTGCATTCTTGGTAGACTTTGGAACCCATTGTTGTCTCATTTTTTTTCTAATGTTATCAACATTTTTCTTCTTTTCATCTTCTATTCTATCAGCATTCATATAGTTCTTGGCAAGATGACCAAGTTCTGTACAAATGAAACATCTTTTAGTAGTATCTATTTTCCTCGTGTGATGCTTTACACAGTTCATTCCAATGTGTCCAAATTCTCCTCTATAATGACATCTGCACCAAGTGTTATAGTCCCAATGAAATATAGCTTTTACAATTTATTCTACTAGATTCAGTATCTTGGTCTTGCAATCTAATGACATGTGCTCATGCTTCTTACATTTGTGACATTTGCCTCCAAATTTTGGTTTCTCTTTGCATTCATTTTCTCTATGACCATGCTAATTACAATTATAGCAATTTTCATTAAATTTTGCTTTCCCATTTCTCCAACATTTGTTTAATGTATGACCTATCTTACCATAGTGGTTACAAGTAGGTTTCTGATTCCTTTAAGCTCCTTGCTTGGATGTTTCACCTTCTTTTGTGTATCTAATTCCTGCTTTTCCTTTTTGTCTGAAGTGACTTTGCTCATTCAATTGATTCATGTCTTCTTGGAATTTCATTATTCTTTCATTGGTTTGTTTTGAATGTTTAGATCATTCTACAATCTTTCATTTTTTGATCTCAAGTTCATGGTTTCTTCATTGGCATTGGTGAGTTGATCAATGAAGTCTACTTGCTAAAGGGATAGGTGTTGAATATTATTGTTCTTTCCTTCTATCTCTTCTCTTATCTTGTTTTTCTCTTCCATGACTTTACACAATCTTACTAACTAAATTTCTTGTTCTTTTCTTAGTTTTATTACTTCTTCTTGAAGGGTACTATTCTTTTCCAATAGTTCTTTGATTGCTTCATCAACTTCATCTCAATTGCTTGAAAGGATGTCTTCAATTCTTTCTTCAATGTAGAGTGAATCGTTCATCTAAATTGCAAGATATTTTCTTCTTTTTAGGGACTAGGAGAGTTTTTCTTTTTCTTTCTTGAGTTGTCCCATGGCCAATTCAAAATCTAACTTCTTATTATCAATAGATTCATCAAGTTTGAATACCTCCATTGCCTTTGATCTTTTCTCAAGTTGTTAAAATTTTCTCTAAGAATCACAAAGCTCTGATACCAATTGTTGAAAATATTATAAAAGGCTAAGTTACTAAGAGGGGAGGGGTGAATTAGTAATTTCTCAAACTTTTATCTCAATTAGTAATTAATCCTTTATATGAATTTTTATCTAACTGCATGCATGAGAAATTGAAAACATGAAAGTATGCACAACACTTTAACACAAGATTTGGTGACCTAGAAACCTTCCAAATAGAGAGTAAAACTAGGGTGGGGATGATACCCACAAGCTTTAGTATTGAAATATAAATTTGGCCTGTTAAGGCTTATAATGATCACTTCTAATGATCTACCCTGTTAGGAGGAATAAGGATTTCTAGGTCAACCTTGCAAAAAGATTTACAAACATACAATGAAGTATGCACTTGGTAAAGAGATTTACATAAGACTATTAGGTCTACTTTGTTAAAGGATTTGACTGATCCACCTATTAGGATGAAATAGTTACTGATCTTTGATCTGTAACTTGGTTTACTAAATGAGATTCCTCTACTTGTACAAATCCCCATGTTGTGATAGATGAATATTTTTTTCTCCTTATACTACTATAGCCTTTATAATTTGCTCTTCTGCTCTTCCATTATGATTACATTACTTCTTCATTCTATATTTTTATCATTTGGATGTGATACCATGCATTACATAAATATCAATCCAATTACACAATTACAAAGTCAGCCACAATACAAGTTTACACAAATATTACAAAGTTGGCCAAAGTGTAGAAACTTGGGCTCTAAGTACTGGCTTGGTGAAGTTCTGATACTTAGCATCCACTATTAATGCTCAACATCATCATTCACTTGATAAACATAGAAGTTCAATACATACTGATCACTTCCAAGTAGTATTGAACTTGATCTACACAAGTGACTCAGTGAATACTATGAAACTTGACATATAAATTGAATCATTTGATTCACACTTTATAGCTTGGTAAAGACTATAACTTTAAGCTCAATATAAAATGAGTCTCTTGGTTAACACTATGTAGCTTGATTGACATAGACTTGCATCACATCAACTATGAACTTAGTAAGCACTATCCAACTTTTTTTGTAGTGATAAACTTGGCATACACTAAGATGCTTAATTTACACTACTGATCATCACCTCTATAGTAACTACTCAATGCAAATTGAAATCTATCCATAGGAATTGGTAGCAACTATAGAACTTGGTAACAACTAAAATGCTTGGTTAACATTGTTAACTATACAATATACTCAATATGAACTCACAATCTGAATAAGTATATGTCACTAATAACAAACATGATTGGAATGTCAACAAGTTGTTCTTGCAGGTTATTGGTTTATGTATTATGGATGTCCTTAAGACTATATGGATTCACTTCTTTGAGATGTTGTGAATGGATTGGCTATAGAATTGAAATTATCTTTTACAATAGGAGCTTCTTGGTATATATGTGGTAGATATTGCTCTTCAGGCTTGTGATTGCAAGTTATAGATTGGATATGTTGATGATGTGAGATTCACTTGGTATACCTTTGAAAGTATGGATAGTTGGATAGATTTGGCACTTGCTGTGGGTACTATTTCAACTATGGATATTTTGACAACTACAGATACATGTGATTACTTTTGGATCAAGTTTTTTGTACTTTAGATTTCAGTTGGTGTAGGATTTTTTGATCTTCTAACATGACATGTTGGGTGGCTTTCTCTTTGGATGGCTTCTATGTATGTCTAGTGAGAGTGGCATAATAGGAGGTGGCTTCATTCATGTTTGAGATGTTGGATACTTTGATTTTTTTGTGGGTACTAGGATGGAGCACTTTGTGTACTTTGATCAATTATGATGAATGTGTTGGGAGGGATTGTTCCCTTGTTCATTTATTGTGGCTACAAATAGACCCTATGCAATGTATACAACAAGTGGGAGATTTTTGAGATAATAGGTGTTGCACACATTGCATAATACTATTATACTTTATTATTTTATTTTATTATGTATGTCGCATCTAGATGGGCATGCAACATGTAAAGATTCCCATGGGATATACTCGATGAGTTGTAATATAACATTGTGATAATATTTCATGTAATTATTTAATATTAGGGAAAATAATTAAATTTTAAATATTAAATGTGGGTTCAATGGGTTAGGTAGCACATGATTTATGTAATGCCACTTGGTGGTTTTGTGGGACTTGCTACTATATAAGAAGCCACAAGGCTAGTTGTTGTTGTGAGAAAGTAAGAAGTGGGAAGATAGAAGGTAAAAATAAAGCAAGAGTCGAGCAAGACAAAGCTTGATAGGTTAGCCAAGGGAGCATTTGTGAAAGTTGGAAGCATGGCATGAGATGTGTGGATTCATGCTTGTTCACATGGATTTCTTGGTTGTGGCTATGGCTTTGAAGGCTTCCATGGTTGTATTGTAATGGTGTTTTTGCTAAATAATACATGGTGATGGATGCTTTTGAAGGCTATGTTTTTTCCTTAATGAGGGTTTCCCAAGGTGATGTAGGAGCATCTAGAGCTATAAGGGCAATCCTGTGTCACTCAAAAAAAAAATTGTACCTAGATATAGTTTTGTTTCATGTGTTTTCATTTTTGGATACCCATTTGGGGCAAATAAAGGTTTCAACTCTCACAGTTCCACTATCAATTTTTTGGGTTAGAGTATTTGAGCACCTTGGGATACGTGTAAATGCCAAAAAAAATAGGACTATGTAATTGAGCCATAATTATAGTGAATTAGAAGGTTTAAATTGGAGTGATAATTAAAATTTTAATTTAGAACATTTCAAAAAAAAATCAGGTCAAAAGGCTACACGGTTTGAAAGTTATTGCAATTTTTTAGTTTCTAGAGACCTCCTAAGAATACTTCAAAGATAGGTTCAAGGAATTAAATGACTTTGTACAGGGCCAAAAAATGGGGGATGAGAAAATCTTGTCCATAGGGCTACACAACACTCTAAGAGCTTTTCAAAAATGTAAACGATTCATCGATCGGAGCTACGGTTCAAAAGTTATGCCTCCCAAAAGTTTGGCTACCGTTTCTGGATTCTTCTAATTTTATACCAACTTCTAAAGTGACTTATGGAGCCTTCCATTTTGGTGGTGGATGCCAACTAGCACTTTCTAGAATTTAATCCTAATCCTTAACCCTTTGGGGTCTATTTAAGGATATTTCTGGCATTATAAAAGGTAGTTCGGAGTGGAGTTTGAGAGAAGGTACTGGGAGAAGAAATTATCTCCAAATTTATGCTATTGTAAGCCCATAGGGCATGTTTTGGAAATCTATTTCTCTCCACTAAGTGTACTAGCATATTTTCATAGTTGATTAAATTTTCCCTTTCCTACTATGTCCATTCTATGCTTACGTTGTGTCCCCATCAAGTGGTATCGGAGCAAGTTTTCCTGAGTGTGTAGACAAAGCGTCGACTATGAGGCAGTTTGCACCAAGATAGTGTGGTTGTGGGTTTGAGTTAAGAAGATGCCTCCATGAAAAGAGTTTGGTGGAAGGGCTGGATCTATTAATCTTGAGGAGGTTAGAGCCCTCCAAAGGTAGGTTCAAGCATTGTAGGAGGAGCTTCGTAGAGGAACAATTGTTGCTGCAGGTGATGAAAGTGAGGATGATAATAAAGAAGAAGAAATTGGACCAGAAGGGGAAGTTGAAGGGGAAGTTCTAAATTAGGCAAAGGAGAGGCTTTTTAGGGCCATTATTAAGTTTTAGAAAAGACCTATAATTGATGTGGGTGTATTTTCAGAAAATTTAAAACCAAATGAGTTGATCGACTACATCAATGAACTTGAAGAGTACTTTGAGTATGAGAATATTAGGGATCCAGATAGGGTTAAGTTTGTAAAGGTCAAATTGAAAGACCATGCCAAAATTTTGTGGCAAGAGGTTCAATTGGAAAGAAATAGAAGAGGAAAGGAGAAGGTCACAAGGTGGGATTGCATGGTGTACAAACTAAAGAAGCAACTCATTCCTATTGACTATGAGCTTGATTTGTTTAAGAAGATGCATGGGTTAAAGCAAGTAGGAAGATCAGTATAAGAATATATGGAGGAGTTTTATCAACTTTTGAATAGAGTAGGGCATGCAAAAGCAAATAAGGAGAAGGTTGTTCATTATATTAGTGGGTTATGACCTAACATCCAGGAGGAATTAAGTCTGGTAAGAATGACCAACATTGAAGAGGCATACCAGTTTGCCCTACGAGTTGAAGAGAAACTAAATAAATTTTTTGAAGGGAGACAAAGAGGATGTGGTCAAGGAGGAAGGAGTAGTGGTAGGTCATCTAGAGGTATAAATGAGACCCAAAGGAAAAATGAAGATGTGGGTACTAGCAAGAACTAGAGGAACGAGGATTTCAAATGCTCCCATGATCAAAACTTTGGAGATCAGAGAGTAAGAGGTAGTGGACATGGACAAGGTTTAAGAAGAGGAGGTTTCCATGGTACATATTTCCATTGCAATGAACAAGCTCATCATGCCTTTGAATGCCCTCAATGACAAGGAAGGACAAATAGGAGAGCTGAAGGCCAAGCTAGGGTTGCTCATGTGGATGAGGATGCACAATCATCACATTCAAAGGATGTAGAAAGAGGAGAGACTTTAGTAAATGAAAGGGTCCTACTAAGTGGTGAGATTGAATTGGGATAAAGGAGGAGCCTATTTCATACCAGGTGCAAATGTGAGAATAAATGTTGCGAGGTGATCATTGATGGTGGTAGCATCGACAACTTGGTGTCAGAAGAGATGGTCTCTAAGCTGAAGCTCAAGAGGGAGAAACACCCCTAGCCCTATAAGATTGCTTGGTTGAAGGATGATCATAAGGTCCTGGTAAGTGAACAATGTTTGGTGAAGTTCAAAATTGAGAGTTACCATGATGAAGTTCTCTATGATATTATTTCAATGGATGTCTGCCATCTATTAGTGGAAAGACCCTGGAATTTTGAAAAGCATGTAGTACATGATGGTCATGCAAACACATACTCTCTAATAAATGATGGAGTTTGCCACAAATTGAAGCCCATGGTAAAGGAAGGTGAAAAGGTATGCAGCAGTGCTAGGATCTATCTTGTTGATGGAAGAAATTTTTTAGAAGGCATGAAACATCAGCGTATGTGCTATGCTTTGATTCCTAGAAAAGATAAGGAAGGTAGTAGTGAAATACCACTTGAAGTTTCAAATTTATTAAGTGAGTTTGGAGGTATCATTTCTGATAATGTTCTAGAGGGATTTTCACCAGTAAGGAAAATCAATCATCAGATAGATTTAATCCCTGAAGCTAGTTTTCCTAACAAGGCTGCTCATAGGATGACTCCTACTGAAATTGAAGAGCTAAACAGACAAGTTCGGGAGCTATTGAGGAAAGGTTTGATTCAAGAGAGCTTGAGTCCATGTGTAGTACCTAGAGTACTAGCACCAAAGAAGGATGGAGAGTGGAGAATGTGTATGGACTCTCAAGCTATAAATAGGATAACCATCAAGTATCGATTTCCTTTGCCAAGAATAGATGATCTTATGGACTACTTGAGTGGAGCTGAGTACTTCACAAAAATAGATCTCAAGAGTGGCTATCATCAGATATGGATATGAGAAGGAGATGAGTGGAAAATTTCCTTTAAGACCAAGTAGGGTCTTTATGAGTGTCTAGTCATGCCCTTTGGATTGACAAATGCCCCAAGAAACTTCATGTGGCTTATGAATGAGGTACTCAAGAAGTTCTTGGGAAAAAAAATTATTGTCTATTTGGATGATATTTTAATTTTCAGCAAGACTTTGGAAAAACAATTATTGCATATTCATAGTGTCCTTGAAAGGTTAAGGGAAGAGAAACTGTTAATTAATCTGAAGAAATGTAGCTTTGCTAAAAAAGAGTTAGCCTACTTGGGGTTTGTTGTATCACTTGAAGGTCTCAAAATTGATCCAGAGAAGGTAAAAGCCATCTTGGAATGGCCTACTCCAAGGTCTGCTACTGAGGTGAGATCATTTCATGGTCTGGTTAGTTTCTACAGGAAGTTCATTAAAAATTTCAGTGGCATATGTGCACCCCTAACTCACACAATAAGAGGGGATAGAAAAGAATTCAAATGGACTGTGATAGCTCTGAGAAGTTTTGAATTGCTAAAGAAGAAGGTGATAGAACAACCTGTGTTGGCACTTCCTAATTTTAGCAAGGTGTTCTAGGTGGATTGTGATGCTAGTGGCAACACTATTGGGGCTGTATTAAGCCAAGAAGGTAAGCCTATTGCATATTTTAGTGAAAAATTGAATGATGCAAAAAAAAAAAGTATTTTTTTTATGATCAAGAGTTCTATGCAATAGTTCAGGCCCTAAAGAAATGGAGGCATTATTTATTGCCAAAAGAATTTTTTTTATATACTGATCACCAAGCATTATAGTGTCTAAATAACCAAGGTAAATTGAACTAGAGGCATATGAAGTGGGTAGAGTTCTTGTAGAGCTATACATTTGTGTTGAAGCATAAAAGTGAAAAATCTAATAGCATTGTAGATGCATTAAGTAGGAGGCAGTTGATGCTTATAGTAATGTAGCTTGAAGTAGTTGGGTTTGATGAACTCAAGAATCTATACCCCGAGGATCCTAATTTTGCTGAAGTATGGAAAGCTTGTAAAGAACCTATTGCTATAGAAAGAACTAAGTGGTTAGACTATCTGATTTAGTATGGTATGTTGTTCAAGGGCATTCAATTGTGCATTCCAAGGAGTTCCATGAGGGAAAATCTAACTAAGGAGAAACACAGTGGAGGGATGGCAGGACATTTTGGTCGAGACAAGACCATTCCCATTCTTAGAGAACATTATTTTTGGCCTCAAATTTCATAGGATGTGAAGAAGTTTGTACAAAGTTGTTAGGTTTTTCAAGTGGTCAAGGGATTTAGTCCCAGATCTAGACTTTATCAGCCATTTTCTATTCCATCAAAGCCATGGGAGGACATAAGTATGGATTTTATTCTTGGATTTCCAAGGACACAAAGGGGTAATGACTTAGTATTTGTGGTGGTTGATAGATTTTCCAAAATGACACATTTCATTCCATGCCATAAAAGTCATGATGTTGTCCATTATGTAGACTTGTTTTTCAGAGAGGTGGTTAGATTACATCGCCTCCCAAACAGTATAGTTTCTGACAGAGACACTAAATTTGTGGGGTATTTCTGGAGAACATTGTGGAAGAAGTTGATAACGGACTTGAAACTTAGTTTCACACATCATCTGTAGACTGACGGTCAGACAAAAGTAGTAAATAGAAGTCTAGGCAGTTTGCTGAGATGTTTAGTTTGAGATAAGCCCAAGGGATGGGGATTGATTCTACCACAAGAAAAATTTTCTTACAATAACTCTATAAATAGGAGTACTGGTAAATTACCATTCCAAATTGTATATGGAAGTAGCCCAAGGACTGCACTAGAATTGAGGAAGATGGAACAAGGGGAGTGGACAAGTGCTGAAGCAAAAGAGTTTGCTAAACATATCAAACACCAACATGAGGAGGTCCAGCCACACATTATCAAAATGAATCAATAGTATAAAGCTAGGGCTGATCAAAAGAGAAGACATAAGGAGTTCCAAGTAGAGGATTTAGTCATGGTATACTTAAGAAAGGAAAGATTTCCAGTGGGTACTTACAACAAGCTAAAGATGAAAAAATTTGGCCTCTGCAAAATTTTGAAGAAGCATGACTCTAGAAATGCATATGAGGTGGAGTTTCTAGATGGAATTCACATTTCTCCTATCTTCAACATTGCAGACTTAACAGAGTATCATGATGATGGTGTAGATGAGGAGCTGATATTAGAGCCATGTCCAATTCTTGCTTTTAAGAAGGAGGAGATAGAAGACATTCTAGATCATTGTGTGGGCAGGAGTACCAGAAATAGGTAGTATGAAGAGTATCTGGTTAAGTGGAAAGGATGATCGATAGAGGACTCAACTTGGATATTAGTAGCTAAGGTTTTCCATTTGGGATTTCCTCTATCATTCATAAAGTGACAGGGTCACTTTTCAATCTACCCCGGGTGTCTAATGCAGGAGCATCCAGAGGTATAAGGGCAATCCTGTGTCACCAAAAAAAATAATTATAACTACATATAGTTTTGTTTCATGTTTTTTCATTTCTAGATACCCATTTGGGGAAAATAAATGTTCCAACTCTCATAGTTCCACTATCAGTGTTCTACTTTAGAGTATTTGAGCACCTTGGGATACATGTAAATACCAAAAAAAGGGACTATTTAATTGAGCCATAGTTATGGTGAATTATAAGGTGTAAATTGGAGGGAGCATTAAAATTTTAATTTAGAACATTCCAAAAAAAGAATCAGGTCAAAAGGCTGCACGGTTTGAAAGTTATCGTAGTTTTTCAATTTCTAAAGACCTCTTAAGAATGCTTCAAAGTGAATTTCAAGGCATTAAATGACCTTGTATAGGGCCAAAAAATGGGGGATGAGTGAAGCCTATCCATGGAGCTATAGAGCACTTCAAGAGCTTTTGAAAAATGTAAACAGTTCATTGATCAGAGCTACGGTTCAAAAGTTATGCCTCCCGAAAGTTTGGCTACTGTTTCTGGATTCTTCTAATTTTGTACCAACTTCTAAAGTGACTTCTGGAGCCTTCCATTTTCGTGGTTGATTCCAACTAGCACTTTATAGAATATATTCCTAATCCTTAACCCTTTGGGGTCTATTTAAGGACATTTCTGGCATTGTAAAAGGCAGTTCAGAGTGGGGTTTGAGAGAAGGTACTGGGAGAAGAAATGATCTATAGATTTATGCTATTGTAAGCCCATAGGGCATGTTTTGAGAATTTTTTTCTCTGCACTAAGTGTACTAGCATATTTTCATAGTTAATAAAATTTTCGCTTTCCTACTATGTCCATTCTATGCTTGGGTTGTATCCCCATCATGAGGTATATCTTGTGTCATATTTTTATGGGTATGTTGTCTATTCTCTTGCATGTGGAATTAAATTTCATATTTATTTTAGATCTATTATGGGTTATGTGGAAATGGTTATATTCTTTCTTGCAAGTTTCCATACATGATCATGGTGCCATAGATTTTGGCATGAAATAATTTAGTATTCAATTACATCCTTCATGTTCATTAGTTTGGATTCTTGATTTGGTTATGGCAATATATCTTCTTGGTTGAGGATCATGCTTATTTGATTTCTTTTGAGGAGCTCATGATGTGCAATTTGAGTTCTTTGATGGTATGATACTTTGGTTGATTCTAATGGTTAGAGGATAATTTTTCATCATGATGTCATGGATAGCTTGGATACATGGTTTAGTGGGAACAAGTGATGGTGATGTGGTGATAGTGAATGATTAGTTCCTGGTTTGGTTTGTATCTTCTTAGTTTGGAGATCTTAGTTTCACTTGGTACTGATACGTTGGTTGTGTGTGTGTAGACCTAGAGGATCTTCAAATAGGAGATAGATTTTATGATGCCACAGGTGACTTTGTACTATGGTTGAATGGAAGTTGTTGGCATTGATATATTTATTGAGTGTATGGTACACTTGTTATTTTCATAGTATGTGAAGATAGTTAGATCTTGAGGAATCATGGAGTTCTTGGTTATCTTCATGGTGTGTAGAGATGGTTTTTCATGGTATGTAGAGATGGTTTTCCTCATGGTGTGTGGAGATGGTTTCATCTTGAGGGCTCATAGGGTTCTTAGTAAAGTTATGGTTTATGCTTGCATTTGGCATGTCATCCTTAGTGTAAGGATGGTTTCATTATTATGTCTCGGTATACTCTTAATACACATTTAGAGTTTTTGTTGTGTTATAGTATGTTCATATGAAGCATTTTATCTCTTTGGTTGAGATGGTTAAATCATATTGTCATGTTTATGTTCTTGAGGCTTGAGGCCATGGCTAGAACTTTGACATTGATCTTGGTTTAGTTTCTTGGTATTGAGTGCATTCATCATAGCTAGATATTTCATGATATTTCTATTTTGCATTTACTTAGAAATGGTGGTGATGTTGATTTCTCTTTGACTAGAGAAGTATTTTTTAGGAGAGTTGATAGTTTCGATAGGAAGTTCAAGGGGCATTCACCTAATATGGACTTGAGAGGCAATTGGTCTTAGTTGAGTCTTAGTTGGAGACTTGGATATCTTGATAAGTATTCTCAACCCCACTCCTGGTCTAGTGAGTGGTTTGCTACTTGAGAGGTATAGCCCATTATTTTTCTTAGGTGCATTATGTTTATGCTTATCTTTCATGGATATAGATTTTGATCTACAGTACATGAGTTAGATCTAGAGGGTTCATTTAAAAGATGGTTTAGCATTGGTTATCTCCATTTGCATATGTTGTTATGTTGGTTGAGTTTGGTAAATGGTTTTATATTGGGCATATTCCTTGGTTTAAGAATGGTTATTCCTCATTTTAGGAATGTTTTATGAGTTTGATCTTCTTCTAAGAGGCTTATATCCATGATTAGTTATATGGTATGGATTGGGTATTATTAAGGCTTCTTGTCAGGGTTTTATGGAGGAGATCATACTTGCATAGTTTACATCTAGAGGTGTGTGTAAAAGGACATGATACATGTTATGATTTGTATGGTTTCTCTTTGGTCTTGGTTATCTTCCTAGATGTTTAGTCTTTCTTACATTGGATTTGAGATTGGTTGCATATTATGATCATTGGTTTGTGCTCATGTATGTCATGTGAGAGATGACATGGTTATTCCTTTATTTCATTCTTTTTTTGGTTGTGGAGAGCTTGGGAGACTGTTGGGTATTTTTTTATGAGAGTTGTACTTGTGGGTTATTGGTTTATGTGTTGTGGATGTCCTTGAGACTACATGGATTCACTTCTTGAAGATGTTGTGAGTGGATTGATTATAGATTTGACATAATTTTTGGTAGTGGGAGCTTCTTTGTATATATATTTTAGGTATTACTCTTGAGGCTTGTGATTGTAGGTTATAGATTAGATATGTTGATGATGTGAGATTCACTTGGTATACCTTTGGAGGTATGGATATTTGGATGGGTTTGGCACTTGTTGTGGTTGTTATTTCAGCTTTGGATATTTTGACAACTATGGATATATGTGATTAGCTTTGGATTAGGATTTTGTGTTTGGCATTTTAGTTGGTACAATATTTTATGATCTTCTAATGCAACAAGTTGGGTGGCTTCCTCTTTAGATGGCTTCTATGTATGTCCAATGAAAGTGGAATAATAGGAGGTGAAATCATTCATGTTTGAGATGTAGGATGCTTTGATTTTGTTGTAGGTACCAAGATGGAGCACTTTGTATAATTTGATCCATGATGGTGGATGTTTTGGGAGGGATTATTCCCTTGTTCATTTATGTGGCTACAAATTGACCCTATGCAATGCATACAAGTGGAAGATTGTTGAGATAATGTGTGTTACACACATTACATAATATTTTTATATTATTTTATTTTATTATGTAATGTTGTACTTAGATGGAAATGCAACATGTAATGATTCTCATGAGATATACTTGATGATTTGTATTGTAACATTGTTATAATATTTCATGCAATTATTTAACATTGGAGAAAATAATTCAATTTCCAATATTAAAAGTGGGGTCAATAGGTTAGTTGGCACATGGTTTCAAGACATGGTTTATGTAATACCACTTGGTAGTTTTGAGGGACTTGCTACTATATAAGCACCCACAAGGATAGCTATTGGTGTGAGAAGATAGAAGGCAAAAAGGGAAAGAGTCAAGTAGAACAAAGCTTGATAGGTTAGCCAAGGGAGAGTTTGTGAAGGTTGGAAGCATGACATGGGATGTGTGGATTCATGCTTGTTCACATATATTTCTTGGTAGTGGCTATGGAATTGAAGGCTTCCATGGTTGTATTGCAATGGTGTTTTTGCTAAATAATATGTGGTAATGGATGCTTTTGGAGGCTGGGCTTTTCCCTCAATGAGAGTTTCCAAGGGTATATCTTGTGTCACAATTTTTGTGGGTATTTTGTCTATTCTCTTGCATGTATATTTCAATTACATATTTAATTCATATCTATTATGGGTTATGTAGAAATTATTATATTCTTTGTTGCAAGTTTTCTTACATGTTGGAAATAATTGATTAATTATGTATTACCTTTAATATTACACAAAATGTTACATTATTGCAAATTAGTGTATGTCAAGCTCACTCAGGTATTAAAGATAGATTTCTATGTCTACTGAGCATTCAAGAGTTTTCCTAGTTCAAAAGACATTTTCTACCAAATTCACTAAGGCAGAAAAGAAAAGCTTGTGGAAGTTGAGTGTTAACCAAGCTCACTTAGTTACTAAAGGAACTTTGTGAATATGTAGTGTTGACCAAGTTCACTTGATTAACATAGAAAAATCATTTTCAAGTTAATATCTACTAAGAAGGATCGACTAACAAAAGATTTTCTTATTTTGGCATATTGAGTTCAATTGAATTGTTTGTTGGTTCTAGCCAACTAAGAAGATGAATATTAAATATTCTAAGTTGTATTCAAGCTAACTTTACAATATGACAAATATGAATATAAGGCCAAGTTGAGGATTAGACAAAAAAGCATAGTTGGAACATAATTTAAGATACAATGATGCTAAGAGGAAGAAAATTAGAAGGATAAGAAAAATATCCTTGTTCTAATGCAAAGATACATTTGATCAAGAAAAATCAAGTATGATGTAGGAACATCTTGAGTTTCCTTGTAATCTTGCACTTTTCATTCATTCTACTAGTTGTTATTGAGTTCCAGTTACTGTCGAGTGCCAGTTGCTGCTAAGTTCCAATTGTTGTTGAGTGCTAGTTGTTGTCAAGTTCTAGTTATTATTGAGTTCCAAGTTCTAGTTGCTATCGAGTTCTAGTTAATGCCAAGTGCCAGTTACTGCCAAGTTCTAGTTGCTACCAAGTGCTAGTTGTTGTTGAGTTACCTAGTGTATGCTGAATGGCCCTTCATGTGTGGAGTTACCCAATGTATGTCGAGTGACCCTTCATGTGTTGAGTTACCTAGTGTATGCTGAGTGACCCTTAATGTGCTAAGTTTTCCTATTTATGCCAAGTGTCAACATTTAGACATGATTTCTCTAAGTTGACTTGTAGGATTTATTTTGATCATGATATTTATGTTAAGATTTTTTCTTGGGATATGTTTAGACTATTTCTAGGTCATCCTTCCTCTTATGTAATGTTCTAGAATTATTTGCAAGCTATTTTGGCAAGTATATATAGAGTGTTTAGGCTTAGAGCTAGGTAATGAAGAGTTTTTGGAAGATGATGGCAGAGCATAACTAGAAATGCAAATTTGTTGTTGGATCTTTGAATGTGAATATATTTGTATTTGGCTGTAACCCAAAAGACCTTATAGCTAGACATGTATGTTGATTATTTGATGAATCAATAGATGTGTTTTCTCTTCCTCCTCCTTTGGTTGTTGTTCTCTATGTTGTGTTTTTACTATGTTAACTCTTGCAAGGTGGTTTGGATAGCTGGGTGTTCCTTTGGCCCTAGTTATTTCATCCTTTACCTATGTTAGGTGGTATTAGAGCTTGAGGTTCATCCTTATGGAGATTGGATCATGTAGAACCTTGATTTAGATTTGGTTGTAGGGTTGTAGATCTATGGATTTGACTTATAACTTGTAGAGGGTTACGATCTTACGAGAACCTAATTTGTAAAGATGGTTCATGGTAGAGGAAATGCTAATAATGCCATATTAGATTAGTTGAGCCAAATTGAAGCCAAATTAGATACTATCAAGATAGCCTAGAGGAGAGGAGCACAACTTGATTATGTCAGCGATGATGAATTAGCAACACCAAACCATATTTTAGAACCTGAAGAAGATCAAGATGAGGAAAGATTGTTGTGAGTTTTGTCTAGAGAAAATTCAAAGCCCATTGTAGAAGTTGTTCCTTATGATGGAAATTTGGGTACTAATGCTATGTTGGATTGGATCTCAGATATGGAAAAGTTCTTTGAGTATGAAAACACTCCTAATTATAGAAAGGTGAAGATTACAATCACTAGGTTGAAAGGTCATGCATCACTATGGTGGGAACATTTGCAAACTAATAGACAAAGGAGAGGAAAGAAGAAGATTAGAACATGGCCAAAGATGGTGAAAAAAAGTAAAGAACAAATTCCTTCCTACTAATTACCAAGTTATCTTGTTGAGAAAGATGCAAAATTTGAAACAAAAGGATATGACTATGAAAGAGTATACTGATGAATTCTATACATTGGACATTAGATCTAGACATGTGGATGATGATGTTGAGAAAATTGCAAGGTACATAAGTGGAATGAGATTTGGAATTAAAGATGAAATAAGTTTTTTGAAGTTGGAAAGTGTGGAAGAAACATATCAATATGCCTTGAGGGCTGAGGAGATCTTGAAAAAGAAGCATGAACAAAGATAAGGAGGTAGAGGTGGTAGATTCTAGAGATGCAGATGTAGATCTTATGGTGAAGGTGGCAGATCTAAAAATTTTGTGCAAGATAAAAAGGAAAATCAAAATGGAAGAATGATGACAAAGACAAGACCAATTGGAAAGGTAGTAGCTCATACTAAGGAGGTACTGGATCTTACCAAGGAAGAGGTAATTCTTATTTTAGAGGTGGTTTCCATAGTAATTGTTTCAGATGTGGTAAAGAAGGACATAGATCTTTTGAATGTAGATCTTCTAAAAGTGGGAAGAATAATAGAAATGTTATGATCCAAGAAGACATTGAGAGTTCACCAAGTGGACCTAAGGCTAGAGAAAATCTGATGGTGAGAAGAACCTTATGTAATAAGAGAAGTGAAGAGGAACTTGTTTTAAGGAGAAGTCTTTTCAAAACAAGATGTAAGATGGCTGGAAAATCCTACAAAGTGATCATTGACAGTGGAAGTTCTACAAATTTTGCATTAGAAGAACTGGTTACAAAGTTGCAATTGTAGAGGCTAAAGCATCCTAAACCCTATAATGTTTCATGGATCAAAGATGAGCATAAGATATTGGTAAGTGAGCAATGCCTTGTGAAGTTCAAGATTGGACATTACTTTGATGAATTTTTGTGTGATATTATGCCCATGGATTTTTGTCATATTTTGTTGGGTAGACTTTGGCAATATCATAGATATGATATGCTTGATGGAAGATCAAATCAATATACTCTGGGTGAATGAGAAGAAACAAAAATTGTTGTCTTTAATCGAAAGTCGAGATAAGGTTAATTGTACTACTATAAAAGTTTCTATGGTTAATGGAAAATAATTTGAAAAGGAAGTAAAGAAGAATCAAGTCTATTATTCCATATTTCCTAGAGGATCGAGTGTTGGTAGTAATTACTGAGCAATGAAAACTAGTAATGATCAAGTGACAACAGATAATGATAGCTAAGTGCCAGTAGAAATTACATAATTTATGAATGAGTATAAGTATATTAATTTTGAGGATATTCTTGATGGTTTTCTTTCAGTAAGAAGCATAAGTCATTGTATGGATCTGATTTTTGGAGCTAGTTTTCCAAACAAAGCACCATATAGATTGACACCTATAGAGAATGAAGAACTTAACAAACAAGTGCATGAGTTGTTGCAAAAAGGTTTGATTAGAGAAAGTTTGAGTCCATGTGTTGTACCTATTGTATTAGAACCTATAAAGAATGAAGAATGGAGGATGTGTATTGATTCTAGAGCTATCAACAAGATCATAGTGAAATATAGGTTTCCTATGCTAAGGATGGATGACGTATTAGATTTTTTGATTAGAGCAAAGTATTTTACCAAAATTGATTTGAAGAGTGGCTATCATTAGATCAAAATTAGAGAAGGTGATGAATGGAAGACAACTTTCAAAAAAAAAGATGGTTCATTTGAATGGTTGGCTATGCCTTTTCGTTTGACTAATGCACCTAACACTTTCATGAGGTTGATGAATGAAGTTCTAAAAATATTTTTGGGTAAGTTTGTGATTGTTTAGTTGTATGACATTCTAATATTTAGTAAGACTAAGGAAGAACATCTTGAGCATATTAGGCAAGTATTGTAGAGGTTGAAAGAGGAAATTTTTTTGATTAATCTGAAAAAGTGTTCTTTCATGCAAGATAAGACTATGTATTTGGGATTTTTGATTTTAGCTTATGGTTTGAAGATGGGTCCTGAGAAGGTTAAAGAAATTTTGGGATGGCCTACAGTTGAGAATATGGGTGAGGTAAGATCATTTCATAATTTGGCTAGTTTTTATAGAAATTTTATAAAGAATTTTAGTTCTATTTGTAATGCTATGACTGAGACAATGAGGGGAGATAAAAAGAAATTCAAGAAGGAAAACCTATTGCTTTCTTTATTGAAAAGTTGGATGATGCTAAAAGGAAGTATTTTGTGTATGATCAAGAGTTTTATGCTATTTTTCAAGCATTGAAAAAGTGGAGACATTATTTGATTCCTAAGGAGCTTGTACTATATACTGATCATAAAGTTTTACAATACTTGAGAAGTTAACATAAATTGAATCAGACATATGAAGTGGGTTGAGTACTTGCAAAGTTTCACATTTGTTACTAAGCATAAGAGTGGTGTTACTAATATATTTGCTGATGCATTGAGTAGAAGATGTTCTTTTTTTATTGAAATGAAGGTTGAAGTTCTTGGTTTTGATGAAATGAAAGAGTTGTATGATGTTGATCTTAATTTTTTTGAGGTGTGGAGAGAGTGTAGAGCACCAAATCTGATAGATCACATAAGTAAGTATGATGAGTATTTCATTCAAGAAGGTATATTATTCAAAGAAATTTAGTTTTGTATTCCTAAAAGTTCTATGAGGTTGAATCTGATTAAGGAAAAACATAGTGGTGGATTGGCTAGAAATTTTGAAATTGATAAGACATGGAGTTTGCTGAAAGAGAAGTATTATTGGCCACAAATGTATAAGGATGTTTAGAAACTTGTGAAGATTTGTGGGGTTTGTCAAGTTGCAAAAGGAGTAATTCAAAATACTAGTTTTTGTACACCTATTACTATTCTTGAGAAACCTTGGAGTGACATCAGTATGGATTTTGTTCTTAGATTACCTAAGACAATGAAGGGATATGATTCCATATTTGTTGTAGTGGATAGATTTTCTAAGATGGCTCATTTCATACCATGTAAGAAGAAATCAGATGCTAAGCATGTTGTCAAACTTTTCTTTAAAGAGATTGTGAGATTGCATGAATTACCAAGAAGTTCTGACTGATATAGTAAGTTTGTTGGTTATTTTTGGAAGACTTTGTGGAAGAAGATGGGTTATAAATTGATGTTTAGTTATACATTCCATCCATACAAAAATGGATAGATAGAGGTTGTGAATAGAAGCTTGGGTAATTTGATGAGATGTTTAGTTGGGAATAAGCCAATCAATTGGGAGATGGTATTGGCACAAGCTAAATTTGCATATAATAATTCTATGAATAGGAATATAGGGAAGACACTTTTTGAGATTGTTACTGGAATGAAGCCTAGAGGAGTATCATATTTGAGAGATGTTGTTGGTAAAGAAAAGAGAAGTGCTACAAGAGGAGAATTTGCTGATTTTATGGAGTCTTTACATAAGGAAGTGAAGTTGAGACTGGAAAAAAGTAATCAAAAGAATAAGGAGAATGTTGATCAGTCTAGAAGACATCATGATTTTCCAGTTAGTGAGGAAGTGATGGTTCATCTAAAAAAAGGAAGATTCCTAGTTGAAACATACAATAAGCTGAAGATGAAGAAATTTGGACTTTGTAATATCTTGAAGAATTTTGATAGTGGTAAGGCTTATGAAGTTGAGTTACTTGATGACATGGATATATCTCCTATATTCAATATTGTTGATTTCTATAAGTATCATGAGTTAGATGATGAATTTTTTGTATTAGAAGATTATCGTAAGAATTAGATTGAAGAAATTGAATAGATATTAGATCAAAGAGTTGGTAAGAGTACAAGAGAAAAATATTACTATGAATATTTGGTGAAGTGGAAGAACAAACCTATTGAAGATGCTTCATGGATAGCTCAATCTAAGTTGGATTCATCTCAAGTTATGACATCTTAATGATTTAGGAGAATCATTTCTTCCAACCCTAGTTGTTTGATGTAGGAGCATCTTGGGTTTCCTTGTAATCCTGCACTTTTTGTTCATTCTGCCAGTTGTTGTTGAGTTCTAGTTACTGTTGAGTGCTAATTACTTTCAAGTACTAGTTACTATTGAGTGCTAATTGTTGTTGAGTTCTAGTTATTACCAAGTTCCAATTTCTAGTTATTACTAAGTTCCAATTGCAACCAAGTTCTAGTTGCTACCAAGTGCCAGTTGCTATTGAGTTTTGGTTGCTACCAAGTGTTAGTTGTTGCCGAGTTACCCAGTGTATGTTGAGTGACCCTTCATGTGCTGAGTTACCCATTGTATGTTGAGTGACCCTTCATGTGTTGAGTTACCCAATGTATGCTAAGTGATCATTCATGTGCTAATTTTTCCTATTTATGCCAAGTGTCATCATTTGGACATGATTTTTGCGAGCTGACTTGCAAGATTTATTTTGATCACGATATTTATGTTAAGATCTTTTCTTGGGATGTGTCCAGACCATTTTTGGGTCATCCTTCTTCTTATGTAATGTTCTAGAATGATCTATAAGCCATTTTGGAAAGCATATATAAAGTGTTTAGGCTTAGAGCTAGGTAGTGAAGAGTTTTTGGAAGAGGACTGCAGAGCAAAATTGGAAAGTGTGACTTTGCTGTTGGATCTTTGAATGTGAATGTATTTGTATTTTTTCATAACCTAAAAGGCCTTACAACTAGGCATGTATTCTGATTATTTGATGAATCAATAGATTTGTTTTGCTCTTGCTCCTCCTTTGGTTTTTGTTCTCTGTGTTGTTTTTCCACTATGTTAACTCTTGCAAGGTGGTTTGGATAGCTAGGTGTGCCTTTGGCCCTAATTATTTCATCCTTTACCTACATAAAAGTACACAAGCTAGAATTGAGATTTGTAATTAGTAATTCAATTGTATCAAAAATTAGGTCATCTCATTGTTATTGTCTAACCATTGTAGCAGTGATCTAAATCTCTTAACAGAGTTAGCTTAATAGCTATTTGGAAATCCTCTAAAAAGGTGAAATTTCTATTAAATTGTCTAAAGATCTCTAACAAGACTATTTCTAAAATGGTGATTAAATCCTTTAATAAGGTCACACATAACAATGTATTTTTTAACCTTTACTAGGGTTGCCTCCTAACAGGGCTCACTTTAAAAGAGTGAAAATTAGTAACTAGTTACAATTTGTGATTTTTCCCAAATTGGGTTTCCATGTTAAATCTTGGTGTCAAATGTGTTCATGCTATTTTTTAAATTTTTTTTTGCAAATAAGTTAAAGTAATATTAATCATAGATAATGTATTAATGTTTTTATGTTAAGAATTTTTCAAGTTATTTCAGTGTTTACCGAGTTATAGTATTTTGTCTATGTGTTTGTTGAGCTTTAGAAAAGTTCAGTTTTCATCAGAGATTGTTTTGTACTGACATCTAAGGAATCTAAGATTTATTTTTGTGGTAACTGATTCACCCCTCCCCTCTCAATTACTCCTCTTATATTCTCAACAATTGGTATTAGAGATTTTAGTGCTTCTAGAGAAGGTTTTAAGGACCAAAGCTAAAGATCAAATTCTCTTACAGGAGAGAGATTCCCAAGTTGAACCAAGACAATTTTGCATCATAACAAGGATTTATGAGGTTACATCTCTCAACTATCAGTGATTTAGGTTGTAAGTATCTTGATAATAGATACAAGACTCTTATTGGAACATTATCAGTTGAAGATATTGCTAAAATGAAAATCATAACATCATGATGATTGACATCTCTGATTATCTTAATTATGTTGAATTTGATGAAGTCAAAATTTGTACTACAACTTATGATATGTGGATCAAACTAAAATCCATCTATGAAGGAGATGATAATATAAGAAGAGAAAAAGCCAAAAGTCTCTCAAGACAATCTGATAAGATGAAGATGAAAACTTTGCAAGATATGTTAAGAGAATTAAAGCAAGTGTGAGTGCAATCAAATCATCTAGAGGAGACATTGATAAAAAAAAATAGTTGTACGAAAGGTACTTAGAACCATTCTTCCTCTCTATGCAATTAGAGTGTCTTCTATTCAAGAGATGAGATGTGATCCAAATAAAAAAATAACTTTGGATTCTCTAGTTGGAAGATTTATAGCTTTTGAGTTGGATAACTATGATAACTATGTCCCTAGTTTCAAAGGTATCGAGTTTGCATTTGAAACTAAGCTTTCACTTAAGAAAAAGGGTAAGTAAAAAGGCAAGAATGAATTCAAAAACTACAAGGACTACAAGGATAAAGGTAAGAAATCTTGTTTTATGGCTAAAGATTCTAATAATGCTAAAGATGAAATGGTATATATTATTGTAAAAGATGAATCTGATGATGAAGGAGATAAAATGGCATTTATCCCTCATGTTAGAAAAAATGATACATGGATTATTGATAGTAGATTCTCACATCATATTACTGGAGGCAAAACAAAATTTGAGCACATGGAACATTGTGATGGTGGTAGTGTGATATTTAGAAATAATGAACCTTGTTGCATAAAGGGAAAAGGATGTATCTCATTAACCAATGAACTTAGATGTGACAATGCTTATTGGGTTGAAGGACTAAATCATAAATTAAAAAGTGTGGCATATTTGAATAATATTGGATATAAGGTGGAATTTATGAATGGGAAGGCCAAACTACTAGATAGAAAAGGAAATTTGGTTGGATTGGGAAAATAAAAAAAAGGTAATATATTCTATCTAGATCTCAGTGAAAGTTTCTGTTTTATTACTCAAGTAGAAGAAATCTAGTTATGTTCCAAAATATTATGTCATGTGAAATTTCATAACCTAGTCAAGATAATTAAATATAGAAGTGTGGGATGTATTCCTAACAAAAATTATGCAAAAATTATCAAATTGGCAAGATTGGAAAAACTAGTTTCAAAAGAAAGAACTATCATTTTGAAGAAGTCTTAGAGCTTGTATGTACAAACTTATGTGGACATATTGGAATAGAGAGTTACAATGAAGATAAGCTTTTCATTATTTTTGCTGATGACTATTCTAGAATGATGACTAATGTATCTAAAAGAAAAATCTAAAGCTTTTAAAAAAATTAAGTGGTGAATGTCAAGAGTAGAAAAATAAATTAGAAAGAAGTTGAAGTATTAAAGAATATTTATTTATGATGAACCTGATACTCTACCAAATCTATCTGAAAGATAGGAGGCTTTACCTTCCAAGTTGGCATAGTGTAAGGCAAGAGAATCCCCAAAGGAGATGTCCTAACCCTAGAAATATAACCACATAGTGGAAACACAATAGCAGAAAACAAAAATGCAAGATCTGATACCAAATTATAGTTCTTGATTCATAGATATATAACTGATTACATGTAATATGCCCAACCATAAGGCCTTCTGGGTTAGGGCCAAATACAAATAGCAATTACAAAATACACCTAGTTCTACAAGATCCAACAAGATCCAACTTACCACCAATCTTAGCTAGTCTAGATACACAACTAGATAAGAACACCAAGAAGAATCCACACTTGTACCTACAAGTCCACCAAGAGATCCTCTAGTTCATAAACCGTAATTCTAGCTCTTCAAATTCACATCTATCCTTCATACCATCCCTAAAATCAATGACTAAAAGACTCTAAAAGACCCATAATTATACCAGTATAAGCCACAAGTTGGCCAAGAACACAAATTAAATACAAATACATAAATTAAATGCCACATGGTAGCCTGTAATAGAGATTAAATGTTTAGAAATTGATTTCCGAGTAAAATCATGATATCTCCTAGCTTTGATTGAATTATAACTCATACTTCTAACCATAGGTATAAATATAGGTCCTATATAACACCTTAAATTTATAAAGGTAGATTCCTTGAAAGAAAAGTGTGCATCCATCCTGAAAGTCACATACAATAGACTATTGTGTGAAACTACCAAAAATTGATACTCCGAGATAATTTCCATATCTCCCAACCTATAATGAAATAGGACTTGTAATCTTGAAAACAAGAATCAATATAGGATCTCTTCAATCCCTAAGGTGTACATACTCTTATTCATTAAGGATAATTAGTTATCTAGCCTGCAATAGGCACCTAGAAACCAAAAAAAATACAGTTTCAGCAATAAGGTTTAAACAGCTCAAATTTCAACTTAATCCATCCAATCTCTATGAAATTATGAGGAAAGGTTCCCCAATGTGTCTCCAAAACATACCTAACCATGAAAACATAACTCCATCAAAATCCAAGCTCAATGCTTCTCAACACTTGACCAAAATTCCTCCAAACATGTAGGATTGCAGGAAAGCCTAGGATGCTCTTGCATCACAAGTCCCCAAAATCTCCAAAAGATACCAAGTTGCAATCATTGCAACCCGAGTCACAATATGAAAGAACCAAATCATAGTTAGAAGCTACCAATTTTTTACTAGAGAAAATTGAGTCTAATAGACCTAAGTCATAAATAATGAGACCTAAGCTTAATACAAAAGATAATGAAGAAATTAGTGAAACAACTTAGGGTATGTCATATATGACCCTCCTTGAGTCCTTGTCATCCTATTGGGTGTAACTCCAAATCTAAAACTACCTATATTAGCAAGATATGTCAGAAGGCATCATGGACCTAATCAGATCATTGAAGACAAGTCAAATGGAACAATGATAAGAAACAAATTGAAAGGTACATGTTTACTTGTTGAATTTGAACCTAAAAATGCTAAAGATGCTTTAGACAATGAAAGTTGGATTGAAATAATAAATGAAGAAATAGAATAGATAGAAAAGAAAAAAAATTGGACTCTTGTTCCTAGACCCAAGGATAAAAATGTAATTGGAACAACGTGGGTATTCAAAAATAAGCCAAATGAAGACAGAGAAGTTTTTAGAAATAAAGCAAGATTAGTATGTAAAGGTTTTTCTTAAGGAGAAGGTATTAGTTATGGCGAAACTTTTTCTCCTTTTACAAGATTAGAAGGTGTTAAAACTTTACCAGCATATGTAGCTCACAGAGGATTTAAGGTTTATCAAATGGATGTAAAATTTGCATTCTTGAATGGAATTATTGATGAGGAAGTCTACATAGAACAACCTAAAAGTTTTGTAGATCCTAGCAAGAGAGATATGGTCTAAAAATTATACAAAGCATTATATGGTCTCAAGAAAGCTCCTAGAGTTTGGTATGAAAGACTTCATAACTACTTGATATAGATTGGTTTTCAAAGAACACATGATAATAGTATAGTCTGTATATCAAAGAAGGACTAGACAAGAAGATTGTGTTGGAAGAAATATTCATAGATGACACTTTATTCAAAAGAAATGGTGACTTGTGCAAGAAATTTTTGGAAGAAATGAGTAAATAATTTGAGATGTCTATGTTTGGAGAGATAAAATTCTTTGTTGGATTGTAAATCTAGCATAAGAAATATGATATCTACATTACTCAATCTAAATGTATGAGGGAGATATTAAAGAAATTTGGAATGGAAGACTCAAGACTAGTTGGAACCCCTATGTCTACTGGACATAAGCTTTCCAAAAATGATGATTCCAAAGAGGTAGATTAGACCACATGCAAATCAATGATTGGAAACTTGTAGTATGTAGTGCATAAAAAGCTTGATATTGCATTAGTCATCGGTATGGTGGCAAGATTCTTAGCAAATCCCAAAGAAAATTATATGATGATAATTAAAGGAATCATGTGATATCTTAAAGGTACTTAACACTATGGTTTATGGTACAAAATAGGAGGCAATTTGGATTTAAAAGTATGCAATGATGTTGATTGGGCAGGAAGTATTGATGATAAAAAGAGCACTAGTGGTGGGGCATTCTTTCTTGATAAAAGACTAGTGTCTTGGACAAGAAAGAAATAGAATTGTATTTCTTAGTCCATAGCAGAGGAAAAATATGTGGCAGTAGCAGTTAATTGTTCTAATATTGTTTGGCACAAATAACTATTGATAGGTATGAAGATTGAGATCAAGGATCTAATGGTTATATACTGTGATAACACTAGTGCAATTAATATATGAAAGAATCTAGTGATGCATACTAAAACAAAACACATTGCTATAAAATATCATTTTTTGAGAGAATCAGTACAAGATAAAGAAGTAAGATTAGAATATGTGGATACTAAAGAATAAATTGCAAACATATTCACTAAATTATTACCTAAGGATGGATTTATGTATCTAAGAGGTAAGGTAGGGTTCATTCCTCTATCTAAAGCCCACTAAATGAAGTTTAGTAATACATCAATTAGAATATGTTGAAGATCAATTAGTTGGTGTAGTATTGACAAGGGAATAATGCAAATGAATCAATACATGAGGTATATTGATATTTACTAAATATTATCTTTGGCATGACATGTCAAAGAGGGAGAATTTTGTTGTCATATCTAATAGAAATTTAATAAAGATAAAGAGAAAAAGATGTCAAAAAAGGAGAATGAAATTGGTTTGATATCAAAGAAAAAGTTTGCTATCAAAAGAAGATGTTGAAGGTAGATATTTTTCTATGTCTACTAAGTATTCCAAAGTTTTCCTAGTTCAGAAGATAGTGTTTATTGAGTTCACTTAGGTGAAAAAGGAAAGTTTGTGGAAGTTGAATGTTAGTCAAGCTTACTCAACTAGTAAAGAAAATGTTGGATGGAACCAGTGATAGCCAAGCTCACTCAATTACCAAAGAAATTTTATGAATATGTAATGTTGACCAAGTTTGCTTGGTTAATAGAGGAAAATCATCTCTGAGTTAGTGTCTACTGAGTAGGGTTGGCTAACAAAGAATTTTCTTGTTTTGATATATTGAGTTCAATTGAATTGTCTATTAGTTCTAGCTGACTAAGAAGATGAATATTAATTATTCTAAGTTGTATTCAAGCCAACTTGACAATATTAAATATATAATTATAAGGTCAAGTTGGGGATTAGAAGAATAAGCATAGGTGGAACATAATAATGCAAGGAGGGAAGAGAAAAATAGGGCCAAAGGAACATGCAGCAATCCAAACCAACCTTGCAGAGTAAACACAACAAAAGAAAACACATAAAGAGAACAACACCACAAATAGATAGAACAATATTCTTTTATTGATTCATCAAATGATCAATATACATGCCTAGCTATAATGCCTTCTAAGTTACAGCCAGATACAAAATACATTCAAGCATTAAGATCCATCTTCAATTTCACACTTTCCAATTTTGCTCTAGATGATCTACCCAAAATCTCTAAACTCCACTCAAAAAATTGCCTTAACTCTAAGCTAAAACACCCTATTTATACTTTCCAAAATGGCTTATAGAATATTTTAGAATGTTAAAAAAATAGGAAGGATGACCTAGCAATGGTCTGGGCACATCCCAAGAAAAGATCTTAACATAAATGTTGTGATCAAAAGAAATCACAAGTTAGCTCACACCAAAAATGAAGAAAGCACATCCAAAATATTGATGCTTGGCATCAATAGGATAACTTAGCACATAA
The DNA here is from genome assembly GCA_028749045.1 of Cupressus sempervirens. NCBI lineage: Eukaryota > Viridiplantae > Streptophyta > Pinopsida > Cupressales > Cupressaceae > Cupressus > Cupressus sempervirens. Next base: position 874,452,813 of record CM053786.1, read on the forward strand.
AAGATCATTCGACATCCACTAAGTAACTTGACACATAGTGTAAAGTGAGATGGGATAACACACTAACCCAAGTGTTAACATGGCATAGGATAACCTCAACTCAACTTAAACTACAAAATTACTAGCACTTAGCAATTACTACAACTAAAAAATGATTGTAACTCTATAATAAATAGTACAATGAACACGTCAACCTAGGATGCTCCTGTATCAGACAACTAGGGTAGAAAGAAATGATTCTCCTAAATCATGCAAGTGTAAAAAACTGAGATGAATTCAACTCATATTGAGAAATTATCTGTGTAGCATCTTCAACTGGGCTATTTTTCCACTTCACCATAGATTCAAAGTAGTTATTTCCTTTTGTGCTTTTACCAACTCTTTGATCCAATATTTGGTCAACCTCTTCAATCTACTTCTTAGGATAATCATCACTTCATCATCTGACTCATGATACTTATACAGATCAACAACATTGAATATAGGAGATATATCCATGTCATCAGGTAACTCAACTTCATAAGCATTTCCATTGTCAAATTTTTTCAAGATCTTACAGGGTCCAAACTTTTTCATCTTCTACTTATTGTATATTCCAACTAAAAATCTTCCTTTCTTCAAATGAACCATCACCTCATCACCAACTTCAAAAACATGATTACTTCTAGACTTATCAGTATTCTCCTTGTACTTTTGATTACTTTTTTCCAACTTCAACTTCACTTCCTTATACAAAGACTCCATAAAATCAACAAATTCTTCTCCTATAGCACTTTTCTTCTCTTCACTAGAAACATCCCTCAAATCTAATACTCTTCTAGGCTTCATTCTAGTAACAATCTCAAAAGGTGTCTTCCTTGTACTTATATTCATAGAATTATTATATGCAAACTTAGCTTGATCCAATACCATCTCCCAATTATGTGTTTCACTTCCAACTAAGCATCTTAGCAAATTACCCAATCTTCTATTCACAACCTCTATCTATCCATCACTCTACAGATGGAATGTAGAACTAAACTTCAGCTTAGTACCCATCTTCTTCCACAAACTTCTCCAAAAATAACCAACAAACTTACTATCTCTATCAAAAAATAATACTTCTTGGTAATCCATGCAATCTAACAATCTCTTTGAAGAAAGGTTCAACAACAAACTTAGCATCTGATGTCTTCTTACATGGTATAAACTAAGTCATCTTAGAAAATCTGTCAACAACAACAAATATAGAATTACACCCATTTACTATCTTAGGAAATCAAAGAATAAAATCCATATTAATGTACTCCAAAGTTTCTCAAGAATATGAATAGGTGTATACAACCTAGTATTCTTACTTACTCCTTTTGCAACTTGACAAACTCCACAACTCTTCACAAATTTTTGAACATCATTATACATCTATGGCCAATAATACTTCTCCTTCAAAAAACTCAAGGTCTTATCAATTCCAAAATATCTAGCCAATCCACCACTATGATTTTTCTTAATCAAATTCAACCTCATAAAACTTCTAGGGATACATAACTGAATAACATTAAACAACATACCTTCTTGAATAAAATATTCATCATACTTAACAATGTGATCTATTAGATTTGGTGCTCTGCACTCTCTCCATGCCTCAAAAAAATTAGGATCAACATCATAGAACTCTTTCATTTCATCAAAACCAAGAACTTCAACTTTAATTCTAGTCAACAAATAACATCTTCTACTCAATGCATCAACAACTCTGTTAGTAACTCTGCTCTTATGCTTAATCACAAATATAAAACTGTGCAAATACTTAACCCACTTCATATCGTTTTGATTCAATTTATATTGACTTCTCAAGTACTATAAAGCTTTATGATCAATATACAACACAAGCTCCTTAGGAATCAAATAATGTCTCGACTTCTTCAATTCTTGAACAATAGCATAAAACTCTTGATCATACGCAAAATACTTCCTTTTAGCATCATTCAACTTTTCACTAAAGCAAGCAAAAGGTTTACCTTCTTGACTTAATACAGATCCTTTTGCACTACCAATTGCAACACATTCAACTTGAAATACCTTATTGAAATCTAGCAAAGCCAATATAGGTAAATCTGCAAACTTTTATTTCTTAGTCTCAAAACTCTTATCAGCTCTATGTGTTTACTTGAATTCTTTTTTATCTCCTCGCATTGTCTTAGTCATAGCATTACAAAAAACACTCAAATTGATGCAGGAGCATCCAAAGAAAATCCCGAAAAAATAGGAGCATGCAATTTGGCCATCATTTTGGTGACCTAGAAGGTGTGAATTGGCCAAATGAATATAATTGTGATTTAGAGCATTCCAAAAAAAGAATCAGGTCAAAAGGCCTCACGGTTTGAAATTTATTACAATTTTTTGAGTTTTGAAGAACTCCTAAGAATGCTTCAAAGTCAGGTTAGGGGCATTAAATGACCTCGAAAAGGGCTAAAAAATAGGGGACAAGCAAAGCTATCCATAGGGCTATAGAGCGATTCGAGAGCTTTCTGAAAATGTAAATGGTTCATCAATCAGAGCTACGGTTCAAAAGTTATACCTCCCAGAAGTTTGGTTACTATTTCTGGATTCTTCTAGATTTGCACCGACTTCTACCGAGCTTCTGAAACCTTCTATTTGGTCGTTGAGTGCCTACTAGAACTTTCTAGAATGTACTCCTAGTCCTTAACCCTCTGGGGTCTATTTAAGGAGATTTTTGGCATTGTAAAAGGCAGTTCGGAGTGGAGTTTGAGAGAGGGTATTGTAAAAAAAAATTATCTCCAGATTTATGCTATTGTAAGCCCTTAGGGCATGTTGCGAAGTTTATTTTCCTATACTATTTGTACTAGCTTATTTTCTCAGTTAATATAATTTTCCCTTTCTATGGTGTCCATTTTGTTCTTGGGTTGTGTCCCCATCACAAATTATTTATAAACTTTTTGTAAAAACTAGCCAAACCATGAAATGATCTTACCTCACCCACATTCTCAGGTATAGGCCATTCAAAAATTGTTTTAACCTTCTCTGGATCCATTCTCAAACCATCAGCTGAGATCAAAAATCTCAAATACACAATCTCCTCTTGCATAAAAGAACACTTTTTTAGATTAACCATCAACTTTTCCTCTTTCAATCTCTACAATACTTTTCTAACATGCCCAAGATGTTCTTCCTTAGTCCTATTGAATTATATATCATCCAAATAAAAAATTACAAACTTACCCAAGAATCTTTTTAGAACTTCATTCATTAACCTCATGAAAGTACTAGGTGCATTAGTCAAAATCCATAACCAACCATTCATACAAATCATCTTTTTTCTTGAAAGGAGTCTTCCATTCATCACCTCCTCTTATTCTAATTTGATGATAGTGACTCTTTAGATCAATCTTGGTAAAATACTTTTCTCCACTCAAAAAATCCATTATGTCATCTATCCTTGACATAGGAAATCTATATTTCATTGTGATCTTGTTAATAGTTCTAGAATTAGCACACAAACTCAAAATTTCTCTAATTAATCCCTTCTACAACAATTCATGCACGTGTCTGTTAAGTTCTTCATTCTCTATAGGTGTTAATCTATATGATGCTTTGTTCAAAAAACTAGCTCCAAGAATTAGATCTATACAATGACTTATACTTCTCATTGGTGGTAAACCATTAGGAATATCTTTAGCAACAATCTCCTTATACTCATTCAAAAATTTTGTAATATCTTCTGCTACTCAACTACCACTATCTGTTGTCACTTGGTCATTACTAGCTTCTACTGCTCAGTCATTACTACCCAAACTCAGTCCTCTAGGAATTATGGCAAAATAGACTTGATTTATCTTCACATCCTTTCCAAATTGCTTTTCATTAACCAAATAAACTTTTATTTCAATACAATTAACCTCATCTAGACTTTCAATCAAAGATAGCAATATTTGCTTCTTCCCATTCACCCAAAGAGTATATTGATTCAATCTTCCATCATGCACAACATATAATAATTCTCTATTACATAACATAATTATTAATTAAATCCAATTAACTCTAGTTAATTGATTTAATTAATAATTGCACAACCATACCATCAACCCAATGAATATCAGTTGACTAACAATAGTTTGTACGTAAAAAGTCAACTTCAATCCAATTCACAAATATTAATATTTTACTAATAATAATAATAACAAGTTATTTTTAGAAATCTTATCCATAATGACCACATTCGTCATACTAGTGTTTTCTTAACAAATTCGTATTAATGATAATCATTTCAAGATAAATCTCAATCGCATAATATAATTATATTGACAACTCAATGAATATCAATTGATTAAAATCAATTATACTCCAATCCAAAAAATTAATATCTTTTACACAACTTTAATCATAAAATAATCTCCACTAGATTAACTCTAATTGGATTAATTGATATCTATTTAAACTATTTATACTATTATTTATTAATAGTTTGTTAGACCCAACAAGCATTAATAAATAACAAACTCATCATAGTTATAAATGATCACTCTAGAGAACCTTACAAAACTTCATTGGTTAATATTTAACTAACTCTAGCACAATTAAGATATATCAATAACTTATTTAATAATACATAACGTATTAATAATAACATAACGATTCTACTTATAGTAATGTTATAACAATGACTCCATGTCAATTAATCCATTATCATTACAGTCTCTTCATTTAAAAAACATCCTCATTTAACAGCTATTATTAACGTAATATAAAATTACCATTTTTAAAATTATTTAATATACAAAATAATTAATATTAAAAGTCATCCATTCTCTATTGAATTCAATATCTCTTTCCATTAGTTTTATTTACAATCATTCCCATTAATAAGCTTCTTTAATTTATTTAGAACATTCTTATTAGTCTTTAGACTAATTAAGTAATTATTAAATTCCAACTATATTGCTTTATTGAGATTTCAATAACTCAATTAATAACTTAAATAAATTTTATTAATATTATATATATATATATATATATATATATATGCATACATTTATACACACACACACACACACACACATATATATATACATATATATATATTTGATAACTTCATAATATAAAAATTGAATTACAAATTCGATTTCAACTCACACATATGGTGATGATAATAATATCATATGAAAATGATTTCATATATTAAAATACAAAAATGCGACTCTTATAAAAAAAACACTACCGTCGTGGCACGCAGAGCCCTGTTGTCGTAGGGCTTGTGGCGGCAGCGGGTATGTGGTACCTGTTGACGTCACAGTACTTGCGATGATAGGTACCCTATGTATAATTAAGCGCGTGGGCATGGGATACCTTCCCTCCACTGCGCATTGAATTTTTTTTTTTCTAAAACATTTTTAATAAACGTTCAACCATTAAGCATTTTTTTAAATTTTTATAACATTTTTAGAAAACACTATTCGGATATTGTAAACTATTTTCTTCATTGCATTTTTTTCATATTCGACTTCCATTAAATATATATGTATATATGTGTGTATGTGTGTGTGTGTGTGTGTGTGTGTGTGTGTAGGTGGAAATTTTACAAATATATAAACATGTATGTTTCCACAAAAAGGCTTCCAAACTTTAATAATTTCCTATAAAACATTTGATCTCTAAATTCATAATATAAAAATCGAATTACAAATTCGATTTCAACTCACACATATGGTGATGATAATAATATCATATGAAAACGAATTCATATATTAAAATACAAAAATGCGACTCTTATAAACAAAACACTACCGTCGTGGCATGCAGAGCCCTCTTGTCGTAGGGCCTATGGTGGCAGCGGGTATGTGGTACCTGTTGACATCACAGTACTTGCGACGACAGGTACCCTGTGTATAATTAAGCGCGTGGGCATGGGATACCTTCCCTCCACTGCGCATTGAATTTTTTTTTTTCTAAAACATTTTTAATAAACGTTCAACCATTAAGCATTTTTTTTAATATTCGACTTCCATTAAATATATATGTATATACATACATATGTATGTATGTATATATATATATATATATATATATATATGTATATATGTGTGTGTGTGTGTGTGTGTGTGTAGGTGGAAATTTTAAAAATATATAAACATGTATGTTTCCACAAAAAGGCTTCCAAACTTTAATAATTTTCTATAAAACATTTGATCTCTAAATTTATCCAATAATTTTTCTAATAGGGTTTGACTATAGTTTTAGAAACCATTTTCAAATATTTTTTCAATTTGATTCTAATTCGAACCCAAACCTGAATTAGATCTAATTTCTTCCTTAATTGGATCTAGGGTTTTTCTATTATTTTCTATACATATATCTAGAGTCCAATTTCAAAATTGAAGATTTAATCATAGAGAATATTCATACACATATAACGAACATGATGAAGACAGGAAGAGGAGTGCAAATAGAATATGTGATTATCACAAGTGCACCTGGATACTGATGCTAATTTTCTATGCCTCAGAAGTCCATAGAAAATCCTTTCCTTCTCCAACATTCACAATTCCTCTAAGATCCAAGCCAACCGAATCCTCCAAGTGACTAGAAGTACTAAGAGAAGTATAGAAGCATGTAGAAACATATGAGCATGTAGAAACATATGAACATGGAGAAACATATGAGCATGTAGAAGCATATGAGCTTCTCAAATGCATGTAATCTTGAAGCTTCCATTTTTTTAGCTTGTCCAAACACACTAGGAGAGACTCAATTTAAAGGCCTCTAAGATGCATCTAGAATGTGTCTAGAAAGAACTAGAAGATAAACATGACAACAAAGAATGAGTCTTCTCCAACCTTCTAGATGAGTCATAAGCTTGTAGACACCATGTGCTCAAATAAAATGCTAACTCCTAAGTGTAGACAACTTGTGCATACTTAGAGTACAAACTCCTGCATTGTCTACATGACAACTCTTGAGAATTTGTAAACTCTTATGTGAGAAATTAATGCACATTAATTAATATAATATTTACTTTACTCTTTCCAATCTTATGCACTAACTTTAATAATTCTACTTATTCTTATCTTAATATATTTATATTTTAATCATGTGCATACATCATGCAACCTTTAATATTTTAATAATTTTAATATATTTTTCACTTTTGAATTTCATTTTCAAAACTTAATTGCTAAAATATTTATTAGCTTTAATAATATTATTATTTAGTTATTTATTTAAAAATGAACTCCAAATATATTATTATTAAAATAAATATTGTCACATTCCAAATTTAAACTTATAACTTTTATCTTCAAATTTAATTATTTTATTTAATTAATTTCCCAATTAATTAAACAAAATAAATATTAAAATATCATATTAATTTTCTATTAAATTAAACTATTAATTAAATCTTTTAATTAAGCTTAATTAATAGAAAATACATCAAAGACTCATAAAATAAAATACGAAAAACCCATCATAGCCAAAATACATACAAAATCAAACCAAGGGTTAATATCACGAATTATGTCATCCGACATATTCGGAGGGTACTCAACTTAGATACTTTTCCTAATTTCTAATTAGGATAAATGGCTTAAAGGGTTGAGATTTAGACTTGAGAATTTATCTCCCCTCTCTTATCATTGAGATAATGTGATAGGGTATGCTCATCCTGGCAATTCAGAGAAGTCGATACCCAATACCTGCAACCTGCATAAAAACCATGCATGTACAAGCACAATATATACTAAACTAAAAAGGCAATGATAGGAAGTGGTGCATCGTGTAGATCCTAACTAGCAGGTGACTATGACTCCCTTCCTTAACCACATCAGACACACCATACATAAGAACAAACACGCACACCATACACATGCAAGTATGGGGTAAGTATCCATAAGAAAACACATATGATAATAAACCATCTAACTAATCATCATCAATAACTGAAAGCAATGTAATGATCATCATGCATACATGAAATATAAAGTCTAAGTGATCTCATCACATATCAACTGAATCCATAGCACAATATCTGATAGTCTCAAAACAATGCTACTATCCATCAACATAAAACTAGTCCTAAAAGAGTTTGACAATGATAAAAAAAATGCAACCTAGGGGTAGGCACTACATCCACCCTCCCTAGAACTAGGCTTACTCCTGGAAGCCTACAAGAATGAAAAGCTAAGATACTCACTATGTGGGTCCCATTGAACCCTTTCCCTTTGTAGGGGAAATATGATTCCACTGGAGATATTACAACACACTTAGAGCAATATGATTCTAGTTTAATGGTAAACCGAAAACCACATTGATCCAACATTTGTCCTTTTAACAACTACTACAATAGATCCCCTAATACATTCTAAACAAGATCAACTTAATGCTTGCAAAGATAATCAAGGGCATACTATCATAGATGAAAGATACATGTTTTGCATCTAGAATGAGTTTCAATTTTCAGTTTTGAAACTTAAGTGTTCAAGTATGAAAAATATGCAAGTAATAGTTTAGGTTCTATTTCATTTCACCTAGTTTTCAAGTTTTTAGTTTGAAAGAGATACACATGATAGTTTAAAATTTTTGTTTTGTTCAACTAATTAACAAATAGTGTCATTCCAATATACCCAGAGCTCCCAATGTTGAAACTCACACTCTGATACCAAATGTAATGCCCCGCCAAAGGATCCAAAGAATTAATCTAAAATTTTACTAAGTTTGCCAAACATTTTTTTTTTAAAACATGAAATATAAACCATTCATAACATTCATGAAAGCAATAGCAACAATTCAAATGAAAGTAAACATAACATACATAACAGTTACATTCTTTAAAGATCCCTTAACATTGTATCACATCTAAATTAACTATTCATCTAACATCACATCCTTAGCAATGATACACCCAATGTTCTTAAACAATATACAAGTATCCTTTTTGCAATTACATTTTAGTTTAGCTTAATCATCCAATGTACATGTTACAAGGTATGATAGGCTTAAAAGAATAAACATCCATGTAAATAAAGTACCTCAACATCCAATATTAATGCATGATGCAATTAAAATAAATGAAACCACATGTCATACATGATACATCATCATAAAAGATATAAACATCCATCATAAGAGATAGCCATACATCAAAAACATAAATAACTAAGTGCACAATTCCTCCCAACTATAAATAGCATCATTAGACCATCGTGGATCCTAGCCATCCCTCCATGCGTAACATTCCAAAGCACCGAAGAGATCATCGGTATTAACATAGTAGGAATATCACTCCTAACATATACTATATCATATGTAGAAAGTAATCTAACATGCAAATAAAAGCATAAGATAACATCATCTAACATATGAAAATCATCAATATAAGAAACATACCAGTAAATACATCCATCATAAGGTATATTATCTATCATAATGATCCAAGAACAAAATGAAGATAAATACCAACCAAGAATACTCTAGCCACAGTGTCTTGGATGGATCTCAAATGATAAGAGTGGAAATACACTACCACCTGACCGCGTGGTACCTAAGTGGTCCACTCTCACCATGTTGAAGAGATAATCCCAAGTCCCAATAGACTATCAAAATCACATAGCATAATACTCTCTAAGTCCAAGAATCCTAAAAGTATACTAACTCAAAGGTTTCAATCACAAAATCGACATCTAGTTCCTAGAGGCACACAAAGACATGTAGAAAACCTACTTTGCAAGTGGGAAAGTGTCATCATATTTATCACGTACAAGTTACCCTGGTAGTTAGCTAAAATCCACAGGTCCATATTGATCTCATGCAGCCACTAGTATCCTCTCATACTGATGATGCATACTATGGAATGCAAGGTCGCAACCATGCATTCTCTCTACTCCCATCCTAGTCTATACAAGCACTCAAGGCATGGGTGAGAACATCAAAAAAATTATCTTTTTAGGTTCATTTAATCTCATTTAGTGTGTAAATATTATCACTTATTAACCAAACTTACAATGAGTTACCCTGGCAGCCACTTAAGGCCCCAACCCCCATTGCAAGCCACTTTTTGACACTACAAGTAGATAACCTACCCTAAGCTTATGGAATCATAAAATCACCCTAGTCCTATACAAGTGACTGGAAAGAAATATCAAAAGATAATCCATAAAAAGAATCATCAAATATCCATGATAAAAGCATCAAATATCCGCAATAAGAATCATCAAATCTCCATGAGCATCTGAAAGCATCCATAGAAAAGCATGACCACAACAATTCTCTATTGGCAACTGAAGGTGTCACTGATAATCATAAGTATCCATTGGTTCTCAATAACCAAAATATATCTCAAAATAAATCACCATATCCATTGGTTCTTCAACAAGCAACCAAGAATATCTCAAAACCATACTGATCGAAGACTCCAAAATGGTTGAGTCAAAACATGTCACAAAATGACATCATCAAGAAATAAATCAACATTTCAGTCCCATCATGGTGACTAGAAAGTAATCCAGGGATAACTAATCAATGACTCAAAAATGATTAGCTCAAGTGTCTCATACACATACATCTCAGCTTCACACATGAAGACTGATGAACAATAACAATCAGTAAATACAAACATTTCATAGAGCATACAATCACATTACCATGGTTGGGTTTATAAAGATTGAACCAAATAAGATCAACATGCCCTCACATCTCATAACTCCTGAGCCTCTGGTAACAACTTAAGACTGGTCAACACTAGTCAACCCAAAACCCAAAACAAGAAGCATAGAGAAAACACAATGAAAACACATGTTTTGGTTTACTAATATCACATGGATGAGTTAAGTGTAGAGGTTTCCAATTTTTTGTTTACCAGTATACTTCAAGTGTCTAAGTTTAATCATTTGACCTACAAGTCAACCTGTTTGTTCCTCGATAGCACTATTTTTTCCATCATTAAAATAATATTCTAAGAATAGCTGAAGGATAAATATTAAATCATTTGACACTTAATAAAATCATTCACTTTATTTTTCTAAGATCAATGTTACAAATTGAATGACTCTTCTTAATGTTACTTCAACTTTTAACATAAATCAAAGATCATTATTCGTCTAAATTATAAGAGAGCCAATTACTAGTCTTCGAATAAGAAGATTATAACTTTATTAAAATGATAAATTAAATCAATAAATTAACATAGGTACACCATCTATGACCTATTAACATTCTTAATTAAGTATTACTAAAGTTGAGTCTTTTAATTTAATCATTATCATCGTTGACAACCATATAATATCTAAAGTCATTATTCAAGTCATAAGACTTATCAACTTCGATATCAATATTTTTACAATCTCGTTAAAAGAATTATATCAATTAAATCTCTATTACATAACATAATTATTAATTAAATCTAATTAGCTCTAGTTAATTAATTTAATTAATAATTACACAACCATACCATCAACCCAATGAATATCAGTTGACTGACAATAGTTAGTATGTAAAAAGTCAACTTCAATCCAATTCACAAATATTAATATTTTAATAATAATAATAATAACAAGTTATTTTTGGAAATCTTATCCATAATGACCACATTCATCATACTAGTGTTTTCTTAACAAATTCATATTAATGATAATCATTTCAAGATAAATCTCAATTGCATAATATAATTATATTGACAACTCAATGAATATCAATTGATTAAAATCAATTATACTCCAATTCCAAAATTAATATCTTTTACAAAACTTTAATCATAAAATAATCTCCACTAGATTAACTCTAATCGGATTAATTGATATCTATCTAAACTATTTATACTATTATTTATTAATAGTTTGTCAGACCCAACAAACATTAATAAATAACAAACTCATCATAATTATAAATGATCACTTTAGAGAACTTTACAAAACTTCATTGGTTAATATTTAACTAACTCTAGCACAATTAAGATATATCAATAATTTATTTAATAATACATAAGGTATTAATAATAACATAACGATTCTACTTATAGTAATGTTATAACAATGACTCCATGTCAATTAATCCATTATCATTACAGTCTCTTCATTTAAAAACATCCTCATTAAACAACTATTATTAACGTAATATAAAATTACCATTTCTTGAATTATTTAATATACAAAATAATTAATATTAAAAGTCATCCGTTCTCTATTGAATTCAATATCTCTTTCCATCAGTTCTATCTACAATCGTTCCCATTAATAAACTTCTTTAATTTATTTAGAACATTCTTATTAGTCTTTAGACTAATTAAGTAATTATTAAATTCCAACTATATTGCTTTATTGAGATTTCAATAACTCGATTAATAACTTAAATAAATTTTATTAATATTATATATATATATATATAATTATATATATATATATATATATATAACGATTAATATCCAATACTTCATTATACTTACAAAATTGAATCACAATATTAATTATATATATATATATATATATATATATATATATATATACATATAATAATATTTGATAACTTCATAATATAAAAATCGAATTACAAATTCTATTTCAACCCACACATATGGCAATGATAATAATATCATATGAAAATGAATTCATATATTAAAATACAAAAACGCTACTCTTATAAAAAAAACACCGTCGTTGCAGCGCGCAAAGCCCTGCTATCGCAAGGCCTGCGGCAGCAGCGAGTATGTGGTACCTGCTGATGTCGCAGTACTTGCGATGGAAGGTACCCTGTATATAATTAAGCGTGTGGGCACAGGATACCTTCCCTCCACTGTGCATGAAAATTTCTTTTTTCCAAAATGTTTTTAATAAATGTTCAGCCATTAAGCTTATTTTTAAATTTTTATAATATTTTTACAAAACACTATTCGGATATTGTAAACTATTTTCTTCATTGAATTTTTTTAATATTCGACTTCCATTATATATATATATATATATATATATATATATATATATATATATATATATATATATATATATATATATATATATATATATATATATATATATATATATATATATAAAAGTATATATGTATATATATATGTGTGTGTGTGTGTGTGTGTGTGTGTGTATAGGTGGAAATTTTGAAAATATATAAACATGTATGTTTCCACAAAAAGGCTTCCAAACTTTAATAATTTCCTATAAAACATTTGATCTCTAAATTTATCCAATAATTTTTCTAATAGGGTTTGACTATAGTTTTAGAAACCATCTTCAAATCTTTTTCAATTTGATTCTAATTCAAACCCAAACTTGAATTAGATCTAATTTCTTCCTTAATTGAATCTAGGGTTTTTTTATTTTTTTCTATACATATATCTAGAGTCCAACTTCAAAATTGAAGATTTAATCATAAAGAATATTTAGACACATATAACAGACACGATGAAGATAGGAAGAGAAAGAGTGCAAATAGAATATGTGATTATCACGAGTCCACCTAGACACTGATGCTAATTTGCCATGCCTCATAAGTCCATAGAAAATCCCTTCCTTCTCCAACATTCGCAATTCCTCTAAGATCCAAGCCAACCGAATCCTCCAAGTGACTAGAAGTGCTAGGAGAAGCATAGAAGCATGTAGAAACATATGAGCATGTAGAAACATATGAGCATGTAGAAGCATATGAGCTTCTCAAATGCATGTAAGCTTGAAGCTTCCATTTTTTTAGCTTGTCCAAACACACTAGGAGAGCCTCAATTTAAAGGCCTCTAAGATGCATCTAGAATGTGTTTAGAAAGAACTAGAAGATAAACATGACAACCAAGCATGAGTCTTCTTCAACCTTTTAGATGAGTCATAAGGTTCTAGACACCATGTGCTCCAATAAAATGCTAACTCCTAAGTGTAGACAACTTGTGCATACTTAGAGTGCAAACTCCTATGTTGTCTACATGACAACTCTCAAGAATTTGCAAACTCTTATGTGAGCAATTAATGCACATTAATTAATATAATATTTACTTTACTCTTTTCAATCTTATGCACTAACTTTAATAATTCCACTTATTCTTATCTTAATATATTTATATTTTAATCATGTGTACACATCATGCAACCTTTAATCTTTTAATAATTTTAATATATTTTCCACTTTTAAATTTTATTTTCAAAACTTAATTGCTAGAATATTTATTAGCTTTAATAATATTATTATTTAGTCATTTATTTAAAAATGAACTCGAAATATATTATTATTAAAATAAATATTGTCACATTCCAAATTTAAATTTAGAACTTTTATCTTCAAATTTAATTATTTTATTTAATTAATTTTCCAATTAATTAAATAAAATAAATATTAAAATATCATATTAATTTTCTATTAAATTAAACCATTAATTAAATCTTTTAATTGGGCTTAATTAATAGAAAATACATCAAAGACTCATAAAATAAAATATGAAAAAACCCATCATAGCCAAAATACATACAAAATCAAACCAAGGGTTAATATCACGAATTATGTCATCGGACATATTTGAAGGGTACTCAACTCAGATACTTGTCCTAATTTTTAATTAGGACAAATGGCTTAAAGGGTTGGGATTTGGACTTGAGAATTTATCTCCCCTATCTTATTATTGAGATAATGTGATAGGGTATGCTTATCCTGGCAATTCAGGGAAGTCGATACCCAGTACCTGCAACCTGCATAAAAACTATGCATGTACAAGCACAATATATACTAAACTAAACAAGCAATGGTAGGAAGTGGTGCATTGTGTAGATCCCAAATAGCAGGTGACTACGACTCCCTTCCTTAACCACATTAGACACGCCATACATAAGAACAAACACGCACACCATACACATGCAAGTATGGGGTAAGTATCCATAAGAAAACACATATGATAATAAACCATCTAACTAATCATCATCAATAACTGAAAGCAATGTAATGATCATCATGTATACATGAAATATAAAGTCTAAGTGATCTCATCACATATCAACTGAATCCATAGCACAATATCTGATAGTCTCAAAACAATGCTACTATCCATCAACATAAAACTAGTCCTAAAAGAGTTCGGCAATGATAACAAAAATGCAACCTAGGGGCAGGCACTACACATTTCTATTGAATTCTCTAAATACCTCTAACAAGGCCACTCTTGATAGGGTGATTAAATCCTCTAAAAAGGTCACACCTAATAGTATGTTTTTAAATCTTTAAAAGGATTGGCTCCTAACATGGTTCACTTTAGAAGATTGAAAATCAATAACTAGTTAGAATTGGTGGGTTTTCCCAAATTGGGTTTCCACATTAAATCTTGGTGTCAAATGTGTTCACGCTATTTCTCTTATGTGTTTGCAACTAACTTAAAGTAATATTAATGACACATAATATCTTAATATTTTCATGTTAAGAATTTGTCAAGTTATTTTAGTGTTTACTGAGTTATATCATTTTGTCTAGGTGTTTGTCGAGTTTCAACAAAGTTTAGTCTTCATTAGAGTTTTTTCTTTGTACTGACATCTAAGGGATCTGAGATTTATTTTTGTGGTAAATGAATCACCCCTCCCCTCTTAGTTACTCCTCTTTTTTCTCCAACGTTTTCATGGTTATGGACATAAAGAATTAGATTTTAAGAAACTTAAGTTTGATAATAATAATGGAAATAGTATAATGTTTAGGAATACTATCCCTGTAGGTAATGAAAGAGGAAGATCCCAAAGCAAATCCAACAATGGTGAAAGACCTAATGGTGAAAGGAAATAGTTTGAATGTTATAAGTATAAGAATCTTTGACATATTGCAAGAAATTGGAACCAATCAGAGAAGAAATGCACCCATATGTTAGTTATACAATAATTTTGGATAGACAATAAGATTTTGTAGAATAGACAAAAGGAACTTCAACAAGAATCCTAATTATAGAAGGAATAATAATAGAAATGACTTAAAAAATGGTAATGGAAGTGATAGTAGTTATAAGGAAGCAATTGAACATTATGTTGATGAAGGATAAGTGCAAGAAGTTGGGCCTCACTTTTAGGTAAAAAGTGGAAGTGATTTTCTCATTTTTGAAATTTATTGTCAATTGATGTCAAAATTTGAGGCATTTAGAAATAAACAATTTAGTGTTCAGAATCTAATTTTTGAATATGTAATTTATTTATGTACCCATATGATATATTTTCCTTTTAGTGTGGATCTTTAGAAACCACTTTTTCAAAATGCTTGTTTTAAGACCATACCACACTCATGTACGGGCACCATAATTTGACACAAATAAATAAATTTTCATAAATCCTTGTATAGGAAGTTATCTAATACACCTAAGATTGATGAAAATATTTTTTATTAATTTTTTATTGAATAATTTTTTTATTATTAATTATTACTTGGCTATAAAGATAAATTTTAAAAACTGTCATGTACAAACACCATTATTTGATCAAAATTTCACTTTTTTTCAAAAGTTATTTTTTTTAACCTCAAAAGAATTGTATGTGGATTGATTAAATATAAATTAATTTAAGAAAAATTATAAAATAAAAAAGTTATTAAATTTTTAGTGAACTTCACTATTTTACATTTAGGTACCACCTTTCATTAAAAAATAATGCAAAAATAGTAAAATAAATCATTCTACTATAAAATTTATATTTATGAAATTAGGACGGTGAGAGCTCTAATGAGATTTTGTTTCATAAAAAAATTTGATTGGGAAGACCCTCTAAAAATTATGGCAAGGTGTGAATTTGTCAATTCAATGCCTTAGCCAAATCTTGAGAGGTCAAGGCATAGGCTTGGTCTCACCAAGCCTATCCCCAACCAAAAATAAGGTAGAAGGAAAAAATTCCACCTCATGTTGTAAGAAACAGTTACCTGCTATTTAAAATTCAAAAAAGGGTACTTATTTTGAAAAAGTCAAATCAACGCATCAAATATCCCCTCCCCCCCCGCCCCCCCAGCCAAAAAAAAAAAGAAGAAATTTTAGAAATGTGTACCTACTTTTTAAAAGTAAAAATGGGGTAGCCATTTTTGAAAAAAATGAGTACCCATTTTTTACTTTTCAAAAACAAGTACCTATTTTTTGAAAAGAAAAAATGGGTGCTCACTTTTTAAATTTTGGATTGGGTATCCAAGCCTAAAATAGGTACCTATTTTTTAAAATCAGGTACCCATTTCTAAAAGAGTCGATCTCAATCCATGGACTTCTGTAGAATTGAGATCCAACTTCTTGCTTCTACCCTAATTTTTAAAGAAGCATTTGTGAAAGAAAATAATCTAGAAAGTTCTTATACAATTTTGGAAGCATAGTATTTTAATGCACCTGATGGAAAATTGAAGTCAAAAATTGTTTGTGACTCATCCTATCTAAATTAAGAATTTCCAATAGAGGCATAACATTAGTTAAATTAGAACTAATGATAGAATGCAATTTATAAGTTTCATAGTTAGTAGAAGGTCGACAACATAGAGAGGAAGCTATGGTTGAATATGCAAGCATTTTTATGACCGTAGTAAGTCATATAGAAGAAAATGAGTTTACTCATAATCAGTGACACCTTTTTAAAGATGAAGAAGATGTGAATTTAATGTGGAGTTGAATTTGAAATGATTTAAGGATTGTGAGTAAGATATTTAGTACCATTTGATCATGTGAAGGGTTTGGAGCAATTTGTGAGTGATTTGAAAGTAAATTCAAGTATGAAGTCATAGAAGCCCTAATACATGTAAGTAAAGGTATTTTATGAAGCTCTAAGTTAGAATTTTTAGTATCAATAGTTAGAAGTATAGAAAGCTAGTTAGTTTGTGATATAAGTGAGAGACCTAAGTACAAATTCAAGAAGAACTCATTTGTTACTCTCATTGATGATCCGTTAGGAGCATTTTCTCAAATCTTGCCAAATGTACTTCACATAGAAGATGTTAGAAGCTAAACTCATTGTAAATTTTAGAGTATTGGAGATGAAGATATTCATCAAGATTTAGGAGTTATGTGTAATAGAGACCTAACCCTAAAATCTAAGTACACAAACCTGAATGAACTAAACCCAATTAAGTATGTTTTACAAAAAAAATGATAATCATGAGTGGAGTAGAATTATTCTGAGCAAAGAAATGTTTTGGGTAGGATATGTGCCTATTATAAATGACAATGACCTAATCATAAGGTTACAGGTTTAAGAAATGAAGGCTATAATATAGTAAATGATAGGAAGGTAAGAAAGACTATTGAGACAAACTTGAAAACTAAGTTTGATAGAAGGAACATGAGAGTTGAACTGATCCAGAATAATGGAGTCAGAGTATTGAGAAAGATTATAGGATATAAATTGAATCATAGTTCTAGAGTGAACTCAGTGCCAACAATATTTTTACATGTAGCTTATGTAATGGTAGTAGAGAAGAAGAAAGTAAACATGTGTGAAATTATTAGAGTATGGTTGTTGGATAACATTGTAAAGTTGAAGAAATATAAGAATGTAGTTTTTAGATTTGAATCGTTATTAACACATATTTTTCTATGCAACCAAGAAGTTTCCTAGAATGAAAAATTGGGAAAGTAATGAGTGATCAATGAAGATGGTCACACATTGCTACAGGGCTAGACTAGAAGATGTTAGAGACAAAGAAATTGACAGGATGATGAAAAGCTTGTGAAGAAAATATATAGAATCCCTCTCTCTATGGTAGAGAAATATAAAGATGAAATATGATTTATGGTAGAGACTAACACTACTTTTATGGAAGTAGTGAAACCTAGAGTAAATTTTATTGAATCCATGGGATATGAAATGAGTGAAAAAATCATTGAAGGTTACATAAAGATTATATTGTAGTTTGAAAGGGACACTATATGTCTAAGATGAGGTACTTATGAAGAGAAGATAAGGGAATTTCATTTTGACCTTCACAGTAAAGAGATCAAAAAGAATGTGGAAAAGAAGATTGAATCCATTCTTAAGGAGTCAGGTATAACAAGAAAAGAGTTCGATAAAATCAAAGGTATAGCAATGGAGATGAAAGCAAGTGGACAATTTGAGGTGTTGGCAGCCACACCTATTACTATTGTGGCACCATCTATGGAAGTCAGAGTAGCTAATCCTACTTTACAAATACTACTACACCCCATGCAATAGTTTCACAAGTATAACTAGTCAAGGTATAACTTGGCCAACAAAAGAGGAAATTTGATGATGTTGTGATGAAATCAACATTTGTGTCAAGGAAATCTAAGATATTGGTGAATGTTAAGAAAGAACCAACACCATTCCCCAACAAAAGGGTCAAGAAAACCACTAGTCGACCTAGAAAGAGAAGGAAGACACTGCAAATCAGTGATTTTGAGAAGTTTGATGAAGAAACTGAAGAAAAAGTAGTTGAATAGGTAGTTAGAGAAGGAAGGACACCAACTGGTAAGAAATCTTGGAAGCCCAAAGTTGAAAATCTAAACATGAAAATTATAAATAATGATAGTTTTTCTTAGTTGAATAATTATTATATCTTGTACAATAACATGGATAGGAGATTAAACATTAGGGATGATGCTGGGTTTTCTTCACTGATTATTTTTTAGTTGACCTCGTTGAATCAGATTAATAAATATTATAGTGGCTAGCCACTTTTTCCTATAAAAAAAAAACATTGATAGGAGATAGTGATGCAGAGGATTTCAAAACCTTTAGAAAATCAAATGCACAACTTAAGGCTTCACATGCATGGATGCAGATTTCAGCAAATGCATAGAAATTTAATGAAATGAGGGTCAACACATGAAGATGTTGCCCATTCAAATTTGCATTACAATTGGGTTTTCCTGTAACCTGATATGAAACAACAATAAAGAAATAAAGAAATGCATGAAATTACAGAGGATCCTCCAATGGCTGAAAAAGACCATTGGAGGATCTTTAGAAAACCCCCATGCAAAGATCACTCTCAAAACAACAGAGAGATCCGGCTGATAGGAAATCAACAATAAGAAAATATTAAACTATTAAGATCTAACTTTGAGATTTCTTCCAAATTGTTGATCTAAATACAAATAGAAAAATGTATGTAGAATACTACACAATCACATCTATACAACACTAGAAACTTAAGAAAATTACAGGAAAACTCAAGAACTTCATTCTATTCACTTTCTCCCAAAAAAAATCTGTCTCCAAAAATCTCTCTTCAAAAATCTCTCTTACAATATGCACTCTTTCTCTTTTTGAAAAACCTTCTAATGTAACTCCCAAAAATCCATCATAGCTTTCTTGTGGCGGTTACATTTTGAATGCCTACACATGGTGCTTTAGGAATATTCACCTTCTAATGTAACTCCCAAAAATCCATCATAGCTTTCTTGTGGCAGTTACATTTTGAATGCCTACACATGGTGCTTTAGGAATATTCATCATTTTCTTCCTTTTGATTTTTCCCATAAACATTTTCAAAAATTAGAAACCTTTAACACACCCAAAATAATCTAAAATAAACTCATACTAAGTCCTAAGTGGATAATGTTGGGTAGGCTTATAAGAATGCCACCTAAAAATTTCCACCACAAAAAAAAAGGACATTTATTTTAAAACATAAAACTCTAAACTCACACACAATCATTTCAAATTCAGATTTTAAACTCAAAAATTTATGATATTTGCTTTGTGCCTTGCATTTTACTCATATTGTAGGTTGTCTTCCTATCGCAGACATGCTCCTGCACCATACTCCCAAATTTCAAAAGTTTCCAAGTCCCTTGGAAACACCTGCAAAAGAAAGCATTAGAAAAACATATGGATCCCTTCATCTTGACTTTTGGTTTATACTTTTCCTCCATTAGAAAACTTGGCCTTTCTTGAACTTGTATCATTTGAATTTTCTCTTTCTCCTTCATCTTTACCTTTAGTTTGTTTTCCATTGGTAAGATAAAAATTATTTGCTGCTCACTATGCATCCACTTCATCATATTCTGAATTTGTATGGCTGCTACATACACTTGTAACTTCATCACACTCTGAATTTTTATTATTGCTGCATACACTTGAATTTTTATTCTGAATTTTATGTCCCGAAAATAATTTGTTGCCCTATCATAAACATATTCAGCCTCATCTTCTTTGTCCATAACATCATCTGATACCTCTTCTTTGGAAACTTCTTCATTCTGAGTCTCCATACTACCACCATTCCTTTTCCATTCTCCCATGATGGCTGTAAACTCTTCCCATAAATCAGATTCTTCTTCAGAACTTGCTGCTACACAATCTTTATCTCCATCCTCATGGAATTGCTCTTGACATTTCACCACACAATGCATTTTGAAGGCTTCATTATTTTCCTCCAAAAAAAATGCAGGAAACCAAAGGAGACATAAAAATTTTCCATTCCTCCCCAAGTTCGAATCATTTTTTTTACATAAAAGATTGGCTTTTTAATAACCAAAGTCTGACTGGCCTTGTTGTCCAGTAGTTGTTTTATTTTCCATCTAAGAATAGGAATCTGAAAGACATTTTACCATCAATACCATGCAGCAATCATGGATATTCTTGTAACTGCTAAGAATAGGAATCATCAATACCATGCAGAAATCATGGATATTCTTGTAACTGCTAAGAATAGGAATCTGAAAGATGTTTTACCATCAATACCATGCAGCAATCATGGATATTCTTGTAACTACCTATTATCTGTCACCAGTATTCAATGGGATTCTCTTTAATTATTGACCACATGACATTTCTATTACTAATTTTATCCTTTCTAAAATTGACACTAACATCATTAACCCTTTCCTCTAACTCTCTAACATATCCAACTAAAACTATAACATTTATTTAATAAAACACCTAATTCTATCCACTAAGACATAATCCTAAATTATTAAAATGGACCATTTAAAATATATGGAGAATCTTGGACCTTTGAAATGATTTAGTAATGAGATGCGCCCACATCATACTCCCGGGGACAAAAAAATTCAAGTCCCATTGAATTGCTGCAATCTTTTTTTGGAGTTTCCAATTGTATGTAAGCAATAATGTCACCATAAGAATGATGGAATTGATGCCGCTTGCCAAAACATTCTGATTCCAAATTGTAGAATGAATACCTTCCATGGTACCTGTGTCGAATCTTGGAACAAATATATTTAACAGCCTCGTATCACCTGCATAAAAATACCAAATTATCATACCAACATCTGCTTCTCGTTTGTATATCTCTAGAGCATCATAATGATCAATAAATACTTCATTCTTGTCATCAATAGTCTTCTCTTCAGCATTTGATCTTTGCACTACATCTTTTCCTTTCTAATCATTTGTGTCAACATCTCCATCATCTGGGCAAATATTGTCTGCAACCACACCTATCACCAACTCTTCTTCATCTGCAAGAACCTTTTCCTCACAAGGTTCAACAACAACCTCATGTTGTTCACTCTTAGTCTCTACACCAACATTCACCTACGGTCTATGCCCTTCTAATGGATTGTTTTCCTCTTCTTGATCTAACTCTTCATCCTCTACCTGTGTGCTTTGAATCACTTCTTCCTTCTTATCCTTAGCCTCCAAAATATTTTTCATAGAAATACCTTCTAGCATTGTACTCTTCTCTATTTTCAAAGGGCATGTTACTGTTCCTACCATAGATTGTTTGCATTCAAATCCAATAGGGCTTGTCTTGTTACTACTCTCGTCAAGAGATACTTGCTGCACTTTGTGTTCTTGCTGCACTTCTTTCAACTTATCTTTATTCTCTTTCAACTTAGCGTCATTCTCCTCAAGTCTCCTTCTCAAATTTTTTATCTCCTCTTCTATCTTGCTTAGCTCTTCTCTTTGTTTTCTCCTTTCTTCTTTCTCTCTTTTCTTCTTTTCCTCTATCTCCTTCTGTTTAGAATCCTTTCTCTGCTGATACTTTCTAAAAAGATACAATAAAGTTGTTTCTTCTTGTCCCATCATTCCTCAGCTAGGTTATTTTCTTCTTATCTAGTCTCTTGGACTTCTTCTCAGACTATTTCTCTCAATCTTTCACAATCACACAAACATATACACAATTACTTTTTCCCAAACCTTTTGCTGGGCTCTGATACCAAAAATGATGCAGAGGATTTCAAAACCTTTAGAAAATAAAATGCACGACTTAAGGCTTCACATGCATGCATGCAAAATTCAGCAAATGCATAAAAATTTAATGAAATGAGGGTCAACACATGAAGATGTTTCCCATTCAAATCTGCATTACAACTGGGTTTTCTTGTAACCTGATATGAGACAACAATAAAGAAATAAAGAAATACATGAAATTACAGAGGATCCTCCAATGGTTTAAAAAGACCATTGGAGGATCTTTAGAAAACCCCCATGCAAAGATCACTCTCAAAACAACAGAGAGATCCGGCTGATAGGAAATCGACAATAAGAAAATATTAAACTATTAAGATCTGACTTTTAGATTTCTTCCAAATTGTTGATCTAAATACAAATAGAAAAATGTATGTAGAATACTACACAATCACATCTATACAACACTAGAAACTTAAGAAAATTATAGAAAAACTCAAGAACTTCATTATATTCACTTTCTCCCAAAAAAAAATCTCTCTCCAAAAATCTCTCTTACAATATGCACTCTTTCTCCTTTTGAAAAACCTTCTAATGTAACTCCCAAAAATCCATCATAGCTTTCTTGTGATGGTTACATTTTGAATGCCTACACATGGTGCTTTAGGAATATTCACCTTCTAATGTAACTCCCAAAAATCCATCATAGCTTTCTTGTGGCAGTTACATTTTGAATGCCTACACATGGTGCTTTAGGAATATTCATCATTTTCTTCCTTTTGATTTTTCCCATAAACATTTTCAAAAATTAGAAACCTTTAACACACCCAAAATAATCTAAAATAAACTCATACTAAGTCCTAAGTGGATAATGTTGGGTAGGCTTATAAGAATGCCACATAAACATTTCCACCACAAAAAAAAAGGACATTTATTTTAAAACATAAAACTCTAAACTCACACACAAACATTTCAAATTTCAAATTTTAAACTCAAAACTTTTTGATATTTGCTTTGTGCCCTGCATTTTAGTCATATTGTAGGTTGTCTTCCTATCGTAGACATGCTCCTGCACCAGATAGTTAGAAAATTCTATAGTGAGGAACATGATTTTGAGTTTGACAGTGTTCAAAATAAGATACCAAAAGCTCATACAATAGATTGATAAATAGAAAGAGAAGAGTAGCAAAGGAAGACACTAAGATGAGAGAGAATATGATTTAGAAATTGTGTGAAGTCAACACTAAGAAGGATGTAGAAAATATTTTGAAAGGCATTTAGCCTTTGTTGAGGAATAAAAGAAAAGAAATTCTTCTTATGGGAGGCAACTATGAGGAGGTAAATAAGGAAAATGAAGAAGCCATAGTGAAGTATATGACTTCCATGCCTAAAGTTACCAAGGAAAGTGAGTAGCCTGAAACTGCAAGTCTTTTATATGTTGAGGCTAGTACTCCTAGTCATGATGAACAAGAGGTTGAGAAAACTCAACAAACCAACTGACCTCCTTATATAGTTGTTGGTACTAAATCCATGCAAGTAGATAGTACACACATAACTATAGACGCTAAGGAGAACCCTTTGGTAGAAAATGGGATAGACATTGTTGGAAATTTATTGGTACTTATTCTAGCTTAGATGAAGAGGATGCAAAAGAAAGAAGAAAAAAGTAGGAAACAAAAATAATTGAAGATGAGAAGAGGAAAGAAGAAAATTAAAGAAAAGAAGAGGAAAGAAAGAAAGAAGAAAAGAAAAAAGAACAAGAAAGAAGGAAAGAAGAAGAGAAGAGAAAGAAAGGAAAGAGGAAGAAAGGAAATTTACCAAACTTTAGTAGAAATGGAAGATTTTGAAGCAAGAGTCAAAATTCTTGCTTGATGTAAAACATGTGGAAACTAAATCTAGAAAGGTAGTTTTTCAGGATGAAGCTAACATACTTTATGTTGCACCAATAGTTGTACCTATTGCAACAACTACTCCAACAACAACATTTCAATTACTTCCAGTGTTGTTTGATGATGACAATGAGTAGAAAGGCTTAATGAGATCCTTGATCAAACTAATTGAGAAGAATAAGTCTGTGAAGAATTTGGAGAGAACCCTAGTAGAGGTTTTGGAAAGAATATAGAGGATAGTGCAAACATTTATTATCAAACTAGAATTTTAAAAAAGGCTAAAGAAATGATAAAATAATTTGATGCAAAATTCTCCACCTTGTCTAAAATTTCCTTAGTACAAACACAAATAAAGCATAATGTATCACTTCTTGACACAGTGTGTAAGTACTAATGTCAGGAATGACTTGCAAGCATTGAATGTGTACATTAAATAGCTAAGGAAGAGCATAGATGAAGGAAAGAAGTTGTATGGACAATGTGCAATGTCATAAAATTATCAATTAGAATTAGATAATCTAATCAAAGGCCAAATGAGTGAGCTTCAAACACTCAAAATCAAATTTCAATAACCATAGGAAAATATTGAAGATATTGGAACTTAAATGGAGAGAATTCACAATGCTATCACAGGAATCTAATTTTATAAGGAGAAGGTAATCAAGAGATTCTCTATCCTTAGAGAATATTTGTCACCCAAAGTTAGTATTTTGCAGAGGCAAGTGAAGTAGTGTCTTGCAACTAAGGCATCCTATAACAAATTTTCCTATACTAACTTAAGCATAGTTAAAGTGGAACCCTATGAACTTTGCAAACTCATTAGTATATTTAATATAGTCAAGGAGAACTAGAAGAAGGATCTTGAAAGACATAAACCTAGTTTTTTAAATTATATATCCAGAATGTCAAGTAGATCAGCAAAAGCTAACACAATTTTGTTGTGTATATAGATACATTTGTCATTGATGTCAAAGGAGAAGTAGTATGTAAAGAAAATTGTATAGAAGATGCATATACATGTAAGGGGGAGCTTAGTTTTGTATATGAGAAATTATTGTAAAATAGAAAGGGAGAGATAAGGAATGTAATGATCCATCAAGACACGAATACAATTTTATGTTTTAAAGATAATATTGAGTAGTTATTTTTTGTATTTATTACTATTTTGTATGACATTGTTTTGGGACTTAGCAAATTTTTCCAAATGTTTTGACCAATTCCAAAGGGGGAGATTGTTGGAAATATGGCTAGGTAGATGTATGAGTATTGTCATTTATGAAAACATATATTTTTGATATTTAATTATGGGAGACAGAAAATTGTCCAAGTGTTGGAAAGTTTGTAATAGCATAGAGATAGATACAATATGTACAGATGACATACTTCAAGTTAGCTCATGTAGATTGGAGGATTGATAGTTCAAAATATTGTGATGACATATGTTAATGCACAGATCTATATGAACAATATGACATTAGTTATAGAAGAATTACTAGTGTGGGTAATTAATAGAGAAGAACAAAGAACATTAGTAAGTTGAGGTGTATGGCTTAAGGAATTATTTTGGAAAAAAATAATTACTTAACCATGATGAGATGACATCCTATATATTTACTCGAAGTTATTATGTAATCAGTCAAGCATGTAAAAGCATCAAGGTCGATTGATCAAGAGTTTTAATAATTTTCAAGGTATAAGTAAAGATTATATCTTGCACAGCTAAAGTGTGGTGTCATGTAGCAAATGTGATATGTATGTGATGTAAACTATTATGAAGAAAGAATATGTGAGCTTTGTATGATGTGAAATATGATGTATGATCAAATAAAGTGCAAAGTATAACAATGAGACAATATTGTATTTATATCTATTCTTGTGAAGAAACTTATTTGTATATTTCCTATTAGGGTAGTGGGCTCTTCTTTCATACATTGTATTTTATCTACCAAATCTTGACAGAGTTGAAATAACTTCTAACAAAGTTTAGGCTTTTAATAGGGCCTAGTCCTCTAACAAGGACTCGAGACACTATATGTATTTGACAGATTCCTATCAGGGTCAATATCCTTAACATGTTTCTTTTTTTTAGTGGATCATCTTATGGGTATCTTCCCCACTAGGGATGTCCCTTGGAAAGGGTTTCCCTAGTTAACAAAAAATGGTGTTATGAGTTCTCTATATGTATGGTTGTATTTACTATTCAACATTTTTGGTTTAATTTCATATGCAAGCTATAAAGTAATTAACAATATCTAGTAGAGTATCTTCTCATGGAGAGAACATGGAAGAAATGCAATGTGTATGGGCCCTTGCATGCCAATGTTATTGATCTTTCTTTGGGGGGATAAGGAGTAGAAAGTATCAAAAGTTTTTTTCAATTCTAGCCTTGGAAAGGAATGGTTATATATATTTTACATTTGTAAATATCTTACATAGTGGTACACCTTCATCCATCTATTATGGGTTCAATGCGAATCCAATTGTAGAAGCCTTGGATGGGTTTTTTTGTGTTATGTTTCATGTTGTGAGATTTGAATTGGTTGTCACCCATTGGTTATCGATTCTCCTATCTTGATGGGTGGTTTGAGACTTGAGATCTAGGATGGGAGGTGAGCTCTCCATGATTAGTTGTATGTGTATTTTCAGATTTTGGATAGGTCCTTATGTTTGAGAAAAATTGGACTTGGAGCATTCATAGTGTTGAGTCACTGTGTTAGAGACTCCTTTGTTTCTCATCATCTTGTTGCATTGTTGTATCCTTAAATTTAAAGGAAGGTTCATATTATTATTATTATATATTTTGATTAAATTAGTAATTTTATGTCAAATTGAGAGAGAAAAATATTTTATTTGTTGAAGAAAGATGGATTGAATTGGCATAATATTCCAATAGTTGTTTCCATGGTATACCTTAATCTCAAGTTGAAAAGGAAGATATATTGTTAAATCATTGAGTTGTTTCATTGTGGGAATCCTATCTTTTGTAATTTTTTAATAGCGATAAAGGAACTCTAGATTTCTTCTACTATATAGTAGATCCATTTATTAAGATGACACACAATCCTATTATTGAAAAAAATAACTACCCTTCTATGTTCATTCCTAAAAGCTTAAGAAAATTGATCAAATAGACTATATAGGTCATGTTCTTTATTATTTAATTCCCTTGAAAAGAATGTGTAAATCAATCTTATAAAACATACACATCCTATAATGTATAACCTTCCTTAATTTAATTGAAAAGAGAAAATCAAATGCATTACCATTAAAATTGAGTGTGAAAAAATTTTACCCCTTCAGTATAAATTAAGTTTTGTGGTTTTCATTCCCAAATGAGAAATGAGACCCTATAGGTCTCTAGATTTTATATGGGGAAAATGATTAAATTCTCTCCACACTAACTTCCTACTTGACATCTACCCCTTATTGAAGAAAAAATTTCAAAATAATGCCTTTATGGCATTTGAATGCAAGTACATTTAAATAAGGAGATTGGAGGGGATGAGATGGGGGGGTCTCACACTACCCATCACCCTCAAAATGACTTCCCCAAGCACCTTACACAAGCTTTCATGAGTAATGACAAAGTCAAAATAAATAAATAATGACAAATATACACCTTCAACTTACCCTTGCCATTAATTACTACCTTTTAAAAAATGGCTCCTCCTAACCAAGTGCTTGACCTAGTGGACATAGGATTGATTAGCAAAACCTTCAATTTGGACATGGCTATCTTCCATCCAAATTTTATAGTTAACCGATTTTCCAAAAAAAATTAAAAATTTTGATTTTTCTAAAAAAATCAGCATTTGATCTTCATAATTTGTAGTCAAAAGCAACACAAAAATTGGAAAAAAATAACTACATTTTTGTGAATCTAGAAAAAAAAAATTTGACTTTATTTTGTCATTAGTGTATTTTGGATGGAAACTAGCATGTCCCCTTTAATATGGAAGGATTAAGCAGGTTGAGGAGGGTACTCTTGTTAGGTATGGTCCCCCCTCCCTTTTCAACTTCAAACTCCTTTGGCCACCCATCTACCCCCCAGTACTTGCACTTAGTAATTGTTGGTGTTTTTCAACTATTGAATAACAAAGGCTCAATACCAAGATAATAATGCTCAAAAATCTAAGGATTAGCTATGTCCTATTAAAAAATTATGCTTGCATATTATCTGGAACCAACTTCAACAAAACAATGATTGGCTTTCTACGCTTTAGGCTCTATAAAACCAAGGTGGGTATACCTAAGGGATAATCTAGAATGAATGTTGTTGTGTGAGAATTTTATTAGTTTTATTATGATTCTCATCTTATATCTATAACACATATATATATTTTAATCATTTCTTATCACTTTCAAATGATATGTATCCCTTATAAGAAAATTTGGTCACAATTCTTCTCAGATTTGCAAGTATTTTTAACCATAACAACTAACTAAAGATAAAATGCTACATGCAATCAAGTGTTGACCATCTTTGGAGCTCTTCAAATAGTAAAATAAAGGTGATTTTTATTTTAGACTCGATGCTTATTTGTGATCTTCTTATCTACAGACTGGATTAATTAGATAAGTACCTATTCCATTGGGATTTAGAGTCTACACCAATTTATAGATCTAATTTGTTACAATACAACAAATATTAATAGCAATTCTTAATGGAATTCACTCTTATAGACAACCTTTCTACAATCATAGCAATCCCATCAAATTCATTAAAGCCTTTACTTAATTCATTGAATCAATAGCAATAATGAATTGACATACAACTTAAGTGAATTGCATTCCATTGGACAAGCTTTACTCATACAATATTAGAATAACCAGATAATAACAAAGGAGACAAACTTCAGCAAGAATAGATATGGGGACAATTCAATTTTGTATTAATTTTCCTTGAAAATTGTATACAATTGTAGTAAAATTTAGAATGACTCTAAAAAGACACAAAGAACATATGATATCAATGTATTCTATAAAAAATTATAGAGAAGATATATCATGAAGTTTTTCTACCATAATTGGATCGAACTATACTCAATATAGACTCGAATTGTATTAGAAATTGGACCCTTCTCTAGCCCTAGAATCTCACTTATATAATGTGAGATGCAACAAGCTTCAAGTGTAGAGAACTAATAGGTGTCCTTTTATAAAGGTTATTTACATATAGCTATCAGAAAAGGAAAAAATTGTGCATAACAAAAAAACTTATACATCATTACATTCTTTTGGTAGGCCCCTCATTTTGGAAAACTACAAACTCTATGATTTGAATCTTCATTAATCTGATCCTTTGAATTAAGCAGCTATCAGGCTTAAAAGTGACATGTCTTATTTTGTTGCCTACAAGTTTACTTCAACTCAGGGGTTTTCCCTATCCTCATCATGAACTATTAAATTAATAGTTACATTTGCATCTTCCTCTACCCCATTATCCTCTACCATCTATTCTACAAACAAAAATTGTTCCTTCCACTCATTGAAAATAGTGTCATCAGGCCAATTAAAATTTAGGATTTCCCTTTGTATTGTTACAATAGAATTTCCAACTGCTTCTATCTCAACGAGGTCCTTTTTGATGGCTTTATAGAATAATTATACTTTAACTAACTCCTCATTGGTCATTGACCATAATATATGCCCTTTCTCATATATAACATTATTCATTCTTTGGCATAATATATTATCTAACTCATTTTTCCACTCTTCCTTTTCCTTTATTTTATCAATATTTTTTTAGAACACTAGGAAAAAGGTCAAACTTCTCAACTATGTATTTAGAGAGGCAAATGGTTATTCTCTTTTCAATAGAGACCCATTGATTATCAAAATCCTCCAATTTATTCAATAAATCAAATATCTTTTCTATTTGATGGAAAGGCAAATGGATGATAGATACGCACATAGTAATGATGTCATTATTTCTTTCACCCCATTTTTGTACAATGGGTTTGAGATTATCTTCATATCTTTTTATTTCATCCCAAAGAATTATAACTCTTGCCAACTAATCAAAAAATGTTGGCCATTCAATTCTATCTACTAGGAACAAAATTATTTGCCTCTACTTTTCTCATATTGGTTATTCAATTCTATATGCATTGCATAAAATTTATTTCTATCTTCTTCAAACTCCTCTTTAGCGTAGAATTTTGTGGGGTGTCTAGGATTTCCACAATGGGTGTGGATTTGAATGGCTCAACTAGTTGCCAGGGGTATACAATTCTGGGCCTACTGGATTCTCCCACTTTTCTCTTCCCAAGTAGCTTGTCCATTTGAGAGACCTTTTCCTCTTGTAATTGTATTTGTTTTCCCCTATCCTCATAAGCCTTCAAGCCTTCTTCAAAATTGGCATTGAGTTCTACAACTTGTTCTATTCTTTTCTAGACACCACATTCCCAAATTGCATAATTTTTAAAGCCATTCAAAAAATTTGTTGGCCACTAACTTCACTAGCCCTAAATACTTTAAGAGCACCAGTATGTTCTACACTAGAAATTTCTTTTATTCTAGTTTTATCTCTTTTTTCAATTGACCAAATTACTAGGTCTTGGTGGTCATTGCTGAATTTGACTCCCCTATTGGCCTGTAGTATCTCTTCCTTAGTTTTATATTGCACATTTTTCTCTTTTTTGATTGAGTCAAAAATCATAGCATTAGATATGTCCCATTCTAGTAACACTAAGACCCCTAACTCTTTTATCAAATGCCTCCTAGCCTTAGGTGTTAACTAGGAAAAATCACTCAAAAATTTGGATTTTACCTCTTCCTCAATGACAGAGTCTAGTTTGCCAGGCTGCTCTGCCTTTATTTTCTTGCAAATATTCTCAAAATTTCCTATATTCTTCCTCCATAAGAACTATGCAAAAGCCCCAAACTTAACAAAATTTTCATCATTTATAATTTTTTAAGAAGCTTGGGCAATTATTGGGTCTATCTCCTTACCTTGATAATCAAAAATTTTAAGGTCTAAGGAGGGTACAGGAGGCTCTTGTGGCACTCCTCTTTCCATGTCTACAGTGGAAACAATTACATCCCCTTCTCCACTAATCTATCTTAGCTGCTCCCTTAAGGATGCTTCATCATCTATTCTAATTGGAGTTTCACTTGGGGAGTACTCTTTTACATGAGAAGAAGATCCTTGTTCCAATTTCTACTTCTTTGGGGCACTATCTATAGGTGGGCTATCTAGCCTTGGTCTTATGTGAGGGGGAACCTATTGTATGTTCTGTACTACTACATACCCTACCCTCTTTTGCAATACATACTGACCAATAGCAACTATATTTCTACTATTTATTCTTCTTTGTACCTCTACAACTCTATCTAGATAGGCTTTGAAGTAAGTAGCCTTATCCTCATTCGTGGCTTGCATTATTGTAGCAAATTATTCATTAACACATGCATTTTGGCTCCCTAATATCTTTTATCCTTCAAAGGATCATAAGCAGAATTGAAAGCATTGATGAATTCCAACACTTTGCTGAATACTATCCATTTTTATTTTCTAACCTCCTACTCTTTTAAAGAGAAAATATTCTTGATAACATCTTTAGGAAAATACACCTATTTTTTCATATGGGCAGCCTTTGTCCTTTCTCTCAAAAGATCAAAGAATCCTTCTAGATTAATATATCTTGCATGTGACTTTGCCATGTTGTATTTATTGAATTTTTTTTTAGGTGTCTCCACCCTTTTCTTACAAAAACAAAATCATATGCCAGGGTAACAATTGGGAAGAAAGTGCCTTTATTCTTACTAATAATGTCTCTCTTCTTACATTTAATGGCACATGAAAATGTAGAACATGAGGCTTAAACATGAGGCTTTCCCAAAAACCATATACTCTGATCACTATAGAAACATTGTATGGGATTATATCCCCCAAATTGTAACTAACCAAAAGCCCCTTTGCATGGTCCTTGGTTTTGACCAATTCTAACAGTGATTGGGAAATCCTACGGCTATCTCCTCTCAAAATAAATCTAAGCTTAGATGTAAAATATCTTTGAAATCTCACAAAACTAGCATTTCTGCCCTATGAGGTCCTATGAACACTCCACAATTGAATTGGATTCTTTTCTCCATCCTTTGTCAATTTTGATTCCATACCTTTAGAGGAAAATGTAACTCCTTTGAAAAAATATACATGCATGAGCATGGAGTACTGGCAAAAAGGTTTGTTTACATCCCCTTTTCATATTCCTACCAATCTATTGTGAAATTCTTCTACTAAGAGAGAGGCAAAATCTAAAATACTACCAATCTATTCCAAATTCTTCTACTAATTCATCTATCCCAAAGATTTGGTAGAGGGAAAAATATAAAGCTTGAGCCATAGGATTAAATTATTTCCTCATTAGTGGCTTTGAGGTGCTAGGTGTGACCAAGGATAGTGTACCAATTTGGGTAAAATGTTGTTGCAGAGGCTCTGATCTTAGGTACACCCTTTGTGCACCATACCTTGTTTGAAGGTCATCCATGTCAATGATCTCATGCACAACACAATTAGGGTTGAGGTTAAAACCTCCCTAATCAAGTTTGGAGAAACCTTGAAAAGATTTTCTCTAGAATAGTTCTTCACAAATTTGGTAATGTGATCATACTTCTTGGCCAAGTCAACCAATAGATCACTATCAAAGAACATGCCCAGGACAACTAACTTTCCAATATCAAATTCCTAGACATTGCTTAATGGGGTGTCTAGTTTTCTTTCTAAAAACCATTTTTTTAAAAACTCTAATCCCCCAATGAAAATCTTAGCATCTCTCAAATTATTTGCTTTATCATAAAAACCCTTCACAACTATTAACCTAGAGTTCTTAGAAATGAACTCCCTTCCTGTTGTTATTTCATTTATAGATGGGGGAAATTGCTCAAGAAAATAATCATGGATATGGCTCTTGAGATAATTGGTTTGTTTAGAGAATTCCTTTCATAGAGGCATTTTGAACACTCTAGACTTCAAACAACACCAAATACTTA
This sequence comes from Cupressus sempervirens, assembly GCA_028749045.1. Taxonomy (NCBI): domain Eukaryota; kingdom Viridiplantae; phylum Streptophyta; class Pinopsida; order Cupressales; family Cupressaceae; genus Cupressus; species Cupressus sempervirens. The sequence continues at coordinate 874,486,720 of CM053786.1, forward strand.
ATTTTTCACAAGTTGTAGATCTCTTACATGCTAAATTGTTCCTCTTCCTCTATTGAAAATTGTTGCAATTCATTGAACACCTAGTAAAAATTGTGTGCCCTAGCTTTGAAAGTTCTTTATGCTCTGATAACCTTTTATGCTTGGGTGGTTCAATAATGTTGTCTTCATGAATTTTATTCATGCATTGAGATCACATGAACTAACTTTAAACATGTTAACTTCCATTAGCCATTATTTCCATGTTGCTTCCAAATTTGAATCTTATTCATTGATTTTAGTAGATCAGATGGTCCTAATTCAAAAAAGCAAAATTACTTTATAGCTTTAAATATCTAGCCACATGTCAACTAGGTGCTTCCCTACATTGCTTAAACTTATTACATTTTGCTAATGCAGGCACGCATTGGCTATTGATCTTTCCTTAGATCAATGATTATGAGAAATAAAACAACCTTGCAGCAACATGCAAAAATGTGAAATGCAACTGGTGTAATAAATCTTCCAACCTGGCACACATCAGCCCACCTTGGTTGTTGTTGGTCCCACTTTGCCACATGTCATGTTAGCAAAATGTGGGAAAGCACCAACCCTTGATCATGGTTGAATTGATGATCATAGATTATTGTAATACTATGACACCCAATCAACTACATTAACCAATAGAAAATCTCCATGTGGAGAAGTACATTCTAAAAAAATCTACATGAATAGGTACCTTATTATCTCCTAAAGGGGTGGGTCCCTAACATCACAGTTTCCACAAATTAGTCTAGTGCTTCCTCACTTTATTTAAAATTCAAGAATCTTCTTCATGGAGGTAAGCACTATCTGTCGATCTTACCCAAATTGACAGTGTATCAAAATCTTTGTATTCCATGATCTAATCATCTAACTTGACCAATAAAATAACACCTTTTAACCATCATGCTCTAACACCTTTGACTACTACATTAATTATTAGATTTTTCATGCCCATGACATCATCACTCCCAACTTGGCATACATGTCACATTTTGGCAATGAATGTGCTTGAAATTATCATAGTTTAACAACTTGGTGTGACTCAAAAATCTTCCCAAAACTTGGTCCCACTATGCCACATGGTGCAAAGGCCCTTGCCTATATTATTTAAAATTCAAGTAGTTTCTTAGTGTGGGTAAGTGCTGGCTACTCATCTTCAAAAGATCTATAGTTGTGAGGATTCAAACATCTTCAACAGACAACCTTTTTGACTGGTCCAACTAGCATTACACATTAGCATCTCTTTACAACCTAGTACAACTCAACACATACCCTTCAAAATTGGTCCCACCTTGTCATGTGATAGATTAGCATTTCCCTACATTATTTAAAAATCATGCAACTTCATAAAGTGAGTAAGCACTAACCATGGATCTTACACAGATCAATGATCACAAAATCTTGCATCCTTATAACATCGAGTCAGTTGGATTGACCAATGAGACACTTCATTTTTAATCCAACTCACCTAAAAAATACCATGGAAGACATGTCATTATTACCCTCTGAAAAAGGTAGGCCCATGATATCATGTTGTGCCACACATCACATCGGCACTTCCCTATTTTGTATAATTCTAATGCATTTTCTTAATGTAGGCAAGCACTGGCCTTTGATCTTAATAAGATAAATGGTGCATCAAAACTAAAAATAAACTAATGCCTTCATTAAAAGACCAACCAATTACATCATAATAATTTTAGAATGTGTATTAAAGGTACTGACAATTCTGCAAAAAGATTCCAACTGACTCTGACAAACCATAAACTTAGTAGTGCACTGAAGTTCCATCATCAGCAAGGGCTATTTGGTGAAAAGGTGATTGCATGCTTTATTTAAGGACCTTTCATTTCAATATTTTGGGGATACACCATCCCTCGATCTAACTAAGATTGACGGTTGATCAAAAAGGTGATGTAGTTAATATTTTTCAATAAAATATTTGAAATAACTACGATAAAAAATAAGGTTATAAAAGGTTTATAAAAAATTAATGAAGTCATCCTTGCACAAGTAAAACCTTAGGGTAAATATGTCCCACCTAAAAATAGTTTGAAATAGTATTTTCAAAAGTTTTACAAAGCTAGGGTAAAACAAGATAAGGCATTAGGGTTTTTTGATGAATTTTACCCAGGGTCTTGACCTAATTTCTAAATTTCAAGGCACATACTCAGGGTTTTTCACAACTGAATGCACAAAATAGGAATGGTGAAAAACTAGGCTAACAATGGCTCTATTTAGGGACATTGAATTCTTAGGACTCAAATGAGGGCTCAGAATTTCTGGGAGAAGTAGACCACAAAACAAAGATTTCTTAAAATTTGACAACTCTGAGGGAGCAAAAAACATAGGGAAAAACTATGCACAAGAAACTACACAAAGGCTAAAGGATTTACCAGTGTACAGAAAAACCCTAGACTACTATTCATGGAAGAAACAAGTATTTTTTCAAGAAAAATACCTCTTCAAGAACTGTCCATGAATTGGCAGTTCAAGAATGTTGTCTAACAAATCCTTGAGGATATAAGAGTCTTCTCCTCATGTATTTTCACTTAGATAGGGATCTAACTAAATAGGTTCAAACTTACAATTTTTTCCTTTATCCTCAATTTTGGCATTCTACATGAAGACTAAATCTCCATCTTCAAAAAATTTTCTTATTGTCATTTTTTCATATAATGTCTTGACTTGTAGTTGCAACTTTTGGTTCTTGAGAGATGTTTCTCTCTTGGTTTCTACTAGTCCTACAAGCTCATCCATCCTTTCTTGCAAGTCATCAATGATATCCTCATCATACATTTCAATGTAATTATACAAGCTCATTAGATTATTCTAAAGAATCCTTTCTTGAATTCCATATAACATATCAAATGGGGCTACACCAATGGCTTTCTTCACTATCACCCTGTCAGCCCATGTTGCTAGCTACAACTTGGAATCCCATGCCTTCTTGTTATCATCCAATGTCCTCTGAATGAATTTAAACAAGATGTTATTGTGGATTCAGCTTGCCCATTTCCTTGTAGATGATAAGGAGAGGACACTGATCTCATAATTTCATATTTGTCACAAAATTTTATGAATTCCTCAGACTGAAAACACATTGCATTATCTGTCATAATTTTTTGAGGACAACCAAATCTGAAAATAATGTTATTCAATAAGAAATTGTTGACAACTTTACTAGTTGCATTTCTTGTAGGGACTACTTCTACCCATTTTGTGAAATAATTACTAGAAACTAAAATCCAAGAATAGCCAGTACTAGATTTAGGAGAGATGTCACCTATGAAATCCATACCCCATCGTTGATATGGTGCTTCAACCTCAACTAGCTTTAATGGAGTATTACTTGAGAACTTTAATTTTCTAGTAAACCTTTGGTAGGCATCACATTTCCTAACCATGATTTGAGCATCCTTAAAAAGGGATGGCCACCAGAATCTAGCTCTTATTACCTTATGTCCAGTGGTCTTGGCCATATTATGTCCTACACAAACTCTATCATGCATTTCATTCAATATTTCTTTTGATTTTTCTTGGTCAACACATTTTAATAGTACTCCCTCAAAATTTCTCCACCATAAATTATTCTTGACAATGATATACCTGATGGCTTGTAACTTAATACTCCTCTTCTCATTTTCAATCAAATGGGAAGGAGCTTCCATGTGTTGTAGATAATGGATAACATTAGCATACCACTCATAGTGATTCATGTCACATAAATCAGATCTGAGGTCATCAACTACCATATTTATCTAATTGGCATCTAGATTAGACTGAGCCATAAGTTTAGCTAGTCCTTGACCTCTTACCAGTTTTTTTATCTGTATTTCAATGTTAAGTTATTGGATCCTATTAATCCACCTGCATCTTCTACTTGATACTTCCTGTTGAGAAAAAATGTCCTTTACAGCTGCACTAGGTACAAATGCAATAACAGTAGCACCTACCAAATAAAATTTGAGAGCCTTAACAACTTTCACCAAAGCATATGCTTGTTTCTCATTTATATCATATTTTAATTCAATAGGCTGTAATGACTTACTGAAGAATGCAATTAGTTGTTCACATCCTTCCTCATTCTTCTATAATAAGACTATAGCTACAGGATGGAAAGATGCAAAAGAGAATATGTGCATTGGTTTTGTGTAATCTGGAGTCCTAAGGACTGGAGTATTCTTTATGGAAATTTTAATATCTTGAAATGCCTATGAAGGTTCACCATCCCAGTTAATAGTAGCTCCTTTCTTGAACATTCTGAAAATAGGTCTACCTATCTTAGAAAAGTTTGTAACAAACCTCCTCAAAAAGTTAACTTGCCCAAAGAAAGATTGTATTCCTTTAACACTCTTTGGCTTAGGGACCTTATCAATGGATGCTACTCTTTTAGGATCTATCTTTACTCCATCCTTTGATGCTATATGTCCCAATAATTTTCCTTCAGTTACCCCAAAAGTACACTTCTTTGGATTTAATGACACTCCATATTCCAAGGCTTTGATAAAAATCTTCTCTAAGTGTTTACAATGGTCTTCAACCCTTTTCGAATAAGCTATAAGGTCATCTTGGTATACAACCATTACCTTATTGATGTACTCATGGAAAGCCACATGCATAGCTCTTTAAAAGGTGGCACCAACATTAATCAATCTGAATGACATCCTCAAATATACATAAGTTCCCTAGGGGGTCATAAATGCTATCTTAAACTACTCTTCTTCTTTTGCTAGAACTTGGTTATACCCTAAGAACCCATCCATCATGGGCATAAGCTCAAAGCTGGTTACTTGTTGCAACATAGCTTCCATGTTTGGCAACCCATAGTTATCTTTTAAAGAAGCAATGTTCATATTCCTATAATCCACACACAATCTGATATCCCCATTCTTTTTTCTGATAGGTACTAGATTTGAGACCCAAGTAGAATGTCTAATAGGTTTAATTATCCCCCCATCCCTTAATTTCATCAATTCCTCTTACATTTTAGGAGCTAAGGTGGGATTGACTAGTCTCTTTTTTGCCTAAAAGGTTTTACATTCTCCTTCAATGGCATGACATGTTGAAAAAGATTGTCTCTGTAGGTCTTTACGTCATCATATGGCCATGCAAAAACATGTCTATATTTCTTCAGTAGCTAAATCAAAATCTTCCTAATTTTTGCTGACAAATTCTTACCAATATAAACTTTTTTAGGGGCCTCATTAGTACCCAGATTTATCTCTTCTAGCTCTCGAGGTTTACAATCTTTAGCCCCAGGCTTCACGCTATCTTGGTTATCAAACATGTTCTCCAAAACAACCAAACTTTTAGGTACTATATTAGTCTTTAATTGTATAACCTCTTGACCAAAGATTGTTTCCTTCCCATCTATGGTTTCAACCAAATCACTATAATCCAACTCCTAGCCATGGTATTTATCTTCATTCTATAAGAGGTTCACAATGTCTTTATCATCTTCAAATACTTGCCAATGTTCAATATTTTTGGGTATTGGTGGCCTATTTTGACCCTTAATCTATGAAATTCCCACGAATGATACATCTTTTGGTTGAATTGCTACATTTTCTAATAGGTCAGCCATCTTATTCTAACTCCTATCTTTCCATGAAATACCAAATGCATCAAAAAATTCTATCTAATCTCAAACAATATTTCTATACTATTTCAACGTTTTATTCTTAGAAGAATATGTTTCCCTTATCTATGAAATAACCAATTTTGAATCACCTATAGCCTATAACTTTTTGATTTCATGGTGGGTATCAACTTTCAATCCTAACAATAGGGCTTCATATTCAACTATATTGTTAGTACATGAGAAATTTAAGGTGAAGGAGTATCTAAAAGTGTTCTTCTTAGGAGAAACAAAAACTACCCCTACCCTTGCACCTTCTTTAGAACTAGCCCCATCAAAGAAGATTTTTCATAATATTGGTGAATCCATACAACACACAACTTCATGTTTGATCTCAGTAGGCAACTTATCAACTTCTTGGATAATTAACTTAGCCCTGAATGCATTCACACCCATGTCTAAAAAACAAGTAGCATTTTTATCAATTTCTTCCCCCAAAATATGACTGACCCTTGGCTCTCTATTCACTTTAATAGCCTTATCTTCTATGTGAAAAGTTTCATAGGTTAGGTCACATTGTAAACTACCTCCCATAGTAGCACTCTTTTTCCTAGAGAGCAACATTCATAATGTGGAGGGATATCAACTACAAGGATTGACATGGTCAATTCTACCTTAGGGTATGTAGCTAGCCTAAATGGTAAAGCATTTATAGTACCTATAATTGGGACTTCTCTAGCATCCATACCTCTACATTTGCCTTGCTTAGTGTCTACTTTAAACCCTAGGGCTTCCATTACTTTGAAAGGCATGATGGTGTTAGAAGCTCATGAATCTATCATGTAGTTTTTTAGGGTTTTTCCCTTTATAATCAGACTAAGAAATAATGGGTCAATATCTTCTATATATGCTACTAATGAATCATCCAGAAACATTTGGGGAATTTGAGATATAATACCACTATCTTCCACTACTAATGGGGTTTGTTGAGTGCCATTTTGTTCTATATTGTTTCTATTACATCCTATCCCTCCCAACCATGATAAGGCTTTGCTCTTATGCTCTTCAATTCTAAACAATTCAAACAAGGTTACTTTAATAGTAATTTGTGACAACATGGATATCATGTCAATAGGATCAGATATAGTGGGTTTCACAATCATACCTGGAGTAGGAACCATCTGAGCAAAAAGGACTATTATTTTCTTAACAATATTAGATCTTGATCTCTTTTCTTGCACAATTGGTTTTTTTGTCTCATTTATTTGTAATTGAACTTTCTTGTTGGGTTCCCACTTCTTGGTTTTGATATCTTTAACTTTAACTATGTCCACATTAGCCTCCTTTTTTTTATCCTTCATCTTATGTGTAATATCCTTAATGAATATAGAAGGCTTCCAAATATCATTGTTGACTATCTAGTTTCTCAAATTATAATTGCTATGTACTTGGGAAATAATCTCTGTAGTGATCCTATCAATTTCCTCTTTAGAAGGCATTCTTAAATTTACATGACCAACTTCAGAAGATGTAGCACATACTTGATCTTCATCATACCCTTCATTGTTTGAGAACACTTTTTGATGATGTAGTTGATAGGAAATTCTCTTATTTTCAAGATCACTTATTCTATTCCAAATCAGAATCCACACAATCAATACACATGCTCACCATGTTACAACTCACATCATCATGGCTCTTTTCTTCTTCTTCCTCCTCATTTTGTGCACTATGACCTAAAGTAAATGACTGAGCAACTACACAATACTATGAAGAGTGAGGTGATTCAAAAATAATACACCATGGCACATCCTCATTCATATTAACAAAACATTTTTGCAAAGGATCTGGTGTACCCTTATCTTTTACATTCTAGGTTTGGCTAGGAATTGGCTTACCATCCTTCCATTGAGTGGTATAAGGATAATTTTGCATTATGGGTTGTCTATTGAAGTTTTTATTGTTCACTAGGGCTTTCTCACCAACATTTTACTTATATGTATTGAAAGTAGTTGGGTTCATCTTTTTTAACAATTTCAATACCTGACCTACTGTGGCTTCTTTAGTTTTCTTACTTGCAGAAGTTTTATCCACTTCTTTCTTATTGTTGTTTTTTGGATTGAACAACTTTGGATCATCTCTCCTACCCAATTTTCTAGATGTTTTCCTATTATTTTCAATATTCACTACAATCTTATAAGAATCCCTCAAATTTTTAGGATCTTTGTCCCTTAACTACTAAGCCATCTTATTGTCAAAAGCATTAAAATATGTTGTATAAAAAAAATCCTCATTCAACCTCATAACCTGGAACAATTTGTACATACCTTTTTGGAATCTCACATTGAAATCAAATGTATATTCATTAGGGTTATTTTTAATGTTATTGAATTCATTTAACATGAACCTAGCATTAGCCTTGTCTCCATATTGTTCTTTGAACAACTTCTCCATATCACTCCATGAGCTAATGTTGTCATTAGGTAACCTTCCAAACCAATCCCTTGCATCCTTAGTCAATGAGTGAACAAATAAATTCATCACCACATCCTCATGTTCGACATCATATTCATTTAGCATATCTATAAAAACTCTTAAGTGCTCTTCACCAATAATAGCAATATTTCCAGAGAACTTGACCATTTTATCTCTTAAATCAAAGGATATGGGATGTGGAGCTCTAAGGATACTTGAAAATGACATTTGTTTATATTTTTCCATGTAGACGGGTTTCTTCTAAAAACTAGAAACATTTGAGGTGGTTGCTACATTGGCTTGGTTAAGAAAAAGATTTTAGAATTGTTGAGGTTGGACAAAAGATGCTTGAGTACTGATGGTGGATGATGAAGCAGGGATAGATTGAGATACTCCCTAAGTTGGAATTATTGGACTAGTAGTTGGTACAAAAATTATAGCTAGGTAGACAAGTTTGGCCATGAAGCCAATGCAGAATTAGACCTAATGAACTAGATTTTCCTCCTAGTTTCTATAGCTTGAGCTTTATTCTCAACCTTCTCGAGTTCTTTTGCAAGATCTTCTCTCTCTTTTCTAGCCTTTTCAAGATCTAGATCTAATTTTTATATTGAAGGGTTTACAAATTAACTAGTTTTCACTTGGGGCTCATTTATCTAGATTCCTATGGCTTTACCTTTTCTTTTGTCTGTCTACTTGGCAATGGATTCTACCTAGTTAGACTAGACATGCTTGTAGGATAGAACTTGTGAAGTAACAGGTTCTTGTTTTTGTCTTAGGAGTTTCTCTTGCTCTTGAAATTTCACTCTCAATCTATCTACATCCCCAAAAACATTAGCATGAAGGACCAAAGTTCTTTCTTCTAACTTCTTATTTTTTTCTTTTAAGTTAGTCATTCTTCTAAGTAGATTATCTCTTCCAACAAGGGCCTCTAGAGTAGCTTGCTCTCTTTCCTTTTCTAGATGAGCATGTTTGGCCTCTTCCTCAGAAACCCATTTTGTCAAAACTCCTATCTCTGATTGTACTTCTTTAGGATCTATAGAAGTGGCTTCTAAATTAGTACGATCATCTAGGTCTATAAGATTAGTTTCATTGTATGGGATAGCTCTAGGATAAAGGATCTCCAAATGAACTTCTAAGTCCTAGCCTATGGTTCATCTCAGACATTAGATATGGGCTAGGGGATGCATTCCCTACTAGTAACATATATTTGTCTTGCTATGTTCTCTCATCTGGTAATGAGGTACTAAATAGTCCTCCTAAAAGCCTTGCGGTTTCTAATTTAGATCTAGGTGAAGAGGACTCTCTCCCTACCACTAGTTGGTACTGAGAATTGATTGACACACTACCTCTTGGTTTCTAGGTGGGGTTTGGTTCTACCTTTTTCTTATTTAGGCTCTTCCTACCATCTTGAGGTAACTCACTATACATTGGTACACTAGGACTGGCTTTTGTGTAAGCTCTTGTGTTTTTTCTCCTATTAGCCATATTTATTATTTATCAAATAAGCACTAGTTTCAAAACCTTGACCAAGTTGCCACCCTAACGTAGGGAAAATATAACAATGGAAAGTACTTCTAACTTTCAGGAAAGGACACAAGACAATATAAAAATATCTGGCACACTAATGAACCAATCAATGAGGTCATATGACTGCAACTCTTTCTTAATAGATAGACACTTAGAAGGGTTGTATACATTGGTATGCATCTATGGAATTTTTATTTTCTTTTTCCTTTTTAAATTCTTAAGGTTTGTCACTAAAACATAGCCACTATGACCATGAGCCATACCAAAGGATCTGATAGACATGTACATAACAAGACCAAAGATATTGCAGTATTTTTTACACTTGTATTGGATAACTCCCTAGTAGAGTTGCCATTTTGTTTGTTTTTTTCAACTATTGAATAACAAAGGCTCAATACCAAGATAATAATGCTCACAAATCTAAGGATTAGCTATGTCCTATTAACAATTATTCTTGCATATTATCTGGAACCAACTTCAACAAAACTACGACTGACTTTCTACTCTTTAGGCTCTACAAAACCAAGGTGGGTATACCTAAGGGATAATCTAGAATGAATTTTTTTGTGTGAGAATTTTATTAGTTTCATTCTGATTCTCATCTTATATCTCTAACACATATATATACTTTATTCATTTCTTATCACTTTCAAATTATATGTATCCCTTATAAGAAAATTTGGTCAGAATTCTACTCAGATTTGCAAAAATTCTTAACCATAGTAGCTAACTAAAGCTAAAAAGCTACATGCAATCAAGTGTTGACCATCTTTGGAGCTCTTGAAATAGTAAAACAAAGGTGATTTTTATTTTAGACATGGTGCTTATTCATGATCTTCCTATCTGCAGGCTAGATTAATTAGATCAGTACCTATTCCATTGGGATTCAAAGTCTACTCCAATTTATAGATTTGATTTGTTGTATTACAACAAATATTATCAGTGATTCTTACTGGAATTCATTCTTACAGACATCCTTTCTACAATCATAGCAATCCAATCAAATTCATTAAAGCCTTTAGTTAATTCATTGAATCAATAGCAATAATGAATTGACATACAACTTAAGTGAATTTCATGCCATTGGACAAACTTTAATCATACAATATTAGAATAAATAGATAATAACAAAGGAGACAAACTTCAGCAAGAATAGAAATGGGGACAGTTCAATTTTGTATTAATTTTCTTTGAAAATTGTATACAATTGTAGTAAAACTCAAAATGACTCTAAAAAGACAAAAAGATCATATGTTATCAATGTATTCTCAAAAATTTTATAGAGAAGATATGTCACCATAACTAGATTGAACTATACTCAATATAGACTCAAATTGTATTAGAAATTGGACCCTTCTCTAGCCCTGGAATCTCACTTATATAATGTGAGATGCAACAAGCTTAAGATGTAGAGAACTGACAAGTGTCATTTTACAAAGGTTATTTACATTCAAATATCACAAAAGGACAAAATTGTATGTAAAAAAAACAAACTTATACATCATTACATTCTTTTGGTAGGCCACTCTATGATTTAACCCTTCATTAATCTGATTCTTCAGAGTAAGTAGCTATCAGGCTTAAAAGTGACATGTCCTATTCTATTGCCTACAAGTTTACATCAAATTAGGGGTTCTTGTTTTCCTCATCATGAACTATTAAAGTAACCATTACATCTACATCTTCCTCTACCCTGTTATCCTCTACCATCTATTCTACAAAAAAAAAAAAATCCTTTCACTCATTGAAAATAGTGTCATCGTGCCAATCAAAATTTAGGATTTCCCTTTGTATTGTTATAACAAAATTTCTAATTGCTTCTATCTCAATGAGGTCCTTTCTGATGGATTTATATAATAATTGTACTTTAACCAACTCTTTATTGGTCATTGCCCATAATATATGCCCTTTCTCATTTATAACATTATTCATTCTCTGGCATAAAATATCATCTAACTCATTTTTCCACTCTTCCTTTTCCTTTATTTTATCAATCTTTTTTCAGGGCACTAGGAAAAATGGTCAAACTTCTCAACTATGTATTTAGAGAGGCAAATGGTTATTCTCTTCCAAATAGAGACCCATTGATTATCAAAATCCTCCAATTTATTTAATAAATCAAATATCTTTTCTATTTGATGGAAAGACAAATGGATGATAGATATGCACATAGTAGTGATGTCATTATTTCTTTCACCCCATTTTTGTACAATGGGTTTCAAATTATCTTCATCCATTTTTTATTTCATCCCAAAGAATTATAACTCTTTCCAATTGATCAAAAAATGTTGGCCATTCAATTCTATCTACTAGGAACAAAATTGTCTGCCTTAGCTTTTCTTCATACTAGTTATTCAATTCTACATGCATTGCAGACAATTCATTTCTCTCTTCTTCAAACTCCTTTGTAGTGTAGAATTCACACCTCTGTGGGGTGTTTTGGATTTCCACAATGGGTGTGGATTTGAATGGCTCAACTGGTGGCCAAGGGTATACAATTCTAGGCCTTCCAGATTCTCCCACTTTTCTCTTCCCAACCAGCTTGTCCATTTGAGAGACCTTGTCCTCTGGTAATTTTATTTGGTTTCCCCTGTATTCATAGGCCTTTAGGACTTCTTCAAATTTGGCATTGAGTTCTACAAACCTGTCATGTTCTTTCCTAGACACCACATTCCCAAATTGCACAATTTCTAAAGCCATTCCAAAAATTTGTTGGCTACTAACTTCACCAATGCTAAATACTATAAGAGCACCAGTATGCTCTACACTATATATTTCTTGCATTCTAGTTTTATCTCTTTCTTCAACTGACTAGATTACTAGGGCTTGGTGGTTATTGCTGAATTTGACTCCCCTATGTGCCTGCAATATCTCTTAATTAGTTTTATACTACACATTTTTCTCTTTTCCGATTCAATCAAAAATCATAGCACTAGCTATGTCCCATTCTAGTAACACTAAGACCACTGAATCTTTTATCAACTACCTTCTAGCCTCAAGTGTTAACTAGGCAAAATCACTCAAAATTTTGCATTTGACCTCTTCCTCAATGATAGAGTCTAGTTTGCTAGGCTACTCTACCTTTATTTTCTTACACACATTCTCAAAATTTCATATATTCTTCCTCCATAGGAACTATGCAAAAGGCCTATACTTAACAAAATTTTTATCATTTATAGATTTTTTGGAAGCTTTGGAAATTATTGGGTCTATCTCCTTACCTTGATAATTGCAATTGTAAGGTCTAAGGAGGGTACCAGAGGCTCTTGAGGCACTCCTCTTTCCATGTGTCTACAGTGGTAAAAATTACATCCCCTTCTCCACCGATCTATCTTAGCTACTCCCTTAGGGATGCTTAATCATCTATTTTGATTGGGGTTTGACTTGGGGAGTACTCTTGTACATGAGAAAAAGGTCCTTGTTGCAATTTTTGCCTCTTTGGGGCACTAGCTGCAGGTGGGCTATGTAGGCCTTGGTCTTATGTGAGGCAGAACCTACTATATGTTCTATACTACTACATATCCTGCCCTCTTTTGCAATGCATACTAGCTAGGAGCAACTATATTTCTATTGTTTATTCTTCTATGTACCTCTACAACTCTATTTGGATAGCCTTTGACATAAGTAGCCTTCTTCTCATTCATGGCTTGCATTATTTAGTGAAATTATTCATTAACAGATGCATTTTGGCTCCCCAATATTTTTTATCCTTCAAAGGATCATAGGAAGAGTCAAAAGCATTGATGAGTTCCAACACTTTGCTAAATACTATCCAGTTTTCTTTCCTAACCTACTACTCTTGTAAAGAGAAAATATTCTTGATAATATCTTTAGGAAAATACACCTATTGTGTAATACAAGCAGCCTTTGTCTTTTCTCTCAAAAGATCAAAAAATCCTTCTAGATCAATATATCTTGCATGTGACTCTGCCATGTTGTATTTATCCAAAAAAAATTTGAGGCGTCTCCATCATTTTCTTACAAAAAAAAATTATGTGCCAGGGTAACAATTGGGAAGAAAGTGCCTTTATTCTTAGCAATCATGTCTCTCTCCTCAATGGTTCCAGTCTGCCACAATATTTTTTCTATTCCTACCTTCAATGGCACATGAAAAGGTAGAACATGAGGCTTTCCCAAAAATCCATATACTCTAATCACTATAGAAACATTGTATGGGATTATACCCCCCCCCCCCCCAGTTGTGACTAACCAAAAGCCCCTTTGCATGGTCCTTGGGTCTAACCAATTCTAACAATGATTAGGGAATTCTAGGTTTATCTCCTCTCAAAAGCAATCCAAGCTTAGATGCAAAATATCTGTCAAATCTCACAAAATTGGCATTTCTAGCCTCCGAGGTCATATCAATGCTGCACAATTGGACTAGATTCTTTTCTCCATCCTTTGTCAATTCTAATTCCATACCTCTAGAGAAACATGTAACTCCTTTTAAAATAAATACATACTCCTTTGAAAAGACATACATGCATGAGCATAAAGTACCAGCAAAAAGGTTTGTTTACATCCCCTTTTGATATTCCTACCAATCTGTTGTGAATTTCTTATGCTAAGAGAGAGGCAAAATCTAAAATATTAGTCATTCCAAACTATAATGTTTGAGCCATGATAAGAATAATAGAGCCTGGGATGTGTTCCCCTTCATCCATCAGAAAGATTTGGTTGAGGGAAAAGTGTAAAGCTTGAGCCCTAGGATTAAATTATTTCCTCATCAATGGCTCTAGGGTGCTAGGTGTGATCAAGGATAGTGTACCAATTTGGGTAAAATATTGTTACAGAGGCCCTAAACTCAGGTACACCATCTGTGCATCATACCTTGCTTGAAGGTCATCCATGTCAATGATCTCATGCACAAAATGATTAGGGTTGAGGTTAAAAACCTCCCTAATCAAGTCAAGAGAAACCTTGAAAAGATTTTCTCCAACATAGTTCTTCACAAATCTTGTAATGTGATCATACTTCTTGGCCAAGTCAACCAGTAGATCATTGTCAAAGAAGACCCTTGGGACTACTAACTTTCCAATATCAAATTCCTAGACATTGCTTAATGGGGTGTCTAGTTTTCTTTCTGAAAACCATTTTCTAAGCAACTCTAACCCCCCATGGAAATCTTGGCATCTCTCAAATTATTTTCTTTATCATAAAACCCCTCCACAACTATTAACCTAGAGTTTTTAGGAATGAACTCCCTTCCTACTATTATTTCATTTGCAAATGGGGAAAATTGCTCAAGAAAATCGTCATGGATAGATCTCTTGAGATAATCAATTTGTCTAGAGAATTCCTTTTGTGGAGGCATTTTAAACACTCTAGACTTCACACAACACCAAATACTTATTTTTTTATGAGTTTCAAATCTCTTACCTACTAAATTGTACCTCTTTCTCTGTTGAAAATCACTACAATTCACTAAATGCCTAGTAAAATTTATGTGCCCTAGCTCAGAAAGTTCTTTGTGCTCTGATAACCTTTTACACTTTGGTGGTTCAATTTCAGTGGCTTCTTGGATTTTATTCATGCATTAGGATCACACAAACAAACTCTAAGAACATTAACTTCCATTAGCCATTATTTCATGTTTCTTTTGAATTTGAATCTTATTCATTGATTTCAATAGACCGGACGACCCTGATTCAAAAAAAGTAGAATTGCTTTATATTTTTAAATATCCAGCAACATGTCAAATAGGTGCTTGCCTACATTGCTTAAACTTCTTTCATTTTGATATTGTGGGAATTGCCGACCATTGATCTTTCCTCAGATCAATGGTTATGAGAAATAAAACAACCTTGTAGCAACATGCAAAAATGTGAAATATAGCTAGCGTAATAAATCTTCCAACCTAGAAAACATCAACCCACCTTGGTTGTAGTTGGTCCCACTTTGCCACGTGTCACATTAGTGCTTCCCTACATTATTTAAACTTCTACCACCTTGAAAATGTGGGCAAGCACCAACCCTAGATCATTGTTGAATTGACAAGCATAGATTATCTACAATGACACCCAGTTAGTTGCATTGACCAATAGAAAATCTCCATGTGGAGTAGTACATTCTCCTGAAGGGGTGGGTCCCTAATGTCACATTTTACATTCATCAGGCAGGGGCTTCCCCACTTTATTTAAAATTTGAACATCTTCTTTATTCAGGTAAGCATTGTGCATTGATCTTACCCAAATCTAGGGTGTATCAAAATCTTTGTCTTTTATGGTCCAATCATCTAACTTGACCGATAAAATAATACCTTTTAACCATTGTGCTTGGACAAATCTAACTACTACATTAATTGTTAGAGTTTTCATGCTCATGGCATCATCACACCCAACTTGGCATACATGTCACATTCTACCAATAAACGTGCTTGAAATTATCCCAATTTTACAACTTGGCATGACTCAACAATCTTCCCAAAACCTAGTCCCACTGTACCACAGGGCACAAAGGTACTTGCTGCATTATTTAAAAGTCAACCAATTTCTTAATTTAGGTAAGCACTAGCCACTCATCTTCAACAAATCTATGGTCATGTGGATTCAAACATCTTTGATAGATAACCTTTTTGACTAGTCCAACTAGCATTACACATTAGCATCTCTTTATAGCCTAGTACAACTTAGCACATGCCCTTCACAATTGTTCCCACCTTGCCATGGATTAGATTAGCACTTCCTCACATTATTTAAAAATCATACAACTTCATAAAGTGGGTAAGTGTTGACCATGGATCTTACACAGATCAATGATCACAAAATCTTGCATCCTTATAACATTGAGTTAGTTGGATTACCCAATGAGACACTTCCTTTTTAATCCAACTCACCTGACAACTGCCATAGAAGACATTTCATTATTTCCCTCTAAAAAAGGTAGGCCCATGATGTCATGTTGTGCCATGCATCACATTGGCACTTTCTTGCTTTGTATAATTGTAGTGCATTTTCTTAATGCAGGCAAGCACTAGCCTTTGATCTTAACAAGATCAATGATGAATCAAAATTGAACATAAGATAATGCCTTCATTAAAAGACCAACCAATGACATCACAAGAATTTTAGAATGTGCATTAAAGGTACTAAAAATTCTGCAAAAAGATTCTAACCAACTTTGACAAACCATAAACTTTATGGCACACTAAAGTTCCATCATCAACAAGGACTACATGGTGCAAAGGAACTTTCTTACTTTAGTTAAAGAATTTGCATTTCAATATTGCAGGGATATGCCATCCATTGATCTAACTAAGATCGATGCTTGATCAAAAAGGTGTTGCAGTTAATATTTTTCAATAAAATATTTGAAATAACTGTGATAAAAAACAAGGTTATAAAATGTTTATCAAGAGTTAATGAAATCATCCTTGTGCAAGTAAAACCTTAGGGTAAATATGTCTCACCTAAAAATAGTTTGAAATAGTATTTTCAAAAGTTTTCAAAAGCTAGGGTAAAACAAGATAAGGCATTAGGGTTTTTTGATGAATTTTACCAAGGGTCTTGACCTAATTTTAAAATTACAAGGCACATACTTAGGGTTTTTCACTACTAAATGCACAAAACATTCATTTATATACTAAATTTAAATAGTGTTGTTCAAGTTATATTGAAATTATATATGGTTATCTTAATTAGTTATAATGATTATTTAATAGAATGTTAAAGTGTATGCTAAGGGGATGACCTTATACAATTAGTAAAGTGTTGTTAGTTATATTGCATAGATGAGATGTATATAATGAATGTTATTAGACTTAGAACTTGTGGGATGTTATAACCCCTAAGATTCAACTACTTGTCTATTTAGAATGAGTGTCTCCCTAAGGAAGTTAGATGATGAATGTTTAAAAAGGGCTTAATATGTTTTATCTTTATTTTGAAAACCTTATAGATTAAACCTCATAAAAGAAAATCATAATCTAGTGATTTCTCTATCTTCATAGTATCCATGTAATCCTAAACCTAATGTTTCATCAATCAAACAAACCTTATAAATCCACACCAATGTTTCTATAGCATCAACCTTAGTATAGTATGTCATCTTATCAACCTTGAATCAAATTTAGTGTTAGTTAAATTCATTGGTATTATCTTAATCCTTGAAGTGAGAATGAAAACGAATAGTGATGTAGGAGCATCCAGAGGTATAAGGGCAATCCTATGTCACCCAAAAAAAATGTACTTAGACTTAGTTTCTGTTTCATGTGTTTTCATTTTTGGACACCCATTTGGGTCAAATAAAGGTTCCAACTCTCACAGTTCAACTATCAGTGTGCTAGAAAATCCCAAAAAATAGGAGCATGCAATTTAGCCATCATTTTGGTGACCTAGAAGGTTTGAACTGGCTAGATGAATGTAATTGTGATTTAGAGCATTCCAAAAAAAGAATCAGGTCAAAAGGCCCCATGGTTTGAAAGTTATTGCAATTTTTTAGGTTTTGAAAACCTCCTAAGAATGCTTCAAAATCAGGTTAGGGGCATTAAATGACCTTGAAAAGGGTCAAAAAATGGGGGATGAATGGAGCCTTTCCATAGGGCTATAGCATGGTTCAAGAGCTTTCTGAAAATGTAAACGGTTCATTAATCGGAGCTATGGTTCAAAAGTTATGCCTCCCGAAAGTTTGATTACCGTTTCTGGATTCTTCTAGATTTGTGCCAACTTCTACCGCAGCTTTCGAAACCTTCTATTTGGTTGGTGGGTACCTACTAGCACTTTCTAGAATTTACTCCTAGTCCTTAACCCTCTGGGGTCTATTTAAGGAGATTTTTAGCATTGTAAAAGGCAGTTCGAAGTGGAGTTTGAGAGGAGGTACAGAAAGGAGAAATTATCTCCAGATTTATGCTATTGTAAGCCCTTAGGGCATGTTTAGTTTATTTTCTCTATACTATTTGTACTAGCTTATTTTTTTAGTTAATATAATTTTCCCCTTTTTTGTTGTGTCCATTTCGTGCTTGGGTTGTGTCCCCATCAAGTGGTATCAGAGCTGGTTTTCCTGAGTGTGTAGACAGAGCACTGACTGTGAGGCAGTTTGCACCAGGACTGTGTGGTTGTGGGTTTGAGTTAGAAGATGCCTCCACTAAGAGAGCATGGTGAAAGGGCTAGAGCTATTAATCCTAAGGAAGTTAGAGCCCTCCAAAGGCAGGTACAGGAATTGCAAGAGGAGCTTCGTAGAGGAGCAAATGGTTCTGCAGGTGATGACAGTGAGGATGAAATGAAGAAGAAGTAATGGGACCATAAGGGAAATTTGATGGGGAAGTTCTGAATCATGCAGAGGAAAGGCTTTTTAGGGCCATTACTAAGTTTGGGAAAGACCCACAATTGAAGTGGGTGTATTTTCAGGAAATTTGAAACCAGATGAGTTGATCGTTGGATCAATGAACTGGAAGAATACTTTGAGTATGAGGATATCAAGGACCCAGATAGGGTTAAGTTTGCAAAGGCCAAACTGAAATGCCATTCCAAAATCTGGTGGCAAGAGGTTCAATTGGAAAGAAATAGAAGAGGAAAGGAGAAGATCACAAGGTGGGATCACATGGTGGATAAACTAAAGAAGCAGTTCATTCCTATTGACTACGAGCTTGATTTGTTTAAGAAGATGCATGGGTTAAAGCAAGTAGAAAAATCAATCCAGTAATATATAGAGGAGTTTTATCAAATTTTGATTAGAGTGGGGCATGCAGAAAAAAATAAGGAGAAGGTTGCTTGTTATATCAGTGGGTTGTGACCTAGCATCCAGGAGGAATTAAGTCTAGTAAGAATGACCAACGTTGAGGAGGCATACCAGTTTGCCCTACGAGTTGAAGAGAAGTTGAATAAAAGGTTTGAACGAAGACAAAGAGGGCATGGTCAAGGAGGAAGGGGAAGTGGTAGATCATCTGGAGGCCACAATGAAACCCAAAAGAAAAATGAGGAGGTGGGTACTAGCAGGAACCAAAGGAATGAGGGTTTCAACCGCTCCCATGATCAAGACTTTGGAAATCAGAGAGGAAGAGGTAGAGGATGTGGACAAGGAAGAGGAGGCTTTCATGGTACCTATTTCCATTGCAATGAAGAAGGTCATCATGCCTTTGAATGCCCTCAACGACAAGGAAGGACAAATAGGAGAGCTGAGAGCCAAGCTAGGGTTGCTCATGTGGATGAGGATGCATAATCATCACATTCAGAGGATGCAAAAAGAGGAGAGACCTTGGTAAATGAAAGAGTCCTACTAAGTGGTGTGATTGAACTAGGACAATGGAGGAGTTTGTTCTGTACCAGATGCAAGTGTGAGGATAAATGTTGTGACATGATCATTGATGGTGGAAGCACTGATAACTTGGTATCAGAAGAGATGGTCTCTAAGTTGAAGCTCAAGAGGGAGAAACATCCCTAGCCCTATCGGATTGCTTGGGTAAAAGATGATCATAAGGTTCTGGTAAGTGAACAATGTTTAGTGAAATTCAAAATTGGGAGTTACCATGATGAAGTTCTCTATGATGTTATTTCGATGGATGTTTTCCATCTACTGTTGGGTAGACCATTGTAGTTTGATAGACATGCAATACATGATGGACATGCAAACACATACTCTCTGACAAAGGATGGAGTTTGCCACAAATTGAAGCCCATGAAAAAGGAAGGTGAAAAGGTATGTAGCAGTGCTAGGATTTGTCTTGTTGATGGAAGAAAGTTTTTAAATGGCATGAAACATCAGCATATGTGCTATGCTTGGATTCCTAGGAAAGATAAAGAAGGTAGTAGTGAAATACCACTTGAAGTTTCAGATTTACTAGGGGAGTTTGGAGATATTATCTCTGATAATGTTCCAGATGGATTGCCACTAATAAGGCAAATCAGTCATCAAATAGATTTGATTCCAGGAGCTAGTTTTCCTAACAAGGCTGGTCATAGGATGACTCCTACTAAAACAGAGGAGCTAAATAGACAAGTTCAGGAGTTGTTGAGGAAGGGCTTGATTCGAGAGATCCTGAGTCCATGTGCAGTACCTATAGTGCTTGCACCAAAGAAGGATGGAGAGTGGAGGATGTGTACAGATTCTCGAGCTATAAATAGGATAACCATCAAGTACCAGTTTCCTTTGCCAAGGATGGATGATCTTATGGACTGCTTGAGTGGAGCTCAGTACTTCACAAAGATAGATCTGAAGAGTAGTTATCACCAGATATGGATTCGAGAAGGAGATGAGTGGAAAATAGCCTTCAAGACCAAGGAGGGTCTTTATGAGTGGTTAGTCATGCCCTTTGGATTGACAAATGCCCCAAGCACCTTCATGTGGCTCATGAATGAGGTACTTAAGAAGTTCTTGGGAAAATTTGTTATTTTCTATTTGGATGATATTTTAATTTTCAGCAAGATCTTGGAAGAAAATTTACTACATATTCATAGTGTCCTTGAAAGGCTAAAGGAAGAGAAACTATTAATTAATCTAAAGAAATGTATCTTTGCAAAAAGGGAGTTAGTCTATTTGGGGTTTGTTATATCACCTAAAGGTCTCAAAATGGATCCAGAGAAGGTAAAAGCCATCTTGGAATGGCCTACTCCAAGGTCTGCTACTAAGGTAAGATCATTTCATGGTCTGGTTAGTTTTTACAAGAAGTTTATTAAGAATTTCAGTGGCATATGTGCACGCCTAACTGATACAATAAGAGGGGATAGAAAAGAGTTCAAATGGACTACAACAGCTGCAACAAGTTTTGAATTGCTGAAGACGAAGGTAACAGAACAGCCTGTGTTGGCACTTCCAAATTTTAGAAAGGTTTTCCAGGTATATTATGATGCCAGTGGCAGTGCTATTGGGGCTTTATTAAGCCAAGAAGGTAAGCCTATTGCATATTTTAGTGAAAAATTGAATGATGCAAAGAAGAAGTATTCTATTTATGATCAAGAGTTCTATGCAATAGTTCAGGCCTTAAAGAAATGGAGGCATTATCTATTGCCAAAGGAATTTGTTTTGTATACTGATCATTAGGCATTACAGTACCTAAATAGCCAAGGTAAATTGAATCAGAGGCATATGAAGTGGGTAGAGTTCTTGCAAAGTTATACATTTGTGTTGAAGCATAGAAGTGGAAAATCTAATAGGGTTGTAGATGCACTAAGTAGGAGACAGTTGGTGCTTACAATAATGCAGGTTGAAGTAGTTGGGTTTGATGAACTCAAGAATTTGTACCCCAAGGATCCTGATTTTGCTGAAGCATGGAAAGCTTGTAAAGAACCTATTGCTATAGATAGAACCAAGTGGTTAGACTATTTGATTCAGGATGGCATGTTGTTCAAGGGTAGTCAATTGTGCATTCCAAGGAGTTCCATGAGGGAAAATCTGATTAAGGAGAAACACAGTGGAGGGATGGCAGGACATTTTGGTTGAGATAAGACCATTGCCATTCTTAGAGAACATTATTTTTGGCCTCAAATTTCACAGGATGTGAAGAAGTTTGTATAGAGTTGCCAGGTTTGTTAAGTTGCCAAGGGGTTTAGTCACAATACTGGCCTATATCAGCCATTGCCTATTCCATCAAGGCCATGGGAGCACATAAGTATGGATTTTGTTCTTGGATTGCCCAGGACACAAAGGGGTAATGACTCAGTATTCGCGGTTGTTGATAGGTTCTCCAAAATGGCACATTTCATTCCATGCCACAAAACTCATGATGCTGTCCATATTGCAGACTTGTTTTTCAAAGAGGTGGTAAGACTACATGGTCTTCCAAGGAGCATAGTTTTTGACAGAGATACTAAATTTGTGGGGTATTTCTAGAGGACATTATGGAAAAAGTTGAGAACAGAATTGAAATTCAGTTCCATGCATCATCCACAAACTAACGGCCAAATAAAAGTGGTAAACAAAAGTTTGGGCAATTTGCTGAGATGTTTAGTTGGGGATAAGCCTAAGGGATGGGATTTGATTCTACCACAGGCAGAGTTTTCTTATAATAACTCTATAAATAGGAGTACTAAAAAATCACCATTCCAAATTGTATATGGGAGTAGCCCAAGGACTGCACCAGAGCTGAGGAAGATAGAACAAGGGGAGAGGACAAGTGCTGAAGCTGAGGAATTTGCTGAACATATCAAGCGTCTACATGAGGAGGTTCAAGCACACATTACCAAGATGAATCAAGAGTATAAAGCTAGGGCTGATCAAAGGAGAAGACATAAGGAATTCCAAGTAGGGGATCTAGTCATGGTGCACTTACAAAAAGAAAGATTTCCAGCCGATCATTACAACAAGCTAAAAATGAAGAAATTTGGCCCCTACAAAATTTTGAAGAAACCTGACTCAGGAAATGCATATGAGGTGGAGCTGCCAGATGGTATTCACATTTCTCCCATTTTCAAAATTGTAGATTTAATAGAGTATCATGATGATGGTGCAGATGAGGTGTTAGAGCCATGTCCAATTCCTGCTTCTAAGAAGGAGGAGATAAAAGACATTCTAGATCATTGTGTGGGTAGGAGTACCAAAAACAGGCAGTATGAAGAGTATTTGGTCAAGTGGAAAGGATGACCAATCGAGGACTCAACTTGGATTTCAGTAGCTGAGGTTTCCCATTTGGGATTTCCTCTACCATTCATAAAGTGACAGGGTCACTTTTCAATCTACCCTGGGTGTCTGATGCAAGAGCATCCAGAGGTATAAGGGTAATCCTGTGTCACCCAAAAAAATGTACTTAGACTTAGTTTTTGTTTCATGTGTTTTCATTTTTGGACACCCATTTGGGTCAAATAAAGGTTCTAACTCTCACAGTTCAACTATCAGTGTGCTAGAAAATCCCAAAAAAATAGGAGCATACAATTTGGCCATCATTTTGGTGACCTAGAAGGTGTGAATTGGCCAGATGAATGTAATTGTGATTTAGAGAATTCCAGAAAAAGAATTAGGTCAAAAGGCCCCACAGTTTGAAAGTTATTGCAATTTTTTGAGTTTTGGAGACCTCTTAAGAATGCTTCAAAATTAGGTTAGGGGCATTAAATGACCTTGAAAAGGGTCAAAAAATAGGGGTTGAGTGAAGCTAGTCCATAGGGCTATAGAGCACTTCGAGAGCTTTTCAGAAATGTAAACGATTCGTCAATCTGAGCTACAGTTCAAAAGTTATGCCTCTCGAAAGTTCGGTTACTGTTTCTGGATTCTACTAGATTTGCGCTGACTTCTACCACAGCTTCCGGAACCTTCTATTTGGTCAATGGGTGCCTACTAGCACTTTCTAGAATGTACTCCTAGTCCTTAACCCTTCGGGGTCTATTTAAGGAGATTTTTGGCATTATAAAAGGCAGTTCGGATTGGAGTTTGAGAGGAGGTACAGAAAGGAGAAATTATCTCCAAATTTATGCTATTGTAAGCCCTTAAGGCATGTTTTGAAGTTTATTTTCTCTGTACTATTTGTACTAGCTTATTTTCTTAGTTAATATAATTTTCCCCTTTTCTGTTGTGTCCATTCTGTGCTTGGGTTGTGTCCCCATCAAATAGAAAGAAAATATAATATCCTTTCATAACCCTAATTTCCAAAAGGAATGATCCAAATTGATTAAGCACATGAAAGTGATCAATACATAAATGGATCATGTCATGAAGAATAGGAGAAAATAGGTCCTATGATCTTTCTATTTTGAGGAGTATGTTTTTAAATCTTAAAATAGATAAAAGACAAATTCTAACCTTGAATCTAGAAAATGTTGATGTCTTTGTAAACTTTCAAGAAATTCTGCAACCTATTCTGGACTGGAAATATCGAGATCAAGAAAACTTAGAAATATTGTTTTTTTGAAGGGAGCTCAACCTTGACCCTAATAGCAAGGCACAATCTTACCCTGGGGCACAATTGTACCCTAAAAACTCAACCTTGACTTGCACTGCTCTAAAAAAAAATTGTTTGTGGATACCACAAGTTTGACGAAAAGGGTATTCAAATTTTATCTTCAATTCATTTTTCCTTACATGTATCTACAAGGAAAATTTTTTCTTTTGTAGATGAGGGGTTTTCCTTAATCAGACCCTAGTTTTGAATTAACTTTGAAATTGAATTGAAATTGTAATATACATAAACAAAGTAAATATAACTATTCACCTTGCTTATGCTGAAATCCTTGTGGAGGATTCAAATCCTTGAATCCACAAGTATGGATGCTTTGAATGAATGTAGAAATGTATGTAGCATTTCTAAAATAGATGGAATTATATCTTCAACACCAATCTTGAATGCATCTTTTCATAGGAAAAGGCTTCAATGAATATGGATGGAGAAATCTTCAAAAAGAGGGTTCTATAGAGATTGGATCCATCAATATCTAACAATGGATCCCCTTGATGAATCATGAATACTTGAAAGCTTGAAAACTTGGATGATTGGTGGATATTAGATCTTTGCTTCATATAATAATGAATTCACTTCATAAAGGGTAGCTCCTAGTTCATAGAAAGTAGATCATAGCTCATAGAAACTAGATTTCAAAATGAGGGAAGAAGGCTTCCTTAGATAGAGATCTAGGACACCAACTCCTAGAGAAGGCCAACATTGCAAAATTAAATCCCATTTAACCATAACCCTTAGAAATGGATGTAGATTAAATGTAATTTAAGAGTCTACCATTCTAAAACCCAAAACAACTAACCCAGAAGTGATGAGGTTCCAAAGCTTCTAGAAATTGAAAAATGAACTTGGGGTTAGGGATGAGGTTGACCCTACCCTAGGTAAAGGTCATTGATGTTGACCTAGGTCAAGTTTGAGGTTTTCCTTGAACCAAAAGTCAAATTCCTTAGTTTTGTAGAGAAATTTGTCAAAAATAGGCTAGAGAGAGAGAGAGAGAGAGAGAGAGAGAGAGAGAGAGAGAGAGAGAGAGAGAGAGAGAATAGGGGAAAAAAACTAGATCCATGCAAAGACCCATTTAAGGTGCTTGACATGTCCCCAGACCACTTACTCAAAGAGCTAAACATTCTTAACATGGAAGTGCTTCCATTTTAAGATGATACATTTAACCCCCACTTTAGCAAGAGTATGGACTCGATTCAAACTCTTGGTAAAGTAGATTGTAATGAAAACATAATCTTATTAAAATAAAAAGAGACAAAGAGATCCTAAAGCCACCCAAAACTCAAGTCTTTTTCAACTCTAAGATCACAATAAGAGAGACATCTCTAGAAAAAGAAAGAAAGAAAAAAGAGTCATTATCTTGCCCAATGAGAACTTATGTCTAGTTGTGAAACACATAAGGAAACTATGCAATTGGAAAGATGGAATTGAACCACCTATTGTATGTGGCTTCTCAATAGTCAACCCATCAAGGATTCACTATTAAGAACATTCTATTCTATAAGAGTAAAACCAAAAAGGAGATCCAATCTTAATGACACCTCTGACCTTAAGGGATCAAAACTATTTGACGCTAGAGGGATCAAGAAAGCCTAAAATATAAATACATGCTTTAAGGATTAGTCACTAATCCAAAAAGGGAGAAAAGGTATCTTAAACAATAATATATATGTATTAAAAATTGTATGTGTGTGAAACAATTGAGAATAGCATATGCCTCCACATTAAAGTCATTTCGAACCCTTCAATAGGAGCAATGGCTTTGAAAAAATCCACTAATTGTGTTTCCACTACGAGATGCTCCCAGACAAAGACAACTCAAGGGAAATAATACATAAACATATAGAGAACATAGAAGGGATCTATCTATTGTGGGATTAGTATGATCATTTGAATATATATATATATATATATATATATATATATATATATATATATATATATATATATATATATATATATATATATATATATATATATATATTATTGAAAATCAATCAACATCATTCCCCAAAGAAAGTAGAACTATAATAAAAAAGGAGTAAAGATCACATATGAAATATTGAAAATAATATTTTTAGACCAAGACTTGGAGATCAAAATGAATTAGTGCTACCAATTCATTGATCCAAGTAGATTATACAAGGAAACATGTACAAAAAATAGTAGAAGTACAACATAACATGGAACAACATATAGAATAATATAATTACATATAAAGTAATGACACAACAAGTGCGATTCTTTTATCACTTTGCATTAATAGAGCAACAAGGATCATATCAAAAAATCTAACAAAATTTAGAAAATACATTTGGGAGAAATAAAATACAATAGAAAAACACACAAAAAAGGCTACCATGAAGAACAAGAGAATCAAGCATGCCACCTACTCTCCCCACCTTGTTGTATATCATTTAGGAAAGGTGGGTGACTCACAAGAGGGACTATATCCAACATAGTAGGAATGATAGCCAGTTCCAAACAAGGATCCTCTTGAGAATCACAATGTTTAATAATAGGTGCAAGTATAAACTATGAGGAAAGCATATTAGTTAAGTCAACATCAATGTCAATAGTTTTATATTCATCATTAACATCATCAGTATCATAAAGAGTATCTTCATCATCCAGATTAATCAAAATAGGATCTAAGATAAGAATAGAATCATTAGAATCATGTAGCTTAACATCATTATTAGTAATAACTTCTTCTAACACATCATGCATAATTGTATCAAAAAAAGGTAAATATTTTTGAAGAATAGAATTACAAGACTTAGCTTGAGTATGACACTTCTTATGTTGTTCATTAGCAGATCGATTATATTTTGTCTTGAAATTTTTTAACAACTAGGAGGAACAATTATAGGATCCTTCATACATTTTATAGGAGGATTAATAAGATTATTAGAGGACTAACAAGCAATAGGAGGAGCTTGATTAATAGATGTAGAAGCCATAGATAAAAGAGGTATGGAAGGTGTAGGAAAAAGGCCATGGTTAAGATGCCTACAAGGTAAACTTAACTAAAGAGTCTTATGATGCTTATAGACATATATGAGCAAAAAAGATGATCATGTTGAAAAGGACATGAAATAGGTAATGAAGGCCAAAAGAAGTCAATGGTAGAAAAATCCTTGGGCCTAGAGGTATGATATAAACTATGATTAACCATCTTCATTTCATCATCATAAACAAAATTAAGACATTTATGAATAGGAGAAGCAACAAAATGCATCACATTTGACCATGGTAAATCATGCTTAACATGAAACTGATTAGAAGTAGGAACAACAATAAAGGTGGTATTCACAATCTTTCCACAAAGTTAAAATGGTAAATCAATAGAACCAAATAATGGATAAAGAAAACCATTACAAGTTTGAATCCATACATCTAATTTATCATAAAAATCATGTTACAAACTTTTCATAAAAAGATTTAATTTTTTAATACCATTGGTGAAGGAGGTAGGATCAACAAGACAATCATGAGTGGGTATCTCATCAATCTTGACCTTGACCTACATTACTCTAACAAAATTTCTATTCGTGGATCCCACAAGTTTAATGAAAAGGGTATTCAAATTTTCTCTTCAATTCATTTTTCCACACATGTATCTACAAGAAAAATGATTTTTTTAAAATTTTTATAGATGGGGGGTTTTCCTTAATCAAACCCTAGTTTTGAATTAATATTGAAATTGAATTGAAAATTGTAATATACATAAACAAAGTAAATATAACTATTCACCTTGCTTATATTGAAATCCTTGTGGAGGATTCGAATCCTTGAATCCACAAGTATGGATGCTTTGAATGAATGTAGAAATATATGTAGCATGTCTAACATCAATGAAATTATATCTTCAACACCAATATTGAATGCATATTTTAATAGGAAAAGGCTTTGATGAATATGGATGGAGAAATCTTCAACAAGAGGGTTCTATAGAGATTGGATCCATCAATGTCTAACAGTGGATCTCCTTGATGAATCATGAATACTTGAAAGCTTGAAAACATGAATGCTTGGTGGATATTAGATCTTTACTTCATATAATAATGAATTCACTTCATAAAGGGTAGCTTCTAGTTCATAGAAAGTAGATCATAGTTCATAGAAACCAGATCTCAAAATGAGGGAAGAAGGCTTCCTCATATAGAGATCTAGGGCACCAACTCCTAGAGAAGGCTGAAATCAGAGAATTAAATCCCATTTAACCTTAACCCTTAGAAATGGACCTAGATTAAATGTAATTTAAGAGTTTAATATTCTAGAACCCAAGACAGCTAACCTGAAAGTGAGAAAAGAAACTTTCCAAAGCTCAAGATTCCAAAACTTCTAGAAATTTAAAAATGAACTTGGGCTTAGGGATGAGGTTGACTCTACCCTAATTCAGGGTCAAGGATGTTGACCTTGGTCAAGTTTGGGGTTTTCCTTGAACTAGAAGTCAAATTCCTTAGTTTTATAGAGAAAGTTGTCAAAAATAGGCTACAAATAGAGAGAGAGAGAGAGAGAGAGAGAGAGAGAGAGAGAGAGAGAGAGAGAGAGAGAGAGAGAGAGAGAGAGAGAGAACAATAATAAGAACAAGAACAAGGGAAAACAACTAGATCCATGCAAAGACCCATTTAAGGTGCCTGAATTGACCCTAGACCACTTACTCAAAGGGCTAAACATTCTTAACATGGAAGTGCTTCTATTTTAAGATTATACATTTAGCCCCCACTTTAGCAAGAGTATGGACTCAATTCAAACTCTTGGTAAAGTAGATTGTAATAAAAAGATAATGTTATTAAATAAAAAGAGACAAAAAGATCCTCAAGGCCCACAAAAATCAAGTCTTTTTCAAATCCAAGATCAAAATAAGAGAGACATCTCTAGAAAAAGAAAAAAAGAAAAAAGAGTGATTATCTTGCCCAATGAGAACTTATGTCTGATTGTGAAACACACAAGGAAACTGTGCAATTGGAAAGATGGAATTAAACCACCTATTTTATATGGCTTCTCACTAGTCAACCCATCAAGGATTCACTATTAAGAATATTCTATTCTATAAGAATAAAACCAAAAAAGAGATCCAATCTTAATGATACATTAAACCTTAAGGGATCAAAACTATTTGAAACCAGAGGGATCAAGAAAGCCTAAAATATAAATCCATGCTTTAAGGATTAGTCACTAATCCAAAAAGGAAGAAAAGGTATCTTAAAAAATTATATATATGTATTAAAAATTGTATGTGTGTGAAACAAGTGAGAAGAGAATATGCCCCCACATTAAAGTCATTTCTAGCACTTCAATAGGAGCAATGACTTTGATGAAAACATAAAGAAATCCACTAATTGTGTTTCCACTACAAGATGCTCCCAGACAAAGACAACTCAAGGAAAATAATATATAAACATATAGACAACATAGAAGGGATCTACCTATTGTAGGGTTAGCATGATCATATGATAATATATATAATATATTATTGAAAATCAATTGACACCATTCCCCAAAGAAAGTAGAACTATAATAATAAAGCAAGAAAAATCACATATGAAATATTGAAAATAATATTTTTGGAAGAAGACCTAGAGACCAAAATCAATTAGTGCTACTAATTCATTGATCCAAATAGATTATACAAGGAAAATGTATGAACAATAGAAAAAGTACAACATAACATGGAACAACATATAGAACATATAATTACATATAGAGGAATAACACAAGTAGTGAAATTCTTTTATAACTTTGCATTAATAGAGAAACAAAGATCATACTAAAAAATCTAACAAAATTTAGCAAATACATTTTGGGAGAAATAAAATACAATAGAAAAACACAAAACAAAGGCTACCATGAAGAACAAGCCAATCAAGCATGCCACCTACTCTCCCTAGCTTGTTGTATATCATTTAGGAAAGGTGGGTAACTCATAAGAGGGGCTATATCCAACATAGTAGGAATGATAGACAGTTCCAAACAAGGATCCTCTTGAGAATCACAATGTTCAATAATAGATGTAAGTATCAATTATGAGGAAAGAATATTAGTAAAATCAACATCAATGTCAATAGTTTCATATTCATCATTAACATCATTAGTATCATGAAGAGTATCTTTGTCATCTAGATGAATCAAAATAGGATCTAAGATATGAATATAATCATTAGAATCATGTAGCTTAAAATGATTATTAGTAATAACTTCTTCTAACACATCATGCATAGTTGTATCTAAAGAAGGTAAAGATTTTTGAAAAATAGAATTATGAGACTTAGCTTGAGCATGACACTTCTTATTTTGTTCATTGATAGATCGATTATATTTTGTCTTAATTGAAATTATTTAAGAACTAGGAGGAACAATTACGAGATCCTTTATACATTCTATAGGAGGATTAATAAGATTATTAGAAATCTAACAAGAAATAGGAGGAGCTTGATTAATAGATATAGAAGCCATAGATAAAGGAGGTATGGAAGGTGTAGGAAAAAGGCCATGGTTAAGATGCCTACAAGATAAACTTAACTCAAGAATATTATGATGCTTATAGACATATATGAGCAAAAAAGATGATCAGGTTGAAAAGGACATGAAATAGGTAATAAAGGCCAAAAAAAGTCAATGGTAGAAAAATCCTTGGGCCTAGAGGTATGATATAAACTATGATTAACTGGTATTTTCCCTTCATCATCATAAACAAAATTAAGACAATTATGAATAGGAGAAGCAACAAAATGCATCACATTTAACCATGGTAAAACAAGCTTAACTTGAAAATGATTAGAATTAGGAACAACAATAAAGGTGGTTTTCACAATCTTTCCACAAAGTTAAAATGGTAAATCAACAGAACCAAATGATGGATAAAGAAAACCATTAAAATTTTGAATCCATACATCTAATTTATCATAAAAAAATATGTTGCAAACTTTTCATAAAAAGATTTAATTTTGTAATACCATTGGTGAAGGAGGTAGGATCAATAAGACAATAATGTGCGGGTATCTCATCAATATTAGCATAAATGTAAAAGGGACCATTAGAAGATTTAGTAGTCTTAGAATCATCAAAGGTAATCAAAATTTACTGAGGACATTTTTTTTAGGTTTTTGTTGAGGTTTTGGTTGACACTTCAATTTAGGTTTAGTTTTCAATTGAGGTGGAACTAAAATTTGAGATTGACGTTGAGGTTGAGATGGAGGTGGAGATACAGATTGAACCACATACTCTACTTGATTAACAACATGATTAGAATCATCCATTTTTTAATCATACACAATATCCATAGAAGATGGTTGAGCAACAATATTAGTATCATGTATAGGTAAAGGATTCATATAAATTTGCAGATTTTGATTAGGAGGAGAAACAAACTTATTCCCATTACCATCAAAATTATTAATATATAAAACATTATAATCAATTAATTCATGAACCTTATGTTTTAAATAATAACATTTCTTATTATCATGACTATTCTAGCCATGAAATGATGGAAATATTTTAGATCAAAAGATTTAGCTGCCATTGTAGTGTGTAAAAGAGGTTTAATAGGAGGTAAAGTAATCATATTAGTAGTTATCTCATTCTTAAAAGAATTTAAAGATTCAAAGGGATGAGTAAACATACAATTGAATCAAAAAGCAGTACATGTAGAGGTTGCATAATGAGATGCAACAACTTGATTAGAAACTACATTTTCTTATTTATTTATCTTGACATAGTTATTAAATTTTACTTGGATTAGGAGCAAAATCACTTTTATCCATAGAAATAGGATCCATTGGAGTGGTACTCTCATATTGGCTCACTTGTAATTGATAATGATGAAGCATTGCACAAAGTTATTGAAAAGAAGTAAATTCAATAAGTAGAATCTTATCTCTAATATCCTTTTACAAATTTGAAATAAACATACATTGAATATCAATATTAGGAACAAGATGGGAAATCTGAGCATCCAAATGCTTAAATCTACTAGTAATATTAGTCAATTTTTCCTTAGAATTTTGTTTACAATACATCAAACTTGTCAAAGACACTTGTAGGAAAATTTTGTTTTGAAGTTGTTGAATAAAACCATTAGCAAGTTGAGGAAATAAAGTAATAGAATAAGGAATCAAAAAATGAAACCATTGTAATGCCTTATCATGAAAAGTTCAAGCAAACAACTTAGCTAAAATCCTATAATCATGAGCATAATCACTACAAAGGATTGGAAGTGTTTTAACATAATGAATAGGATCTCCCTTACCCTTATAATTCTCAAGATGAGGCATATTAGCTTGCTGAGGAATGAGAGTACAAATGATATCATGAGACAAAGGACTTCCCATGTCACAAGTAGGAATACTAATTTTTTTTTGAGTCAAGGATGCAAGTTTTTATAAAGATGACACATTTTGAGTGAAATTGGTAGTTGTAGAATCATGAGAGGAAATAGGAGAACTAGAAACATTAGAAACACTAAGTAAAGTGTATGAAGTTATAGGAATAGAAGACATAGCTTGAGGAACACTAGGAATGATAGTTGGTAGAGGAGTAGAATAAGAAAAAGGAACATTATGATAAGAAGGTTGTGATGTAGGAAGGGACATAGGAGGAACACACATAGGGATAGAGGGAATCATAATAGTCACCAAATAAGGAGTACAAATAGGAACACTAGGAAGAGAAATAGAAGAAGGTTTTACACTAGTGACAAGAGGAAACAACCCTAAATCTTGAGCTTCTCAAGATAAAGGTTTAACATTGGGATGTACGAGGTGAGTAATACCATGAAAAAGATTAACACCTTGATCATTATCATGAAGAAATTTATTGAGAGACTCTATAGTTTGAATAGAACCTTGATTGTGGTTTTCTTGAAGAATACAGTTAACCATTTTATCAAGTTCATTTGAAAGCTTTTGGACTTGTTTAGAAGGAACTCTTAAAGAATCATCCTCATCATGAAATGAGTGAGAAGAGTTTTTCTCTATAATAGGATTAGAATCAAGAAGAATCAAAGTCTCATTCAAGATCATAAGAAAAGGAGAAGAAGACTCAAGATCAAAGGTACCCATAAGTCTATGACCACATCTAACCCTAAGATTAGAAGTAGGACTAGAAGTAATAAAGCTCATAAAACAATGCAATGAAAATGAACTAAACTAAACTAAGAAAACATAAAGAAGCAATATTTTTGTATTTTTGAAAGAAATTTTATAATTTTTATTTTATTTTTGAATTAAAATGCAAGATCATAAACAAAATCTAATCTTAATGCAAGAAAATACTTGACAAATATGAAATATAATATAACACCACAATAAGAAAGGGTATCTAATTCCACTAAAGAAAATAGGGTAAGCATGTCAGATTCATCAAAATGAACACAAAGAAAATAAAATTTCCTTTCTTAACCCTAATTTCCAAAAGGAATGATCCTAATTGATCAAGAAAGTGATCAATGTAAAATAGATCGTGTGATGTAGAGTAGGGAGAAAAGAGGTCCTATAGATCTTTATATTTTGAGGAGTATGTACTTGAATCCTAGAATAGATAAAAGGAAAATACTAACCTTGAATCTAGAAAATGCTAATTTCTTATGTCTGTGTATAGTTTCAAGGAATTTTGTAACCTATTTCAGACTAGAAATGTCAAGATAAAGAAAAACAAAAAATATTTTGTCTTTTTGAAGGGATGTCGACCTTGACCTTGATAGCAAGGCACAATCTTACTCTAGGGAACAATGTACCCCCAAAAGTTGACCTTGACTTGTATTGCTCTAACAAATTTTTTGTTTGTGGATCCTACAAGTTAAATGAAAAGAGTATCTAAATTGTCTCTTCAATTCATTGTTCCACACCTATATTTGTAAGAAGAATGGTTTGTTTTTTTGGATGGGGGGTTTACCTTAGTCAAAACCAAATTTGGAATTAGTCTTGAAATTGAATTAAAATTGTAATATGCATAAAAAAAGTATATAGAACTATTCACCTTGCTTATGTTGAAATCCTTGTGGAGGATTCAAATCCTTGAATCCACAAGTACAAATGCTCCAAATGAATGTAAATGTATGTAGGATGTCTCAAATAAATGGCATTATATCTTCAACACCAATCTTGAATGTATATTTTCATAGGAAAAGGCTTGGATGAATATGGATGGAAAAATCTTCAACAAGAGGGCCCCATAGAGACTGAATCCTTCAATGCTTACAATGGATCTCCTTGATGAATCTTGAATTCTTGGTGGATAGTATATCTTCACTTCATAGAATAATGAATTCACTTCATAAAGGATAGCTCCTAGTTCATTGAAATTAGATCATAGCTCATAGAAAGTAGATCTCAGAATGAGGGAAGAAGGCTTCCTTATATAGAAATCTAGCACTAACTCCTAGAGAAGGCCGACATGGGAGCATTAAATCCCATCTAACCTTAATCCCTATAAATGGACCTAGATTAAATTTAATTTAAGAGTCTACCATTTCAAAACTAGAAATAAGTGAGCCAGAAGTAGGAAAAGAAACTTTATGAAGCCTGAGATCCCAAAACTTTTAGAAATTCAACAATGAACCTAGGGTCAAGAACAAGGTCAACCCTACACTAGGTCAAGGTCAAGATCATCCTTGACCTAGGTTAGGGTCAAGGTTGACCTTGACCCAAAAGGTTTTCCTTGACCTAGAAATCAAAGTCCTTAGTTTCATAGAGAAAGTTGTTAGAAATAGGCTAGAAATAGAGAGCAGAGCATAATAGGGGGAAAACAACTAGATCCATGCAAAGACCCATTCAAGACACTTGACATGACCCCAAACCACTTACTCAGATGGCTAAACACTCTTAGCACATAATCTCTTCCATTTTGATATGATACAATAACCTTCTATGTGTACCTTAGCTTCATCTTATTCATGTTACCTTGATTGATGATTTTAGTCCAAAGCTAAAACCCTAGAACTCTAGTAAAAAAATCACGCAACCTCAAAACTTGCACTCAAATTTTCTATGTTATCATCTCTCTACAATATATTAAATGTTATTTTTAATTTAAACTTATTTTTTAATAATTTTAAAATAAAAAATAGAATTCTTGGTTTATTGTTTCCCTAGTTTTGGGCATGACAAATTGTAGGATAGATTCCAAGGTAACTATAGCATCTGCAATCTTGTTCTTAGTCCTAGGAATTTGTTGGAATGAAACAAATGTGAAATAGTTCCTTAGGCCATCAAATAATTTTATGTAGTGTATTATCTTGTTGCCTTTAGTTTCATAATCATTATTAATTTAATTTATAACACACTGAGAATCTCTATATATCTGCAATCCAATAATCCTCCATTCAATAGTGAGTTTGATACCATTAGAAAGGGCCTCATATTCAAAAATATTTTTGGTGCAAGGAAATAGAAACTTGTAGGATCTAGAATTGGTGTATCCATGAGGTGTAATAAAAAAGATGCCAACACCTATCCCATTCTTTGTGTGAGATCCATCAAAGAATATTTTTGAGGTTCTTTCTATGACATAAATGATGGAAGAATCCACAAAATCTATCTACATGGGAGTATTGTCTTGGAGAAAAAATCAACAAGATGATAAGCAATGGCTTTTCCTTTACTAGCCTTACATTCAATGTACTTAATGGAAAATTTTGAGATAATTATCATCCATTTTTCTATTCTTCCCACAAGTGCAACCTTACTCAAAAGGTACTTTAGAGGATCAATTCTGGCAAATAGATGTGTAGTATGCCAAAGTATGTAGTGAAAAATATTTTGTGACAAAAATAATATAGAAAGACAAGCCTTTTCAATATTTTTATAGTTGACCTCATAATCTACTAGTGTACAGAAAATATAATAGATCTATAGCTCATTCTTTCTTATTGTCATTATGTTATCCACAAAACATGTACACATAAAAGAGTACAATTTTCTAAGTCCTTTTATCCAAGGGATCACATGGATTGAGAAGTTTGAGTATTGACCTAGAGATCACTAGTCATGACATGCAAAGGGTGTGAGTGAATTATTTGTGGCTCTCAAATGAGCTTAGGAATGAAACCCCTTGCAAGGTACACCATGAAATGGGAGATTAAAGAACAACAATGAGAGTGAAAATGTCCAAGAATCTACATGTAATGCAATGTAACTATGAGCTCAACTAAATGAGATGCAAATACAAGTAGTTACCAAGAAATGAGAGTGTTACAATACTCCTAATTAAACTAGATGACCTAAAACTAAAGCATGAAAGGAAAGTACACTAATGCAAGTATGAACTATGATTTATGATGTGCAAGAGATTAGGTGATGCAACAAGTCTCCAAGAGCTCCCAAGAGTACCTAGTATTTACATAGCATAACATTAGTACAAAAATGAGTGATTGAGAGATGAGAAGAGAGCTCTCTATTTTAAAGAATAATGGATGGTAAAGATCATGAGGCAAGAAGGACCTAATCAAGGGTGCAAGATCAAAGTGGAATAATCCATGTGCACAAGAATTTCCACCAATCATAATCAAGGGTTTCCTTTTGTCCCCCATGTGATACAAAAAGGTATTTATTTTATTTTTAAAGTGGAAATAATAATTTATGTGTACACAACTTAGGAAAAGTGGGGAATGGGGTCTTTTAAATAAAAGGGGAGAATTTTCCTTTTAATTAAATAATGACTTAGGGTATAGTTGTCAAACTATAGCATAATTTTTTTTTAAAAAATTATTTGAATATTTGATAAAGATAAGTAATTTAATAAATTTAGAAAAAATTCTAGAAAGGGGGCTAATAGTCTAGGTGACCATTATTGGATGATTACACAAATGTGAATTATTTTAAAGTTTTTTGTAAGAAAATGTTACATACTTAAAGATGCAAGAAAAGGTAAACTTGATGCGAAAGTGATGAAGGCATATTTCTAGGTTATTCTACTATGAGAAAAGGTTATAAGTGTTTGAATTCTAACACTAAATTTTTTTTGGAAAGTACAAATGTTAGAGTTGATGAATTTGCAAAGAAAAATGAACAAAAATGCAAGAAAGAACTTAAAGACTATAGAACATTTTTCTATATTTATAAAGGTGAACCTAGCACCTTATCTCAACTAGAAAAGGTGGTTTTCAAGCATTAGTAGCTAGGCACTATCTAGGTTCTATCGAGCATCAACAAACCATCAAGCATTAGGCTACATGAGCCTAATCAAAAACAAAGACTGCCAACAAACAAAAAGTGGAAGACAAGTTACAAATAGAGACAATAGAAGAATTGGAACATGCAAAATCCACTAAACAAAAGCAAGATGAACCAATAATTAAATTGTATTAGAAAATTATGTGAGAAGATATCATGTACTAGATACAATCATTGGAGATAAAGATTCAGGAGTTGTGACAAGAAGAACAGTGAAGAATGAAACATGCTTATTATATGATTTTGAGCCTAAATCTATTAAATATGCTTTGGAGAATGAAGATTGGATTAAGAAAATGGATGAAGAAACTAAAAAAATTAAGAAGAAAAAAACATGGACACTGGTACCTAGACTAAAGGATAAGAATGCATTTGGAACTAAGCGGGTTATTAGAAACAAGCTAAATGAGAATGATGAAGTCACAAGGACCAAGGAAAGACTTTTTTTTAAGGGATATGCATAGGAAGAAGGGGTCGACTATGGTGAAACTTTTCCTATAGTTGCAAGGATGAAAGGAGTGAGAACTTTTCTTGCATATGATGCTTACAAAGGATTCAAAGTGTAACAAATGGATGTAAAATCTACATTTTTAAATGGAATTCTAGAGGAAGAAGTCTTCAGTAGTTAACTTGAAGGTTTTGTTGATCCAAACAAAAGGAATACGATATGTAAGTTACACATATCTTTATATGGTTTGAAGCAAGCACATAGAGGATGGTATAAACATTATTTGGTGAAAATTGGTTTTACAAGAACTAATGACAATAGCAATTTGTATTTGAAAACTGAATATTAAAATAAGATATTGCTAGCTAAGATTTTTTTTATGACATCATATTTGGAGGAAAAGATTCATTGAGAAAGTCATGTGTTGATCACACTAAAAAGGAGTTTGAAATTTTAGTGTTTGGAGAGATTAAATTCTTTGTTAGATTGCAAGTGTATTAGATGAATACATGTATTCTTATAACTCAATAAAACTATATCAAGGAATTTTGAAGAATTTTGGTATGGAAGATATTTCATGAAATATTCAAATGTACTAAGTTGTGACTATGCAAAGCAAAGAAGAATGCATGTTCACATGCTTATTTTAGCTTAAGGCATTAATAGATGTGGTTGTGCAAATGAAATAAAGTATTTAGTGTAAATTTTTGGCATGACATCACAAAGGTTTACTTAGACACTCAAAGATCAGTTGCAATGGTGCGAGGAGTTAATGCTAAGTTAAAAGTTTCTATTAAGCACATCATTGCAAGAAGTATAAATGAACCATGGGTTAGAGGAGAAAATTTATTAATGCTTTTGATTGTGGTGTTGTAGGGTTTAATTTTAGTTATGGTTTTTAAGTTGTGAAGTAGCAAGGGTAGTTAAGTTGAAAGCTATTGCATGGTCATAAGCATAAAATGTTCTAAGGACTAGATCATGGTGTGTTTAAAAAGCATTAGTGGTTAAAGGCTTGTCACAAGGTCACAAAAATCATAAAGGTATGATTAAATGTAGTTGCAAAGCTATGATTGAATGAGAAATAAAGGGTTTATAAAATCACAAGCTGCATTGTAGCAAAGAGAGATTTCAGTGTGACAGGGTGAAATGGTCTTGTTTGCAACTATTGCACCTATAAGTTTTAAAGCATAAAATGACTTTTTAATGGAAAAATCTAAGCTAGATAAAGATGGGATGAGCTGGATGTATGAAAATTCAAAAAAGTGTAGATTTGACCTATTTTTCAAATTGATAGGTTTTTAAGTGTGCCACACTTAAATGCCAATTAAAGATACACTCTCATCACATAAATTGATAAAGTGTAGAAAGAAATAGGTTGTTATTATTGTTTTCTCAATTTTTTTAATTCTCTAAGTGATTTCAAAGTGTAGAAGTGATCTCTGAGTGATTCTATTCAAATAGTATCAGTGAAAATACTTGTAAGAATGGCCCAAAGAGGAGAATTGATTGCATAGGTCATAATTGAAGTACCAGATATACCACCAAAGGCTCCTAGCACATTTGTAGAAGAATGGACACACATCTTGCCTAGTTCCACAAATACTTAGAATGCCAATGACCTTGCATTCAAAGACCCATATGCAATGTGCAAAGATACAATTGTCCCTAAAAGAAATGGGTATAAATTATTCTTGTTTCTCTACAAGAACAGAGCAAAAGAAGTTCCAATTTGCAACCCTTGGGTAAGAAATTTGGGAAAATTTATAGTGCTAGAAGTATTTTTGGATGTAGATTTGATCAAGACATTAATCAAATGTTATGATCATGTTAATAAGTCATTCCACAAGAAGGATAAAATTACTTTTCTAGCATTGGATAGGGATACATTCATAGAGGCATTTGATTTGGGTAGACCAATCTTATTGCCCATTGATATTAAAGAATTGAACAAGAATTTCAAAAAATATAAGAGCTTTTATATGGGTAAAAATGTGACCATACACATTCCCAAGGTGAAGAACGATGTAGGAGAGATTCCAAAGAGGATAGATATCGCGGAAATCATGCCCTTGGATTTTTTTCAAAGATACTTTTAGAATACTATGTTTAGGATTGACAAAGTCCTAGTTATAGATGGAACCATTAATTCTTCAGGGACATACTATTGCATGGCTTTGAATATTCAAGACCCGAATTATTAAGCCAGATATGATTTTTTAGAATACATTATTGAGTGTATTCACAAAGAAATCACTACCACCCAACAAGGAGAACTAAAGGATTTCAAGTTCCCTCATTATTCTCTCTAATCATGCACCTTATCTTATCAAAAAATATTAACATATTTGATCAAATCTTCTTTCAGTCAACACAAGAGTGGGGGGAGAGGTTGCCAGTGCAAAGATGGACATGGGTATGGAAAATGTACTATCCATATTCAAATGTTATCTCTTTCTATAATGATTTTTTTCATCCAATTTTTAAAGTGATAGGATGTATAATTGAAAGAGTTGCTAGAAATGCTAGGAAGGTTCGCCAACCTAAATGATGCTTTGATGCTAGAAAACAA
Source organism: Cupressus sempervirens (assembly GCA_028749045.1). Lineage (NCBI taxonomy): Eukaryota > Viridiplantae > Streptophyta > Pinopsida > Cupressales > Cupressaceae > Cupressus > Cupressus sempervirens. Next base: position 874,527,331 of record CM053786.1, read on the forward strand.
TTGACTCATGATTGGCGTAGTGTTTTCTTATTTAAAGAATATATTACTTTTGGATTTCCTTAGCCACCTCACATTTTGCCTAAATATGTTCCTAAGAGGTTAAGGTTGGTAGAAATATTTTGGCAGTTGATTTATTTAAATAGGGAATATTTAGGGAAAGGTGTAAAGAAGGGAACATTTCTATGTAGATGTACTAAGGTAGGGGATTTTGAAATTGGAAAGAATGCCATTGAGAAGACTAATTAATTTTTACAAAATTATAAAATGCCAGTTGGGCTAGCTAGAACCTATGACCCATGTAATATAGTAAGGCATGCCTTGAAGAATATGAGAGGATACAATCTACCCCCTACAAAGCCTACGTGGGAAGAGGAATAATTATTGATATGTTGAGTCAGATGTCTGCAAAGAAAGAATGATTAAGTGCAAAGATATTGTTGGCTACAAACAAAAAATGAGAAAGTCAGACCCATATTTTAAAGGGTTTTATCTTGATGAGGAATATTGAGCCAGATTAGATAAATGTGTAGATAATTTTGATGAGTTGGTGTCTCAAGTCCTAGAAGAAATTAGAAAGAAGACTAACCCAAACTACTCTAATGATGAATACAAAGTGGAGGTATATGATGAAGAAGATCAATCTAAAGATGATCAACACAAACAAGATGTTCTTGAGAGTTCTGCATGGGTAGAACAAAGACACAAGAAGAAAAAAATGGTAGAAATTCTAGATAAGGCTTAACAAAAGGCTCTCTAGATCTTGCTAAGAGGGAGAAAATATTTATCCCAAGCATCTAAAAATGAGGAGAGAACAAAAATATTGCAATTAGAGGCATAAATGATTGATGATAGAATAATTGAGGCTAGGGATGAATGATGACAATTTTATCAAGTCAAATGAATTCAAAAGCTTCCTTTTTAAAATAAAAAGAAATTAATTAAAATTGTAGATGAAGCTTGGAGATGTAGATGAAGTAATTATTGGGTTGGTGAAAAAGTTGTAGTAGTATAACCCTACCAGTGAAACCCTTACTATTGAAGAGGCTGGAAATCTAGTAATAAGGAGTGGAATGATTATCTTCCTAGGATGGGATTTGAGCTCTTCTTTTTTGTTATATCAAATAAGAAGACAAGAAAAATCAATTTCTTTTGAGGATAAGAATTAGTATGGGGAGATGATAGGATTAGAGTTTAATATGGATGCCCAAACAATGGGCATTTAGAGTTTAGCTCTAGAGGATGATAAGCCCACTCTCATGGAAATCAAGAAGTCCCCTAGGGGAAATATTATATTTTGGCTTTTGCAATCTACTTCTAGTGACTAGATCTTGGGAATGCATACTTCAATAGCATTAATGGGTAAGAACAAGATCGAAACTCTTTAGGACCAACTTGAAAAAACATATGAAAAATTAAATTGGTCTTGGAATTACAATAGGAAAGGTAAACTTCTGAGGTGGGGGGGTGGGGGTGAATCAGTAGTTTGCACTAGGAGCCATAAAACTTTCACCACACATCCATCTCATACGTTTAGAAAGTAAACTAAAATACCATGTAAAGCATGTATGTCTAAAGCATGTAATCAATAAAACATTCACACATTTAACACCAAAAATGATTACTTAGAAACTCTCCAATGAGAAGGTAAAACTGGGGTGGGAATGACATCCAAAAATGTTCACTACTACAGTAATATAGTGTATCCAATGAAGGTTATAATGTTTTAACCATGAAACATGATCTACCCTATGAAAGGTTTTCCCTGTTAAAGGCTTACAAATATTTTTAGGTCTTACCTTGTTAGAGGATCTCAACACCTTGTTAAAAGTGTGCCTGATTAAAGGACTTTAACTCATAATTAAGTAAGTACCCTATAAAAATATTTCAATACAGCCTATTAGGACTAATTTGTTAAGATATTTTGACTAAAATCACCTATTAGAATGTCTCAACATTGATCCTATGATTACCACTTGGTTTCTTGATAATAGATCACCTCTAAACTGATATATTCTCGATCCTCCTTAATCAAATGTCTCTTTGTTGTATCCTTCTCCTTTCCTCTATTCTACTATAACCAATTCAACAATTTAATCTTACTTCATAACTCCTTAGTCACCATGAATGCTCTATTTGTGCATGCAAACTATTCTCTTTGCAACTTCATACACCTTGCATGTGCTCTTCATCTTATAGATAGTTTAGGGTTTTGTCCTCCTTAAAAGACTTTGGTGACTTAAGGTTAGGTATGATTCTACAACTATGAATCATCCATTTTTCCACTTAATCTTTCCCTTTTTCTAATTGGATGCATGTAACTATATTGGGAATCCAATCTTAAGATTCATCCTTATCTCTGAAATATCATAATTCATCTTTAAGTTGGCTCAAAGATGGTTTACATAGTTGTTTGTGCATTAACAAACAAATATGTCAAATTTGTGTCACTTGGCATTTGAATTCTTTTGATTCTCAACACATGCTATTTTCTATGCTATGACTCAACATCTGTATCACTTGGCATTGACTATTTACTCGTCTCTTGTGTTACTTAGCATACATCGTCTGCTCAATAGTTGAGTATCTTGACACATGATTTGATTGGAACTCACTATTGACTCGGTATGCACTATAATATATACATGTTGTACTTGTCATGTAGTACTTTTTTGGCATGAATTAAGTAAATAACTTAAGTGTGTTGACACTCACTTGTCAAAACCAATCTAAGATCAACAATCTCTCTCTTTGACATGAGTGTCAAAAACACTTGAGTTTACATTAAAATCCTTAATCTTATGAGCATAAGATATTTCTAACTTGGCTTATGTACAAAACTTCAAAATTTCAAAATTTTGTAACAACTTAGATACCTCAAAAATTTAATAACTCTCCCTGAGTTGATAGATCTATTATGTATCCAAAATTTTGAACTCCTACTAAGTAAATGTGTCTTAACTGATACTCTTTCATCTTATACTTCTTGTATTTTGATGCTTGTGATACTTGCTTGGCTTAGTCTTTTCTCTGGCCCATTTCTTATTCTTATCTCTTCCAATTTATGCTCCTTTATTTCTCACTCTCCTTATATCTCCTCCAAAATTCTCTTATTTTCCTCTCCCCTTTGGCTTATTCTCCTCCTTTATTCTATCTCTTCCCCTTTATTCTATCTCCCCCCCCTTTTTGACACTTATGTCAATGGGCTATACACTTATAGTGTGTTTTTCTAGAAAATATTTATGGGCATCTAAGATAATCTTAAGAGATACATCCCATTTTTCACATGCAACATCCAAAGACTTGATTTGGATAGCAAGCTTAGCAGTAAGGTGGACTAGGTAATCTAATGTTGAAAGACTAAGGTCTTTCTTCAATAGAGTTTTAGCATAACCTAGTTCCTTGTGCAAAATTTCTATATGGGGTGTCAAATTTGTCTGAATGCTAATCAATTTGGCCCTTATGTTGGCCTCATCTTCTATCAATCTAACTAATTGACTTTGGGTTTGTAGAAGTGTTTGAAAATTCCTTTCACTCTGAGCTGGTGTCATTGGTAGTTGTGTGCCTAATGAACTTATCTAAATTTCCAAGCTCAAAATGAAAATTCTAGTTTCTTGGGTGAAGAATATTGGATTACAAAATTTAGTGTATAGTGAGAAAATGGTCTCAAGTACCTTCTTCAAATCCTCAACCTTAGTTTCTAATGCAACTTGTGCTAGTGCAATGTCACCTGATATCTTTTCATTTACTTTGCTCTAAAATTTCTTTTCTAACCATTCTAAATTTTTTGTATTTGTATCTAGGTCTATATCAATGACCTTTTCCACTATGTTTGTTAGTTTTTCAATGAGTGGCTTGGTTTCATCTAGAGTTAGTAGATTGAATGCATATAAAAAGATGTCTTTAATATCCTATAGTGCCTACTTCTTCCTATGCTCCCTTCTAAGTATTTCTTGATGCTTCTTCCTTATTATGGCTTGTTGGAGTATGCCCATTTGTTCTATAGTCATTGTATCATAGTCATATTTTGGTAGAAAAATTTCTTCATCAAAACTCACATCTCCATGTTGGATTACTTCCTTTTCCTTTGATATACTTGTGCTTGGCACTAAGATCTACAATGGAGTTGCATCTGTGCTTGACTTTTGACAAGTTTGAGTAGAAGGAGTACGAGATACTGGTAAGGTTACCAAAGCTTGTATAGCTTCTTGCTCCTTCATTCTAGGTTTCTAATCTATCTCTTTAGGCTTGTCTTTAACTTTCACAATGACTTATGATGCTCCTTGATCTTGTGTTGTAGATGGAGATGAGTCTATCTAACCTATTTCTTGTTCTTCAGTATTGACTTGCGTTTCCACTATATCTTTTTCAAGTGTATCAGCATTCTCTAATTTAGCTTCAAGAACTTTTTCTAAAGTTTTTACATGAGTGACTTTAGGGGGCATTGTAGGTGGTTCTTATGTATTCACCTTTTCCCTTGTTGTATCTATCACAGTCTTCTGCAATTCTTCCACACTCACCAATACAAGATTATCACATAGTTTTTCCTATAGTGTGGACCAATCTAGTATCTTTTTAAGATCTTCTTCTAAAAGGGGATTGATTTTTTGAGATGTGACATTACAAAAATTCTTAATATTTATTGTTTTAGTATTCTCATTTGTTTCATGTTGGGGGTTGACACTAGGCAATTGTGTGTCTTGCACACTCTGTTCTTCTTGTTGCTCTGGCTCAGTCGTTGCCTTGTCATCTATATATGTTTCATTTTCTCCCTCAATAGTGTCATCATGATCATCTTCTTCTTCATCATCCTTTACCTCTATGGGCTCTTCCTCACTTTCCTTCACTATAGTTAACCCATATGTAAGCTTCCACATCTGAGTGGTCTTCTTAACTACATTCTCAATGTTATTGTGAAAAATGCTAAAGGCTCTATATTTAGGTAGAAACCTATGTGCATATTTATTCATAGCCTTAGCAATTTGACCCTTACTTAGTTCAAGTGTCTCTTATGCAAGAGATGTCTCTCTAATTTGTCTTTCCAAGTTTAGACAATAGTGCCATTTCTGCTCAACTCTATCATACAAACTCATAGGTATTGAGTTGGCAATCTCTAGTGGGCTAGTCTTAAATTTTTTCATCATGACATATATAGCCTCCTCCACTTGATTTTTCTCCACTTTACCAAGATTGTCAAAATATACATGAGAAAATCCTGATAGATCTACACTATTCTTAACATTTTCTCAATTGATTTTAAGATCTAATAAAGGATTGTGACTCACCACTTTGAATTGGTTGTTGTCATTTGACTCTATCTTCTCCTCATCATAATCTTCTTGTGCCACATATTTCCTTCTTAGGCTTTTCTTACTTGAACTCCTTGTTCTATTGGTTTGATCTTTTCCTTATCCTTTTGTGTTCTTGCACATGTAGTAGCTCTTGTAGTAGGTATAGTAGGCTTGGCTTGGCTTGGTTTGATAGTTTTCTTAGCACTTGCCACAAGTTGGGCCTTGGCCTTCTTCTTTTCTTTAGTGGGTGTAGGTGATTCCTTGGCTTCTTCTTCCTTGGAACCTTTGGTAACCTCAGTCTCCTCTTCTCCCTAAACTTCTCCCATACCTTGTGTAAGTACAATTTGTGTTTGGATTTGAGAATATTTTTTTTGAATTCTTTTAGAATAACTAAGAGGGGGGTGAATTAGTTATTCAAGTCCCATATGTACAAAATAAAACTTTTCACAATTCAGTGAACCCATATAACATTCTTAACCATGTATGAATTCATTGTGTGTTAACCAAAACTAATAAGTTACTATAACATTAACATTCAAAAATGTAAAGCATAAAACATAACACATCCATCAACACATTTGACACAATGATTTAAAGTGGAAAGCCAATTTAGAGAAAACCACTAGTAACATTCTACTCCTTTTTCACTCTTCTAAAGTGATGCTCTATTAAAGGCCAACCCTGTTAAAGGTTACAATACACACTATTAAATGTGACCCAGTTAAGAGATTTTAATCATCTTGTTAAAAGTGAGCCTTGTTAGAGGACTTTAGGTCATTCACTTGGAATGCCACCCTGTTAAAATATTTTCTAATGACTATTAAGTCAACCTTTCTCCAAAGGATTTACCCTAATTTGATACAATTGTAAGAAAGTAACATTAGAGCTTTGATCTGATACAACTTACAACCTTACTTGTATATTACAGATCATTATTCAGTGCTCAACTCTACTTGGCTTCAAAATTTTGTAGTTTTGACAACTTGTTCACCCTTCAAGCATTCATCCTCATTAAGCCTTCATGCCTAGTTCACCATTGCAGACTTCTTCTCTTGGGTCACTTGATGAAGCAAACCCTCTTCCTTCTTCTTATCATATTTTTGCATATAAAACTCTCTAGCCTCCATCCAACATTGCTTCATGACCAGTCATCCCTACATAAAGAAAATTAGAACTCTTTTTCTTGCTCATTATCCATCTCAAAAATTAAGGTTTTTGATGGATTAGGTAGGATAAACTGTATCTACCCCATATCTTGTCTTCTCTAGAAAATTCTCCTATAATCCATTTGAATATGCCTCCAAAATGGTTTACATAAGATTATGTGCCTTCAACTCATCAATCTTATCTTCCTCCTAATTTGCAAGTTCCAAGAAAACAAACTTGTCAACTTTTATTTGGTGAATCTTTGATCTTTTTCATAATGCAATAGCTCAACATTATCAATTTATAGATGCTCAACACATACTATGTTACTCAACATCTATTGTAAAATCACTCAACATTGACTGGATTTTACTAGTTCTCAGCATCAACTAAAAATCACTTGACTTCAACTTCTTTCTTGGCACCTACTAACTTGCTTAGCATCCACCAGTTTACTTGGCATCCACTAGAAATTGCTTTCACTCGGTTCCAACTGGCATTTTTTTTGCTTGGCTTGCACTAACTTTTCTTAGCACCTTCTATCAACGTGGTCAAGCTTAGCAAATGAACTTTGTCCAACCTTATTCTTTTGAACTTTCTAAGTGCAACCAATAAATTTATAACCTCAAGTAGATTATAAATAGATTATTTTATCACTGTCTTAACTGATTCTTGCACTTCAATAAATAATCATAAACCAACCTTTCCTCTAGGTACTTTTGTTACATCTTATTGATCAAATCCTCTTCATTAATCAACTAAGTGATAATTCTTGAAACATATAAGCACTTATCTTACTAGCATGTAGTAGGTTTAACATTAGTGACAAAATAATGATTGAAAATACACAATCTTATCTCAACATTCTTCTACTCAAATGATCTTTTCAATCATATATCAATAATCTCCCTCTTTGGCATTGATGGCAAACCAAACTGATCAACCAGTCAACTAACTAGGTTAGAACAATAAAGAAATACCAAAAAGAAATCTTGTGAATAAAACTTCTCCCTCTATTAGTAATTCCCTCTTAGGTTACACAATATAACATTCTCTTCGGTTATGGATCAGTAGAATATCTAAATATCTCCCTCTTTCTTTCTTTTAGTCTTCTGATGATGTACTCCCACTTCATTTCTCTTCTTGTGCACTGTTCTTTATATGTACTTTCTCTTTTGATTTTCCACTTTGATCATCTCCCTATTGATCATGTTGGAGTTGATGAAATCCAACTTTGAAGATGCCTAAGATCACCTGCATGCAAAAATCTATCAAAGAGAAGCCAAGGAGAGAAGAGCACGGAGCAAGGGAAAAACCCTAAATGGACATGAGAGAGAAAATATGCAAACACAATGAAAATTTATTTACAATGAGAATGCATTGTTGTGATTGAAAATATAATGAGGGGGCTTGAATATAAAGAGCTCGAAGAATCTTTTAGAACGAGCTAGAAGATGCTAGGAGATAAGTGTGAAAACTAAGCATACATCCACATAAGGTGGAAAGCCCTCGAACAAGGTGAGAGGATAAGTATGACTTAGGAGAGAACAAAATCTCATATTGTCAACAACTTATAAAAAACTCCTAGACTACAACTAATAAATAAAATGCATTTACCTAAGTAAGCTTAAGTAAATAGAATAAATTATTAATTATTAATTATTTACTCTAACACCCCCCCCTTAAGTGCAACTTAGGGAAATGTCTTAAGCTCACAAAACTAAAAAATGCAAAAATGGGTCCTAGCAATGAGGCCATGTTAGGTACCCATGAACAATGCAATCTCTATAACTAGAGCAAAGGAGAAAATCCAATGGGAAAAACCCCTCTCCAAAAAGAGATAAGAACCTAGTGAAGAACTGAAGAAGCCTCCAACTAGGGGAATGCCCCCTAAAATATGAATAAGGAGTGATCATGAAGAATGAAGACGTCACAAATCTGTCAAACTACTAATCTGAAGACCCTCCATGGAAGAAGAAGGCACAAACTGAGCATATCTATATGGTAGATGATCCATCTCACCAAAATGCATAGGTAGCCAGCCACTGCAATTGCCTTGTATATAGGATCAACCACTGAATACATAGCTCACACTATCAAACCATTAAACCATTGATGCATTAGAACAATAGCATAACCCCTCCTTAATGCAGACAGGGTGAGATGAGAGGCAACTGAGAAGGTGGGCCAAAGTCTCCTGCAAATGAACCAAGAATGACAAGAGAGGGAAAGAGGTACAAACACCCATAAAGACATTATCACACTAACGCTACATAGTGCTAATGTCATGGAAGGGAAACTCACTTGACAAAGGGAGAATACCTAAAATAGCAAACAACTATCCTCCCATGGTGCTTTATGAAAATAGTGCATGTACATCTAACTCAAAAACAATGTTCATGACCTCAAAATACAAAGTAACACTTTATCTCAGGGCAATACATAAAAGTTCTTCAAAATGATAGCTACAATGATCAAAACTGAAAAAAAGCTGATACAAAACATAGTACAGCCTAAAAAAAAAGAAAACCACGCCAAGAAAACAATCCTCGGGCCTAAAACACTCAAGATATCCACCATATAGAAAAAAATGCCAAAAATATGATAAAAAGAGCATGGGCCAAAAACTAAGAAAAAGGACCACATTTTTGAAAAGGTGACAGAACCAACTTTCCAAAAATATAAAGTTTTCAAAAAACTAACATGGGATGCAAAAGATATGCAAGTCGGAGTCAAAAATAGAACTTTATACTTCAACTAAAAAAATGGGCAATAAAAAGAAATCAAAACCTAAAAATACCTGCATCAATGTCTTTATCTTGGAACCATATTTCTAGTACTTCTTTTAGATTGGAAAAATACCTCTGTATGCTCAAGTTATGGCCAAAAAACCAAGAGTAGGTCAAAAATGACCCTGAAGGAGAGGTAAGAAGGTGCTGATGCAATGCTGATGTCAGCATTTCATGGCAAAAAATTTGACTTCTTGTCAGCTATCATGGCAAAAAAGAAAGCCATGTGGCACGCCATGTGACAAGTCCATGTGGTAGTAGGTTGATGTGGCAAGAGCCATGTGGCAAAGTGCCACGTAGTAGCCTTGCCATGTGTCACTTGCTGACAAGTTGCTAAAGCTGTTGATAGGAGAGAGAAAGCCATGCAAGCTAACTATCCCTACTAATGTGGAGCTAACTATCCCTCAGGTGGTGCTCTTGGTGGAGGAGGAGCGATGGGTGGCACAGAAGACTAATCCAAGTCGAAGAATCTGGGGGTGTTGCCTCAGCTAAGAAAAGATCTTGAGGGAGCAATAGACTGGTGGTGCACTGGTTGAAAATGTCAGTGCAGCTCTGTGGGTGGGTGATGCAGAGGAGGAGGTGGTGCCTAGGGCATCCAAGACAAGGGGAAAAGCTCGGGGCAATCAAGACAGGTGGCGAGGTGACCGAAACCAAGAGGCACGATGGGTTGTGAGTGGCCACCAAGTGGTGCTACGATGGCTGCTCGGTGGTGCACCCTGATATATATATATATATATTTTAAACAATAAATCATAGCCTTTGATAGGGGTATCACCCCTAGTTTACCTCTTAGATACTCATAAGAATCCTTAGGTAATGCTTTGGTGAAGATATCCACAATTTGCTCCTTTCTGTTTATGTATTCCATCTTCACCTCTTTGTCTTGAACCAACTCCCTTACATAATGATACTTTATTGCAATGTGCTTTGTCTTTGTATGCATTACAGGATTCTTTGATATATTTATAGCACTTGTATTATCACAATAAAGTGTCATGGGTCCAGTGACCTCTTCCTTCATTCCCTTTAGTAGTTTTTTGATCCATACAATGTTTATGCAATTGATAGCAATAGCAACATACTCTGCTTTAGCAATAGATTGGGAAGTACAACTCTACTTCTTTCTTGTCCATGTAACAGGTCTTTTGCCTAAGAAAAATTCTCCTCCATTGGTGTTCTTTCTATCATTAATATTTCTAGCCCAATCAGCAACAATGTAGGCTTTGAGTTCAAACTTTTCATTTTTTTATAGTATAAACCATATTCTTTTGTTCCTTTTAAGTATCTCATTATTCTTTTTATAGCCATCAAATGATTCTCTCTAGGGTTAGCAAATAATATAGCAACTATTCCCATAGCTAATGCAATATTAGGTCTACTATGTACTACATATTGCAATTTACCAATCATGGATCTGTATAGTATTTGATTGACCTTAGCTGAATCATCATTCTTTGATAGCTTGAGTGATGTTACCATAGGTGTACTTACTAGTTTTGAATCCTCAAATCCAAATGTCTTCAATATCTCCTTGACATATTTTGACTGAGTGATATATACACCCTACTTCATTTGATAGACTTGTAATCCCACAAAAATTTTGATCTCACCAAAAATTGACATTTCAAACTCCTACTTCATTTAATTTTCAAAATCTTTACACAAAGCATCTTGTCCTCCAAATATTATGTCATCAAAAAATATTTCAAATAACAATATACCTTTTTCTTTGTTTGTCTTCATGTATAAATTATTGTAATCATCTATTCTTTCAAATCCAATCTTAACAAGATAAGTATAAAGTTTCTCATATCATGCTCTTGGTGTTTGTTTATATCCATGTAGGGCTTTTTGCAATCTGCATACCATGTTCTTATTGTTCTTATCCACAAATCCTTCTAGATATTCTATGTAGACCTCTTATTCTAATATGCCATTCAGAAATGCAAAGTGAACATCCATTTGATAAACTTTGAAACCTTTATAAGCAGCATAAGCAAGTAGAATTCTTACTCCTTCCATTCTTGCAATAGGGGAAAATGTTTCACCATAGTCAATTCCTTCTTCTTATGCATACCCTTCGCAAACTAGTCTTGCTTTGTTTGTTGTCACTTCACCTTTCTCATCTAGCTTGGTTTTGAATACCCATTTTGTGCTAATTACATTCTTTTCTTCTAGTCTAGGAACTAGGCTCCAAGTCTTATTCTTTTCTATTTGTTGAATTTCTTCTTCCATAGCCCTATGAAAATCATCATCTTCTAATGTATCTCTCATTATATTAGGTTCCTTCATGCTTAATAATTATGATTCACTTCTCAACCTATTTCTTTTCATTAGCCTTGCATCTTTGTCTCCAATGATTTGATGTGTAGGATGGTGTCTTTTGTCATATTTGGATAGTCTAAGCTTAGTTCTTGTGGCTGCATTCTATCTCTCATCTTTAGTATCCTTTTTTACATCTATGTTAGGTATTTGAGCATCTCTTTCATGTGTGCCAATCTCAAAGTCAAATTGTGCATTCTCCTCATTCTACAACTTGACATCTGAATGCAACTTAGCATTCACTGGATGTGACTCAATAGTTGTTGAAACTTATTGTTGGCTTGCAACATGATTTGTGGCATCTTATTCAATAGGAATTCCTACATAATAGTATACAAATATCTTGTAATCTTTTGGTTCTTTTGTAGGTTCAGCTTCATGTGCTTCTGTGAACTCATCAAAATTCACATTTGCACTTTCCACAATTTTTTTGGTACTAGTAATTAAAAACTTATAAGATTTACTACTTGTGGAGTAACTAGGGAATATACCTTCTTTTCTCTTTGCATCAAACTTTCCACTCTTAATATCTTTAAGAATATAGCATTTGCTTCCAAATAACTTAAAATATTTCACATTAGGTGGATGACCAATACCATAGTTCAAAAGGTGTTGAGTGAGTACCTTCCTTTACTTGCACTTGGTTCAAGGTGTATAATGTAGTGCTCACAGCTTCTCTCCAATATTTTAGAGCAACATTTTTCTCCATCATAAGTGTTCTAGCATAGTCCATTATAGATCTATTTCTTCTCTCAGCAATTCCATTTGTGGAAGGGTCTTAGGTGTTGATGTCTATCTTTTGATTCCTCTGTCATTGTAGAAAATCTCAAACTCATGTGAAGTGAACTCACCTCCTCTATCTAATCTCAAGAATTTCAAGCTCTTTCCTATTTCTTTCTCAATTCTTGCCAAGTACCATTTAAACATTTAAAAAGCATCTAATTTTTGTTCTAGAAACATGATTTTCATCATTCTAGAGTAATCATCAACAAGTAGCATTATATACTTGTCTCCTTTGTATCTTTTCACTTCAATAGGTCCACACAAGTCAGTATGAATAATTTTAAGTATTTTCTTAGAGGTATAAGCTTTACTTTTAAAGCTTGACTTTGTTATCTTGCCTAGTTGACATTATTTGCACATTATATTTTTTGGTTTCTTCAACTTAAGTAAACTTCTAAATCTTTTCATGTTACTAATACTAATCAGATTATCAAAGTTAACATGACATAATCTCTTGTGCTAAAGCCATACATCATCAAATTTTGCAATAAGACAAGTAGTATCTTCTATATCCAAATAGAACATACTATTCCTACTTTGATCACCTTTTCCAATAAAATTTCCATTTTTATCATATATCTTGGCTGATTTATTTTCAAACTCAACTTTGCATCCCAAATTATTCAATTGTGACACCCTTAACAAGTTATAATTCAATCCTTCAACATAATAAACATTGTCACATGAAATCTTGTCTGTGAGCTTGATAGACCCGTTTCCTTTTATTAAATATGGTGCATCATTACCAAAGCTTACACTATTACCATCATAATAGGTTAAGGTAAAGAACTTACTTTTGTTTCTAGTAATGTGATGTGAGCATCCACTATCAATGATCCATTTGTCATTCTTGTTCACACAAGTCATAAGTGCAGTAGCTTCATCCTCGTCTAACTCATCCTTCATTACAACATATACCACTTCATCATCATTTTCATTAGAGTTATTTTCATCAGCAATGTAGCATGACTTCTTGCCTTTATCTCTATAGTCTCTTCCATCATCTTATCTTCTATTTTTGTGCTTGTTCCCTTCTCTAAAGTTCTTCTTTTGTATACATCTTGTTACAATATGGTCAACTTCATTGCAATTAAAACAAATGAAAGGCAACTTACCTTTGAATTTACATTTTCCTCTGTGAAATCTTCTTTCCAGCAATGCTTACAATTTTCAATGTCTTCATCATCTATACTACTGTCACTAGATGCATACTTTATCTTTTTTTTCTTCTTCTTTGGCTTCACTTCCTTAGAATCCTTTAGTAACAATTTGGATTTGAAAGCTAATTCAATACTTTTTGGTATGTAGTTGTCAAATTAGATAACTCAAAAGTAGTGAGTCTTCCTACCAAACCTTCAAGGGTTAGATAATTTTTTGGCATACATCTTAGCTCTTGGATTGTAGACACTCTAATTCTCAAAGACAACAATGTTCTCAAGACTTTACTTAGCACAATATCATTATCTATTTTACCAGTTGCACCTTTTATTGCACTAGCTACTTCTTTTATTCTAGCAACATATTGAGCAATGTTTTCACCTTCTTCCATTCTCATGTCATCAAAATTACCTCTGAGGCTCTCCGACTTGGCTCTTTGAATATTTTTGTCTCCTCCATAGATGGTGTTTAGGGCATCGCACATCTAATTTGCACTTTTAAGGTCTTTGATATCATCAAACTCAGCATAGCTTAGGGAAGAGGCAATCTCCAACATAGCCTAATTGTGCTCTTTCTTTTCCTTTAAATCTTCAGTAGTAGGGGCTCCTATTGGATCAACATGTTTTGCTCTAATGAAAGTTTTTGTATAATCTCCAAGTCCTTCAAGGTGTAGCTTCATCAAACTTTTCAATGCAAGAAAGTTATCTTTTTTTAACTTGGGTACCTCTCTTTTTGACATCTTGATCTTTGTGCTTTTAGTACCTTAAAACTAATCCTCTTAAGCAACAATGCTCTGATACCAACTGTTGAAATTATTTTAGAATAAATAAGAGGGGGAGAAAATAAGTTATTCAAGGTCTAGATATATAAAATAAAACTTTTCACAATTTAGTGAACCCATATAGCATTCTTAACCATGCATACATTTATTGTGTGTTAACCAAAATTGATATGTTACTGTAACATTAACATGCAAAAATGTAAAGCATAAAACATAACACATCCATTAGCACATTTGACACAATGATTTAATGTGGAAACCCAATTTAGAAAAAGCCACCAGTAACATGCTACTCCTTTTTCACTCTTTTGAAGTGATGCCCTGTTAAAGGCCTACCATGTTAAAGGTTACAATACACACTGTTAAATGTGACCCAGTTAAGAGCTTTCAATCACCGTATTAAAAGTGAGCCTTGTTAGAGGACTATAGGCCATTCATTTGGAGTGCCACCCTATTAAAGGATTTTCTAATGATTGTTAAGTCAACCTTTCTCTAAAGGATTTACCCTAATTTGATACAATTGTTAGAAATTAATAGTAGAGCTTTGATTTGATACAACTTACAACCTTACTTGCAGATTATAGATCACTAAGTAGTCCTCAACTCTACTTGGCTTCCAAACTTTGGAGTTTTGACTACTTGTTCACCCTTCAAGACTTCATCCTCATTAAGCCTCCTTGCTTAGTTTTCCATTGTAGACTTCTTCTCTTTGGTCACTTGATGAAGCAAACCCTTTTCCTTCTCCTTGTCAAATTTTTACATTCAAAACTCTCTAACCTCCATCCAACATTGCTTAATGACTAGTCATCCCTACATATAGGAAATTAAAACTCTTTTTCCTTCACATTATCCATCTCAAAAATTAGGGTTTTTGATGGATTAGGTAGGATACAATGTATCTACCCCATATCTTGTCTTCTCTAGAAACTTCTCCTAGAATCCATTTAAATTCACCTCCAAAATGGTTTACATAAGATTATATGCCTCCCAGTCATCAATATTATCTTCCTGCTAATTTACAAGTTCTAGAAAAACAAACTTGTCAGCTTTTATTTGGAAAATCTTTGATCTTTTTCATAATGCAATAGCTTGGCATTATCAATTTACTAATACTTGGCACATACTGTGTTACTCAACATCTATTGTAAAATCACTCAACATCAACTAGATTTTACTGGTACTCGACATCATCTGAAAATCACTCAGCTTCAACTATCTTTCTTAGCACCTACTAATTTGTTGGGCATCCACTAGTTTACTCAGCATCCACTAGAAATTGCTTTCACTCGGCTCCAACTGACTTTTTTTTTTTCTTGGCTTACACTAACTTTTCTTAGAACCTTCTATCAACTTGGTCAAGCTTAGCAAATGAACTTTGTCCAACCTTAGTCTTCTAAACTTTCTAAGTGTAGTCAATCACTTTGTAACCTCAAGTAAATTATCAATATATTATGTTATCATTGTCTTAACTAATTCTTGCACTTCAATACATAATCATAACTCAACCTTTCCTCTAGGTACTTTTATTACATCTTGTTGATCAAATTCTCTTCATTAATCAACTAAGTGGTAGTGCTTGAAACATATAAGAACTTGTCTTACCAACATGTAGTAGGTTTGACATGAGTGACAAAAAAATGATTGAAAACACATAGTCTTCTCTCAACATTCTTCTACTCAAATGATCTTTTCAATCATATATCAACATCTTCTTCCTCTTCATCTTCTTCTTCTTCTTCTTCTTCCTTCTTGGAACCTTCTCCAAACTTTGCTTTCAGTTTCTTCACCAATTTATCTTTCTTCTTAATTATAAAAATAATTTTTAGTTCCACTAAGATTTTGGAATTTTCCATCTTATAGTTTCCAAATGCGTTTGCATTTTTTTCAACCTCTTATGTGAGTAAAGCTCTTATAGATACAAAAGCTTCATCCACATTGATTTCATATCCTAAGGGTCTCAACCATCTCACCCTTGGTGTAATAGCTTGTATAAAAGTATAGTCAACATCTACTAGAAAATAGACATCATCATAATATTTTTCTACTAGAGATGCTAGTATTCTCATTATCTTCATCATTGATTGTTTGAAGTCCTCAAAATAGCTTGTCATCACAGATTCAAAATTCTCTTCTAATTGCTCAATGTATTGACCAATCTAAACTACCACTAATCTATTTGTTTTCCATGCAATTGTTCCAAAATTAGGAAAAGTGTTTTTCACATAAAAGAATATGCATATCAATATAGAACCAAATTTACATTGTGCACTCTTTCTCTTTCTAATTGCTCTAAGGTTCTCAACTAGTTGTTGTAATTGTATCTCTACTTAATCATATGTATGATCTTTCTTGACATTTTTATATCCTACATCTACTTCTATACAAGGCATGCTATTCAATCTACTAGATTGGTAAAATTTGTGTGAAATGACCCTGACAAAAAACTCTATCAATGGATCAATAATTGTATCAATAGTCATGCCTCTCTTGTTCCATACAACTCCAGTGTTCTTCTTAATGACTTCCTTTGAATCACTTCTTAGTGTCTTAGGCCACTCTAGGGTTGGATGACTAGTAACCCTATGGATTATCCTCTTGGTTATTTTGATAGGTCCATGATCCAACCATAATTAACTATCATGTATTCTACATAGGACTATCCTAATCCATTCAATTTTGAACACATTTGGAATATCTAGGGCTTATGTTAACCCTTTCTTCTTGACAATTTTGAATTCTTCTTTCAAAACACCATTATCATAGAATCTATTGTATGCTTCTCTAATCTCCATATCACCAATGCTACCAATTTTGTAGTTATAGCATTTTCTAACATCTTGTATCATTAAAACATTTAGTGGTATCATGGATAATGCACTGGAGAGGTCTTTCTTATAAGTGAGGTTAGGAATAGCCTTGAAAATGGGTTTCTTAACTTTATTACTAACCAATTGAGTATTTTAAACCTCCTTACCCTCTACATTCTTTTAAGTAGATGTCATTTCGTGTAACTAGGGTTTATGAAAATATAAACTATGAAGCTTGGATCTTGATAAATACGTTTATAAGATCTAACAAAATGATGTAGAATCACTACTCAAATCTTTTGCAACTACTTTTAATGGATTTTTTGATCACCTTCTATTCTCCTTGCTCTTCCTCAATTTTAAAATGATGAAAAATAAGTCAAAAATTGATCAAATACCTTTTGAAAACCCTACAATAAGTGATGAGTGTTTACAAAGTTGTAAGCTCAGCATCAATTAATTTTAGACTTACTCAACATCCATTAACATTTCAATCAATCGACAACCACTACAAGCTTGACATCAACAAGCCAGTCTTGTTACCTTTGCATTTTCTAGTACTTTACTTAGCACACATGGGAAGTGTTTCATACTTGGTAGAGACATGAAAAACTTTAAAAAATTTCTTGAACATCTTGCATCTTTGTTCATGTTAATATGATCTTTTGAGTACTAAATTTATTTGGAACTAATGTATATATAACCTTTACATATCAGTCCCACATACTTTTTGATTGCTTAGTTTGATGAGGTATGATCACTTGATCTATTGGGTGAAGTGATCTCTTCTCCTTTTGATGTGTTGCAACCATTCTTTTTCTTCCATGTCTTTTTCATCTCATCTCTGATGTATTCCACATCTTCTTTCTCTTTTCCTTTATCAAACTCATAGCTTGTTGCCTTTGACCTTGTTAGACAATATTGACTAATGTGACTAGTCCTCAAATAACTAAAATATGTGGTTTAACTTAACCACCTTTTGTATTCACCTTTGAAGTGTGTCCTAATGCAATTCTCAAGAACATGTCCATATTCTTGACAATAGTGATAGCTATGTCTTGTATTATAATCCCACTTATAAGAGTGTCCATTGTTCCTTACCTTTGTTTACCTATTTGATGGACACATGAGTTTAGATCTACATTTAAAAGATCTATATCCATACTTCTAATAGTTATAACAATATCCTTCAAATTTTTGTGTCTACATGGTCTTGGTTCTGCGTTAATATGCCTGATGACCTTGTTTTTTGCACTTTTGGCATTGAACCATATTCTTATATTTGACATTTTGATTTACACTCTTTCTCTTGCACACATTAGCAATATGTCCTTTCTTACCACAATTATGACAAGTAGGTTTAGAGTTCTTACCTTTTTATTTCTTTTCTTCAATATTTTTGGATGATTCTCCTTCTTTAGTACTTTTGTATCCCAATCTAGATGTGTCATTATTGGATCTAGGAGAACTCAACAATTGCTCAAAGTATTTGATGGCTTCTTTTGGTTTGTTGAAAGTTTCAAAAAATTCCTTTTCCCTTCTTAAATCATTCTAAAATTGCTCATTCTATAGTTTCAATTTTGTTAGCTCAATGTCCTTGACATTCAATCCATAGTTGGCATTCATCATTTGACTTAGATTGTCCAATTTCAAGTTCAAAATCTTGGTTAGCTCTATTGACTTCTCTCCCAGTCTATCACTTAAAATTCTTTTGTCTTCTTCAATCATGTCTTTTTCTTCCATAGCTTTCTTATTTTTTTCAGTCACCTCACATAGCAGTATGGCTTGTGATTCTTGCTCTAACTTGATATTTCTAATTTCTTTAGCTTGGACTCTATTATTTTCCATTAGATCTGCAACTGTTACATCATATTCATTAGAGTTTCCATTTGCAAATTTCTTAGTAGTGCCTATCTCTTTTTATTGTGTGTTATTCTCTGCAATAGCAATTTCTTTCCTTTTCTCCAAAGATTTCTTTAGTTCTTCTCTTGCTTCATATAGTTGATGTAGAATGAGTTGTATTTCAATTCCCTAATTCTCAATAATCTTTCCTAACTTGTAGACTTCCATTTCAAGATCTTTCCTCAAAGTTACAAAAATTTACTTTTAGAGGACAAGGCTTTGATACCAATTGTTGGAATTACAATAGGAAACGTAAAATTCTTAGGGGGGTGGGTAGGCGGGGTGAATTAGTAGTTTACAGTAGGACCCATAAAATCTTTACTACACATCCATCTCATACATTTAGCAAGTAAACTAAAATACCATGTAAAGCATGTAAGAAAGTAAAAATTCATACATTTAACACCAAATATGATTACCCAAAAACCCTCCAATGAGAAGGTAAAACTAGGGTGAGGATGACACCCAAAAATCTTCACTACTATAGTAATAAAGAGTATCCAATAAAGGTTACAATGTTTTGACCATGAAACATGATCTACCCTATGAAAGGTCTACCCTGTTAAAGACTTAAAGATTGTTGAATCTTACCTTGTTAAAAGTGTTCCTGGTTAAAGGACTTTAACTCGCAATTAAGTAAGCACCCTATAAAATGATTTCAATATAGCCTATTAGGAATACTTTGTTAAGAGAGCTTGACTAAAATCACCTATTAGAATTTCTCAGCATTGATCCTGTGATTAACACTTGGTTTCTTGATAAAAGATCACCTCCAAACTAATTTATTCTCAATCCTCCTTGATCAAATGTCTCTTTGTTGAATCCTTTTCCTTTCCTTTGTTCTGCTCTAACTAATTCAAAAATGTAATCTTACTTCATAACTCCTTAGTCACCATGAATTCTTTGTTTGTGCATGTAAACTATTCTTTTTGTAACTTCATAAACCTTGCATGTGCTCTTCATCTCATAAATAGTTTAGGGTTTTGTCCTCCTTAAAAATACTTTGATGACTTGGGGTTAGGTATGAATCCACGATTTTGATTCATCCATTTTTTTCTTAAACCTTCCCTTTTTTTGAGTTGCATGTAATTGCACTAGGAATCCAATCTTAAGATTTGTCCTTATGTCCAAAATATTGTAATTCATCTTTAAGTCAGCTCAAAAGTTGTTTACATAGTTGTTTGTACCTTAATAAATAAATATGTCAAAACTGTGTCACTTGGCATCTGAAGTATCTAATACTCGGCATATACTATTTTCTATGTTGTGACTTGGCATCTATATCACTCAACATCCATTATTTACTTGGCTCTTGTGTTACTTAAAATACACTGTCTGCTTGCCACTTG
Organism: Cupressus sempervirens; assembly: GCA_028749045.1. Lineage (NCBI taxonomy): Eukaryota > Viridiplantae > Streptophyta > Pinopsida > Cupressales > Cupressaceae > Cupressus > Cupressus sempervirens. Next base: position 874,547,656 of record CM053786.1, read on the forward strand.
AGTGACTTAACACATGAGTGGCTCAACACTCACTACTGAATCGACATGCACTATAATATATACATGTTGTGCTCAACATGTACTACTTGTTTGGTATGAACTAAGTAAATAATTTAAGTGTGTTGACACTCACTTGTCAAAACCAATATGAGATCAATAATTAGGACAAGAAGGAGTTATGAAGAATAAATAAAGAAAACTTTTGTCCTACATCAAAATGTTATTAAGTTGGAGATGGGGTGGCAACATTGAATAAATTTTTTAGAACTATCACAAAGATTCATGACAAAAATGTGCAAATAGAGGGCTAGACTTTTAAAATAGGGGAAACATCAATTCAGCTTTTGGAAATTGATTTAGAAAAGATAGAAGCTAGCAAAGAGTCATAAATTAGAGCTATGGAAAATTTTTAATGCATTGAAGATAGTTTCACAAAATGTGCATGGCAGCTACATTGCATTAGAAGGAGTAGAATACAAGTGCATAGAAGTCATTATGTTGTTATCTCCACTGTTCAACACATGGGCCCCTATATTCAATTCTTTGATAGTATAATTACTATACTACCTCAAAAGAAGATCCTACTAATGGAAACCATTTTGAGTAGAAGAAAATAAATCCATAAAGTGAGAGATATGAATGGTTTCTTTAGAGGGAAGATGCAACTAATCCAAAATAAGATGAAAAAAATTACTATTAGGACACCAAATTTTGTGCCTATAATTTTGGACAGTGAGGGCAGAATAAAGGATTGGGTTGAATGGTCATCATCTTTTGAAAGTATTCTTGATCATCCTAGGTTCTTATCTTTTTGTAATAATGAAGTAAGTACCAATGTTGTTTATGATATCATAGACATTCTCTACAAGCTAGAGATGGAGATGTCTGAGATGGTTACTAAGGTCAAAGCTATAACTGATGGCAAGTGGACCAAATGCCTAGAAGGATTGAATACAACCCGAGATATCACCTAGCCTAATATTGATATAGATATCACCATATGGGAGTTAATTGTAGATTTTAAGGCATTACCAATTGGTGATAGTAATTAGATGTAGTTAAGATATAGTTCAAGAATAGAAAAGGAAAAGAAAGGGCATGGATGGTGACAGGAGCCAAAGATAAATTAAATTTTTTGAGGAGATATTTGTTGAGAAGCACCACCTATTAGTTTTGCAACTACATCTTAATTTTGAGGCCAAGTAAAAAGAATATTTTGTTTGTAATAGAATAGGAATATCTTTGTATTTTATTTTTATTAAGATTTTGACAAGTGTCCTATCTGAAGCTTGTTTCAATCCTTTCTATAGAAAGATTACCAAGGTGTGGAGTAGAGGTCTGATCTTCTTGTAATTTTGAGAATTATGCTATTTTTGTTAGTCCATTAAGTCTCTTGCAAAATTTATGATGTATTCTCCTATAAGTTTGAGAATATAAGTGAATATTGAAGGATCTACTATTTTATTTTGAAGTTCTTTATAGTTTTACCAACATTCTTGCAATTTTTAATAAAAATTAATGCAAAGGAGGATGTTCTGCCATATTTTTGTCTTTGAATTCTATCTTAATTGTTGTGTACAGATTATCTCGGGATTGTTCAAGCAAGTTTTATGCAATTTAATGCAACTAGGATAGGTTATATATCAATTTTTTGTTGCTTTTAATTCAAGGAATTAAGTAAATGCTCCAATAAATGTTTTTCTGGGTAGACTCTGGATCCCAATGGATAGGGCACTGATCATACATTCAATTACATGTTGAATAAGTCATTGGGTTGTAACGCCCCACCAAGGGATCCAAAAGAATTAACCTAGAGTTTCACTAAGTTTGCTAAACATTTTTTTTTTAAAGTAAGAATGTATATCATACACATCAACCACATAGTAGCAGAAGCAATAACATGTAATCATCAACAAACATACATCACAAGTTACACCTTAAGGATCCCAAGATGTTGAGTCACATTTAATTTTAATTAAATTCTAAGTCTAACAACTACCACATCCACATGAAAGAATAATAAGAAAGTCCAATGTCCATAATATACATTTGTTCTGAATGCCTCTTGGCAATTTAATTCGGAATGCTCAATCATCCACTGTACATGTCACAGGGTATGAAAGGCTTAAAAGAATATACATATGTAAAGATAAAGATACATCATCCTCAAATCCATGATACAAAGTACAGTAGAATAAATGAAACTAATAACATACCTGATACATCCATACATCCATAATGATAAAACATCTATCATAAAATCTAACCATCCATCATAGTAATCCAAGAACATAGTGAAGGTAAATGCCAACCAAGAAAGCTTCAGCCACGGTGACCACGGATGGATCTCAATGGTAAGAGTAAAAAGAACTACCACCCGACCCCGTGGAACCTAAATGGTCCACTCCCACCGCGCTGAGGAGATAGTCTCAAGTCCCAAACAAGGTATCAAACACAAAACACAAGTACTCTCTAAGTCTGGGAAATCCTAAAAGTATACTAACTCAAAGGTTCCAACATAGAAAGACATCTAAACCCAGAGGCACCACAAAGACACGTAGGAAACCTGCTATGCAAGCAGGAAAGTGTCATCACAAAATTCACGTAGAAGTTACCCGAGTAATCCCTTAGGAATCCCGGGTCCCTAGTGATTCCTGCGGCCACTAGTATCCTCTCGTACTGACGAGGCATACTGCGGAATGCAAGGTCATAACCAAGCGTTCTCTCTACCCCATCCTAGCCTGTACTAGCACTCATGGCATGGGAGAGAACATACAATTATCTTATTAGGTTCATTTAAGTCAGTATTTAGGTGAGATGTTTTCACTTGTTAAAACAACTTACAATGGGTTACTCCAGGCAGCCTCTTAGGGCCCCGATCTCCATTGCAAGCCACTTCTCGACACTACACATAGATAACCTACCCTAGGCTGATGAAATCACAAATCAAAGAATCATAATAAAATCACCTCAGTCCTATACAAGCAACTGAAAAATATCATAAAAGATAAGCCACAAAAATTACATCAGTTCCTCATGAGCAACAGGTAAGCATCAAATAATAATCATATGATCACAACAGTTCTCTATCAGCAACTGAAGGCATCAATGATAAATCACAATACTGATCAAAGATTCCAAAATGGTCAAGTCAACACATGACATCATCAAGAACATAACAAACACTTCAATCCTCTCAAGCGACCGAAAAGCAATCCAAGTATAACTGATCGAGACTCAAAAATGGTTATCAAATATAACTGATCGATGACTCAAAAATGGTTATCCAATATAACTGATCGATGACTCAAAAATGGTTAAGTCAGGTATCTTATATACATACACTTCAGCTTCACACCAGGAAACTGGAAGCAATAACAAACAATAAATACAATCATGTCATAGAGCACTCCATCACACTACCATGGTTGGGTTAAGAAAGATCGAGACCAAATCATCATAACATCACATTCACATAATCCCCGAGCCTCTGGTAACAACCTAAACTGGTCAACGCTAGGATAATCTCCAAAAACCCCAAAAGCATAGACAGTATAACAAAACAATACAGCTCATATTTTGGGTTTGATTTAAAAAAATACACATTAGGGTTAAAAGTAAAGTTTCAATTTCATATACATTCCAAGTGATAAGTTTTCGTAATTAACTCTTATAATTAACCCATCTCTATAATAACTTCCATTAAATCTATAATTTAATTCTACAATTTTATCAAATAATATCTATTATTAATTATTTTAATTAAACTACTTTTAATTGAAATAATCAATAATTAATGATCTAACATCTTCATTAATTATTAATTTATTAATATTTAACCAAAAATTAATAAATTAACATTTACAAAAACTACATTAAAATGAATTATTATTTAAATTAATAAATAAAACTTATCAATATAATATTTAATCTAATATTAAAATTTATTAATAATATTAAACTTGTTAATAATTATAATTATTTAAAAATATTAATTTAAAATTAATATATATTAAAATCACTATTACCAATCTTTATAATTTTTTTAAAAAATAATAATTAAAAAAGAACTTTAATGTCAACTTGCGTTTATAGCCCGCGCGGCTTTCAACGTTGCAGCAACAGAGTACGCTGCTACCGCAGACAACAGTACTGCTGCTGCGAGCAGCAGTGTACCTACTGCCGCAGCCCCTTATAAAGGGTGCCGACAGCAGTACGGGGGGGTGCGTGGGGTTTCCCTCCCCTCCCCACTCCTATTAAAAATATATATATATAATTTTTTTTTTAAATTTACTTTATCATTATGCTTGCAAAAGTTTAAAATAAATTTATTTATTTTATAAACTTTTATTTATTATTTATTATTTATTTTAAAATAAACTAAATTTAACACACAATTCCCTTCAATATTGATTAAGGTTTAATAATATATGGTTAATTATTATAATATATATATATAAATTTATTTATATATATATATATATATATATATATATATATATATATATATATATATTTTTAAATTTATTTATTATTCTTTTATTTATTTATATATAAAAGATTACAATTAAATCTGATAGGGGAATAAATCGAACCAATCGAATTTCTTCTTAAGATTTTTTTTTTTTTTTTTTTTTTTTTTTTTAAAACATTAACAATTGCAATCTAATAGAGAAAATAATTCCAACCCTACGAATTTTCTTTTTAATCTCAAAACTCTCCCCAATTCAATTCTCTCTTTTCTCTATTTTAATACAATCCTAAATCCTGATTTAATTTTGTTGAAGGATGTTCTTGAACAATTTTTCAATCTAGATTTACAAATGAAATCGAATAGCAAAAGATCCAGAATGAAGAAATGATACATTCAAGAAGACAAGATTCTTACAATCACGAAGTAGACAGAACATATTAAATTTCTTAAATCATCTAGGGGTCAAAATACCAGACCCTACCTGAACCTGATGCTAATACGCAATCCCCAAAATCTGTAAGAGAACTCGCTCCTCTTCAATAACTTTCTTCTGAAAATCTTTCCTAGAATTCTCCTTCTGAAATTTGCTTCCAAAAACTCTCTCCAAAATTCTTGTCTCCAAAATTCCCGGTCCAAATTCGTGTCCCCCAAAAATGAACCCCAAAGTTGTGATAAGGAGTTTTCTCCTCAAATCGGGGCACTTAATTGTGCGTTCACCCGAGAAGACTCTTTGCTCAACTGAGTTAACTCCAAAATTATCTTTTATTAATCTTTGCTTTATCTTTTTAATGCATATTAAATGAATCATTAAATAACTTTATTTAATATTCCACTTGACTTCTATTTTTAAACTTTATTACTTTTAATCCCATGCGCACTTTATGAGATTAAGATAATATTATAATTTCCTCTTATTTTATCTTTTTAATTAATTTCTTTATTTTCAACACATGCTCGCATCATGCAATCTTATAACTTTTAATAATTAATATATTTTCACTTTTTACTTTATTTTAGAATTTAATTGATAAAATATTTAATTAACTTAAATAACAATAATATTTAGCATTTATTTAAAAATGAACTCTAAATATATTATTATTAAATTAAATAAATATTATAATGTTCTAAATTATCCTTAAACTTTTATCTCCAAATTTAATTCTTTTTATTTAGTTAATTTCTCAATTAATTAAATATAATCAAATATTAAAATATCATAATAATCTTCTATTAAATTAAATCATTAATTAATCGTTTTAATTAATTTCTTTTATATTTAAACTCATGCTTAGATCATGCGATCTAGAAACCTTTAATAATTTAATATCTTTCCCACTTTTAATTTATTTAAGAAACTTTAATTGATAAAATATTTATTAATTCAATTTATAATAATATTTAGCATTTATTTAAAAAATGAACTCTAAATATATATTATTATTAAATTAAATAAATATTATCACATTCTAAAATTATACTTAAAATTTATATTTCCAAATTTAATTCTTTTTATTTAATTAATTTCTCAATTAATTAAATATAATCAATTATTAAAATATCATAATAATTTTCTATTAAATTAAATCATTAATTAATCCTTTTAATTAAACTTAATTAATAGAAAATACATCAAGGACTCATAAAGCAACATATGAAAACCCATCATAGAAAAATACATACTAAATCAAACAAAAGGGTTATAATCACGAAATAACATCATTTGATGCATTCGGAGGGTACTTAACTCAGATACTTGCCCTAATTATCAATTAGGACAATTGGCTAAAGGGTTTAGGAATTGGACTTAAGAGTTTATCTCCCCTCTCTTACCATTGAGATAATGCGATAGGGTACGCTCATCCTGGCAATTCAGGAAAGTCGATACCCGGTACCTGCAGTCTGCATAAAATCCACGCATGTACAGACACAATATTTTAAGCTAAACAGACAATGGCAGGAAGTGGTGCATCGTGTAGATCCCGACTAGCAGGTGACTACGACTCCCTTCCTTAACCACATCAGAAACACCATACATAAAGAAAACAAACATGCACACCATACACATGCAGTATGGGGTAAGTATCCATAAGAAAGCACATGTGAGAATAAACCATCTAACTAATCATCATCGATAATTGAAAACATTGAATAATCATCATATAATAAATTGAGTGTAAAACAACATCTGATAATCTGAAAGTAATGCTACTAAACATCAAGTATAAAACTGGCCTAAAAGAGTTTGGCAATTAAAACAAAATGTGAACTAGGGGTAGGCACTACATCCACCCCCCCTAGACTTAAGCTTACTCCTGGAAGCGTACATGAATGATAAAACTAAGGGTCTCGCTGTGTGGGTCCAATGGAAACCTTTCCCTTGCAGGAGGATATGTCTCCACTGAGAACACTCTTTGGGATCTATCCATATCACCAACCGTAGGTTCTGAAGCTGCGGGTCTCTGATCCAAGGGTTGAGGTTTCTTTTGAGGACAATGAGACACCTTGTGTCCCCGTTTTCTACATATGAAACACTCTCCCTCGAAGCTCCTCTGAACTTTAGGTGCACTAGACTGCAAGAAACTACCCCCACTAGGATAAGGCTGAACACTCTGAGACTGTCAATCATGCTGGTTGGGCTTGTTGCGATGAACCTTGTGATAGTTCCTAGCATTGGAACCATCACCACCACACTGTGCTGGAGGATAAGTACCTTCCTGCTGTTGGTTACCCCCAGAAGAAGGTTTCCTATTGCCACCTACACCTTGATTACCCAGATATGGCTGGTAACGCTGGTGGTGCTTATTACGCCATGCATTACAAGCTTGACGAGAGTTCATGCTCTTAGGTCTATGCTCAAGTCCTGCCCGAGGTGCTCTATCATGGTCATGAATAGGAGGTAGGCGATCAATGATGGTCTGCAACATTTGCCTCAGATCATCCTCCTTAGAGACAACTTGTTGCTCTCTACAGTACTCTTCCTGATGTTCACTGACATGCTCTTCCCTATTCCCATCTTGGATAGGTTCTTCATGGATAGACTCATGGAAACTGATAGCTCTGTCTCGTCCATGGCCTTCACCATGGTCTGGGCTATGGCTTATAACAGAAGATCTCGCCCCAGATATCATCCTACAATAATATCCAGATACAAGATGGTATCATAAGCATACATATATAACTTTAAATCACTTAGAGCAATATAATTCTAGTTTAATAATAAACCGAAAACCATATTGATCCAACATGCATCCTTCCTAAAAAAATATTGAAATCGATCACCTAAACTCTCTAAACATAATACTCCCAAGGATAATCAAAAGAACACTACTTTAAAACATAGACAACAGATACATGTTTTACAAACAAGCTAGTTTCACTTTTCAGTTTGTCTATAATTTTGGTTTAAGTATAATTTCAGTTTGAAATCTAAGTGTTGAAGTATGAAAAATATGCAACTAACAATTTAAGTTATGTTTTAGTTCAACTAGCTTCAATTTTCAGTTTGAAAGAGATACACATAATAGTTTAAAGTTTTCATTTTTGTTCAACTAGTTAACACTAGTGGCATTCCAATATACCCAGAGCTCCCAATGTAGAAACTGGGCTCTGATACCAGATGTAACGCCCCGCCAAGGGATCCAAAAGAATTAACCTAGAGTTTCACTAAGTTTGCTAAACATTTTTTTTTTTTAAGTAAGAATGTATATCATACACATCAAACACATAGTAGCAGAAGCAATAACATGTAATCATCAACAAACATACATCACAAGTTACACCTTAAGGATCCCAAGACGTTGAGTCACATTTAATTTTAATTAAATTCTAAGTCTAACAACTACCACATCCACATGAAAGAATAATAAGAAAGTCCAATGTCCATAATATACATTTGTTCCGAATGCCTCTTGGCAATTTAATTCGGAATGCTCAATCATCCACTGTACATGTCACAGGGTATGAAAGGCTTAAAAGAATATACATATGTAAAGATAAAGATACATCATCCTCAAATCCATGATACAAAGTACAGTAGAATAAATGAAACTAATAACATACCTGATACATCCATACATCCATAATGATAAAACATCTATCATAAAATCTAACCATCCATCATAGTAATCCAAGAACATAGTGAAGGTAAATGCCAACCAAGAAAGCTTCAGCCACGGTGACCAGGGATGGATCTCAATGGTAAGAGTAAAAAGCACTACCACTCGACCGCGTGGAACCTAAATGGTCCACTCCCACCGCGCTGAGGAGATAGTCTCAAGTCCCAAACAAGGTATCAAACACAAAACACAAGTACTCTCTAAGTCTGGGAAATCCTAAAAGTATACTAACTCAAAGGTTCCAACATAGAAAGACATCTAAACCCAGAGGCACCACAAAGACATGTAGGAAACCTGCTATGCAAGCAGGAAAGTGTCATCACAAAATTCACGTAGAAGTTACCCGAGCAATCCCTTAGGAATCCCGGGTCCCTAGTGATTCCTGCGGCCACTAGTATCCTCTCGTACTGACGAGGCATACTGCGGAATGCAAGGTCATAACCAAGCGTTCTCTCTACCCCATCCTAGCCTGTACTAGCACTCATGGCATGGGAGAGAACATACAATTATCTTATTAGGTTCATTTAAGTCAGTATTTAGGTGAGATGTTTTCACTTGTTAAAACAACTTACAATGGGTTACTCCAGGCAGCCTCTTAGGGCCCCGATCTCCATTGCAAGCCACTTCTCGACACTACACATAGATAACCTACCCTAGGCTGATGAAATCACAAATCAAAGAATCATAATAAAATCACCTCAGTCCTATACAAGCAACTGAAAAATATCATAAAAGATAAGCCACGAAAATTACATCAGTTCCTCATGAGCAACAGGTAAGCATCAAATAATAATCATATGATCACAACAGTTCTCTATCAGCAACTGAAGGCATCAATGATAAATCACAATACTGATCAAAGATTCCAAAATGGTCAAGTCAACACATGACATCATCAAGAACATAACAAACACTTCAATCCTCTCAAGCGACCGAAAAGCAATCCAAGTATAACTGATCGAGACTCAAAAATGGTTATCAAATATAACTGATCGATGACTCAAAAATGGTTATCCAATATAACTGATCGATGACTCAAAAATGGTTAAGTCAGGTATCTTATATACATACACTTCAGCTTCACACCAGGAAACTAGAAGCAATAACAAACAATAAATACAATCATGTCATAGAGCACTCCATCACACTACCATGGTTGGGTTAAGAAAGATCGAGACCAAATCATCATAACATCACATTCACATAATCCCCGAGCCTTTAGTAACAACCTAAACTGGTCAACGCTAGGACAATCTCCAAAAACCCCAAAAGCATAGACAGTATAACAAAACAATACAGCTCATATTTTGGGTTTGATTTAAAAAAATACACATTAGGGTTAAAAGTAAAGTTTCAATTTCATATACATTCCAAGTGATAAGTTTTCGTAATTAACTCTTATAATTAACCCATCTCTATAATAACTTCCATTAAATCTATAATTTAATTCTACAATTTTATCAAATAATATCTATTATTAATTATTTTAATTAAACTACTTTTAATTGAAATAATCAATAATTAATGATCTAACATCTTCATTAATTATTAATTTATTAATATTTAACCAAAAATTAATAAATTAACATTTACAAAAACTACATTAAAATGAATTATTATTTAAATTAATAAATAAAACTTATCAATATAATATTTAATCTAATATTAAAATTTATTAATAATATTAAACTTGTTAATAATTATAATTATTTAAAAATATTAATTTAAAATTAATATATATTAAAATCACTATTACCAATCTTTATAATTTTTAAAAAAAATAATAATTAAAAAAGAACTTTAATGTCAACTTGCGTTTATAGCCCGCGCGGCTTTCAACGCTGCAGCAGCAGAGTACGCTGCTGCCGCAGACAACAGTACTGCTGCTGCGAGCAGCAGTGTACCTACTGCCGCAGCCCCTTATAAAGGGTGCCGACAGCGGTACGGGGGGGTGCGTGGGGTTTCCCTCCCCTCCCCACTCATATTAAAAATATAAATATATTATTTTTTATTTTTTATTTTTTTTTAATTTACTTTATCATTATGCTTGCAAAAGCTAAAAATAAATTTAATTATTTTATAAACTTTTATTTATTATTTATTATTTATTTTAAAATAAACTAAATTTAACACACAATTCCCTTCAATATTGATTAAGGTTTAATAATATATGGTTAATTATTATAATATATATATATATATATATATTTATATATATATATATATATATATATATATATATATATTTAAATTTATTTATTATTCTTTTATTTGTTTATATATAAAAGATTACAATTAAATCTGATAGGGGAACAAATCGAACCAATCGAATTTCTTCTTAAGATTTTTTTTTATTTTTTTTATTTTTTATTTTTTTTTAAACATTAACAATTGCAATCTAATAGAGAAAATAATTCCAACCCTACGAATTTTCTTTTTAATCTCAAAACTCTCCCCAATTCAATTCTCTCTTTTCTCTATTTTAATACAATCCTAAATCCTGATTTAATTTTGTTGAAGGATGTTCTTGAACAATTTTTCAATCTAGATTTACAAATGAAATCGAATAGCAAAAGATCCAGAATGAAGAAATGATACATTCAAGAAGACAAGATTATTACAATCACGAAGTAGACAGAACATATTAAATTTCTTAAATCATTTAGGGGTCAAAATACCAGACCCTACCTGAACCTGATGCTAATACACAATCCCCAAAATCTGTAAGAGAACTCGCTCCTCTTCAATAACTTTCTTCTGAAAATCTTTCCTAGAATTCTCCTTCTGAAATTTGCTTCCAAAAACTCTCTCCAAAATTCCTGTCTCCAAAATTCCCGGTCCAAATTCGTGTCCCCCAAAAATGAACCCCAAAGTTGTGATAAGGAGTTTTCTCCTCAAATCGGGGCACTTAATTGTGCGTTCACCCGAGAAGACTCTTTGCTCAACTGAGTTAACTCCAAAATTATCTTTTATTAATCTTTGCTTTATCTTTTTAATGCATATTAAATGAATCATTAAATAACTTTATTTAATATTCCACTTGACTTCTATTTTTAATCTTTATTACTTTTAATCCCATGCGCACTTTATGATATTAAGATAATATTATAATTTCCTCTTATTTTATCTTTTTAATTAATTTCTTTATTTTCAACACATGCTCGCATCATGCAATCTTATAACTTTTAATAATTAATATATTTTCACTTTTTACTTTATTTTAGAACTTAATTGATAAAATATTTAATTAACTTAAATAACAATAATATTTAGCATTTATTTAAAAATGAACTCTAAATATATTATTATTAAATTAAATAAATATTATAATGTTCTAAATTATCCTTAAACTTTTATCTCCAAATTTAATTCTTTTTATTTAGTTAATTTCTCAATTAATTAAATATAATCAAATATTAAAATATCATAATAATCTTCTATTAAATTAAATCATTAATTAATCGTTTTAATTAATTTCTTTTATATTTAAACTCATGCTTAGATCATGCGATCTAGAAACCTTTAATAATTTAATATCTTTCCCACTTTTAATTTATTTAAGAAACTTTAATTGATAAAATATTTATTAATTCAATTTATAATAATATTTAGCATTTATTTAAAAAACGAACTCTAAATATATATTATTATTAAATTAAATAAATATTATCACATTCTAAAATTATACTTAAAATTTATATTTCCAAATTTAATTCTTTTTATTTAATTAATTTCTCAATTAATTAAATATAATCAATTATTAAAATATCATAATAATTTTCTATTAAATTAAATCATTAATTAATCCTTTTAATTAAACTTAATTAATAGAAAATACATCAAGGACTCATAAAGCAACATACGAAAACCCATCATAGAAAAATACATACTAAATCAAACAAAAGGGTTATAATCACGAAATAACATCATTTGATGCATTCGGAGGGTACTTAACTCAGATACTTGCCCTAATTATCAATTAGGACAATTGGCTAAAGGGTTTAGGAATTGGACTTAAGAGTTTATCTCCCCTCTCTTACCATTGAGATAATGCGATAGGGTACGCTCATCCTGGCAATTCAGGGAAGTCGATACCTGGTACCTGCAACCTGCATAAAATCCACACATGTACAGACACAATATTTTAAGCTAAACAGATAATGGCAGGAAGTGGTGCATCGTGTAGATCCCGACTAGCAGGTGACTACGACTCCCTTCCTTAACCAAATCAGAAACACCATACATAAAGAAAACAAACACGCACACCATACACATGCAGTATGGGGTAAGTATCTATAAGAAAGCACATGTGAGAATAAACCATCTAACTAATCATCATCGATAATTGAAAACATTGAATAATCATCATATAATAAATTGAGTGTAAAACAACATCTGATAATCTGAAAGTAATGCTACTAAACATCAAGTATAAAACTGGCCTAAAAGAGTTTGGCAATTAAAACAAAATGTGAACTAGGGGTAGGCACTACATGGGTTGCATTAGTCATAAACATAAAATCAAATTAAATTTACTTTACTGCATGAATAATTAAATTGTTGGTCAACATTTATTTACAGTAATCTCATGATTGTCATTGTTAGCTATTATTGTCAAGGATTGATTGCAAAATATAGAAGATATATGACCACTATCATCTTTAAAGGGATAGAACTAGAAAAGAGAAGTATCAGTTGAATGAATTATGAGAAAATTGACAAATAATCAACTATATAACCATTGTATCCCTACGGTGCACCTGCCTAAGCTTTGCAAAGCTTGAATAGTAGAGAATCTTGGTGATTCTATTAAAGTTGGAACCATATCTAAAATTTTCTTAGTTAAGCATAGGAAGTAGAAAAGTCCTTAGATTTGGATAAATCCTCTAAATATTGGTATTGGGCCTTTTCTACCTGGTAGTCTAAAAAACACCAACAAAAGACTCAAGACAACTTGGAACACTTATGGTGACTGGACACAAACTATCAAAGAATGATGATTCTACTGAGGTGAATCAAAGAATATACATATCAATGATTGGAAAACTAAAATATGTTATACATAGTGGACTAAACATTGCATTAGCTATTGGAATTATTGTTAGATTCTCTACTAATCCCATAGAAAATCATGATGGTAGTAAAGAGGATACTAATATACCTGAAAGGAACATGAGACTATGGACTATGGTACAAGAGAAGTGATAAATTTGAGTTGAAGGTTTATACAGATGCTCATTGTGCAGGAAATTTTGATGAGAGAAAGAGCATAAGTGGAGGATCTTTTTTTTTACAAAGAAGATTAATTTCATGGACAAGCAAGAATCATAACTATATTTCACAATATACTGTAGACACCTAAAAAACCTTTAGAAAATAAAGTATTTTTATTTTCTAAAAAATTCCTAATGACATCATCATTTATTAATTAATTAATTATTTAATTTATTTATTTATTTTTATGCCATTAAATCCCTTTATCTTAATTAAAAATATTTAATTAAGAAATCCCTCCCAAAAATGTTTAAATCTTATTTAAACATTATTTCCTTATTTATTAATTATTTAATTAATAAATTGACCAAAAATCCCAAAATAAATAATTAATTTATTTTTTTCCCAAAAGTTGGCCAATTTCCTTAAGACCAATAACCTCTTCCAAAATCTTCTAATCCTTCTTTAATTTTGATTAAAGGCTAATCTCATCATTTCCTACCCCTAATCCCAACTCAAAATATTTAATCAAGATTAAATATTAATCCTCATGTTTATTAAAAATATTTTAATAAATATCTCCTCAACCCAAACCCTTGAAATAAATAAAAATTTATTTATTTCATAAAATCTTATCCTAGGAAGTTCTAGACTCTTCTAGAAAGTCTTCATCCTCATCCAAAGCCTAGACTCTTCTAGAAGATGTCTTTAACCCTAATCCTAATCCCCTCCTAACCTTGTCACATTCCCTAAACATGGGTTAAGACTTGCTAACTCAAGCCAAAGTTAACAAATATCTCCTCCTTCACCCACCCTCGTTAATTGCAATCCACTTGCCATCCACTTGCCTAGTCCTAAGCCATCTCTAACCCTTCCTCTAATCATTTTTACAACCCTAAGCAAGCTTAAAACCTCCCTAAACCCTCAAATTCGAATTTCATGGTATCTCCCTCAAAATATCTCAACCATAAAACTTTATGAAGCCCACTAGGCCATAAATGACTCTTCCAAGCCCTTTTATTGCTCTTACAAGCCATTATGAGGGTCTTTATGAAGATTTTATCCCTTGAGCCTCCTTTGTTGACTCATCCTTCCCCTTTCCTCTATCCTCTCACCATGTGACATGTGTCACTCCTTGATTGGTTGTAAGGAAGCACAATCCATGTGCTCTCCTCTCATGCAATTTGAGCCATCCATGAGCTTTTTCCCATCCTTGCATCTTAGCCCTCAATCCCTCAAGCCTCTTGCCGATAAATTGGATCCTTCCCCTTTGCAAAATAACACAATCCATGAAGTAAAGTTATAATGCTATTTTGAGAGCCAAATCCATACTAAAGCCATCTATCCACACCAAAAATCCACAATCATCCATTGAAGCCTTTGGAAGCATATCGAGCATATATCCTATCCATTTGGATAAAGCTACTCAACAAGAGAGGTTCTTATTGAGAGAGTCAATTAATGGCTCATATTCTCAATTGAGAGCTCATCTTAGTCTATCTTGAAGTTTATGAATTTTGTTTAGTTTGTAGAAGCTTTATTTAAATTTGGTTTCTATTAGCATACTAACATTGCTCATATAAATATACAATAGAGGCTAAATATGTTGTTGCAGCAGTGGATTTTTCAAATATTATATGGATCAAGCAATTGTTGAAAGGAATGTAGCAAAAGATCACTGGACCTATTATGATATACTATGACAACACAAGTGATATAAACATATCAAAGAATGCATACAAAGTCTAAGAATATTGAGATCAAGTATCATTATTTGAGAGGGCTAGTATTAAAAAAAAAAAAGTGAGATTGGAATATGTGAACACAAAGGAGTAGTTAGTTGACATATTCACAAATGCACTTCCTAAGGATGGTTATGATTATTCAAGAAGTAATTTAGGGATCATTTAATGTACAAAGAGATTTTGTTAAGCAATCAAAGGAAAGGATTTGATTAGAAAATTCTAGAACGAGAAGAAGAAAAATAAATATGAAAGGATTTGATGAATCCCTAATATCAATGATAATGTTTAACTGACAAAAAATTGAAATTACCTATTTAAGGAGGTATACAAGATTTTTATTATGGTATTTTCATTGTTGATTGGCATTCTTAAGGAGAATATGTGAGAAACAAAACATAGGAGGTGAAGTGTGAAGAGTTTGGTGAAGAGTGATTGCTTGAGAAGGTGTCAAGCAGAACAATTATGGAGATATCAATGGAGGCCAATCAATGAACCAAAATAAGAGTGAATAGATATCTAAATGTTCAAATAGAGTTGTACTTTATAGATCAAACCTATTTCTACATTCTAACTATTGTATCAGTCAAAAATATTTAATCAAGGTTGACCTAATAGTCATTTTGTAAATTCTTTAATCAAGGTGACATTCTAATGGAATGATCCAATGTCCTCTAACAAGGCCACTCCTAACAAGTGTTGGATACAATTGTTAATTGTGTATTGTCTTTGATGTTACACAAATGTCATACCATTCATCAGATGGAATCTATAGAGCTCAGGTGATCAACAAAGCAATTTACAGTGTTACCGAGCTCCCATGGTTAACAAAGAAAATTTAATGTTTACCGAGCCCACTCGGGGATCAAAGGATTTTGTAACAAAAATTTAGTATTAACCGAGATCCCAAGGTTAACAAAGAAAAGTTAATATTTATCAAGCTCACTTGGGCATCAAAGGATTTTGTAACAAAAAGTTAGTGTTAACCAAGCTCCCAAGGTTAACAAAGAAAAGTTAATGTCTACCGAGCTCACTCAATTATCAAAGGAAATGTGGTAGAGAGTTAGCTTCTACCGAGCTCACAAGGTCAGCAAAGGAAGGTCAATGCTAACTGAGTTCACTCAATCTCCAAAGGATTTTTATAGGGTTTGCAGTGTTTACCGAGCCTCACTTGGTTAACAATAGAAAACCATTCTAGAGCAGTGGTCACCAAGCTGGGTTGGTCATCAAAGGATTTTATTGTTTTGATATTAAGCTCAATTGTTTCATGCAGCCAACTAATGTAATAATAATTTTTAGTTGTTGTAACTTATATTTGAGTTGACTTGATAATCTAAAAGGTATATATTTAGATGTTCAAGTTGTGATTTAAAAGTGTATGTGTAAGTATATGGATGAGGATGGAATAAGCGAATATTGAGCAAATTTTGATGAAGGATTATATATCTTGGAGGAGCTACAAAGTTGTATTTGATCAGTAAGGATCCAGTGAAGCCGAATAAAGATTTGTAATCAGCAAAAGCTAAGTTGCATATCATTTAGGTCACCTCATTGTTGCTTTCTAACAGTGAATCTAGAATCTCTTAACAAAGTTAGTTTAACAGCCATTTTGTAAATCCTCTAATAAGGTGATGATTCAGTTGAATTATTCTAAAGACCTCTAACCAGGCCACTCCTAACAGGGTGATTAAATCCTCTAACAAGGTCACACCTAACAGTGTGTATTGTAACCTTTAATAGGGTTGGCTCCTTATAGGGCTCACTTCAAAAGAGTGAAAATTAGTGACTAGTTACTTGGTGGTTTTTTCCATATTGGGTTTCCACGTTAAATCTGGTGTCTCTTTTGTTCATTTATTTAACCTTTGCATGCACATCAATAACAATGAAAGATAGATGATTAGTAATTAGTTAACCTACCAAGTTATAGTATTCCTGCACTATTTACCGAGTATCAGCAGTAAGTAAGTATTATAGACATCTAAGAGATTTTTGGAATAGTTTTTGTGGTAATTGATTCACCCATCCCCTCTTAGTTACTTCATCTATATTTCATACAATTGGTATTAGAGCCTTTGGTGCTTGCAGGACAAGATTTCAAGGATCTAAGCCAAAGATCAAGATGTCTTATAAGAGGAAAATTCCAAAACTTAATAGGGACAACTTCTCAACATGGCAAGGGTTGATGAGACTTCATCTAGCTTCTATTGGAGATACAAGACTAAAATATCTTGACGAAAAATATGTAGAACCAGCTGGTACACTATATGTTAATGATATTGTTGAAAAGAAGACCCACAACATCATGATGATAGATATAGCATCTGCTCTAAGTTATGAAGAATTCGATGACATCAAGAACTGCAAATCTATTTTTGAAATATGGAAAAAGCTAAAAGAAATAATGTAAGAAGAGCCAAAGTAGAAAGTCTGAGAGGACAATTTGATCAGATGAGGATGAGAGAGGATGAAAACATTGAAAAATATGTTGAAAGAGTCAAAGCATGTGTTAGTGCAATCAAAGCATCTAGACGAGATATCAAGGATGAGATAGTTATAAGTAAAGTTCTTAGAACTCTACTTCCCATTTATGCAATTAGAGTTTCTACAATTCAAAAAAAAAGATGTGAAGCAAATCATAAGATAAATCTAGAGGCCATAGTTGGAAGATTAACTGCATTTGAACTAGACAACTTTGACAACTATGTTCCAGCTTCCAAAAAAATTGAATTAGCATTTGAAGCCAAGCTTCCACTCAAGGAGAAAAGTAAAAATAAAAAGGAATCTCAATCAGGAAGTGAAAATGAATCAGACCAAAGTTCAGATAGTGATCTTGAGGTGATTGAAGCTCGACTAGCAAGAAAATATTCTAGAGGCAAAGGAAAATCTAAAGGTAAAGTTCCTCTAATCTATTTTTCATGTGAAAAATTTGGTGATATTGCTGCTAGGTTCCCATACAAGCAAAACAAAGATGAGAAAAAAGGTTACAAGTACAATGGCAAGAAAGACTTCAAATCATTCAAGGATAAAGGTAAGAAAACATGTTTTATGGCTAAAGATTCTAATGATTCTAATGATGAAGAAGAAGATGAAATTGTCTACATTGCTATGAAAGATGAGTCTGATAATGATGAGAAAATGGCACTCATTTTTCATATGAGCAAAAATGATACATGGATCATAGATAGTGGTTGTTCTCATCACATGACTAGTGATAAGACTAAGTTTGAATACTTTGAAGACTATGATGGTGGTAGTGTAAGATTTGGTAACAATGAACCTTGTTGTATAAAAGGAAGAGGAAGAATCTCTCTAACCAAAGAACTTATATGTGATAATGCCTATTGGGTAGAAGGACTAAAACATAATTTGTTAAGTGTGGCATAGCTACTCAAGAATGGATTCAAAGTAGAATTCATGCATGAAAAAGAAAGACTACTAGATGGCAAAGGAAAATTGATTAGATTAGGCACTCAAACAAAGGGTAACTTATTTTATCTTGAACTTGGTGGATGTTCATGTTCTATTACTCAAGTTGAAGAAAGTTGGTTATGGCATAAAAGATTGTGTCATGTCAATTTTGATAACCTGGTGCAGATAAAAAAATTCAAGAAAGTAAGAGACATTCCTAATATAAAGAAACCTGAGGTTGGTCTATGCAAGAATTGTCAGATTGGTAAAATGGGAAAGACTAGTTTTAAAAGAAAAACTATCAGTCTGAAGATATATTAAAAATTGTGCATACAGATTTATGTAGACCCATTGGAATTGAAAGCTATACTAGAGAAAAGTTCTTCATTCTTTTTGTTCATAATTACTCAAGAATTATGACTGTCATGTATCTAAAGAACAAATTAGAAGCATTTGAGAAATTCAAATGGTATTTGGAAATAGTAGAAAAGGAAATAGGAAAAAGATTGAAATTCTTGAGGTCAGACAAAGGAAGAGAATTCATTTCATGAGTTCAATAACTTTTGCATTGAAAGAGGAATCAAAAGACAGGTATCAGCCCTTGGAACTCCTGAACAAAATGGAATGGCTAAAAGGAGGAACAAATCTATCATGGATTGTGCAAGAATCTTAATGATTGAAAAGAACATTGCTATCAAATGCTAGAAGGAAGCTATCAGCACTGCAGTTCATACTTTGAACCCAGTATAGCTTCAAAAAGACTCATTCAAAACTCCCTATGAGCTATGGTATGACTATAAACTTAATGTAAGTTGTCTAAAAGTATTTGGAAGTAAATGTTACATTTTGAAAGAATTTAGAAAAGGAAAATTTGATGTAAAATGTGATGAAGGAATATTTTTGGGATACTCTTGCAAAAATAGAGTATATAGATTTTTGAACTTTTCTATTTACAAAGTCATAGAAACTGTGCATGTGAAAGTTGATGAGTTTGCAAAAAGGACTAAAGAAGAAAGAAAAAGGGAACTAGAAGATTATAGAAGATTTTTTTCACTATAGTACCAGTCAATCAGGAATCTTCTACTCCCAAGTCATCAGTAACTGAGTTACAGAAAGTTCAAACCGAGCTACAGCAACCCAAGTTACATTCTGATGCTACCGAGCAAGTGTCTACCGAGTCTAAAGGACCTGAGCCAATATTTACCGAACCAGAACAACCAAAACCTGAAGTTGAAGTGCAAGAGGATAACAATAAAATTAATTCAAAAGGCAAGGAACCTGTATTAGCAAAATATGTCAAGAGACATCATTCAGCAAATCAGATCATTAGAGACAAATCTGAAGGAACCATGACAAGAATTAAGTTGAAAGGTACTTGTTTACTTGCTGATTTTGAACCTAGAAATATTAAAGATGGATTAGGAAATGATATTTGGATTGAAGCTGTGAATGAAGAAATAGAGCAGATCGAGAAAAACAAGAAATGGACTCTTGTACCTAGGCTTAAAGATAAAAATGTGATTGGAACTAAGTGGGTATTCAGAAACAAGTTGGATGAATATGGTAAGGTATCAAGAAACAAAGTTAGACTAGTATGCAAAGGATATGCTAGAGAAGAAGGAATAGACTATGGAGAAACTTTTTCTCCTATTACAAGATTGGAAGGAGTCAAAATTTTACTAGCATATGTTTCTCACAAAAGATTCAAAGTTTATCAGATGGATGTCAAGTCAGCATTCCTCAATGGTATACCGGATGAAGAGGTTTACATTGAACAATCTAAAAGTTTTGTTGATCCAGATAAGAAGAACATGGTCTGTAAATTACATAAGGCATTGTATGGTCTAAAACAAGCCCCTAGAGCATGGTATGAAAGATTGCATAACTGTCTTATTTAGATTGGTTTTCAAAGAACTAATGGTAATAGTAGCTTGTATATAAAAGAAGGACCAGATAATAAGATTGTTTTGGTAGAAATATTTGTAGATGATACTATGTTTCATAGGGAATGATGATCTTTGCAAAGAATTTTTAGAACAAATGAACAAAGAATTTGAAATGTCTATGTTTGGAGAGATCAAATTCTTTGTAGGTCTTCAAATTTAGTAGAATAAAAATGGTATCTACATCACTCAATCAAAATACATCAAGGAGATATTGAAAAATTTTGGTATGGAAGATTGTAAACCAATTGGGACTCCCATGTGTACTGAATTAAAACTTACCAAGGAAGATGAATCGAAAGAAGTAGATCAAACATTGTATAGATCTATGATTGGAAAGTTGCAGTATGTAGTTCATACTAGGCCAGATATTGCCCTTGCAATTGGTATTGTAGCAAGATTTTTAAAAAAATCAAGAGAAAATCACATGATGAAAATCAAAAGAATAATGAGATATTTGAAAGGAACTAAAGATTATGGTTTATGGTACAAATTTGGAGGTAATCTAGATTTGAAACTGTTTACTGATGCTGATTGGGCAGGAAATATTGATGACAGAAAAAGTACAAGTGGGAGAGCATTCTTTCTTGGAAAGAGGTTAGTTTCTTGGACAATAAAAAAGTAGAATTGTACATCCCAATCTACAACAGAGGCAGAGTATGTTGCTGCAGCAGTAAACTATTCAAATATTGTTTGGTTTAAATAGTTGTTGGAAGGCATGAAGGTGGAAATCAAAGAACCAGTTGTTATGTTCATTGATAATACAAGTGCAATAAACATATCTAAGAATCTAGTAATGCATTCTAAAACCAAGCACATTGCAATAAAATATCATTTTGTTAGAGAATTGGTGCAAGATAAGGAGATCAGATTGGAATATGTTCATACAAAGGAATAAATTGCTGACATATTCACAAAGCCATTACCTAAGGATGCATTCTTGTATTTAAGAGGTAAGTTATGGGTCACTCCCCTATCTGAAGTTCACTAAAATAAAGTTTTAGTGATGCATCAATGCATACCAAGTTGAAGATCTATCAGTTGATGTAGCATAATCAAGAAATATTGCATATGAATCAGTACTAAAGGTACATTAAAATTCATTTAAGTTGTGTTGTCTTTGGCATTTGATGTCAAAGAGGGAGAGTTTTACTGTCATATCTTTCTAAAATTTGTTTGAGAAGAAAGTCTTCTATGGAATTCCTTCATAGAGGGAGATTACTGAAAGAGGGAGAGTTTGCTATCTAATAGAGAAAATTGTTCTGACAGGAAAAGGCTTGTTAGACTTGTTTTCAAATTTCATTCTACTATGACATGTTGTATTGCCATCAATACCAAAGAGGGAGATTGTTGGATACAATTGTTAATTGTGTATTGTCTTTGATATTACATAAATGTCATACCAGTCATCAGATAGAATCTATCGAGCTTAGGTGATCAAAAAAGAAATTTATAGTGTTAACCAAGCTCCCATGGTTAAAAAAGAAAAGTTAATGTTTACTGAGCCCACTTGGGCATCAAAGGATTTTGTAACAAAAAGTTAGTATTAACCGAGCTCCCAAGGTTAACAAAGAAAAGTTAATATTTACTGAGCTCACTCAGGCATCAAAGGATTTTGTAACAAAAAGTTAGTGTTAATTGAGCTCCCAAAGTTAACAAAAAAAGTTAACATCTACCGAGCTCACTTGGTTATCAAAGGAAATGTGGCAGAGAGTTAGCTTCTACCGAGATCACAAGGTCAGCAAAGGGAGGTCAGTGCTAACTGAGTTCACTCAGTCTCCAAAGGATTTTTGTAGGGTTTGTAGTGTTTACCGAGCCTCACTTGCTTAACACTAGAAAACCATTCTGGAGTAGTGGTCACCAAGCTGGGTCGGTCAGTAAAGGATTTTATTGTTTTGATATTAAGCTCAATTGTTTCATGCAACTGACTGATGTAATAAATTTTTTTAGTTGTTGTAACTTATATTTGAGCCGACTTGATAATCTAAAAGGTATATATTTAGATGTTCAAGTTGTGATTTAAAAGTGTGTGTGTAAGTATATGGATGAGGATGGAATAAGTGAATATTGAGCAAATTCTGATGAAGGATTAGATATTCTGGACGAGTTGCAAAGTTGTATTTGATCAGTAAGGATCCAATGAAGCCAAATCGAGATCTGTAATCAACAAAAGATAAGTTGGATATCATTCAAGTCACTTCATTGTTGCTTTCTAATCATTGTAACAGTGAATCTAGAATCTCTTAACAAAGTTGGTTTAACAGCCATTTTGTAATTCTTCTAATAAAGTGACAGTTCAATTGAATTGTTCTAAAAACCTCTAACCAGGCCACTCCTAATAGGGTGATTAAATCCTCTAACAAGGTCACACCTAACAGTGTGTATTGTAACCTTTAACAAGGTTATCTCGTAATAGGGCTCACTTTAGAAGAGTGAAAATTGGGGACTAGTTACTTGGTGGATTTTTTCATATTGGGTTTTCACGTTAAATCTGGTGTCTCTTGTGTTCATTTATTTAACCTTTGCATGCACATCAATAGCAATGAAAGATAGATGATATATAATTAGTTAACAGACCGAGTTATAGTATTCTTGCACTATTTATCGAGTATCAGTAGTACATAAGTATTATAGACATCTAAGAGATTTTTGGAATAATTTTTGTGGTAACTGATTCACCCCTCCCCTCTCAGTTACTTCATCTATATTTCCAACAAAAAGGTGATTAAATCCTTTAATAGGGTCACATTGAACAATTTAAAGTATAACCCTTAATAGATTTGGCTCTTAACTAAGATCACTTTAGAAGAGTGAAAAATTGGTAGCATATTACTTGGTGCTTTTTTTCATATTGTGTTTCCACATTAAATCTTAGTGTCAAAGTATTATTTCCATGTCTAGATATTAATGTTATGCATGCTATATTTCATAGCAATTTATTTATTTATAGTTGACACATATAGAGATAGAGGGTAAAAGCACAAACCTATGTCACCCTTTTATAAAGGAAAATGCTAACAAAAGTATAGTTGTTCATCTTCAATCACATAAAACTAGTATTATTATTTAGAATTTGAAAATAAAGTAAACTAATGAAATGTGTAGAAATGGATAAAATTTAGGATTATAATTTTTAATAATTATTTGGAATATGAAATTATATGTTTTCCTATTTTTTTTTTTAAAATTAGTTGCTAAAAAATGATGCAAATTAGGGGTCTAGTTCCCAACACAAAACTACATGAAAATAAACCTATTTCCCTTTGAGCTCAGATTATATTAGAGATAACATATGTAGCTAGAACAATCAAAAATAATAATTGGCTTGAGACCTATATTTTCTCTTTTATAACACTTCAAATTTCAACTTATTCAAATCAATAGTTTCATCTCCCACCACATTGTTAAAAATAAATATATTCCAACCAAAAGAAAAATTATAGATTCTAGAAGAGGACTCTCTCCTCTAGAATGTCATATAATTTTTTATTTTTGTTAGTATTATTTAGTATTTTTATTTCTTTCTCAAAATTGACATCTTCTCAAGTGTTAAAATGCATACTTGTATAATTTTTTAATTATAATATACTATATCTAATTAAAAAACTTTGAATTCTATATGAGAGTATTCTTGAGTTTGACCTATATAAAATAGTTTTTATATGTTATTTAAAAATATCATAACAAGAAGTCAGAGTTATTGAAATGTCATTTTTCTAGAGTAATTGTATTTCTTTAGTAATTGAATATTAACTAGTATAAAACATGCATTTAATGGACATTTTCAATTGGAAAAGTGTGAGACCGTATATAACTTAGCTAGAATGAATTTATCAAGATCATATGTTTGAACAAAATTATTTTTTTGATAGAAATACTCAAATTCAATCATTCTGATAAGTTAGCTTGAAAGGTGACACAACTTTGTACTTTTACCCTAGAGAGCTAAGGTACATGAAATGTTATTTTGTTGATGATGTTCTAATGCAGGAGCATCCAAAGCTATAAGGGAAATTCTGTGTCACCAAAAAATTTACTTAGATTTAGTTTTTGTTTCATTTGTTTTCATTTTTGGATACCCATTTGGGTCAAATAAAGGTTCCAACTCTCACAGTTCCACTATTAGTGTTCTGGGTTAGAGTTTTTAATCACCTTGGGATACGTGTAAATGAAGAAAAAATAGGAGTACATAATTGAGCCATCATTTTGGTAGACTAGAAGGTTTAAATTGGTCAAATGATGGTAATTGTAATTTAGAGCATTCCAAAAAAAGAATCAGGTCAAAAGGCTCCACAGTTTGAAAGTTATTAATTTTTCAATTTTTGGAGACCTCCTAAGAATGCTTCAAAGTTAAGTTAGGGGCATTAAATAACCCTAAATATGGCCAAAAAAATGGGGGACAAGTGAAGCTAGTCCATAGGGCTATAGAGCACTTTGAGAGCTTTTTGGAAATGTAAACGGTTTGTCAATTGGAGCTATAGTGCAAAAGTTATGCCTCCCAGAAGTTCAATTACCATTTCTAGATTCTTCTAATTTTGTGTTGACTTCTAATGCGACTTCTAGAGCCTTCTATTTGGTCATTGGATGCCAACTAGAACTTTCTAAAATGTATTCCTAATACTTAACTCTTTGGGGTCTATTTAAGAACATTTCTGGCACTATAAAAGGCAGTCCGGGGTGGAGTTTGAGAGAAGGTACTGGGAGAAAAATTTATCTCCAGATTTATGCTATTGTAAGCCCTTAGGGCATGTTTTGGAGTCTTTTCTTTGCACTAAGTGTACTAGCATATTTTCACAGTTAATAAAATTTTCTCTTTCCTATTGTGTCCATTCTGTGCTTGGGTTGTGTTCCCATCAAGTGGTATCAGAGCTAGTTTTCTTGAGTGTGTAGACAAAGTGTCGATTGTGAGGCAATTTGCACCAGGACTGTGTGGTTGTGAGTTTGAGTTAAGAAGATGCCTCCATGAAGAGAGCGTGGTGGAAGGGCCAAATCTATTAATCTTGAGGAGGTTAGAGCCCTCCAAAGGCAAGTTCAAGTGTTGCAGGAGGAGCTTCGTAGAGGAACAAATGTTGCTACAGGTGACAAAAGTGAGGATGATAATGAAAAAAAAATTGGACCAGAAGGGGAAGTTGACAAGGAAGTTCTGAATTAGGTAAAGGAAAGGCTTTTTATGGCCATTACTAAGTTTGGGAAAAGACCTACAATTGATGTGGGTGTATTTTCAAAAAATTTGAAGCTAGATGAGTTGATCGATTGAATCAAGGAACTAGAAGAATACTTTGAGTATGATAATATCAAGGATCCAAATAGGGTTAAGTTTTCAAAGGTCAAACTGAAAGGACATGCCAAAATTTGGTGGCAAGAGGTTCAATTGGAAAGAAATAGAAGAGGAAAGGAGAAGATCACAAGGTGGGATCGCATGGTGGATAAACTAAAGAAGCAGTTCATTCCTATTGACTACGAGCTTGATTTGTTTAAGAAGATGCATGGGTTAAAGCAAGTAGAAAAATCAATCCAGTAATATATAGAGGAGTTTTATCAAATTTTGATTAGAGTGGGGCATGCAGAAAAAAATAAGGAGAAGGTTGCTTGTTATATCAGTGGGTTGTGACCTAGCATCCAGAAGGAATTAAGTCTAGTAAGAATGACCAACGTTGAGGAGGCATACCAATTTTCCCTACAAGTTGAAGAGAAGCTAAATAAAAGGTTTGAAGGGAGACAAAGAGGGTGTGGTCAAGGAGGAAGGGGTAGTGGTAGGTCATCTGAAGGCTGAAATGAAACACAAAAGAAAAATGAAGATGTGGGTACTAGCAGGAACCAGAGAAATGAGGGTTTGAACTGCTCCTGTGATCAAGACTTTGGAAATTAGAGAGGAAGAGGTAGAGGACATAGAAAAGGAAGATGAGGCTTCTGTGGTACCTATTTCCATTGTAATGAAGAATTTCATCATGCCTTTGAATGCCCTCAACAACAAGGAAGGATAGATAGGAGAGCTGAGGGTCAAGCTAGGGTTGCTCATGTGGATGAGGATGCACAATCATCACATTCAGAGGATGCAAAAAGAGGAGAGACTTTAGTAAATGAAAGGGTCCTACTAAGTGGTGAGATTGAACCAAGACAAAGGAGAAGTTTATTCTATACTAGGTACAAGTGTGAGGATAAATGTTGTGATGTGATCATTGATGGTGGTAGCACTGATAACTTGGTATCAGAAGAGATGGTCTCTAAGCTGAAGCTCAAGAGGGAGAAACATCCCCATCCCTATCAAATTGCTTGGGTGAAATATGATCATAAGGTCTTGGTAAGTGAACAATGTTTAGTGAAGTTCAAAATTGAGAGTTACCATGATGAAGTTCTCTGTGATATTATTCCAATGGATGTCTGCCATCTATTTTTTGGAAGACTGTGGCAGTTTGATAGGCATGGAGTACATGATGGTCATGCAAACACATACTCTCTTACAAAGGATGGAGTTCGCCACAAACTGAAGCCTATGAAAAAGGAAGGCGAAAAGGTATGTAGGAGTGCTAGGATTTGTCTTGTTGATGGAATAAATTTTTTAGATGGAATGAAACATTAGCATATGTGCTATGCTTTGATTCCTAAGAAAGATAAAGAAGGTAGTAGTGAAATACCACTTGAAGTTTTAGATTTACTAGGTGAGTTTGGAGATATCATCTCTGATAATGTTCTAGAAGGATTGCCACCAATAAGGAAAACCAGTCATCAAATAGATTTAATCCCAAGAGCTAGTTTTCCTAACAAGGCTGCTCACCGGATGACTCCTACTAAAACTGAGGAGCTAAATAGACAGGTTCAAGAGTTATTAAGGAAGGGCTTGATTCAGGAGAGCTTGAGTCCATGTGCAATACCTGCAGTACTAACACCAAAGAAGGATAGAGAGTGGAGGATGTGTATAGACTCTCGAGCTATAAATAGGATAACCATCAAGTATCGGTTTCCTTGCCCAAGAATGGATGATCTTATGGACTGCTTGAGTGGAGCTTAGTACTTCACAAAGATAGATCTTGAGAGTGTTTATCATCAGATACGGATACAAGAAGGAGATGAGTGGAAAATAGCCTTCAAGACCAAGGAGGGTCTTTATGAGTGGTTATTTATGCCCTTTGGATTGACGAACACCCCAAGCACCTTCATGCAACTTATAAATGAGGTACTTAAGAAGTTCTTGGGAAAATTTGTTATTGTCTATTTGGATGATATTTTAATTTTCAGCAAGAGTTTGGAAGAACATTTATTGCATATTTGTAGTGTCCTTGAAAGGTTAAGGGATGAGAAACTATTAATTAATCTGAAGAAGTGTATCTTTGCAAAAAGGGAATTAGTCTACTTGGGGTTTGTTATATCACCTAAAGGTCTCAAAATGGAACCAGAGAAGGTAAAAGCCTTGGAATGGCCTAATCCAAGGTCTGCTACTGAGGTAAGATCATTTCATGATCTGGTTAGTTTTTATAGGAAGTTCATTAGGAATTTCAGTGGCATATGTGCACCCCTAAGTGACACAATAAGAGGGGATAGAAGAGAGTTCAAATGGACTGCAGTAGCTGCGAGAAGTATTGAAATGCTGAAGAAGAAGGTGATAGAATAACCTATGTTGGCACTTCCAGATTTTACAAAGGTGTTTCAGGTGGATTTTGATGCTAGTGGCAGTGCTATTGGGGTTGTATTAAGCCAAGAAGGTAAGCCTATTGCATATTTTAGTGAAAAATTGAATGATGCGAAAAGGAAGTATTCTGTTTATGATCAAGTGTTCTATGCAATAGTTCAAGCCTTAAAGAAATGGAGGCATTATTTATTGCTAAAGGAATTTTTTTTGTATACTGATCATTAGGCATTATAGTACCTAAATATCCAAGGTAAATTGAATCAAAGGCATATGAAGTGGGTAGAGTTCTTGCAGAGCTATACATTTGTGTTGAAGCATAGAAGTGGAAAATCTAACAGGGTTGCAGATGCACTAAGTAGGAGACAATTGTTGCTTACAGTAATGTAGGTTGAAGTAGTTGGGTTTGATGAATTCAAGAATCTGTACCCTAAGGATCCTAATTTTGTTGAAGTGTGAAAAGCTTGTAAAAAGCCTATTGCTATAGACAGAACTAAGTGGTTCAACTATCTGATTCAGGATGGTATGTTATTCAAGGGCAGTCAATTATGCATTCCAAGGATTTCCATGAGGGAAAATCTGATTAAGGAGAAACATAGTGGAGGGATGGCAGGACATTTTGGTCGAGATAAGACCATTTCCATTCTTAGAGAACATTATTTTTGGCCTCAGATTTCACAAGATGTGAAGAAGTTTGTACAGAGTTGTCAAATTTGTCAAGTTGCCAAGGGATTTAGTCACAATATTGGACTATATCAACCATTGCCTGTTCCATCAAAGCCATGGGAGGACATAAGTATGGATTTTTTTCTTGGATTTCCGAGGACACAAAGGGGTAATGACTTAGTATTTGTGGTGTTTGATAGTTTCTCTAAAATGGCACATTTTATTCCATGCAATAAAACTCATGATGTCATCCATATTGCAGACTTATTTTTCAAAGAGGTGGTAAGACTACATGGCCTCTCAAAGAGTATAGTTTCTAACAGAGACACTAAATTTGTGGGGTATTTCTGGAGAACATTGTGGAAGAAGTTGAGAATAGACTTGAAATTCAGTTCCACACATCACCCATAGACTGACAGCCAAACATAAGTGGTAAACAAAAGTCTAGGCAATTTGCTAAGATGTTTAGTTGGGGATAAGCTCAAGGAGTGGGATTGGATTCTACCACAAGTAGAGTTTTCTTACAATAACTCTATAAATAGGAGTACTAGAAAACCACCATTCCAAATTGTATATGGAAGTAGCCCAAGGACTGCACCAGAATTGAGGAAGATAGAGTAAGGGGAGAGGAGAAGTGCTGAAGCTAAAGAATTTTTTGAACATATCAAGCGTCTACATGAGGAGGTTCAAACACACATCACCAAGATGAATCAAGAGTATAAAACTAGGGCTGATCAAAGGAGAAGACATAAGGAATTCCAAGTAGGGGATCTAGTCATGGTACACTTATGAAAAGAAAGATTTCTAGCTGGTACTTACAACAAACTAAAAATGAACAAAATTGGCCCCTACAAAATTCTAAAAAAACATGACTCAGAAAATGCATGAGGTGGAGTTGCCAGATGGTATTCACATTTCTCCTATTTTCAACATTGCAGACTTAACAGAGTATCATGATGATGGTGCAGATGAGGAGTCGATGTTAGAGCTATGTCCAATTCCTACTTCTAAAAAGGAGGAGATAGAAGACATTCTAGATCATCGTGTGGGCAGGAGTACCAAAAATAGTTAGTATGAAGAGTATCTAGTCAAGTGGAAAGGATGGCTGATAGAGGACTCAACTTGGATATCACCAGCTGAAGTTTCCCATTTGGAATTTCCTCTACCATTCATAAAGTGACAGGGTCACTTTTCAATCTACCCTGGGTGTCTGATGCAGTAGCGTCCAGAGGTATAAGGGTAATCCTATGTCACCCAAAAAAAATGTACTTAGATTTAGTTTTTGTTTCATGTGTTTTCATTTATGGATACCCATTTGGATCAAATAAAGGTTCCAACTCTCACAGTTCCACTATCAGTGTTCTGGGTTAGAGTTTTTAATCACCTTGGGATACATATAAATGCCAAAAAAATAGGAGTATGTAATTGAGCCATCATTTTGGTGAACTAGAGGTTTAAATTGGTCGAATGATGATAATTATAATTTAGAGCATTTCAAAAAAAGAATCAGGTCAAAAGGCCCCACGGTTTGAAAGTTATTGCAATTTTTCAATTTTTGGAGACCTCCTAAGAATGCTTCAAAGTCAGATTAGGGGCATTAAATGACCTTTAATAGGGCCAAAAAATGGGGGACGAGTGAAGCTGGTCCATAGGGCTATAGAGTGCTTTGAGAGCTTTCCAAAAATGTAAATGGTTTGTCAATCGAAGCTACGGTTCAAAAGTTATGCCTCCCAGAAGTTCGGTTACCAATTCTAGATTCTTCTAATTTTGTGCTGACTTCTAATGCGACTTCTAGAGCCTTCTATTTGGTCAGTGGATACCAACTAGCACTTTCTAGAATGTATTCCTAATCCTTAACCCTTTGGGGTCTATTTAAGAACATTTTTGGCATTGTAAAAGGCAGTTCGGAGTGGAGTTTGAGAGAAGGTACTGGGAGAAGAATTTATCTCCAAATTTATGCTATTGTAAGCCCTTAGGGCATGTTTTGGATTTTGTTTCTCTGCACTAAGTGTACTAGCATATTTTCACAGTTAATAAAATTTTCCCTTTCTTGTTGTGTCCATTTTGTGCTTGGGTTGTGTCCCCATCATGTTCTATATGCACTGAGTAGGTTTTTGAGATTATTTAAGTTGTTTAAAGTTGTTAAAATTTGAATTGGTACATCTAAACCTGAGGATAATTGATTCACCTACCTCCCCCATCTTAGATATTCTAAATCATTATAACATTTTAGGTAAGTCTTGTGCTAAGGGAAGATAACTCATTAGAGGAAAAAAATTCAAATGTAGGGGTGACCAATTCTTTGGATGATAAATTTGAATTATTTAAGGACTTTAGGCTTGTGGGAGCATCAAATTTGCATTTGGAATTATGATTCTTAGATTTTCATTATAATATATTTCTTATCAGGCTTTGGAATAAATAATAGGTTATCAAAATGGAGGCAATGTTTTAGTTATCAAGGTAGTAGGTGGATGGTACAATTTCAATGTAGTGGCTTGTGTTAGATTTAGTGTAAATGTAGAGTAATGATGGGACAAAATCTCTCCTTGATGAAAATCCTGATTTGGAGTGACTAGACTATTTTAGTGGATGGTGGTGTATCATTTGTTACACTAAATTTTCTAAGTAGAAGTCTATATGGATTATTGTGGGTTCAAGTGGCTACAAAAGATAAATTCTCACTTGCAACATCTAGTCAAATTTTGGCTTTTACTGGGCTGGTTATAGTGAATATGATGATAAATGTTTTCAAATTAGATCATGAAAATTTTAGGAAGGTAGTTTTTTTGATGTTTTGGAGGATTACCTTTAGCATGAATGGAATCTAAACACTAGTCTTCATATTTCCTCTCTTTTTTTGGCTTTGCACTTATGGTGGGCTCGTCCAAGGATTAAGATACGTAGGTGAAAAGGGATATCATGAAGATGAAGTGTGAATTGTTGATTTTTTGAGATCACTACAAACATAATGGCACTACCATATTTTGGTATGTATTTTCCAAATGCTAGTGACATCCTATTTAAATTATGAATAAGCCATAAAAAGACATATCCCATTCATGGTACATGTCTATTCATTAACTAGACATTTAATATATTAAAGATTAAATCATTGTTATGTATATATTATATTAATTTCTATCGTATAACATTAAACTTATATCTCATATATGATAGAAACATATATAAATTATATCTTATATATAATTATATATAGGTTTATCCAATAGAAGCTACCACACATCAACACTCCCTCTTAGCTAGGGAGGATAAACACAAGACATGTACTACACCATTGGTAATATTAGGAATGATTTTTTTTAAAGATATCTTTGATCAAAAGATATCCACCATCTTGATATCATATTTGATATTATGAGTATTGGCATTCAGAATATCATATATGATATTCACCATGTTACTGAATAAGGCAATGGTTTGCAAAATATCAATTTATGATATTCACTATTTTGATAGTACATTTGAGTATTGGTCTATAGAATAGTAATATATGATATTTACTAAATACACTTTGAGTAATAGCCTCTAGAATGTTGAGATGCAATGTATTCACCAAGTATTATGAGTAATGGTCTCCTAAACATCAAGTTGCATGATATTCACTAGCTACTCCATGTAATGGCCTCCAAAACATTAATTTGCATAACATTTACCATGTACTAAAAAAATGTTTATAAGGTATGTGTGAATACATTCTTATAATGCTTACCATATAAACATCTATCACACAAAGTATAATCTATCATGATCTACATAGACATCATAAGGTATCCACCATAATGGAAAATGAAGTTATTGTAAGATTGTCACCTTTCAATAACTTTTTAAAAATGCAAGTAACATCATTTGGAACTCATCATTTCCTCATGATGTATACAGGGGTAGGCCCATCAAAATTATACAAAAACACAAACACGTATATTTTTGAACTTCCTCTGAAAATCAATCATTTGTGCTACTCATCCAATGTTGCCTCTAATGAAGTGTCAGACTCCCTCTTTTTCTTGCAAGAACATTCTTAGAGGAAAAGATCAAGGCAAATATCTCTTATAATATGTATTGTAAATATAACTAAGAGAGAGACCTATATTATGTTCGATATAGTATCTTTCCAACAAAATGTAGATTATTAGAAACTAATGTCATTCTATATTACTTTTAGAATAATCCATGTTATTCCAATATAATAAATATCCAGTTAATTATATACATGCATATATTGCATCTTTGATATGCATACTATAATCTATATTTCAAACATATTATTTTCTTAGATGATCAATATCTTACCTTATATTCACTTATATTTATAAGAAATTATTTAGAATATATATATATATATATATATATATATATATACACACACACACACACACTTTATATATATAATCACCATATAAATACAATCCTTTTAAAATTATATATAAACATTTACATCTCTATATATAAATGAGCATAAGTTCATAAAAAACATCAAATAGATTCATAAACATACCCCTTGACTCACTAATAAAGTGAAGAAAGGTTCTATATGTAAAATTACCTTTTAATTATGTGTGGTGTCCAATAATATTCCACCTTTAACACATTTCCCAAGATTTATCATACCATGTGATGACTCAGTCTCATCTTTGTGAATGTTTCTTCATCGTTAGTGGAATACATTACTGATTTTTTGTCCCTTATTTTTCCACTATTAATACTCCTCTATATTTATCTTGATTTATGTTTGTCTTATGTGTCCTTTTGTGCCAACATGGATTTCATTTAATAGACAATCAACCTTTTAATATCTTCATTTTTCCAATATCAAATGGCTCCTTTTACATATATTATGAGTTCTCCCCACCACATTGGCTATGATGTGATTGCTAGAATCATTCTTTCACTTCTAAAGTCAAACATATGACTCTATCCTTTTTAAAATTGTGAAATCCATATCAAATTCTCTATTGATGTCATATATATGTATATGTGTGTGTGTGTGTGTGTGTGTGTGTGTGTTTATTTAATTTTTAAATTATGAAATATGTCACTAGCAATTGATGATCTTATGAGATTATATGTTTGATTCTATTTATAATGTTTCCCATTTTATTCATGCCTTATCTCTAAGCCATGATGTAAGATTATGGAACTTAGAAATTGATTTGATATGTAATTCAAATGGTACCTAGCTACGATTAATATATGTCTTATATTTCCAAGAAATGCATTCTTTTCCTGTCTAAAACTATACCTGAATAGTTAATTTTCCTCAGCTCCATTTAAGACTTTTTTAAATTCTTGTTTAATTCATGTTAAACCTTAGTTTGTAGTAACCCACCTTCTCATGTGGCCAACTCTATGTAGTTGTCAAAAATATAGATTAGGAGTCCACATTAATGAAAATCTATTCTAATCATCATGTTTAAGAAATCTTTGAATGCATTCCAAGTATCCCTCTACTTTGCGAGATTATTTTAAGGAGAATGTTCATCACTTTCTCGCATAGAACAAATGACAAAATCTACTATTTGATTTTCATCAACCATTGATGCAAGTATATCTGATGTAGTGTATCTTCTTGGGTGATTTTTGAACCTTATAATCTCCTATCTAGTTTTAGCATGCATTTCATTCACATATCCATCTTGATGGTCTCATAAATAATTTAACCAGATGGATTTATAGTCAAGTCAAGTCTCTTGCAACCAATTTTTAGTATATGACAACATACATTTTGCAATATATCTCAACGCATATGTTCTATGATATGGGATCATTGCAAATGTAATGACATTACCATGTTTTGGTATGTGTTTTCCAAATGATAGTGGCCTCTTATTTAAATTGAGAATAAGCCATGAACAACCATGTCCCATCAATGGGACATGTTTATTCATTAATTGGATAATTAATAAAATAAATATTTAATCATATATATATATATACAAAAACTTATATCTCATATATGATGGACACATATATAAATAATATCTCATATATAATTATATATAGGTTTATCCAATATAAGCTACCAAACATCAATAGAATTAAGGTTTAGCTGATGTTGTTAGTAGGGACTAAATGAGAGTTCGGTTGCGTAGGGTTCTCCAATCAAGACTATTAATAGGGGATGAAAATGAGGAGATTTAACCATTGGTAGTTTGGTTGGATATTAACCCTAAGGAGGCACACAAAGGATGGTGCTTGTTGCTAGAATTTGTGCAAATAATAGATAGGGAAAAAGAAGTGGTGAATTTTATTTGTCTTCAAAAGAGGAAACATATGCTAATTAAATGCAAGACCCTTTTTAGGAAAGATGGCCAACCTATGACAAGATGAAAACTACCTGTGTCTAGTCGCAGTGGTAGGGGTGATGAGAATGTTGCTAGGATGGTCTATAATGGAGGGGTCATGGTAGATATTTCACTATTTATAGAATATTCAGGAGGCCAAGTGAGGAGAGGTGGGCCAATGATGGTGGAGTCTTGAGGTGGTGGTGCCTTTTTAAATTCCATACATAAAGATGATACATGCTATTTCAGTGAAGAATATGAATGTTGTGATCTACTTTTCTATCAAATTTTTTTGGTTCTTTGTCATTTTATAGTTGGATTGGTATCTTTGGTTTTATAACCTAGTGAATTTTGATATTATAGGTACTCTAGTGGTTAGGTCCTTCAATAAGGATGGTTATAGAAATCTACCATGTAATAGATTTACTCAAAATGGATATAATAAATTTCAAATTTTTAATAAAAATAAATATTATTGATAAAAAAAACACAAAATAAAATAAATTGTCATTCTTATTCTCACAAAGAAATACCTAATGTCACTCATATCACTAGTAATAATATAGGAAAACTCTTATAGAAAGACTAAGAAATGAAGAAACTTGTCACACTCTAATGGGTTTATGATACACATAAACATTCTATGTGGTATCCAACCCAACTTATTAAATTAAATCTCTCATTTAAAATATACATTTGAAAAAAGAAGAAATGACCAATGTCTTAAATCTTAGATGTTAGAAATGTTTAGAATAACTAAGAGGGAGGAGAGGTGAATCAGTTACTCAAGGTCCATAAGTACCATTTGAATAATTAAACATCAAAACATTCACTATTTTGTTTGTCTTGTTGTTGCTCAATCTCTACTATATTCATAAAAAAACAATTTATCCTAATCATAATATACATTGTTAGATGTAAAAATTATCAAATGTAAAACATATAAAATGTTCAACACAAGTTTGACACTAGGATTTTACGTAGAAACCCAATTTGGAAAAAACCACCAGAAACATGCCACCACTTTTTCACTCTTTCAAAGTGAGATCTATTAGGAGCCAACCCTATTAAAGGTTATAATACACATTATAAAATGTGGCCTAGTTAGATGATTTAATCACCCTATTAGTAGCAGCCTTGTCAGAGGACTTTGATCATTCCAATTAGAATGTCACCTTGCTAAATAATTTACATAGATTATTAAGTCCTTCAAATGACTATTAGGTCAACATTTGTTAAAAGGATTTAAATACAAAATATTTGCAATGACTAGAAATAAAATAATAAGGTTTTTATTTGTATTATTACAACTCACTTTCGTAGGTTTAGATCATTGTTTGGTTCATGTGTTGATTCACTAATAAGCTCCCCATTGTCATCTATCTTCCTTAACTTGCTCAAAAACTATTCAAGTAGTCATACCCCTTTACATTAAAACTTAATTCTTCTACTTTGATTTAATTATCAACATTAGAAACATATGCGCAAGTAATTCCTTTTACTTCATTCTCACACTCACACTTGTGTTCATCCTTGTGCATTTTTGTTTCACCTTTCTTTGTGCACATCCTCTCTCTCTCTAGTAAATCTTAGGGTTTATGATCTAGTTCATCAAATTCATTGTATCTATGCATCTTCCATCTTTTCTAGAAAGTTCTCATCCATCAAATTAGATCATAGGTTTTATACCTAATCCTCTCCTTGAATTTACTAATCCAAATCATAAATCTTATCTTCAACATAGTTTATGTATCCCAAGAAATCAATTGAGTCAACTAAAAATTATAATTCCTCAAAACATATTCAAAATACTATTACTCAACAATCACTAAGTTTTGACACTAGGTCATCACTTAATCACTCGATCATTGTAGAACTCTTTGGATTGGCATCAGCTAACTTTCTCTATCGGTACTGATTCTTGGTCAACACTAAATTTTCTTGACACTTACAGGTGGCTCGGTTGATAGTAGTATCACTTGGTATTCCTTAATCTTTTACTCTATTGCTTAACTTAGCTTTACATTCTTGATATGAACAATCACTTTGTCCTATCAAATTCTAACTAATCAAATGTCCATTGTATCTTCCTTTCCATAACTCAAACTTTCTTCTAGGTGCTATTGTTATGAGTAATCTCTAAAATCCTCTTGATCAATCAAATAGATATGACATTTAGATTAGGTGGGAATATGTCACTTTAGTAGATATGATATCAATGACAAAACAATAGTTGTTCCAATTGTAAGTTTCCAACAATCTCCCTCTTTCACATTGATGGAAACACTTTAATATCATAACACCTTAATATATCTTGAGATTCATATCTTTACAACAATATCCCTCTTTGTTACCATACAAGTTCAGAAAACTTCCTCTATCATATCTCCCTCTTTGGCCTTTAGTAATATATCTCTCCCTCTTTTGCATATCTATTTCTCTCTATATATCCCTCCCTCTTTGAAAAAAATGCCAAAGATACTTAGCATTCCTTCCTTCAATCAATTCTTAAATCTAAATTATGTAGATATTTGCATGTCTAGCTAAATTATTTGTCATTTGTCTATGACTAGTTTTTTATGTTGTCTTTGAATGTCTACCTTAGGCATCTCCCAAAGTAGAGTTGTCTACACCAATGTGTAGGATATTTTTATTAGCACATTTGACATATTTCAAGGTAGAAGAATCCCCAAAGGAGATGTCCTAGCCCCCAGCAATATGACCATATAGTGGAAACACAATAGCAAGAAGCAGAAATGCAAGATCTAATACCAAATTACAACAATTTATTCATAAACGATAACTAATTATGTGCAATATGTCTAGCTATAAGGTCTTCTTGGTTAGGGCCAAATACAAACAAAAATTACAAAATCAGTTCTACAAGAACCCTCAAGATTGAACTTACAAAACCAATCCCAACTAGCACAAATTTGTAACATAACAACAATCTGGAAGAAACCACAAAGGAAATCTAAACTTCTACTCACAAGCCCACCAAGAAATCTCCTTGTTTTCTAGTTGTAGCTACTAGCCCTTCTCAAAATTTATCCAAGATCCAAGTTTAAATTGCCTCACATTCGATGCTCTATCCATAGACTTAGGAAAACTCGCCCTTCAACTGCTCCCACACTCACTCCCCCTCCTCCAAATGAATTACTCCATGATTGAATGACTAAAAAACTCCACCAGATGCCCTAATTATATCCAACTAAGCCACAAATTGGCCTAGAACACAAATTAAATACCAATACATAAATTAAATGCCACATATTGGCCTCCAATAGAAATTAAATTCCCAAAATTGATATCTGAGTAAAATCATGATATCTCCTAGTTCTGATTTAATTAGAACTTTTACTTTGAATAGTGGGTGGTACTTTAGATCCACTAAAACCCCTTAACTGTATAGCCTCTCATTCATTATGTAAAATTAGTTATATGCCCTACAATAGGCACCCAAAAACCAAAAAACATAGTTCCAGAAGCAAGGTACAAACAACTCAAACTTCAACTCAATCCATTCAATCTCTATGCAATCATGAGGAAAGGTTCCCCAATGCATCTTCAACACATCCCTAACCATAAAAAG
Source organism: Cupressus sempervirens (assembly GCA_028749045.1). Classification (NCBI taxonomy): domain Eukaryota; kingdom Viridiplantae; phylum Streptophyta; class Pinopsida; order Cupressales; family Cupressaceae; genus Cupressus; species Cupressus sempervirens. Next base: position 874,586,742 of record CM053786.1, read on the forward strand.
CATAAATCCACCAAAATTCAAGCTTGATGCTCCTATATCAGACTCCGTAGGTAAATAGAAAAGTATGTCCCATACTTTGATGCCCAAAGAAATATCTACAACCAACTTTATCTTTACCAAAGGCTTCCACTTCATCAAAGTCAATAGAAAAAATTTGAAAATAAACCATCTATGCTTCATCCATTGAAAAATTAGAATCAAATACATATCAGCAACCTAATCAGCATGCTCACAACCAAGAACAAACTAAATATAATGCTTCATCAATAAATCCTCATCCACATCAGCAACAACATGTAGACCTCCATCAACACATGCCAAACTCACAACACCAACCATCTCATTACACACAACAAGATGCATTGTAACCCACAACTCATCACCAATAGCAACTGAATCATCCATGACCAAGTGCTCTATAATTTTCATGTCAAATCCAACTGATTGATTATGAAAACCAATGCCTATCCTAGCATCAAAAAGGTTAGGAATATCTTCAACAACAACCTCCATCTGCTCTGCAAGTTCTATATCAAACTTCACAAACTAGTCAAAAAAACCAACCTCTTCCACCTTAGCCTTGTGATGCCATATGCTCTCATGAAAAAGTCTCTTAACTAGCCAAACAATTCTCTTCTAGATTGGTAAACTCCAACTTTGCAAACATCTACAAAATTCCTTCCTCATCCTATCCTTATCTCAATCATTTGAACTAGTTTCAAACTAAGCAACCACCTTCTTAGTTTGATTAGGTAAACTAGATTCAACTTGAGCAGACATCTTAGAAAAATTCCTCTCCACCACATCATGGAGATTCACAATTATCTTAGGGTTCAATCCTCTAGGATCCATCTCCCAAAATCTTCATAAACCCTCTACAACAAATCCTTTCCACACCTCTTGTGACAAGCTTGAATTTTTTGCAAGTCAGATTGTAACTGCCACCTTGCATGAATAATTAGGAACCACATCACAAGTCTAGGACCACAAATCTATAATCCACGAACTCTCTATGATCATGCCTCAATAAGATCATTCTTCCATCTTTGCATCCATTGATCCATCTATAAGCCCTCTACAATTTCAAGTCAAAACCATGATCTCCCACCTTGCAACAAAGATATCTAGGACTCTAGAAAGAAAATATACCACTAGATCAAGATCAACTTAGATCTACTTCTCCAACCCAAGTCCTAGTGAGAATTGCCTCAACCTTGGTGATCTATCTTTACAATTAGGAACAACCTTTGCTTTGATACCATCTGACATAGTGCAAGGTAGGAGAATCCCCAAAGGAAATGTCCTAGCCCCCAATAATATGACCACATAGTGAAAACACAATAGCAAGAAGAAAAAATGCAAGATCTGATAACAAATTATAATAATTTAATCATAAAAGATAACTGATTACATGTAATATTCCTAGTTGTAATGCTTTCCAAGTTAGGGCCAAATACAAACAACAATTACAAAATTAGTTCTACAAGATCCCTCAGAATCCAACTTACAAAATCAATCCCAGCTAGCCTAGATTTGTAACATAATAGCAATCTGGAAGAAGCCACCAAGGAAATCTAAACTTGTGCTTGGAGGTCCACTAAGAAATCTCTGTATTTTCTAGTCGTAGCTACTAGTCCTTCTCAAACTTTATTAAAGATCCAAGTGTAAACTACCTCACATTCGGTGCTCTATCCACAAACTTAGGAAAACTCACCCTTTAGCTTCTCCCACACTCATTCCTCCTTTAAATGAATGAATTTCTCCATGATTGAATGACTAAAAGACTCTACAAAAATCCTCTACTTATACCCAACTAAGCCACAAGTTTTCATAGAACACAAATTAAATACCCATGCATAAATTAAATGCCACAAGTCAGCCTCCAACAAAAATTAAATTCTCAAAATCAATATTTGAGTAAAATCACGATATCTACTAGCTCCAATTGAATTAGAAATCACACTTCAAACTGTGTATAGTACTTTAGGTCCTCTACAACCCCTTAAGTGTGTAGTCTTTCATTAATTTCACAAATTAGTTATACACCCTACAAGTGGCACCCAAAAACTAGAAAATATAGTTCCAACAGTAAGGTACAAATAGCTCAAACTTTAACTCAATCTATTCAATCTCTATGCAATCATGAGGAAAGGTTCCCTAGTGTGTCTCCAACACATTTGTAACCATGAAAAGCATGACTCCACCAAAATCCAAGCTTGATGCTCTACATCCACATTTGATGCAGTGCACCTCTTCTCCTTAAGTAGCTTTGCTTATGGGAATCATCCCTAATTTACCTCTAAGATATTCATGGGCATCTTTAGGTAAGGTTTTATGTCAATAATTTTTTCTTTTTTGTTTACATATTCTAACTTCACTTCTTTTTCCTAAACTAGTTCCCTCAATTAGTGATACTTGATAGCAATGTGCTTTATTTTTTGTGTGCATCACTAGATTCTTTAAAATGTTAATAGAACTTGTGTTATCACAATAAATAACCACTGGATCTATAGTTTCTTATTTTATTCCTTTTAGTAACTGCTAGATCCACATAATGTTTAAACAGTTCACTACAGTTGCCACATACTTGGCTTCAATTGTTAATTAGGAAATATAATTGTGTTCCTTGTTTTTTCATGACACTAATCTCTTTCCTACAAAGAATGCACCTCTACTAGTGCTTTTTTTGTCACCAGTAGTTCCTGTCTAATCAGAGTTAGTGAATACCTTTAGTTCAAATCTATCACTTCTCTTGTAATATAATCCAATCTTTTGTACCTCCTAGATATCTCAATATTCTTTTTACTACCATCATGTGATTTTTCTTAGGATTTTTTTAATATATAGAAACTATCCCAATTGTTAATGCAATATCAAGTCTACGATGAACAACATATTGCAATTTCCCAATTATGGATCCATATAATTTCTAATTCACATTAGTAGGTTCATCATTCTTAGATAACTTATGTATTGTAGACATAGATGTACTCACTAGTCCTAAATCTTCCATTCTAAAACTCTTTAGTATATCCTTGATGTATTTGGATTGAGTAATGAAAATACCAAACTTCATTAATATAATTGAAATCCAACAAAGAGCTTGATTTCACCAAACATAGACATTTCAAATTCCTTCTTCATTTCATCAACAAATGATTTGCAAAGTGCTTCTTTTCCTCCAAATATAATGTCATCAACAAATATTTTGGATAGTAGTACTTCATTTTTCTTGCTAGTCTTTAAGTATAGATTCATGTTGTCATTTGTCCTTTCAAAGCCAATCTTTATCAAATAAGTATGTAGTCTTTCATATTATGCTCTTGGGTCTTGTTTCATTCCATAAAGATTTTATTTTATTTTACATACCATATTATTCTTGTTTGAATTTACAAATCCTTCAAGTTGTTCAATGCACACTTCTTCCTCAAGTATACCATTTAGAAATGTAGATTTTGCATCCATCTAATATACCTTGAAATTCGTGTAGGTTGAATATGCAAGAAGAGTTCTAACTCCTTGAAGCCTTTCCATAGGAGAAAAAGTTTCTCCATAGGAAACTCCTTCTTGAGCATATCCTTTGCATACCATTCTTGCCTTGTTTCTTGTAACTTCACCATTTTCATTAAGTTGTTCTTAAAAACCCACTTTTTTCCAATAAAAATTTTGTCTTTAAGTCTTGGTACTAAGGTCCAAGTATTCTTCTTCTCAAATTATTCAATTTTTTCATTCATTGTCTAAAGCCATTCTTCATAGTCTAGATAATTCTTTACTGATTTAGGCTCAAATTTTTAAAGTAAACATGTATCATATTTGAGTCATTTCATTATCATAATACTTGATTCTATATCACCAATGATTTTTTCAAGCTTGCAATGTCTTATTACAAATTTGGATAGTATAGGTGGTTTCCTTCTCTATTCTTCATCAGGTTCATCTTGACAAATAATTTCCATCTCATTTTATCTTTCTTGTTTAGGTTCTTGTCCAATTTCTACATGCTCAACATTTTCCCTCTAATGGTCGGTACTATCTGTAAATGACTCAACATCTTCAATTTATTTCTTGACACCCATTATTTGTTGGTCGAAAACTTTTTGTTGCACTTCATCATTTCCTATTTGTTGGGAAACTGTAGCTTGGTTTTCTTGTCTATTTGGAGTGCTGGGAGTATTATCATCCACATATATGAATGTACTATAATATTCAAGTTCTTCATTACATGAAATTCCACTTCTTTCTGTAAACTCATCAACTTTCACATTTGTACTTTCCACAACTTTGTTAGTGTTAGAATTTAAACACATGTAAGATTTACTTCTAGTAGAATATCTTAGGAATATACCTTCTTCACTCTTTGCATCAAGTTTTCCATTCCTATTATCTTTGAGTATATAGCAACTATTACAAAAGAATTTTAAATATTTCACATTAGGATCATATCCATACCATAGTTCAAAGGTGTAGCATTTTTATCTTTCTTGACTTGTACTCTATTTAGGGTATAGACAGTAGCAATAACAACTTCTCTCCAATACTTGTTTGATAAATTCTTCTCCATCATCAATGTTCTTATAGGGTCCATTGTTGATATATTTTTCCTTTTAGTTATCCCATTTTGAGGAGGGGTTCTTGGTGTTGGCATCTATCTTTTGATTCCTCTATCATTGTAGAATGTATTGAAATCATTGGAAATGAATTCACCACCTTTTTTAGATCTCAAACACTTTAGACTCTTCCCTATTTCTTTTTCAACTCTAGATAAATATCATTTAAATAAATGGCAAACATCAGATTTAGCTTTAAAAAACATCACAGTCATCATCCTAGAATAGTCATAAACAAATAGAATGAGATACTTATCTCCACAATAGCTTTGAACATCAATAGGTCCATATAGGTTAGTATGAACAAATTCCAAAATATCACTAGAAGTGTATGTTTTTCTCTTGAAACTAGACTTGGTCTTTTTACCCAATTAACATTGTTTAAACATAGAATTGTCAAGATTCTTTAGTTTAGGCAACCCTCTTACTTTCTTCATTTTACTAGTGTCTATCAAGTTGTCAAAATTCATATGAGATAACCTCTTGTTGTGTAAAGATATATATGTCATTAGATAAATCTAGATAGAATAAGTTTCCTCTTGTCTGATCACCACTTCCAATTAGTTTACCATAGAAATCATATATCTTGGCCAACTTAAGCCAAAATTCAACTCTATAACTTGATTTGTGTAGCTCTGAAACAATCAATAGATTATGGTTGAGTCCTTCAACCTAGTAAACATTATCACATTTGATCTTGTCAGTTAGTTGAATTGTACTTTTACCTTTAACATATGTGATATCATTACCAAATTTATTACATCCACCTTTGTATGGGCCAATATCCTCAAATCTATCTTTATCACCATTCATATGATTAAAGAATCCACTATCAATTATCCATCTATCACTTTTGTTCACATACGAGATTAATGTAGTTTTCTCATCTTCATTAGAATCCTCTTTCATAGCAACATATACAACTTCATCATCATTACTTTTAGATTCATTGTCAATTTCTTCTTTAGCAATATAACATGATTTTTTACCCTTTTCATCCTTGTTTCTCTTGTAGTCTTGGTCATCTTCTCTTACTTTTTACTTGACTTCCTTTCTTTCATCCTTATCCTCTCTGTCAAGACACCTAATAGCAATATGACCAACCTTGTTGCATGAAAAAAAAGGTAGTTTATCTTTGTATTTACCCTCTTCCTCTTACAAACCTTTTTGTAATAAGGGCTTCAAGTTCATCAAGCTAATCATTGTAACTATCACTGTTACTCTTTACATGTTTTCCTTTCTTTTTTCTAAGAACTAGCTGTGACTGAAAAATAGATTCAATAGTAGCATGTGTATAGTTATCAAAGTTAGACTTCTCAAAAGTGGTAAGTCTACTAATTACACCTTACAAATTCAAAGTTTTACTTGGTGTACATCTCAATTCTTGAATTATAGATACTCCAATGGCATATAAAGGGAGTAAAGTCCTCAATACCTTACTTATAACTATTTCACCTTTGATTTCTCATTTGTACCATGAATAGCATTTAAAACTTCATTTACTCTTGTTTAGTATTGTATTGTGTTCCATCATTCTCATGTCATCAAATTTACCTCTTAGGCTCTCTAGTTTGGCTCTCAAGACATTGTCATCACCCTAATATATGGTCTTCAATTTTTCCCACATTTTCTTTGCACTATCACATTCTTTTATATCATCAAACTCAACATAGCTTATGGCTAAGGTAATATCCAACATTTCTTGATTGTTTTTTTGCTTTTACTTCAATTGTTTAGCTATTAGAGGAGTAGTTTCTATCTTCACATACTCATTGTCCACAAAGTTGATAGTAACATCATTAATACTGGATATATGCAACCTCATAAAGGCTTTCCATGTAGGAAAGTTTTTCTTGTTCATCTTTGGTACCTCTCTTTTATGAGTCATGATTTTTTTCTTTAAGTACCTTCAAACTTTTCTCTGTAAGCACTTGGCTTTGATACCAATAGTTAGAAATATTTAGAATAATTGAGAAGGGGGGTGATGTGAATCAGTTACTCAAGGTCCATAAGCACCATTTTAACAATTAAACATCAAAACATCCAGTATTTTTCTTATCTTTTTTTTGCTCAGTTTCTACTGTAGTGATAAAAAAAATTATTTTCCTAATCACAACATACTTTTCTAAATGTAAAGTTTGTTGGTGTTTTAAAATGCACTAAAACTACTAAGTGACAAAATGCTAAATACCAGAATGACAGTACATACACAATCTAAAGACTAGCCAATTCTTATTAACAATTGCATATGCAAAGTATTTGGACCCAACTTCAACAAAACCACAGACGGTTTTCTACTCTTTTGGCTTTGCAAAACTAGGGTGGGTGTACCCAAGGATGATTCAAAATTGGAACAGCTATATGAGGATTCTAAAATTACATCCAGGTGTATGATGAAGATACTATAGATGAAATGCAAGAAAGAATGGATGAATTGGTAGGACTGATAGAAACCAGAAGAGAAGCATCTCTAAAGAACCAAAAGTTGCAATTGCAAGTCAAGACACTCTATGATAAAAGAACTATAAGCATAAAGTTTGAAGATGGAGATTTAGTCTTAATGTGGAATGCCAGAATTGAGGATAAAGGAAAACATGGAAAATTTGATCCTATTTGGTTAGGCCCATATCTAATTAAAAATACTTGGGGTGAAGATTCTTATATACTCAAAGATGTATTTGACAATATTCTTGAATTGCCAGTTCATGGACAGTTCTTGAAGGGGTATTTTTCTTGAAAAATACTTATTTTCTTTCATGAATAGCAGTTTTAGGGTTTCCTATTGTTTTGTACATTTTGTATATTCTGTAAGTCTTTGTAAATATCCCTATGTAGGCTTGTTCCTTGTTTCTGTGTGTTTCTCAGTGCTCTCTGAAGAAGTTGTCTTTTTTACGAAGTATGTGGTCTGCTCTCTCATAGATTCTGAAATCTTACATAGACTCAAGTAGTCTATCATCCCCAGATAGAGCCACTGTTGGTCTAACTTTTTGTTTGATAGAATTATTTTGTCCAATTGTAGGAAAGTCAAATTTTCATTCTAGTGGATAGTAGGGTTTCTAGATAATTCACCAGTTTGCTAGCCTTTTAAAAAAAAAAAATTTGTGAAAACCCTACGTTTCTTTCTATTCGTAAATTGCCAGGTGCAAAATATTTGAATTTTCAAATAGGGAAAATATTCTATTGTCTTTTATCTTCTATTCCCTTGAGATACCTTTCCTCTCATATTCTCCAAGCGTTCGATCTAAGTAGATCCATCGTTGTCGTTACCTCGCTATGCAAACATGGGCACTTTTTATGTATGACAAGGTAGCGAGTGCTGAAAAGTTTATAAAATGGGACTGCAAAATGAAGATACGGCAGTCGGAGCTTTGTTTTCTAGCTGATTTATTAGTCAAGTACACATTGCAATTACCATCAAAATAGGAAAGGGGACCCAGTAGAAGCAATCTGAAGTCGATGCCGAAATGACAATTTTCTAATGTTTTGCTACCTCACTATTAGAAAAGCTTGACATCTCACCGTTAGTGAAGTAGCGAGGCCTCAAGAAATTGAAGAGTTGATAACATTGAAATCCATCAGTACCATGACTAATCCATATGGCATGATAAGTAATAAATGTCATTGTTAGAAGTAGTTAATAGCAGCAATAGTAATCTGATGGACCCTTGCATTTCACAGTGCCAAAAATCTATTAAAGTTGCTAGAGCTCGCTACCTCACTATCGAAAACATTTGGCATCTCGTCGTTAGCGAAGTAGCGAGACCTCGTGAAATCAAGAGCCGGTGGGACCTTTAGTAACGTGGGATGATGACTAGGACTAAAGTAAGATCTTAAAGGGTGCCAACTATGCAGAATTCCATACTTCATCAATGCCCTTCCAATCAAATGTGCAAGAGATCTTGAGCTTTAGATTAGAATAGAATCAATAGTCCTCGCTATCTCGCGTTGAAAAGTTGCATGTTATTTAAGATATGCAACGTAGTGAGTATAAGTCAAAAAATCGCTTGTAGTTTCCCCATTTTTGATTAGGTCTCTGATCAATGATCGTCATTTTCTCACTATGAAGAGGTGTTGGGGAGATAAGTATAGCGACATAGTGAATAAGGGCCCATCGCCATTTTTTGAGCAAGCCCAGTAACATATCATCTACCAGATTTAGATCAGATCAATGGTTGTCACTGCTTCGCTATGGCAAGGTGCTTGTTCTTTATGCATAATGAAGTAGCAACCTCCTGACATGTGTCCTCAGTTGCTAGTGGGTTTGAACATAAGCACCATCAAGGAAAGATTTATGTACATGGTAAATTTTCATTAGATAAATTAACCAACATGTCAAGTGCAATGCCTAGTTCTTTTCTTCGTATCGCATGATCGTAGGATTTTTGAAGATCAACGACGCAGTTTTAAACACAGAATGTGGTGCCACTCTCTGTATTAATTAGACATGAAAGCATCGTTCATGAGAAAAATAGAGTATAATACAGAAAGATTTAATCAGTTTCATCTTACACGAGCAAAGATTCTGAGCCATTCCTGTGTAAAAGTAATTACTGAACGAAAGTGTGTTGAAGTCTAGCAGAATTTATGAAATTGTCTATTCGCAGAAAGTTTCCAAGAATATAGAGGAAAAAAAAGATAGAATTCAAGTAAGTAGTACTACCATAATCTTTGTAGGCTTTTCAGTTCTATAAAAAATAATCCAAGATGCCTCCAAAGAAGGGATTTTTAGGTCAAATAAACTATTTGGATAGAAATGTGCATGATGACTTGCTTGAGTTGCTCCCAGAGTCTACTGTAGAGACAGTGAAAGTTAAAAGTTTAACCTCATTGAACCCTGGGCTAGGGATAGTTGATGGATTGTATGATAAGGGTAATTGGGTCTAGGATGCTCAAACTTCTCAAACTGGTTTGAGTTTGTTCAAGAAATGGTTTGCAGAAAGGAAATTATATGCCCCACATGCCAATATATGGAATTTTGATTTGGGAAAGCTAGTTGTTCCAAGTGTGTTTATGGATTATGACCTTCTTGAGATCATGGCAAAAAGTTATGAGCAAGCCACTAGGGTAGTGAGAAGAGTAGATGGTGAAGTTTTAATTACCATCAGTCCAGAAGAGATTAGGAAAGTTTTCAATTTGGGACCTCTCACTAGGTATCATGTGCCCATTGATTAATTAGAAAAAGAATATATGTCAAAAAGGGATGTAGTTAGACAAGGTGCACTGAAGGCCCACATAGGCAGAATTGGAAACCTACCAGCAATAACATCATTTTCTAAAGAACCTTTCAAGAAATCATGCTTTAATACCAGGGTAGTAGAGATATATAGGACCCTGTGCAGAGTCTTCGGAGAGGGTGAAGAAGATTTTATTACTGTGAGCTTCATGTATATGATCACCCAAATCTCCTCTTTCAGTGTAGAAATAATTTTTGATTTTTCATCTTACCTGGCTAATGAGATTCACAGTGGATTGGTGGGGATTGCAAAGGGCAAGGTCGAAAATGTTTGGGGTCAGTACTCCCTATTGATGCATATGTTTCTATTTAAAGGGGTTACATATTTTGGTAAAGAAATGGTTTTAAATAGGGAACAAGAGGGGGAAGCACTACCAGTTCAATTATGGAGTGCAGACATGACTGGGGAAGTAGAAAATGCTAGTTTTGTTAGATTTGATAGGCACTTTGCTTCTAAACTAAGGTGCCTCATATTGAGTGACAATCCCAGAATTCTTAAGGCACTAATGCACCTTGTTAGGCCTATGGATAGACCCCATAGTCTAAAATTTTCACATAATTGGGGGGATATCATCCCATATCCGGTCTCAACTGTCATTAGAGTTTATGGATTCAAAGGGACACCCCATCTACTACCCTATCAGGTGCCTTTAAAGGTAAGAGTAGCTGAATTTTTATGGCAATTGGGAGGAGTGGAGGAGACCTTTTTGCACAAAAGGGGAACAAGATCAATTTTTCCTACTTGCACTATAGCTCACCAGTTTGTAATAACTAAAGAGGGGTGGATCTTCCTCTACAAATTTTTGGATCAGTATAAGATGGTAGTATCTCACTCTCATTTTTGTGATGTAGAAGATTTCTTTAATTTTGCTCTTAGACATAGGATCAAGCTTCGTCTAGTGCAGCATGAATTCTATTTCCCTGAAGATGTAATAAGGAATGAATATTCTGTCCAAGAGCAAGAAACAAAGAAAGAGAAATGGAGAGTCTATTCAAAAGTTTTGGAGTTTATTAGTTGTTTTGACAAAGATTACAGTCCTCTTAGTAATGTTGCGACTAATGCAGATAGAATAAATAAGCTCATGAGTACATTCTCCAAAATAATGGAGGTAATGGATGAGAAGAAACAACATTTTATTGATTTTTTCCTAGATAAAGCCAGGGAAGTAATGAGGAAATTGGGTTTCACCCCTAACATAGGGGCAGGTCCATTGGTTGTGCGAAAGAGGATAGGATATACTATCATTCGGGATCAGAGGCCCACTGTAAACAAAGGAAAGCAAATAATTGAATCTACTAGTACTATTTTTGAAGAAAGACCCCCTAAAACCTCTCCCAAAGGAAGAAAAATAATAAGGGAAGAGGAATCACATGATGAAAGCTACTCACCCTCCCAAACTCCTATGAGAATTGAGGAGGAACAGCTCACCAATGAGCAAATTGAGCAAATGGGATCACAAGGAGGAGTTTTTGTTACTCAGGCAAAAATTGATGAAGGGAACCCCCAGGAGCCTCCTGTGTTGAGTTTTGAATTAACTATAGCAGATTTTAGGGGAAGGGAATTAGACCCTATTTTAGAACAAGCTAGTCAGCAATTTTTGTTTGTTAATAGTTTTGTAAAATCTAGGGCTTTCCATCAATTCACATGGAGGGCAAACATGCACATTTTTGAGAAAAGGTGTAGGAACATGAAAATAGAGCATCCAAAAATGGATGAAGCCTCTATTTAGAATCAAATAAAGGAACAAATGATACAAGAGTTCTAGAATATAACCCCTGAAGAGGGTAGACAGATGGTGAAAGATGCAAATATTTTATTATTTCCCAATTGGGATATTGCTAACGCCTTAATTTTTAATTATGTGTCAAATAATTTAGGATTATAGGATCCAGATAAAGAGTAATTCTTGGGAACAACATTCAGTAATGACCAAGCTGCTCTTGTTATGTGGTCATTAAGAAGAGGATCCAGGACTACTCCATCACAGCCTGATGATTCAGGACTAATAGGGAGTATCATTGTGAGGAGGGTCACTAATACTTCACATGTACAGGTAGCCCACATGAATGTGGACTATTCTAAATTTTCCTTGGCCACTGCATGCCTACAATAAAGAAGTAAAAAAGAGAATTGAGCTTGAGAACAAGCTATTGAGAAAAATCACTAGGCCAAAAATAACATACCCTTGCCCCCCAGTTGAACCTTTTAAATCCACCCCTCTCATAGAAATACCATATACACCCCAAAGGCCACAATACTACACTACTGAGGACTTTGAAGAAGAAAAAGGCAAACTATGGGCTTTACATGTAGAATTGGAATCCAGATATGAAGATAAATTGAGAAAAGCTCTCACATATTTGGGGGCCAAGATTGAATGGCTGCTAATTTATGATTAGTTGGCCAAGGTGATCAAAATCTAGGAGGATTTGAAATCTAATGATGAGGCCCTAATGCCTATTTTGAATAAATGGGTGACAAGGGAGAAAGAAATAACACTTTTGTGTTTCTCTGTCATAGATAATTCTTTTGATCAAATTGAAAAGACATTTGATATTATTTCTGATCTCACTGATTTTAATAATAAAAGGGTCCATTTACAAAAAGTAGTAGTAGGCTACTTTGAAAAGTACAAAAGCCAAAAATTCAATTTGTTTCATCATGCCTTAGATAAAGAGAATAATTTGAAAAGCAAAGATGAATGGGCAAAGGAACTTGATGATTTATTCTGTTTAAGAATGAATCAAGTCATTAATGAATTAGGGCATGCATGGTGGGCTGCCACAACAGAAGAAATGGTGATGGCCCAAATATTCTTTGATTCTTTAAAGCAAGAATTTGTTACCATTAACAAGGATGCTGAATATGTGCTAAAAAGAAAGAGGGATATTTTACAGTTCAATTGGCCAGATGATACATTATTTGACAAATGGATGGCAGATATGGCTCTCATTGAGCAGTTTGATGAAGATGAAGATGATAGTGATGAAATGCAAGGTGAGGAGATCCAAATAATTGACCTTGACCGAACTGGAAGAAGAAGACAAGGATAATTTGTTACCTTTAGTTATAGACCTGGGACCACAGGATGCCGATACAACTAAAGAAAGGGAAAAAGTAGAAGTTATTTTCCCCATACAGGATAAAGATGGTGAAAGCCCATAGGTGGATGTTGATGTGCCATCATCAGAACAAAATTCATCATTGGTTAATTTGGCTGCTGCATACGAGGAAGGATCAGAATAGCAACCAAATTAGCACACAGGAGTGTGTAACAAGAGGGCCCACAAAAAGAATGTCTGATGTAAAACTTTTTTTGTTACTTGCGTTTTTGTCATCTTGTTACAAGTATATGTAAGTGTCTTTTAAAGGACACTTGTCATTTGTCTTTAGCCTGAAGCTTGTTGCATCTCACACTATTTAAGTGAGATCCCAAGGCTAAAGAAGGGTTCAAATTCTATTTTTCTAAGTACTATGCTTAGTCTATTTTTGATCCAAATTTTGAAAGCAAGTTTAAGATGTATTTTCTCTGTCAATTCTCTAAGAATACATGAATATGCAATGAGCTGTGTTTCTTTATGAAGGTCATTCTGAGTCTATTGTAAATGATATATGATTTTCAAAGAAGATGAATACAAATTGTAAACTATCCCCATATTATTCTTTCTGAATCTTGTCTCCTTCCAATTACTTGGTTGTCTTGATATTGTATAAGTAAAACCTTATGCAATTGAATGTAATCTAGTTAGGTTGTATATCTGTTTATCACTACTGTTAATTCAATGGATTAAATAAAAGCTTTGGTGAACATGATAAGGCTTCTTTAAGTGGTGGGAAGGATTTTGAATGATGAATTCTGATAAGAATTGCTGATAGAATATGTTGTAAGGCAACAAACTAGATTTGAGAACTTACTATAGACTCTGAACCCCAATGGATTAGGCACTGATCAAATTGATTTAGCTGAAGGAGAGATATATCATAAATGGTTATCAAAATGCAGCATTAAATCAACTTTACTTTTATTTCCTGTAGATCTTCAAAGTTGGCCAGCACTTGTCTGCATGGAATGTTTTAGCTTCAGTTAGCCACTATTGTTAAGAACATCTGCAGATCTATAGAAGAATTCTTGGCCATATCTATTTTATGGGATGTGTTTACATCTTGATCTTTATCTCTTACTACCTTCAAACTATTTCCTCTCAAACACTAGTGCTTTGATACCAATTGTTGGAATTCTTTAGAATAACTAAGACTAGGGGTGAATTAGTTATCTAAGGTCCAAATGTACAAATAAAAATTTTCAATGCTAAACAAATCTATATCCATAAAACCTTAACATAAATGCATCCATTGTTGGAAATATAGGAGGAGTAACTAAGAGGGGGGTGAATTAATTACCTCTAAAATAAATCCTAGATCCCTTAGATGTCAACAATAAAATTTAGACTGAGAAAATTGATTGCTGCTATTACTTGGTAAACACACAAAAAATGTTGTAACATGGTAAATGAAAAGTGTGAATTACTTTTAGCATATCTTAAAACATTAACAATAATTAATTTGCAAGCATAAGAGAAATAACATGAACACATGAGACACCAAGATTTAAACTGGAAACCCAATATGGGAAAAACCATGTTTTTCACTCTTCTGAAGTGAGCCCTGTTAGGAGCCAACCCTGTTAAAGGTTAAAAAACACACTGTTAGGTGTGACCTTGTTAGAGGATTTAATCACCTTGTTAGGAATGGCCTTGCAAGATGTCTTAAAACAATTCAATGAAACTGTCACCTTGTTAGAGGATTTACAATTGACTATTAAACCAACTCTATTAAGAGATTTTGGATCACTGCTACAATGCTTAGAGAGTAACAATGAAATAACTTGATTATGATGTAACTGAATTGCTAAATCCAAATCTCTTTTCTACTTAAACTTGATCCATCCTGATCAAATATTATTTTACTACTCCACAAGGATATCTACTTATCCTTCAAGTTCACTCTCACTCTTTCCTTCTTAATCTAATCAACACACTTGCACACACACTTGAAAACCATAACTTGACCTTACATTTATATTATCCAAATTGTCAAGTCAGTTCAATACAAATTAGAATGACCACTAGTCATTACCATACTTAGCTAGAACTAATACTTAAAATAATTAAGCTTCTCATGCCAAAATAACAAAATCCTTTATTAGCTAACCCTACTCAGTAGGAACTAGATCTAAGATGATTTTTTGTGTTAACCAACATAGGCTCAATTAACACTACAAACTTGCAAAACTCCTTTGGTAACTGAGTGAAAAAATTTAGCACTAACTCTGTCCAAATTTCCCTTCATTAACCAAGTGAGCTCGGTTAACACTCTTTTTTTACTCAATTCCTTTGATGCCTGAGTGAGCTCGGTAGAAACTATCTTCATAGAATAAACTTTAGGAACACTTGGAAGACAAGGAAAACTATCTTGTTGACCAAGTGAGCTTGATAAGCACTAACTGCCAACTAATATGACATTTATGTAATATCAAAGACAACACACAATTAGACAATTGTATCCAACAATCTCCCTCTTTGCCATTGATGGCAACACAACATGTCATAGTATAATGAAATTTGAGAAAAAGACTTTCTCTGATAGAAATTTTCTCCCTCTTAGATTTTTCACAAAAAAAAAAACTTTTTCTTTCATGCAGTAATCTCCCTCTGTGAAGGAATTACATAACTTCTCCCTCTTAAAATGACAAAACCAAATTTTAGAAAGATATAACAGTAATCTTCTCCCTCTTTGAAAACACATACCAAATTACTATCAATTTACCTTGAGTACTAATTCATATGCAATATTCTCTTGACTGTGCTACATCAATTGATTGATCTTGAACTTGGTTCCTATTGATGCATCACTAAAACTTCATTTAGTGAGCTTCAAATAGGGGAATGACCCCTAACTTACCTCTTAGATATAGGAATGCATCCTTAGGTAATGGCTTGGTAAATATGTTTGCAATCTATTCTTTTGTATGGATATATTCTAATATGATTTCTTTTCCCTATACCAATTCTTTGACAAAATGATATTTTATAATAATGTGCTTAGTTTTGGAATGCATCACTAGGTTCTTTGATATGTTAATTGCACTATTGTTATCACAAAACATGACAACTGGTTCTTTGATCTCAACCTTCATGCATTCCAGTAATCATTTAAACCAAACAATGTTAGACCAATTCACTATTGCTACAACATATTATGCTTCTGTTGTGGATTGGGATATGCAGTTTTCCTTCTTGCTTGTCAAAGATACCAATCTTTTTCCAAGAAAGAACGCTCCACCACTTTTACTTTTTCTATCATCAAAATTTTCTACCCAATCAACATCAGTGAATACCTTTAGGTCTAATTTACCTCCAAGTTTGTACCATAAGCCATAGTCTTTAGTGCCTTTCAAGTATCTCAAGATTCTTTTGATTGGTATCATATGATTTTCTTTGGGTTTAGCTAAGAATCTTGCCACTATCCCAACTACTAAAGTAGTATTAGGCCTTGTATGAACTACATACTATAATTTCCCAATCATTGATCTGTATAAGGTCTGATCTACTTCCTTGGAATCATCATATTTTGTAAGCTTTAGTCTAGTACACATGGGGGTACTAATTGGTTTTGAATCTTCCATTCCAAACCTCTTGAGTATCTCCTTGATATACTTAGATTGAGTAATGTAGAAACTATTCTTATTCTGCTATATCTATAATCCAAAAAAGAATTTTATCTCACCAAACATGGACATTTCAAACTCTTTTTTCATTTGTTCTAAAAATTATTTGCATAGATCACCATTCCCTATAAATAGAGTGTCATCCACAAATATCTCTACCAATAAAATCTTGTTATTTGGTCCTTCCTTGATATACAAGCTATTGTTATCATTTATTCTTTGAAAACCAATTTGTATAAGGTTGTTATGTAACCTTTCATACCATGCTCTAGGAGCTTGTTTCAGACCATACAATGCTTTGTGTAATTTGCAAACCATGTCCCTTTTTTCTGGATCAACAAAACCTTCTATTTTTTAAATTTAGACTTCTTAAGAAAGAATACCATTAAGAAATGTAGATTTAATGTCCATTTGATATACCTTGAATCTTCTGTGAGTAGCATATGCAAGTAGAGTCCTTACACCTTCTAATCTTACAACAAGAGAAAAATTCTCACCATAATCAATGCCTTCTTCATGAGAGTAGCCTTTACATACCAGTCTTGCTTTGTTTCTTGATACTTTACCATCTTCATTTAACTTATTCTTGAATATCCATTTTGTTCCAATCACATTTTTATCTTTAGGCCTAGGAAAAAGAGTCCAAGTTATGTTCTTTCTATTTGTTCTATTTTTTCATTCATTGCCTCAATCCAACTTTCATTTTCTATAGCATCTTTAACACTTCTAGGTCCAAAATCAGCAAGTAAACATGTACCTTTCAATTTGCTTCTTGTCATAGTACCTTCTAATTTATCTCTAATAATCTAATCAAGTGCATGATGCCTTCTGACATACTTGACCAATATAGGTTCTTTTCCTTTTGAATGAATTGCATTGTCTTCATTTTGTGTTTCAACTCTAGGCTCGAGTCATTCAGACTTGCTAGGCATTGGCTCAATAGCTTCAGAATGTGACTCGGGTCCTTGTGACTTGGTTTGTACTTCTTGCAACTTGGTAGCTGAGGAAGACTCAAGAGGTGAAGTCTCCTTATTGTTAGATGTGTCTGGAAATGTATCAAGTTTAAATAAACAAATCTTTTGTAATCTTTAGGTTCCCTTTTTCTTTTTTCTTCAGTCTTTTTTGCAAACTCATCAATTCTCACATGTGCACTTTCTATGATTTTGTGAGTAGAAAAATTCAAAAATTTATATGCTTTTCTTTTGTAGGAATATCCTAAGAATATACCTTCATCACCTTTCACATCAAACTTTCCTTTTCTATACTATTTCAAGATATAACATTTACTACCAAATACTTTTAGGTGACTTACATTGGGTTTGTAGACATACTATAATTCATAGGGAGTTTTATGTGAGTCCTTCTTCAACTAAACTCGGTTCAATGTATGAACTATAGTGCTGATGGCCTCTTTCTAGTATTTGATAGCAACATTCTTTTCAATCATTAGATTCCTTGAATAATCCATGATTGATCTATTTCTTCTTCCAGCTATTCCATTCTTCTTCGGAGTTCTAGAGGCTGATACTTTCCTTTTGATTCCTCTTTCAATGCAAAAGTTATTGAATTCATTAGAGATGAATTCACCAACATTGTTTGATCTTAGGCATTTCAATCTTTTTCATGTTTCTTTTTCTACTCTTGCTAGATACCATTTGAATTTCTCAAATGCTTCTAACTTTTCTCTAAGATCATAATAGTCATCAACAAAAAGAATAAAGAATTATTCTCCACTATAACTTTCTATTCCAATGGGTCCACATAGGTCAGTATGCACAATTTTTAAGACATCTTTAGATTGATAGTTTTGGCTCTTAAAACTAGTCTTTCCCATTTTACCAATCTGACAATTTTTGCATAATCCAACATTTGGTTTTTTCAAACTAGGGATACCTGTTACTTTTCTAAATTTTCTTATCTTGACCATATTATCAAAATTTAAATGATATATTCTTCTGTTCCATAACTAACTTTCTTCCATTTGAGCAATAAAACATGAACAATCACCATGATCAAGATAAAATAAGTTACCTCTTGTTTGTTTTCCTAATCCAATCAGATTCCCTTTGTCATCCAGCAATGTTGCTTTGCCATACATGAATTATACCTTGAATCCAATGTTGATTAGTTGTGCCACACTTAGTAGGTTATGTTTCAGTCCTTCAACCCAATAGAAATTGTCACATACAAGTTCATTCATTAATGATATGTGACCTTTCCCTTTTATGCAACAATGTTCATTGTTTCCAAATCTTAAACTACCTCCATCATAGTGTTCAAAGTGTTCAAATTTTTTTTTGTCTCCAGTCATATGATGTGAAAATCCACTATTTATGATCCATGTATCTTTTTTACTAACATGAGAGATAACTTCTATCTTATCTTCTTCATCATTAGATTAATCTTTCATAGCAATGTATACTATTTCATCCTCACTATTATCAGAATCCTTAGCCGTAAAACAAGTCTTCTTACCTTTTTCCTTGTATGATGTTGTGACTTTTGGATTCTTTCTTCCCTTTGTAATTGTGGCTCTTCTTCTCATCCTTTCTTTCTCTATTTGGGTACTTGGTAGAAATATGACCAATCTCTTCATATGAAAAATAGATTAAAGGAACCTTACCTTTGTACTTTGCTCTCCCTCTAGAATATTTCTTTGCAAGTTAAGCTTCAACAACTTCAAGATCACTATCAAAACTTTCCTCTATTTTCTCTTCACTTTTTGACTAAATTTTCTTTTTTTTCTTTCCTTTCTCTTTGAGTGAAAGTTTAGCTTCAAATGTAGACTCAACATTTTTGGAAGCTAGGACATAATTGTCAAAGTTGTCTAGCTCAAAAGTTGTCAATCTCCCTACTAAAGTATCCAAACTTAACTTATGATTTGGGTCACATCTATTTTTCTTGAATAGTACATAATTTAATTGCATAGATAGGAAGCAATTTTTTGAGAACTTTATGTACAAAGGTTTCTTCCTTGATTTCTCCTCTAAAAGCTCTAATTGCACTGTCACTAGCTTTGATTCTTTCCACGTATTTGACAACATTTTCATCTTCTCTCATTCTCATCTGATCAAACTATCCTCTAAGGCTTTCTACTTTGGCTCTCCTTACATTGTCATCACCACCATATATTTCCTTTACCTTGTTCCACATATCAAAAGTAGTTCTAAAGACTTTGATCTCATCAAATTCATCATAGCTAAGAGTAGATGCAATATCAATCATCATGATGTTATGGTTCTTTTTCTCAACAAGATCTCCAACAAATAATGTACCATTAGGAGTTTTGTATTCTTCATCAAGGTATTTGTAGTCTAAATCATTAATGGTGGCTAGATGAAGTCTCATGAGTCTCTGCCATGCTTAAAAGTTGTCTCTGTTTAGCTTTGGAATCCCTCTCTTGCAAGACATCCTGATCTTTAGCTTAGGTCCTTGAAACCTTTCCTGCAAGCACCAATAGCTCTGATACCTTGGAAATATAGGAGTAACTAAGGGGGGTTGAATCAGTTACCACTAAAATAAATCCTAGACCCCTTAGATGTCAACAATAAAATTTAGACTAAGAAAATTGATTCTTATTGTTACTCGGTAAACACACAGAAAATGTTGTAACTTGGTAAATGCAAAGTGTGAATTCCTTATAGCAAATCTTAAAACATTAATAGTAATTAATTTGCAAGAATAAGAGAAATAACATGAACACATGAGACACTAATATTTAATGTGGAAACCTAATATGGAAAAAACCACCAATGTAATTGGTTACTATTTTTCACTCTTCTAAAGTGAGCCCTGTTAGGAGCCAACCCTGTTAAAGCTTACAAAACACACTGTTAAGTGTGACCTTGTTAGAGGATTTAATCACCCTGTTAGGAGTAGCCTTGCAAGAGATCTTAAAAAAATTTAATGGAACTGTCACCTTGTTAGAGGATTTACAAATAGCTATTAAACAAACTTTGTTAAGAGATTTTAGATCACTACTACAATGGTTAGAGAGTAACAATAAAATAACCTAATTGTGATGCAACTGAATTACTAAATCTAGATCTATTTTCTACTTAAACTTGATCCATCTTGATTGAATATTACTTTTATGATCCACAAGGATGTCTTCTTATCCTTCAAGTTTGCTCTCACTCTTCTTAATCTAATCAACACACTTGCACACGCACTTGAAAACCACAACTTGACCTTACATTTATATTATCTAGATTTTTAACTCAACTCAATACAAATTAGAATGACCACTAATCATTTCCATAGTTAGCTAGAGCCAATACTTAAAATAATTAAGCTTCTCATGCCAAAATAACAAAATCTTTTATTAGCTGACCCTGCTTGGTAGAAATTGGTTTTGAGATGATTTTCTGTGTTAACCAACAAAGCTTAGTTAACACTAAAAACTTTCAAAAATTCTTTAGTAAGTGAGTGAACTCAGTTAGCACTAACTCTATCCAACTTTCCCTTCATTAACCAAGTGAGCTTGGTTAATACTTTTTTCCACCTCAATTCCTTCGAAACCCAAGTGAGCTGGGTTGATATTGTCTTTGTAGAATAAACTTTAGGAATGCTTGGTAGACAAGGAAAACTATCTTGCTAACCAAGTGAGCTTGATAAGCACTAACTACCAACTAATATGAAATTTTTGTAACATGAAAGACAACACACAATAAGACAATTGTATCCAACATCCATAGTATCATACAATACCTTAACTTAGTAGATTACTATCTTAGGTCAACATAACTTTGTAGAAATGTAAACATGAAATACCACAAGCACATTCACACAATTTGACACAAGGATTTTATGTGGAAACCCAATTTGGGAAAAACCACAAGTAACATGCTACTAATTCTCACTCTTTTAAAGTGATTCCCTATGAAAGGCCAACTATGTTAAAGATTTATACTACACATCGTTAAATGTGATGCAATTAAAGGATTCTAATCACCTTGTTAGGAGTAAGCCTTGTTAGAGGACTTTAGACCATTCCATTAGATTGTCACCTAGTTAAAGGATTTACAAATGACTATTAGGTCAACCTTAATATGAATAATTTAATTCATGCTCTTTAGCTCTGATAGCTTGTTCATCCTTCAAGCATTCATCCCCTTAAGCTTTATTTCTTTGTATGCCAATTGTAGTCTCTTATGTTTAGCCACTAGATGAAGCAATACCCTAGATTCCTTGTCTTCCTTAGGTTCCCACACATGATAACCTTTTCTTTTGACCAAGTATCTCTATAAATAGACAATTTATATCTTTTTCCACTTAGCTACAATAATACATTTTAGGGTTAGGTAGGATCCAATGAATCTACCCACTTTTCAATTTCGTTCCTCTAGAAACTTCGTTTAGAAATACTTTAGAATAACTAAGAGGGGGGTGAATCAGTTATTCAAGGTCCAAATATCCTAATAAAAAAATTTCATCAAGTAAAGTGAGCTCATTGAACTATTCATGCATCCAAGCTTAAACTTTCCTACTTAGCAAGTTACTGTAAAATCAACATGCAAACATAAGACATGAAAGATCATCACATAACATAGTGATTTATGTGGAAACCCAATTTCCAAAAAACCACCAATAACATGCTACTCAATTCTCACTCTTCTAAAGTGATGCCCTATGAAAGGCCTATCTTATTAAAGGATACAACACACTATTAAATGTGACTTGGTTAAAGAATTTAACCACCCTATTAGAAGTCAACCTAGTTAGAGGACTTTAAAACATTCACTTGGAATGCCACCTTATTAAAGGATTTACAAATGGTTGTTAAACCAACCTAAGTCTATAGGATTTTACCCTAGCTAACACAATTGTTAGAGAGTAACAACAAGGGCTTTTGACCTGATACAACTCACAACTTAACTTGCATATTTTAGATCTCTATTCAGCTCTTCACAATTTTCCTAGCTTTCAGTCTCTTCAGCTCTAATAGCTTGTTCACCTTTTAAACTCCATCTCCTTGAGTCTCCATGCTCGATATACCAATGCAATCTCCTATATGGCCACTTATCGAACCAAAGTCTTTGTGCTCTATTCTTCCTTCTCAATACCTCCTCCTTAACATCCTTCAACAACTTCACAATTTGGCACCCCAACAACTCTAACTTCTTGGCCTATGACTCCTTAAATAGATGTTTGGAATTATTTTCCCTCTTGAATCTTCTCGCTCTTTCTTCTAGACTAAATGGATTAGGTAGGATTCAATGAATCTACCCCATATCTTGTTCCTTTTGGAAAAATCATGAAAAATCCTCCTAAATTCACCCAAAAATGGTTTACCTAAAATTCTATGTCTCCAACACATCATTCTTATCCTCCATTTCATTCACAAAATTCAAGGTAACAAACTTGTTAGCTTAGATCTAGTGAATCTTTGACTTTTCACATAATGTAGCAACTTAGCACTATTGACATTCTAGTGCTCAACACATACTATGTTACTCAGCACCAACTATGTTTTACTGATGCTCGGCACCTCCTGTGGATTCACTCGGTATCCACTAAGTTTTTTTGATGCTTGACACCTGTTACTTACTCAACTCCTTCTGTATCACTTTGCACACACTAGATTTTGCATTTTCTTAGCACTAACTAAAAATCTACTCAGCATGAACTAGCTTGCTTGACACTCACTAATGAACTTAGTCAAGCTTTGTAGATATTCTTGTTACAACTTGTTCTTCTAAAGTTTCTAAGTGTGTCCAACCTCTGTATTTTTAAGTATATTATCAATACATCATTTTATCATTGTCTTAACTGATCCTTGTACCTCATTTCAAAACCATAACTCAACCTTTCCCTTAGGTACTTTTGTTACATCTTGTTGATTAAATCCTCTTCATCAATCAACTAAGTGATAGTATGTGGATCTTATAAGCAACTGTCATTCCAACAAATAGCAAGTTTGACATTAGTGACAAAACAATGATTGAAAACATTTGTTAACAACAATCTTCCTTTTTGTAAACAATCTTTCTTCTTCAATAGTGATCTTTTCAAATAGATTTCCAACAATCTCCCTCTTTTGCATTAATGGCAAACCAAACTAATCAACCAAGTTATCAAAATGCTAACTAAGTTAAAACAGTAAATCAAATGCCAAAAAGAATTTTTTTACCATTTCTATTTTCATCATCTTTCACATCTCCCTCTCTAATATACTATCCTAATTTCTTTGCTTCTACTTCTCAATCTTAGCTACTATTTCCTTTCTCTTTCCTTTCTACAAACAATCTTCTGCATGTATGTTCCTATATGACTCCTTCTTTTCTATAGCTTGCTACTTTGATCAGTTCTACTCTTCTTAACTACTATATCTCCCTCTTATATTTTTGTTTCTTCATTTCTCCCTCTAGATGAATTGATTACTTTTTGCTATTATGGTTTTAGCTACTTCTCCCTTTGTCCATTTGATTTTGTAGATTTGATCAATTTTTGCTAGTTCTCCCTCTTTGACAACAATGCCAAAGACATACTATTTCAACATCCTAACATGTAAGTGTGGCATTTATAGGTACTCCAATTTCTCCCTCTGTCACCTTAGTTGTGGCTTATTTGAATTTTCAGTATTTTGATTACTTCAAGAAAAATCCTAAAGTAAATATCCTTTGCATCAATTTGTAACATTTTAACAATCAAATCTATTTGATGCAAGGAATTTTTGTTATTTCTCAAACAACCTTGGATAGGGGTATCACCCCTAACTTACCTCTAAGATAGTTAAATGCATCTTTAGGTAGTGCTTTTGTGAAGATGTTAGCAAATTTTTCCTTTGAGCTAACATATTCCATCCTCACTTGCTTGTCTTCCACCAATTCTCTTTCATAATGATACTTAATTGCAATATGCTTTGTTTTGGCATGCATCACAAGATTCTTTGATATGTTGATGGCACTTGTGTTATCACAATAGAGTATTACAGGTTCAGCTACCTCTTCCTTCATACCTTGCAATAGATGTTTGTTCCATACAATATTGGTGTAGTTGATAGCAGTAGCAACATGTTCAGCTTCTACTATGGACTATGAGGTACAACTTTTCTTTTTACTGGTCCAAGTAACCAATCTTTTACTTAAGAAAAGTGCTCCTCCATTAATGTTTTTTCTATCATCAATATTACCTCCCCAATCTACATCAGTGTAGGCTTTTAACTCAACATTTTCATTCCTCTTGTAGTATAATCCAAAGTCATCAGTTCCTTTTAGATACCTCAATATTCTTTTTACTACCATTAAATAATTTTCTCTTGGATTTGCATAAAATCTTACCACTATCCCAATAGCTAATGCAATGTCCAATCTACTATGCACAACATACTACAACTTTCCAATCATTGATCTATACATTGTCTTATCTACTTTAGCTGACTCATCATTCTTGGATAACTTATGTCCTATTACCATTGGTGTACTAACTAGTTTTGAGTCTTCTAATCCAAAATTCTTGAGTATCTCCTTGATACATTTTAATTGGGTCACAAATATGCCATGATTTAGTTGGTGTACTTGCAATCCAACAAATTTGATTTCTCCAAATATTGACATCTCAAACTCATGTTTCATTTAATCAGCAAAATCTTTCCATAGGATATCTTTTCCTCCAAATATTATGTCACCAACAAAGATTTTAGATGTCAGAATATCTTTACCTTTTTCTACCTTAATATATAGGTTGGTGTTGTCATCTGTTCTCTCAAATCCTATCTTCACAAGATATTTTTGCAATCTCTCATACCATACTCTAGGTGCTTACTTCAAACCATAGATTTCTTTATTCAGTTTGCAAACCATATCCTTTTTGTTTTCATCAACAAATCCCTTTGGTTGTTCAATGTAGACTTCCTCTTCCAGTATACCATTCAGAAAAGAAGACTTTACATCCATTTGGTAGACTTTGAAACCTTTATAAGCAACTTATGCAAGTAGTGTTCTCACTCCTTACATTCTTGCAACAAGGGTAAATGTTTCCCCATAGTCCAATCCTTCTTCTTGTGCATAACCTTTGTAAACTAGTTTGGCCTTATTTCTTGTGATCTCACCATTCTCATCTAGCTTATTCCTAAAGACCCATTTGGTACTAATCACATTCTTATCAGCTGGTCTTGGGACTAAGGTCTAGGTTTTGTTCTTCTCTATCTGATCTATCTCTTCTTCCATAGCTTTATGCTAATTATCATCTTGCAGTGCATCTTTCACTATTTTGGGTTCAATCTTACTTAGCAGACATGATTCATTCTTTAATCTATTCCTTGTCATTGGTCTCACTTCCTTGTCACCAATGATTTGTTCTACACAGTGATGTCTTCTCACATACTTGGATAGTCTTGGTTCTTTCCTTCTTTTCATGTTTGATCCTTCAGCTTCAAAGTCACTATGCACATCTTTGTCTAGTATTTCATCATCTCTCTCATGTGTACTAATTTTAGAATTAGAATGTGCATTTTCTTCATTCTGCAACTTGACTTTTGAATGTAGCTAAGCATTCACTAGCTGTGACTCGGTTGATATTGAAACTTTTTATTGATTCCCAATTTGATTGGCAGCTTCATCTTTAGTAGGCATTCCTTCATTGAAGTATAAAAAATATTTATAATCTTTTGATTTTTTGGATTCATCAACTTGAACTTCTACATGTTCATCAAAATTTACATTTGCACTCTTCACAATTTTGTTAGTGTTAGTATTCAAACACTTATATGCTTTACTTCTAGTGGAGTATCCAAGGAATATGCCTTCATCACTCTTTGCATCAAACTTGTCATTTCTAACATCTTTAAGAACATAAAATTTATAACCAAACACTTTAAAATGTTTTACATTGGGTGAGTGACCATACCATAATTCAAAAGGTGTTGTATTTGTATCTTTCTTGACTTATACTTGATTCAGGGTGTAGACAGTTTTACTTATAGCTTCTCGCTAGTACTTTAGAGCAATATTTTTCTCCATCATTAATGTTCTAACACAATCTATCACTGATCTATTCCTTCTTTCTACAATTTCATTCTATGGTGGACTTATTGGTGCTGATGTATGTCTCTTGATTCCTTTGTCATTGCAAAATGTCTCAAACTCTTTTGATGTGAATTCTCCTCCTCTATCTAATCTTAGGCACTTTAGACTCTTTCTTGTTTCTTTCTCAATCCTGGCCAAATATCGCTTAAACATTTGAAATGCATCAATTTTTTTTTTTAAGAACATGGCAATCATCATCCTAGAGTAGTCATCCACAAACAACATTATGTATCTATCTCCTTGGTAGCTTTGCACTTCTATTGGGCCACATAAATCAGTATGCACTAACTCTAGTACTTCTTTGGAAGTGTAGGTTTTACTTTTGAAACTTGATTTGATCATCTTTCCTAGTTGACATTGTTTGCACATTGTATTTTTAGGCTTCTTCAGCTTAGGTAAACCTTTGACTTTCTTCTTTTTGTTGATGCTAATCAAATTATCAAAGTTAACATGACATAACCTTTTTATGCCATAGCCACACATCATCAAGTTTTACAATAAGATAGGTTGCATCTTCCATATCTAGGTAAAACAAATTAGTCATAGTTTTTTCTCCTTTTCCTATTAGATTTCCATCAGCGTATTAGATTTTGGCAGTTTTGTTTCCAAATTCTACTTTGCAACCTATATTGCCTAATTGTGACACACTCAGTAGATTGTAGTTCAATCCTTCAACATAGTATGCATTATCACATAAAAATTTCTCTGTAAGTTTAATAGAACCTTTTCCTTTGATTTGAAATGGAGCATAATTTCCAAATGTAACACTATTTCCATCATACTGAGTAAAGGTAATAAACTTACTTTAATCTCCTGTCATGTGATGTGAGCATCCACTATCTATGATCCATTTGTCATTCTTGTTCATACAGGTTACTAGTTTTTTTTCCTCATCTTCATCTAATTCATCCTTCATGGCTGCATAGACTACCACATCAAAATCCTCTTCTTCAACAATGTAGCACATTTTGCCTTTATCTTGGTAATCTCTGCCATCATCTTCTCTTCTATTCTTGTTCTTATTTCCTTCTCTGTAGTTTTTCTTCTATGTGCATCTTGCAGCAATATGTCCTACTTCACTACAATTAAAACAAATTATAGGAAGCTTACCTTTGAATTTACCTTTGCCTTTATGAAATCTTCTAGCTAGTAGTGCTTCCAATAGTTCCATGTCTTTTTCATCTTTACTGATGTCACTAGATGCATACTTTACCTTTTTCTTCTTCTTATTTGGTTTCACCTCCTCAATGTCTTTTAATGATAACTTAGCCTTGAAAGAATATTCAAGGTTCTTAGGTTTGTAGTTATCAAAATTGGACAACTCAAATGCAGTGAGTCTTCCTACTATACCTTCAAAAGTTAGTGTATTTCTAGGTACACATCTTAATTCTTGTATGGTTGAAACTCTAATAGCATATATTAGGAGTAGGGTTCTTAAGTATTTTCTATTTATAGTGTCATCTTCTAAATGACCACCCAAAATTCTTATTGCACTTACTACTTCTTTGATTCTAGAGGCATGTTGAGCTCCATTCTCACCTTCCTCCATTTTCATGTCATCAAACTTTCCTCTGAGGCTTTCTCTTTTTTCTCTTTGAACATTCTGATCTCCCCCATAGATATCAATCAAGGCTTTCCACATCTTGAATGCAGAATCACATCGCTTGATGTCATCAAATTTAGCATAGTTGGTGGCAAAGGCAATATCTAGCATTGCCTAATTGTGCTCCTTTTTCTTTATATCTTCTGCAATGGGTATAGTTGGATTGACATGTTCTACTTTAATTAAGGTTTTTGCATGGTCAATTATCAATCCAAGATGCAGCTGAATTAACTTTTTCCATGCAATTAAGTTATCTCTATTGACTTTGGGAACTTCTCTCTTAGACATCTTGATCTTCCTGCTTCTAGTACCTTTAACTAAATCAATAGATGGCTCTAATACCAACTGTTAGAAATGCTTTAGAATAACTAAGAGGGGGGGTGAATCAGTTATTCAAGACCCAAATGTCCTAATAAACTTTTTTCATCGAGTAAAGTGAGCCCATTGAACTATTCATGCATCCAAGCTTAAACTTTCCTACTTGTTAAGTTACTCTAAAATTAGCATGCAAACATAAGACATGAAAGATCAACACATAACAAAGTGATTTACATGGAAACCCAATTTGGGAAAAACCACCAATAACATGCTACTCAATTCTCACTCTTTTGAAGTGATGCCCTATTAAAGGCTACAACACACTGTCAAATGTGACCTGGTTAAAGGATTTAACCACCTTGTTAGAAGTTGGCCTGGTTAGAGGACTTTAAAACATTCACTTGGAATGTCACCCTATGAAAGGATTTACAAATGGTTGTTAAACCAACCTAAGTCCATAGGATTTTACCCTAGCTGACACAATTGTTAGAGAGTAACAACAAGGGCTTTTGACCTGATACAACTCATAACTTAACTTGTAGATTTCATATCTCTATTTAGCTCTTCACAATTTTCTTGGCATTTAGTCTCTTCAGCTCTGATAGCTTGTTCACCTTTAAAGCTTTGTCTCCTTGAGTCTTCATGCTCGATATACCTGTGCAATCTCTTATATGGCCACTTATCAAAGCAGAGTCTATGTGCACTGTTCTTCCTTCTCAATACCTCCTCCTTGACATCCTTCAACAACTTCATAATTTGGCACCCTAGCAACTCTAACTTCTTGGCCTATGACTCCTTAAATAGAAGTTTGGAATTCTTTTCCCTCTCAAATCTTCTTGCGCTTTCTTCTAGATCGAATGGATTAGGTAGGATTCAATGAATCGACCCCATATCTTGTTCCTTCTAGAAATATCATGAAAAATCCTCCTAAATTCACCCAAAAATGTTTTACCTAAATTTTTGTGCCTCCAACTCATCATCCTTATCCTCCATCTGGCTCACAAAATTCAAGGTAACAAACTTGTCAGCTCAGATC
Organism: Cupressus sempervirens; assembly: GCA_028749045.1. NCBI lineage: Eukaryota > Viridiplantae > Streptophyta > Pinopsida > Cupressales > Cupressaceae > Cupressus > Cupressus sempervirens. The sequence goes on from CM053786.1 coordinate 874,616,295, forward strand.
TAGCGAATCTTTGACTTTTCGCATAATGCAGCAGCTTGATACTATTGAAATTCTGGTGCTCGGTGCATACTATGTTACTCAGCACCATCTACATTTTACTAATGCTCGACACCGACCATGGATTCACTCGACATCCATTAAGTTTTTTTGATGCTCAACACCTATTCTTGCTCAGCTCCTTCTGTATCACTCGGCATACACTAGATTTTGCATTTGCTTAGCATTAATTGAAAATTTTCTTAGCATGAACTAGCTTTCTCAGTACTCACTAATGAACTTAGTTAAGCTTTACAGATAGCCTTGTTACAACTTGTTCTTCTAAAGTTTCTAACTGTGGCCAACCTCTGTATTTTCAAGTATATTATCAATACATCATTTTATCATTGCCTTAACTGATCCTTGTACTTCATTTCAAAACCATAACTCAACCTTTCCCTTAATTACTTTTGTTACATCTTGTTGATTAACTCCTCTTCATCAATCAACTAAGTGATAGTACTTGGATCTTATAAGCAATCATCAGTCTAGCAAATAGCAAGTTTAACATCAGTGACAAAACAATGATTAAAAACATTCACTATCAACAATCTTCCTTTTTGCAAACAATCTTCCTTCTTCAATAATGATCTTTTCAATCAAAATTCCAACAACTTCCTCTACAATCTTCTTTGAATTCACCTCAAAATTGTTTACCTTAAATTCTGTGCCACTAGCTCATCATAGTTATCTTCCACATGCTTCACACAATTCAAGAAATTAAATTAGTTGGCTCAAATCCATCAAATTGTTGATTTAACACTATTTTTTGTCACTCATCAAACACTAAATTTTACTGATGCTTGACACCAACTAAACTTTATTTGGCATAAACTAAAATTCACTTGGCTTGCACTATTTGTCTTCTTTTCTCAACACCTCTTGATTTTCACTCAACTTCTATTGATTTTTTCTTGGCTTGCACTAACAATTCGACAGAGCTTGGCACACACTTTTCTAACTTGATCTTCTTTATTTTTAACTTTAGTAATCTTTCATTTTAAACTTTAAGTAGATAAAAAAATATACTATAGTATCAATTTCTTACTTGGTCTTGGATACACCAAATAACTCAACCTTTCTCTAGGTACTCTTGTTATCTTCTCTTTTCAAATCCTCTTCATCAATCAACCACATGATAGCATTCAGACCAAAAAAAAATTGTATCACTTGTAGGTAGTAGGTTTGACATTAGTGGTAAAATAATGATTGTTCCATTATAGGTTCTTCACTTCAAAACAATCTCTTTTCTATATATATATATATATATATATATATAAGATTTTTATAGTTTATATGGAAGTTATTGTCATTTTTTTTAGTTTAAATTCTTAAATGTTGGGGCAACCTTATGTAATTTAATGATAGATCATAGATTTTAATATAAAATATTGATAAAAATATGTATAATCTAAATAAAATCAAAATGTTATTATAATTCTATTTCATTTATTATGAAATTTCATAGTAAAAATATGATGTGGATTGATCATTAAATGTGGTCCAAAATCTCTCAATCAATTAACATAAAACAATTCTTGCATACAAACTTTCAAGTTGAAGTATCATAGTAGAATGACAATTATCATCACCATAACCAATCAGGTGAAACCATTAAACATAAGGACAAGATAGCCTAATGGTAGGCATAATATGTCCTCAATAAGACAACCTAATGGTCAAACTCTCAATAATAGATGTTTTTGTATACAATAAATTTAGTTATAGGAATACAAGTGTAGAAATAGAATGAATGCTACATCTTTTTATGGTAAATTTTTTATATGCAACAACTAGATCATACATCAATTTTATGCAAAAGTGTGAATAACAATTATTTGAACAAAGGGAATTCCATGTGTTATACATGCAATAATTTTAGATGCATTTCTACACAATATAGATAAAGATAGAATTAGATAATATATAGGTATGATAAATCAAATGTGTTGTGCTACATATGCAACATTTTGGGTCACACGATGCAATTTTTTTAAGAATTATAACTATTAAGATGAACATGAAGGATCCTTTGAATAATAATAACATGAAAAATAATCAAAAAGATAAACATAAGGCTGATGTGGATGAGTTTTAATAGTAAATGAAAAATACTCATGTAAGAAAAGTTGATAATATAGTAGAGAACATATTAACATGCAAATCTAATGTAATGATCTCTTCAAAGAATTGAATTTAGGCCTTTGGACTAGGGGGTCTTTCATAAAAAAATACATCAAATCCCATAATGTGAGTTGATACCTAAATGTGAATGTTGGACTTTGATGTATCTTGAGGTGAACATACATTATTTTGAAGAAACTTTGAAGGAATCTATGCATATTTGAGAGGTTCATAGAAATCATTTTTGCATCTCAATTTGGAAACCAATATCAAATAGATTTAGGGTATGGAACACCAATTGCATCAAAAATTTATACATGTGAAAGGTTAAAAAGGAACTTTTTCACTTCATTCATCACTTTTCACATTAAGTAAAATCATTTTAAGCTATTTAAAAATGATTTTAGTGTAACTAAAGGCATTGAAATTATTTGATAAAATACCCTAGTTCATACAAAAAGATGTATTTTAGTATGATTTTGAAATATTTCACTTTCAAGAATGGATTCAAGAAACATCCTTACAAATAAATTGAGGATGACCCATAAGGTGCTTTCTTAAGTCCGTCGCTATACAACCACGAAAATGAACTTCCTTTACATTGTTTTTTCTAACTTTTTTTAAAATTGACTAAGTCCTCTCCTTCATATGGAAGTGCATTTTCGTGGCTGTATAGATGTTGCCCTTTCTTAATAGTTCCATATGATGTGTTAGATCCAAAAGATATTAGGACTTATATTCATTCTAATTTGGAAGAATTGGGTAATGATCACATTCATAAGTTATATTCATTTCAAATATCTTCAAATTATAAGATCAAAGATGAACATAAGGTTCTTGACCTAAGAAAAACTAATGTCAACTCATGAAATTTCTTATATTCTATGAAAAAGAGTGGGTTAGGTGTGCTAAGAAAATATGTGTTGAATTCATGTGTCTTGATAAACAATACAAGATTACTAGGGAGGTTCTCAAGAGAGTTACTTATCTTAATACTTTTGACATTGTCTTTTCACAAAAGTATATCAAGAAAATTTTTGTTACTAAAGTTATTGGATCTTAATGGGATAAAAGTATAATAACTATCAATGACATTTTTCAGCAAGAAATGAGATTTGAAGCTATGTTCATAAGTTACAAGATATATCACTCTAGTAGAAATAATTCAGTATCTAGCACTACCATATGTATATAGGATGGTAAAGGAATATGGAAACTATTATTTGTGTAAGGTGCTAAGAGTTTAGTTGAGTGAGAACCTTTCTAAGATAAAGAAGAATAGAAAGAAAATTCTCAAATAGGGTACACTGATCTTATTCCTATTCTTTTACTTTATGAATGAGTTATTTAGTATAGGAAGGATTAGAAGCTCTACTAGTAGACCTAATGTATTTCAAATCAAAAAAATTATATATGTATACTAGACAAAAAAAAAAAGGAATATAATAGTCTATGGATTTCTTCAAGAATATACAAAGAAAAACATAGTAGAGAGAAATGATTCATAAGATTATTATGGAGAAGTATGAGGCCACTATCTATTTCATTGTAAAAACTAATGATTGTCTAATGGAAGAAGTTGAGCCTTGAACATCTTCGATCATGTCTATGGGGTATGAAGTAGATGAGCTTATTCTAAATGCTTATGTGAAAGATCCATTAAAGAGAGCTATTGATCCACATGTGGAAAGGTTTGGTACATTTAAGGAGAAGAAAAAATGGTACTTAGAAGTCAATAAAAATAGTAGAGAAAGAAGAATGAGAAAGGTGGTAGATCTAATATTGCAAAGATTTTTGGTATTCCAAATCAAAAGTTAGGTGAAGCTAGGAAAAAGAAAAAGTAATTATAAGAAAGAAGGAAGAAGATAAGCCAATTGATGTATATGCAACCACATTCATTGCTTCTTTATCAAATCCATTAAATATAAGAATCTTTGCACCATCTATAAATTAACCTAAAACTATTGTTTGAAGTGTTGAAACTGATGCAGGAGCATCCAAAGGTATAAGGGCAATCCTGTGTCACCAAAAAAATGTACTTAGACTTAGTTTCTGTTTCATGTGTTTTCATTTTTGGATACCCATTTGGGTCAAATAAAGGTTCCAACTCTCACAGTTCCACTATCAGTGTGCTAGAAAATCTTGAAAAAATAGGAGCATGTAATTGGGCCATCATTTTGGTAAACTAGAAGGTGTGAATTGGCCAGATGAATGTATTTGTGATTTAGAGCATTCCAAAAAAAGAATCAGGTCAAAAGGCCCCATGGTTTGAAAGTTATTGCAATTTTTTAGGTTTTGGAGACCTCCTAAGAATGCTTCAAAGTCAGGTTAGGGGCATTAAATGACCTCAAAAAGGGACCAAAAATGGGGGACGAGTGAAGCTGGTCCATAGGGCTATAGAGCGCTTCGAAATCTTTCTGGAAATGTAAACGGTTCATCAATCAGAGCTACGGTTCAAAAGTTATGCCTCTCGAAAGTTCGGTTACCATTTCTGGATTCTTCTAGATTTGCGCCGACTTCTAACGTAGCTTCTAGAGCCTTCTCTTTGGTTAGTGGATGCCTACTAGCACTTTCTAGAATGTACTCCTAGTCCTTAACCCTCCGGGGTCTATTTAAGGAGATTTTTGGCATTGTAAAAGACAGTTAGGAGTGAAGTTTGAGAGGAGGTACTGAAAGGAGAAAATATCTCCACATTTATGCTATTGTAAGCCCTTAGGGCATGTTTTGAAGTTTATTTTCTCTGTACTGTATGTACTAGCTTATTTTTTAGTTAATACAATTTCCCTTTTCTGTTGTTTCCATTCTGTTCTTTGGTTGTGTCCCCATCAGAAACCTATCATGGTACAATCATTATTTTTTCATTGCTGTCAAACTTGTTACTTGTTGGTGATGCAATTTCTTTTTGGTTTGAATGCTATCATTTGATTGATTCATGAAGAGGATTTGAAAAGAAAATATAATAAGAGTACCTAGAGAAAGGTTGAGTTATATGGAGTATAATAGGAGTACTAAGATCAAGTAAGACATTGATGATATTATGTATTTTTCATCTACTTAAGGCTAAAGTGAATGGTTAATTAAGTTAAGACAAGAAATGTTTTCATAAAAAGCATCTATCAAGCCTGATCAAGAAAATAGTGTCAGGTGAGAAAATTCAATTTAGGCCAAGTAGAAAGTTGGTATGCATCGAGTATCATAAAATTAGTAACTATCAAGTGTTAATAAAATATTGTAAGTGTTGAGAATTAGGGAAATAATAGTGGTGGTCAAGAGAGGAAGACTTAGTTGATGCCAAGCACCCAGTGTTGGTCAAGCATCACAAGAATGTTATTGTCAAGTGAACAATGTGGATGCCAAGTGATAGAAAAATAGTGTAATCAAAGATTTGATGAATCTAAGCCGACAAAGTTGATTTCTTGAATTTTTTAAAGCATGTTGAAGACAAGTATGATGATTTGGTGACACAAAATTCAACATAATCCATTTTGAGGCAAATTTAAAAAGGATTGTAAGAGAAGTTTCTAGAGGGAACCTAACGAAAGAGGGGGGATTCGATGAATCTAACCTAAGCCTAAGATGAAAGGTTGTGATTAAGTGAAAAAATAGTTTAGAATCCTCTATATAAAAGAATACAAGGCCAAAAATAACACGTGTTATTGAGAAGTTGGAGGTGTTGCTTCATATTGTAAGGAAACTTAGAATAAAGAATATAACCATTTCCACATAATCCATAATAGATTTGAAATTAATATGCAACTAAAATCCACATGCAAGAAAATAGGAAAATACCCACAAAATGTGACACATGATATACCCTAGGAAAAATTTAACCTCCAAAAGCATCCATCACCATGTATTATTCAACAAAAATATCATTGCAATACAACCATGGAAGCCTTCAAATCCATAGTTACATCCAAACAATCCATGTGAAAAAATAGGAATCCACACATCCCATTCTATGTTTCCAACCTTCACAAATGCTCCCTTGCCTAATCTATCAAGCCTTGTCCCACTCAAATTTTTTCTTTTTTTCTTTCGGTCTTCTCACTCACACACTAACAAATACCCTTGTGGCTGCTTATATGGTAGCAAGTCTCACATAACCACCAAGTGGTATTACATAAACCATGAGCTACCTAACCCATTGACCCCATATTTAATATGAAAATTTAATTATTTTCTCCAATATTAAATAATTATATGAAATTTTATCACAATGTTACAATACAACTCATCAAGTATATCTCATGGAAATATTTACATGTTGCACATCTATCTAGGTGCAACATTACATAATAAAATAAAATAATGCAATATAATAATATTATGCAATGTGTGCAACACCCATTATCTCAAAAATCTACCACTTATTGTATACATTGCATAGGGTCAATCTATAGCCACATAAATGAACAAGGGCACAATCCCTCCTAGAAAATCCACCATCATGATCAAAGTACTCAAAGTGCTCTATCTTGGTACTTGCAACAAAATCAAAGTAACCAACATCTCAAACATGAATGATCTTTCCTCCTATTATGTCATTGCCACTGAACATACATAGAAGCCATCAAAAGAGAAAGTTGCCCATCCTATCACATTAGAAGATCATAAAATCATGTACCAACTAAAATACCAAGCACAAAAAATTGATCTAAAGGTAATCACATGTATTTCTAGTTGTCAAAATATCCATATCTAAAATAGCACCCAAAACAAACCCATCAACTATCCATTACTTCCGAAGGTATACCAAGTGAATCTCACATTGAATCAACATATCCAATCTATAACTTGCAATCAAAAGCCTCAAGAGCTATACTTGACACATATATATCAAGAAGCTCCCACTGCAAAGGATAATATCAAATATATAACTAATCCACTCACAACATCTCAAAGAAGTGAATCCATGTAGTCTCAAGGACATCCACAACACATAAACCAATAACCTACAAGAACAACTCTCATGAAAAAAATCTCCAATACTCTCCCAAACTCTCCAAAACCAACAAAGGAAAGAGATAAAGGAATAACCATGTCATCTCTCTCATAACATACATGAGCATAAACTAGTGATCACAATCATCAACTAATCTCAAATCCAATGTAAGTGAAACCGAACATCCAAGAAGATAACTAAGACCAAAGAGAAACCATGCAAATTAGAACCTATATCATGTCCTTCTAGACACACCTCTAGATGTAAACTATGCAAGTATGATCTCCTCCATAAAGCTCCAAAAAGAAGTCTCAACAACACCCAAACCATACCATATAACTAATCATGGATGTAAATCTCTCACAAGAAGATCAAACTCAAAAACCATTCCTAAATCAAGTAATAACCATTCCTAATCTAAGGAATATTTAAAATATAAAACCATCTCCCAAACTTAACCAACATAACAAAATATGCACATGGAGATAACCAGTGTTAAACCATCTCTCAAATGAACCCTCCAGAACTAACTCGTGTACCATAGCTCAAGATCCATACACATTAAAGAAAAGAAAAAACATAATGCACCTAAGAGAAACAATGGGCTATACCTCTCAAGTAGAAAAAATATTGAGTAGACCAAGAGTGGGGAATGAGAATACTCATCAAGATATCCAAGTTTCCATCTAGGACTCATCTAAGAATAATCTCCTCTCAAGTCCATATTAGGTGAATGCCCCTCTGACTTCTTGTTGAAACCATCAATTGTCCCAATAATTACTTCTCCAATCCAAGAGAAATCAACATCAGCACCATCTCTAAGTATCCATGAGCACCTATAATCAATCAATACATGCCAACTTCAAATGCAACATAGTAATATCATGAAGTATCTAGCTTATGGTCAATGTACTCAATACCACGAAAATAAACCAAGATCAATGTCAAAGTTTCAACCATGCCCTCAGGAACATAAACATGACAACATGATCTAACCATCTCAACCAAAGAGATAACATGCTCCATATGAACATACTATAACATATCAAAACTCTAAATGTGTATCAAGAGTATACCATGACATAATAATGAAACCATCCTCACACCAAGGATAACTTGTCAAATGAAAGCATAAAACACGCCTTTAAATAACCTCATTAGTCCTCAAGATGCAACCATTTTCACACACCATGAAGAAAAAACCATCTCCACATACCATGAAGAACCATCTCCACACACCATGAAGATAACCAAGAACCCCATTAATCCTCAAGATCTAACTATCTTCACACACTATGAAGATAACCAAGTGCACCATGCAAATTTCAAAGACTCTTTTGCAACAACATGATCTATGACAAATCTTCAACATCTGCAAACACTGAATAAGCATATAAATGCAAAAAATTTCCACTTGAGAAACCATGGTATCAAGTCACCTATGGCATCATAAAATCCATATCCTACATGAATATCCTCTAGGTCTATACACACAACCAAAGTGTCAGTACCAAGTGAAACCAAGATCTCCAAAACCAAGAAGATACAAACTAAACCAAGAAATAATCCTGCTATGTCACCTCATCACTATCACAAACTCCCACTAAATAGTGTATCCAAGCTATCCATGACACATGATGAAAAAAAACAATCTTCTAACCATGAGAATCAACTAAAGCATCAAACTATCAAAGAACTCAAAGTGCACATCATGAGCTCCTCAAAAGAAATCAAATAACCATGATCCTTAAAAAAGAAGATATACCACCATAACCAAATTAGGAATCCAAACCTTTGAACACCAAGGATGTACCTATGTATCCAATCATGTCATACCAAAATATATGGCACCATGATCACATCCATGAATTGAGTATCTAATTCTTAATATGTCCAACATATCAGCATAAAATAGTCAACCACAACCCTCCACCATGACTATACCTAGTAACAACATCTCATCCCTTTTACATGAAGAAAAAATTAGCAAATCATGTGATTTAGGATATAGACAACCCAAATCCAAGCCACCAATCTGAATATGCATCAATAATGAAAGATCAATAGGCAAAGACAACCCATATCTAAGCCATAAATACAACTTGTAAGTATAGACTGCTTACAACACTATGCAACTTGAAGACCCAACAAGTCATCATACATATCCAAACTCAATACTGATAACCATATTATCATGACACCAATCTAAAATATGAACTGAGTATACAATGACATCAAATCTTAAATCTCCAAACATACTATCATAAACTCATAATGTTACCATAGTCAATATATTCCATAAATTATTTAGATTAATATATCACCAAATAAACCATGCCAAACCTGCACCAAATTTGAACCAATGTGTAGAGCTCTCCAACAGCTTTTTGTTGACTACTCAAGGTCCAAAATTTGACTCTATATGCCCAAGTTATGCCCTAATTTATGCTCAAAATAAATAACATCTGAATTTTGGGCTCTTAAAACCTGACAAAATGTCAAAATCATAGAACCAATACTACACCAAGTTGTAGTGCTTTGAATTAGCTTTCCAACACCTATAAGAAGTTTGAAATTTGATATCCTGAGAGAATGTTATGACCATTTTACTAAGACAATCTTTTTACCATTTTCACTGTGATTTTATTTATTTATCTTTTTGTGTATGATGAAAATTCTGACAAGATTAAATTTTATAGCCATCATGGGCTGAAACTTAAAAACTCTTTCATTTCCTCTAAACATGGCCAAACTAGGGCATATTATATATCAAAATTTATAGAAACATCAACTTGGATCCAATGGTGAGGTTTGTTTTTACTGAGGAGATCATTTCTACAAGATCCCCCTAAAACCCTCATTTAAATGAAACATCCAAAAAATCCATTTTGTCCAATAATTTCATATGCCCAAAATCTACCAATATCCCATCATAACAACAAATCCAAAACCCTTAGATCTGAAATTAACAACCTATGAAACTGATATATCTTGCCATTTCTTTTATCCTCTCATGCATTCCCATGAATTTAATCTAGGATTACAATAACAAAATCATAGCTCTAATACCACTTGTAAGAAAACTTGCAATAAAGAATATAATCATTTCCATCACCACTATGGTTTTTTCTCAAATAGAGTTTCCACAGTAAAAATCTTGGTGCTATCTATTGGAAATACAGAAGGAGTAACTAAGGGGGGGTGAATTAGTTACCGCTAAAACAAATCCTAGATCCCTTAGATGTCAACAATAAAATTTAGACTAAGAAAAAAATTTTTGTTGATGTTCGATAAACAAAAAAAAATTATTGTAACTCGATAAATGTAGAGTTAAGTACTTTTAGTAGATCTTAAAACACTATCAGTAATTAACTTGCAAGGATAAGAGAAATAACATGAACACATGAGACACTAGGATTTAATGTGGAAACCCAATTTGAGAAAAACCACCAATGTAACTAGTTACTATTTTTCACTCTTCTAAAGTGAGCCTTGTTAGGAGCTAACCCTATTAAAGGTTACAAAACACACTGTTAGGTGTGACCCTACTAGAGGATTTAATCACCCTACTAGGAGTGGCCTTGCAAGAGGTCTTAAAACAATTCAATGGAATTGCCACCTTGTTAGAGGTTTTCCAACTGGCTATTAAACCAACTCTGTTAAGAGATTTTAGATCACTGCTACAATGGTTAGAGAGTAACAATGAAATGACCTAATTGTGATGCAACTAAATTATTGAATCTAGATATCTTTTATGTTTAAACTTGATCCTTCTTAATCAAATATTACTTTTCTTCTCCACAAGGATACTTTCTTATCCTTCAAGTTTGTTCCCTCTCTTTTCTTTTCAATTTAGTCAACACACTTGCGCACACACTAGAAATGTCAACTTGACCTTTTATTTATGCCTTCCAGATTATTAGGCCAGCCCAAATTCAAATTACAATAACCAATATTCATCATCATAGTTAGCTAGAATAAATACATAAAGTAATTAAGCTTCATATGCCAAAATAAGAAAAATCCTTTGTAAGTTGATCCTACTCGGTAGAAATTAACTTTGGAATGATTTCCTATGTTAACCAATAGAAGCTCAGTTAACACTATGAATTTGCAAAAATCCTTTGATAACCGAGTGAACTTGGTGAATACTAAATTTATCCAAGTTTTCCTTCATTAACTAAGTGAGCTTGGTTAACACTCTTTTCTGCCTAAATTCCATCAATGTCCAAGTGAGCTCAATAGACACCATCATCTATTTAGAGTAAACCTATGAATGCTCAGTAGACAAGGAAAACTATCATCATTGACCAAGTGAGCTTGGTAATAATTTTTTGAAAATTAATATGACATTTGTGTAACATCAAAGACAACACACAATTAATCAATTATATCCAACAATCTCCCTCTTTGGCATTAATGGCAATATAACATCTCATAGCATAATAAAATTTGAGAATAAGACTCCCTTTGACAGAAAGTTTCTCCCTCTTTGATTTTAATAAGAACTTCTTTATGTTTTATTCTCCCTTTGTGAAGGAATTGCATAACTTCTTTTCAAACTTCTCCCTCTACAAAATTACAAAAAGATAAAGATATGACAGTAAAAAAATTTCTCTTTGACAACACATGCCAAATTTGTATCAATGTACCTTGAGTACTGATTCATATGCAATATTCTCTTGATTATGTTGCATCAACTATTTGATCTTTAACTTGGTACTTGTTGATGCATCACTAAACTTTATTTAGCGAGCTTCAAATAGGGGAATGATCCCTAGCTTACTTCTTAGATACAAGAATGCATCCTTAGGTAATGGCTTGGTGAATATGTCTTCAATTTGTTCTTTTGTATGGACATATTCCAATATGATTTCTTTGTCTTGCACCAACTTTCTAACAAAGTGATATTTTATAGCAATGTGCTTTGTTTTGGAATGCATCACAGGGTTCTTTGATATGTTAATTATGTTGGTGTTACCACAATACATGACTACTGGCTCTTTGATTTCAACCTTCATTCCTTCTAGCAATTTTTTGAACCAAACAATGTTAGAGAAATTTACTACTACTACCACATACTATGCTTCTATTGTGGATTGGGATGTGTAGTTTTGCTTCTTGCTTGTCCAAGATACTAGCCTTTTGCCAAGAAAGAAAGCTCCACCACTAGTGTTTTTTCTATCATCAAGATTTCCTACCCAATTAGAATTAGTAAATATCTTTAGGTCTAGATTTCCTCCAAGTTTGTACGGTAAACCATAGTCTTCAATACCTTTTAGATATTTTGATATTCTTTTTATTGCCATCATGTGATTTTCTTTGGGTTTAGCTGAGAAGCTTGCCACTATCCCAACTACTAAGGCAATATTAGGCCTTGTGTGAACTACATACTATAATTTTCCAATCATTGATCTGTATAAGGTCTAAACTACTTCTTTGGAGTCATCATCTTTGGTAAGCTTGAGTCTAGTACACATGGGGGTACGAACTGGTTTTGAATCTTTCATTCCAAACTTCTTAAGTATCTCTTTTATATACTTGGATTGAGTGATATAGATACCTTTTTTGTTCTGGTATATCTGCAATCCAACAAAGAATTTTATTTCACAAAATATGGACATCTCAGAATCTTTGTTCATTTTTTTCTAAAAATGCTTTGCATAAGTCATCATTTCCTATAAATAGAGTATCAACCACAAATATCTCTGTCAACACAATTTTTTTATCTAGTCCTTCCTTGATGTATAGACTACTATTATCATTTGTTCTTTGAAAGCCAATCCATATCCAATAGCTATGTAGTCTTTCATACTAGGCTCTAGGAGCTTGTTTGAGACCATATAGTGCTTTGTATAATTTATAGACCATGTCCCTCTTTTCAATTAACAAAACCTTATGGTTGTTCAATATAGACTTCTTCATCAAGAATTCCATTCAGGAATGCAAATTTAACATCTATTTGATATACTTTGAATCCTTTGTAAGTTGTATATGCAATTAGGGCCCTAACACCTTCTAATCTTGCAATAGGGGAAAAATTCTCACCATAATCAATTCCTTCTTCTTTAGAATAGCCTTTACAGACTAATCTAGCTTTGTTTCTTGATACATGTACATCTTCATTAAGCTTATTTTTGAATACCCATTTTGTTCCAATCACATTTTTATCTTTAGGCATAGGAACAAGAGTCCAAGTTTTGTTCTATTTCTTTTTTCATTGCCTCAATCCAACTTTCATTTTCTAGAGCATCCTTAATACTTCTAGGTTTAAATTCAGAAAGTAAACATATACCTTTTAATTTGTTTCTTATCATAGTACCTTCTGATTTATCTCCAATAATCTGATCAGGTGCATGATGACTTTTGACATACTTGGCCAAATCAAGTTCTTTTCCTTTTGAATGAATTGCACTGTCTTCATTTTGAATTTCAACTTTAGGCTCAGGTCATTCAAACTTGGTAGGTATTGACTTGGTAGCTTTAGAATATGACTCAGGTCCCTGTGACTCGATTTTTACTTATTTCAACTTAGCAACTATGGAAGACTCAGGAGGTGAAGTCTCCTTATTGTTAGATATGCCTAGAAATGTATCAGGTTTGAAGTAAAAAATATATTTTTTAATCTTCTGGCTACTTTTTGCTTTCTTCTTCTTTTCTCCAAACTCATCAATTCTTGCATGTGCACTTTCTATGATTTTATGAGTAGACAAATTCAAACATTTATATGCCTTACTTCTATAGGAACATCTTAAGAATATACCTCCATCACCTTTCACATCAAATTTTCCTTTTCTAGACTCTTTCAAGATATAACATTTACTGCCAAATACTTTCAAGTAACTTACATGGGGTTTGTAGCCATACCATAATTCATAGGGAGTTTTATCTGAGTCCTTTTTCAACTATACTCAGTTTAAAGTATGAACTACAATGCTAATGGCTTCCTTCTAGTATTTGATAGCAACATTCTTTTCAATCATTAGAGTCCTTGCACAATCCATGATGGATCTATTTCATCTTTTAGCTATTCCATTCTACTCAAGAGTGTTAGGAGTTGATACTTGCCTTTTGCTTCCTCTTTCAATGTAGAAATTGTTGAATTTATTGAAGATGAATTCACCACCTCTGTTTGATCTTAAGCATTTCAATCTTTTTCTTGTTTATTTTTCTACTCTTTCTAGATACCATTTAAATTTCTTGAATGCTTCTAACTTTTCTCTAAGATACATAACAGTCATCATTCTAGAGTGGTCATCAACAAAAAGAATATAAAAAAATTATCTACTATAACTTTCTACTCCAATAGGTCCACATATGTTAGTATGCACAATTTCAAAGACATCTTCAGATTGATAGTTTTTTTCTCTTAAAACTAATCTTTCCCATTTTTCCAATCTGAAATTTTTTGGATAAACCAACATCTAGTTTCTTCAAACTAGGGATACATCTTACTTTTCTAAATTTTCTTATCTTGACCATATTATCAAAGTTTACATGACATAAGCTTCTGTGCCATAACCAACTTTCTTCCATTTGAGCAATAAAACATGAGCAATCACCAAGATCAAGATAAAATAGGTTACCTCTTGTTTGTTTGCCTGATCCAATCAGATTCCCTTTGTCATCCAGCAATCTTTCCTTGCCATGCATGAATTCTACCTTGAATCCAATGTTGATTATTTATTCCACACTTAATAGGTTATGTTTCAGTCCTTCGACCCAATAGGCATTGTCACATACAACTTCATTAGTTAATGAGATGCGACCTTTCCCTTTTATGCAAAAAGGTTCATTGTTTCCAAACCTTACACTACCTCCATCATAGTGTTCAAAGTGTTCAAATTTTTTTTTGTCTCTATTCATATGATGTGAACATCCACTATCTATGATTCGTGTGTTGGAAATCTGATTGAAAAACTCATTGTTGAAGATGAAAGAGGAAGATTGTTGTAAAAGAATTTTTTCAATCATTGTTTTTTCATTGATATCAAAGCTACGATTTGTAGGAATGATATTTTCTTATAAGATCAAAGTACTATCACTTAGTTGATTGATGAAGAGGATTTGATCAACAAGATGTAACAAGAGAACCTAAGAGAAAGGTTGATTTATGATGTTGTAATGAAGTGCAAGAATCAGTTAAGACAATGGTCAATGATGTATTGATAACATACTCAAAGATAAAGAGGTTTTTCACACTTAGAAACATTGGAGGAAAGAAGTTATAACAATATTGATTGCAAAGCTTAGACTAAAATCTTTAGTGGATGTCGAGCAAGTTAGTTGAAGCAGAGCAAGTTCCTAGTTGGAGCTGAGTAACAAAAAAATATAGTGTGTGCCGAGTGATCTTCATATGCCCAGTGAAGATCAATTCCCAAGCATAAAAAAAAATTTAGTTGGTACCATGTGATCTTTAGGTATTGAGCATCAGGAACAACATAGTTGATGTCAAGTAACATAGTGTGTGTCGAGCACTAGTATTTCAATAGTGTCGAGCTATTGCATTATTTCAAATGACAAAGATTCACCAAATCTAAGCCAACATAGTGGTTACATTGAATTTTGTGAATAAGTTGGAGGATAAGGATGATGAGTTGTTTGCATAGAATCCTATGTAAGCTATTTTTGGGTGAATTCTAAAGGATTATTCAAGAAGTTTGTAGAGGAAACAGAGTATGGGTTAGATGCAATGAATCCTACCTAATCCATGTGAATTGAAAATAAAGAATGGAAGAATCAAGAAGGAAAAGGTACTCCAAACTTCTATTTAAGAACTCATAGACCAAGAAGCAAAGAGTTGCTGATACTATTTTTGTTGAAGAGCCAAATCTACGAAGTGGTGAGAAGGGTGTCAAGGAGAAGACATACAGGATAAAGAAGAGCATAGAGTCTCTACTTCTACAAGTGGTCATGAAGAGATGATTGCACTAGTACATTGAGTATGGAGACTCAAAGAGGACTAAGCTTGAAAGGAGGGAAAGTTGTTAAGAGTTGCAAAGATTGAAGGCCATGCAAGGGTATGAGCTGAGAAGTGATTTAAAATCTGCAAGATAAGTTGTATGTTGTAGTTAGGTCAAGATTTTCTAATACTCTCTAGCAATTGTATTAGATATGAAAAAATAGTATGGACTTAGGTTGGTTTAATAGCCATTTGTAAATCCTTTAATAGGGTGGCATTCTAAGTAAATGTTCTAAAGTCCTTTAACCAGGCCCACTTCTAACAAGGTGGATAAATCCTCTAACAAGGTCACATTTGACAGTGTGTTGTAAACTTTTAACAAGGAAGGCCTTTCATAGAACATAACTTCAGAAGAGTGAGAATTGAGTAGCATGTGATGAGTGGTTTTTCCCAAATTGGGTTTCTACATAAATCACTATGCTATGTGTTGATTTCTTATGTATTAATGCTTGCATGTTGATTTATAATAACTTGTTGATTAGATAAGTTAAAGCTTGGATGAATAAATGGTTGAATGGGTTCACTATACTTAGTGAAAAGTTTGAATAGGACATTTGGACCTTGAATAACTAATTCACCCACCACACACCCCCCCGCCCCCTCTCAATTATTCTAAAGAATTCCTAACAATTGGTATTAGAGTCATCTGTTGATTTAGTTTTAAGGTACTAGAAGCAGGAAGATCAAGATGTCCAAGAGAGAAGTTTTCAAGCTCAACAAAGACAACTTTTTTGTATGGTAGAGTCTAAAAAAATTGCACCTTGGATCAATAGGTGACTAAGCACAAACCTCAATTGGAACAAAACATGTAACTCCAATAGGACCTCTTACTGCAGATGATTTGAAGAAAAAGAAGGAGCACAATCAAGCAATGCTAGAAATTTCCTTTGCACTTTAACTATACAAAATATGATGATATCAAAGACTATGACACTACATTCAAGATGTGGAAAGCCTTATCAGATATCTATGGAGGAGATTAGAATGTTCAAAGAGAAAAGAGAGAAAGCCTAAGAGGAAAGTTTGATGAAATGAAAATGGAGGAATGTGAAAATGCTACTAAATATGTTGCAAGAATGAAAGAAGTGGTGAGTGCAATAAGAAGTCTAGGTGGTCAATTGGAAGAAGAAACAACAATCAACAAATACTTAACTCTACTTCCTATCTATGCTATTAGAGTTTCAGCCATCCAAGATCTAATGTGTGTACAAGGAAATACACTAACCTTTGAAGGAATAATAGGAAGACTTACTGCATTTGAGCTATCCAATTTTAAAAATTGTAGACCTAAGAACCTTGAATCTACCTTCAAAGCCAAGATGACAATAAAATACACTAAGGAGGACAAATCAAACAATAAGAGAAGAAAAGGAAAACATGCATCTAGTGATAGCAACACAGATGAGGAAGATGTGGAATAGTTAGAAGCACTACTTACTAGGAGATTCCATAGAGGAAAAGGTAAATTCAAATGTAAGCTCCCTATCATATGTTTCAATTGCAATGAAGTATGTCATATTGCTACAAGGTTTACACAGAAGAAAAACTACAAAGAAGGAAACAAGTATAGGAATAAAAAAGAAGATGATAGCAAAGACTACAAGGAGAAAGGCAAGAGATGCTACAATTTTGATGAAGATTATGATGAGAATGATGATGAAGTAGTCTATGTAGCCATGAATGATGAATTAGATAAAGATGAAGATGAAGTAACAACCTTGGTTCCCTATGTGAACAAGAATGAAAAGTGGATCATAGACAATGGATGCTCACATCACATGATAGGAGACAAAAGTAAGTTCATTATGTTTACTCAGTATGATGGAAATAGTGTTAGATTTGGTAATGATGCCCCATGTCAAATCAAAAGAAAAGGCTCTATTAAGCTCATAGAGAAAATTTCATGTGATAATCCATACTATGTTGAAGGATTGAACTACAACTTGTTGAGTGTATCACAATTAGGCAATGTAGGTTGCAAAGTTAAATTTGGAAAAAAAACTACCAAGATCTATGATGCATATGGAAATCTGATAGGAAAAGGTGAACAAACTAGGAATAATCCATTTTATCTTGATATGGAAGATGCAACATGTCTTGTTGCTAGACTTGATGATGTATGGTTGTGGCATAAAAGGTTGTTTCATGCTAACTTTGATAATCTGGTTAGTATTAGCAAGAAGAACAAAGTCAGAGGATTTCCCAAATTGAAGAAACCTGAAAACACAATGTGAAAACAATGTCAACTAGGGAAGATGACTAAGCCTAGTTTCAAAAGAAAAACATACACTTCCAAAGAAGTACTAGAATTAGTTCATACAAACTTATGTGATCCAATAGAAGTGCAAAGCTACCTAGGAGACATATACATAATGCTATTTGTAGATGACTATTCCAAGATGATGACAGTTATGTTCTTAAAGAAAAAATATGATGCATTTCAAATGTTTAAGTGGTACTTGGCTAGATTTGAGAAGGAAATAGGAAAGAACTTGAAATTCCTAAGGTTGAATAGAGGAGGTGAGTTCACATCAAAAGAATTTGAAATATTCTACAATGAAAAAGGTATCAAAAAGAAAACACTAGCACCAAGAACTCCACCACATAATGGTATTGCTGAAAGGAGAAATAGTTCAATGATTGACTGTGCTAGAACCTTAATGATGGAGAAAAATGTTGCACTAAAGTACTGGAGAGAAGCTATAAGTACTGCAGTCTACACACTAAATAGAGTTCAAGTCAAGAAAGGTACAAATGCAACACCTTTTGAACTATGGTATGGTCACTCACCTAATGTTAAACATTTCAAAGTATTTGGTTGTAAATATCATATTCTTAAAGACACTAGAAATGAAAAGTTTGATGCAAAGAGTGATGAAAGCATATTCCTTAGATATTCCACTAGAAGCAAAGCATATAAGTATTTAAATGTTAACAATAACAAAGTTGTGGAGAGTGCAAATATAAATTTTGATGAGCATGCAAAAGTTTAGGTTGATGAGTCAAAGAAAATAAAGGATTATAGATCCTTTGTATACTTCTATGAAGAAATGATAGTTGAAGAAAATGCTACGAATCAAGTTGGGAATGAGCAACAAACTTTAATATCTGTCGAGTCCCAGCTAGTGAATGTTGAACTGCATTCAGAAGTCGAGCTACAGAATGTAGAAAATGTGCATTCTGATTATAAAAACAACATGCAAGAAAGGAATGATGAAATTCTAGATGAAGAAGAATGAAATGACTCTGAAGCTAAAGGATCAAACATGGAAAGAAGGATTGAACCCGAATTAGCCAAATATGTGAGAAAACATCACCCTATAGATCAAATCATTAGTGACAAGGATGCCAAACCTATAACAAGGAATAGGCTCAGGAATGAATCATGTCTATTGAGAAAGGTTGAACCTAAAATAGTGAAAGATGCACTACAAGATGATGATTGGTATAAAGCCATGGAAGAAGAGATAGATTAGATAGAGAAAAAAAAAACATGGTCTCTAGTTCCTAGACCAACTGATAAGAATGTGATTGGTACCAAATGGGTGTTCAAAAACAAACTTGATGAGAATGGTGAGATAACAAGAAACAAAGCCAAACTAGTTTGCAAAGCCTATGCACAAGAAGAAGGATTTGATTATGGGGAAACATTTTTCCCTGTTGCAAGAATGGAAGGAGTGAGAACACTGCTTGCATACAAAGGTTTCAAAGTCTACCAAATGGATGGAAAGTATATTTTTCTAAATGGTATACTAGAAGAATAAGTCTACATAGAACAACTAGAGGGATTTTTTGATGAGAAGAACAAGGAGATGGTTTGCAAGCTACACAAAGCACCTTATGGATTAAAGCAAGCACCTAGAGCATGGTATGAGAGGTTACACAAATATATTGTGAAAATAGGATTTGAAAGAATAGATGACAATAGAAAGTTGTACATCAAAGTTGAGGAAGCTAAAGACATTTTGATATCAAAAATCTTTGTTGATGATATGATATTTGGAAGAAAAGATGTTTTATGCAAAGATTTTGCTAATCAAATGAAGCATGAATTTGAGATTTCAATGTTTGGAGAAATCAAATTCTTTGTTGGATTACAAGTACATCAATTGAAGCATGGCATATTTGTGACCCAATCCAAATATATCAAGGAAGTTCTCAAAACATTTGGGCTAAAAGACTCAAAACCAGTCAGCACACCAATGGCAATAGGCCATAAGCTATCCAAGAATGATGAATCTATTGAAGTAAATTAGACATTGTATAGGTCAATGATTGGAAAGCTACAATATGTTGCACATAGAAAACTAGACATTGCATTAGCTATTGGAATAGTGGCAAGATTTTCTGCAAATCTAAGAGAAAATCACTTAATGGCAGTGAAGAGAATACTAAGATACCTAAAAGGAATGGATGACTTTGGTTTGTACTACAAGAGGAATGAGAAATTCGAACTAAAAGCCTACACTGATGTAAATTGGGGAGGTAACATTGATGATAGAAAAAACACCAGTGGAGGAGCACTTTTTTTAGGAAAGAGGTTGATTACATGGACCAGCAAAAAGCAAAGCTACACCTCACAGTCTACTACTGAAGCTAAATATGTGGCAACTACTATAAACTGCACTAATATTATATAGATCAAACATTTTCTGCAACATATGAAGGAAGAGGTAATTGAGCCTATGATACTTTATTGTGATAATACAAGTGCTATCAATATATCAAAAAATTCAGTAATGCATCCTAAAACTAAGCATATTGCAATCAAGTATCACTATGTAAGAGAGCTAGTGAAAGACAAACAAGTGAAGATGGAATATGTTAGCTCAAAGGAACAAATTGCTGACATCTTCACAAAAGCACTACCTAAAGATGCTTTTGAGTATCTTAGAGACAAGTTAGGGGTAATACCCCTAGCTAAGGCTACTTGAAGTGAAAGAAAGAATGCCTTGCATCAAATGAGCTGAATGTTGAAGATTTTACACATTGATGTAGATGATGTTTACTTTAGGATTCATGCCTAAAGTAGAGGAAATGTTGGAATACCAAATTAGTCACAAACAAGGTTATAGAGGGAGACATTGATTGACACTACAAAAGCTACACCTACATACTAAGATGCTAATATGTCTTTGGCATTATTGTCAAAGAGAGAGAAGTAGACTATTGATCAACAGTATGAGGAAAAAGACATTTGAGGTTGATCAAAATAGTAGAAGATGAGCAATACAGAGGGAGAAAGAAAAAGAACAAGGATACAGTAGCAAATAGGGAGAAGCTAAAATGAAGTAATCATAATAGTACAAGGAGATGTGAAGCTATAGTTTACTTTTTGGCATTTGACTTATTGTTCCCACCTAGTTAGCTTGTGGTTGAATAGTTGAGTCTGATGGTTGATCAGTTTGGTTTGCCACCAATGCCAAAGAGGGAGATTGTTGAAATCTGATTTAAAAGCTCATTATTGAAGATGAAAGAGGAAGATTGTTGTAAAAAAATGTTTGCAATCATTGTTTTGTCATTGATGTCAAACCTACTATTTGTAGGAATAACATTTGCTTATAAGATCCAAGTACTATCACTTAGTTGATTGATGAAGAGGATTTGATCAACAAGATGTTACAAGAGAATCTAAGAGAAAAGTTGAGTTATGATGTTGTAATGAAGTGCAAAGATCAGTTAAGACAATGGTTAATGATGTATTGATAACATATTCAAAGATACAGAGGTTGGTCACACTTAGAAATATTGGAGGAAAGAAGATATAACAAGGTCAATTTCAAAGCTTAGACTAAAATCTTTAATGGATGTCAAGAAAGTTTCCAATTGGAGCCAAGTAATAAAAAAATATAGTGTGTGCCGAGTGATCTTCATATGTCAAGTAAATATCAGGTGTCAAGCATCAAGAACAACACAGTTGATGCCAAGTAACACAGTGTGTGTTAGGCACTAGTATTTCAATAGTGTCGATCTACTGCATTATTTCAAATGACAAAGATTCTCAAAATCTAAGCTGACATAGTGGTTACATTGAATTTTGTGAATAAGTTAGAGGATAAGGATGATGAGTTGTTGGCACAAAAATCCTATGTAAACCATTTTTGTTCAAATTCTAAAGGATTATTCAAGAAGTTTCTAGAGGGAATAGAGTATGGGTTAGATGCAATGAATCCTACCTAATCCATTCAAATTGAAAATAAAGAATGGAAGAAATGAGCAGAAAAGGTACTCCAAGACTTCTATTTAAGAAGTCATAGACCAAGAAGCATAGAGTTGCTGATATTGTTGTTGCTAAAGAGCCAAATGTGTGAAGTGGTGAGAAGGGTATCAAGGAGGAGACATCTAGGAGAAGGAGAGCACAGAGGCTCTGCTTCTATGAGTGGTCATGAAGAGATGATTGCACTTGTGCATTGAGTATAGAGACTCAAAAAGGACTAAGCTTGAAAGGAGGGAAAGCTGTCAAGAGTTGCAGAGATTGAAGGCTAGGTAAGGGTATGAGCTGAGAAGTGATTTGAAATCTACAAGATAAGTTGTATGTTGTAGTCAAGTTGAGATTTTCTAGTACTCTCTAGCAATTGTATTAGATATGGAAAAATCCTATGGACTTAGGTTGGTTTAATAGCTCTTTGTAAATCCTTTAACAAGGTGGCATTCCAAGTAAATGTTCTAAAGTCCTTTAACCAGGCCCACTTCTAATAGGGTGGATAAATCCTCTAACAAGGTCACATTTGACAGTGTGTTGTAAGCCTTTAATAGGGTAGGCCTTTCACAGGGCATCACTTCAAAAGACTGAGAATTGAGTAGCATGTTAATGGTGGTATTTCTCAAATTGGGTTTCCATGACATCACTGTGTTATGTGTTGATTTCTTATGTGTTAATGCTTTCATGTTGATTTACAGTAACTTGTTGATTAGATAAGTTAAAGCTTGGATGAATAAATGGTTGAATAGTTCACTATACTTAGTGAAAAGTTTGAATAGGACATTTGGACCTTGAATAACCAATTAACCCCCGCACCCCACCCCAAAGTTATTCTAAAGAATTCCTAACACCATGTATCATTTTGACTAAAATGAGAGATAAGTGCCATCTTTTCTTCTTCTTCATTAGATTCATCTTTTATAGCAATGTACACTATTTCATCTTTACTGTTATTAAAATCTTTAGCCATAAAAAAAGCCTTCTTACCTTTTCCTTTGAAGAATTTGTGACTTTTCGATTCCTTCTTACCTTTGTACATTTGGCTCTTCTTCTCATCCTTTCTTTCTCTATTTGGACACTTGGCAGTAATATGACCAATTTCTTCACATGAAAAATAGATTAAAGGAACTTTACCATTGTACTTTCCTCTACCTCTAGAATATTTTATTGCAAGTAAAGTTTCAACAACTTCAAGATCACTATCATAGATTTCATCTATTTCCTCTTCACATTTTAACTAATTTTCCTTTTTTTTCTTGCCTTTTTTTTAAAGTGAAATTTTAGCTTCAAATGCAGACTCAACATTTTTGGAAGCTGGAACATAATTGTTAAAGTTGTCTAGCTTAAAAGTTGTCTACTAGGGCATCCAAGCCTAGCTTGCTATTTGAATCACATCTCTTTTCTTGAATAGAAGACACTTTGATTGCATATATGGGAAGAAAAGTTCTAAGAACTTTACTTACAATAGTTTCTTCCTTGATTTCTCCTCCAAAAGCTCTGATTGCACAGACACTAGCTTTGATTCTTTCCACATATTTGGAAACATTTTCATCTTCTCTCATTCTCATCTGATCAAATTGTCCTCTAAGGCTTTCTAATTTGGCTCTCCTTACATTATCATTACCACCATAGATATTCTTTAGCTTTTTCCACATATCAAAAGTAGTTTTAGAGTCTTTGATCTCATCAAATTCATCATAGCTAAGAGCAGATGCAATATCAATCATCATGATGTTAAGGTTCTTTTTCTTAGCAAGATCTCCAATAGATAATGTACCAATAGAAGTTTTGTATTCTGTATCAAGGTATTTGCAACCTAAATCACCAATGGTGACCAAATGAAGTCTCATGAGTCCCCACCATTTTGAAAAGTTGTCTCTATTTAGCTTTGGAATCTCTCTCTTGTAAGACATCCTAATCTTTAGCTTAGGTCCTTAAAACCTTTCCTACAAGCACCAAAAGCTCTGATACCAATTGTTGGAAATACAGAAGGAGTAACTAAGAGGGGGGTAAATCAATTACCACTAAAATAAATCTCAGATCCCTTAGATGTCAACAATAAAATTTAGACTAAGAAAACTGATGCTACGGATGCTCAGTAAACAAATAGAAATTGTTGTAACTTGGTAAATGTAGAGTGAAGTACTTTTAGTAGATCTTAAAACATTATCAATAATTAACTTGCAAGCATAAGAGAAATAACATGAACACATGAGACACTAGGATTTAATGTGGAAATCCAATTTGAGAAAAATCATCAATGTAACTAGTTACTATTTTTCACTCTTGTGAAGTGAACCTTGTTAGGAGCCAACCATGGTAAAGGTTACAAAATACACTATTAGGTGTGACCCTATTAGATAATTTAATCACCCTACTAGGAGTGGCCTTGCAAGAGGTCTTAAAATAATTCAATGGAATTGCCACCTTGTTAGAGGTTTACAACTAGCCATTAAACCAACTTTGTTAAGAGATTTTAGATCACTGCAACAATGGTTAGAGAGTAACAATGAAATGATCTAATTTTGATGCAACTAAATTGCTGAATCCAAATCTCTTTTGTACTTAAACTTGATCCTTCTTGATTGAATATTACTTTTTCTCTCCACAAGGATACCTACTTATCCTTCAAGTTCACTCCCTCTCTTTTCTTTTTGATTCAATCAACACACTAGAAATCTTAGCTTGACCTTTGATTTATACCTTCTAGATTGTCAAGTTAGCTCAAATTCAAATTGCAATAACCAATATTCATCATCATAGTTGGCTATAAATGATAGATAAAGTAATTAAGCTTAATATGCCAAAATAAGAAAAATCCTTTGTAAGTCGACCCTACTCGATAGAAAATAACTTTAGAACAATTTCCTGTTGTTGGTGTTTTTCAAATATTGAATAACAAAGGCTCAATACCAAGATAATAATACTCAAAAATCAAATGATTAGCTATGTCCTATTAACATTTATTCTTTCATATTATTTGGAACCAACTTCAACAAAACCTAGACTGGGTTTCTACTCTTTAGGCTCTGCCAAACCAAGGTGGGTATACCTAAGGGATAATTTAGAATGAATGTTTTTGTATGAGAATTTTATTAGTTTCATTCTTATCATCATCTTATATCTCTAACATATATATAGTTTATTCCTTTCTTGCCACTTTCAGATGATATGTATCCCTTATAAGAAGATTTGGTCACAATTATTCTTAGATTTGCAAGTATTTCTAACCATAGCAGCTAATTAAAGCTTAAAATGTTACATGAAGGCAAGTGCTGACTAGCTTTGAAACTCTTGAAATAGTAAAATAAAGGTGATCTTGATTTTAGACTTGATGCTTATTCATGATCTACCTATCTATAGACTAGATTAATTAGATCAGTGCCTATTCCATTGAGATTCAGAGTCTACTCCAATTTGTAGATCTGATTTGTTGCATTACAACAAATATTATAAGCTATTCTTACTAGAATTCATTCTTATAGACATCCTTTCTACTACCATAGCAATCCCATCAAATTCACGAAAGCCTTTACTTAATTCTTTGAATTAATAGCAATAATGAATTAACATACAACCTAAGTGAATTGCATTCAATTGGACAAAATTTACTCACACAATATCAGAATAACTAGGTAATAACAAAGGAGACAAAATTCAACAAGAATAGATATGGGGACAGCTCGATTTTGTATTAATTTTCAAAATGGTATACAATTGTAGTAAAACTCAAAATGACTCTAAAAAGACACAAGGATCATATGATATCAATGTATTCTCAGAAAAATTTACAGAGAAGATACATCATGAAGTTTGCTACCATAACTAGACCAAACTACACTCAATATAGACTCAAATTGTATTACAAATTGGACCCTTTCTCTAGCCTTGGAATCTTACTTATATAATGTGAGATGCAACAAGCTTCAGGCATAGAGAAATGACAAGTGTCCTTTTACAAAAGGTATTTACATTCTGCTAATAGCCACAAAAAGACAAAAACTTTATGTAACAAAAAAGTAATGTATTTATTAACTCTTGGGTAGGCCCCTCTTCTGTTAAATCTTTTAATGCTACAAATCCCATGGTTGGCCTTTATTCACTCTAAATCCTCGGCATATGTAGCTATCAAACTTGCCAGTGATGTGTCAAGCTTTGATTCTTGCAACTTCACCTCTACTCTAGCATTTCCACTCATATCATCATGTACTACAAAGGTGGCAGTTACATTTGGGTTCATTTCTACCACATCATCCAACTAATCCATAGTATCTTTCACATGAGATGACTACCCTTATTTGTCTTCTTCTTTCCTAGGTGTTGGTGGAGGTGATTCGATGATCTGTAGTCCATCTTCGTGTGTTTCATCATCATCACTTTCAGCTTCTTCCAATTGCCCATCAGAAGCAATATCTTCCATCCACTTGTCATAAAGTGTGTCATCTAGCAAATCAAATTGTAGAATATCTTGTTTCTTATTGATAACATATTCACCCTCTTTGTCAATACCAATAAAATCTTGTTTCAAAGAATCAAAGAATATTTGGGCTTTCACCATTTCTTCTATTGTGGTGGCCCACCATGCATGTCCTATTTTATTGATGATTTTTTTAATTCTTAGAAAAAATAAATCATCTAATTCCATAGCCCATTCATCTTTATTCTTTAGTTTATTCTTTCTATCTAGAGCATGAGGGAATAAATCAAATTTTTGGCTCTTATATTTATTCAAGTAGCCAACTATTCTTCTTTGTAGGTGAACTCTTTTATTATCAAATTCTAGAAGATCATTAATAATATCATAGGTTTTTTCTATTTGATCATGTGAAGACCTTATGCCAGAGTAGCACAAGAATGTCATTTCCTTCCTCCTCTTTACCCACTTATTCACAATAGGCTTCAAGGCCTCATCATTGGCTTTCATTTCATCCCATATATTTATTGTTCTTTCTAGTTGATCATAAAATAATGGCCATTCAATTTTATCTCCCAGATACATGAGAGATTTTCTCAATTTGTCTTCATATTGCACATTTAACTCTACATGTAAAGCCCACAATTTTCTCTTTTCTTCTTCAAAATCTTCACTTGTGTAATATTGTGGCCTTTGTGGGGTATCTGGCATCTCTATGAGAGGAGTGGATTTAAAAGGTTCCACTGGAGGGCAAGGATATGTGATTCTTCACCTAGAAGACCTCCCCATTACTTTATTTTCAAGTTCAAATATTTTTTGAACTTCTTTATTATAAGCCTCCAAAACACTCTCATACTTACTCTACAACTCAAACATTGCATTTTCTTCTTTTTTTCCAGTAGACAAAACAAATTGAGATGTCCCAACACCCATGTGAGCTACTTGCACATGGGAGGTACCTGTTACTCTTCTCACAATGATATTTCCCATAAATCTTGAGTCATCTAGCTGTGATGAAATAGCCCTAGATCCTTTCCTTGGTGACCATATAACCAGAGTAGCCTGGTCCTTACTAAAAGCAATACCTATCAATTCTTTCTTATTCTAGTCTTGCAAATCCAATTTATTTGAAACAAAATTAAAACTCAAAATATCAGCTATATCCCAATTGGGTAGTAATAAAATATTTGATGCTTTTACCATCTGTCTCCCCTCTTCAAGAGTTATATTTTGGAATTCTTGCATTATCTTTTCTCTTATTTGATTTTGCAAAGTTGCATCCTCCAACTTTGAATGCTTTGTTCTTAGCTTATTAAATCTTTCTTTGAACTTCTCTCTATTAATTCTCCATACAAATTGGTGGAAAACTCTAGACTGAACAAAACTATCATTTAACAAAAATTGTTGACTAGCCTATTCTATTACAGGGTCCAATTCCCTTCCTCTAAAGTCCACTACTATCAACTCTAAACTTGGCATAGGAGGCTCTTGGGGGTTTCCTTCATCTATTTCTACCTGCATAATAAAAAATCCTCCTTGGGACCCCAGTTGTTCAATTTGCTTCCCAGTAAACTATTCCTCTTCAATCCTTAGAGGGGTCTATGAAGGTGAATATTCCTCAATGTGAGGATCTTGTTCCCTTATTATTTTTTGCCTCTTAGGAGAGGGCTCAAGAGGTCTCTCTTCCTAGACAACACTAGTGGATCCAATTACTCATTTTCCTTTTTCTATAGTGGTCTTCTTATTTTGAATGATAGTGTAACTTGGCCTTTTTTGGACAGTCAATTGACCTGCCCCTAGATTTGGAGTGAATCCCAGTCTCCTCATCACCTCCTTAGCCTTATCTGGAAAAGAATTAATAAAAATTTGCTTCTTCTCATTCATAGCTTCCATTGTTTCAAGAAAATTAAGCATGAGCTTATTTATTATATATATCTCTATAATGGCATTACCTAGAGGACTATAATCTACATCAAAGCAATGAATGAAATCCAAAACTCTTGAGAATACTCTCCATTTTTCCTTCTTAGTTTCATGTTCTTATAAGGACTATTCATTTCTTACTATGTCTTTAGGAAAATAAAATTCATGATCAATTTTGCGAAGCTTAACTCTATGTCTAAAGGCCAAGTTATAAAATCCCTCAGTGTCACAAAAATAAGGGTGAGAAATAGTCATCTTATACTGATCTAATATTTTGTGTAGAGAGAGTCAACCTCCTTTGGTGATTATAAATTGATGGGCTATAGTGCAAGTGGGGAATATTGACCCTCTTGACCTTTTCAACAAATAAGTCTCCTCTAATCCTCATAGCTGCCACAAAAATTTAGCTACTCCTACCTTTAAAGGCACTTGGTAAGGTAACACATGGGGAGTACCTTTGAAATCATAAATCCTAATGACAGTTGAGACTGAATATGGGATGATATCTCCCCAATTATATGAAACTTTCAAACCAATAGGATTTTTTAGAGGCCTAATAAGACTTTCCAATGCCTTGGGTACTCTGGGATTGTCACTTAATAACATGCACCTCAAATTTGAAGCAAAGTACCTATCAAACCTGAAAAAACTAGCTTTTTCTACTCCCTAGGTCATATCTACACTCCATAATTGGACTCGCAATGCTTCTCAAGCCTATTCCCTGTTTGATTTCATCTCTTTACCAAAATATGTTACTCCCTTCAACAAAAACATGTGCTTTATCAAAGAATAGTGACCAAAAATCTTCTCCACCTTGCCTTTCACAATCCCAACCAGGCCATTGTGAATTTCTTCTACTAAATAAGAGGCAAAATAAAAAATAATTTCCACACCAAAAGATGAAATCTAAGTGATCATGTACATAAAACCTATGAGCATAAACTCATCTTCATCTTCCCCAAAAACTCTACACAAAGTCTTGTATGGCTCCACAGCCCTGGTATTGAAATATGCCCTTTTGAAAGTTCCCTGGAGGATGTTGTAATCACTGGAAAAGTTCCAATTTTGCCTATTTGTGCCCTTAGTGGACCCTATCTAACTGTATCCTTCTTTGACATATACTCTTTTTCTAATTCTTTCAGGTCAATGGGCACATGATAGTTAGTGAGAGGCCCTAAACCAAATACCTATATAATTGCCTTTGGGTTGATTGTGATTAGAATTTCACCATCAATTCTTCTCACCACTCTAATTTCTTGGTCATAATTTTTTGCAACAACTTTGAGGAGTTCATAATCCATAAAAACACTTGGAACAACTAACTTTCCTAAGTCAAAATTCCAAATATTGGCATATGGGGCAAAAAGATTTCTTTCTGAAAACCATTTCTTGAATAAAGAAAGACTAGTTTGAGAAGTTTTGGCATCCCTAACCCAATTCCCCTTATCATATAACCCATCTATCATTTTGAGCCTAAGCTTTAACGAAGTTAACTTCTTAACTTGCACAGTTTCAATGGTAGATTCAGGGAGCAATTTAGATAGGTCACCATAAATATTCCTAGCCAAATAATCCTCTTGCATGGAGAACACCTTCTTTGGAGGAATATTGACTATAATTTGTAGAAACTAAGATTTCTTACAAAGGTTACAATATACGAGACTTACTTGATTTTCTTGCTTGCTATGTTATTTGGCAACTTCTTGCGGACAAACAAAAACTGCTTCACATTCTAATCAAGCTCAAGACAAATTCTTAGTAATTTCTTCTACTCAAAAAGCTTGAAATCTTGTTCACATGAGATTAAAATGACAAGATCTTCTACAATAAACTCTATTTTCTACTTGCACATGAAGCTTTCATTCATCATTAATGAACTACAAGTGAAACAGAGTGGCATTACCTTCCCTTTTCAAATTTACACCGTTGATCTTAGAAAATCCTACAATTTAGGAGTGAAAATAGGGATGACTCATCTTCCACTTGACATGCTAGTAGTCAAACCAATGAAAATTCTCCATTTGTACTTTTCCTTCATTGTTGGCATTTCAAACTAGACCCACTAATCCTTTAGGACATGTGTCACCTAGTCGCTATCTCGCTATTCATAAAGAGTGAGAATGTTGCCATAGTGATGAAGTGACAACCATTTATTTCATCTCAATTTGATGGAAAACATTGTAGTGTAATTTTAATATTAGAGTGGTGGGTCCCTCCTTCATTTTCCTTGTTCACTATGTCAGTATCCTTAAAAACTGAGCAACTTCCCATAGTGATAAAGCAATAATCATTGATTCCATCTTGATTGAGTGGAGAACATTTGATGCAGTATTTAATACAAATATGGTGGGCCCCTTTTCCATTTTCTTTTCTTGCTATGTCGCTACCCCTAACATTCGAGCAACTCACCATAGCGATAAAGTGATGGCCGTAGATCAGAACTTGATCTGAGGGCAAGGAAAAATGCATTAGAGTTGTATAAACTCTGGTGGGTCCCATATTCACCATGTCACATTGCATAAATAGTGTACATATTTTCATAGTGATGTAGCAATGATCATTGATCTGATCTTGATCCAACAATCACAATCCTTTATCTAATTTTTGATTGGGGCATGGGTCTAGGTTATTGCGGACATGGGAACGTCCTATCTAGCTGGCACATAAATTAATATTTTAATCCTATCTTTATCACCACGTGACTTAGGTCCCATCACATGCACATTTCTAGCTACGTGCTATGTCACTATCGACGAGGCACAAAGATTTTTTGATCACGACATAGCAACCTTCGGCATTCTTTAAAATTTTAGGTGCACATGTGTCTATAGGAGGATGCCACCATGTCCATGAGATGACGTGGTTCATTTCTAATGAAGAAATCATTGGGACCCACCTTTTGGAATTAATGCCATGTTCTTGTTTTTCATCAAGGTGCTATGTCACTAATGATGGAAATCTTTCATTTTTTGATTACGACATAGCAACCTCTTTAAGGCTTTAGAGATTTTGGTGTTTAGAAAATATTTCAATTCCACCATCATCACCACAATCAATATTTCTAACAAAGCAATAAGGTAACATCACCAATATTAATAGCAAGAATTTAGGTGCCCATCTATTTCATAATCTCTTGTCTTCCTTACTTTTTGGCAAGGCACTATGTCACTACTGGCAGGATGAAAACTTTTTTTATCACGACATAGCGACTCATCGAAAAAATGGGATTCAAGAGATGCCACTTGCACCTTATTATACTTGGTTCCTTTTCCAATTCTAATAACTTTCACATGAAACACGTGACTAAAACCTTCTAAAACAATGCACTTTCTAGTCACCATGGCTCCATTTCATGACACTACTAGTCAATTTCACAGTAGTCACTATGTCGCTATGGTTAAAACACTTGCATCTTCACATAGCAATGACGTGACTACCGTAGATCTCATAAAGATCAGACGATGTGAAATAAAAAGGGAAAAGGAACTTGGGGTTGCAAAACATTTAAACGGGACATGGAATACTCAAGATTTGAACGGGACATGGAATACTGCCTGAATAAAATTAGAAGGAACACAAAACTTAAGGTTTCACAAGTTTTTCAAAGGTTATTAAAATGCAAGGCTAAAGAACCAAAAACCCTAGCAAGAAAACACATAATTCAATATTGATTTTTAACCTAGGATTTGGAAAAAATTACTTTGTAAGAATCAAACCAACACCTGTGTTAACCAACAAAAGCTCGGTTAACACTGCAAACTTGCAGAAATCCTTTGGCAACCGAGTGAACTTGGTGAATACTAATTCTATCCAACTTTCCCTTCATTAACTAAGTGAGCTCGGTTAACACTCTTTTCTGCCAAAATTCCTTTGACACCCAAGTGAGCTCGGTAGACATTGTCATCTATTCAGAGTAAACCTATGAATGCTTGATAGACAAGGAATATGTCTACAATTTTTTCTTTTGTATGGACATATTCCAATCTAATTTCTTTGTCCTGTGCCAGTTCTCTAACAAAGTGATATTTTATAGCAATGTGCTGTGTTTTGGAATGCATCATTGGGTTCTTTTATATGTTAATTGCACTAGTGTTATCATAATACATGACTACTAGATCTTTAATTTCAACCTTCATTCCTTCTAGTAATAGTTCAAACCAAACAATGTTAGAACAATTTACTGTTGCTACCACATGCTCTGCTTCTACTGTGGATTAGGATGTGCAGTTTTTCTTCTTGCTTGTCCAAGATACTAGCCTTTTACCAAGAAAGAAAGCTCCACCACTAGCGTTTTTTCTATCATTAAGATTTCCTGCCCAATCAGCATCATTAAATACCTTTAGGTCTAGGTTTCCTCCAAGTTTGTACTATAGACCATAGTCTTCAGTACCTTTCAGATTTCTCAAGATTTTTTTGATTTTCATCATGTGATTTAGGGTATAGACAACTCAAATCCAAGCCACCAATCTGAATATGCATCAATAATGAAAGATCAATGAGTAAAGACAACCTATATGCAAGCCATAAATGTAACCTATAAGTATAGATCACTCACAACACTACACAACTTGAAGACCCAACAAGTCATCATACATATCCAAACTCAATACTGATAACCATATCATCATGAGACTAATCTGAAATATGACCTAAGTATACAATGACATCAAATCATAAATCTCCAAATATACTATGTCATTAACTCATAATATTAGGGTATGTGCAGGATCATGGTGTACCAAACTATGGCCTTAAGTGGCAGTAAAAAATTAGCAAATCAAGGTTATGTCAACTTGACACATAATTTTAAAGTGGTTATGGACTTTATATCAAAAAGTTGTAAGAAAATAATCTATAAAAAAATTAATGTAGTTTATAAACTACTAGGCCTTATCTAGAGAAAAGAATAATTGAATGGTCAAAAGTTTGGATTTTAATGCAGTACTAAAAAAATTTCAAGGCGAAATTAAAAAGTAGGTGTATGTCTGACCACCTTAATCAAAATCAAATGATAATATTTTTTTAATATAATTATAGATATAAAAATTAGACTCGTGCCTAGATGTGACACATATTTTTGAATATTTTTATTCCAAATAAATAATTAAATATGATTTTTTTACTAAAACTTTTTTGGAAAAAAAAACTCTCATGTCTAACCACCTTAACTAATAGAAAATTGTTACCAATTTTTTTTTTAAATTTTTTTTCTTATACTAGGCAAAGCATAGAATGTGACACAACTTTTAGATTTAAAAAATGTTATACTGTTTGAAAGTTATAGTTATTTTTTAATCAGTATGTCAATCAGCACTTTATAATAATCTTCATTGAAAATTAACTAATAAATACTTATCAAACTCATAATTTGACAACAATTATATCAATGAAATCTCGAGAGTGATATAAAAAACCCTTTTCATTTCATTCAACTTTGATCAAAATAACATTGTCAGATGGCTACCCGAAGTTTGAGTGTCACTAAAACCCTTCTCAAACACATTTTATGGGTTGACCAAATAGGCTTGGTAAATAGCAAACCTAATCAGATATCTAATTTGAAACCGGATATTCGATATGAAATCGGATATCCGATTAGGCCTGGCAATTTTTCACACCAATTTGGAGAGAAATTTGAGAGGGGGATATTTTTCAATTTTAAATTTGGAGGGAGAGAAATTTAAGAGGAAAACTTTCAACTATTTTAGAGGAAATTTTATTTCAGAAAAGTGTGGAAATTAATATTATAATTATTATATATTATTATAATTATTATTATATTATAGTAATATGTATAATTATTATTAAATATAATATAGTTACAAATATAAATATTATTATTATAACTAAATATAATATAGTGATATATCTGATATATATTATTATTATTAAATATATATAATAGAATTATATGACTAAATTATTATATATAATAATATATATGGTTATTATTATTAAATCTATAATCTAGTAACATATTTGATTATTATTGTTATATAATCTAATAATATATTATTATTATATTAAAATACAAATAAATTATATAATTATTAAATATAATATTGTCATAAAATGCATCATTTCAACACATTTCATGACAACATACGTCCTTAGGGCCCCTAGTGACCCCTTTTGACGCATTCCTAATGGGTCCCTAGGGGTCCTCGAGATATACATTATCATGGAATGTGTCGCAAGGGCTCATAGGTCACCCTATGATGCCCTTCAACCCATATGAATGATTTTAATATGTCCCTAGGGGTCCTAAGACCCCTACGGACATATGTCATCATGTCATGGGTCAAAAGGTGTCATAGTCACCCTATGAACCCCTTCAACCCATATGAATGATTCTAATATGTCCCTAGGGATCCTAGGACCCCTAGGCAAATATGTCATCATGGAATGCATTGAAGGGGGCACATATGTAATCATGGAATGGGTCAAAGGGGCTCATAGGTCACCCTATGATCCCCTTCAACCCATATGAATGATTCTAATATGTCCCTAAGGGTTCTAAGACCCCTAAGGACATATGTCATCATAGAATGTGTCGAAGAGGGTCATAGGGCACCCTATGAACCCCTTCGACCCATATGAATGATTCTAATAAGTCCCTAGGGGTCCTAGGACCCCTAGGGACATATGTCATCATGAAATGTGTAAAAGGGGGTCATAGGTCACCCTATGACCCTCTTTTACCCATATGAATGATTCTAATATGTCCCTAGGGGTCATAGGACACTTAGGGACATATGTCATCATGAAATGGGTCGAAGGGAGAGATAGGCCACTTTATGACCCCCTTCAACTCATATGAACGATTCTAATATGTCTTTAAGCATCTTAGAACCACTAGGGACATATGTCATCATGGAATGTGTCAAAAGGGGTCATAAGTCACCCTATGGCCCCTTTCGACCCATATGAACAATTCCAATATGTCCCTAGGGGTCTTAGGAACCCTAGGCACATATTTCATCATTGAATGGGTCAAAAGGGATCATAGCTCAACTTATGACCCCCTTCAACCCATATGAATGATTACAATATGTCTCTAGAGGGACATATGTCATCATGGAATTTGTCAAAGGGGGTCATAGGTCACCCTATGACCCCCTTCAACCCAAATGAATGATTCTTATATGTCCCTAGGGGTCCTAGGACCCCTAGGGACATATGTCATCATGTAACGGATTCTATGACCCCCTTTGACCCATATGAAAGATTCTAATATGTCCCTAGGGGTCCTAGGACCCCTAAGAACATATGTTGTCATGGAATGGGTCAAAAATGGTCATAGGTCACCCTATGATCCTCTGTAACCCATATGAATGATTCTAATATGTCCTTAGGGGTCCTCGGACCCCTAAGGACATGTCATTATGGAATGGCTCAAAGGGGGTCATAGGTCATCCTATGACCCCCTTTGACCCATATGAACAATTCATCATGAAATGGGTCGAAGGGGGTCATAAATCACCCTATGACCCACTTCAACCAATATGAATGATTCTAATATGTCCTTATGGGTCCTAGGACCCCTAGGGACATATGTCATCATGTAATGGGTCGAAAGGGGTCATCAGGTGACCTATGACCCCCTTCGACCCATATGAACGATTCTAATATGTCCCTAAGGGTCCTATGACCCCTAGGGACATATGTCAACATGGAATATGTTGAAGGGGGTCATAAGTCACCATATGACCCCTTTCGACCCATATGAATGATTCTAATATGTCCCTAGGAATCCTATGACCCCTAGGGACATATGTTATCATGAAATGTGTCGAAGGTGACCTATGACCTCTTTCGACCCATATGAACGATTCTAATATGTCCTTATAGGTCCTAGGACCCCTAGAGACATATGTCATCATGTAATGGGTCAAAAGAGGTCATAGGTCACCCTATGACCTCATTCGACCCATATGACCAATTCTAATATATCCCTAAGGGTCGTAGGACCCCTATGGACACATGTTGTCATGGAATGTGTTGAATGGGGTCATAGGCTTTGACGAATATGAACGATTCTAATATGTCCCTAGGGATCCTAAGACCCCTAAGGACATATGTCATCATGTAATGGGTGGACGGGGGTCATAGGTCACCCTATGACCCACTTCGACCCATATGAGTGATTCTAATATGTTCCTAGGGGTCCAAGGACCCCTAGGGACATATGTCATCATGGAATGTGTTGAAGGGGGACCCACTTCAACCCATATGAATGATTTTAATATGTCCCTAGGGGTCCTATGACCCCTAGGGACATATGTCATCATGGAATGCGTTGAAGGGGGTCATAGGTCACCCCATATGACCCCCTTCGACCCATCTGAACAATTCTAATATGTCCCTAGGGGTCATAAGACCACTAAGGACATATGTCATCATGTAATGGGTCGAAAGCGGTCATAGGTCACCCTATGACCCCCTTTGACCCATATGAATAATTCTAATATGTCCCTAGGTGTCCTAGGACCCCTAGCAAAATATGTCATGATGTAATGAGTCAAAATGACATTCGACCCATATGAATAGTTCTAATATGTCCCTAGGGGTCATAGGACCCCTAGAGACATATGTCATCATGAAATGTGTCGAAGTGGGTCATAGGTCACCCTATGACCCCCTTCAACCCATATGAATGATTCTAATATGTCCTTAGGGGTCTTAGGATGCCTAGGGATATATTTCATCATGTAATAGGTGGAAGTGTCTCACAGGTCACCCTATTACCCACTTCGACCCATATGAACAATTCTAATATGTCCCTATAGGACCCCTAGGGACATATGTCATCATGTAATTGGTCAAAAGGGGTCATAAGATGACCCATATGAATGATTCTAATATGTCCCTAAGGGTCCTAGGATGCCTAGGGACATATGTCATCATGGAATGTGTCGAAGGGGGTCATACGTCACCCTATGACCCCCTTCGACCCATATGAATTATTATAATATGTCCCTAAGGTTCTCAGGACTCCTAGAGATATATATCATCATTAAATGAGTTGAAAGGGGTCATAGGTCACCCTATGACCCCATTCAACCCATATGAAGGATTCTGATATGTCCCTAGGGGTCATAGGACCCTTAGGGATAGATGTCATCATGGAATGTGTCCAAAGAGGTCATAGGTCACCCTATGACCCCCTTCGACCCATATGAATGATTCTAATATGTTCTTAGGGGTCTTAGGCCCCCTAAGGAAATATGTCATCATGTAATGGGTTGAAAAAGACCTATGACCCTATTCCACCCATACAAACATTTTTAATATGTCCCTAGGGGTCGTAAGACCCCTAGGGATATATGTCATCATGGAATGTATCAAAGGAGGTCATAGGTCACCCTATGACCCCCTTTTACCCTTATAAATTATTCTAATATGTCCCTAGGAGTTCTAAGACACTTAGGGACATATGTCATCATGTAATGGGTGGAAGTGGATCATAGGTCACCCTATGACCCCCTTCGACCTAGATGAATGATTCCAATATGTCCCTAGGGGTCCTAGGACCCGTAGGGACATATGTCATCATGGAATGTGTCAAAGGGGGTCATAGGTCACCCTATGATCCCCTTTGACCCATATGAATGATTTTAATATGTCCCTAAGCCTCCTAGGACCCCTAGGGTCATATGTCATCATGGAATGTGTCAAAAGGATCTATGACCCTCTTCGACCCATATGAACGATTTTAATATTTTTTTAGGGGTCCTAGGACCCCTAAGGACATATATGTAATGGGTTGAAAGGGATCATAAGTCACCCTATGACCCCCTTCGACCCATATGAATGATTCTAATATGTCCCTATGGGTCCTAGGACCCCTAGGGACATATGTCATCATGTAATGGGTCTAAAGGGGTCATAAGTCACCCTATAACCCCTTTGACCCATATGAATTATTCTAATATGTCCTTAGGGGTCCTAGGACCCCTAAGAACATATGTTTTCATGTAATGGATCGAAAGGGGTCATAGTGTCAACCCATATGAATGATTTTAATATTTTTCTAGTATTCGTAAGACCCCTAAGGACATATATCATCATAAAATGTGTTGAAAGGGGTCATAGGGTTTGACCCATATAAATGATTTTAATATGTCCCTAGGGGTCCTAGGACCCCTAGGGACATATGTCATCATGTAAAGTGTGGAAGGAGGTCCTAGGGTGATATGAATGATTCTAATATGTCCCTAGGGGTCTTAGGACCCCTAGGGACATATGTCATCATGTAATGGGCCGAAAGGGATCATAAATGACTCATATAAACAATTCTAATATATCCTTATGGGTCCTAGGACCCGTAGGAACATATGTCATCATGGAATGTGTCAAAGGGGATCATAGGTCACCCTATGACCCCCTTCAACCCATATGAATGATTCTAATATGTCCCTAGGGGTCTTAGGACCCCTAGGACATATGTCTTCATGTAATGAGTCAAAAGGTGTCATAGGTCACCCTATGACCCCATTCGACCCATATGAATAATTCTAATATGTCCTTAGGGGTCGTATGACCCTGAGGGACATATGTCATCAAAGAATGTGTTGAAGGGGGTCATAGGTCACCCTATGACCCCTTTTGACCCATATGAATGATTCTAATGGGTGGAAGGGGGTCATAGGTCACCCTATGAACCCCTTCAACCCATATGAATGATTATAATATGTCCCTAGGGGTCCTAGGATCCCTAGTGACACACACACACACACACACACACACACACACACACACACACACACACACACACACACACACACACATATATATGTAATGGGTCAAAAGGTGTCATAGGTCACCCTATGACCCCATTCGACCCATATGAATAATTTTAATACGTCCTTAGGGGTCGTATGACCCCTAGAGACATATGTCATCAAAGAATGTGTTGAAGGGGGTCATAGGTCACCCTATGACCCCCTTTGACCCATATGAATGATTCTAATATGTCCCTAGGGGTCCATATGTCATCATGTAATGGGTGGAACAGGGTCATAGGTCACCCTATGACCCCCTTCAACCCATATGAATGATTATAATATGTCCCTAGGGGTCGTAGGACCCCTAGTGACATATATATATATATATATAATAATAATAACATTATATATTGTTATATATTAATAACATAGGTTATAATAATGATAATATATTGTAGATTGTAATTTATAGATGATAATAATAATAATATATATTAATAACATATATATATATATATATATATAATATATTAGATTATTATATTTAATAAAAATATAGTAGAAATAATTATAATATAATATAAGATTATATATTATATTAATAGATAATAATAATAACAACATAATATATTATTATATAATAATCACATAGGTCATAATAATAATAATATATTATAGATTATAATTTATAGGTGATAATAATAAAAATATATATTAATAACATATATATATAATATTAAATTATTATATTTACTAGAAATATAGTAAAAGTAATAATAATATATATTATATTTATAGATAATAATAATAATAACATAATATATTATTATATATTAATAGATTATATATTATATCTTTACGTTACTTTATTATATATATATATATATATATAATATTTTTACATAGTCATATAACTCAAATAACTTATAACTCACAAACTCAAATTATATCATAACTCACAAATTCGTTTTTCCCTCCAAGTTTTTTTGGATGGGTATCAGATATCTGACTTCATATTAGATATTTGATATGAAATTGGATATCCAATATACTGGCATGATTTCTCCAAATATTCCCTATCACTACAGACCCAACAACATCACTTTTTGGGGGGTCTTTTTCACGGGTTTTACAAAAAGTCACATTTTGTGGCCCAACCAACCAAAAAAAGTTTGATAATATAACCCTAGGTGTCTGATATTGTCATCTGAATGGGGAGTAGTAGTTATCGAAAGGCTAAATGTGAAAAGAAGGTATCCAATAAAGACATTGTGGCATATAGGGAAAGGGACAAAATGGAACACCGAAGGAAAAGACAAGGTATGTTAAATGTCAGTCAAGTTGATGATGAATTAATCGAAGGTAAAATCATAGAGTCGGATAATGAATATGTGCAGTTGGGAAATGCAAATGTACCAATTGAAAATGATAATGTCAGAATTGAAAATTTAGAGAATGAAAATTTTGAGGATGAAATGCTACCAGGTCATAATGTAAATTGCATAATTGTTCATGTCAAAAATGACAATGCAGAAGAACCTAATGCATAAGAAGCTTACATATCTCCTAATTATAATCGACATGAAATTTCTAGAACACCAAAATGGATAATTGAAATTGCTGAAACAATTATTACTAGTTTGGAAGGGAAAAAATTAGAAAGAAACATTTTATTATGGGCTTCGAGACTATATAAGATGTCTTTTGGCAACAAGACAGTGGTGGAGCAATGTCATCTTTTCATGCACTTATTAAAGATGTAAAAGATGAGACCTATGCTTTCCAAATTGAAAATTCGTGTCAATAAAAAAGTTGGAAAGAAATGCCATTATTGTGAAGAATCTTTTTAGTGCTCTTAATAGCATTGGAAAAAATAGCAAGGAGAAGGATAATAGAGTTTCTCAAAGGGTTATTACAACCTCTTTGGTAAGTCATCATTTGATAAATGGTAGATATATGAGACAAACTTGTATTGATTTGAATCTAAATCGTACTACTTTGAGAAGAGCATTTCGTTGACGAGAGAAAAATGATGATACTCTTTAAAATGAAACATGGGGCATTTGGTGGGGGACTTTCATTTTTTGATAAGAAGCTATCCGATAAAGTGAAGGAAGAAATTACACAATTTTGGCACTCTAGCTCATGAGTATCACCCAATGCTAAAGACGTGTTAAAATTGAGAATTGGAATTAGAGACCGCATGCCACATCCTAAACACTATTTGGATTTAAGTCAAACTATATTGTTCAAACAATTTAGAGAGAGTCATCCAAGTCTTCATATATTACAAAGGGCTTTTGAATCTTTGAAGCCGTTTTATTGTGTGCCACTCAAAATTCAAAATACATGTTGTTGCAAATATCATGTTGAGTTTTCTATGCACCATGAACTATTATGCTCCATCTATTCTACTTTGCATAGTAAAGAAATGTTGGAGGATTGTGGTGTTAGTGGGCTTCCAAAATCATCAAGAGACTTGCTAGATCAAATTTTATGTCATAGAGTTGATGGTTGTTTCTTTTTATAGAAATTCTTGCTGAAATGAGAAGTGTTCATAATGTGGTGGCTTATCCAAGTTTGACACATGTTTCCATGAGGGGTGTGAACAAGATCTTGGAAAGACAATAGTGAAAAAAAAGGTATATGAAATGGTGAAATACACATTGAAGAGTGGGGGTGAGAGCTCTAGATGTGAATTAGTTGGAAAAGATTTCAGTATGGCTAGTTTTATTTCAGATTTCAAGGCAAATATTTTCTAGAAGTATGCAAGGCATAGTCACAGGTCTCAGTGGTTGGATAAACAATATAGAATGTGTAAGGAGACTTTTCCCATTGGCACTATTATATCAGTTGTTGATTTTGCTGCGAACTACACATTGAAACCTTAAAATGAGACAAAATCTTAGTATTACAACTCCATTCAGATTGCTATTTACATTCACATAACATATAAACATGCCCCTGATAGTGCAGAAGATAATCAGAAGATTATTAGAAAGTATCATTTTTATATGAGTGATGATAGATCTCACTCTCACAAGTTTGTGCAACATTTTTTCGAGAATTATTTTGATTTCTTACATGAGCATGCAATTGCTATGGATAGATATATATTTGGTCAGATAATTGTATAGGTCAATTCAAGAATGCTCACATGTTTTATTAGTTGTGTAGGATGGACATAGAGAGGGGATGCCTCATATTTGGAGTTTTTTTGAGTCCAACCATGGAAAAGGGGAACATGATGGAGTAGAGGCATGTGTGAAGAGAGCTCTAGTTAAGGATCAACTGAAGATTTTAGCAACAAAGCTTCTTGATGCTTGTAGCATTGTTGATTGGTGTAGTTTAGCATTATCATAGGGGGGGACTCTTGATTCAGTGGTACACAGGTTATTTTGGTTGGTTGAGGAAGGGTCCATAGGTGATAGATTAGATTGTGCTACAGTGAGAGACTCATAAAAAATGCATTCATTTTGGAGCTCTAATTCTAGTACATGGACCATTTGGACATGAAAGCTAGCTTTCTTTTGTCCTAGTTGTTTTCAATGTGATTTGGATCACTGTGAGTCAAGTGAGTGGGTGGACACATGGGCTCCACATTATCTTACTCCATTGTCTATCATACCCTCTATCAGAAATGATGACATGGAAAGTTCACTTGATCATAACCATCTATCAAATATACTTCAGCAAGGAGATGTCTTTGCATTGGTTGCACCATAGGGGAATGATGAGAAATCTGATTATTGGTTAGCATGTTGTGTAAGAGGTAAACAAAAACTTGCACAACCAATCACAAATGATGATGGATTCACATATCTTACTAGTTCAATGGTTGTTGCTGGAACATGGCTACAGACATACATGTTTAGAAGGAATGGAATTCTTGCATTTGAAGACTATCAGAAGCACAAAATAATTCTCATATATTCGCATCTTATTATAGCTACAAATGTAAAGTCGTTGAAGCATCAAGGAAGACCAAAAGTAAAAGAAATTTTTACTATTACCAATGTTGATCATGAAGCCCTGTTGGAGACCCTAAAATAGAGAGAGGACCCTTCTAGAACACTTGACTAGGTATATTTACTTCTTATGTTATTTTCTTCAAAATGACTTAATGAACCACTGATTATCTTGTTTAATACAATAAGTTACTAATTTTTTTACGATATTAGAATTTAGATACATCATGAAGAGTGTGGGGGAGGGGGGGTTTTGGGGAGAATTCCTAAGATTAATGATGTATTATGATGTAAAATGTGAAGTTTTTTTTTATATCATGGTTTTTGTAATAAT
Organism: Cupressus sempervirens; assembly: GCA_028749045.1. Taxonomy (NCBI): domain Eukaryota; kingdom Viridiplantae; phylum Streptophyta; class Pinopsida; order Cupressales; family Cupressaceae; genus Cupressus; species Cupressus sempervirens. The sequence continues at coordinate 874,659,930 of CM053786.1, forward strand.
GAAAAAGACAAGTTATTCAAAATAACACATACACATCCAAATACATGCAAAAGATTTGAATTATTCTATTTTTATTTATGATGAGTGATCTATATTACATGATATCATTTAGTACTTGAAAAGAAAAGATCAATTTAATTTTTTCCATGATTGTCTCTTTTACATCATTGTGATATATTAATTTCATAGAGAGGTGGTTTTTCAATTTTTATAAACTTTCTATAAGATTTTTACTCTTTAGAACACTTCCCACTCTTTAGAGGGGAGATCTCCACCACACAATATGATCAACCAAAAAAAACCATAAGAAATTTAATCTTCTCAGAAGGATGAGAAATAGAGACACTATAGAAAAAATGAAGAGTCCTCATAGAGAATCTCCAAAAAATTCTCAACATTTGCATGGAGAAAAATCAAATGGAGGAGAAAGACACATACTACTATGCCATACTTACTATTAAAGTTTCATCCCAACTACCACAAACATAGATTTTAAAAAAGAATAAACCTTAAAGCACAAAGGGTATTCAAATATCATCACCAAGATAAAGAGAGAGGGGGCCAAAGAAACTACATAAAATCTTGATCTCTCAAAAATTTCCTAACATTACTCTCACATATCAACATAGCCATTCACCATAGGTAAGAAAAGAGAATAATCGTGAGTAAGAAAGAATAAAGTCACCACTAAGAGAAGAAGCAAGAGATTGAACATAGAGCTAGGTTGTATTGGGAAACAAAACCTGTCTCAAGCACTCCAACATGAAGACACCCTCCAAGACATCCGCCTAAAGAGATCTATACACCCATCTAAAGAGATCTATAATATAATATTGAATTGATTAGACTACTTAAGGATTAGATTCATACTTATTAGTCTCTATCTTTTAGACATGAGACATTAGTTTCCATGTTTTTGAATTATTCAATTTGCAAAAGTTATTCAATTTCCAAATACACATCCATAAAAGTGCATAAAAATAACATTCTAACATTAAAGGATCACCAAAGTGTAACTCTAAAACTGTTGATCTTGGCAATGAATCTTCAGTGCCATTAGCTCCAGGTGGGCGAGTGAACCCTAGTGACACCCTTATTCTATCCACGAAGACCATCCATCGTTCACAGCCACCCTATACCTTGGAGTCACTAAGGTGCTCTAAGTGCATTTCAAGGTTGATTTTTTGAGGGTCGTAACTCAAAGCTCATGAGTGCTATCGATGAAATGTTGAATACTACAGGATAGTGATGCTAAGGACTAAAATAACCTATCTCATTTTTGAGAGATCACATTCTATTTGGATCTATTTCATAGGTGCACTAGAGTGTAACTTTGAAACTACTGATCTTGGCATCAAATCATCAGTGCCATTAGCTCCTTGTGGGTGGATGAACCTTAGTGACACCCTTGTTTCAGCCATGGAGATCATCCATCATCTGTGGTCACCCCGTATTGAGAAGTCTCCAAGGTGCTCTAAGTGCATTTCGAGGTCAATCTTTCAAGGGTCATAACTCAGAGCTCATGAGGGCTATCAATGAAATGTCAAATTTTATAGGACAGTGATGCTAATACCTAAAATAAACTATCTCATTTTTGAGAGATCACATTTCGTTTGGATTCGGCACAATGATCTCGCTTGATGCCAAAACTCGTAGTGTGCTTCAGTTCATAGGTGCACCAGAGCATAACTCTGAAACTATTGATCTTGGCATCAAATCGTCAGTGCCATTAGCTCCAGGTGGGTGGGTGAACCCTAGTGACACCCTTGTTCCATCCACAGAGACCATCCATCATCTGTGGCCACCCTGTACCTTGGAGTCTCCAAGATGCTCTAAGTGCATTTTGAGGTCAATCTTTCAAGGGTCATAACTTAGAGCTTGTGAGGGCTATCGATGAACTATCAAATTCTACAGGATGATGATGTCATGGCCTAAAATAACCTATCTCATTTTTGAGAGATCACATTCTGTTTCGATTCGGTACAATGATCTCACTCGATGCCAAAACTCGCAGTGTGCCTTAGTTCATAGGTGCACCAGAGCGTAACTCTGAAACTGCTGATCTTGGCATCAAATCATCAGCACCATTAGCTCTGGGTGGATGGGTGAACCCTAGTGACACCCTTATTTCATCCATAGAGATCATCCATCATCTGCTCCTACACCGTATCGAGGAGTCTCCAAGTTGCTCTAAGTGCATTTTGAGGTCAATCTTCTGAGGGTCATAACTCAGAGCTCGTGATGGATATCGATGAACTATAGAATTATATAGGATGGTGATGTTGATACCTAAAATAACCTATCTCATTTTTGAGAGATCACATTCCATTTGGATTCAACACAGTGGTCTCGATTGATGCCAAAACTCGTAGTGTGCCTCAGTTCATTGGTACACTAGAGCGTAACTTTGAAACCACTGATCTTGGCATTGAATCATTAGCACCATTAGCTCCAGGTGGGTGGGTGAACCCTAGTGACACCCTTTTTTCATCCATGGAGATTATCCATCATCCATGGCCACCCAGTACCAAGGATTCTCCAAGGTGCTCTAAGTGTGTTTCAAGGTCAATCTTCTAAGGGTCATAACTTGGAGATCGTGAGGGCTATCGATGAACTATCAAATTCTACAGGATGATGATGCTAATATCTAAAATAATCTATCTCATTTTTCAGATTTCACATTCCTTTTGGATTCGGCACAGCAATCTCGCTCGATGCCAAAACTCGTAGTGTGCCTTAGTTCATAGGTGCACCAGAGCGTAACTTTGAAACTGCTAATCTTGGCATCGAATTGTCAGTGCCATTAGCTCTAGGTGGGTCGATGAACCCTAGTGACACCCATGTTTCATCCATGGAGACCATCCATCATCATTTCGAGGTCAATCTTCCAAGGGTCATAACTCAGAGCTCATGAAGGCTATTGATGAAACATCAAATTCTACAGGTGGATGATGCTAATAACTAAAATAATCTATCTCATTTTCAAGAGCTCACATTCTATTTGGATTCAGCACAATGATCTTGCTCGATGCCAAAACTCATAGTATGCCTCAATTCATAAGTGCACCAGAGCGTAACTTTGAAATCGTTGATCTTGGCATTGAATCATCAGTGCCATTAGCTTTAAGTTGGTAGGTGAACCCTAGTGACACCCTTGTTTTAGCCATAGAGATCATCCATCGTCCACGACCACCCCGTATCAAGGAGTCTCCAAGGTGCTCTAAGTGTGTTTTGAGGTCGATCTTTCGAGGGTCATAACTCGGAGCTCGTGAGGCTATCGATGAATTGTTGAATTCTATAGGATGATGATGTTGATACCTAAAATAACCTATCTCATTTTTGAGAGATCACATTCTGTTTGGATTCGGCATAGCGATCTTGCTCGATGCCAAAACTCATAGTGTGCCTCAGTTCATAGGTGCACTAGAGCGTAACTTTGAAACTGCTAATCTTGACATCTAATTGTCAGTACCATTAGCTTTGGGTGGGTGGGTGAATCCTAGTGATACCCTTGTTCCAACCATAGAGACCATCCATCATCTGTAGCCACCCCATACCAAGGAGTCTCCAAAGTGCTCTAAGTGTATTTCAAGGTCAATCTTCTGAGGGTCATAACTTGAAGCTCGTGAGGGCTATCGATGAAACGTCAAATTCTACAGGACGATGATGCTAATATCTAAAATAATCTATCTCTTTTTTGAGATATCACATTTTTTTTGAATTCGACATAGTGATCTTGCTTGATGCCAAAACTCACAGTGTGCCTTAGTTCATAGGTGCACTAGAGCGTAACTTTGAAACTACTGATCTTGGCATCGAATCATCAGTGCCATTAGCTATGAGTGAGCGAGTGAACCCTAGTGACACCCTTGTTCCATCCATGAAGACCATCCATCATCCACGATCACCCCATACTAAGGAGTCTCTAAGGTGCTCTAAGTGCATTTCGAGGTCAATCTTCCGAGGGTCATAACTCGGAGCTCATGAGGGCTATTGATGAAACATCAAATTCTACAAGATGGTGATACTAATGCCTAAAATAACCTATCTCATTTTTGAGAGATCACATTCTATTTTGATTTGGCACAGCGATCTCGCTTGATGCCAAAACTCGCAGTGTGCCTCAGTTCATAGCTACACCAGAGCTTAACTTCGAAACTACTGATCTTGACACCGAATCATCAACACCATTAGCTCTAGGTGGGTGGGTGAACCCTAGTGACACCCTTGTTCTATCCATGGAGACCATTCATCATCCGTGGCCACACTGTATCAAGGAGTCTCCAAGGTGCTCTAAGTGCATTTCGAGGTTAATCTTCTGAGGGTCATAACTCAGAGCTCATGAGGGCTATCAATGAATTGTTGAATGCTACAAGACGGTGATGTTGAGGCCTAAAATAACTCAGAGCTCATGAGGGCTATCAATGAACTGTCCAATCAAGTCTCTTAAGTTGAGATATTTTGAGGTTATGTTGAAATTGAAAAGTTGTAGTATGAGGATAGTAACAAAGTGAAGTGCTAGTTATCAAAGATTATGAATTTAGGAATGACTTAGTGGTTGGGAATAGAATCCATAGTTGAGGAGTGAAGTCCTTAACTATGTTGAGATTAGATTTGAAGCCAAGAGTTAGTTTCAAGGTTGAAGGTGGAGTTTAAAATTAGATTTGGGGTTATTTGAACCTTGTGTAGGAGGTTAACAAGTGTGTTTACATCATGATAGCACTTCAAATTAAACATTGCATCCAAATTTAATAATAAAGGTTGTTAAAATGTTATTAAAAAATTATTGCATTTGAATCGAATATAACAAACATAATCAAAATTAATGATATTCCATAAACATAAACAATACACATGATCCACGATAAATTGAACAATACTAGATAGTAAATTAATATGTATATCATTGTGCACATAAATGACAAAAATATATATCAAAATACATGTATCCATAGAAAAAATTTTACATGAATACATATCAAAGATCATGTATCCATAGACAAAGTACTCAAATATATATATATATATATATATATATATATATATATATATATATATATATATATATATATATATATATATATATATATATATATATATATATATCAAAATGCATAGATCCATATACAAAATGTGGCTAATCATGCCATCGAAATGTGTATAGCATCAATTTTTCTGTACACAATGTGGCATATGTCATCTCAAAATGTCTCATGATGCATCCTACGACAACTATACTATCATAGGGTGCTGGTAGATGATCAAAATGCAGCCTCTTCGCTGCACTAGTTGGATCGGATGCCTCCTACATAAACAAAAAAGGAAAACCTAAAGTTAGACTACTAAATTTATATAATTCTTTGTATCTAACATTGAATTAATCAAATGCATAATGATCTTTTTTGTAATGAAGATTTATAGTATTAAAATTTCATAATAAATACCTCTCTCGCTGACCTCCTACGCAGATCAGGAGTCCTCTTGTATGCCCTCAGCAATGCTTCTACCTTGTTGATTGTGGGTTGTGTATGTTCAAATACTTTTGTCAGATGAATCTACAACTTAAACTATAACATTATAATTCATAGCAAGTTAAATTTATAACATATTTAATCATGAATTCAAACTACAACTTACTATTGTAGGCTCCTCCTCAGGATAGAGTGGCTACATCATCAAATCTATGTAACTCTCCCATCAAACCTCATGTGCACTAAGAGTCTCCTATGAGATACAAAATAGTAGTTGTTAATATCATGAAAATTAGTTTTGAATTTATTTATGAAGATAAGAAAAATAAAAAATAAATGATACTTATACATACAATGGGGCTCTCAGTGTGAATGGAAATGCCTAATTGTCTACGACATGGAATTTGTACAGGCTCATCACCAGTAGCCATGCCCTATATATAATAAAGAATGTAATTAAATTTTATTACCACAAACATTTTACAAGAATGCATCAATATTTAATCAAATAGAAAGAACCTAATTACCTTTCCTTTGTCAATGCGTGGCTCATCCCCTACACTTTGTCCCCCCGGGATAGATGGTACCTGCAAGATAAAAGAAAGATTAGCAACCATATATGCTACATTATCAAATAGAAAAAAAAATGCAAACACAACATAATGTACCGTAGATGTCTCAAGGCCAAATGAAATGGCCGAGAGCATGGCATCATCAATCTGTCTAAGCTCCTCCTTGGTCATCAACTAAACATGAATGACGATCACATACATGTATAAACATTAAAATTAATCTATTATAAAAATTAACTTTAAATCACATATGTCATAACAAAAAAATGTATATACATACTGACACCGAAGGAGTCCATGCCTTTGCATTCCCCTCCTCTCTTGCATTAGGGTTTGTAACCTCTAGGTGTGTGTCTGGTGTATCCTTGTCTAATACGAAATAATACTCAGGAAGATCACCTAGGGGACCCAGGAAAATATTCTTGCATGTAATGCAAGTGTGAGGCACACAAATGTGTGATGAGCTAGCCGATGATGAACTGGCCCCAGCATCATCAACACGAGGAGGTAGGACTGACCTAGCCTGAGATATCATTAGGCTACTTTGCCTATGAATGGCTCTGATGGTCTGAGAGCTAGCCTCTACCATAACAGCAGGAGTGGGGGGGACAAAGGTGCCAGCTTTCTTCCACTAGTAAGAGGGTCTATCCTGAGGAGCTCCTAGTCCTACACCCATGTTGGGCTTCATGCTCCAATAGTTCACTTTAAGTTTCAACACAAATTTTGCATATAATTTTCTAAGGAAATAAAATGGCATGCCTAAATTGCTATGTGGAGGGATATCAAAAACCATCCACCAACAATCCCAAAAGTTTGCATGTATGGTATCATTTATTCACCATTTAATTGATAGTTTGGATTTTTTTGGGTTGACTAGTATACCCTTTTTCGGATCCGCAAAAAGGCTAGCCAAATCCTCTTTGGTTATATTGAGGGCCACAACCTCATCATAGTCTAAACCATCATCAAATATCTCATGCATTTCATCATGCCAATGAAGAGCAAAATTTTGTTGGTTCATATCCAATATGGTGTTTAACATGGATAACATAGGAGCCAATGCAAGTACATTATTATATGTTCTTCGCAAACCCCTCAATTCGGTGAGATTTTCATTTATCAAATCCTTGATTCGAGGAGGCTTTTGAGGGGGTAGAGGATCATTTAGTGGATAGTTTTGTGGAGGCACTGGATCATTTGGTGGGGGGTTATGAGGAATATTATTCCCTACATCAGTGTCATCATTTTGATCAGCCATTCCTATTGAATTGCAAAATGTAATATATATTTTTTAAAAAACCTTAATTTTAACATTTTTTTTCAAAAAAACCCTAGATTCAACTAAAACTAACAAAATCATGATAAAATCTATTGAATTTACGTTAAAAATGATTAAAAAAAAAACAAAAAAAACCTTTATATCTGATATGTGATCCTTGCCTTCAAATACTGGTGTCGAAATAAGCCAAACATAAGCCCGCAAGTCTGTCATTTTTTTTTAATATTGAGTCACAAGTATCAAATATCTGATATTATATTAGATATCCGATACAATATCGGATATCCAATTTCGAAATATACTGCTAGCTATAATATAATGATAGATATATTATATATTATATTATAATATATTACTTTATTATTATTATATTATATTTTATATATATTATATTATATGATATTTTATATATATTATATTATATTATATTATATTATTATATTATATAATATTACATAATATATTATACTATTATATAATATATTATACTGTTATAATATAATATTTTTATATTATACTATTATATAATATATTATACCATTATAATATAATAATATTATTATTATATTATAGTATAATTATAATTATTATATTATTATTATAATATTAAGTTATAGTAATATATTATTTTTCCCATTTTATCGGATATCCCATATTAGATCGGATATCCGATAAGCCTTGGGCCTTACTTTCTAGGTTTGGTACCTAGATAGGTGAAAAAAATCAGAGTGAATTTTGAAGCGCTTTTAGATGTCTTCAAACTCTATTTTTTTCACATCGCCACTTTTTGGCACACCATGATCCTGCACATACCCATTACCATAGTCAATATATACCATAAACTATTCATATTAATATATTACAAAATAAACCATGCCAAACCTACACCAAAATTGAACCAATGTGTAGAGCTCCCCAAGAGCTTTCCGTTGACTACTCAATGTCAAAAATCTAACTCTGTATGCCCAAGTTATGTACTAATTTATGCTCAAAATAAATAACATCTGACTTTTGGGCTCTTAAAACTTGACAAAATGTCAAAATCATAGAACCAATCCTACACCAAGTTGTAGTGTTTTGAATTAGCTTTCCAATTCCTATAAGAACTTTGAAATCTGATATCCTGAGAGAAAGTTATGACCATTTTACAAAAATAGTCTTTTTACCATTTTCATTGCGATTTTTTAAATTTTTTTTTTTGTGTGATGAAAATTCTGACAAGATTAAATTTGATGGTCATCACAAGTTGAAATTAAAAACCTCTTTCATTTCCTCTAAACATGGCCAAACTAAGGCATATTATATATCAAAATTTATAGAAACATCGACCTGGATCCAATGGTGAGGTTTTTTTTAACCTAGGAGGTCATTTCTACAAGCTCTCCTAAAACCCTCATTTAAATGAAACATCCAAAAAATCCATTTCATCCAACAATTTCATATGCCCAAATCTACCAATATCCCATCATAAGAACAAATCCAAAACCCTTAGATCTGCAATTAACAACCTATGAAACCCATATATCTTGCCTTTTCTTTTATCCTCGCATGCATTCCCATGGATTTAATCTAGGGTTACAACAACAAAACCATAGATGTGATACTACTTGTAAGGAAACTTTCAATAAAGAATATAATTGTTTCCATCACCACTATGGTTTTTCCTCAAATAGAGTTTCCACAATAAAAATCTTGGTGCTATCATATTCTAGATGTTTTCTTTATACTTGTGTACTTTAATTTTCATTGCTGATGGTTTATGGTTCAAGAATCAACTAGGCAACAAGGTTAAAAAGTATAGAACACTACTTCACCCCTCCCCCCTTCCCCTTCTCCCAACCCTTCCCACTCTCTCAATGTTCCTTAATACCAACAAGATTAGATTAAGCATAATTACAAAAACATGTGCACTTTTATCTCCCTCAACTCTTTATAGTTTACAATTTTCTATAAATATAATTATATGTACGTTTGTATTAGGATTAGTAAATGTGAACATTAAAAGGATTTACACATGCAATGAAATGAATCAAATTAATACATAACAATTATCTAAATTCACTTGGATACATGACCAAATTCTTAAATTGAAATAATATTTTAACATTTGTACTAAGTTGTCTTGCATGCTCGTGCTCATGTTGTCTAGACCTAAGGAAGATTTAGATTTTCCTTCAAGAGATATATGATGCATTAGTATTTTACTTAAGTTAGTTTGTTTAAAAATACATTGAGAATATCTATAACAATCATTGCATAAAAATCTACACACACATAAGGATAGCCAACTATGCATTTACATCATATGTGATGTTTGTTAAGTTTGTTCAAACATCTTTTAATTGATATAATATGGCTTGACTTTTGATCAAGATGTAACTTGCAAATTTTCCCACTTGATAACAATTCCTACCAGCAGTTATAAGTATCCCCAATTTAGGCATGCATAGGTGGAAAAGAAAAATATGAAATGTAGGAACCCTAAGTTTAGGGTTAAATTTTACCTTTTGTCCATTATTGTAGAGTATTGGTATATATTTTCATCTCATTTATTAGGGTTATATATAAGTCTAGGGCCACACATATGAGAATCAATATTTCCTTTCCAATTTTGATTATGAATAGAGCATGATTCATTTTCTAGTGTGTTAGGACCTTGTTGATGTAAATGTGAAAATATTTTCTAGAATCAACAATAGATTACTTATCTTGATAAAATATTTATTTATGGAACATAAAAATAAGAATATATATTTCTCTCTATTTTTTAAACACAATATTAGAAATTTCACTAGAGTCAACTCTTGAATTTGAGTTAATTTAATTATAAATTATTTTTAGTACTTCAATCAACTTATATATATAAAATAAAGATTTTTAATTTATCTACAATTACATTTTTTAAAAATCATCATTTTAAATACATTTTTAACAAATTAATGCTTTATTCAATCTTTATGTACCTAGATTGATTGTCAGTTAAATAAATATTTTATTTTTATAATATTTGATAGAATGTTTTTAATATATTCTTTCTATTTATATATTTAATTGAAAAAAATCCTTTATTTTGATTGCTTAAATGACTAAGTTACCCATATTATTTGATTAAGTCTAAATAATTCTTTATATTACATTGTTTGATTTCAATCCACAACACTTTATTCAATCATCTTTATCAAACATCCAACACATATATATACTCAAATGTTTTTGATGAAAAATAATATTATTATTATTAAAAAAGGTTGTCACTAATAACTCAAAACAAATGTAATTCATAATTCTAATTGTCACAATGCAATACCAAATGTCACTCACGTCGCTAGTAATAATATAGGCAGGCTCTCACAGAAAAATCTGTGCAAAGAAGCAACTTCTTCACACCCCGAGGGCTTTATGATGCGCAGAAACATTCTGCGTGGCATCCATCCCAACTTATTAGAATAGAGCTCTGGTTTAAAAAATACATTTGAAAGAAGCAGCAATGAATACTGTCTTTAAGTCTTAGCAGGGAGGAAGATCAGCAGGAGGAGGAGGAAGAGATTGTAATGGTCCCTTCCCATTTTTAACAATCCAAGCCATCTTCAAACCCCACGAGGTGTGGACCTCCAAATGACAATGCATGAACCAGACACCTGTAAAAAAAATGTTATTATTAGTTTTTCACAATTTACAGTACTATCATGTTTCTGAATTTGATTTTTTAATTATTTTGCAACAATATTCTACGATCCATCATTAAGATAAGAGAAAGAGAGTATCATGAAGTAAAAAGTTATTATAAAAAGAGACGAGAACATCTTACCAATGAAAAATCAAAAAAAGTGATTGAAGACTTCTTATTCTTAATTTTTTAACAATTATTATGATTATTTTTAATTTAAATTGAAAACTTTCTGTAATCTGATCTATTGGAATGTAATGTAAAATATTGATATAATCATGAAATGTGGTCCAAAACCTCTAAATCATTTAACTTGCACACAAACTTTCAAGTTGAAGTATCATGGAAGAATTGCATATTATCATCACCATAACCAGTAAAGTGCAAACATCACACAAAAGGAATAGTTGAGACCAAATTACCTGGATTATCAGCCCTGAATCTGATAGCCACCCATCCTCCATTAGGCACACCCACAGTATTCCTTTCAATGGGATCAACCAAATTGAATTTGGGGGAGTCCTTGGTCTTATTATAGTTTCCAAATCCCTGACCCACAACGAAGAAATTGAAGCCATGCAGATGCAAAGGATGGCTCTCAATCCCAGCAATGCTCGTGTCCTGCAATACCAACTCAACAGTGGAATTGAACTTGAGAACCTTAGCCCTGGTCCCATTCATGGGAGAAGTGTTGTTTGGAGGAGTCCCAGTGTAGTTGAAGACAAAGGGGGGATTGTCGGGGAAATTGGTCTTGTAAACCCCCTTCATCTTGCCAGAGTAATGTGATTGCAGAAGAGCAATGGTGGGCATGACAAAAGATATGTTGTTGATGGAGGCTGTGAATTTGGTATTATTGGGTGCTCCACATTTGAAGCCCTTTGGGCAGGGGTTTTGGCCGAGGCCAACTGTGAAAAAGAACTTTCTATCCACAGTCTTGGGCACTGCTGCAGGATACTGGGCATTTGCCAGGCTCTTTAGCTTGAGGGTGTAGTTTGTGGCAAAGGATGTGTCGTTGAATGCTGGTAGTTTTGGCAAGGAGGAGTTTTTGAAGTGGGTGAAGTTGAAGTGCTTCTTTTTGGAGTATGTGAGAATGCCGGCTATGGTGGTGTTGTCGAATGTGCCCTGCCCCGTTGCGTATGGCCGAGCTGCAATGGCGAAGTTCTTGTGGTGATGGAGGGATGTGTTTGGGTGGGCTGTCAGTAAAACGTTGGTTGTTTGACCCGGTGTTATCAGAAAGATGTCTGTTTTGAAGGGCTTGGTGTACACTGCATCCACTTCTACAACTGTCACTGAGTGGTTTGCAATGCTGAAGAACATTTCATCATTGAGAGCAGCGTTAATGATGCGAAGAAGGTAGGTCTTCCCTGGAATCACCTTTAGAACGTACGTATCTGCAGCATTCAGGACTATGTATGTTAGATAGATATATAATTAAACAATTGTATGCTAACAACCCCTAGTGGAAGATGGGTTACAACACATCAATTAGAAAATGATAGGAAATTGGTTGAACTAAATATAGACGGTTTTACATATACGTTAGTAGTGAAACAAACTTGTTGATGAAAAAAAATGGCACGAATTAAATGTTTAGACAATTACATACCAACTACCCTCAAAAGTACGTAGAGCTCAGAAGGTATCAACTGAAATGCGAGGGAATAATGAGATAAAGGAAACATCATGATAAGCATGAACTCAACATAGCATCATTCGGTTCAAAAGTCTATTGAGATGATAATGAGGTGGGAACGTCCAAAGGAAAGTTAAAAGTATATGAATTATTACAAATTTGACCTTAATGGGTCAACAATACTGTACAAGTAGATGCAGCGTAGAACAGATATGTGGGGCCTTCAACAGCTCATAATGTCCTGTAAAATGGAAAAAAGGTTGACCAAAGTATATGGTATAATTTAATGAAACATTCTTATCAGACTACTCTATATATAGATGTAGAAGAAGGCCACACGTAGCTTTTGGATATATATGTTTTTTCTTCACTTTGAGGATGAAATGAGAATCTACCAAATGGATGCACGAACAAAGAAACAGACAATAATGAGATAAAGGCAGACTACAAAATTCTATAGGGATAAATGGAATATAATATAAACCTGAGGCCAGACAGTCAGCCATTGGTTTAGGATAATAGGCTATTAATTGAAGAATGGAATATTTTTAGTCGAAGTAAAAATGGGGGTTGATTTTAGGTTAGAAAGTTTCAAGTTGAAGAAAGAAAAATTCTTGTCTAATTCTTATTCACATATTGTGAATAAATTAATAAACCACTAGATTGAGTTATCTTAGAGCCAAACCTTTTCCATACCAAGGTTGAAATCAGAAGTCGGTCAATGTCAAACATCTATAAAAAACCAAATGGATAATGACATACTTCCCACTGCATTCTTGTTTATAAAGTATATATTTGTTTCCGCTGAATAGGACACTTTCATGAGAGTATGGTTTGATGACGTCTGTTAAGAGCATGCAACACTATGATGAGATAAAAAGAAAAGCTGAGAAGCTATCCCTTTTAGAATGTTTAATGATTACTTTGAGCTTTCTTCCATGGAAAAAAAGGGTTATTTTACCATTAGCCGAGCAGTTGTAGAGAGGCCCAGGATGTCCATTAAGTGTGTAGCAATCTGAGACGTTAGGTCCTCCTCCATTTTGAAGAGCCTGACTGATCACTTTCTCAGTATTTGTATTCCACCATTCTCCTGCACATATATGTACCATACATTTATACATTGAACCCAACAAGTAAGAACCATTTTAAGGAAACTCATGGACTCGAAAAATTTAAAAGTGGAAGCCATTTTTCATTTAGAATTATTACCAAGAATGATAGTAACTTCCTTGTGTGGCTTTGGGAATGGGTATGGAACATGTAATTTGGGATAGATGATGAAGGCTCCATATACACTGGCTCTTATCCAAGAAATGTGAGCGTGCCACCATAGAGTTCCTCTCTGTCCAGTGACTGTGAAGTTGTAAACATAAGTCATTCCTGTTTGAATTGGGCATTGGGTTATATAGGCAGGTCCATCAGCCCATCCAGATCTCAGCTGCCTAACTCCATGCCTGTAATAACACCATACAATATATACTTATCATACATACATTATCATTATCATTACGTATGGTTATCTTTAAACATCACATACTAATCTTTGTATGGCTATCTTTAAATATTACACACTAATCTATTAAGAATGATGTCTTAGTGTCTGATGCTTAAGCCGCTCAATTATATACAATGAATAAACTATCAAATGAATAGAACATACCAGTGAATTGTGACATTGTCTTTCACATGATTATGAACTTTAACCACAATATTATCTCCTTCACGAGTAACAATTTTAGGTCCTGGCGATTTGCCATTCACTGTGATCAATGGTTTTGTCTTGCAGACCCGAGTAACATTTTTCAGCCGCACCTGCACTCAAATTTAAACACAAGATAAATGTGGTATTTTAAAACATCAAAACATACACATTGTTACAAATTCCAACTCATGGTCCAAATGTATGGGGCCATATGCTCTTAATAGTTAATACTATGGATATAGTGGATATCCATTGTAAGAGGACAGCAGGTATAAAACTATAATGGATAGAATGTGGTGAAATTGTCAGGGAGTATATCCTAGACTTTGGTTTGAAAAGTAGCCTAATGGTGAAATGAGAAGTGCTCTTAAGACTATGACCTAGCGGTTTCAAATTTACCACTATAATTGTTGCCATTGTAATAAGACGGCCTATAAAATTATAGTGGATATATCATGGATAGAAGGTGGCGCAATTGCCACGGAGTGCATTCTAGAATGTGGTTTGAAATGATATTCTCAAAATTAAAAGGAAGTATGATCTCGTGGTGGGTTTAAGTAATGCATGTTCACTCCTGCAACAAACTGATCATGCACTAATTCAAGCATGACCCATGTTTACCAACCAAAATAAAAGAAAGATACACCGGTAATTTTCATGAAGTGCATTCTGGAGTTTGGTTTCAAATGAAATTCTCAAAAGGAGCCCAATGCTAGTAAGATGCTCCTAACACTGTGACCTGGGTTCAACTTTATCATACAATTGTTGCCATAGTAGTAAGATAGCTGATAAGATTGTAGTGGATATATGGTCGAATGTGGTGTGATTGTCTTGAAGTACATTCTTGATTTGGGATTGAAATTATATTCTCAAAATCAAACAAAAGTTTAATCTCACACGGAATATGAGTAATGTCTGGTCACTTCTGCACTACATTCAACCATGACCCATGTTTACAAACTCAGAAAAGAAGAAGAAAAGATCCAGTTATTATGGAGTACATTCTTATCAATGTGGTCTGAGAGATAAGATTTTACCAAAAGAAGAAAATCAAAAATTCCAAAAAAAAGTTGAAATCTCACATTGAATGAGTAAGTTCTGGTGACTGCTGCAACACCCTGAGCCAAAAGCAGTACAGCCAAAATCTCAATGAGCAGCTTTTTGTGGGAGAGTTTAACATCCACAGTTCTGGCCATTTTTTGTTCTCGGTAAGATTTCAAGAACAGACGAATGGGTGCAGAGATGGCTGTGTGAGTGGGATGATATCCAGGGGCGAAGTAGATAAATAGTATAGCAGATGAACGTAGGTTGGTAGGACGGTTTGTAGCTTAACAAGTAGAGAATAACTTTACATTCGGGTAATGGAGTAGAATGCAAGACATACTTATCACCAACTTCCTGCCCTGGTCCATTCCATTGTTGTTGACTACTGCAATGTAAAATCTAGAAAAAAAAAAAAAAAAAATTGGCTTATTGCAGGTATACCAACTGATGTTTTTGCCGTTGATCATAAGCATCTACAGTAATTGTGTCCTAATGTGATTGAACTGGCACCTGGGAGGGGTCTAAATCACAAGTAAGATTTTCTTTTTGTGCAAGGGAGTTGGGGAGTTAAGAAGAGTCTTCTACAGGTGGTGCTGTTGACATTGCTGCCATTCTACTCCGGCATTCTGTTCACATGATGAAGACAGAGGTGGAATGTGAGGGTCAAGGTGCTCAACTTTCTTCCGTAATCATTGTTTCAACCTGTATTATACTCTTTAAGTTTTAACTTAGTTTTCATTTAACATACTCAAGCTAACTGCATAAGTTGGCATCTAGTTACCATCTAATGTCTTAATAGTCTTCTGAGTGAAAAAAACTCTTAAACTGCTTAGGAGATGTCAGCGAAGGTTCCAGAGAAAGGACTCCCATATGATGAATCAGAAAACGAAGCTTTGGAGGCAACCGTGCAGCATTTTTTATCGTTTCTTTTTCCTTGTATGTTGAAATTTTGTTTTCTCATATAAGATTGTGAATCACATTATTTTATAATAATAATAATTACATTTGGTTTGGTAAATGTGGAGTTTTCAACTAGTATATATTGTTTTCCTAACATTTAATTCAATTTTGAATTGTTGTTGTGGTGAGATATCAATTACAATTTCATAATTATTATTATATATTTAAAATATCATTAATATAATAATTTATAAAAATATATATATAATTAAGGAGTTGACTCTTTTATAAAAAGTATTCAATTAGTATTTGTTGTTCTCATCATGGTTGTCTAGTCATACTCATACCAATATATACAATCCTTATGTTATCTCGATTCATATAACATATTATAGCATCAATTATTTATTCATGTCACATATAAGGAATAAAAAATATTAATCCTAGCTTTATGGTCAAGGTTTGTCTAGAAAGAACATAATTTTGTTTATTACATTCTAATTTAAAAAATCAACTTCCAAGGACATTGGTTATCAAAATACATTGTCAAAAAACTAAACTATGTAAGCATTTTCAATGTCATAAGAAAAGCTTGTATGGTGGATTCTATAGTGTTCATGTTGATCTAAGACAATTTCCATGATAAGAAGTAATTCAAATGTATGTTGAAACATCAATGGAAGAATACATCACAAAAGATACAATATTAGACAATAAACTTGTCCAAATCAAATTTCATGGCCTTGAAAATATAAGGTATGTCAAGGAAACATAAATAGATTGCCAAACTTCTAATGTCATGTACTAGGGATAACCCATCAACAAATAAACATAATAACTTATAGCATCTATATATTTGTGTACAATAAATAATTCCATTACAATATTTTTTAAATAAATTAAAATAAATGGTTGAACTAGTGGCTTGCTACATTGCTAAGCAAAGAAGTGGCATAGTAAATTCAAATTTAGATGATAAACAATTATAAACAAAGATGTCATTAGATATTAGACTACAATTTTTGCAATTGACTCTCAAGAATATGACTTCTAAAATAATTGTTATTCTCTCCAAAATTGAATGTAACTTCTTAAGCATGTATATATCTTGTATTTAAATGCTTGTTGATTTAACTATGTTTTATATTGATATTGATGTACCTTATCAATGATGTTTTGTATTGACTAGGTATTTTAGGATGGATCATATATGTATTGTTATTTAATAAGTATAATTTTTGTACTTATTTTAGCTTAATTATTTTCAGTTTTACTTAGGGGATGTCAGTGAAGGTTCCAGAGGAAGGACTTCCATATGAATTAGAAAACGAAGCTTGGAGGCAACCATGCAACATTTTTTATTGTTTCTTTTTCCTTGTATTTTGAAATTTGTTAAAAAAATATATTCATAATTATATATAAGATTGTGAATCACATTATTTTATAATTGTATGTTGAAATTTTATTTTCTTACATTAGACGTAAAAAATGTTCATAATTATATATAAGATAGTGAATCACATTATTTTATAATTGTATGTTGAAATTTTGTTTTCTCACATTAGATGTAAAAAAATATTCATAATTATATATAAGATTGTGAATCACATTATTTTATAATTGTATGTTGAAATTTTGTTTTCTCACATTTAATGTAAAAAATAATTCATAATTATATATAAGATTGTGAATCACATTATTTTATAATAATAATAATTAAATTTGGTTTAGTAAACATGGAGTTTTCAACTAGTATGTATTGTTTTTCTAACATTTAATTTAATTTTGAATTGTTATTGTGGTGAGATATCAATTACAATTTCATAATTATTATTATATATTAAAAAAATCATTAATATAACATTTATATATATATATATAAAATCAAGGGGTTGACTCATTTATGAAAAGTATTCAACTAGTATGTATTGTTCTCATCATGGGTTTGTAGTCATACTCATACCAATATATACAATCCTTAAGTTATCTAGATTCACATAGCATATTATAGCATCAATTATTTATTCATGTCACATATAAGGAATAAAAAATACTAATCCTAGCTTTATGGTCAAGGTTTGTCTAGAAAGGACATAATTTTATTTATTACATTCTAATTAAAAAAATTGGCTTCCAAGGAAAATGGTTATCAAAATACATTGTCAAAAAATTATGTAAGCAATTTCAATGTCATAATAAAAGCTCATATGATGGATTCTATACTATTCATGTTGATCTAAGACAATTTCCATGAGAAGAAGTAATTCAAATGTATGTCAAAATATCAATGGAAGAATACATCAAAAAAGATACAATATTAGACAATAAACTTGTCCAAATCAAATTTCATGGCCTTGAAAATATAAGGAATGTCAAGGAAACATAAATAGATTGCCAAACTTCTAATGTCATGTACTAGGGATAACCCATCAACAAATAAACATAATAACTTATAGCATCTATATATTTGTGTACAATAAATGAGTCCATTACAATATTTTAAAAAAAAAGGTTAAAATAAATGGTTGAACTAGTGGATCGCTACATTACTAAGCTAAGAAGTGGCATAGTAAATTCAAATGTATATGATAAAAAATTATAAACAAAGATGTCATTGGATATTAGATTATGAGTTTTGCAATTGACTCTCAAGAATATGACTTCTAAAATAATTGACATTCTCTACAAAATTGAGTGTAATTTCTTAAGCATGTATATATCTTGAATAAATGCATGTTGATTTAACTACATTTTATATTGATATTGATGTACCTTATCAATGATGTTTTGTATTGACTATGTATTTTAGGATGGGTCATATATATGTATTGTTATTTAATAAGTAAAAATTTTGTGCTTATTTTAGCTTAATTATTTTCAGTTTTACTTTATATGTAATCTGATTATGTTATTTCATTTAGTATTTTAAGTATGGAACCAAGGATGACTTCAAATTATGTGTGAATTTGCATTGAGATAGAGAATGCATCCCTTCTAATTAAATTAGTGTTTGTGTATTTTAGTTTTGTATTAACTGTGATCTCACTAGGTGGTTAGTGTTGACATATTAGTCAAGTTTGTTATTAGAGACATGCACTTATTCAGATTGTGTATAGCTACCAAGCTCATTGTATAGTGTTCATTTTTTACCAAGCATTTTAGTTGCTACTGAGTCTCATGAAAAAATTTCAGTTGTTACCAAGTAGATTCAGTTAGTGTGAAATCTAGTAGTATAAACTGTGCATTTCAGTTGTTCCCAAGTTTATCAGTGGTTACCTAAGCAGTCCAATGCTTACTGAGCTCATAGTTCATGTGATGTGAATCCAATGTTAACCAAACTACTCTATGATTCAATCTATGCTAAGCTCAAGGTGATAGTGTTTACCAAGTATTGCCAAGGTAAACAAGTGATTCAACAGTTGTTGAGTTTCACAATATCTACCAAGTCACCAGTGCAAACCAAGTTCAAGACTAATTGGAAGTGATCAATATGGACCAAGCTTCTACGTCTACTGAGTGCATGAAAATATCAAGCAATGACAGTGGATGTCAAGTATCAAAACCTCACCGAGTCAGTCTTCAAAACCTGAGTGTCTTCATGTGGGCTAACTTTGTAATATTTGTGTTAACTTGTATTATGGCGGACTTTGTAATTATGTAAATTGGATTGGTATATATATGTAATGTATTGTACCATATCCATGTATGAAATGTGAATGTGTATGCGAACGTGCAAGTTATGAATACAACAAAAGAAGAGCGAATTGTAAAGGCCATAACAACATAAGGAGTAGCAGAGACATATCTATCATAGAAAGGTGATCAGTACACAAAGGAATTTCATTCAAAAAATTAAGTTGCAGATCAGAGATCTATTACTACTTCATCCTAATAGGTGATCTAGTCAAATCCTTTAACAAGGTAGACCTAACAATCTTTCATAAATCTCTTTACCGAGTGCATAATTCATTGTATGTTTGTAAAATCCTCTCACAAGGTCAACCTAGCAGTCCCTATTGCTCCTAATAGGGAAGATCATTAGAAGTGATCAATGTAAGCCTTAGTAGGCCAACTTTATGCTACAGTACTAAAGTTTGTGGGTGTCATCCCACCCTAGTTTTACTTTCTCTTTGGAAGGTTTCTGGGTCACCAATCTTTGTGTCAAAGTGTTATGGATGCTTTCATGTTTTCATTTTCTCATGCATGCAATTAGATTAGATGTGATGAATTAAATGATAACTAGATTATTGGATTATAATTGAAATTGTTAAAGCTTTAGATGTTACTGATTCACCCCTCCCCTCTCAGTAACTTAGCATAGTCTTGAATATTTCCAACAATTGGTATCAGAGCATTTTGGTTCTCAGGAATAGTTTAACAAGCTTGAGAAAAGATCAAGGTCATGGAGATATTCATACTTGACAAAGCCATTGGCAATGAAAAGTTGGATTTGGAAATGGCCATTTCTCAACTCAAGAAAGCAAAAGAGAAACTCTCCCAATCCCTTAAAAGAAGAAAGGAACTTGCAAATCAAATGAATGATCATCTCTACATTGAAGAAAGAATTGAATACTTTCACCCTTCAAGTAGCTTAGATGAAGCAAATGATGCAATCAAAGAACTCCTAGAGAAGAATGGTTCACTACAAGAAGAAGTGAGGAAACTAAGAAGAGAGCAAGAAATCTAGTCAGTAAGGCTATGTGAAATCATGGAAGAGAAAAACAAAACAAAATTAGAAATGAAAGGAAAAGATAACAAGATTCGACATCTGCCCTCCAGCAAACTAACTTTATCAATTAGCTCACCAATACAAATGAAGTAATCATGAAGTTGAGATCATAGAATGAAAGATTGTAGAATGATCTAAATTTTGATAGGCAAGTCAATGAAAGGATGATGAGATCCCAAGTAGACATGAATCAGTTGAATGAGAAAAATCTCTATAGACAGAAAGGGAAAGCAAGAATTGGATACAAAGAAGAAGGTGAATCTTCTAAACAAAATGCTCAAAAGAATCAAAGACCTACTTGCAATCACTATGGAGAGATAGGTCATACATCAAAAAAATGTTGGAGCAATGGGAAAACAAAATTCAATGGAAAATGCTACAATTGCAATCAACATGGGCATAGGGCTAATGAATGCAAAGAGAAACCAAGTTTGAGGGAAAATGTCACAAATGTAAGAAGCATGGACACAAGGCATCAGAATCCAAAACTAAGACATTAAATCTAGTAGAGAAAATTGTGAAAGCAATATTTGGTTGGGATTATAATACCTAGTGTAGATGCCATTACTATGGTGAATTTGGACACATTGGTATGAATTGTGTTAAACATCATATGAGGAAAAGAGATACCACCAAAAGATGTTTCATTTGTACAGAACTTGGTCATCTTGGCAAGAATTGTATGAATACTAGTAGAATTGAAGATGAGAGGAAGGCAAAAGCTGATAGCATCTGAAAGCAAATGAGACAACAATGGATTCCTAAGTCTATCGAGGATACTAGTCCAAGCAATGATGGTCAAGTCACTCAAGAATTGGGTGACTCTACCATATCTAATTAAGTTCTCAAGGGAGAACTAGAACTAGGCTATTAAGAAGACATCTAAATCAGTTCTAGTTGAAAGATGACAAAGATCCAAATCTATATTCAGGATATAAAGGGATCATTGAGCAAGATTAGTATCAATTATTACCGAGTTACCTTCTCTACCAAGTAAGGTTGGGTCATAGACTCTACCGAGCAATGTTGGGAGTAATAAAGATACCTATGGTTACCAAGTCACAAAGACTTCACCAAGTGATCAATGCCAAATAGTGGATGACAGTCTATCAACACATCTACTTTCATACTAAGCATTAATGATGAAATTTCAACAAAAGGCATAGAATCAAATTCATTTCTTACCCTGGATTTTTTAGTGCTATTGTGGAGAGCAATTTTTAGTGCGATCAAAGTGATTTGAGAAAATTCTTAGCAAATTTGTTTTGAGTTCTCTCAATTTACCTAGTGAAAATGGCATCCAGCAGTAGTAAGGTCAAGCAAGGATCTAAAATGTTGGTTTGTGGAGTCGAATGGAATGCACCAGATTTCAAGCTCCCCCTTGCTATTGTTGTAAGCCTAGATCCAAGCGAAGCTCAATCCCGAATTCCTCCTAAGGTACTTCTTATCAACGACATTCGTACTCATTTCAAATGTGTTATTCAAAAAATTGGTACACTAGAAATGGATGATGCCCTAGATTAGCTATGTGTGAATGGAGTCCTAAAACCCAAGCATCAACATCTAGAAACTAAAGGGTTGACACACATCCCTCATATGCCCCATTAATTTCAAATCAAATGAATTAGGTTTATCCTAAGTTAGGTGCACAATGGACAACTATGATTAGAACAACCAATTTTGATAACAAAGAAGATGGTTCATCCAATCACTGGCCTCCCTATGCTAGCCAAAGCTAAAATGACAAAAACCCTAGGTTGGGCAGAGTTGAAGAAAAAAACCCTAGCATAATGGGATGGTAGATGAATGAAAATCAGTAGTGTCACTAATGCATAATTAAAGTTTCAAATTCATGTTATTGCACACAAGATATACAGTTCAAGTTGATTAAATAGTGTGTCATGTGAAGCCATGGATTTGGTATACAAGGTAGTTAAGAACAAATTATCATACGACCTTGCCAAACTATTGTTGAAATAGCTCAACAAGAACATGGAAACCATAAGAACATCAAAGAATAATCCATATAAGTTTGGTTCATTATTAACTTGCCTATTCTTTTATGTATAGAAGTTTTTCCCCTCTAAAGACACTGTAGTTTGGAGAAAAGATGTCATGTGCTCTATCAAATCAATGAGTATATTATCGAGATGGGTGAAAACTACAACAATATCATGGACAACTACTTCAATGCATTTAAGGAGAAAATAAAAAATAGGTTCAGGATTCTGAAGAAGTTAGTTGAAGATTCTAAGGATGATGTGTGCTTCATGGTGGATAGTGACAAGGTATACATTCAGGCAATAAGGACTAGAATTGCATGGGTAAAACCTCTTGGTTATGAGGTTAACATTGATGAGACAAAGAATATCATTGAAGCCCTTGTCAATGAACCAATGGATCCTAAAGCCACTTACTTTGGAATGTATGATGAAGAAAAGGCTAGGATTGAACTTGAAATAAAGCCACCTCAGGTGGTCAACAAAGGAAAGAGAAGGATAGCAAAGCTGAAATCAAGTGTACCTCTCTTGTTAACTGAAGGAAAAGGTGAGGATGAGCAAGGTGAAGAAGTAGAGGATGAGGAAGAATCTAAAAAAGAAGAACCATTAAAGAAGAAAGGAAAGGTGATCATTACCAAGCCAACAAAACCATCCACTACAGTATTCACCCAGAGGTCAAGGATGAAGGTTGACAAAGAAGGAGGATATATCATATTCAATAGACCTCCACCCACTTTCTAGGGCAAGCTGAAGGAATTAAAGGATGGAGCCGATATAACAAATTTCAAGGCTTTGAAATACGAAACTATAATAGATGAAGAAAAGAAGAAAATAGAAGATATGGTTGTAGAAAAGATGGGACAATGGAAGTACTCCCCTGATCAGCTTGCTTCTCAAATTCCTAGTGTCTTAATGGACAAAATTAGGCCAAGATGGGAACATGCCATGCAAATAGTCAAAGACATATATGCACAAATCTTAAGGGAGTTACTATCGAGCATATTAGATGCAGTGGTAAAAGAGTCTCTAAACAAGAATGAAGGACAAATGACTCTTAAATTCAATACCTATCTAATTTTGATGAAGGATATTGAGTATGTTGTGAAGAATGCAACGAACACTTGGAAAAATGTCTATCATCTTCACAAACCAAGTGAATTTCTAGTTGAAGTAAATGATGATGTTGATGATGACGAAGAAAAGGATGAAGAGGATGATGAAGGATCAACTCATTTTGTTATAATTGATTATGAAGAATACAAGAAGAAAGAGGCTATCGAGGAAGATAAGAAAGATGATGAGGAGACTGACCCAATCAAGATAGTTGTAGCAGTCATTGCCTCTCTTCCTTACTCCTCGAGAAAACCATTGACTACATCAAGTATGGAAACTACCTCAACAAGTTTGATTGTGACCACTAGTGATATATCAAATGTCCAATCACTGTTTGCCCCTACTTAGCTCAACACATCATTGATAGAAGTGTTGATCTCAAAATGGTTTTGACAATTGAGTGTCAACACACTTAAGCTATTTGCTAAGTTCATGCCGAGCTAGCAACATATGTCCAGTATAATATATACAAGTGCCTAGTTGCAATAGGTGCCGAGTTAGAAATAGAGTAAGTGTCAAGTCACTCAGGTGCCAAGTAAATAGACAATGCCAAGTAAGTATATGTGCCAAGTGAACAATAGATGTCAAGTATATTCAAGTGCAAAGCCAGAGAAAATTTTAGTATGTGCCAAGCAACAGTTTTATCAAGTGTCAAGTAACACAATATTGACATAGTAGTTTGTGCTTTCAAAAACTAAGATGTAAACCATTTTGCATGACAGCTAATGGTTAGATCTTGAAGCTTAGAGATAAGATCAAATCTATTTGATTCCCTATGTAATCAACAAGCAACCAATCAGAAAAATAGAATGCTAAAGAGGTAAAAAGGATGAATCTTAGTTGTAGATTCATACCTAACCCTAAGTCACAAAAACCTTTTAAGGAGGTTGAAGCCCCATAATTCAGTAGAGTAAAAAAGAGAAGAATATGATGCAAGTGAGCGGTGAACAGAAGGAGTAAAAGTGGTGAAGTGATAAGAGGACATTCAAGGTGACTTAGCAGTACAGAGGAATTGCAATATTAGTTATCAGAATAGAGTATCAGCATTATAACAACTTCATATCAGATCAGTAAGGATCAGATTGGACTGAATAGCAATTTGGAATCAGCAATATCAGATTCTAAGTGATCAGGTCAAACATTCTACTATACTCTCTAACAATTGTATTAGTAGAATGAAATCCTATGGACTTAGGTTGGTTTAACAACCATTGTATAAATCCTTTAATAAGGTAACATTCCAAGTGAATATTTTGTAAATCCTTGAGATAGGTACACTTCTAATAGGGTGTAAAAGTCTTTAACAGGGCAGGCCTTTCACAAGGTTGACCATGGTTCATGGTCAAACTTTGTAACCTTGACAAGTTACATTAGTGCTGTAGTAGAAAGTTGTGGGTGTCATCCCCACCCCAATTTTACCTTCTCATTTTGGAGGGTTTCTAGGTGATCAAATATGGTGTCAAATATTTCCATGCATGCTTTTAATTTCATGTTATTTAAATATGTTTCATGCATGTATTGCTTAATGTTAAAAGCTTTATTGATTAAAGCTTAGTACTTCTAATTCACCCCCCTCTCAGAAATATACTTCCCACTTGTAAATTCTAGCAATTGATATCAGAGCTAAGTTCTCACTAGGAGGAGCGTTACAGCTTGGAGAAAAGATCTAGAGATGGAGGTCTACAAGCTTGGGAATATTATAGAGAATGAGGAGATTGAAATACATCTCATTCTACATTCACTGGAAGAAGCTAGGGAGGAACTAAGGAAATCCCTACAAAAAAGAAAAGACATTGCCATAGCTGAGAATGATACACAATACAAGGAGATTGACACCACTAAAATATTTGCAAATGGAGACTCAAAGGAGTTTGATGCAGTACTTGAAGACCTAATGAAAAAGAATAGAGCTCAAGTAGAAGAAATAAGAACTCTCAAGATTGAACAAGAATCACAAGACATGATGCTATGTGAAGCAACTAAATAGAAAAAGAGAGCTATTGAAGATAAGGCCATGATAGAAGATGACAAGAGAAACCTAGCTAGTAGACTAGAATAAAAGTCAATTGAGCTTGCAAGAACATCCAACATGCAATTGGATACCCTAAGTCAGATGATGAATGCCCATCATGAGTTGAATATCAAAGACATTGAGATCACCACACTAAGGTTGCAGAATGAACAACTTCAAAATGATTTGAGGAGACAAAAAGAAATTGTAGAGAGCTTCAACAAGCCCAATGAAGCCATCAAGTACTTTAAGAAACTACTAAAATCTCCAAGAGCTAGTAATGACACATTAGGACTAGGCTATACCAGCACTGAAGAAGGAGAATCATCCAAGACCACTAAAGAAAGAAGTGACAAAGTTAAGAATTCAAAACCCACTTGTCATTTTTGTGGAAAGAAAGGACATACTGCTAATGTGTGCATGAGCAAGAATGCAAATCAGCATGACAAACCAAAAAATATGGGTCACTATCATAAGTGCAATAAGCAAGGTCATTAGGCACATGATTGCAGGACTGGAACCACTAGGACACCAAGATTTGAAAGACACTGCTACAACTATTAGAAGTATGGACATAGAGCCTTTGAATGCAGATCTAAGCCTATGTGGTCACCAAACAAACTAGCAAAGAGTCATGGACACCACTACAATTGGGATTACAACACCAGGAACAGCTATGACTACTGTCAAGAGTATGGACACATTCTTGAGAACCGCATAAGAACACATCTCAGTGGTAACTACAATAGATGGTTGAGTCAAACTACTTGTTTTAGCTACCTAAAGATAGGTCACATTAGCAAGTATTGCCCAACAAGGTCAAAGGCACCCAACTCTGAGTTCAACAAAGGAAAAGGGAAAGTTTATGTTGAACACATTAGAGGAGAGATGAATAAGACATGGAAGATAAGAGATGGAAGCAACACATCCAATGGAGGGATCACTTCACCTAATAGGTCAAGTGGTCACACCTCATCAAACTAAGAAAAAGAAGGTATGTGGGATTGATATTTAAAAGCTTCATTACACATTAGTTCCAAGAAAAGTCATTACTACAAAGGATACAAATAAAATTCAAAGTTAAATCCTTAAGTTTTCATATTGTTGCCGAGTGAGAAAATTTACCTTTAGATGCTAAGTGAATAATAATGTGTGCTGAGTTGTTAGCCAAGACTAGATGGAGTTGAGTGAGTAGTTGCTGCCAAGCAAAAATTAATGTTAGTTGCTGCCAAGTAAAATGAATTCCTATTGGAGTTGAGTAAGGGTAATTCCTATAGCTACCAAGTGAAATGAATTTGCATTGATGCTGAGTAAAGCAAAAATTACATAAGGAGCTAAGTGTCTAGCTATCTATGCACTAAGCATTAAATGCTATGTATTGAAAAATATAAGGTTGATTTTTTAATCATTTTTCGTCATTTGAACATAGCACAAAGATCAAGAAAAGTAGAGAAGAAATTTTAAAGTAGAGAATGAAGCATTTGTATGGATTTCAACAATGATTCAACATCATTTCATCAATCTAAGATATTTCTCAAGTGTCAAGTTATGCTATTTTGAAATTGCTAAAACCCTAGTTTGTAGAAATGGCCTCTAGCTCCAAAAACCCTAAGGATAAGGAACTATTTGAGGTTTAGCTAGTAAGTAATGAAGTTAAGCAACCAGACTTTAATGGCCCATACTAGAAGTTGCATACAAGAACGATCCTACTGGTGTGTTATTCATCATTCCACCAAAGGTTGTTATGGTTCAAGATGTAATAAAGTGTTACAATTACAAGATTGGAGGGATTGGTGATATGGAGATACAAAAAGATTACAATAAAATATGTGACAATGGAGTGTTAAAAGAAGAATTTAACATTGTTGAGAGAAAGGGACTAATGCGTGCCCTAGATTTTCCTACGGTCTTCAAGATAGAGTGGATTAGGATAGTTTTGAGAAAAATCCACGATGGATGCTTATGGTTGGAAGGAGGGCCTATCAAATTGACAAAAAGAATTATACATAGGGTTAGAGGTTATCCAACCCTAGATCGGCCAAAGAACTTGAAAAGTGACTCCAAGGAAGTCATTGAGAAGAACATAGGGGCATAATGAAATAAAAGAGGAATGACCATAGAAACCATCAAAGATCCACTCATAGAGTTTGCAATAAGGGTCATCTCACACAAATTCTACCTGTCAAGCTAACTAAACAATGCGCCATGCATTGCAGTGGATGTAGGATATAAAATTGTAAAGAAAGATCATACATATGATCTAGCAGAACTACAACTACAACAGATAATGGAGAACTTGAGAGTAATAAGAAGATCAAAAAATGCTCAATGTAAGTTTGGTTCAATTTTGATATGCACATTCTTTTATGTTTAGAATGAATTTCCCACATTTGACAAGATGGGTTGGAAGACAAATAGATCAGCTATTGTATAGATAAGTGAGTATATAGAGCAAATGGGAGACAATTTTGAATCCATTATGACTAGCTATTTTGAGGAATTTAAGAAGTCTATGAAGAAAAGGCTAAGAATTCCAATTTCCCTAATAGAGTAGTACATCAATGATATCTATTTTTTAGTTGATATTGATTATACTCGTTTCCAAACAACAATGCAGAGAGTTAGATGGCTAAGGCCACTAGGATATGAGATAAACATTGATGAGGCATCAGCTGCCATCACTGCATTACTTGCAGAAGAAATTGATAAAGGTGAAAAACCTTTTGGCACTTATGATGTTGTAAAATCAAAGGTGGAAATAGAATTGAAAACAACATCCACACTGAAAAAGAAAGACAAATTGGTCAAGAAACTTAAAGCCAGATTTGGAGAAGGAACTTTTGGAGATAATGATGAAGAAGATGATGAAGATGAAGAAGAATAGGGCTAAAGACCACTTGCTTTGACAAAAGGCATGGGTGAGGATGAAGAGGAAGAAGGTGCTGAGGAGGAACAAGCTAATGAAGCACCTGCAAAACCTAAGCCCAAGAAGAGGAAGGCTAGCACATAGCCTCCAGCCAAGCCAAAGAGCAAGAAAGTAGCCAAACCAAACCCTATTAAGCCTACTATTCCTCTCACAAGAGCTACTATAAGGGCTACTACTCAAAAGGAATAGGAGAAAATAAAAGAAAAGAATAAGGCTACTGAGCAACAAGGACTAGTAAAGAAGAAATTGAGAAGAAAATATGTTGCTCAACCTGACTCTGATGAAGAAAAGACTGAGTCAGAGGACACAAGCCAATTCAGAGTGGTAAGTTATGCATCTAAATCCAATTTAGAAAATATTTGTGATAATATTAAGGATAATGTAGACTTAACTGGCTTGAAAAGTATTGATTTTGGTAAGTTGAGTAGAGATGAGCAGAATATGATTGAGGAATCAATATATGCCATGATGGAAAAGTTCAAGAACACTCCACTTGAACTTGATAATTCAATGTCAAAAGATTTATATTCTATTGTTGAGAATAAATGAAATTATTGCCTCAATATGGAGAAAGAAATAAGAGAGTCCACATTGGCACAAGTGATGCCATAATTGTCAAGAGGAAAGATAACCAAGGAAAATAAGAAGCATGGGAAAAAAATTTCCCCTAAATATAGAGCCTTCAGCATTCTCCAAAATAAAATTGAAGATGTTGTTAATAAATCCAATAAGATGTGGGAATTGATATATGGTTTAACCACTGTTAAGCAAGGAGAAGAAGATCCCTTTGAGGGAAATAATGATGAGAAAAAGAAGGAGAATGATAAAGATGAGGAAACTAAGAAAGAAAAAGGTGATAACATAGTGGAGGTGACATAACAAGGAAAAGATGAAGTGGCAACAGCCAAGGAGCAAAAAATAAAATAGAGTGTGCCAAACACACAACTGCCACCTTTGAGCCCTCCACATGACACCTCTACACCTGCAGATACAATAACTATAAAGTATGTTCCTAACAACTTTGGTTAGAACATCAATCCATTGACTGTAGAGGATTTCAAGAAAATCCTTGACCAATCTACATTTCTAGCACAATTGTGCAATAATCCTAGTTTGGTCGATGTAGATGAATTAAAAAAAGTTGTAGATGACTTAACAAGGCACAAGGTGAATACACAAGAACCACCTTCTGACATCCCTATAGCTACAACTAGACAACCAAAAGTGCAAACAACAATAGACACATCTACAAAGGTTGACTCCACAGGTCAAGTCATGATGATTGAACACAAGACTCAGACTGCAAAGGAGAAAGAGCCTACAAAGGAACAAATAGGATAGATGGATACTTTTGTACCTACTCCACAAATACTTGGTGTACTACCCCAAATAATTGTAATTGACAAAGACAAATCAGAAGAGGACAAGGAAAGTCCAAAGGAAAAGGAGTAGGAAGCAATTCAAACATTGGTAAATCTACCAACCATTGGGACTCCTACAATGCTTTAGAACCTGAGCACTGATGTTATGCCACTAAAAATCTCTGCATTAGGCTTGAGCTCTACAAGAGTAGCAAGAGTACTTCATTATGGAGGCCCTACACTAGATGAAGAGATAGTCATTCCAAAATATGACTATGAAAATATAACACTTGAATGGATAAATATCATGCAAGAGGCATTAGAGAGAAAAAATATGTAGGAGATACTAAAAAATGAGTACAAAAAAAAGCAAGCTTTAAATGAGATCAATGACATCTGCTTAGATGCCTTCAGCTTGCAACCACCTGATGAAACAAAGAATATATTAGAACAATTGTCAGATATTATTGAACAGGTGATAAATAAGGACCAAGATGCAAATGTCAAATTAATGGAATGGTCTAAGAAGAAATTCTAGGAAAAGGTAAATGAAAGGATATCTAGTAAAATAGCACTATCACAGTTAGAGCTAGCAAATAAGATAGAAAAAGTAAAGAAGGTACTTGAGAGTATATTCTCATTATACACAAAATTGTGTGATCCTTTAATCTTTACACAAGAAACTAGCTAGAGGATATTGAGCTTGGAGAGAAACTTGAAAATATCTGGCATGCAATTGCCACAAGATCCAACTCAAAGTGAGAATCACTTCAATATTGTGCTTTACACTCAAAAGGAACTAGCTATACTGACAATAGAAGAGGCTAATACTAGAGCAAAACTAGTTCAAATACAAGCTGCCCTGACACCCCACATGGAGGTTCTATAGAAGGAACTAGCCCATGCAGAAAATGTATTGAAGAAATATCCAAATCTTTCAGTATTAGATAGCTTAGTTCATCTTGCAACAGAGACAACAATACAAATTAAATCCCTAGAAGTTACAATACAAAATTGGGATGTTGCTCTAAGAATTGCAATGGAAGTAAACAAGACCTTCTTGGCTAAATACTCAGTCAAAGTATAGACCCTTTGACATAAGTGTCAAAAAGGGGGGGAAATTGTAAAAGGAGATAAAGGATCCAGAAGGAGATTTAATTTGCAAGAGGAGACATGTGAAAGGGGGAGAAAAACAGAGAAAAGAACAATTAAAGGGGGAGAAAACAACATAAAGAGCAAAAATATGGCATATCAGCACAAAGACTATTAGATTAAAAATTAGCATAAGGAAAATCTACTAAGAGAGATTTTGGATATAGAAAAGCCACATCAACTCAGGGGGAGTTACAAGTTTTTGAGGTATATAGTCCTTCACAAAATTTTGAACAATTTTGAAGTTTTGTAAATATGCTAAACTATGATTATATTATGCTTAAGGCAGATAGATACATCATGTATAGTTAAGTGTTTTTGACACTCATGTCAAAGGGGGAGATTTTTTATCTCAAAATGGTTTTGACAATTGAGTGCCAACACACTTAAGTTATTTACTAGTTCATGTCGAGCTAGTAACATATGTCGAGTATAATATATACAAGTGCTGAGTTGCAATAGGTGCCAAGTTAGAAATATAGTAAGTGCTAAGTCACTTAGGTGCTGAGTAAATAGATAGTGCCAAGTAAGTAAATGTGTTGAGTGAAAAATATATGTTGAGCATATTTAGGTGCCAAGCCAGACATAATTTTAGTATGTATTGAGCAACAATTTTATCAAGTGTCGAGTAACACAGTATTGACATAGTAGTTTGTGCTTTACCAAACTAAGATGTAAACCATTTTGCATGATAGCTAATGGGTAGATCTCAAAGCTTAGAGATAAGATCAAATCTATTTGATCCCCTGTGTAATCAACATGCAACCAATCAAAAAAATGGAATGCAAAAGAGGCAAAAAGGATGAATCTCAGTTGCAGATTCATACCTAACCCTAAGTGACGAAAACCTTTTAAGGAGGTCAAAGCCCCATAATTTAGTAGAGTGAAAAAGAGAAGAATATGATACAAGTGAGCGAAGAATAGAAGGAGTAAAAGGGGTGAAGTGATAAGAGGACATTAAAGGTGACTTAATAGAATAGAGGAATTGCAATATTAGTTAGCGGAATAGAGTATCAGCATTACAACAGCTTCATATTAGATCAGTAAGGATTAGATTGGACTAAATAGTGATCTAGAATTAGCAATATCAAATTGTAAGTGATTAGGTCAAACATTCTACTATACTCTCGAACAATTGTATTAGCAGAATTAAATCCTATGGACTTAGGTTGGTTTAATAGCCATTGTATAAATCCTTTAACAAGGTGACATTCCAAGTGAATATTTTTTAAATCCTTTAGATAGGTACACTTCTAATAGGGTGTAAAAGCCTTTAATAGGGTAGCTCTTTCATAGGGCAACTTTGTAACATTGACAAGTTACATTATTGTTGCAGTAGTGAGTTGTGGGTGTCATCCCTACCCCAGTTTTACCTTCTCATTTTGGAGGGTTTCTGGGTGATCAAATATGGTGCCAACTATTTCTATGCATGTTTTTACTTTCATGTTATTTAAATATGTTTCATGCATGTATTGATTAATGTTAAAAAAATTAATTCACCTCCCCTCTCAGAAGTATACTTCCCACTTGTAAATTCCAACAAGAAGTAACCTCTACTTCATCTATCAAGCTACAAACTTCATCTTCATCAACTGAGTTGGGATCATCAACTATGGATATGGTGGCTACTTTAGACATGAGCACATCAGTTCTAAGCACACCAATTTTGGGTACTATAATTTTGGCTTCATCAATTTTGGATTCTTCAAATATTTCTGTAAGTATTCCCTCAATTAGTACAGTATCAACTTTTACTACAAGCCCATGTATGTCTACCATTATTTCCATTCCAGATATAAAAGTAATTGTTGGAAATGTAGATGGAGTAATTGAGAGGGAGGGTGAATTAGTTAGCACAAAAGCATTACTCACAGATCCTTTTAGATGTTTCATAAAACTAATTACTATTGTCACTCGATAAACATATTAAAAATGTTGTAACTCAGTAAATGCAATGTATTTTATACTTTAATAGATGTTAAGCATTCATAGTGATTAACTTGCAAGCATAAAGAAATAAAATGAAGACATGAGACACCAGGATTTAACCTGGAAACCCAATATGGGAAAAACCACCAAGTAACTAGCTACTGATTTTCACTCTTCTGAGGTGAGCCCTGTTAGGAGACAACCTCATTAAAGGTTACAAAACACACTGTTAGGTGTGACCTTGTTAGAGGATTTAATCACCCTATTAGGAGTGGCCTTGTAAGAGGTCTTAAAATAATTCAATGGAACTGTCACCTTGATAGAGGATTTACAACTGCTTGTTAAACCAACTCTGTTAAGGAATTTTGGAATCACTACTACAATGGTAAGAAAGTAACAATGAAATGACCTAATAGAGATGCAACTGAATTGCTGATAATAGATATATGTTCTGCTTGATATTAGATCCTTCTTGATTGGATGTTTTTTTGCTGCTCTAGAAGGATATCTAACCATCCTTCAGATTTTCTCGCACACTTTCCTTCTCAATCAATCAATACACTTGCATACTCACTCATACTTTAGAATCTCAACTTGACCTTTCATATATACCATCCAAATTATCAAGTCAGCTTATTCACAACTTATAATGACCAATAATTATTACCTCAGTTGGCTAAAAATAATACTTGAAATAATTAAACTTCATTTCTCAAATCAACAAAATCCATCATTGGTCGACCTTGCTCGGTAAACACTGGTCCTGACATGATTTCTTGTGTTGACCAACAGATGTTTGGTTAACATTGCAAACTTGCAAAATCTTTTGGAAACTGAGTGAACTTGATGAACACTATCTTTGACCAACTTTCCTTCATTAACCACGATAGCTTGGTTAACACTACTTTCTTCCATAATCTCCTTCAATGGCTAAGTGAGCTCAGTAGACACTGTCTTCATAGAGTACTCTCCAAGAATGCTTGGTAGACAAGAGAAACTATCTTTTTGACCAAGTGAGCGCAGTAAGCACTGTCTGATAGCTGATATGAAATTTGTGTAACATCAAAGACAGCACATAATTAGACAATTATATCCAACAATCTCCCTCTTTGGCATTGATGGCAACACAACATGTCATAGCACAATGAAATTTGAAAATAGGATCTTCTCTAATAGAAAGTTTCTCCCTCTTATATTTTTTATACTATAAGCTTCTCTTATTCAATAATCTCCCTCTATAAAGGAATTACATAGCTTCTTCCTCAAAACAAATTTCAAAAAGATATGACAATAAACTCTCCCTCATACAAATTTCTAAAAGATATGATAGTAAACTCTCCCTCTTTTACAACACATGCCAAAGATAACACATACCAAATGAGTATCAATGTACCTTGAGTACTGATTCATATGGAATGTTATCTTGATTATGCTACATCAACTAATAGATCTTCAACTTGGTTCTTCTTGATGCATCACTAAAACTTCATTTTAGTGAGCTTCAAATAGGGGAATAACCCCTAGCTGACCTCTAAGATACAAGAATGCATCCTTAGGTAATGGCTTGGTAAATATGGCTGCAATCTATTCTTTTTTATACACATATTCCAATCTAATTTCTTTTTCCTACACCAATTCTCTAACAATATGATATTTTATAGCAATATTCTTGGTTTTGGAATGCATCACTAGATTCTTAGATATGTTAATTGCAATTTTATTATCACAAAACATGACAATTGGTTCTTTGATCTCAACCTTCATGGCTTCCAACAACTATTTAAACCAAAAAATATTAGAATAATTCACTGTTGCTACAACATATTCTGCCTCTACTATAGATTGGGATGTGCAATTTTTCTTTTTGCTTGTCCAAGATACCAATCTTTTTCCAAGAAAGAATACCCCTTCACTTGAACTCTTTCTATCATCCATATTTCTAGCCCAATCAGCATCAGTAAACACTTTTAGGTCAATATTTCCTCCAAGTTTATACCATAGACCATAATCTTTAGTGCCTTTCAAATATCTCAAGATTCTTTTGATTGCCATCATATGATTTTCTCTGGGTTTAGCTAAGAATCTTGCTACTATACCAATTGCAAGAGCAATGTCAGGTCTTGTATGGACCACATATTGTAATTTTTTAATCATTGATCTATATAAGGTCTGATCTACCTCTTTTGAATCATCATCTTTGGTAAGCTTTAATCCAGTACACATGGGGGTTCCAACTTGTTTAGAATCTTCCATACCAAACTTCTTGAGTATCTCCTTGATATACTTAGACTAAGTGATGTAGATACCATTCTTGCTCTATTGTATCTGTAATCCAACAAAGAACTTAATCTCACCAAACATAGACATTTCAAACTCTTTGTTCATTTTCTCTAAAAATTCTTTGCATAGATCATCATTCCCTATAAATAAAGTATCATCCAAAAATATTTCTACCAATACATTCTTGTTATCTGGTCCTTCCTTGATGTACAAACTATTATTATCATTAGTTCTTTAGAAACCAATTTGGATAAGGTAGTTGTGTAACCTTTTATACCATGCTCTAGGAGCTTGTTTTAGACCATACAATGCTTTGTGTAATTTGTAGATCATGTCCTTTCTGTCTAGATCAACAAAACCTTATAGTTGTTCAATATAGACTTCTTCATCAAGAATACCATTGAGAAATGTAGATTTAACATCCATTTGATATACCTTAAATCTTTTATATGCTACATATGAAAGTAAGGTCCTAACACCTTCCAATCTTGCAACGAAAACAAAAGTCTCACCATAATCAATGCCTTCTTCTTGAGGGTAGCTTGTACATACCAATCTAGCTTTGTTTCTTGATACCTTACCATCTTCATTCAAATTATTCCTCAATACCCATTTTGTTCCAATCACATTTTTTTCTTTAGGCCTAGGTACAAGAGTCCAAATTTTGTTCTTTTATATTTTCTCTATTTCTTCATTCATAGTCTCAATCCAACTTTCATTTTCCAATGCATCTTTAACATTTCTAGGTTCAAAATCAGCAAGTAAACATGTACCTTTTAGCTTACTTCTTGTCATAGCACCTTCTAATTTATCTTCAATAATTTGATCTGGTGCATGATGCCTTCTAACATACTTGGCCAATACAGGTTCTTTTTCTTTTGATTGATTTCCATTGTCTTCCTTTTGAATTTCAACTTCTGGCTCTGGTTGTTCTATCTACAACTTAGGTCCTCCAGACTCGATAGGTGTTGGCTTGGTAGCTTTAGATTGTGACTCGGTTTGAACTTCTTGCAACTCGGTGACTAAGGAAAACTTGGGAGTAGAAGCCTCCTTATTGACAGATGTGTCTGGCAACATATCAGGTTCAATGTAAACAAATCTCATGTAATCTTTTGGTTCCTTTTTACTTTCTTCTTTAGCCCTTTCTGCAAACTCATCAATTCTCACATGTGCACTTTCTATGATTTTATGAGTAGACAAATTCAAACATCTATATGCCTTACTTCTACAAGAATATCCTAGGAATATAGCTTCATCACCCTTCATATCAAAATTTCCTTTTCTAGATTCTTTTAAGATATAACATTTACTTCCAAATACTTTCAGGTAACTTACATTGGGTTTATAGCCATACCATAGCTCATAGGGAGTTTTAAATGAGTCCTTCAATTGTACTTAGTTTAAGGTATAAACTGCTGCTGATAGCTTCCTTCCATTATTTGATAGCAATGTTTTTTCCAATCATTAGAGTCCTTGCACAATCCATGATAGATATGTTTCTCCTTTCAGCTATTTCATTCTACTCAAGAGTTCTAGGGGCTGATACCTGTCTTTTGATTCCTCTTTCAATGCAAAAGTTATTGAATTCATTGGAGATGAATTCACCACCTCTATTTGATCTTAAGCATTTTAGTCTTTTCCCTATTTCTTTCTCTATTATTGCTAGATACCATTTGAATTTCTCAAATGCTTCTGACTTTTCTCTAAGATACATAATAGTCATCAACAACAAGAATAAACAAATTTTCTCTAGTATAGCTTTCTATTCCAATAGGTCCACACAAATTAGTATGCAAAATCTCTAAGATATCTTTAGATTGATAGTTTTTTCTTTTAAAACTAGTCTTTCCCATTTTGCCAATCTAACAATTCTTGCATAAACCAACATCTAGTTTCTTCAAACTAGAAATGCCTCTCAATTTTCTAAATTTTCTTATTTTCACCATGTTATCAAAATTTACATGACATGACCTTCTGTGCCATAACTAGCTTTCTTCAACTTGAGCAATAAAACATGAGCAATCACCAAGATCAATATAGAATAGGTTACCTTTTGTTTGCTTTCCTAATCCAATTAGTTTTTCTTTGTCATCTAGTAGTCTTGCCTTGCCATGCATGAATTCCACCTTGAATCCAGTGTTTATTAGATATGTCACACTCAGTAGATTATGTTTTAGTCCTTCAACCCAATAGGCATTGTCACATACAAGTTCTTTGGTTAATGAGATTTGACCTTGCCCTTTTATGCAACAAGGTTCATTATTTCCAAACCTTACACTACCACCATCATAGTCTTCAAAGTGTTCAAACTTTGTTTTTTCACCAGTCATATGATGTGAACATCCACTATCTATGATCCATGTATCAATTTTTGCTCGCATGAGAGATAAGTGACATCTTATCTTCTTCATCATAATTAGATTCATTTTTCATAGCTATGTAAACTATTTCATCTTCACTATTATTAGAATCCTTAGCCATAAAAAAGTCTTCTTACCTTTGTCCTTGAATGATTTGTGATTTTTGAAATCCTTCTTACCATTGCACTTGTGACTCTTCTTTTCATCCTTGATTTCTTTGTTTGGACACCTACCAGCAATATGACCAACCTCTTCACATGAAAAATAGATTAAGGGAACTTTACCTTTGTATTTTCTTCTGCCTCTAGAATATTTCCTTGTAAGTAGAGCTTCAACAACTTCAAGGTCACTATTAGAACTTTCCTCTGATTCTTCTTCACTTTCTGACAAAATATCCTTTATTTTCTTTCCTTTATCCTTAAGTAAAAGCTTGGCCTCAAATGCAGATTCATTATTCTTGGAAGCTGGAACATAATTGTCATAATTATCTAGCTCAAAGGTTGTCAATCTTCCAACTAAGGTATCTAAAGTTATCTTATGATTTTTCTGACATCTTCTTTCTTGAATAGCATATACTCTAATTGCATAGATATGGAGCAATGTTTTGAGAACTTTACTTACAACAATTTCTTCCTTGATTTCTCCTCCAGATGCTTTGATTGCACTAACACTGGCTTTCATTCTTTCCACATATTTGGCAACATTTTCATCTTCTCTCATTCTCATCTAATCAAATTATTCTCTAGGGCTTTCAACTTTGGCTCTTTTGAAATTATCATCACCACCATAGATGTCCTTTATCTTATTCCACATTTCAAAAGCAATTTTGTAGTCCTTGATATCATCAAATTCCTCATAGCTAAGAGTAAATGAAATATCTATCATCATGGTATTATGATTATTTTTCCCAGCAATGTCTCCAATAGATAATGTACCACTAGGATTTTTATATTCTTCATCAAGATATTTACACCCTAAATCACCAATGGAAGCTAGATGAAGTCTCATAAGTGCCTACCATGCTGAAGAGTTTTCTCTATTAAGATTTGGAATTTCTCTTTTGTAAGACATCCTAATCTTTAGCTTAGGTCCTTGAAACCTTTTCTGCAAGCACCAAAAGCTTTGATACCAATTGTTGAAAATGTGGATGGAGTAACTGAGAAGGTAGGGTGAATTAGTTAGCACAAAAATTTTTCTCACAGATCCTTTTAGATGTTTGATACAACTAATTACTACTGTCACTCGGTAAACATATTAAAAATGTTGTAATCGATAAATGCAGTGTATGTTATACTTTAATAGATCTTAAGCATTCATAGTGATTAACTTGCAAGCATAAAGAAATAACATGAACACATGAGACACCAAGATTCAATGTGGAACCCAATATGGAAAAACCACCAAGTAACTAGCTGCTGATTTTCACTCTTCTAAAGTGAGCCTTGTTAGGAGCCAACCTATTTAGAGGTTACAAAACACAATGTTAGGTGTGACCTTGTTAGAGGATTTAATCACCCTATTAGGAGTGGCCTTACAAGAGGTCTTAAAACAATTCAATGGAACTGTCACCTCGTTAGAAGATTTACAACTGCCTATTAAACCAACTCTATTAAGAGATTTTGGAATCACTGCTACAATGGTAAGAAAGTAACAATGAAATGACCTGATAGAGATGCAACTGAATTGTTTATAATAGATCTCTATTCTTCTTGATATTAGCTCCTTCTTTATCAAATGTTACTTTGTTGGTCCACAAGGATACTTGACCATCCTTTAGATTTGCTCACACACTTTCCCTCTCAATCAATCAATACACTTGCATACTCACTCATATTTTAGAATCTCAACGTGACCTTTCATATACACCATCCAGATTATCAAGTCGGATTATTCACAACTTATAATGAACAATAATTATTATCTCAATTGGCTAAAAACAATATTTGAAATAATTAAACTTCATTTCCCAAATCAACAAAATCCTTCATTCATCGACCCTGCTCGGTAAACATTGGTCCTAATATGATTTCCTGTGTTGACCAACAGACACTTAGTTAACACTACAAACTTGTAAAATCCTTTGGAAACTAAGTGGACTTGGTGAACACTA
Organism: Cupressus sempervirens; assembly: GCA_028749045.1. Lineage (NCBI taxonomy): Eukaryota > Viridiplantae > Streptophyta > Pinopsida > Cupressales > Cupressaceae > Cupressus > Cupressus sempervirens. The sequence goes on from CM053786.1 coordinate 874,700,169, forward strand.
TCTTTGACCAACTTTCCTTCATTAACCATGAGAGCTCAGTTAACATTGCTTTCTGCCATAATTTCCTTTGACGGTTGAAAGAGTTCAGTAGACACTATCTTTGTAGAGTAATATCTAGGAATGCTCAGTAGAAAAAAGAAATTGTCTTGCTAACCAAATGAGCTTGGTAAGCACTGTCTAATAGCTGATATGAAATTTTTGTAATATCAAAGACAACACACAATTAGACAATTGTATCCAACAACAATAAGTGTAAGGACAATTGAGCCTAAGGTTCAACTGAGTACAAAATTTTTGGGGAAAGAAAAGGAGATAGAAGAAGTGTTGGAGTTGATGAAATCCAGCTTCGAAGATGCCCAAGATCACCTGCATGTGAAAACCTATCAAAGGGAAACCAAGGAAGGAAGAGCGTGGAGCAAGGGAAAAACCCTAAATGGACATGAGAGAGAAAATATGCAAACACAAGAAAAAATTTATTTACAATAGAATGCAATGAGATGTTGTCATACAATGAGGGAGCCCGAATATAAAGAGCTCCAAGAATCTTCTAGAACAAGCTAGAAGATGCTAGGAGATAAGTGTGACAACTAAGCATACATACACATAAGGTGGAAAATCCTCAAACAATGTGAGAGGATAAGTATGACTTAGGAGAGAAAAAACTCCTGTATTGTCAACAACTTATAACTAAATCCTAGACTACAACTAATAAATAAAATGCATTTACCTAAGTAAGCTTAAGTAAATAGAATAAATAATTAGTAAATTAATTATTTACTCTAATAGGAAGACATTGAATTAGATGAGGAAATAGTAATCCCCAATTGGGACATTTACAAGCTTACTCTAGACCAAATGCAAACATTTGGTTAACTCCTCTAGAAAAAAGGCTAAGAGAGGAGAGAGATAAAGAGTACAAAATAATTGAAGATGCTAAGAAAATTTTGGTAAAGGCCATAGGAATTGAGATTGATTCTTCTCAACCTATTATGTATCAACTAGAAGAAGCAATCCACAAATTCAATGAAGACATTGATGGACAAGATAAGCTAGTGGAGAAGGTTGAAAAGAAATTTGATAATAAAGTGCTTGAGCACATTGCTTAGCAAATAGCCATTCATTAAGTAGAGCTTTCTAGATTTTTTTTCAATTTAGAAATATCTTGTTTAAATGCATCATCATTTTTTGCGAAACTATGTGATGTTTCTAAGTTTACAAAAGAAATAAAGGATAAATTATCCAAAATAGATGAAGATATAAGGCTAGTGCTCAGCAACTACAACTTGACCCTAGTTATACTTTGGCATTATGTTCACATGATGAAGATAGAGATGGAATGTGAGGGTCAATGTGCTCAAATTTCTTCCCTAATCATGGTTTCAACCTGTATTATATGTAGAATTTGATGAAAGCCAACTTCACAGGTGACCAAGATCACCTGCATGCAAATAATCTTCTAAAGAGACACCAAAGAAGGAAAGGTAGAACTTGGAGAATGTCAATGGTGTGAGAGAAATTATATTTCAACAATAAAAATGAAATTGTTGTACTAAAATACAATGGGAGAGCCTATTTATGAAGGCCTCTAGGAAGCTTCCAGAACAAGGTAGAAAGCGCTAGGAGATAAGTGTGACAACTAAGCATACAACCACAAAAGGTGGATTACACTCCATGTAGGTGAGAAGATAAGTATGATTAGGTAGGAAAAAACTCTCGTGTTGTCAACAACTCCTAGATGGCAACTAATAACTAAATGCATTTATCTAAGTAAACTTAAGTAAAGCATAAATAATAAATAATAAATATTTACTCTAACACCCCCCTTGAGTGCAACTCAGGGGAATGCACTTAATCTTACAAAAAGATAAGATGAAATGCAAAATGGGTCTTGGCAAAAAGGCCAAGAAAGGTACCCATGTACAAATGCAAATAAATGCAACCTCAAAAAATGGGGAAAGAGAGAAAAACACATGGGAAAAACCCTCCCCCAAAAAAGAGGTAAGTACAAACATGCTAGAAAACATGAAGGAAGGAAGACCTCAACAAGACCCCCCAAGGGAAAATTTTGTAACCCCAAGCATAGACTGCAACTAAAGATAGCGTGGTGATGCAAAAGGTTTGGTGAAGATGTCAGCAACCTGTGTGTTAATAGAAATATACTCCAAAGAGATAAAACCATCCTAAATCAACTGATGGATGAAGTATATATGCAGCTTAATATGTTTGTTGTGTTGATGATCCACTAGGTTGCGAGAAATGTGAATGGCACTTTGATTATTGCACCACAAAATAGTGGGATGATCATGATGAAAACCAAACTTCATCATCAACTGCCAAAGCCATAAGATCTTCTGACTAGTAAGAACTATTGCCCTATAGTCAGCCTCTATAGATGAAAGTGTGCAAGCATGCTTCTTCTTGTATGACCACATGATAGCACTAGAGTCAAGACAAAACACAAAGCCAGAATAGACTTCTGATCATCAAAATCACCAACCCAATCAGAGTCAATGTAGCCAATTGTTAGTACAAAGTAACATCTATGAAAGGTGAAGAGCAGGAGGTAGACAAAGTGACACCCAACTGAAAAGGTGTTGGAAAAGGCTTGCAATAAAGCATATCAAAGTGACGAAGCATGTCAAGAGCATACTTCTTCTGAGAAAAAAATCCTAGCAGAGGATTGAACAATCTGTAGCACAAGAAAATAGTGCAGGAAGCCAAGATCAGTCATCTCAAACTAGCCCATCAATGCATGCTAAACATCTTGAAGCATAGAGGATGAGCTATGTCTAAGGATAAGATCATCAACATAGAGGACAAGAATCAAAATCAAAATCTCCAACACATTGAATGTACACTGTAGGATCAGAATGGTAGCAGGTGAAGCATGTAGAAAGCATAAAAGAGTCCATCTTCTCATACCAAGCCTGAGGGGCTTGTTTGAGACCATACAATGAGTGTTGAAGTTAGAAAACCAAGGAGGAATCTTGCACAAAGCCCTGAGGTTGCTCCATGTAAATTTCCTTAGTGAGATCACCATGCAAGAAAGCACTCTTCACATCCATCTGAAAAATAGGCCATCCCTATGACGTTGCGAGGGATAATACAAGGTAGATATAATTCATCTTGGTGATAGGGGCAAATGTCTTAGTGTAGTCAATACCCTCAACTTGCAAAAAACCCTTCACAACAAGATGAGCCTTGTGCTTATCAATCGAACCATCAATAGAAAACTTAGTACGATAGATCCATTTGCATCACACTAGCTTTCTTCCCTTAGGAAGAGTACAAAGATCCCAAGTATGATTCTTCATCAAAGAAGAATACTCCTCATCCATGGAACTATCCCACTCTAAATGTCCTATCACTTCTACAAATGTCTAAGGATCATCACAAATAGCATGACTAATAAGACTAGAATCAGTGTATGAGAATGGGTATGATGGGAAGTGGAAGAGTCACCAGCTAAAGATCTTACAGACTCAACTATAGCTTGAGCCCATTTAGGTATTTGTGGAGGATCTTGTGGTGGAGGTAAATAAGGATCACCAAGATCATCATCATCATCATTTATAAAATAGTCTGGAAGAGAGGAGGGAGTAATGGGAAGTAAAGTAGGCACTGGAGGTAGGGTATGGACTACAGGAAGGCTCTAATCAAATTGGACATCTCATCGAAATAGGATCTCTCTAAAATCAAGATCAAACAACCTATAAGCCTTAACATCCTCATAGTAGCCAACAAAAATGAGTGGTCATCTCTTTCGTTCTATTGCTTTCTTCTGAGAATCAGGTATAAATGCCCATGTTGAGATCCCAAAAACTCAGAATGATGAAACATCAGGCTTGACATGAGACCAAGCCTCCTTAGGAGTCATATGTTGAATTGCCTTGTGAGGCATTTGATTCTGAATATAATTGGCACAATTGAATGCCTCTACCCAAAAACACGAATCCATGGACCTAGACTGAATCATACAATTATTCATCTCCCAAAGTGTTATGTTCTTTCTCTCAGCCACACTATTTTGCTGAGGGGTGTAGGGCATTGAAAATTGATGTTGAAGACCATGTTCAGAGAAAAAATCCTTGAAAGCTTGATTCAAATACTCTCCTCCATTTTCTATGCATATCCATTGAATAAAAAGACCAAACTACTTCTCTACAAATATCTTCTTGAAAGGAATCAAAGACATCAGACTTGTACTTGAGAAAGTACACCCATATGTGTCTGGAGAAGTCATCAATGAATGTAAGCACATATCTAGCACTAGAAAAAGGAGTAGGAAATGACATGAGATCAGTATGAATCAACTCCAAAGGTTCCAAAGCATGAGTGACTCATCCTTGTGGAAAATAATTCCTATGTTGCTTGCCAAGTGCACAACCTTGACAAACACCATTTGTACAAGAAATCTTGGGAAGCCCAAGAACAAGTGCCTATGTGCTCATCTGCTGAAGATAGCTACAATTGACATGGCCCAAATTATCATGCCAAAGTTTTCTTACTAAATTTGCATGCGCAACAAGACATGAACCTCTATCATCAAAATACTCAAATCCATCAAATTTGTAGAGGCAAGATGTAAAGTCAACACTTCTAGTAGCCACAATCATCTCAAAATTGTGTAAGTCTCAGATAACCACATCATGTGGTGAGAACTCAACTATCTTACTAGAGCTAGAGTGGAAAATCTAATAGATGGACAATAGGTTCATCAAAATTTTAGGGACACAAAGAACATCCTAAAGAGAGCACCTAACTAGTGCAATAGAACCAGAACCCATAACTAAAAGTTGTGATGAGTTCCCAATAGCAATCTATGAGGTAACATAAGGAGAAAGTGAGGTGATCAAGTGCAAAGTATTTTTCATATGGTGAGAGGCACCAGAATCAAGAATCCAAGTAGGCCCTGAAGTCATAGCTCAAGTAGAAAGAGCATGACCTTTCCCTACAGGGAGGATGTAGACTTAGGAGTTGAAATATGATGCTCCTACACCTAGAAATGAGATGTCCATCCTTGCCACAAAAACTATAGGTCTCACTTGATTTCTTCTTGGTCTTGGAGGTAGACTTAGTAGAATTCAAAGAATCTTTACCTTTAGGAGGGTTAGCTAGAGGTTTAGGATCAGTTTTGGGTGTATCTTTCTTCAATTTTTCTTTCTGCTTTGATTTCCCCTTAGAATATTAAGCAACCAATGCTTGGTTGGAAGAGCCAAAGGAATCCACCTATTGGATCTTTTCCTATTCCTATGTCAACGGATCAAAAAATGTCTCAAATGAAAACATCTAATGTCTATTACCCAAAGCATCCATAGTGGAGTAGAAAGTGGAAGAGAAGATTCGATACTGTCCTCACAACTTTGAGAGTATCAAAAAGATGCACTCATCCTCTATCTTGTTTTTCCCACATCCTTGCAAAATTGTATGCAGATATTTGAAATTCATCAAGAAGTCTTCAATTATGGGGAAGCTAGCTAGTGTTAAAGAGGTCAACTCTACATCAAGCTGTAGTGTCTAGAACTCATTCACTATGGAAAAAAAGGTTTAGAATTTTGTCCAAATAGCCCACGGAGTGGTCAAACCATCCAAGTGAAATAATAGACTATCTGAGATGTTAAGTGCAATTAATCCCATGGCCTCATCCATTTTTTTTCTATGCTAAAGAACCTTAAAAGGGTGCTACAAAATAGGTTGGTTCTCATCTAGACATGACCATAAGCCTCTTGACATGAGAAGCCTAGTCATTTGTGCTTTCTAGGTGTGACAGTTATGTGGCATGAGCTAGGTCAGAAAAGGATTTGACATTGAGAGAAGAAGATAGAAGTAGAAGGGTCTTATTCTAAAGTAAATTATAGAAAAGAAAATGCCCCCCGACAAAAAAACACAACTATATAAAGCACGAAAACTGAGAAAAGAACCTAGATTTTGGATGCAGAGAAGGAGGAAACAGAAATCTCTAATTCAATGCTGAAAATGAGAGGTCAAATGAACTTTGAATGAGATGAAACTAGAATCATTGTCTCTATCTATAAACCAGCTTTTTGGCACTTCTTTCAGATCAGAAAAAGACTCCATATGCTCAAGTTATGGCCAAAAAACCAACTGTTGCTCCAAAAAAAAGTTCACTGGAAAATTATAGACACAACAAAAAATTTGATGGTCATATGGTCGTCAACTAGATGTTCCTAAAAAAATCTGGCTACTAGAATATGACATCAGCCACCAAAATATGACATCACCCTATCAGAGAGTGACATCAGTAAGTGGGCCTGGGCTGATGACGTAAGTCTACGTAAAAGTGGTGTCACCATACAAAATGCTAATGTTAGCAGGTAGAAAGTTGATGTATTCAAACACAAAGATGACATAATGACACTAGAAGATGACATCACATGGGTTAGAGGTTTGGCAGTGATTTTGCTGGCAGAGGTTGCGGCCAAGCAGAGATCATCGGTGGTGCCATGACTGTGGGTGGTATGTCGATGATGCAACAATGGCCACAGAGTGGTGACTGAAGTTTGGTGGCTTTGCAATGGTGCTATCAATGGTAGTGGCACTGAAGTAGTGCACTAGCTGGGTGGTGCCATTGTCACAATGGCACGATGACACTACTCCTTTTTATTTTTATTTTTTGAGCAATAAATGCATCCGTACAGCCTCTTAGGGGGAAATTTTTTTTTGCTAGATGCTACTGAAGCCACATTTTGAAATTTTTATATGAATCTTGATTATAACCGGCGTTCTAAATCAATGGAAACATTCATTTAAGCTCAAGGTGCCCCAAAAAATGCTCTTCCACCTAATTGAATAAAAAATCACAAACAAACTAGGGTTTGTGTCTCTGAATCCTACTTCAAAATTCCTTTAACCAAGAAACAATGTGGAGACTTTGCTATAATGTAGAAGTTGATGAAACCCAACTTCACAACTTGCCAAGATCACCTACATGCAAATAGCTTGTTGAAGAGAAACTGAAGAAGGAAAGGTAGAGCTTGGAGAATCTCAACGGTGTGAGAGAAATTATATTGCAACAATGAAAAATAAAATTGTTGTACAAAAATACAATGGCAAAGCCTGTTTATAAAGGCCTCTAGGAAGCTTCTAGAACAAGCTAGAAAGCACTAAGAGATAAGTGTGACAACTAAGCATACATCCACAAAAGGTGGAATACCCTCCATGTAGGTGAGAAGATAAGTATGATTAGATAGAAATAAACTCCCGTGTTGTCAACAACTCCTAGATCAAAAATAATAACTAAATGAATTTATCTAAGTAAACTTAAGTAAAGTGTAAATAATAAATTATTATTATTTACTCTAGCATTATACTCTTTAAGTTTTAATGTAGTTTTCATTTAACATACTTAAGCTAACTGCATAAGTTGACATCAAGTTACCATCTAATGTCTTAATAGTCTTCTGAGCGAAAAAAACAAAACAAAAAAAAGCCTGTTAAAATACTTAGCAGATGTCAACGGAGGTTCCAGAGGAAGGACTTCCATATGAATACGAAAATGAAGCTTTGTGGTATTTTTTATCATTTCTTTTTCCTTCTATGTTGAAATTTTTTTTTCTTACATTAGACGTAGAAAATAATTCATAATTATAAACAAGATTGTGAATCACATTATTTTATAATAATAATAATAAAATTTGGGTTGGTAAATGTGGAGTTTTCAACTAGTATGTATTATTTTTCTAACATTTAATTTAGTTTTGAATTGTTGTTGTGGTGAGATATCAATTAAAATTTCATAATTATTATTGTATATTTAAAATGTCATTAATATAACTATTTATAATAAAAAAATATAATTAAGGGGTTGACTCATTTATATAAAGTTTTCAACTAGTATTTGTTGTTCTCATCATGGGTGTGTAGTCATACTCATACCAATATATACAATCCTTATGTTATCTCGATTCAGATAACATATTATAGCATTAATTATTTAAACAACATGTCACATATAAGGAATAAAAAATACTAATTCTAGCTTTATGGTCAAGGTTTTTCTAGAAAGAACATAATTTTATTTATTGCATTCTAATTTAAAAGATCGACTTTCAAGGACAAGGGTTATCAAAATACATTGTCAAAAAACTATGAAAGCATTTTCAATGTCATAATAAAAGCTCATATGATAGATTCTATAGTGTTCATTTTGATGTAAGACAATTTCCATGAGAAGTAATTCAAATGTATGTCAAAACATCAATGGAAGAATATATCACAAAAGATACAATATTAGACAATAAACTTGTCCAAATCAAATTTCATGGCCTTGAAAATATAAGGAATGTCAAGGAAACATAAATATATTGCCAAACTTCTAATGTCATGTACTAGGGATAACACATCAACAAATAAACATAATAACTTATAGAATCTATATATTTGTGTACAATAAATGAGTCCAATACAACATTTTTTAAAAAAAAGTTAAAATAAATGGTTGAACTAGTGGTTTGCTACATTGCTAAGCTAAGAAGTGGCATAGTAAATTCAAATTTAGATGATAAAAAATTATAAACAAAGATATCATTGGATATTAGACTATGAGTTTTGTAATTGACTCTTAAGAATATGACTTTTAAAATAGTTGTTATTCTCTACAAAATTGAATATAATTTCTTAAGCATGCATATATCTTGTATAAATTCTTGTTGATTTAACTATACATTTTATATTGATATCGATGTACGTTATGTTGGAATTTACAAGTGGGAAGTATACTTCTGAGAGGGGGGGTGAATCAAAAGTACCAAACTTTAAGCTATAAAACTTTTAACTGAAATCAATACATGCATGTAACATATCTAAATAACATGAAAGTAAAGGCATGCATGAAAATAGATGACACAATATTTGATCACCCAGAAACCCTCCAAAATGAGAAGGTAAAACTGGGGTGGGGATGATACCCACAACATATCACTGTAGCAATATGTAACTTGTCAAGGTTACAAAGTTTGACCATCAGTAATGGTTTGCCCTATGAGAGGCATGCCCTGTTAAGGCTCTAACACCCTGTTAAAAGTGTACCTTTCTAAAGAATTTACAAAACATTCACTTGGAATGTCACCTTGTTAAAGGATTTACAGAATGGTTGTTAAACCAACCTATCTTCATAGGATTTCCTTTCTCCTAATACAATTGTTAGAAATTATAATAGAATGTGTTGACCTGATCACTTATAATCCTCAATTGCTGATTTTAGATCACTATTCAATCCATTCTGCTCTGATCCTTTTTGATTTTATGTGAAGTTGCATCTAGCATTGATACTTTGTTATGCTTAACTGATCTTGTGATTCCTCTATTCTACTAAGTCACCTTGAATTTCTTCTTCAACCTTTTGTACTTCACATTCTTTAACCCTATCATCTCTCTCTTCAACTCTTGAATTATTTATCTTCATCCTCCTTAAAAGGTTTTCATGATTTAGGGTTAGGTATGAATCTATGGTTGAGATTCATCTTTAGCATTCTAATTATTTGATTGGTTGCATGAAAATTACATAGGAAATCTAATAGATTTGATCTTATCTCTAAGACTTGAAATCTATCCATTAGCTATCATGCAACATGATTTAAAACTGAGTTTGTGAAGGCACAAACTCATATGTTGATTATGTGTTACTCGGCACTTGACATTTACTAATGCTCGGCATATATAGAAATTATGTCTCACTTGGGACCTATAGTTCACTCGGCACATACACTTGCTCAGCACTATCTATTTGCTCATCACCTTGATGACTCAACACCTATCGCAACTCAGCACTTGTACATATATTATACTCAACATAAATAGCTAGTTTGGCATGAACTTAAAAAATAGTTTAAGTGTGTTGAAACTCAATTTTCAAAACCATTATGAGATCAACAATCTCCCCCATTGACATGAGTGTCAAAAAAAATTTCACTATACATAATGTATTTGACTCCTTCAAGTATAATACAACTATAGTTCGGCAAAACTTCAAAAATTTGTTCAAAATTCTATAAAGAGCTATATACCTCAAAATTTGTAACACCCCTTGAGTTGATGTCCCTTTGTTGTATCCAAAAACTTCTTATGTTGGATTTGTCTCATGTTGATTCTCTTTAGCTACTCTATTCTAACTCCCCCTTTCACATATCTTCCCTTGTAGGTGAGGTTTCCTTCTGGCCTTTTTACTTTCTCCCAATTCATTTTTTTTGCATTTTCTCCCCCTTTTTTTACTCTCCCCCTTTTTGACACTTATGTCAAAGGGTCTATACTCTAACTAAGTATTTGGGCAAAAAGGATCTATTTAACTCAATTACTATCCTTAGAGCAACATCCTAGTTCTATAGTGCAACTTCCACTGATTTAATATGGATGGATGTCTCTGCTACAAGGTAAACTAAGCCATCTAATGTTGAAAGATTGGGATCTTTCTTTAACACATTTTCTACATAGGCTAGTTCCTTTTTTAAAATTTCCATGTGTGGGGTTATTGTAGATTGCATCTGAACTAACTTGGCCTTGATGTTTGCCTAATCTACTATCAACATAGCTAATTCCTTTTGAGTGTGAAGCATAGTGTGAAAATGCTTCTCACTCTGGGCTAGATCTCTTGGCAATTGCATGCCAAATAGCTTCAGGTCTCTTTCCAAGTTCATAATTCATTGGCTGGGTTCCTGGGTGAAGATGGAAGGATCACATGGTTTTGTGTACAATGAGAAAATGTTCTCAAGTACTTCCTTCACTTTTTCAATTTTCTTAGCTAGTTCAACTTGTGAAAGTGCAATTTCAATAGAGATTTTCTCATTTACCTTCAACTAAAATTTTCTTTCTGACCATTCTAGTAGTTTGACATTTGTATCAAGGTCTTCATTTTGTACCTGGTCCACTATAGTGGAAATTTTCTCCATAATTGGCTTAGTTTCATCAGGTCTCTACAAGCTAAAGGAATCTAAGAATATTTCCTTTATCTCATATAAAGATTTCTTTTGCTTGTACTCATTTTTGAGTATTTCCTACTGCTTTTTCCTCTCTAATGCCTCTTGCATTAGGTTGATCTGCTCAAGAGTAATATTATCATAGTCATATTTGAGGATGACTATGTCTTCATCTAATGTAGGGTCTCCATAGTGAAGTACCCTTTCTACTATTATTGAGCTCGAGCCTAGTGCAGATATTTGCAGTGGCATGGCATCAGTGCCCAGATTCTAAAGCATTGTTGGAGTCCTTGTTGTAGGAAAATTTGCTAGTATTTGTATTGTCTCTTGCTCCTTCTCCTTAGGACTTTCCTTGTCCTCTTCTTATCTATCCTTGTCAATCACAATGATTTGTGGAGGTGTACCTTACACCTATGATGTAGAGATAGATGTATATATCTATGCTCTTTCTCCTCTACACTTTGTGTCTTTTGTTCAATCATCAAGACTTGAACTGTGGAGTCAACCTTTGCAGATATGTCTTCTACTATTTGCAATGTTGGTTTTCCACTTGTGGTTGTAGGAATGTGAGAATGTGGTTCTTTTGGATTCACCTTATCCCTTGTTATTTTTTATATAGCCTTTTGCAATTCTTGCACACTGACCAAGACTGGATTTGTACACAATTGTGCTTGCAATGTAGTTTGTCACGAATCTTTTTGAGATCCTCTATAGTCAATGGATTGATGTTCTCACTAGAGTTGTCAGGAACATCTTGCATAGTTATGGTGTCTGCAGGTGTAGTGGTATCATGTGCAGGGCTCAAAGGTGGTAGTTGTGTGTTTTGCACACTTTGTTATTGTTGCTACTCCTCAATAGTTGCCACTTTATCTATCCTATGTTGTGTCTCCTCCATTGTCTTTTCCCTTGTCTCTTTCTTTGCTTCCTTCTCCTTGTCATTCTCTTCTTCTTCTTCATTGTCTTTATCTTCAAGAGGATCCTCTTCTCCTGGTTTCACTATTGTTAATCCATATATCAACTTCCATATCTTTGTTGATTTATTAACAACATCTTCAATGTTGTTTTGAAGAATTTTGAAGGCTCTATATTTGGGAGAGAATTTTTTCCCATTCATTTTGCTTGCCTCTGTGATCTGACCTTTTGTTAGCTCAGGCATTACCCTGGTTAAGGTTGATTCTCTTATTTCCTTCTCCATGTTTAGGTAGTAATGCCATTTATTTTCAATAATTGAATACAAATATTTTGGTATAGAATTGTCAAGTTCAAGTGGAGTTGTCTTGAACTTGTCCATCATGGTGTAGACAAATTCTTCCACCATGTTTTTCTCTTCTCTACTCAACTTACCAAAATCAATACTTTTCAAGCCAGTTAAGTCTACATTATCTTTAATATTATCAAAAATGTTCTCTAGATCAAATTTAGATGCATGACTTACCACTTTGAATTGGCTAATGTCCTCTGACTTGGTCTTCTCTTCATCAGAGTCAAGTTGAGCAATATATTTTTTTCTCAACTTTTTCTTTGTTGGCCCTTGTTGCTCAATTGCGTTCTTTTCTTTAGCCTATTCTTTGACTCGCTGAGTGATTTTTTTGCCGTAGTGCTTGCTCTTGTAGTAGGCTTGGTAGGGCTTGGTTTGGCTACTTTCTTGGGCTTTGCAGCTAGCTTTCTGCTTTCCTACCTCTTCTTTGGTTGTGGTTTAGTAGGTTCTTCCTTGACTTCTCTTCCTCAAAACCTTCTTCCTCTATGTCTTATCCCATGCCTTATGCCAAGGAAAGTGACCCTTGTTCCTACTCTCCTTCTTCTTCATCTTCTTCTTCATCCTCCTCACCTTTTTTTTTTCCTTCACCAAATCTTGCTTTTAGTTTCTTCACTAATTTGTCTTTCTTTTTCAAAATTGATGCTATCTTTGGTTCCATCTCCACCTTGGATTTGAAAACATCATAAGTTCCAAAGGGTTTTTTACTTTTATCTATGTCCTCTCCAAGTAAAGCTATTATTTCTATAGATGCCTCATCAATATTGATCTCATAACCAAGTGGCCTTAACCATCTAACTCTTGTTATAGAAGCTTGAATATATGTGTAATCTATATCAACTAGAAAATAGATGTCATTGATATGCTGATCAACTAGGGAAATAGGTATCCTAAGCCTCTATTTCATGGACTTCTTAAAGTTTTCAAAATAGCTAGTCATAATTGTTTCAAAATTTCCCCCCATTTACTCTATGTATTTGTTGATTTATATAGTAGCTGATCTATTTTTTTTCCAACCTATCTTGCCAAAGGAAGGAAATTCATTTTGAACATAAAAGAATATGCATATTAGAATTGATCCAAATTTACATTGGGCACTCTTAGACCTTCTTATGTCTCCCAAGTTCTCCATGATTTGTTGCAATTGCAGCTCAGCTAGATCATAGGTATGATCCTTCTTGACAATCTTATATCCCACATCAACTGCAATGTAGGGCACATTGTTCAATCTACTTGATTGATAGAATTTGTGAGAGATAACTCTTACAACAAATTCTATGAGAGGGTCCTTGATTGTTTCTATTTTCATACCCCTCTTATTCCATTGAGCACCAATGTTCCTTTCAATGACCTCTTTTAAGTCACTTCTTAAGGTCTTAGGCCGATCTAGGATTGGATACCCTGTTACTCAATGGTTGATCCTTTTAGTTATCTTTACTAGGCCTCCTTCTAACCATAAAAAACTATCATGAATTCTACTTAGAACAAGTCTGATCCATTCCATTTTAAAGACTGTAGGGAAGTCTAGGGCATGGGTAAGCCCCTTTTTCTCAACTATGGTGTATTCCTCCTTTAGCACCTTGTTGACACATAGTCTATTGTAGGCTTCCCTTATATTCCTCTATAGCATTTGCAAATGTCTTGCACCATGACTACTTTAGGGGGAATGATGGATAGTGCACTAGTTGGGTCATTTTTGTAAGCTACTCCATGTATTATTTTGAAATCTAGCTATTATACATCCCTACTAACTAGTTGAACCTCAAAAGGCTCCTTATATCTAGATCCCATTTTCACAAACTAGGATTTATCAAGTTCAAAGACTGCATAGCTTGGCACTTGAATGAATACCTTTGAATCGATGAAATTGCTCAAAATCTCTACTCAAATTTGCTCAAGTGCTTTGCCTTCGCTTGAAATTACTTCTTCACTCTACTCGCTCTTTTCTCTACATTCAAATGACAAAAATGATTGAAAAATCAAACAAATACCCTTCAATACCTAGCATTAAATGCTTAGTGCTCATACAACTGGATACTTGGCTCTTATGCACTTTCCTATGTTACTCAGCATCAATGCAATTTTCCCTTTACTTGGTAGTAGAAGGATTTACCCTTACTCATCATCAACTAGCACAGTTTTACTCAGCACCAACTAATCACTCAGATTCCACTAGTTCTTTCCAACAACTCGACATACACTATGATCTCACTCCACAATTGAAGGTATCTTTTCATACTCAGCAACAATACAAAAAATTTGAAGATTTAACTTTAGATTTTTATTCATAAACTTGCATCTTTATTTATGCTATTTATATCCTTTGCAGTACTAACTTGTCTCAGAACTGATGTATGATAAAGCATCATATATCAGTTCCTCATACCTTCTTTTGCTTCATTGGATGAAGTGTGACCACTTGACCTTTTAGGTGAAATGATCTCTCCATTAGATGTGCTACTTCTATCTCTTTTCTTCCATGTCTTATTCATCTCTCCTCTGATGTGTTCAACATTGACTTTCCCTTTTCCTTTGTTGAACTCAAAGTTGGGTGCCTTTGACCTTGTTGGGCAATACTTGCTGATCTATCTTGTCTTTAGATAGCTAAAAAAAGTGGTTTGACTTAACCATCTATTGTAGTTGCCACTAAAGTGTGTTCTTATGTAGTTCTCAGGAATGTGTCCATATTCTTGATAGTAGTGATAGCTTTGCCTAGTATTGTAGTCCCAATTGTAGTGATATCCATGACTTTTTGTCTTTTCTGGTTGGTTTGGTGACCACATAGGCTTGGATCTACATTCAAATTCTCTATGTCCATACTTCTAACAGTTGTAGTAGTGACCTTCAAATCTTGGTGTCCTGATGGTTTTAGTCTTGCATTCATGTGCCTGATGTCCTTGCTTGTTGCACTTATGATAGTGACCCATGTTCTTAGGTTTTTCATGCTAGTTGGCATTCTTACTCTTGTACACATTAGCAGTATGTCCCTTCTTACCACAAAAATGACAAGTGGGTTTTGTGTTCTTACCTTTGTCACTTCTTTCTTCAGCAGTCTTGGATGATTCTCCTTCTTCAGTACTAGTATAGCCTAGCCTTGATGTGTCATTGCTAGATCTTGAAGATTTTAATAGTTGCTCAAAGTACTTGATGGCTTCCTTAGGCTTGTTGAAGCTCTTTGCAATCTCTCTTTCTCTTCTTAGATCATTTTGCAGTTCTTCATTCTGCAACCTTGGTGTGGTAATCTCAATGTCTTTGACATTCAACTCATGATGGGCATTCATCAATTGGTGTAGGGTGTCTAGCTACATGTTGGAAACTCTTGCAAGATCAGTTGACTTCTCCTCTAGTCTATTGGGTAGGTTTCTCTTGTCATCTTACATCATGGCCTTATCTTCAATGGCTCTCTTCTTCTGTTCAGTTACTTCACATAGCATCATGGCTTGTGATTCTTGCTCAATCTTGAGAGTTCTAATCTCTTATGCTTGAGATCTGTTCTTCTCCATTGGGTCTGTAATTGTTGCATCAAACTCCTTTGAGTCTCTATTGGAAAACACTTTTTTGGTGTCAATCTCCTTGTACTATGTATCATTCTCATCTATAGTGATGTCTTTTCTTCTCTTTAGGAATTTCCATAATTCCTCCCTAGCTTCTTCCAAAGAATGTAGAATGAGATGTATTTCAATCTTTTGGTTCTCTATAGTCTTACCAAGCCTGTAGACCTCCATCTCTAGATCTTTTCTCCAAGATGTAAGGCTTCTCTTTGTGAGGACTTAGCTCTAATACCAATTGTTGGAATTTACAAGTGGGAAGTATACTTTTGAGGGGGGGGGGGGGGGGTGTGAATCAAAAGTACCAAACTTTAAGCTATAAATTTTTTAACTAAAATCAATACATGCATGTAACATATCTAAATAACATGAAAGTAAAGGCATGCATGAAAATAGATGACACAATATTTGATCACCCAAAAGCCCTCCAAAATGAGAAGGTAAAATTGGGGTGGGGATGACACCCACAACTTATCACTGCAACAATATATAACTTGTCAAGGTTACAAAGTTTGACCATTAGCAATGGTCTACCCTGTGAGAGGCTTGCCCTATTAAAGGCTCTAACACCCTATTAAAAGTGTGCCTTTCTCAAGAATTTACAAAATATTCACTTGGAATTTCACCCTGTTAAAGGATTTTACAAAATGGTTGTTAAAGCAACCTATCTTCATAGGATTTCCATTCTCCTAATACAATTGCTAGAAAGTATAGTAGAATGTGTTGATTTAATCACTTGCAATCCTCAATTGCTAATTTTAGATCACTATTCAATCCATTATGCTCTAATCCTTTCTAATCTAATGTGGAGTTGCATGTAGCACTAATACTTTGTTTTGCCTAACTGATCTCGCAATTCCTCTATTTTGCTAAGTCACCTTGAATGTCTTCTTCAACCTTATGTACTTCGCTTTTGTTCACCCTATCATCTCTCTCTTCAACTCTTGAATTATTGATCTTTGTCCTCCTTAAAAGGTTTTTGTGACTTAGGGTAAGGTATGAATCTACAACTGAGATTCATCCTTTTTACCTCTTTAGCATTCTAATTATTTGATTGGTTTCATGCAAATTACATAGGAAATCTAATAGATTCGATCTTATCTCTAAGACTCGAAATCTATCCATTAGTTTTCATGCAACATAATTTACAACTGATTTTGTGAAGGCACAAACTAGTACGTTGATTCTGTGTTACTCGACACTTGATGTTTATTGATGCTTAGCATATATAGAAATTTTTTCTCGCTCGGCACCTATAGTTCATTCAGCACATACACTTACTTGGTATTGTCTATTTTTCTCAACACCTGGATGACTCGACATCTATTGCAACTCAGCACTTATACATATATTATACTTGACATATGTAGCTAGCTCGGCATGAACTTAGAAAATAGTTTAAGTGTGTTGACACTCAATTGTCAAAACCATTGTGAGATCAACAATAGTCTTATCAATGATGTTTTGTATTGACTAGGTATTTTAGGATGGATCATATATGTATTGTTATTTAATAAGTAAAAATTTTGTACTTATTTTAGCTTAATTATTTTCAGTTTTACTTTATATGTGATCTGATTATGTTATTTTATTTAGTATTTTAAGTATGGAGCCAAGGATGACTTCAAATTATGTATGAATTTGCATTGAGATAGAGAATGCATCCCTTTTAATTAAATCAATGTTTGTGTATTTTAGTTTTGTATTAACCATGATCTCACTAGGTGGTTAGATGTTGTATTGTATTATTATACTTGTCATAGGAAATACTATTGCATTCGCTTGCACCATCTAGTCAATTAATTCTCATCAATCACGTGCCTTATTTTTTAGTTTTCCACATAATAATAGTTGTTGTAAAGTTCTTTTTTTTTTTTTTTTTTTCATAGTTTCCAATAAAAATATCATTTATTTGAAAGCTTATTCGTCAAAATCAGTTTGTGTTGTATGACCCCTTTTTTCTGGGGCTTCTTCCATATTCCATTTACTTTGCCTTTTTTCACAGACATGATATTATTGAAATATTTAAAAATGTAATGAGAAAAAATGTGTCTAAATATTTGGTATTTTATATTAATTTCAATTGATTGTTCTACTTTCATATGTATTTTTTTACCAAGAATGTTGTGCAAAAACTATATGCTTTTATCTTTTATAAAAAATTTAACCTATTTAAAACACACAAACTAATTTAATTAACAATACATGTGTAATATAGTCAAATTTTTGTTTTAATTATAACTATATAAAATAGTAAAAATAGTGACATTTCTTCTCATTCTATTTTATATATTTATTGTAATGAAACCCTTATTATTATAATTGTTTAATATTGATAATTAGAGATATTTTTGTAGTCTTGAAGATTTTACTCATATTCTAATTAATAATATTAATTGTACAATTTTTTTGTGATATTTCCTCACTATTGAGTTGTATATCATATTATATTATTTTAATCAATCAATATATTATTTTGACTAATATATAATTAGAATTAACTACTATATTT